>CM057449.1:845542500-846883125 GCA_016271365.2 Neoceratodus forsteri | reverse complement strand
CAATACACATCCTACACCTTGGCAGACTACAAACTGTTGAATTGTCCACAAAGACTCTTCCCTTTGGGTCTACAATACTTCAAGAACTGTTCTTCGATGGGCTGTGGCCCAGGAGAGACTCTTTAATGGACCTTGCCTTTGGGCACCTCTGTTTTGTCACTAGGTGAGACTTTTAGGACATTCTATCCCCTTAAAATGTTGTACTGTACGTAATGTCAGTATTTTCTACTGTTTTCTATTTTTATACTTTTCGATAAAATATATTTTGGGATTCTCTGGGGTTTTCATGGAGGGGATATGGTACTTTGTTTTGCAGATTTGGGGTGTTTTGTTTGTCTTTTCTCTTTCAGGTGATCCTGATGAAGAAAGAAGAGAAGATGAGAAGAGGATTTGGGGGGAATTATTGGAGTTCCTCTGTGCTTTAAAGTGTTTTTCAAAGTACTGTGCAGTTGTCAACATGTGTTAACCTTTTCTTCCACAGGTGTATTTGTGAGGGAGTGTAGGAGTGTAATGCTTTTGTATACTATTTTGGTTCTGTGCTTAAGTCTGCAGGTACCGTGGGTTGGGGGAGATTCCCCTGTGGTAGGTTTTTTGTTAGACAGGTTTTCCCTAGAAGGCTAGGGGGATAGACAGGCTGTGGTCCTGCCCTGCCATAGGGGCCACAGTTCTGCTCTGTTAGGACCATGCTCTGCACAGTTTTCCCAGAGCCACTGATTTTCCTTAGTAAGAGCACAGCTTAGGGGCTGATGTGTCAGCCAATGGTCTCTGGGCCCTTAGTGTTGCCTGCCTGTGCCTAGCCCATGGTAGGAGAGGGACTGATCACCCCTCTACATAGGTAGCACATAGAGTATGATGAATCTGGTGCTGGAGTGCAGTGTGACTTGGGATGAGTCATTTTCCTGGCAAAGGGTGGGTGTAACCCAATTGTTCCCAGGGGTTATTAGAATCCCAGTTAGAATCAGTGGCAGGCAGGGACGGTAGCTAGTGATATGCCAGTTAAATGGGGTTCTCTCTGTCTCACTCTGTTCTTAGTCTCTGCTGAGCTCTGGAAGGATGATGTAATTTAGAACTTTCGCAGCTGCATAAGCCACACTAGCTAGCAGCTGCTAAAGCTACCTTTAGAATGTTGAGAGAGTCTGTAGTTAGAGTTCCTTGGAGGAGGCTGCAGTTAGGCAGCTCTTCACTTCAGCTCTGTCAAAGAGCTGCCAGTTTTTTTTCTCACCTTAGTGGTCGACAACAGTTCCTGTGTAGAAGTGGGGGAGACCTTGGTTAATGGTTTCCCCTGTGCCTCATATCAGGAGGGATGGGGTGAACTCTAGGTTTCAGGGGAAATCCCCTGGTCCAAATTGGACTTTTGGAAAGCTGCCTTGTACAACTGCTCTGTGAGTACTTGTGTGATTTTTCTATGTAGACCCAGGAGTACCTGCATTTCCTTGAGGGTGAATTTTCTCTGGAAAAAGGGATCCTGTCCACCCAGTGTTTCTTTTGTAAAGTGTCTGCCTAAGTTGTAATCTTGTATGTGACTGTCCAAGTACAGACCTTTTTTAATTCTGGCACCCCTGAGGTGTTGAGTTGCAATATATTAAGTGTGGTAAACATTTAAGAAAACTTCTGCAGTTTTACAGTGTGTGGTGTTAACCAGATGAATGGCCGAGTATAAGCTAGGAAACAAAAGGTGGGAGACCCCCATCTGGAGTAACTAGTTTACCTCTACGGGTTCTGAAGGGCACCTATTACTTTTTCCTCAGTGCAATTGACCAGTGCCTGAGAAAAGTCTTTACTGATGGTTGTGGGTTGTTTTCATTCAGTTTGCCTCAGTATAGTGGGTTCTAAAAGTTCTAAGCCTGTACAGTATATGCTCCTTTGTGGTCATGTGTACCACCTTCATTCCTCACTAAATATGGGAAAGTGTCCTAGTAATGGCCGTGTGTAATGGTCAATGGGAAATGTACCAGTACCTGGCAGGATGTGTCAATTTCCAGTAGGAACCACTGTGTTCACCAGTGTGTGTTTTCTTCATCCTATACTAAATGGGAACTCAGGATTGTCAGTATAAGGTGTGGGATAAATGACAGATACCAGACGGTAATATTTAGTGCACAAAAAACACAGTAAATTTATCAATTTATTTGCAAAAACTTTGCAAATAACAAAACAAAACAAAAATATATATTTACAGAAAGAAAATTGTAGGTGTTAGCCCATCACACCATTGCAACACATCAGGAAATACTTCTTGAGACTCCTATCTTTCTTCTGTATATTCAATATCCAATGCTTAATTCCCAACCATACAGTGTGTAAGCTCTCACACTAGCTCCTTCTCCCTTGGTGGTCAGAATATACTGAACCACACACACTTCTTAGTCCCCTGGTGGCAGGCTTTATAGTATTCCTTAGGGTGACATCACAATCAGGGGATCTCCCACTTAACATAAAATAGACCTTTATGTGGCCTTTCTAAGGCTATCTTGGATCATTCTTGTACAATAGGAAAAACAAGCATTTATATTATTTTCCTTCTGTGACTACAGTATATCATAAAATATCAGTTTTAGATCACCTGAACCTTAATTAGGCAGTTTCTACCTCATTTGTAGCATAGCTCCACCCACTTGCTGTGACCTCATCTCTCCTGATTTTTACAAAAGCAGTCACTTCAGGGGCTTTCAGTCCTATATTAGGAAACTCCCTATAATGGCAAAAATTCAGGTAACAACAAAAGAAAAACATTTATTTGTTCATTTTCACCTGTTTTATATACAGGAATACCCAGTCTGGACAGGGGAATGACAAATGAGGGGCACGCTCCCTATTTGCCTTCCCCTGCCAGCCCAGAAGACTTGATACTGAAGCACAGGTCATTTATTTTAACACAGAAAAAGGAAAAAGCATTTATTTATTTCAAGCTGCAGGCTTTATACCTAGTAAGCTTCTGCAAACCATTTTAGCAGTCTGTCCTAATTTTACTGCTGTTGGCTTTATAACCCCCGATGGCTGAAATGTCAGCCGTCAGCTAAAACATTTAATTTTTACATTGGTTTTGACAGCTCCCAGTCACTCGCTTTCTGGGCTGTCTAATCAACTAATATTTGCAGCACTTCCTTTTCTTTTTAAGCTCACAAGAGCTTTTCATCAATACTACAACAAACGTTTTTCTTTTTACTTACTTCGCCCGACACTGGGCTTGCAGCACAGCATTTCTGTGTTTCTTATAGGGGTACCAGTTACAAGAGCACATAGCACTTCACTTTTGAGACTGAGGCACCTATTTCTAGCGCTGACACATAACATAAACAAACTGGGGGGCACCTTAGGAGCACAACTATTACTCAAACATAGTGCTCCTTACAGAAAAAGGATAAACTTTCATTGTGCAACCATATGGGTTTTAAGATTGTTTAAAGAGACCATGAAGTTTGTTGAGATATGCCAGGTTAGCCACCCTGACATGAAATTTATTAAAGAAAGAAGGAAGAAAAAGATGAAAGAAAAGTAGGAAAAGTAGATTTAAGGGGGGAGGGTTACACATTTTTACTTCAGGACTAAATATTCATAACAGGGACTGTTACAGCCGTGAGTGCCTAGTCATGGCCAGATGTGCCAATTTCAAGTAGGAACCCGTGTGTTCACCAGTATGTGTTTTCTTCATCCTATACAAAATGGGAATTCAGGAATGTCTGTACCTCAGTAACCTGCATTACAAGTGTGTGTAGCACCATGACTTAGTATCCTCAGCCCGTCTGCTGTGGAACAAACTCCCTCCCTTTTTACAGGAAACCCCCTCCCTCAAAACTTTCGGAACCAGGCTCGGGGCCCACTTGCTCGATGCTAGTACCCATTCCTGCTACTGCACTTGATCTGACCACTGTACCACCTACTGTCAACATATGGTTCATTTATGTCTTGTACACTGATCAAATATTCTGTACCCCTGTTCTTATGCATTGCTTAACATTTCTTGTATACCACTATGTATGCCTTATACCTGTGCTCCTGGAAATAAGTATTGTTTAACATTCCTGTAAACCACTATGAATGCCTTATCTTTGTAACTAACTCTGAGTTGTCCCTGAAAAAGGGGCAGTTGGGGCTCAGTGGGCCTACCTGGTCCCCAAAATTGAATAAATAAATAAATGTGGGTCCATCTTCACTTTGTGATTATTCCTACTTTGTTACATGAATAAAAGCCACACTCTAGAATCCCAGCCTGGTTTGGACAGTGATGTCATTGCTTCCTTGTGTCTGGAGTTACTTGGGTGCCCCTGTCCAGAAGTACAAACCTAGCATAGTCCTGAGCAAACATTTTCTCTGAGGGACCTGGGTTGTTGGCCATGGCAAGTGGTCCATACCAGGTTTTTGCCAGGCAGTTGCAAACTTGGTTGTCTGTTTTGTACAGCAGGCTAAGTCCACCTTGTCTATGGTGGCAAAACAATGTACCCATACCCCTCTCATTTCCCTAGACTTGGAGAGGTGTGTCTTCTAGTTAAACAAGAGGCCATTGGGGGGGTTACAAAAATGGGGGCTCATCTGATGATGTGTTTTACATGTGGGAGAAAACAAAAGATAGTTTGCTTAAGCTATGGCTAGAAGTTTGTCTGTCTGGCAGTTGGTAGACCAAAACTGGAAGCTTTGCTCAAAAGGATCTGCCTAGGATAGTGCCATCCATATGTGCCACTGTATGCCTGCTGTTCATGTGCTGCTGTGTGCTGTGCCACTGTTTACCAAAGGACTGTAAAGCCAGAATGTGTATGCCCTTGTCCTGCATCAAGAGAACGTTTACAAGTTTTAATTCTCAAGTTTTCTGTGACAAAAAGTATTGTGGACTTTAGGACACAAAGAGGCAATTGTGTCTTGAAAGTTTAATGTGCTTGTTGTGTGAAATGGTGGATTCTCAAAAGAAATAGCCAAGTTCTGTGAGAAAAATGGTCAAAAAACGGTGCTTCCACAGTGAAATCTCAGCAAAGAAAAAAGTTCAGTTTGCAGTTTAAATTTTGCCTTGCTTGACGATCGCCACAGAGGAAGAGTGCTAGAAGAGAGAGAGAGAGGCTCATTTGCATGGCGTCGAGAGATTGTTATGACTGCAATCAGTCCTGCACCTAGCCAGCTTCAGAGTGCAGACCAGTGTTCAAGAGGGAGAGAGCGAGTGGTGTGCGAGCTGGTTAGCCAGGAGAAAACCTTTGAGGGGGCAGTGGATGTTCTAAATCTGTAAATACAGACTATTACTGTTCAAAATCGGGCTCAAGTTTGGTATCCAACAAACTGGGAAGCAAGCATGGAGTTCGTAGTGACAATCGTCGGGATTGCCAGCCCATTTCAACCCAGAGACATTTTAGGATTGGCTTTAGGCAGAGATTTCCACCGGAGCAAGCCAGCCACTGATTTAGTGAGTACCATTCAGCAAAACTGAGCTCAAACTGTGTTGTAATTTTAACAAAGCCAGCTGGATCAGTGTGCAAGTAGTGTGATTGTTTTTGCAAAGAAGGAATATAAAGTGAAATCAAAACAAACAAGAATGCTGAGCAATAGACTGTGTGCATGTATTATGGATTCATCAACAGTAAACTTTTCTGAACAATCGAGAGACTAAGTTGTATGAGAGGCTGCAACAAACAAGCAATCCTGTTCTAGAAATACTGTGGCTTTTAGTGACTTTAGCAAGCAAAATTGATTGAAAGCTAATCGTAAAGTCCAGAAATCATATAGATATGCTGAGGAAAGCAAATGCAGTGCAATTGTTACAGTTTGTGTAAATTATCAGTATGCAGAAATTCGGATGTGTAGTGGCTTGAGTCAAAGACAGAGTTGTTGATGGATCAGGAGTGCAGCCACCGCCATTACAGGGTGGGGCAGTAATGTAAACACAGCAGCAGGGAGCCATTTTGAGAGACTGTTCCAAGTATCGTGAACTGTGTAGTAACAACAAACTTTAATGTGTTTATTTTCAGACATAGCTTCGGGACCATCCCGCTACCCGGATCATGCCCAAGCTATGATAGCTGAGGAGGTTGCCAAGCTAAAAGAAATAGAGCAATGTTTCCATGGTGACAGTTTGCCTTCTCATGTTGCAATTCCCAACTATCCTGTGAGAGTATGCCTAATGTGCCTCAAGGCTGGAAGGGATATTTTCTTAATTCCTTTCTGTTCGTGTTGCTTAGTGAAGTATGATCTGTCCAAAGCACCTAAAATAAATTTGTCTCCTACCTGGACGAAAGTACAAAATCCTGCATGTAGCAGCACCCAGCACCAGGTTGAACCTGTTGGGGAGGTCCAGCAGGGTGTGGCCCGAAGGAAGACAGTGTAGATTTACTGCAAGGACAGATTCCTCATGATGTTTCTGTGCCTGTGCCACAAATTGACAGTGCGGTGGAAGGATCCATGGACCCATGGAGAGAGGGTCCTAGTCCTAGCCTAGTTGGGGAGCACAAAACTTTAGAATGGGAAGTGTCCACCTCCACACCCAGTGAAGAGTGGACTATCTCAAGAGTGAGGATGACTGCTCGCTCTTGGACCCAAGTTTTGAGTGAAGAAGAGGAGAAGGAAGATATGTATCTTTCTGTTGAGGGTCCTAGTGAGTTGCCTCAAGCTCTTGCCTCGGAGGAACCAGAGGAAGAAGTTGGTGACTCCACTGCCCTGCCTGCAGACATGGTTGGGGACAAGTTTTTCCATGCATTGAGTATGCAGCACTGGTTGAACCAGGACTGGCCACCCCCAAGCCATGCCAATGGCCGTGTAATGGAGAATAGTAGTAAGGAGGAGAGACTGGCTTGCAGGAGTATAAATGCCATATATGGAATATCTTTTCCTACCTTTCCTCAGAGAGTCTGGGAGGAGATTGAGCAAAACAGGAAAGCCTGGTTAATAGAGGAAGCAAATCAATCAATCAATCAAAATCTTTATTTATCCAAGTGAACATCATTGAGCATGCTCATTTACAAGATGGACCTGGTTAGCTCCGGGTCAAGTGGTACAATGCATACAGAGATTTTTACAATAGAGCCAAATAACACAAGTTAAAAACAATTAATGCAGTTATTGCAAGTAAGTGCTCAATGCTACATCAGTCATATCAGTTCAGAGTACTTCTGTAATATTTAAGGAGGACATGAGATGAGGCTTAGTAGGAACTTCAGTAGGGAGAAGTGATCGGCCACTCGTGTAGGGAGCTGACGCAATCACAGAATTTCAAACGTAGTGTAATCACACAGCATCCCTAAATGTAACACTCTAAACAGAAGGATAAGGGTCTTAACAGTCATGGAGAAAAGTAATTACAGCTTTTTTTTGGCAAATTTAGGCATGGAAATCAGATTTATGCTTGGTTTAGAATGGACACAGAAGCAGACTGCAGGAACCAATCAGAAGCCAACACCAAAGAGCGCTCACATTCTGATTGGATGGCTGCTAATGCTGAACTTTGCTAATGGGGAGTCCGAGCTTAGGTTCTCAGGTGGTGGTAGAGGCAGCGCCAACCTGCTGGTACCCGGGTTTCCCAAGCCTATGGGCAGGGAGTCCGTGGAGAGCATATCCTTGGCAGGGAATGGATGAAGGGGCTGGTATTAAGAACTGGGCTATGGACAATGGAACATCTGAACCAGCGGGAGGACCAAAACATCAGGACAACAGAATTGGGTATTCCTTGACACCTAAAGACTGGCCCAACCACAGAAATTCAGAAAGGAGCGTAATCAAACAGAGTCCCTACTCTTGACGCTCTAAGCAGGAAAAAATAGAGGTCATAATTGTTAGGCAATAAGTAAGTACAGCTTTTTTTTGTGCAAGTTTTAGACAGAAAATCAGACTTTAGCTTAGTATTGAGGGAGACACAGGAGCAGACTGCAGGAGCCAATCAAATGCCAGAGCAGAAAAGTGCTTGCGTTCCGACTGGGTATCGGCAATGCCGCACCTCACTAGTAAGGAGTCCAGTCTAGGTGTCTCAGGTGGTGGCTGTGGAAGCGACAACCACCCAGTATTTGCATTTCTCCAACCTGAGGGGCAGGGAGCCCCTGAAGGGCTAGTCTATGGCAGGGAAGAGAGTTAGGGGACAGAGGAAAGAGACAGTAAGAGTGCAATGCAGTGGAAAGGAATACATTGATGGAATAGGGCAGTTACCGTAAATGGCATAGGGTAGGGAATAAGAGCCACAGATTAAGCAATATGTAAAAGACAGCAGCGTGAGTAAAGTGTAGCGGCCGAGAACCCATGAAGAGATAATAACCCTACAGGGATTTCTAGAGGGTAAAAACATTTAAGGCATAAGACGCTCACTGAGTTAAGGTCATCAAATGTTACAAGCGATCATAAATTCAACTATGCTCAGAGGGCAGCAGCCTGATGCTTCGGACAAAAATTAGGGGCTGGGGTAGCAATTGCATGGCTCACATACATACAGAGCATATAGAGATTTAAAGGCATTCATACTGTGTAGGCAGTGTAATTTCAATAATTCTTGTACTTTGTTCCACAATGTTGGCAACAGAAACTAATGGCCACTCTGCCATAGCGAGAGGAAGCCTTGGGGATACATAATGTGATGTACTGTAGGATGCGCTTCTTAGGGGCATACATTTTGGATCACTAGGTGGGAGACAGTCTATTATATACTGTGGAAGCCACTTCAAGAAGACTCTATAAGTCTAAAAGACTGTGTTTCTATTATGCCTAAACATATAAGAGGACCACCCTACAGTTTTGTACAAGGAACAATAATGGGTAGAGATGGGGAGACCAGTAATAAACTGGATGGCCCTGTAGTAAAGCATATCCAACTTTGCAAGCGAGGCTTTGGGACATTGATTATAAAGGAAATCTGCATAATCAATCAGTGAAAGAAAAGTAGTTTGGACACGGTGCACTTTTGCATCTCTAGTAAGAAACTGGTTAATTCTAAAGAATATCCCCAGCCCCGCCTTAAGTTCTTTACAAGGTGCTCAATGTGCTCAGTGAATGATAGATTATGGTTTAACCACACACCGAGGTATTTAAACTTTGAGACAAAATCCAGTTTCTCTCCAAGAATTGTGATAATCTGAGGTAGTGCTCCAGATCTGGCTGGATTCATCACATGGTTATAGGGAGAGAACAACATTGCTTTGGTTTTTTTAGCATTTAGAAGAAGTTTTCTTTATGGAGGAGCTGGTTAAATTCCTCTTGGAGGTCAGCACAAGCAGCTTCAGGTGTCGGATGACATATATATACAACCGTGTCATCAGCAAACAGGTGTATGTTGGCCTTGTTAATACTCTCATCAATGTTATTAACATAGATAGCGAATAGTAAGGGACCAAGTATGGATCCTTGCAGTACTCCCCTCAGTAGAGGTTTGAGTGGGGATAGCTCACCCTCAGCCTTAATTTGTTGATGCTGTCCTACAAGGTACTCAATAAACCAATGCAAAGAAACTGAGTCCCGGCCTATACTCTTCAGAGAAGAGAGAAGCAGGTTATGATCCACAGTATCAAAAGCCTTACTAAGGTCTAGAAATACAGCACAGACAAAGTTTCTGCTATCCAGTTCTCAGTACCAATCATTTGTTACTTTGGCAAGGGCTGAAATAGTGCCATGTTTAGTTTTAAAGCCAGATTGCATAGGGTTTAGTAGGTTATTGGATTTGAAGTAGTCCCTTAGTTGGTTGCCGACAATCTTTTCCAGAAGTTTCGACAAAGTTGGGAGGAGGGAATCTGGTCTATAACTGTTAAGGTCGCAGGAATCCCCTGATGTAAACAAGGGGATGACATGAGCAATTTTCCAGATCGGGGGAATAAGCCCTTGGGACAGTGATAAGTTAAATAAGTGGGTGATAGGAACAGCTAGAACATGATAGGCAATTTTAAGGAAATAAGGATTCAAAGAATCAGCACCAGCACTTTTCTTAATATCCCATTGGAGCATGAGGTCTTCAACCTCTTTCAGAGAGACAGGGTGGAACAAGAAGCCAGGTACCAGGGCTGGGAGAGATTGAGCATGGGACATTTAATTGGGAGAGGACCAGGGATGCAGGGGAATTGTTGAAAGCTAGACCAGCTGTGGCAAAATGATTGTTAAATGCATCTAGGATTCCCAGTTTATCATTGATAGTAGTACTCCCAGTTGTAATCTTGGGTGACAAAGAATTACCAGGCATATATCCAGACATGTCCTTGACTGTCCTCCAGAATTTGGAGGAGCACTTTGCTGCAAAATCCAATTTGATAAGATAAAATGCTGCCTTAGCATCCCTGACCATTTTCTTACAATCATCTTGTGCCCTTCTGAATTGACACCAATCTAAGTCAAGCTCAGTCTGATGATCTTTTTTCCACAACTTATCCCTACCATGCAATGCAGCTTTCAGCTCGGCAGAGAACCAACATGTTTTGTTTTTTACACACATTTTTACCATAGGAGCATACATATTTAGGGCCCCAACAAATATATCATGGAAAATATCATATGCCGGGTTACCTGTGTTAGCTAAGTAGAAGTCTTGCCAACACGGCAAGTGTTCTAACTCATAGACATAGGCAGCCACATCAAGGTTATGACGGGAACTTTTTGTAAGCAATTTAGTTGTAGATCCTGTATGATGCAGTGATCTGACCGCAGCAATGAAGCAATGGTCACTGACATCCGCAAAGAAGGTTCCAGCATGTGAGAAGAGATGAGGTTTATCGACTAAAATAACATCCAGCAGTGTGCTGTTGCCCATGTTCCTTTTGTTTGGACGTGCGGATTCGTGAATTAGTTGCACTAACCCACAGAAATCACAGAAAGTGTCTAAGGGTGAAGCAGTCTTCGATAACCAGTTGAAATTAATGTCCCCTAGGATGATAGTTTCAAGGTTCTCTTTCTCCACAATAGAGCCAAGATGTGTAAGAAGGAGTGTACCAGCAGATGGGGGTCTATAGCAACCAATCACTCTGAGGGCAAGGGAAGTAGATAAATCCATTTTCAGGGTCAAACACTCAAATTCATTTTTGACAGAAGTGGAATCCAGGCAGGACGTTGTAAACCTTTCCTTAATGTGCACCGCCACACCACCTCCCCTAGTAGGCCTGTTCATTCTGAATAACTGGTAGGAAGGAATACTAATCTCCCTGTCCTGAGATACTGGCCTAAACTAAGATTCAGAGATTACCAGAACATCTAGCTGAGTATGGCTGACCCATGCCTGAATCATGGAGAACTTTTTTAGGAGGCTGCAGACATTAACATGCCAGAAACTCTGAAGGGGATGTAATGGTAGCGATAGGACCAGGGTTTAGCTCAATGTTACCCAAGCATAACAGTAACAGAAGTAATATCTTTGATAGGGCGGTGATAGTTAGATTAAGAATCCTAAGTAAGAATATGCATCCAGGTGCGACCCCTTATGTGAAAAACAGAGTTATGAAAGGTAGACTAATGTTTTGGAAATTAGGCAGGACATTGTTCATGGACACTGTACGATATGTGGACAAAGCAGGCAGAGAAACTTTCTACAACATCAATTATAAACGCCCAGATGGGGGTCATAGTTCTTGCACCTGACCCAGAGTGGTACTACCCTTAATGGTGCCACTCTCCTGTAAATATGCCCATGCCTATCCAGAGGGAAGCAGAGCAGTGACAGTGAAGAGGCTCCCATCCAGCAGTTGCTGTACCCATGTTGTTCCACCAGACTGGTGTTCCAGGATCCACGGTGCTTCCAGATTCATCAGACCTGCAGTGTGCCTTTCCAGTTTCCTTGCCTGGACTTCCAGATGACCTCATTCAAGCTGTTTCCTGATTTATTGCCTGGGATGCTGGATGACATAAGCTCAGCTGTTGGTTCCTGTTCCATGGTCTGATTTCTGAGATGACATCAACCCAGCAGTTTCCTGTTTCATTATCTGTTTTCCGGAAGATATCCACCCAGCTGTATCCAAACAATGCTGCCATGGAGGATAGTCTTCAGCTGGAGAAGTAGGTGATCTAGTTGTTCATTCTTCAAGGGACTGGCAAGTCTAGACTTTTCTTAATTTTTTTGACATTGCAATACACATCCTATACCCTGGCAGACTACAAACTGCTGAATTGTCCACAAAGACTCTTTCTTTTGGGACTACAGTACTTCAAGAACTGCTCTTTGATGAGCTCTGGCCCAGGAGAGTTCTTTAATGGACCTTGCCTTCGGGCACATCTGTTTTGTCACTAGATGGGACTTTTAGGGCATTCCATCCCCTTAAAATGTTGTATATAATGTCAGTATTTTCTACTGTTTTCTATTTTTATACTTTTCTATAAAATATTTTTTGGGATTCTCCAGTGTTTTGATGGAGGGGATATGGTACTATGTTTTGCAGATTTGGGGCATTTTGTTTGTCTTTTCTCTTTCAGGTGGTCCCGATGAAGAAAGAATAGAAGCCCAGAAGAGGATTTGGGGGGACTCATTGGCATTCCTTTGTGTTTTAAAGTGTTTTTTAAAGTACTGTGTAGTTGTTAACATGCTAACATTCTAACATACTCAATTGCCAGCAGAATAGGCCTAACAGTCTTTCGTGTCTGTTCGTTTGGTCAGCTCCCACCCTGGGAGCTGACTTTGCTGCCCCCATTGCCCTCTCTGGCTTCTCCCTTCCCAGGCCCAGATATTCTTGCTGCACTGGATTTTGCTTCCAGAACCCTTCCCCTGTACCTGTACCACCCCTTCTTGAACTCCTCTACCATCTCTGCCTCCACCAGCCCCCTACACAGTGCATTCCATGGCTCCACCACCATCTCAATGAAGTAGCACCTCCTTCTTTCTCCCCTGAATCTCCCCCTCCAGCTTCCACCCTGGCCCTCTAGTTGCCCCCTGCTACCTTTGAAGCACCCTGACTGCTCC
Source organism: Neoceratodus forsteri (assembly GCA_016271365.2). NCBI lineage: Eukaryota > Metazoa > Chordata > Ceratodontiformes > Ceratodontidae > Neoceratodus > Neoceratodus forsteri. The sequence continues at coordinate 846,870,305 of CM057449.1, read as the reverse complement.
TCCCCATTTACCCTTTTATGTACCTGAAGACCTCTATTATGTCCCCCTGGTCCCTTCTCTCTGCCAATGTGTACATATTTAGCTCTTTGAGCCTCTCCCAATAGGTCCTGACCCTCAAGCCCCAAATCATTTTGGTTGACCTCCTCTAGACCCTCTCCAGGAGTTCAATGTCCCTCTTTAAGTGTGGCCTCCAAAATTGCACACAGTACTCGAGGTGCAACCTCACCAAGTAGTTATACAGAGGGAGTATCACTTCCCTCATTCTAGAGGAGATCCCCCTAGTGATGCATCCCAGCATCCTGTTAGCCTTGGCCACTGCCCTCCTACAAGTCTCTGAGTTGTTCACCTTGACATCCACCACCACCACCAGGTCCCTCTCAGCCATCAAGACTTGCAGCATGCCCCCCCCCAGGTGTGCACATGTGTTAACCTTTCCTTCCACAGGTGTACTTGTGGGGGATTGAGGGAGTGTAATGCTTGGGTATACTGTTTTTGCTCTGTGTTTTGGTTTTCAGGTGCTCTGGGTTGGGGAGAGGTTCCTGTGTGATAGATTTTTCATTAGATAGGTATTACCTAGAGGGCTAGGGGAATAGACAGGCTGTGGTCCTGCACTGCCATAATGGCCACAATTCTGGTTTGTTAATGCCATGCTCTGGGCAGTACTCTCAGAGCCACTGATTCTCCCTAGTAAGATCATAGTGTAGGGGCTGATGTGTCAGCCAATGGCCTCTGGGCCCTTAGTGTTGCCTGCCTGTGCCTAGCACATGGTATGGGAGGGCCTGATCACCCCTCTCTGTAGGCAGCACATAGGGTAGGATGGTCTGCTGCAGGGTATGGTAATGACTGGGGACAGTCATTTTCCTGGCAAAGGGTGGGTATAACCCTTTTGTTCCCAGGGGTTACTTGAATCCTGGTTAGAATTAGTGGCAGGCAATGAAGGCAGTTAGTGAAATGCCAGTTAAATTGGGTTCTCTCTGTCTCACTCTGTTCTCAGTCTCTGCTGAGCTCTGTAGGGATGATATAATTTAGAACTTTTGCAGCTGCATAAGCCACACTAGCTAGCAGCTGCTACTGCTAGCTTTAGAATGTTGCGAGAGTCTGTATTTGGAGTTCCAGGAGGAGGCTGCAGTTAGGCAACTCCTCACTTCAACTCTGCCAGAGAGCTACCAGTTTTTGTTTTGTGTGTGTTTCTCACCTTAGTGGTTGACAACTGTTCCTGTGTAGAAGTGGGAGAGACCTTGGTTAATGGTTCCCCTGTCCCCCATCCCAGGAGGGATGGGGTGAACTCCAGGATTCAGGAGAAATCCCCTGGTCCAATTTGGACTTTAGGAAAGCTGCCTTGTACAACTGCTATGTGAGAACTTATGTGATTTTTCTGTGTAGACCCAGGAGTATCTGCATTTCCCTGAGGGTGAATTTTCTCTGGAAAAAGGGACCCTGTCCACCCAGTGTTTCTTTTGAAAAGTGTCTGCCTACGTTGGAGTCCTGTATGTGACTGTCCAAGTAAAGAACTTTTTAATTCTGGCACCCCTGAGGTGTTTAGTTGTAATATGTTAAGTGTGGTAAACATGTAAGACAACATTTTCATTTTTCATTTCATTTTTATTTTTTATACTTGTAAAACCAGATGAGCAAAACTGCCCATTTTCACAGGTGACAAGTCATATCTAAAATACAATACAAATATTGATACAACATTTCAGAGTAAACCACTCAGTCCACACAAAGTGCAAGTGCTGTTCAATACATAGAATTACAAATACATTAATTATTTTGGAGAAAAGCACTGTTTCAAACTTCTTTTGAAACACTGCGTAGAATTACTTTCAACAATTTCAGTTGGTATCTTATTAAAAAAAATTGGAGCTCTAAATAATAAAGATTTTTGCCCAAAAGTCTTCTTAAATAGAGGTATTTTAAAATTAAATTTATGCTGGGATCTAGTAAAGAGAACATTTAATACCCTAGAAAACATTGAAGAAATAGATAGAGGAAGAAATCCTGATTTTGCTTTATATAAAAAAGTACCCATTTTAAGGCAGACTCATCTTCAAAAGGTAATGAATAAGTCTGTTCATACAAATAAGAATGGTGGGATCGGAATGGCATATTGATCTAAAATCTCAAGGCAGAATGATGTATTACTTGAAGACAATTCAATGCACTACTGCAGGAAGAGGTGTATATCAAAATACCATAGTCCAACACCAAAAATAAAAAAAAATATGGACCAAAAGTCTTCTGGATTCAAGAGTCAGAAATGGCTTAACTTAAATCTACAGTTTTACAGTGTGTGGTGTTATTAACCAGATGAATGGCCATGTATAAGCTTGGGAAAAAAAAGGTGGGACAGCCCCCCATCTAGAGTAACTAGTTTACCTCTACAGGTTCTGAAGGGTGCCTATTACTTTTTCCTCAGTGCAATTGGCCAATGCCTGAGAAAAGTCTTTACCTCTGGATGTGGGTTGCTTTCATTCAGTTTACCCTGGTATAGTGGGTTTTGAAAGTTCTGAGTCTGTATGTGCTCCTTTGTGGTCATGTGTACCACCTTAATTCCTCATGAAATATTGGAAAGTGTCCTAGTACTAGCCATGTGTGCCTAATCAATGGGAAATGTACCAGAAACTGGCCAGATATGCCAATTTCCAGTTGGAACCAGTGTGTTCACCAGTGTGTGTTTTCTTCATCCTGTGCTAAATGGGAATTCAGGAATGTCTGTACCTCAGTAATCTGCATTACAAGTGTGTGTATCCCCATGGGGGTCCATCTTCAATTTGTGATTATTCCTACTTTGTTACATGAATAAAACCCACACTCTAGAATCCCAACCTGGTTTGGACAGTAATGCTATTGCTTCCTTTTGTCTGGAGTTACTTGGGTGCCCCTGTCCAGAAGTGCAAACTTACTGTAGCATAGTCCTGAGCAAATGTTTTCTCCCAGAGACCCGGGTTGTTGGCCATGGCAAGTGGACCCTACCAGGTGTTTGCCAGGCAGTTGTCACACTTGGTTGTCTGTTTTGTACAGCAGGCTAAGTCCACCTTGTCTATGGTGGCAAAACAATGTACACCCTCCCCTCTCTTTTCCCCTAGACTTGGAAAGGTGTGCCTTCTAGTTAAGCAAGAGGCCGATGGGGGTTACACTTATAATGGTCAAAAGTATGGCAGCTTAGACACAATGCAAAGAAGTGCAAAGTAGTGCACTTGGGAAACAAAAACCCAGGGGAAGAGTACACAATGGGGGGGAGGTATTAACAGCAACACAAATGGAAAAGGAACTGTGAGTAGTTATATCAAATGACCTATAGGGTAAGCAAGCCATGTGAGTAGGCAATACGGATGGCTGGGGGATACTGGGATGTATAGGGAGAGGCATCACCAGTAGAAAACATGAAGTTGTTATTCCTCTGTACATACACTTGGTGAGACCCCATCTGGAGTACTGCATGCAGTTCTGGAGACCCCATCTGTCACAGTGGATGTGTAAGAGAAAAGCACAAACACAAGAAAGTAGGTGCAAAACACACAAGTGGTTGTATTTATTTAAAAGAAACAAAAATAAAAAAAAAAACTTTCAGAAAAAAATCAAGCAAACTTCACACAGTTAGGACATGGCATTTGTCCCACACACTGTGTCTCCTCAACCTCTCCCAGGGTTGAACTGATCTGCCCTAGACTTGGAGACTAGATCTTATATACAGACTAGTTACATGATTGGTGAGGCTCCGCTTCCTAGTCTAGTACAAAACTGTTTCTAGGCTAAAATAATAGAAATCAAACATAATATCCCAACTAATAACAATGATTATTCATAATGGAGGCATCCCAATAGAAAAACCAATAGTTCTAGCATTTTTAGAAGCATTTTTCAATTATAAATCAACCTATCTGTTATGAGTGACAGGTCAATTGATATATAAACTGGAGCACAAAGGGGTGCTGGCCCCTAAGAGAAGACCTGCAGAGACACTCAGGTGAGCTACAATAGCTTGGGACTACAGCACATCATGATAACATGCTTCTTTCTTTGTCATGATGCTATTAATTATAAGTATTAGCACAGAGGTAGTCCCTGTTACAGTTTAAAACAGAAAAGCTTTAGTTTAGCTGAAAGCTTGGCTTTTTCTCCAATGCTGCAATACACAGAGAGAAAACAAAACTGAAAAAATAAGAAGAGCAAACAGAGGTCAGGGAGGACTTTCCTCATGTAAAACAGCATTTTTATGTTGCTTGCACGCATGTGCAAGAAACATAGTGCCATCATCCGAGTTTTCGGAGGTGTGGCAGCCCTCTTCCAATTCAGTCAGTGTGTTTGCAGGCACGGTCGCAGTTCTCCAATGGCTGCTGGAGCTGTCTACGACAGCAGTTGAAAATGCAGTGAAGTACAGTTGAAAGGGGAGCTACGCTTCAGTGAGCAGTGATAAGATATCGCCTGCTCATGCGCGCTCCCCACACACACACACACACGCATACTGCGTGCTCTGCCCCATGCACACACTGTATAGCCGAAGGGGGTGCCCAATCCCCCGTCGGCTGTGCTGTGCCCTTCCAAACAGAGTTTCACATGCCATGCTGGGTGTCCACCCCAGTGTGGCTACACATCGTATAGCCGATGAGGGTGCCCAATCCCCTGTCGGCTCCACTGTTCCCCACCCCCAGAGAGTACAGGGTGCCACGCTGGAAGCACACACCAATGTGGCAACAAATACTATCACCAGTGGAGATGCCCAATCGCTTGTCGACTCCATACCCCTCAAACAGCCATCCTTGTGCCACGCTGGGAGCCCACCCCAGTATGGCAAACATCCTGCGTTGTCATCCTTTTTTTTTAAAAAAAAATCCTGAAACACAAAAATGGTCCCTCGCTGTCTCTGCCCCCACCTGTGCCAAGCCACTGCACACCCTACCTCCCCACACCCCCCTCACCCCATACTTACCTCCGGACTCCAGCACGCCGATCTTCGGTGGACCGGGAACACGTCTGCACTCTTCAAAGCTGACCGTGAACTGAGGAAATGCCGTTAAGCTGCATAATGTAATAAATAGGGTTTTTTCAACTTTGCTGCATATCTCAGGCATTTTTTTGGAATTTTTGCACCAAATTTTCAACATGGGGTTTTTGGGACCCCTTCTCATGAATGCTGTCACTGTCATGGCGTTAATCAGGCCCGAAGGGTGATTTCGCAGTCACTGCGTGAAATCACCTTTCGGCACGGATTAACAAAGTGACACTGCCAGTGTTCATAAGGTGGGCTCTCAAAATGCCTATGTTGAAAATTTGTGAAAAATTTCAAAATGACTGTTTTATTTAGCCGCATGCCAGGTTGTTCCTTATGCATGCTTGTAAGTTCGCAAATTTTCAATATTTTCACTCCAGATTTTCAACATTGTCATTTTACCACACCTCCTTATGAGCAGTACAGCTGTCATTTTTCATCTCTAGCCCAAAACGTGTTTCTGCCCATGTAGTGCACAATGGCGCAGTCGGTGTGCGAAATCCCTGTATGGGACACATTAAGAAAATCACAGTGACACTGTTCATGAGCAGAGGTCTTAAAATGGCTATGTTGAAAATTTAGCGACAAACTTCCTAAAAATTGCTGTTTTACAAGCGTGCGTTGCACAGTTCCTACGCATGCTCGTAAGTTTGCAAATTTTCAATATTTGCACTCCACTGACTTCCAAATACCTACACAGCACATACAAGCAAGCAACATTCAGCATTGACAAATGCTTGTTTTATCATGAGAAAGTCTCTCTGGCACTGCTGTTAAAGGAAGTTATTTACTTTAATCTGCTCTGAAGCCCTGTTAGTGTTTTTGGTGCCAAGAAAACACTAGCAGGAGAAACAGAGACAGAATGCAACATAAGAAAAGCTCCTGCCAATTTTCATGTGAATTTTCAGTGTTTGGAACAGGACTGTTATTATTTTGAACCCCTTTCTATATTTTTCAGGGGTTTTTAGTCTGATTCCTGTAGCGAGTGACAGTCTCAACACACAGATCTTAGGATAGAGCTTACGCTAGCTGCAGGCTTGCAGTACCAGGGAATGGCTTAGTTTTCTGCTCCATTTTCTAGGTTTTGCAGGATTCCATATGTGAAAGTGTTACAACCCCCCCCTTTCTTTATTTCGCCGCTGCTCTGGTGGACTCCTGGAATGCACACATTTGTTATACTTTGTCGTTGTGTATATGTTATGTGTTGTTTGTTGGGCTGGCCACCCACCTTGTTTCGTCCCTTTGTCATTTGTTTATGTCCCTCTATTCCTTGTTGTGCAATCCAGACTCCTCAAAGCAGGGTAATTTTGTTTTAAAATAAGTGCTGGTAAATTGGATTATGGAAGAAAAACCCTATAGAATACAGGTATAATCCCCCTGGGTTCTGGAGAAATTCATTTTCTCCCCCCCCAACGAGCATTTTCTATGGTTCTGGTTGCAGGTACCAACGTAAGAATAGGTGACCGCTATATATATATATATATATATATATATTTTGGTCTAGCGTTAATGTTTAAAAACAAGACTCACCACGTTATAGTATATCCTTCTATGGGTCGATAAATATGCAAATTAAGGGCATAAAAGACATCCTGTTAGGATGTAATAAAGGTTATAGACTCGTTTTCTGTCAAGAACAGCAAGTGAAACATGAAGTGAGTGAAATTCAGTTAGCAATAGTGCGGAGCTGCGCTACAGTTTACCTCGCGAATGCTCGCACTATCGCGAAGACCTTCCAGGCGATTTTTAATTCCAGAAATGCCCTCCTGGCTAGTGTAACACTCTTTAGGAAAATGAACTTACCTAACTGTATTATAGGCTGAATTGTTTCCTAAATTGTATTGTCTTCTACCGAGGTGGTTTTTGCTGTATTGCAGAGCTGCTTAGTCCTAAGACTTCCTTCCTTTACAGCAGCTGGGTTTATTTAAAGGCCGGACGGCCAAATCTCTCTGCCTTTTATGCTGTTGTTTAGAGGGGCGGTCCTTCAGAGTACTTCCCTGAACAAACTAATGTATTCCTCTACTTTATTTTATATTAAAATTATGCTTATGTTGTGAATTATTAAAATGACTTAAACTTATGACTGCAACAGGAGATAATACATCCTGTGTCTAAGTTTTGTTTGGAAATTAAAGTAATTAAGGCGGAGTTTTCTTATCACATGATTTTCCTTGCTATAAAAAGAGTCTCCATAAGGAGGCGGGCAGTCTATCAGGGGTCTGTGTAGCTGGTAACACCCCATGAGAGTTAGCTGAATTCTAACTCTGTGAAGAAGTTAATTTTACTTATGTTTTATGTTTTGTCGCTTTCCAGTCCGCTGTTTTCGAAATAAACGCTTATTTATGTATGCCTATATTGTCTGATGCCTCATTCTATCCCACACCAGCTCACACCATACATAAAATGCACAAAACCTTAAAATAATACAGAGAGAGGAGAGCAAAGGAAAATAGAGACAGCTCCCTTTCTCATTACAGGGGTTGTTGTACAAAAATTTACATCAGAAGATCTCTATTTCTAGCTTTATTACGGCAGTTCCAAGATTGGGAACTAGCTTAACAATTTAGCTACTTTTGGACACTGTTTTATAGCCTTCCCTCAGATATATGGCGCAACTAAACAAGAGAATATCTGAGAAAGCTGTTTTTAACTAGAAAAGCTGCATTTTTCATTACAGCATCTACATGGTGCTGAGACCCTCAGCACATTCGTGTAGGAAACGCAATAGCACTAATGCATACAAACGATTAATGCAATCCTGTGCACATTCATGCAGGAAGTGCATTAACACTAAACAGGGCAAAGACTAATGCGAACATGTGCACGTTCATGCAGGAAACACATTAGTGTAAAACAAAGCAAAACACAATGGTTTAAAGCTGAGCTGAGTCTGCAGCTCTGCCAAAAATACATTTATCTGTTCCTTTACAACTGCTGGCATGACAGACAGGCAAAGGCAGGCAAATCGGGAAATGGCCTGCTGTGCTTTCTCAAGGAGTGAGGAGAAAAAGAGAGAGACAGAAAAGGAAAAAGAGGAGAGAAAAAAAGGCAACATAGGTGGCTAGCCTACAAGATAGTAGGGGATAGGATAGAAAAGGGGTGTTGTTGCACAACAGATGTTTAGCAGGAAAAGAATATGACAGTGTAGGATCTCTCTCTCTCAGACATGTCTCCCAGGTTGAGGGGAGCACAGTGCTACCACATGTCATCCTGCCCAAATGGAAACCAGGGGAAAGCTTTCTGGTTTCCTAAGTAAGGAATAGTAATCCCCCAAGAACAACCCAATGGGGATCATTGGGACTTCCACCCTCCCTCTCTGGAAGTCCCACTCCAGGGCACCCTAAATGCAAATGGTGTGATGACACCATTTCTACACATGGTTACATAACCATGATTATGCTTTCAGTAATACTAACTATTGCCCTGGGGTTTGTAGCCTTATTACAGGATTAAGACTACAGTTACTTAAAAAGATATAAGCTATCTTAATCCTATTCCTAAACCCATTATCTATATGCCTATTCCTATATACATATATATGTATATATTGTATATACATATATACAATATCAGTTTACAGGGTCAACAGGATCCGATTCTAGGCCTGCAGCATATCTGGACATGAAGTCTGCATTCTTATGCTGGCAGCCAGATCTATGCTTTTCACTAAACCTGTAAGGTTGCAGGACTAGGTACCGCCAGAGAATTCTGACATTTTTATCTTTCATCTGGTTCATCCAGCATAAGGGATTGTGATCAGTGACTAAAATAAATTCAGTACCCCAAAGATAAAAACAAGGTGCCTCAATTGCCCATTTTACAGCAAGACACTCTTTTTCAATGATGGAGTAGCGCTGCTCCCAATCATGCAGCTTTCTAGAAATGTACAGTATGGGATGTTCTTCTCCATCTATGGTTTGACTCAAAACAGAACCAATGCCAACATATGAAGCGTCAGTGTGAACTTCAAATGGTCTGTCAAAGTCAGGGCACCGCAGAACTGGGGAAGAACATAACGCTACTTTGATGGCTTGGAATGCCTGTTCACATTCCAGTGTCCACTTTACCGTGTTGCCACACCATTTCTTAGTGAGATCAGATAAAGGGGATGCTATGGGGGCAAAGTTGGAATAAACCTCCTGTAATAACCAATAAGACCTAGGAATGATCTCACCTGCTTTTTGGTCTGCAGTATAGGACAGTTGGCCACTGCTTCCACTTTTGTGATCTACGGTTTCACCTGTCCATTGCCAAAAATAAAACTTAGGTATCTGGTTTCATTCATAGCTACTGCAGACTTTTCAGGGTTAATGGTCAGCCCAGCCTCACTGATGGTTTGTAAAACAGTGGTAAGATGTTGCATATGTGTCTGCCAATCTGGAGTAAAAGTTACAATGTCATCCAAATAGGCTGCAGCAATATGAGAATGGGAGGTCAAAAGCTGGTCAATGAACCTCTGAAAAGTCACCTGTACCCCATGCAGACCAAAGGACATGATTATGAACTGGAACAGGCCCATGGGGGTAGTAAAAGCTGTTTTCTCCCATGACTAGTGATGCAGCGAATTTAAAATCCACCTGTGAAGTGCACGAAAAGTGGCCACTTCGTATGGGTGCTTCGCTACGTGAAGTGCCCCATAGAAAATGCTCACTTCTCCTTGTTATTATTACTTCGCGTTGTCATTCCACTTTAAAGGTGAAGTAAGGCTGAGTGACAACAATATTGGCAGCACCCCACCCACACAGTCACCAGAATTAATGTGCATCCCCGAAGTGCTACTGTCTTGTGTCCAGAAAACTCCCCAGTGCTGACAAAGTGAAATGAGAGCATAACAAGAAATGCAAAGTCTCCCAGAATTAATGGTGCACTCAGTCATGCGTACAGTGGTCACAGAGTCACCAGAATTAATGTACATCCCCAAAATGCTACTGTCTTGTGTCCAGACTCCAGAAAATTCCCCAGTGCTGATGAAATGCTAGTGTCTTGTGTCCAGAAAATTCCACAGTGCTGACGAAGTGAAATGAGAGTGTAACAAGAAATGCAGTCTCCCAGAATTAATGGTGCACTGCAAAGGCACAGACAGATTAAGATTGCACTGCGCACTCATGGGATGCATATGAAAAGGCACAACAACACCTAACTAGTGCACACAAGTCACAAATCCAAATCTGGAAAGGAATACATTTTGCCAGTTGGGGGATTAGTGCACGGCAGTAACAATCCACTGCCAGTAAAAATACCACAAAGCAGTATAAAAAATTCATGCAGGTGTGGTGGATAGCAGGTTCAAAGAGCTGCAATTACTCTATGGCACAATAAAAGGTGTCTGATTTAATGGCACGCATCACACACACACTCACACATGCACATTATAAGTAATGCGTAGCAAATTGAAAACCTTTAGTAATATAACCACATGTTTTAAAGACAAATTATACACTGCTGCACCACAACAATCAGCAAAAAAATGTCAAGAATTACTGAAAATATTACTGTGTGCACATTAACACAGTTATACAGCACAAGAAAAATATAACCAAAAGAGAAAGAGTGCTGTTTTCTAGCAGTTAATGTACCTACACCACAAATGTGCCCCTCCCCCAAAGCACACTTCACAGTACACAGATTGACTGTTCCAAACTAACTTTCAAAATTAAAAAACACAACAATAATCACTAGATGATATGAGCACAGAAGGGTTTCCTAGTAAATTCTGAGCAAAATAAATGACTCAAAAAGGCATTTTAAACAGCTTTTAGAGGTTCTGAATTGCAGAGCTCTGAGAGGAAATTGTCTCCAGCTACCACTACACACACACTACCCTGGCCAAAACTGAGGCTGTACAGAACAATCTAGAGCCCATGTGACCTGAAATCCCATGAGTCACTGCAGAATTTTATTTGGAGCTCAATTACAAGGCGAAGTGAGGTGAATTACATTGATTTCAAATGTACTTCAACTTAAAATTGTTGGAAAAGCAGTTTGCGGAAGGCGGAATAATGCAAAGTCACTGGTTTCAGTGGACTTTGTGTTCCTCATTATGAAACAAAGTACTCTGGTTCACATTGTGGAGTACTCAGCAGGTTCCACGTTACTCTGTGAATCACTTCGTAGAGCGGATTGGGGCCACTTCGCCCACCACTACTTATAGTAGTGTAACTCACATGCTGTACAGGAAGGAATGAGAATGCCTATGGCTGTACTTCCCCAATGAGCTGCAGCACAAAACTCCCCGACTTAAAAACACATATTAATGAGTACAATGGTGGGGTGGTAAAGCCTGGAGAGATACTACAAAATAGGCTTACAATACATCCAAGTAACTAAAAACAAAATTAATGTTGTAATTTGTGACGTGATCATATATCGTGATTTGTGACTGCATTTGTGACCGTGATAAAGAAGAATGTAATTCGGTGTCAATGATGTGAGAGATAACCAATATGAAACTGTATTGGGAAGGTGAATGCCTATGGCTGTACTTCCCCGATGAGCTGTAGCATAAAACTCTCCGACTTAAAGACATGTATCAATGAGTACAATGGTGAGGTGGTGAAGCCTGGAGAAATAATACAAAACAGGCTTACAATTCCTCCAAGTAACTAGAAAAAAAATGAATGTTGTGATTCGTGACGTGATCATGAATCGTGATTTGTGACTGCATTTGTGACCATGATAATGAAGAACCTAATTCGGTGTCAGTGGTGTGAGTTAACCAATATGAAACTGTATTGGAAATGCGAATGCCTACGATTGTACTTCCCTGATGAACTGTATCTTAAAAAAACCTCCCCGACTTAAAAACACCTATCAATGAGTGCAATGGTGGGGTGGTGAAGCCTGGAGAGATAATACAAAACAGGCTTACAATACAAAGGCACAACACCTAACCAGTGCTCACTATCAGAAATTTAAATCTGGAAAAGAATACCTTTGCCGATTGGGGCGGGACACTGGGAGGGGGCAGTGTACTGCAAACTGCACTGCTACAGTAACAGTCACTATTACTAGTACCAGTAAAGATACCACAAAGAAGTACAAAAATCACACAGCTGCAGTGGATAGCAGGTTCACATTGCTGAAATTACTATGTGGCACAATAAAAGGTGTCTGATTTGATGACAACTCGTCACACACATACACACACACTAAGTAATGCATAGCAAATTGAAAACTTCAGTAATATGACCACATATTTTAAACAAACTAAAATTATGAGCTGATACACCACAACAATCAGCAAAAAAATGGCAAAGACTTATTGAAAATATTACTGTGTGTACATTAGCACAGTTACAAGAAAAATATCACCAAAACAGAAATAACTGTCTTTTTCTCCAAGTTAATCTACCTACACCACAGATACGCCACTCCCCCAATGCACACTTCCACTGTCTCTCAGTACACAGACTGAATGTTGTACATAACATTCAAAATCACCACACAAACAATAAACGCTTGATGATATGAGCACAGAGGGTTTCCTACAATAGATGAACTAAAGTTTCAGCAGAAAAAGACTCAAAAGGGCTTTTTTTAGCAGCTTTTAGAAGGTTTGAATTGCAGAGAGCTCTCATAGCAGACTGTCTCCTACAGCTTCCTACACACTCTATCCCAAACTGAGGCTGTGCAGAACAATCTAGAGCCCATCTGACCTGAAATCCCATGAAGCACTGCACACTTCGCCTTTGAAGCTTAAAAACAAGGTGAAGTGAGGCAAAGTACATTGCTTTCAATGTACTTCGCCTTAAGAATTGGTGGAGTAGTGGTTTGGGAAGGCGAACTAACATGAAGTCATTGTTTTCAATGGACTTTGTGTTACCCATTATAACGCAAAGTACTCTGCTTCGCATTGTAAGGCAGTCCGCAAATTCGCCTTCACTCCACGAATCACTTCGTGGAGCTAATTGGGGCCACTTCGCCTGTCTCTACCTGTGATTACTGACCAAGAGGGATCTGCCAATAACCTTTAGTTAGGTCAAGGGTAGTGATGTAGCTGGCATTACCTGTATGATCAATCAGATGATCTATCCGGGGCACAGGGTAACTATCGAACTGGGATACCTGGTTGAGCTTTCTGAACTCTAAGCACAACCGTATACCATCCTCTTTCTTAGGGACCACTACAATTGGGGATGCCCAAGGACTCTTGGAGGGGTTCAATAATACCCAGTTGTCTTAACTTGTAAACATCCTGTTGTACCTCTGACCGTACCCTCTCAGGAAGCCTTTACGGTTTCTGTCTAATTTTAGGGGCAGAGGTATGGATGTGGTGTTTGACCCCAACCACCTTTCCAGGTATCTTAGTGATGGCTGTTGTGAACTGACTAAGGATCTGCATCAGCTCTTCTTTTTTCTGATCATTTAGGGTTGGGTTTATGGTAAGCTCATCTATCCCAGCCTCTTATTCTAGAGGACTATATGCCACATCCATATCTGTTTCCCACTTTTCAGGCATGATCAACAGACTGACTAAGGGCTCACATTTCTCCTGCCATTTTTTTTAGAAGGTTGATATGGTAAATCTTCTTGCCCAGTCTTTTGTCTGGGGTTTCTACCTCATATGTTACAATTCCAACTTGTCTCTGGACTTTGTAGGGCCCTTGTCATTTCATAAGAAGTTTGTTTTCATTGGTTGGCAGTAAAAGTAACACTCTATCTCCTTCCTGAAATTCATTTTCAGAAACCTTTTTTTCATAATGCACTTTCTGAGTAGTTTGGGTTTGGCTGGCATTTTTGCGGGCAATCTCTGTATACCTCACCAGATGCTTTCTAAGTTGTATCATATAATCAGTGATACTGGTGGTCCCCACATCTTGCCCTCCCTCCCAGTACTCCTTTACCACATCAAGAGGTCCCAGAGGTTTTCTCCCATGTAATAGTTCAAACAGAGAATACCCAGTTGAAGCCTGGGGAACCTCTCTATAGGCAAAAAGGAGGCGGGGAAGATACTGTTCCCATTTTTTCCCTTCTTCATTAACAAACTTCTAGAGCATGCGCTTGAGGGTTTGGTTAAACTGCTACACCAATCCATCTGTTTGGGGATGTAGGATGATGTTATGACTGCTACCACTCCCAACAGGTAGTATAGCTCCTTCAGCAAGGCTGAATTAAAGTTGCTACCCCTGTCCATCAGAACCTCCTTTGGTATTCCCACCCTACTAAATATCTTGACCAGTTCTTCTGCTGTTCTCTTGGTTGTAATTGAATGTAAGGGGATTGCCTCAGGATGTCTGGTTGTGTCATCACACACCACCAGAACATACCTGTTCCCTTTTGAACTTTTCTCAGTCGGGCCTACAATGTCCAGTGCCATATGCTCAAATAGTGTGGTTACCAGTGGTAAGAGTTCTAGTGGTACCATGTCTCTTTTTCCCATCCGGGCCACCTTTTGACATTCAGCACAAAGTTTACAGTACTGTGCAACCTGGTCATGGATGGCAGGCCAGTAAAAATGTTGTAACAGACAGGCCAAAGTCCTATCCCTTCTGTCATGTCCAGCACAAGGTAAATCATGGTTCAGAAAGATCAATTGGTCTCTATATTTTTCTGGTACCATTAACTGTTCCACCATCTCTCCTGTTTTTGGGTTGGTACAACACCTATATAATATACCATTCTTAATAACCATTTCAGGGGCACCATTAGCTGACACCTTGCCCACCTGCTGAAAAAAAAGGTTGGAGATGGATCACCCTTCTGATCAGTTGTTATAGCATTTTTAGATACATTTAATTTCACAGATTTTGTATCAAGTCCATTGTTTTACCACAATGTTTTTAAAGTCCTTCTTTCTCTCTTGGTCTTTTTGTCCTTCCCTGGTGAACCCGTGATACCATTATCAAAGGGGAATGTATCTTCCAACAGTTTTTCTTGCCAGATTTGACCCTGGTGGTAATGGCAGCAACATGTTGGTTGTTTTCAGCCAGCAGATGATTAAATCCTGGGAAGTCATGTCCAAGTACAACAGACACCGGCAAGTTGGTCACTAAACCTGCACACGCAGTGTTCTTTTTTTCCTTTACAGTCAGTTCAATGTTAAATGTTGGGCAGATGTGTGTGTCCCCATGTATACAGACAACATCCACTGCTGCTTCAATTTTTGGTTTAGGGCTTAACAATTCTGATCTTATTATGGTATAGTTGCTGCCTGTGTCAGGAAGGCCGGACATATTTTTACCATCGATGGTCGCCTCAGTTACTGTGTAGTCAGTAGTTAATAAGACCAGGTGTGCTGGTGCAAATTTCTTCTTGGGGAAAAACCTGGCAATGTGACCTTTTTCATTGCAGTTGTGACAAATAATATCTGCATAGGAGGTCTTCCCTCCTCTCCCAGATTTTATATGATATCTGTCAGAGCTCTGACCCACAGATGGAGAAGGAGATGGGGCAGATTTAGCTGTACAGTTATTAAGCTCTCCTCTGATATTTCTTTTCTGTAAGGGTCTTGCAGACAGAAAGTCCTCAGCCAAGGTAATGGCTACCTCTGCAGATTCGGGATTACATTCCCTCACCCAGAACTGCACTTCATTAGTTAGGATCTGAGGGAATTGCTCCACAACTAAGGTTTCTATGATGTCATTAATGGATTTCTCTTCAGGTTGCAACCATTTCATGCACAATTCTCGCTACCTAGTAAAAGTCTCTCTAGGGTTGTAACATGACTGATATTTTTCTGTAACAGAATCTCTGACAGTAGGTCTAGGCATTGGTATCATACCCCTCAAGATCTCTTTTTGACATAATTTTCAGCATGCCTAGGGTCCATATTGCTATAGGCTGGCTGAGCCTATCCAGTCTGGTATGGGGCAAATCTGACAACCCACTGGGTCTGGGGCCAACCAGAGGCTCTGACTTCTCTTTCATATGTGGTTAGGTAGGCTTCTATTTCATCTGTGGGTGCCATTTTAGTTAATTTAGTGTCTTTTGGGCTGGTATCCTGCCCCCTGTTCCCTGTGCCAATTGCCTAGAATGCTCTCAGGGTCTCTGCCCATCACTGGTCCTGGCGTCTTCTCTCCTGTTCTCTCTAATGGAGGTCATGTTCTCTTTGTTTTTGCATTTCCAGTTGGCAGACAGCCAACCACCTCAACCATTCTGAAATGTCAGTTGGAGGGACATCAACTTGAGGATCTTCCAGATCTTCATCACTATAGTCAGAGAGGCACACCATAGCTGCAGCTTCAGTCTTGTTCTTCGGACAGCCTCCTGGATTCACACCAGGTAGGAGCTGTTCCCTCATTTGCACCACTCTGTGTCCGGTCATCACTCCAGTCACCTTTGTCTCTGACTCTAGCTTCTTGGTTTTATCCTCCATGGCACTTCTTTTTATGCTTCCTCTGATATTGGGACAGATATCCCAGATTGGTGTCAGCCTATGATCCTAGACCACCAACCAGTCCCACTTCTGACACCACTGTCATAGTGGATGCATAAGAGAAAAGCATCAAATCTTCACACACGAACCATGCACAAGGTGGTAGTGGTGCTTTCAGCTGAACAAATACCAGTACCAAAAAGCTGAAGCACACACATACCCCAATAATAACTGGACCCAGAGCTTCTTTCTCAAATTTTATTGCACCAACAAATCCACCTGACGCGTTTCGGACCAACGTCCTTTATCAAAGGCTAAAAACATAGTGAACACACATCACAATTAAATACCAACTCACCCATTACATCATTGTGATGAAATACAAAATCATTGGTTCAGCAATTAAACAACAAGCACCCTTAAAAACCATAATTAAGTATTAAAGACATAGGAATAATACAATTCAGTATCAAATATTAAATACAATTTATATATCCATAATACTAACATATCGACATTCTAAATATTACATACTTTTATCTACATTCCAAATACGGTTTTAATTCTAAATGTGCATAAATATCCGGTTTCTTGTAAGCATGTTAACGTAAAATCCATTCATTTTCCTTTTTTAGAATTTTATTGTGGTAATTACTACCTCGCGGGCCATGGAAGACTTTTTCTATACCTAAAAACTTGAATTCATGTGTTTCCAATTCCTCTCCGTTCTCAAAAATATGCGCTGCTGTTGCATAGGTCAAATCGTGTTTACTAATAGCTCGAACATGTTCCAAAACTCTAATCTTAAAAGCTCTTTCTGTTTTACCAACATAGAATGCTCCACAACTACATTTTGCTAAATAAATAACCCCCTGGGTGTTACATGAAATCAACTGTCTAATATCAAAAGTTTTTCCTTGTCAGCTACTAACATTAAAATCCTTCTCTTTTAAAATATAATTGCAAGCACTTCAGTTTTTACACTGCACACAACCCATATAGCTCCCTAGCCAACTGTTGGTGTGATTTACTGCAGCTGCAAAGTGACTTTTCACTAGGGAGTCTTTCAATGTGGAAGCATGTCTATAGGTTAAAATAGGAAGCTGAGCAGAAACTTCTCGTAAACCTGGTTCTGCAGTTAACACTTGCCAATGTTTCTTAATGATTTGTCCTATCTCCTGGCTTTGAGAACTGTAGGTAGTCACAAAATGAAATCTCTGATTATTTTCTAACGTCTCAATTGTATCCACTAACAAAGCTTTTCTATCAGCTGAACTGCTGCCTGATATCCTTTATCTATAATCTTTTCAGTATAATCTCTGTTACTAAGTCGATTTTTTTAAAACTACTGCTTCTGTCTCAAAGTCAATTTGTTTACTGCAGTTCCATTTTAATCAAAGAAACTGTCCTTTAGGGATATTTTCTATTGTATGCAATGGATGGCAACTTGTAGCAAACAATAAAGTATTACCATCTGTTGGCTTTCTAAAAAGATTTGTGCTGACTTGACCTTCCTTGTCACAAATTATTTGCACATCCTCATTCTCATATTGCATGAGTGCGGGAATCTGTTAATTATTTGGATGTGCAAATATTTCGTGACTACCTACAGTTCTCAAAGCTGGGAGACAGGACAAATCATTAAGAAACATTGGCAAGTGGATAAAATTGAGATGTTGGAAAATAATCAGAGATTTCACTTTGTGACTACCTACAGTTCTCAAAGCCGGGAGATAGGACAAATCATTAAGAAACATTGGCAAGTGTTAACTGCAGAACCAGGTTTACGAGAAGTTTCTACTCAGCTTCCTATTTTAACCTAGTGAGAAGTCACTTTACAGCTGCAGTAAATCACACCAACAGTTGGCTAAGGAGCTATACGGGTTGTGTGCAGTGTAAAAGCTGTAGTGCTTGCAATGATATTTTAAAAGAGAAGGATTTTAGTGTTATTAGCCGACAAGGAAAAACTTTTGATATTAGACAGTTGATTTCATGTAACACCCAGGGGGTTATTTATTTAGCAAAATGTAGTTGTGGAGCATTCTATGTTGGTAAAACAGAAAGAGCTTTTAAGATTAGAGTTTTGGAACATGTTCAAGCTATTAGTAAACACGATTTGACCTATGCAACAGCAGTGCATATTTTTGAGAATGGAGAGGAATTGGAAACACACGAATTCAAGTTTTTAGGTATAGAAAAAGTCTTCCATGGCCCGCGAGGTGGTAATTACCACAATAAAATTCTAAAAAAGGAAAATGAATGGATTTTACATTTACATGTTTACAAGAAACCAGGTATTAATGCACATTTGGAATTAAAACTGTATTTGGAATGTAGATAAAAGTATGTAATATTTAGAATGTTGATATGTTAGTATTATGGATATATAATTTGTATTTAATATTTGATATTGAATTTTATTATTCCTATGTCTTTAATACTTAATTATGGTTTTTAAGGGTGCTTGTTGTTTAATTGCTGAACCAATGATTTTGTATTTCATCACAATGATGTAATGGGTGAGTTGGTATTTAATTGTGATGTGTGTTCACTATGTTTTTAGCCTTTGATAAAGGACCTTGGTCCGAAACTCGTCAGGTAGATTTGTTGGTGCAATAAAATTTGAGAAAGAAGCTCTGGGTCCAGTTATTATTGGGGTATGTGTATGCTTCAGCTTTCTGGTACTGATAAGAGAAAAGCACAAACACAAGAAAATAGGTGCAAAACACACAAATGTGTGTATTTATTTACAAAAAACAAAAATCATAAAAAAACTTTCAGAAAAAAAATAAATCAAACAAACATCACACAGTTAGGACAAGGCATTTGTCCCACCCCCTGTGTCTCCTAAACCTCTCCCATGGTTGAATTGATCTGCCCTAGACTTAGAGACTGAATCTTATATACAGACTAGTAACATGATTGGTGAGGTTCTGCCTCCTAGTGTAGTGCAAAAGTGTTTTTAGGCTAAAATAATAGAAGTCAAACATAATATCCCAATTAATAACAATAATTATTCATAATGGAGGCATCCCAATAGAAAATCCAATAGTTGTAGCATTATTAGAAGCATTTTTCAATTGTAATTCCACCCATCTGCTGTGAGTGACAGGTCAATTGATACATAAATAGGAGCACAATGGGGTGCTGGCCCCTAAGAGAAGACCTGCAGAGACACTCATGTGAGCTACAAAAACTTGGGACTACAGCACATCATAATAACATGTTTATTTCTTTGTCAGGATGCTATTAATTATAAGTATTAGCACAGAGTTAGTCACTGTTACAGTTTAAAACAGAAAAGCCTTAGTTTAGTGGAAAGCTTGGCTTTTTCTCTAATGCTGGAATACACGGAGAAAAAAATAAAACTAAAAAATAAGAAGAGCAAGCAGAGAGGTCACAGAGAAGTTTCCTCATGTAAAACAGCATTTTTTTATCATGAGAAACTCCCTGTGGCACTGCTCTTAAAGGAAGTTGTTTAATCTGCTCTGTAGCCCTGTTAGTGTTTTTGGCACCAAGAAAATACTAGCAGGAGAAACAGAGACAGAATGCAACATAAGAAAAGCTCCTGCTAATTTTCGTGTTAAGTTTCAGTGTTTGGAACAGGACTGTTACTATTTTGGACCCCTTTTCTAGCTTTTTAAGTGTTTTTTTGTCTGATTCTAGTAGCGAGTGACAGTCTCAACACACAGATCTTAGGACAGAGTTTCCACTCACAATGCAGTGCTACAAGCTTCAGGCTTGCAGTACAAGGGAATGGCTTAGTTTTTTGCTTTTTTTTTTAGGTGTGGCAGGATTCCATACATAAAAGGCACAAAACCTCAAACTAATACGGAGAGAGGGTAGCAAGGGAAAATAGACAGCTACCGCTCTCATTACAGGGGTTGTTGTACAAAGGTTTGCATCAGAAGAGCTCTATTTCTAGCTTTATTACAGCAGTCCCAAGATCGGGAACTAGATTAACAATTTATCTACTTTTAGACACTGTTTTACAGCCTTCCCTTGGATATATGACACAACTAAACAAGGGAATATCTGAGGAAGCTGTTTTTAACTAGAAAAGCTGCATTTTTCATTATGGCATCTACTCAGCGCTGCGATCCCGTGCACGTTTATGAAGGAAATGCACTAGCGCTAATGCATACAAAAGACTGATGCGATACTGAACATGTTCGTGCAGGAAGTACCTTAGTGCAAAACAAAACACACAGGGGTTTAAAGCTGAGCTGAGCTTGCAGCTCTGCCAAAAATACATTTATCTGTTCTTTTACAACTGCTGGCATGACAGCCAGGCAAAGACAGGGAAATCAGGCAATGGATTGCTTTTTTTTCTTTCCCAAGGAAGGGAGTAGAGAAAGAGAGAGACAGAAAAGGAAAAATAGGAGAGAAAAAAGGCAACATAGGTGGTCAACCTACAAGATAGTAGAGGATAGGATAGAAAAAGGGGTGATGTTGTGCAACTGACTTTAGCAGGAAAAGAAGATGACAGTGCAGGGTCTCTCTCTCTCTCGGATATGTCTTCCAGGCTGGGGGGAGGCATAGTGCTCCCACACGCCATCCTTTCAAAAGGGAAACCGGGGAAAAGCTTTCTGGTTTCCTAAGTAAGGAATAGGAATTCCCCAAGAACAACCCAAGGTGTTGTTTTGGGACTTCCACCCTCCCTCTCTGGAAGTCCCACCACAGGGCACCCTAAATACAAATGGTGTAATGATGCCGTTAATATGCATGGTTACATAACCATGATTATACTTTCAGTAATACTAACTATTGTCCTGGGATTTGTAGTTTTATTATAGGATTAAGACTACGGGTACTTAAAAAGCTATAAACTATCTTAATCCTATTCCTAAACCCTTTATCTATATGCCTATTCCTATATACATATTTACATATTTACAATATCAGTTTACAGAGTCAAAAGGATCTGATTCTAGGCCTGCAGCATATCGGGACATGAAGTCCGCATTCTTTATGTTGGGAACCAGGTCTATGCTTTACACTAAACCTGTAAGTTTGTAGGGTCAGGTACCACTGGAGAATTTTGGCATTTTTAACCTTCATCTAGTTCATCCAGCATAAGGGGTTGTGATCAGTGACTAAATTAAATTCAGTACGCCCAAAGATAAAAAAGAAGTACCTCAATTGACCATTTCATAGTAAGACACTCTTTTTCAATGGTGGAATTACACTGCTCCCATCCTGCAGCTTTCTAGAAATGTACAGGATGGGATGTTCTTCTCCATTATGGTTTGACTCAAAAGAGCACCAATCCCAACATTTGAAGCATCGGGGTGAACATCAAATGGTCTGTCAAAGTCAGGGCACCACAGAATTGGGGAAGCACATGACACTACTGTAATGGCTTGGAATGCCTGTTCACATTCCAATGTCCACTTTACAATGTTGCCACAACACTTCTTAGTGAGATAGGGCAGTGATGTAGCTGGCATTACCTATATGATCAATCAGATGATCTATTCAGGGCATAGGGTATCTGTTGAACTGGGATACCTGGTTGAGCTTTCTGAAGTCTAAACACATCCGGATACCACCCTCCTTCTTAGGGACCACCACAATTGGGGATGCCCAAGGACTCTTGGAGGGTTCAATAATACCAAGTTGTCCTAACTTATGAACCTGCTGTTGTACCTCTGACCTTACCCTTACAGGAATCCTGTACAGTTTCTGTCTAATTGGAGGGGAAGAGGTATGGATGTGGTGTTTGATCCCAACCATCTTTCCAGGTACCTTAGTGATGGCAGTTGTGAATTGACTAAGGACCTGCATCAGCTCTTCTTTTTTCTGGTCATCTAGGGATGGGTTTATGGTAAGTTCATCTACCCCAGTCTCTTCCTCTAGATGACTGTATGCCACATCCATATCTGTTTCCTACATTTCAGGCATGATCAACAGACTAACTGAGGGCTCAGATTTCTCCTGCCATTTTTTTAAAAAGTTGGCATGGTAAGTCTTCTTGCCTGGTCTTTTGTCTGGGGTTTCCACCTTGTACGTTACACTGCCAACTCATCTCAGGACTTTGTAGGGCACTTGCCATTTCATACAGAGTTTGTTTTCTGTTGTTGGCAGTAAAAGTAACACTCTATCTCCTTCCTGAAATTCCTTTTCAGAAACCTTTTTGTCATAATGCACTTTCTGAGTAGTTTGGGTTTGGCTGGCATTTTTGTGGGCAATCTTTGTATACCTCACCAGAAGCTTTCAAAGTTGTATCATGTAATCAGCGATACTGGTGGTCCCCACATCTTGCCCTTCCTCCCAATACTCCTTCATCACATCAAGAGGTCCCAGAGGTTTTCTCCCATATAATAGTTTGAATGTGGAATACCCATTTGAAGCCTGGGGAACATCTCTATAGGCAAAAAGTAGGAGGGGAAGATACTGGTCCCATTTTTTCCCCTTCTTCATTAACAAACTTCTGGAGCATGTGCTTGAGGGTTTGGTTAAACCGCTCCACCAATCCATCTGTTTGGGGATGTGGGGTGATGTTCTGACTGCTACCACTCCCAACAGGTGGCATAGATCCTTCAGAAAGGCTGAATTAAAGTTGGTACTCCTGCCCATCAGAACATATTTTGGTATTCCCAACCTACTAAATATCTTGACCAGTTAATCTGCTATTCTCTTGGTTGCAATTGAATGTAGGGGGATAGCCTCAGGATATCTGGTTGCATAATCACACACTATCAGAATATACCTGTTCCCTTTTGAACTTTTCTCAATCGGACCTACAATGTCCATTGCCATATGCTCAAATGGTCACCAGTGGTAAAGGTTCTAGTGGTACCATGTCCCTTTTCCCTATCTGGGCCACCTTTTGACATTCAGCACAGGATTTACAGTACTGGGCAACCTGGTCATGGATGGCAGGCCAGTAAAAATGTTGTAACAGATGGGCCAAAGTCCAATCCCTTCCAGAATGTCCAGCACAAGGTAAATCATGGGCCAGATAGATCAATTGGTCTCTATATTTTTCTGGTACCATTAACTGTTCCACAGTCTCTCCTGTATTTGGGTTGGTACAACACCTATATCAGATACCATTCTTAATAACCATTTCAGGGGCACCTTTAGTTGGCACCTTGCCCACCTACTGAAAAAAAAGTTTAGAGATGGCTCACCATTCTGATCAGTTGTTATAACATTTTTAGATACATTTAATTTCACAGATTTTGTATCAAGTGCATTATTTTGCCACAGTGTTTTCAAAGTCCTTCTTTCTCTCTCTTGGTCTTTCTGTTCTTACCTGGGATACTGATGATATCATCATCAAAGGGGGATGTATCTCCCAACAGTTTTTCTTGATAGCTTTGGGCCCTGGTGGTAATGGCAGCAACATGCTGGTGGTTTGTAGCCAGCAGATGATCAAATCTTGGGAAGTCATGCCCATGTACAGTAGACACAGGCAAGTTTGGCACTAAACCTGCACACACAGTGTTCTATTGTTCCTGTACAGTCGGTTCAATGTTAGATGTTGGGTGGCTGTGTGTGTCCCCATGTATACAGAACACATCCACTGCTGCTTCAATTTTTGGTTTGGGCTTAACAGTTCTGGTCATATTAAGGTATATTTGCTGCCTGTGTCAAGAAGGCCCAACATATTTTTACCATTGATGGTCACCTCAGTTACTGTGTAGCCAGTAGTTAACAAGGCCAGGTGTGCTGGTGTAGATTTCTTCTTGGGTTAAATCTGGCAATGTGACCTTTTTTATTGCAATTGTGACAAATAATATCTGCATAGGAGGTCTTCCTTCCACTTCCAGATTTTATATCATGACTGCCAGTGCCCTCACCCACAGATGGAGATGGAAGAGGGGCAGGTTTAGTGCCAGAGTTATTATACTCTCCTCAGGTATTTCTTTTCTATGAGGTCTCGTGGACAGAAAATCCTCAGCCAAGGTAATGGCTACCTCTGTAGATTTGGGATTATGTTCCCTCACCCAGAGCTGAACTTCATTAGGTACAGTAGGATCTGAAGGAATTGTTCCACAACTAAGGTCTCTATGATGTCATTAATGGATTTCTTTTCTGGTTGCAACCATTTCATGCACAATTCTCTCAACCTAATAAAAGTCTCTCTAGGGGTGTAAGATGACCGATATCTTAGGGAACAGAATCTCTGATGGTAGGTCTTGGAATTGATGTCATACCTCCTCAAGATCTCTTGTTTGACTAATTCATAATTTTCAGCATGCCTAGGGTCCATATTGCTGTAGGCCAGCTGAGCCTTTCCAGTCAGATATGGGGCAAGTCTGACAACCCCCTGGGTCTGGAGCCATCTACAGGCTGTGGCTACTCTTTCAAATGTGGTTAGGTAGGCTTCTATTTCATCTGTGGGTGCCATTTTAGTTAATTTAATGTCTTTTGGGCTGGTATCCAGCCCACTGTTACCTGTGCTGATTGCCTGGAGTGCTCTCAGGGTCTCTGCCCATCACTGGTCCTGGCGTCTTCTCTCCTGTTCTCTCTAATGGAGGTCTTGTTCTCTTTGTTTTTGCATTTCCAGTTGGCAGACAGCCAACCACCTCAACAATTCTGAAATGTCAGTTGAAGGGACATCAACTAGAAGATCTTCTGGATCTTCATCACTATAGTCAGAGAGGCACACCCTAGCTGCAGTTTCAAGTCTTGGTCTTCGGACATCCTCCTGGGTTTGAACCAGGGAAGAGCTGTCCCCCTGTTTGTGCCTGCCTGTGTCTGGTCATCATTCTGGTCACCTTTGTCTCTGACTCCAACTTCTCGGTTTTATCCTCCATGGCACTTCTTTCATGCTTTCTCTGATACTGGGACAGATATCTCGGGTTGGTGTCCTCCTGTGATCCTAGACCACCAACCAGTCCCAATTCTGACACCACTGTTGTAGTGGGTGTGTAAGATAATAGCACAAACCCAAAACAGTAGGTAAAAACACACAAATGTGTGTATTTATCTACAAGAAACAAAATTAAAAAAAACATTTCACAAAAAAATTAATCAAGCAAATATCACACAGTTAAGACATGGCATTTGTCCCACCCCCTGTGTCTCCTCAACCTCTCCCAGGGTTGAACTGATCTTCCCTAGACTTAGACAGTGGATCTTATATAAAGACTAGTCACATGATCGGTGAGGCTCTGCCTCCTAGTCTAGTACAAAACTGTTTGTAGGCTAAAATAATCAAAATCAAATATAATATCCCAACTAATAACAATAATAATTCATAATGGAGGCATCCCAATAGAAAAACCAATAGTTCTAGCATTTTTAGTAGCATGTTTTAATTGTAACTCCACCCACCTGAGGTGAGTGACAGGTCAACTTATATATAAATAGATGCACAAAGGGGTGCTGGACCCTACAAGAAGACTTGCAGAGACACTCAAATGAGCTACAGTAGCTTGAGACTACAGCATATCATAATAGCATGTTTATTTCTTTGTCAGAATGTTATTAATTCTAAGTATTAACACAGATGTAGTCACTGTTACAGTTTAAAACAGAAAAGCTTTAGTTTAGCTGAAAGCTTGGCTTTTTCTCTAATGCTGGAATACACAGAGAGACAACAAAACTAAAAAAATAAGAAGAGCAAGCAGAGAGGTCACGGATGGTTTTGTCATGTAAAACAGCATGTTTTAATCATGAGAAACTCTCTGTGGTACTGCTCTTAAAGGAAGTTGTTTACTTTAATCTGCTCTGTAGCCCTGTTAGTGTTTTTGGTGCCAAGAAAACAAGAGCAGGAGAAACGGAGACAGAATGCAACATAAGTAAAGTTCCTGCTATTTTTCATATTAAGTTTTAGTGTTTGGAACAATTGTGACACTTGTCCAGCTGGTTATGATTGTTCTATGATATTTGTAATGTAAAAATATAGTGTGTGATTGTCACAGTGCTTCCATGAGTGCACCCCTCCCCAGGTTTCAGTGAAGAAGGAACCATTTAATTAACTGAGTTACTTCAGAGTGGCATTTTATTACCTTTTTATGATTTGCGGAGGCTGTTTGAAGTGGAAATGAAATGGAACTTTATGAGTCTGCCAGAGGATGAAGGTCATAAACTTTTATGATGTCTTAGAGGAAAAAAAAATTATCTCACCATGGTGCTAGAAGGTTATAAAACCTTTGATGCCTTGGGAACAGGAAACCACACAAGATCAACGCAAATGTTGATTAAAGACTGTCATTATTTGAGAAATTAATTTTTGCTGAAGTCACAGTATTTAAAATATTTCCTGACAGGAAGATCATTGTTTGTATAATTTTTATATTCTAAAAGGAGGAGCTAGATGACATCATAGAAGGGGTGGAAACACAGAGTTTAAACTGCATTCTGTGTTTCGACTGAGTGACATTAATTTTTGGACTCTTAAGAAACAAGACCTAAGCCACTTACAGAGGTAATACATTAGTTATAAAAAGTCTAATTGTTTTGCGGTAGGAGTTTTAGTTTGTACTTTTCCTTGTTTTCTTTTAAGTGATTGTATGCCTTGTGATATCGTGTTCTGTGTTTACAGTTTACATATTTTTATCCATTTTTAAGTAAACATTTTATTTGAAAGCAACTGCCTGTGCCTCTCAAGTTCTTTCTTTTGCATGCGACATATGGAGGGTTAAGACTGACAAAACTGTTCATAAGCTTGATGGTGTTATCAAACTGGGAAAAGGTAAGAATATACCTAAGGTCTTTTATAGAGTTTTAAGGGTTCATTTTTGGATACCTGGTTAGGTGCCCTTAAGCAAAAGATATCTGGCATCCCCCAAACAGCAGATTATCTGAGCCTGTACATTTGAGTACGCTAGCATAAGGTTCACAGTTTGAATCCCCCCATAACTTGAGACCACAAGCAGACAGGAGGGTTACCCTGTCTGTTACCTGTTCACAATACTGTGTTCAGAGGCTGGCACTGTGGGATCAGAGGACCTGACCTTCTGAGTGCATTTGACACAGGGCTGTTATTATTTTGGACCCCTTTTCTAGCTTTTTCAGGGGTTTTTATCCTGATTCCAGTAGCGAGTGACAGTCTCAACACACGGATCTTAGGATAGAGCTTACTCTCACAATGCAGTGCTACAAGCTGCAAGCAGTACCAGAGAATGGCTTAGTTTTCTGCTTCTTTTTCTAGGTTTTGCTGTATTCCATACATAAACGGCACAAAACCTCAAACTAATACAGAGAAAGGGGAGCTAGAGAAAATATAGATAGTTCCCTCTCTCATTTCAAGGGTTGTTCTACAAAGATTTGCATCAGAAGAACTCTATTTCTAGCTTTATTATGGCAGTCCCAAGATCAGGAACTAGCATAACAATTTATTTACTTTTAGACACTGTTTTACAGCCTTCCCTCAGCTATATGGCACAACTAAACAAGGGAATATCTGAGGAAGTTATTTTTAACTAGAAAAGCTGCATTTTTCATTACAGCATCTGCACAGTGCTGTGATCATGTGCACGTTCATGCAGGAAATGCAATAGCGCTAATGCATACAAAAGACTAAGCAATCCTGCACATGTTCATGCAGGAAGTTCATTAGCGCTATACAGGGCAAAGACTAATGTGATCCTGTGCATGTTCATGCAAGAAGCACATTAGTGCAAAACAAAGCAACACACAGGGGTTTAAAGCTCAGCTGAGTCTGCAGCTCTGCCAAAAATACATTTATCTGTTCTTTTACAAACTGTTGACATGACAGCCAGGCAAAGGCAGGCAAATCAGGCAATGACCTGCTGTGCTTTCCCAAGGCAGGGAGGGGAGAAAGAGAGAGACAGAAAAGGAAAAAGATGAGAGGAGAAGAAAGGCAACGTAGGTAGCCAATCTACAAGATAATAGAGGATAGGATAGAATAGAAAAAGAGGTGCTGTTGCATAACAGACTTTTAGCAGGAAAAGAAGATGACAGTGCAGGGTCTCTGTCTCTTGGACATGTATCCCAGGCCAAAGGGGGGGCACAGTGCTACCACACCATCTCCAGAAGGACATAGACAGGATGGAGTTAGTCCAGAGGAGGCAACTAAATGGTGAAGGGTCTGCAACAGAAGCCATATGAAGAGAGACTAAAGGAGCTTAATATGAATACCCTTGAGGAAAGAAGGGGGGGACATGATAGAAACTTTTAAGTACATCAAGACAATCAATAAAGTCCAAGACAGTAGCATCTTTCAGAAAAAGAGACGTGCAAGAACAAAGGGACACAATTTGAAGATAGAGGGGGGATGACTTGGGGCAATATGAGGAAGTATTTTTTCATACAGAGGGTGGTAGATGCATGGAACAGCCTTCCTGAGGAGGTTGTGGGGTCAGAAACAGTGGGGGAATTCAAGAATGCATGGGAAAGACATAAGGCAATTCTGGTGGGGGATAGGATGAAGAAGACTGTTGCTTAACTAGGATCTGCAGCTTATCCAATAGATAGGGAAATCGGCAGACTAGGTGGGCCAAGCGGTCCTTATCTGCCGTCAAAGTCTATGTTTCTATGTTATACCACATTACACCTCCAGGGGGTTACTAATAGACTGTTAATGTAAGCACTGTTCATGCCTAACTCTTCAACTGACTGTGCATACTTACCTGGTCAAATAACTGTAAATAAGAATATGTTATTTTAGAAAAAAACTTGCAAATGTACATTCTGATCAGATAAATGAGTACATTTTAAAACAACAATATTTAAGTTACAGATAGATTGCTGCTCATAAACATAAGGCAGTTGGATGTGATATCATTGCTTTAATGATGAAAGTACAGTAATGATGGTAATTATATTTTATCGGTTACTCAAGCACTCACTGTCTCGCAGTGTTCTGCATTGCATGATGAATGACAATCTCCTGTTAAGTTCTAATACTTTTTTAAATTTTAGCACACACAATCACTTATTAACTTCTGCTGATGTAGTATTACTCATAATAAGAAGTATACATACGTTCATGGTGACGGTCACCAAAGTCTGTTTTCCTTGCCACCACCCACATGTAGTGTGCCACCTCATACCAGTCCCAGTTCCTCCTGTGGACCTCCCTAGCAGCCTTACTTTTATAAAAGGTCTGCTGGGTCAGCTTCCACTTCCACCGGCATACATTAGGTGTTCTTTGAATGCCTTGCTCTCTCAAGACACGACAACCTGTGAAAGAAAAGAAAAGAAAATAGAAGTATTTGTTTAAATATATAGACAAGTTACTTTGGCTTTCTAACAGTAACAAGGTGATTGCAACTTATTTATTTAAGTAAAATTTCAATGAGTTTTTTTCCCAGGAGGAAAGTATGCCCTTATAATATCTAGTTAAGAATATTGCTTTTGAGACAATGGATATTGAGTACAATATCATTAGTGTGAGAAAGTGCTAATCATTTTCACACACACAGCGTGTTTTTTTTATATAGGACAATTGTTACTAACAAATTTACCAACAAAACAGAATGTAGCATAGAAGAAACTTTTCTGTTATCAGTTCTATAGACATAAAGTCATAGAAACACGGTGTAAATGTATTAACGCTTTCTTTGGCTTTGTCTGAACTTTGCATATTTTACTAGTGCTAAAGAAACACTGATATATTTTTGTGCGTACAACTTTTACTACACAGATAACATAGCTATGTTTTTTTACCTTTGCCCAAGTGCAGGACAGGGTAAGGATGGTAGCCCTCATCACAATGGCTGGATTGGCATACCTTTCGACTGCTTGAATGAGGGCTAGCACATCACTGTCACTCCAGTTTTTGGGTATCTTTTTAAGCTTTTGATGATCTGTGGGATGGATGAAGAGAAACGTGACATGATTAATATCAGCTATTTCAAACTGGATGGTAGATACACATAATATAGCTCTTGAAGACCTTGACACGGACAATTTATGATATAGGTACCACACATCATTCTCTCACCCCTGCTTCTCTTCCACCCTTCCCCCACCACTGAAGCAACTTCTTCCCTTAGCACACATAATGGAGTTTGCCCTTTAAGGGGAAGACCAAGTTGTCCTGGTGCACCCCTTCCCCTTTGCTGGAAGTGGTTTGCTCAGACAAGGAGGGGGGACGGTAGAGGGAGGGACTGGGAACCAGGACACTAGGCAAGCAGGCAGGAAGGGGAGGGGCAAAAGGAGTTACAGAAAGGTCAGCACAAGGGTGGCTCAGCCACATTTGCTGAAGTTTTGTTATACATTGAAACTGCAGCACTTCAGATTGGTAATTGGGAACCTGGTTTGGAGCTGAGGTTTGTGCATTAAGTCAAAAAGAAGGTAAGACAAAACAAGCAATGTAAGGGCTATTAGGATACCATGATAGAATGTTAAAAAAAGCAAACAAAAAAAAAACTTTGTGTTCCAAGAATAATTAGTACTGTCTGTGTGGCTTATTTAGTAGCAGATCTATTTTAGAGATTGACTTGTGGGGAGGACAAGGGAGAATTGTGTTCCTTGCATCATGGTGGAGCTGGAAGAAAGACATGCTACAGAACAGCATGCAATAAGTGCCTAATGCTAGGTTTGGTAGGTTTGGGGCCTGGCTTTGAGGAAGTAGGGAGAGGCTGCTATTGGTTTGGAACAGATGGGATGGAAGGTTGCTCAAGATGAGAAGGGGGACACATGCCCACAAAGACCAAATGAAAAGTTGTTTTTCTTTAGTGAACTGAGAAAAAGAACAAGCGACCTGGGTATACAAAAATAAATAAATAAATAAATGAGGAGGGTGCAGGGGTGAAGGCAGAAAGATGCCATGATGGTTTGGGCCATGATGCAGCCTAGCGAGGATGGGGAAGCAGAAGGGCAGGGGTTTTTGTAGAAAGCAAGGACCTTGGAGAGGAGCAAGGAAGTGGGAGAATGAAAACACTGGTTATCTGGGGAAGGGTACCTCTCTGTTATGGGTTTCCTGTTGTTTTGGGGCATTCATGAGCTGATTCAAATGTCTGTGTGGAGAAAGCAGAGGGATTGATGTTTGGGAGTCTGGTCAACTGGACTAGCATAGTACCACACAGGACAGCCACGTGGCATGACATCAGATGCCGCAGGTACAATGCGACAGGAGGTTTAATGCAGGTGAAGGGTACCTCCTTTGTAGTTTCATTTGTTTTGGGGGCATTAAAGAAATCAGTCAAAATGGTGGTGCTGGGGATGTAGAGGGGCTGTTTTTTGGAGGCCTAGCGGAACAGAAGAATGCAGTGCTCACACGTGATGGCCACATGGAGTGACATCAGATGCCACAGTGTACCATGTGGCTGGACATTTATGGACAGGGGATTTGGGGGGGAGCTTTCGGGTTAAAGGGCAATTGGGAGAAGCAGGACACTGGGCCGTAAAGTGGCCACTGGGGGAACATAGCAGAAGGACATCAGATGCCACGGGGTCCTCAAGGGGGATGTAGTGTGTGATTAGGCTGAGAGGCCACACAACGCAGCCAGAGGCATATGGGGATGGGGGGAATGAGCAGGCCTAGGTGCCAGCAGCCAGAGGCATGCAGGGGCATGAAGGAAGAATGAATAGGCCTAGGGGCCATGAGATGCAACGACAGGTGCAGGGGGGGTGTTGGGCAGTCATGGGCAGCCAGAGGCTGGTTGGGGGTGCAGGAAAAAGAAAGGTTGACCCAGAAGGTCAGGGGCTCAGTGGTAGATGCCGTGGGGGGCTGAGAAGCTTTAATAGCACCCCAAAAATGCCATTTCAGGTGATATGGCAATGGAAGAGAAAAGGGGGGCCACGGGGAGGATAGACCTAGGCCGGGACCCAGGCCATGTGGCATGACATCAGAAACCATTTTTATTGCAGTGAAGCAGGCCATTTGGTAGGCCTTGCCCAAGGGATGGCGGCATGCAGGGGCACAAGGCTAGTTAAAAAAAAAAGGGAGGAGCATGGTGAGTCATTAATGAAAATGTTTTGTCAGTTTTCACAGATTTTATACAGGCATGAAAGAGAGGATGGCAGCAAAGAGGAACAGACCATCAAAGGAAGATGCCTACAAGGCTATTGTGGAGCTGACGGAGAAGGCCAACAAGATGTGGTAGATGGTGGAAGGAGAGGAACCGGGGAGATGCAGGGAGAAATAGAAAGCAGGATAAGGAAAAGGGGGTGGCAGGAAATGACCAGCGGGGAGACCACATAGTCTGAAGGGAGTGCAACCACCAGTAGTGGTGCCTCCCCAAGAGGTCAGCCCAGTACCACTGCAGCCCTGTGTACCAGAACCATCAGTACCTCCCCAAGAGCAGGTGGTTTTCCCACCAGTGGAACCCAGACCGGATCCCCTGAACACAGTGGTTCCTATGTGGATAATGCCCCAACCAGCCGTCCTGCCACAGGAACCCAGGCCAGGACATCTCAATGACAGCAGGCTTCAGGGAGCTGAAAAACCCACAGGTGATGTATTAGGTACAGTGGGAGACAGCATTAAGGAATACACAGGACAAATTATTGCGATCCATGGGTCGGGGGTTGGGGCAGATGGAATCTGCATTAGCAAAGATTAAATCGGATAATGAAACAACAGGGGGGTGGATAAGGAGACAGAAAACATGGGAAAAGGAACATGGGAGATAGGAGCCCCAGGGTGAGAATAGGGGAGCATGTACCGCTGGCTACGAAAGAAAAAATATGGAAAGGGGAGTATGTAGACATTTTTGCTTTAGTAAGTAGGGAGTCGGCAGCCAAATATGAGGAAACGGAGAATATTGGGAAAAGTGAGATGGTGGCAGCAGTGGTTTTATTGGGCAAGAAAGAAGAGGACAAATTTACAAAAGGAAAGACATGGGATGGATGGTTTGTATGTTTTGCCATGTACTCAGTGATAGTGTTAAAAAAGAAGCCAGAATTGGGCATCCCTCTTATTACTGATTCGCTAATTATCAGAAGAGCAAAGGCAAAAGAGGAGATAGGTTGGATATATTATGATGAGTTCTTCTAGCAAAGAATGGCAAAATATGGGGATGTGAGGTGGGACACAAAGCAGTTGGACTTGTGGACAGACTATGTAATAGATCAATCCACGCTGGAGGGAGAAATAGGAAAAAGAGGGGGAATACCCCAGAAGTGTTGCTGGGGCTATAACAGGGCATCTTGCTCATGGCCCCAATGCCACTTCCAGCATGCATTCTCAAAATGTGGGGGAACCCACCCTGTAAATAGATGTGCAGGAACAACATGGACACAGGGGCCCAGGGGAGGGGACAGGCAATAGGCCAGCAGCCTTGGGAAGGTCATGGCTACATAGCCAGTCAGCAGAATAGAGTATGAGAAGAAGAGGATATGGGGTGGGGGAACCAAACATACTGATCAGTCCAGGGAGCCAGATGGGTGGGGGAGTGGGGTTAGAAACCGGGGAGGGAGGATGGTAGAAACAATTTCAGGAAGCATGAACCCCATCAAGATTGAGGTGTGGGAGAGATGGTTGAAAGAGTACCCAAACAGAGAACTGGTAGAAATGATAAATAAAGGTTTTAGGACAGGTTTTTTGCTGCAGTGTGAAGGCCCAAGAAGAGCAAGAGAGGCTAACAATCTGGGGTCAGTTAAAGAGAAGGAGGATATTTTGAAGAAAAAGATAGAGAAAGAAAGGGTGGCAGGCAGAGTAGAAGGGCTGTACCCAACCCCCCCACTACGGAATATGAAAATTTCACTATTGGGCCTGGTTCCCAAGAAACAAAGTGGGGAATAAAAGGTAATTCACCATCTGTCATTTCTGGAGGAGGACTTAGTGAATGATTTTATAAGTGACGAACACAGCAGAGTCACCTACGCCATATTAGATGAGGCTGTACAGATTATACGGGTGATGCTCGATACATGGATGGCCAGGACAGACATAGAGTCTGCATTCTGATTGCTCTCAGTTAGAAGGGAGGATTGGGATATATTGGGTTTTAAAGTGGGGGACCAGTACTATTTTGACAAGGCTATGCTCATGGGTTGTTCTGTGGCCTGTGCCACCTTTGAAGCATTCAGCACCTGTTTATAGTGAATATTTCAAGAGAAAACAGGTTACAAGGTGGTCATACATTACCTGGATGACTTTCTGTTAATAGGCAGTGGACGGAGTGAGACAGAGAGGATGCTTGCCAGTTTTCAAGAACTGTGTACAGAGCTGGGGGTACCATTGGCACCGGACAAAACCGAAGGCCCCAGTAAGGTGTTAGAATTCTTGGGAATTGAGATAGACACACTGAGAGAGGTGTTTAGGTTACCAAACAGCAAGGTAGCAAAGTTGAAGGACCTGATCCAGGAACATATGAGCAGGAGGCTGGTGCAATTGAGGCAGGTTCAGCAAGTGATGGGGCATCTGAATTTCACCAGTAGGGCAATTGGACCAGGAAGGATTTTCACTAAGCAGCTAGCAAGGGCCACAGCAGGAGTCACCAGACCACACCACTGGGTGGACATAACAAAGGTAGTAAAAGAAGATTTCAAAGTGTGGGAAGAATTCCTCAGCAGCTACAATGGCTGCTCATTCTGGCAGGATGATTGCGTTTATAACACTGATCTGGACTTATATACAGATGTGGCAGGGGGGTTTGAAATGGAGGGCTATTGGAGAGGAAAATGGTTCTCAGAGCCATGGCCAACAGATTGGGTGAGAGATGGTACGGGTAAAGGACATCATGCTGTTGGAAATTATGCCCATTTGGGCCTGTACCCTAGTATGGGGAGAGGAATTACGAAATCAGAAGGTCACATTTTGGTGTGACACAAGGCAGTGGTAGAGGTTTTGAACAACAAGGAGGCCAGATCTGAGATGGTCATGAGGGTATTGAGACAGTTAGTGTTGAGAGCCTTACAGTTGAATATGCCATTCAGGGCCAAGCACATAGAAGGTGTTAAAAATATCCTAGCTCACAGCCTTTCCCATCTGCATCTGGATAGTTTCTGGATGCTGGCACCAGTAGCAGAGGAGCGGAAAACGCCCATACCAATGAACATCTGGGACATTGGCAAGAGAAAGCCGAAATGCTGTTTCGCAACTCATGGGCACCGTGGACGTTGATGGCCTATGAAGGGGCATGGCGGGTATTGCAAGCATTCAGGGAAGCACACCATATGGAGGTAAGTGGGCCACTTACTGAGGAGCAGCTAGGGAAGTTTACAGTGGACCAATGGCAGAGAGGAACAGCCCACACCACGATGGAGGTGTACCTAGCGGGGATTAGTCTGGTTTGTAGCCTAAAGAGGTGGAAGGACCCTACAAAATCAATATTGATAAGGAGAATGATACAAGGGTGGAGTAGGTTGAACAAGAGGCCCAGGGATGGTAGGCAGCCAATAGCAGATCATTGGCTAGCAAAGTTAGGGGGCGTACTTCAGGCAATTTGCAGATCCAAAGATAGGGTGCAGCTACTTCACATGATTTACTCAGTATTGTTTGCAGGGGCCCTATGAGTGGGTGAGGTGGTAGGGCATGGCCGAAGGGACGAAGAAGGGTCGGGTTGGAATGGGGAGACATAACGTGGGGGAGGAATGAGATACACATTATAATTAAGAGGTCAAAAACAGATCAGGAAGGGAATGGGTGTGCCGTAACCATTAAGGCACATGTAGACATGGCAGTGTGCCTGGTAAAGGCTCTGTGGGCTTACGCCACAGAGCGTGGGATGAAAAAAGGGAGATTATATGTGCATGGGGATGGGAAGAAGGTGACGAGTTACAAAGTAATGGTCATACTCAATAATGGCATGGAGTTCCTGGGCGAGGACCCAGGCAATTATTCCTCTCACTCCTTTTGAATAGAGGCTGCTTCAAAATGTGCAGCTGCAGGTGAAACGATTGTCAGCATGTTGCAAAAGGGACGCTGGTGGTCTGCCAGTTACAAGAGGTATATTTGGGCCCTACAGGAATGAGATGAACATGTCATCTGTTGTTTGTTTTGTAGGAGCAAAAAAAAGAGTATAGGGAAATAAACAAGGCAAGCAGGTGATTAAGATGTATATTTTGTTTAAATTCTATAGGTAGAGGGAGGACCACAGAAGTTTGAATCTGTGGGCACTCGTACATTTATTCAGCTTAAAAGAGAGTGGAGAAAAAGGCTGGGGGAAAACAACTGTACCAGGATATCAGACAATGTAGGCTGATATGGTGTGGCATCCGAAGGATGAGATGGGCACAATTACTTCCTACTCTGAAAGAAATGAAAGAGCGATGGCCCATCCCAGATTTAATCATTGTACACCTGGGAGACAATGAAATTGGGGAAGTCATGGGTGGATATGTATAAGCAGGTAAAACAGGACTTGGGGAAGATTCGGGAGTGGTGGCCAAGAGTGAGCATAGCCTGGTCAGACATGATACCAAGGAGGGTATGGAGGCATGAACACAGCCATGTAGCAGTGGACAGGGCCAGGAGAAAGATGAACAGAAGGGAATGAACATTGATAAGGAACATGGAGGGATGCATAATTCTATGAGGGGTTGATGAATGGGTAGAGCATTTTTACAGATCAGATGGAGTGCACCTGTCAGACTTTGCAATAGACATGTTTAATACTGAAATGATGGGATTTATCGAGACATAGAGGAGACAGGAAGGGAGATAAAAAAAAGGGGGGAGCCCTAAAGGGGGGGTAAGGCCAGTTGTCCAACACAAGTTGGAGACAGGCTATGGGGAAAAGAGGGGGAAAGGGATATGAAAAAGAAATATGATGAAAAGAAGAAGAAACTGAAAGACAAAAAGTGGTCTCGGTTCTCACCGTTACCTACCAGAAAAGAGAAGAAGGCACCCAGGTTTTCACCTGGGGAAGCAAGAAGAAAAGAGAGAGTGATGATCAGAGATTGATATGTGGATGCAATAAAAATACAATTGTGAAAAAAACATTAATAAATTATGATGGGAACTGAAAATGAAATTATGATCTATAATAAATTAATTGCCAATCTGAGCACAGCATATAAGTAGTTTGTCTTTTGTGGGGGAAAAGGGGGGAATCCAGGACAATGGAGTTTGCCTTTAAAGGGCAGACCAAGTTGTCGTGGTGCACCCCTTCCCCTTTGCTGGAAGTGGTTTGCTCAGACAAGGAGGGGGGAAGGTAGGGGGAAGGACTTGGTCCAAGACAATAGGCAAGCAGGCAGGAAGGGGAGGGGCAAAAGAGGGTACAAAAAGGTCAGCACAAGGGTGGCTCAGTCACTTTTGCTAAAGTTTTGCTACCTCCCACACACCCAACAGAAAGAAAACGGGAAAGTGGTTAATCGAGAAGGAAGCAACTTGGTCTGTCAGAGGTGGATGACAGAGTATGTCCGGTCGGATGTTTGGTGGACTGCCAGAGGTGGATGCGCCAGAGGGGAAAGGGGGATGGGAGGGGGGATGAAAAAGAAATATGATGAGAAGAAGAAGAAACTGAAGGACAAAAGGCGGTCTCGATTCTCACCGTTACCTACCAGAAAAGAGAAGAAGAAGGCACCCAGATTTTCACCTGGGGAAACGAGAAGAAAAGAGAGATGATCAGAGATTGATATGTGGATGTAATAAAAATACAATTGTGAAAAAGACATTAATAAAAGATGATGGGAATTGAAAATGAAATTATGATCTATAATAAATTAATTGCCAATCTGAGCACAACATATAAGTAGTTTGTCTTTTGTGGGGGAAAAGGGGGGGAATCCAGGACAATGTAATGGATTCCGACATTAAATTATGTTAAAGCTGGAGAGGTTGACTTTTGAGCTTGACATACAGAACAAGTGTGCAGGTGATGTCAGTCTGGGACCTTGAATGAATATACTCTGATAATGTTCTTTCTTGCATGAAAAACAACTTGCGTAATGGTAAATGACAGACAGAATGTAAAATGTATAGTTTTGGCATACCTGTATGGTTTACTAACACATAAACACAGACATACTTAATGTCTGATTTGTAGCAAGGTTACACCATGGCACAATACCCCCCCCCACACACACACACACACACTATGAAGAACTGAATCATAAGATGACAGTACATGTCAAGTTAATAGTCCAATATTGCCAAGAATTATGCTGAATATTTACCTCTTGCAACTTGCTCAAAGGTTCTGTGTCAGAGTGCTACCCCATGCATTCATCAACTTGTATTTTCTAGAGTGAGACTAACAGCCCAAGTAACCATTTTTCCATTATTGTATTACATCTTTGGCACCAAGCAGAGATACAGTTCTACTATGTGGCATTTAATGGCCCTGGTATTGCACTAGTCCCCCACCCCCGCTACAGTCCCTAAAACATTGTTGAATGTATACTGAGGTCTCACAGTTTCTCTAATGAAACATTAATATTCACAGTCAACCACCCTGACAACCACTACACAGAAGATAGAAGTGTTTGATGTTGTATAACTTTTTCCTCATAATTGTGTAGCCTACTCAGATTCCAAGTGGTATATTCAAAAGTCGCAACTACATGCAAAGTGCACACTTTTTCATTGTCATACTGTATAATGTCCCTTTCAGAAATCACAGATATTATTGAACTCTGCAACATTGCATAGCAGTAGTGCCACACTGTACTCCCCAACTTAACCCTTCATGTCAGTAGCAAAAATGAGACATTGACTTGTGATGACAGAATGTGTGTAAAATGAGTACCTAAACTTTTACAATTTACCTGCCTTGAAAAGTGGACACAAGATGCAACTGTGGTACATTGCACAAATAAACTAGGCCAATAGCTTTTGCAACTGAAACACCAACATATCTGTTCTAAGAATGGAGGCAGAACCCAAGTCAACACTTAACAGCATAATATAACAAACAGCACAGAAAGTATGGGCATCATCAATGTCTAGCATGTGGCATGGTAACAGTATGGCACTGTTTTCATACTACACTACCCCCGCCCCCTCAGACATGAGGAAGTG
This sequence comes from Neoceratodus forsteri, assembly GCA_016271365.2. Lineage (NCBI taxonomy): Eukaryota > Metazoa > Chordata > Ceratodontiformes > Ceratodontidae > Neoceratodus > Neoceratodus forsteri. The sequence goes on along the minus strand of CM057449.1, from coordinate 846,831,221 downwards.
TATGCTATGGTTAGACCATATCCTAAATGAACATCATCACATTATGAGCTGCCAAGCCCTCAGAAAAATCCTGCTAGTAAAATTGTGAAGTAACACTTACAGCAGACCTAAGCACGTTTCTATTTCACATGCAACCACAGTGACAGCAACAGACACACCATTCTATTGGATAAAATATTATGTCTTTCAGTCTGTGTTCTATATGTGCAGCTAGTCTATCTTTTGACCAATTTTTGGTGGCTCTTAACAGAACCATTTGGTTTTCCTGCATTGCAGTCATATAGCGTATCACCCATTTTCGTCGACACCCCGACGGCGAAACAAGGAAAAGGACCATACGGCAACATTCACGGTACTGGTCCATTTTCCTTGTTTCACCTTCCCCCAGTGTTCTGCCCCCTCCCCAGACCAACTCTGACCTGGAGTTGTAATCTTACAGTCCATGGGTGGGCGCATCCCCCCACAGAAAACAAGGACTCAAGAGGCGGCACAATACCTGCTCAATACCTGCTTCGGTATTGTGTCATCGCTGTGGGGGAGGTTGGCATTTTCCCAGATTGGAAAACTTGCTGCTTCCATCATATAGAGGTACACATTCAAAGAAATGCAAGAATGCCATCTTGGAGGTCCCCAAGGAAAATAGTGGTGCCCGTGTTTAAGAGATGCACACCATTTTTTAGACATAACCAATGTTTTAAATAGAGCAATTTTACGTGGTGTTTTTTTACCACATATCTTTTAAGAATGCCACACAATATAAACTTGAGAAACAAAGCACCGGGGAGAGCACAGCATCCAATTTTGATATACATTACTTTTATATGAATCCATCCAAGAATACTATGTTTAAAAAGTGGTGTTTTGTACAGTGTAATTATGAAACTAAAAAACTGCACAATAATAAAACTATCTAAAATGTCTAATTTCAACTGCTTGTAAAGTCAGAATGCCAGATACCACAAAATCATGAAATACAACATATTAAAGCACAGAAAATCTGATGTTGATATATATATATATAAGATTGATGCTAGTTAATGTAGGAAAAAGTGTTTTAAAACATTAATGATTTAAAAGATTACTTACTATTTTCTGTAAACAAGATGTGCAGATTGTCTCACAAATCCAAAATGGCCTACTTCCTGTTGTTTCCTGCATTCCCATTGGTATAGAAAGCTAATTTCCTGTTGTCTTTCAAATCCTTGTTCGTGAGCATGCAAAATCCTCGATCGCAACCTGTGGTGAACGGGGATCCCCTTTCGTGAGCTGGCAAAATCCTAATTCGTGAGATTAACGTGAGTAACGTGAATACAACATTAATAATTTAAAATGAAAAAATAAATGTTTAACATTGTTATAATTTGGTGGAAATACCTTTGTGAGCCTTTTGGGTGTTAATTAAGTAACTTTTTAGAATTGTTGTAACTTTTTTTATTTAAAAAACAACCTCTGTGATTCCCATTCGCGATCATGCAAAGTCATTGATCGTGACCCATGGTGAACAGGGATCCCCTTTTGTGAGCTGGCCAAAGCCTCATTTGTGAGATCAATGTGAGGAACATGAATACAACATTGATAATTTTAAATAAAGAAATGCATTTTTTAAATTGTAATTTGGTAGATGTTACTATGTGTGTCTTTGGTTGTTATTTAATGATCTACTAAGCATTGTTATAAAATTTTTTTATTTAAAAAAATAATGTCTGCAATTTCCATTCATGAGCATGTAAAATTGCTGACCATGACTCATGATGCACAGGGATCCCCTTTCGCAAGGTTGCAAAATCATTGTTCACGAGAATCTCGCGAGAGACATGAATACAATACTATTTAGTTAAAACAGTAAATATACATTTTCAAAGTTTTTTTATCTGGTAAATGTTCTTCTTTGTGTCTTGGGATGCTATTTAGGTCAAAAGTTCCTTTTGACGTTTTTAAACACAAAGAGAGATGTTTAAGACACAAACTGTTTGCCTCTATTGACAAGTGTAATACTAGACCTTTTACTGTTCTGATGGGACATTCACTTGCTTGTTTGCAGACTGGAGCATGTGAGAGTATATTCCATCACTTTCACATGACTGCTGTGCACAACTCTCAGATGTGGAGATTTGTGCAACAGCTATATCATGTAAGATCTGCTGTGAGAGACTTCACATGTTTTGATTCTTTGTTAAATGATGGAGATGTTGATGGTGTCATTGAGTTTATTAAAGAATTGCAACAGAAAAAGAAGTTGAGGAAATGTATTGATACAGATAGTATCATAGATGTCTTACAGACTAGCACAGTGCAAGAGTCACAGTTGCTAAGGAAATTTGGCACTGAGACTGCTAAATTTGAAATTAGCAAATGTCAGAAATGTGACATTGTGTGTGTCTCCTATGAATTACTGTTTTATAAGGAACAGTCCATTCATGTAGACCTGTACAACATTTCACGATGGAATGAGATGTGGGGTTAGCTGGTTGCATATTTGCTGCTGAAGACAGACTTTAACTTACAGGGTACATTGTCAGCCAGACCAATCCTTATTACAATATGATTGATTGCTGGCATCATTTTATAGATGACATCTTTATGGTGTGGCGTGGCATACGGGAAGAGTTGTATGGCCTTGTAAATTACTTGGAGTCTAGTAATGAAAATTTAAGATTCACGATCCATTGTGATCCTGTATCTGTGTCTTTTTAGATGTTCAGAACACTAAAAAGAGTGATGTATTAATGCAGACAAGTTTGTTTAGAAAGGACACTGACAGGAATTCCTTACTGCTGGCATCTAGTTGCCACCCACACCACATGGTGGTTAATATCCGGAAAGCCCAGTTAATGCATGTATACAGAAATTGTAGTGAAACCACTGATTATGAAGAACAGGGTAAGGAGATGTGTAACAGATTTAAGCAGAGGGGTTCCAGTGTTAAAACTGTTGATCATGCATTTCAAGAGGTGAATCAAATCAACAGAGAGGTTTTGTTGAGAACTAAATCCAAGAATAAGAATTCCGATGAGGGTAGAATTAATTTTGTCACCACCCCAATGAGACCTTCTGGAGCAGTGCAGGATATAATATTAAAAAAATGGAACATTTTGGAATCAGATCCTCTGTTAAAAGTAGCCACTAATTATAAACCAAGGATGGTTTATAAGAGAGGAAAAAACTTGAGAGATAGGCTTGTTCACAGTTTTTTGCAAATACAGGCACCAAAGGGAGATAGATTTTCATCATTGCCACCCGGAATGTTCACATGTGGCAACTGTAAATTTTGTAGCCATATGATCAGATGTAAGACCTTTACTACCTGCAATAGTACAAAAGAATATATGATCAAGGTTTTTATTAGCTGTGTGACAGCAGATGTAATATATTTGGCTACATGCCACTGTGGAGCATTTTATGTGTGCAAGACTACCACAATGTTGAAACAGAGGGTAGGTGAACATATTAGATCAGTGACCCATCGGGATGCTAGAAGTGCTCTTTCAAATCATTGTAAATCACAGAAGGATGATAGAAAAATGCATGTCTTCAGATTTTGTGGTATTGAAAAGGTCAAATTGGGACCAAGGGGTGGTAGTTTGGAGGATATACTGACCCAAAGGGAATCATTTTGGATCTTTACACTGGGAGGATTAGTTATGCCTGGTTTAAATGATAAAATAGAATGGCTCCCCTGCATTAAAAGTAGGTAGGAAGAGACACTAATTTGTTTGTCATTTCCAGTGACTGAATGCCAGTTTTTGTCATTTTGTCATTATTGTTAATAATTTACATTTACACATCTCTCTATGTTTTTTTCAGATATGTGAGACAGAATGCACTGGCGACCTCATCCAAAATAAGACTATTGTGTTCTATATTTATGAGGGCGTATGTAAATTGCTGCTTCAACAGTTAATCATGTATTAATTATAACAGTTTTGTTACTTTAGATGTGTGTTGCGAAGAGTAATGATATATTATAAGTACTGTAAATAGAAATGTAATGAGGCACATTACAATTGTATTGCACTGTGCATGAGATGCATGGTCCCTTTAAGTGCTTTTATTATTTAAGTACCCATTAGAAACATCATGTGTAGCACCCCCCGATGATGTGTTAGGCACGAAACCAGTCGGGACTTTGACCATTACTGCAGTTGGTTGTGGCATTTGGCAATACCTTTTAATCAATAAATTTGTATTCTTTGCTATACAGCGAGAGTGCAGATCTTTTGTTCAGCATTTGAATACTTGGCTTAAGTACTGTACCTCAGGTGAGTGGAGCTGCAATTGCTTTTTTTGTTTTCAGTCGTTGTTTTGTGAGTTCACTCAGCTGTTTAAATATATGATTATTTAGGTATTTATATGCCACACCATGTTTCTTTTCTATATAAAAACCTTTTTTCTCACCTATTTTTTTCAGATTTGGAATCATTTATTATGAATAATGTGATGCCAAATTTGAGTAGCGGGAGCTGTTTGCTGCTTGCTTTGTAGCTTGCTTGCTTTATAGCACTCGGTTTGTCATTACTTCCGCATTGTTCGGGTTGCCCTGCATGTACTCACAGTGGTGGTAATTCACAATTTGTAGGTCAGAATGAAGAATATCTCTAAGACACACAGAGTGTGATGGAGAATATCTCTCTTCAGGAGGAGACAACATCATATGCAGATTGGATTTTTGATACAGCTGAAGAAGCAGCTTTGTTTGGTGAAGAAACTGAGGTCATACAAAGTAGTAATGAACAGATAATTACTGGAAATACTAACCTGCCTGTATCTTTGGACATTAAAGCTGCCTTTATTAGTTTTGAAAGAGCAATCCTCAGAGGTCGGAGACACCAATGGGACAGAGTTACATTAGAAGCTTATTTGAAGGTTGAACGGTCACCACGAGGCTTAAGGCTAACACAGAACCCAGGTTATGGTTGGGAGAGAGAGATTTTTATGTCTGACTGGAAGGACTCACTCCAGGTAGGCACTGACACTCTGATTAAAACAGCAATTAAAGATTATCTGGCCCAACAGAAGGATGTGCAAAAAGATATAAGAAATAAAGAGACTGTAGTGTTTCAATTTAAAGATGATGTGGAATTTACTATTTATGAGAACAAGATGAAAACTAATATTCAATAAGAGGAACAGAAGATTAAACAGATCAAACTGAAAACATGGGAAAGGGATCATCAGGATTATCTACACGATCGAGTTTTCACTTGGAATAGGAGCAAAGGCAATAATAGTCAATGGTCAAGATGGCAGGGAAGTAACAATAAGAACAACACTGGCAGAAACAAAACAGAAGATGTACAATTAAGATTGATCCTTCGTAGTCATGGTAATTCACCTGTTTACACATCAAATAGTGAATCAGAGGTTGAAAATGATGACCCTTTTTAGAGAAAGGACAGTACAGTTGGGACAGGCGCAGGAGAGGACTACAGGTTCAATTCGAGGAGCCAGTACAGATGGAATTCAAGAACCCAAGGTGCAATGGTCAGGAACAAGGAACAACACGGGGACAAGGAAACACAGGATGAGATGTGGAGGATGTAGGCACCAGTGGAAAAGGAAGAGGCAGGAGGGGCAGGAAGATGAGAATGATGAAAATATTGTTTATAATACATCACACGTACAGTTGAATGAACAAGAACTTAAACTCTTACAGAAGGGGTTATCTTTTATTCCAACTGAGGACAGTAAACCTTTCCAACTGTTTGTGAATTTACATAGGTTCATCAGGAAATTGAATTTATAGGCTTTTTTCAGTAAAAAGGAAAATGACAATGAGATACTGAAGAATGATTGTGACCAGGTACATCTTGTAACTCCCAATGTTAGAGAGGTAAGAACATTTAAACCTTTGTTAACTTTCATGCCCCTTTATTGTGACTCTGTATGGATTTTTGAAAGAACATGTGAGGAAAAGTTTAAGCATCTTTTAGAACAAAATACTAAACCAGATTTTATTAATCTTACTAGTGATGAAGCAGAGGTTATGAAATGTTTACAAAATAATTCTAAATTAACAATCAAATCTGCAGACAAAGGGGGTTCTATTGTTGTTGTGTCCACAGTTAAATATATTGAGGAAACAGAGCAACAATTGAGATGTGAAGATTTTTACAGTCTCTTAACTGGGGATCCAACTGGGAAATTTAAAAAATAAATAGATTATTTCTTACATGAATCTTTATGTGAAGGTATTATAACTAAAGATGAGTTTTCCTTTTTGACAGTTCAATTTCCGGTAAGGGCATGTATTTATGTCTTACCGAAGATTCATAAGGATTTGCATGACCCCTCAGGTCAACCCATCATTTCAGGAATTGGCTACTGATTGAACCGTTATCTAAATATGTGGACTCACATATTAAATAGTATGTACCTACCTTGAGGTCCTATGTGAGGGACACTATGCAGATACTGGAGCTTCATGAGGATATGCAGCTTGAACAAGACCGGTTAATGGTATCTATGGATGTTACCTCACTGTACACTAACATTCCTCATCAGGATGGCCTTAACTCTCTTAGTTACTGGTTAGAACAAGGCCCAGAAATGGGATATGCTAAAAGATGTTTTTTACTAGAGTGTGCTGAGCATGTGTTAACTAAGAATTGTTTTCTATTTCAGGAACGTTGGTTTCTACAAACTAAGGGGACGGCAATGGGTGCAACTTTTGCACCAAATTATGCCAACCTCTATATGGGACAATGGGAAATAACAACCTTCTATGGCAGCCAGAACAATCCTTATTACAATATGATTGTTTTCTGGCAGTTTTATAGACCACATTTTTATGTTGTGGTGTGGCACACGGGAAGAGTTGGATGGCTTTGTAAATTACTTATGGCCTAGTACTAAAAATGTAAGATTCACAATACATTGTGATCCTGTATCTGTGTCATTTTTAGATGTTCAGATCACTAAAAAGAGTGATGGGTTAATGCAGACAAGTTTGTTTAGAAAGGACACTGACAGGAATTCCTTACTCCTGGCATCTAGTTGCCACCCACACCATCAGGTGGTTAATACCCGGAAAGCCCAGTTTATGTGTGTGCGCAGAAATTGCAGTGAAACCACTGATTATGAAGAACAGGGTAAGGAGATGTGCAACAGATTTAAGCAGAGGGGTTACAGTGGTAAAATTGTTGATTGTGCATTTCAAGAGGTGAACCAAATCAACAGAGAGGTTTTGTTGAGACCTAAATCCAAGAATAAGAATTCTGATGAGGGTACAATGAATTTTGCCACCACCTACATGAGACCTTCTGGAGCAGTGCAGGATATAACATTAAAAAATTGGAACATTTTGGAATCAGATCCTCTGTTAAAAGTAGCCACTAAGTATAAACCAAGGATGGTTTATAAGAGAGGAAAAAATTTGAGAGATAGTTTTGTTCACATTTTTTTGCAAATACAAGCACCAAAGGGAGATATATTTTCATCATTGCCACCAGGAATGTTCACATGTGGCAACTGTAAATTTTGTAGCCATATGATCAGATGTAAGACCTTTACTGCCTGTAATAGTACAAAAGAATATATGTTCAAGGATTGTATTAGCTGTGTGACAGCAAATGTAATATATTTGGCTACATGCCACTGTGGAGCATTTTATGTGTGCAAGACTACCACAATGTTGAAACAGAGGGTAGGTGAGCATATTAGATCAGTGGCCCATCGGGATGCTAGAAGTGCTCTTTCAAATCATTGTAAATCACAGAAGGATGATAAAAAATGCATGTCTTCAGATTTTGTGGTACTGAAAAGGTCAAATTGGGAACCAAGGGGTGGTAGTTTGGAGGATATACTGACCCAAAGGGAATCATTTTGGATCTTTACACTGGGAGGTTTAGTTATGCCTGGTTTAAATGATAAAATAGAATGGCTCCCCTGCATTAAAAGTAGATAGGAAGAGACACTAATTTGTTCATCATTTCCAGTGACTGAATGCCAGTGTTGTCATTTTTGTCATTATTGTTAATAATTTACATTTACACATCTCTCTATGTTTTTTTTCAAATATATGAGATAGGATGCATTGGCTACCTCATCTGAAATAAGACTATTATATTCTATATTTATGAGGGATGTATGTAAATTGCTGCTTCAACAGTTAATCATGTATTAATTATAACATTTTTGTTACTTTAGATGTGTGTTGTGAAGGGTAATGATATATTATACGTACTGTAAATAAAAATGTATTGAGGCACAATAAAGATTGCATTGCACTGTGCACAAGATGCATGGTCCCTTTAAGAGGCTTTTAATATTTAAGTGCCCATTAGAAACATCATGCATTAACACCCCCTGATGATGTGTTAGCATGAAAAGTCAGGGTTTTGACCATTACTGCAGTTGGTTGTGGTGTTTGGCAATACCTTTTAATCAATAAATTTGTATTCTTTGCTATACAGCAAGAGTGTGGATCTTTTGTTCAGCATTTGAATACTTGGTTTAAGTACCACACCTCAGGTGAGTGGAGCTGCAATTGCTTTTTTTGTTTTTAGCGTCACTATGTACAGACAGTTATTGTAAGATTAAGTCTGACACTTTGCCTCCTAGATCTGTACTAAATGGAATGGAAGTACAGAAGACCTCTGCAGTGATAGCTGGCTTGAATTTGTTTGAGAGAATTTTAATTCAGACAATGAAGCCATTTCAGACAATTCTGCAGCTGAACACCAAAATGAAAGATTTGCTGAAAAAAGAGCCGATCATGTCATTAAAAAGCTCTATTATGTATGTGCCTTTACCACTGCAAGAGAATGTACACACCATCTCAAGACATAAATAGTGTTGTCATCCTGGTAAATGGTGTGCCAACTAAAATCAAAACATTATGGCAACATAATGTGAATGCTGAAAAGGTTAAATGTGCTTTGCAGTACCTCAGACAACATAATCCTTTCTATCTGGACATTGACATAGAAACATTTGCTGATGTCCAGATGCAAGTTGACATGCCTGAGTGTTCAAAGTCCATGATTGAAAAGGTTAAGGTTGCCACCAACGAAAATGTGTATGAGCAATACACTATCCAACCTTTGCAGGGGAAGGACCCAGCTTTGGATAATACCGGTTTGTACCAGATGAAACAGGTACTGGGTAATCCTGTCAGTATCTGGGAGAGTAGACTTGAGGCACATTGCTTTTCGGATCTGTTTCCCGATGGCACAGATGGACATCTGGATAATCATGAGGTACGGGTTCCTTTAGCTGAGTACAGAGCTTCAAGGCTACTGCATTCAGATGGAAAATTCTGCAGAAATATATCATGTCTCTTTCACCTTTTGTGGGAGAGTGAACTGAGCATTTTGTCCATGAGCATTGCACACACATCGCGGTTGGATACAGAATTTCACAACATGACAGCTGCACAGTTGATCAAGAAACTGGAGAAGAAAGATGAGATACTGCAAGCTAGTCTTACTTTAATTCTGTCCAGCATGCATGGCACCAAATAGTATTGGTACAGACGGCACTCTGAGGTGATGTGCATATTAAGAGAGTTTGGTCTGGTGACATGGTTCATCACACTCAGTTGTGCAGAGTACTACTGGGATGACTTGGTTGATCTTCTTAAGTGGGCTATCTCAGATGTGGATGAGATACAGAGTATGATGCATTCTCTGGATCCAGTTTCAGTGTCATGATACTTTCAGCACTGGTTTCAGGCACTATTACAATTCATACTGTCCAAAAACAATCCACCTCTTGGTATTGTTGAACACTATTTTTGGAGGATGGAATACCAAGCACATGGAGCACCCCACATATACATGCTGTTGTGGGTGAAAGATGCTCCACAGATTGGTGACAGTGATGAAGCTGACATTCTAAGCTTCATTATGAGGTATGTGACATGCCAGATTCCTGACAAGTGTGACAGCCCAAAATTTTGGAAGTTGATGCAGAAATTTCAGTGACACTTGTGCAGCAAATACTGTCACAGAAAGATGAAAAGCAAAGGAAACTAGTACACAAGATGCCAGTTTGGATTCCCAGGACAAGTCTATATGAGTGCAAGTCTAAATGATGTTTTCTCTGCTATGCAACATCATCTCAAGGCTAAATCCACAAAATGAGTGTATGAGTTGCCTCATAGGGAGTCAGAAGTATACATCAATGACTACAGCCCTGCTTTACTGTTGATGTGACAGGCCAATATTGATGTTCAGTATGTTGCTGACAACTCAATGGCTTTGGTGAGATATGTAACTTCATACATCAACAAGCAAACCTGTTTACAAGAACTCTGGGAATAGTTGTCTAACTGCAACAGGTCTATCTCTTCTTTACTGTGGTTACTGGGATTGAAAACTCTGTCACACCATGAGTGTGATGCATATGAGGCTAGTGACCATCTTACGGGAACCTGCTTATATGGCAAGTCTGAGTCAATCCAGTACTTGAATGTGAACTTTAAAGACAAGAGACATTGTGTTCTTAGAAGTCATGATGAGATTGAAGAGCTTGCTGCAACCAGACTAACATCAACACGTACTAAAGAGCAACCTGATTGATAATTACTATCCACAGCACCATAATGCTATGGATGATTTGTATCTGTTTGAGATTGCCCAATGGTATGACTACAAACAGGATGTCCCTTCTGATGCTGAAAAGAACATGTATAAGGTCTCAGGTCTAGATGGCTCTTTGGTGAAGAGGCGTAAACCGTGGTTAATCGACCACTGTAAACTCAGCTTGACAACAACAGATAGTAAAGAGCATTACTATTTTGATCTTCTATTTCTGTTTAAACCTTGGAGTGATGAGGGGACTTTGAAAGGAACATGTGACACTTTTGAAAAGCAGTTCAATTTGAGCTATGAATCTTTCAAAATTGAAGTGTCAACTGCATTTATAATGAGACTGGACCTCGAGAAAGAACAACTTGAGAAAGCAAGGCAACAACGGGAAGATGATACTCCAGGGAACTCACAGGACATGGTTGATCCTGAGGGTGAAGGAACACTTGGTGCTATCCTGCCTGCGAATGTCCCAACTGTGTTGAGTCAGAGATAGAAAGTGTTATGCAGCAAAACATGCACAGTACTGATAAATTAGTCAACATTGTAGATGAATTGAATGCTCATCAACAAGCTGTCTATGCCATGGTGAGACATGCTGTTGAGCATGGTATGAGACATCGTAAAAAGGAATGCTCATGTGACAAACATATGCCAGTTAGGATGTTTGTCAGTAGTGCTGCTGGCAATGGAAAAAGCTTTGTAATTGAAGCAGTAAGTGCAGATGTTCATAAACTTACTGACACACCAACATCTGTGATAGTATCTGCTCCAACTGGTCTAGCAGCTTACAACATAGGCGGTGCCACTCTCCATAAGCTGTTTATGCTGCCAGTTGAGCACGACAAGACAGGAGAGTACAGAAAGTTGTCTTTCAAAGTCGCAAGTGGTTTGAGATCCATGTTTGACAAGATGGAGGTACTAATTATTGATGAAATCAGCATGGTTTACAACATTCCTCTTACATACATTCACCTATGTATGCAGGAGATAGTAGCCAGTGATTATGATGTGCCATTTGGTGGCAAAAACATTGTTGTCTTTGGAGATCTTCTCCAGCTAGCTCCTGTCAATGGACAACATGTCTTTTCTACTCTTTCAGTGGAGGAAGTTAAGAAGACCATTGGGAGTATAGGTGGAATTAATCTCTGGGAGTTCTTCTGTTATGTTGAACTGTTCCAGAATATGTGTCAGAGAGGCGATATCTCTTATAAAGCATTACCTGATAAGGCTCAGATTGACAATTTGTCATCTTCTCATTTACAAGTGCTAAGAGAATGTGTTATCAGTGCTAAAGACAGCATTACAGAACAGTGGACAGCACATTGTATGCTTGTCATATGAGACTGAAGCAATGTGCTGAGTTCAATCAGATTATGATACAAAGGGAGCAATTACCTATTGTCACACTTACCTCACTTGATGCGATTGATGGTTTTAGTCTAACATGCACAATGGTGACAAAATGGTTGATCATCTCAAAGAACTGACAGCTGATGTGTTGCAAACTGCTTGTTTGGAAGCTGTCTTAACACTATGCAAAAATGCACGTGTTACGCTATGGAGAAATCTTGATGTTGATTGTGAGCTGGTTAATTGATCAATGGGCTACATTGTTAATTTTTAGTATAATGCACATAACTCATTTGATGAATTTGTCATTGTTAAATTTCACAACCTTAACAGTCCTTTTCCCATTGACAGATGCATTGTCAAGTTTCAGATTGTGAAGGATGTCTATGTAACGCATAAGCAGTTTCCACTGTGTCTTGCTTATGCTGTCTCCATTCACAAATCACAAGGACTCAGCCTTGATAGTGCAATTGTTGATATAGAAATGGGAATCTTCAAGGATGGCATGGCATATGTTGCTTTGTCACGAATCAGATCTCTTTCTGGTCTGCACATACTGAACCTTATAGAGAATAAGGTACGTGCTGATGTAAAATATTCTGTGGAAAACAATCAGCTATGTACAGTGTACCAACCAGCTGCAACTCTGATTACTTTGCCTAGATATATCCCGATACGAGATGTGCCGATGGAGACATCACATAAGTTGAAAAGGAGACAGAGTAAAACTTCAGTTTCTTCACCATCTGGTTTTTGTGGCAATCAGTCACTTACTAATCAAGTCAGGTCACCACCTGCAAAGAAGTGCATTGGTCTTGAAAAACTGCCTATCTTAGACAATAGCACTGAAGTGAACTGCTATGCCAATTCTGCGATGCAAGCTCTATTGCATATGCCAGAGTCTGTTCACCTATTTAGTGCTGCAAAGTCAACAACTCTTTCTGATGCACTGAAAGTGATAAGAGGTAGTCAAGAACAAGTACCTAGCTTGCAGAGTTTAACTCCTCTGTGGCTTATGCTGTCAAACAATCTTGGACTGAGGCTGTTTGCTGACAATGCCCAACAGGATGTGACTGAATTTATGATTGGTGTGATGAATACCTTAGCCGATGATGGGATTCTGCTGAGACAGTACTTTACAGTGAACTATGTGTACAAGTACACTTGTTTGTCATGTGGACACATAGAGTCACAGACTACTAATGACATGCTATAGCTGTCTGTCTGCATTCCTGAAGAAACATCTGTTAAGTTCTGCAGATTTTTTAGGAATGCTGACACTGGTTGGCAGTGTTGCAGATGTAGCTGAAGTGCTGTATGTTCTTTGAGAATGACTGTTCAGTTCATACATTATCATTGTGCTTCAGTGATTCAACTCTCAAGGCACAAAAGTTAACACACCTATTACTGATTTCATTGCTGGAAGAACTATGTTCTCAGGCACTCAGTTTGACACACATGCTATCATTTTCCATGATGGACCTTCTATCCAGTCAGAACATTATGTCACATGGCATAGATTTAGAAGTTCATGGGTGGAGTGCAATAATACAGTGTATACTATGAGAGAATGATTACCCAGGAATCTAAAAGATGCATATGTACTCATTCTCCATAATATGGATGGTGTCCAACACATTGAGGAGTGATTTTGGCTAGAAACCTCCAGAATGATACCATATGCTCCAGATTACTTCATGTCCTATCTATGACACCTCTGCTTACAAACAGGCAGAATGCAAACAGGAATAATGTGCAGGCCATCATTAAATGCATTCACAACAACGTTACTTTTGTGATAAGTTGTTATCTGTTATGGGCCCACAACATATATTGAACTCATTGAGTGTGTGGGAGTCTTGAAGTACTACTGGGAAACTTTTGGGGAGTCCATTCCACTTGCCATGAAGTATGTCATATTTGTTTTCATTAGTACTATCACTGTCACAGGACTACACAATCAGTATGGCAATTCTGTTGTTTGTCTGGGCTGTTATTGAGACAGATTTGACACTCATATGTGTCCATAATAAATTCATTTGTAACCTTCTAACAGTTAGAACTGGTATGTCTTTTACTGTTATGTTTTACGTGAGTGACCTTGATGTCTTTACTTACATGACTGATATGAGCACAGACCAAGCAGATTTCAGGGAGTTGGGCATTGCTTATGTGTCAGCAAGTAAGTTATATCTTGTCACGTGTAGTTACAAGATGTTAAATTATTACATGTCTTCGGCTATAAGACTGACTTCAGAATAATTTCTGTGACTGCTTCTTATGTATGTTGGCACACACAAGGTGTCTCCAACTTGTACAGTATGTGGTGCTCTTGCTGTACCACTGTAACACCTCTTGGGGCAAACTCAACTTGTCATGATGCATTTCATACTTTATGTTAGCAGTACTGTTACAATTAGAGGACTACCAAACAGTATCACACTTTTATTGCATATCTCAGCTGTTATTGAGTGACATGGCAGATTGATATCTGCTCATAGCAAATACATTTTCAGCTTGCTAACAGTTAAAACTAGTATGCCTTTTCCTGTTATGCTCTACATGAGTGACCTTGATATTTTTACTTATGAGACTGGCATAAGCACAGTCCAAGCAGACTTGATAGAACTGGACAGCACTTATATTTCAGCAAGTAAGTTATATATTGGCACATGTAGTGATATATTTCTGAACCGCTGTATGACTTTTTCTTTGACACTGTTATAGGTTTATAACAATATGCAATCCAAAAACCATTGATAGCTATATGCTATGTTCCTCAAAAGAATATATCATTGATTCACCAGACATGACTGCACAAACCACCAAACTGTGACTCAGTATTGTAAATATATATATATATATATATATATATATGTATATGTACAGTACAGCTGATGCTCTTTTCAGACTGGTAGCATCCTGATGCTACATTTCTTTGTATCTCTTGTTTTGAAAAACAAAATCTTTTGTTACTGTGCATGCTTTTATGGATATCATGTTATGTGAGAATCTTTAACATTTAATGGTTTGCATTACATTAAATATCATTCAGCAAATTTATGCTTGTGTGTGTGTATATATATATATATATATATATATATATATATATATGTGTATGTGTGTGTATATATATATATATATATATATATATATATATCTAGTGCCATGGTAGTGCCAGTATAGTTAGAGTTGAGTAGTCACTTTAATGTTAAACCTCAAATTTTGCACCTTATTAACTTTGCAACTATATGATAGAGTTGACTGAAATTTGGAATGCTTGGTCTGGTACCATTGACATCTGGATCTGGCAAGTTACGTTATGGTCGGAAGTACAGTTGCGGAGCTACAGAGCAGCAAAAAATGCCAAATTATGGGCTTGTTGCGTGTTTCTTTGCTCGCATCTACAGGCCGCATGGTTTGCGCATTCAGTCCAAAAACTTCAGGGAATGTGCAGCGAGGGTTACCAATGTACCTTTCGAAGATTTCCTGAAAAAATATTAAATGGTTCAAAGTTATTAAAAAAAAACTGAATCCCGTTATAATCTATGGGAAAAGTTAATAACAATTACAACCCTTTCGTAAATGTAGTTTTCACTGTTGCAAATGACCCCTTTACTTTTGTGAGTCAGCCATTTTTTTTCAGTTACAGCTCAGAAAAATGCCTGGTGTTTAAAATTGGGACCCTCTAGGAACACAATTCTTGTTGTGTTCACCTAGTCGAGTCCTGAGGATGCTAGCCATATCTTTTTTGGGAGGTTAAACACCCTAACCACTCCCTGGAAATATGTTTTTAAAATTTTTGTGAAAAGTACTTTCATAAAATACTGTTGCAAATGTGACACTTTTGTGATTTTTTTTTTGCAAAAGTGTTGTGATTTGTCGAAGTAATTTGTGAAAGTATAGCCAAAACAACAGGAAATCTTTGCCATCCTGCTGCAAAATAACAGTTTGGTCTGTTTGGGCTGAAATTTGCAGGGAAGAAAGACAACATCCCACAGGTGTGCCTTTTGGTGGTTTGGTGACAAAATATTACAGGGCTGCAAATTTACAGCACTCTGAAGTTGACGATTGTTCCCATACGATAACATTATGGCATCCACCACGCATTTCAGGTCCTGTAACTCGAAAACGGTTTGAGATATGGACTGTTCATCGCAAAAGTTCTTAGTCCCCTGCTGGGGGGCTCATTTACAAAACTAGCCTGGAAAGTCATAAATAATATGAGAGTTTAATTTTTTTTCCACGTCATACGGTTCCTGAGATATAAGCAATTTAGTATTCCAAGTGCTCATTTTCCAGTCTGAGGGCAATTATGATGCCTACAATGTTTGTATTCACTGTGCTTCTGAATGAAGCTTTTTTAGACACAAAGTATGTGCGTTTCCATTACTGTTACCATTAGCATTTGAGCTTACATTTCCGCTTGCGTTTCCATTACTGTTTGCACTAGCATTTCCATTTGCATCACTGTTTGCATTAGCATTTGCATTTCTGCTTGCATTTGCATTACTGTTACCATTTGCTTTAGCGTTACCATTTGCGTTTGTGTTACCGTTAATGTTACTATTACCGTTTCCTTTTGTGTCACTGATGGTGTTACCGTTATCATTTGCGTTTGTGTTACTGTTACCATTTGCATTTTCATTACCATGTGCATTACCATTTGTGTTTGTGTTTACATTTGCACTTGCATTTCTGTTACTCTTTGCATTACCGTTTGCATTTGCATTTGTGCTAGCGTTTGCATTACTGTTACGGTTTGCATTTGCATTACCATTTGCGCTTGCATTACCATAACTGTTAGGTTTAGCACTTGCATTTCCATTACCATTTGCATTACCATATCCTTTTGTGTCACCGTTGGCGTTACCATTACTGTTTGCGTTTGTGTTGCTTTTGTGCTTCCATTTGTGTTACCGTTACGTTTGCATTTTTTTTACCATTTGTGTTACCATTTCTGTTTGTGTTTACATTTGCACTGGTGTTTCCATTACCGTTTGTGTTACTGTTTCCATTTGCATCACCATTAACATTACTGTTTGTGTTTGCGCTTCCATTACTGTTTGCATTACCGTTTGCATTGCCATTTGCGTTTGCTTTTAAGTTACCATAACTGTTAGCATTTCCATTTCTGTTCACGTTTGCGTTGGCATTACCATTACCATTTGCATTTCCATCACTATTACTGTTACATTTTCATTTCCATTTGCAATACCGTAACCGTTAGGATTTGCGTTTGTGTTCATGTTTGCATTGGCATTACCATTACCGTTTGCGTTTGTGTCACTGCTACCATTTGCATTGCCATTTGCATTTGCTTTAGCGTTACCGTAATAGTTAGCATTTCCATTTCTTTTCACATTTGAATTTTCATCACCGTTACTGTTACATTTGCATTCTCATTACCATTTGCATTTTTAAGTTTGCGTTACCATACCCTTTAGGATTTGCATTTGTGTTCACGTTATCGTTACTGGTACCATTTGCGTTTCCATCACCATTACTGTTACATTTACGTTCTCATTACCATTTCCATTACCATTTGTGTTTCTGTTTGTGTTACCGTAACCATTAGGATTTGTGTTTGTGTTCACGTTTGCATCGGTGCTACCCTTACCATTTGCATTTGGATCACTGTTACTGTTAGCATTTGCATTTGCACTAACATTACCATTTGTGTTACCATAACCATTAACAAATGAGTCTGAGCTTCTGTTACCATTCCTGTTCTCATTTCTGTTACCAGTAACATTGGTGTTACTGTTGCCGTTAACATTCCCATTAGGATTACCATTACCATTGCTGTTACTGTTAGTGTTACTGTTATGGTTATTACTCACATATGGGCAGCATGGTGGGAGCGCAGGGCCCTTACCACCACATACCATTCACTATTTATACTGCACATTCTCAAAAAGAAGGGAAATTTATGGCAAGAAACTCCATTAATATATCAGTTAGGGTTGTTCCACAGTGACAAAAGCTGGGAAATTTGGTGTTAGGGTTCAAAACCCTAATGGCACATTTCCCCCACCACCACCACACACACACATACATGCAGGTAGGGGAAGGACCAAGGCAACACAACTAATCACATACAACCAGCATCAGGTAACATAAATAACATATAACTATCTAAAAAACAAAACCACACTCCCATGCTCCTATCTTCCACAACACCAACAAATGTTGGGGAGTGGCATGGAGTCATCACTGCTAACTCTGATCCCGGACATTCCATGCTCCACAAACACATATCATTACAGACAACTGGGCATCTTGGGCCCCATGCTGCAACCAACATATAACACAGATTACACATATGATATTTTAGGGTTTACAAGCCCCAAAACAGGATTTTGGACATTCCCTGAAAATACTTTCGCAAATCAGTTTTGCAAATGTGAAACTTGTGCTATGCATTTGCAACACTTTATGTTTATGAAAGTATTTTGTGAAAGTATTTTACATGCTCTTGCAAATGTGAAATTGTTGTGTCTTCCATTTGCAGCACTTTTGTGTTTGCAACAGTATTTTTCGAAACTATGCTCCTGAAAACTAAATATCTTTGCCATCCTCCTGCAAGCAAATGGCTAGGTCCTTTTGGTTGAAATTTGCAGGGTGGGAAGCCGTGGTCACACAGATGTGCCTTTTCCTACTTTGCTGCTAAAATAGTTATGGATGACAAAGATTACACTGTTCCAAAATTGAGCAATTTCCTATAGATTAACATTGCATTGCCCATGATGCCTTTTGCCACCCATGTGTCAAAAATGAAGCGAGGTACACAGTTTTCGCTACTGGCACCTTGGTTCACCTTTAGGTGAACTAACCTCGTGGAAAAGTTTGGAAATACTGTATAATACCTCAAGTTGAATTTTTCTCCTACCTGCTACATTATCACAGGTATGCACTTCCAGCTGGTTGTGTGTGATGGTTGTGTTGCCTTGGTCCTTCCCCTACTTACATGTATATGTGTGCATGTGTGTGGTGGTAGTGGGGGTGGGGGAATGCACAGTTAGGGTTTTGAACTCTAACACCAAATTTCCAAGCTTTTGTCACTGTGGAACAACCATAACTGATGCATTAACGAAGTTTTTTGCAATGAATATATTTATATATATATATATTTATTTGTCAAGTTTTGTTTACCAGGTAGGCGCACTAGACAAGGCAATGCCTATTTTCAAGTGCAACCCGGAAGATTACAAGCTAAAGTTTGGTACAAAAGTACAACAACAAATATTACAAAGATGGGACACACAGGCAGTACATACTGAGGACAAAAATAACAATTAAACAGTAAGGCAATATTACAAGGAAATGCTAAAATAGGCAGTGAACAATGAGAACAAATAAAATGTGCATGATGAACTGATAAGCATAATCAAAAGGCAAGGACAATTGTACAGTAGGGAGTAATATACAGCTCAAGGGAGAGTGCATGAACATTTACAGTAGGTAGGACATGTTAAGGAAAGTAAATGCAAGGGACAAAGTAGTGGCCTATCATAGGGCAGGGAGTTGGAGCCTAAGCAATGGATGGCACACAGCAGATCAAGTAGTAGATATCAGATGGCCTAGGGACAGTTACAGGCTGAGGCAGACTTCAAGTGAGACCAAAGAGCAGACTTAAACAAGGAATGGGTAGGAGTACTTCTAATGAGTGCATGTTGGGTATTCCAGAATTTAGGGGCACAGACCACGAAGGCATGATCACCTGGCAAGGTACAAATATTAGGGATGAGGAGGAGATGTGAATCAGCTGATCTGAGCTTATATGTTGGCAGTGCCAACTAAAGGAGTTTTGACAGGGCAAAAGGGGAGGCATTATGGATAATTTTGCCTGTGAAGCAGCCCAGGACAAATGAGCTATTGTTACTCAATGACAGACAGTGTAGTTTTTCATATAGGTTACAGTGATGGGTAAGCCGAGGGACGGTGAAAGCAAAGCGGCAGATATTATTGTAGGCCACATCCCACTTTGAAAGACTTGATTTTGTGGCAAGGGTGAAGGTTGTCAGCCCATAGCTGAGGGAGGGGAGAAATATTCCTTTGGCAAGGGCAAGTTGAGCAGCCACTGTAAGGGACCCATGAGCCCTGTATGCAAGTCCAAGCTTCACGTTCATTGTCCTACACACATTTTGGATATGAAGGGCGAGGTCTAACTGGGGGTTAAGTGTGACTCCCAAGTAATTAAATGAGCATGTAGTGCCAACTGGGACACCATCAAGGCTCAAGACTTTTAGTGGAACAGGGCACTGCTTGAGCTTGGCCAAGGATCTGAAGAACGTGAGTTGAGTTTTCTTTATGTTCAGCACAAGCTTATTTACTAGGAGCCAGTTTTGCAGCTTATTGAAGTCTGCTTGTAGATTGTGATTTATGGAATTGACATCAGTCAAATTTGATAGGAGAATCATATCATCAGCATATGGGGTTCTGGTCCTATGTGTAGGGACTATGAGGAAGGCATTAATGAAGAGAGAAAATATGATGGGGCCTAAGTTGGATCCATGGGGGACTCCAATCATCATGGGGACAGGTTCCAAGTAAGCCCTATTAAACTTGACAAGCTGAACCCTGTCAGCGAGGTAGTTGGACAGCCAGATTAGGGCTGGGCTGGACACATCAAGGGGGTGAAGCTTGGTGCAAATCAAGGCATGATTCATAAGATTGAAGGCCTTGGAAAGATCCACAAAGATAGCACCGGATAACATGCCATGGTCCATGGCTGTCCTTATTTTCAGATGTGACCTTAGCAAGGGCTGTTCCAGTGCTGTGGTCTTTACAAAATCAATGCTGTTCAGGGAACATCAAGGCATGGTTGGCCATATAATCCATTAGCTGTACCTCCACCACTTTTTCCAGCATCTTACTAACAGCAGACAGGATTGCTATAGTGTGGACATTTTCTGTGCATTTTCGGTCACCCTGCTTGAAGACAGGGACAACTCTTGCTACTTTCCATAGTGGGGTAATGATTCCGATAGTGAGGGATAGGTTAAGAATATGGGAGATAGGATGCACAAGCAAAGGGGTATAAGTCTTTAGTTGTTTAGGTTTGAGGTTATCATGACCAGTGTTCATATGAGGGGATAGGCCAGGGAGAAGCTTATAGATTTCCCTTACTGTGACTGATTTGAGATAAAAGAGGAGGCAAGACAATGATTTGAGTAGGGAGCCAAGATTAGAGGTAGAAGACTTGACATTACCAATAGCAAACAGAGAGGTATACACCGAAAGATCAGAGAATTGTTTGTTAAAGGCACTGCCAATCAGAAAAACATTATTGCAATTTTTTCCATCAGCAACCATTTCCAGAGTGTCACACCTGATATGGCCCCCAACTACAGTTTTAATGGTGTGCCAACAGTGCCATTGATCTTTGGCAGAGGATAATAGGGCAGTCTTACAGTATACACTCTTAGTGGTTTGTATCACTTTATCACAGATATTATGGAGGCACCAGTATTCATGATAGTCAGACAGTTCTTTAATGACTTTAAATTTACCCCATTGCTTATCTCTGTTTTTTATGCGCGAGAGCAGGTCACTATACAACCATTTGGTAATGGTGCCTCTAACTCTCTTCCCGACTCAAGGGGCATGTTTATCCTGCAGAGGGGGAAGGATGTTGAGGAGGCTGTTGAGAACACCTGTGAGTACCGGGGTCCAGTCAGTGACTGCAAGATTGTGAAGAAAGTGTGAGGGGTTGAAGAGGGAGAAATTTCTCACTTGTATGATTTTGTGTGGCACTTTGGGATAGAAGACTCTCCAGACACAGTAGATGGGAGAGTGGTCAAATATTGAATCGGGAAGACTCCTGACATAGAAATCCTATCAGGCCTGTTAGTAAGGATCCAATCCAGGAGTGAATCTCTACTCCCAGGGAAGGGGGTACGTGTAGGCTAGCTGTTAATCTGGGTAAGGCTAAGAGCTGCCAACAGTGGTTCATAATGCTTAACATCATCTCCAGACCAGTTTAAGCTGAGGTCACCACATATAAGTGCCTCATTTGAGGAGATTTTGGAACTGATACTATCGAGAAAATAGGACAGTCCTTTGATACCCTGCTTTGGAGGGTTGTAAGCACAGATGATGTGGATTTTTTTGGCATTCCCTAGAGGGAGTAGCTAATGAAAGAATTTGCATGTTGTAGAAGGGGCAGCTGTGTCATAGTGGATGGGGGATATGTTGAGGTGGCTTTTATAATATATCAGTAGACTACCCTCATGCTTTTTACCATTATAGTCACATTGCAGGAGGCAGAAATTGGGATGTGCAATGGATGAGTCAGGGGTGGAGGGTTTCAACAACAACGTTTCCATAAGGCACAGAATATCAGGGTTATAGTGTTCAACCCAGGCAGTCAGTTCAGCATGATTGTGGATGAGACTGTGAAGGTTAAGGAGGGCAATTTTGAGACCCGTAAGAGAGTCCCAGTAGGGTGGGTTGAAGGACTGCTGTGTAGCTGGATCAGAATTCAGTTTGATGTCTCCCACAAGAAAGATGAGGAGGGTGGAGAGCTAGAGAAGGCAGTGTAGCCAGCCCCTCCTATTTCATATGTTTTTTTTTGGGGGGGTGGTATGAGCATCTGAATATGAGAAAGACAGCTCTCAGGGGTTTAGGTGGGGAAACACCAGAGGGGACACACAATCACTTGCCAGGAAGCAATGAGATTGGAGTAGGTATAGTATAGGGAATGGTATGAATCCTGAGGGCCTATATCTAGAGGTAGATAGGCAGTGGTGAGATGCAGGGTCCATAGTTTACATATTAGACAATCGAGGAAATACATTGTGATATTTAAGAAAGCAGACACCAAAGAAAGTGAGTGGTTAGCAATGCCAGCCTTGTTAACAGGTCCAGCTGAGAGGGGAGTGGCATTAAATTGCTCTAAGACTGGGAGATAGCTGCAGATTCAATGGCTGAGATATTATGACTGAGAGGTACAGTAGCTGTAGATACAATGGTTGAAATATTGTGGCTGAGGGGTAATTGATTGTGGCCCTGTAAGCAGGACTTTTTTTGTTTTTATTTCATCCCTTTTCCAAGTAGTTGATTAAATTACATGGGTGGAGCTAAGAGGACTGCAAGCCCATTTAATAGAGTGTCAGGGGCAGGGGTGGGCAGATGGGAGAAAGTTTAGAACAAACAGCAGGGATTCCACAAATCTCGGAGCAAGAGGTTCTGTGGAGGGATGGCAGATGCAGCCACCAGGGGTCCCAGCCCAATCAAGGTCATGGTGTCAGGGAGCCTGCAGAGGAGAGTTAAAGAGGGACAAAATTAATACCTCTCCTATTGTGAGTTAATTGGGGGGGGCAGGACCGAGTAGCGAGTGGGGAGTGGATGTAAAGAAGAGGAGGGGCAGCAAAAAAGAGAGATTAGCAGGGAGAGAGAAAAAACAGAGATTCACAGAGGGGGTTTTGAACATGTGGCACAAAATCAAGTCTAAAACACCCCAGAAATATGTTTTTCAAATTTCTGGAAAAAGTACTTTTGCAAAACTACTTCGCATCTGTTTTACTAATAGAATGAATTTGCAAAGCTTCATAAAGTACTTTTCCAGGCTGTGGGAAAATGACAGCAATTTTTGACACCCTGCTGCAAAAGAACGGTTTGGTCTTTTGGGCTGAAATTTGGAGGAAATGCAGTCAACTTCTCACAGATGTGCCTTTCAGTGGTTCAGTGAAAACATATTACAGGGTGACAAAGTTACGGCACTCCAAAGTTGATGCTTTTTCCCAAAGGATAACATTATGGCAGCCGCCGCATTACAGGAATCCTTTGGCACCCTGCTGCAAAATAACAGTTTGGCCTTTTGGGCTGAAATTTGGAGGGAGGAAAGCCAACATCCCACAGATGTGCCTTTCAGTGGTTTGGTGAAAAAATATTACAGGGAGCCAAAGTTATGGCACTGCAAACTTCTCTTTTTTTACCCATAGGATAACATTACGGAGTTTGCCGCGCTTTTCAGGGACCGTATCTCGGAAACGGTGAGAGATACAGAATTTTTTCAGAAAAATACTTAGCCCCCTAAGAGGGGCTAAGTATAAAACTAGCCAGGAAAGTCATAAATCATATGACTTTTAATTTTTTTTTCTACGTCGTACGGTTCCTGAGATATAAGCAATTTAGTATTCCAACTCCTCATTTTCTGCTCCGAGACCCATTATTATGCATACATTCTTTGTACTCACTGTCTTTCTCTATGCAGCTTTGGGGGAAAACCAGCCTGTGCGCTTACATTACTGTTACTATTACCACTTCGGCTTTCGGTTCCGTACCCATTTCACTTACCGTTCCCGCTTATGGCACCATGTGCGTTACCCTTTGCATTTTCATTCGCACTTGTGTTTGCATAATTTTTACCATTTGTGTCCACAATACTGTTTCTCTTTCTGTTTCACTTTGCGTCACCATGCACATTACCATTTGCATTTGCAGGCACTGTGTTACTATGTGACAACACATCACGTGGTGGGAGCACAGAGGCCCGAAGGGCCCAGCACTCCCGCCACTACATTACATTTACTATTTCTCATTATCATTCTCAAAAAGGAGGGAAGTTAGAGGCAAAAAAACAGATGACGGGGTGTGTTGTTGGGATTGTGAGGCATAAATGTCACCCCATTCTTCTTTAATATGGCTTATAAATATGATTATACATGGAATGGGGTGACAATTAGGCCTCACAACTCCAATGACACACCCCGTCATCTATCAATCTCGGGAGGATGGGCGGGTTCATGGGGGGGCAACCCTAAAGGTCTAATTTCCTGACTTTTTGTGTTTTAACCCTAAATGATGCATTAACAACATTTTTTTTTGCATAGATATAAATGATAATTAGGGTTGCCCAGCCACTCCTATGTTAAACCCCAAATTTTGCACTTTAAAAACTTTGGCACCATATGATTCATTTGCCTGAATTTCTGCATGCACGGTGGGGCACCATAGATCTCTTGATCTGGCAAGTTGCTTTATGGTCAGATGAGTGGTTGCAGAGCTGTAAAGCACCCAAAAACATGCAAAAATGAGGGGTTTGCACATTTGTTTGCTCATTGCTACAGCTCACATGATTAGTCCATTTGGTCCGAACTCTTCAGGGAAGATGCAGTCTGGGTCACTGATGTGACTTTTTTAAGATTTGGTGAAAAAATATTAAACCATTTAAAAGTTTTCCAAAAAAACAAGTTTCCCATTATAGTCAATGGGAAAAATATATATGTGCCTCTTAAAATCTGCTGCCACTACATTTTACTGTCACAAATGGCCCTTTTACTGTTGTACAGTGGCCATCTTGTTTTCAGTACGTGAGAGAGAAAAATGCCTGGCATTTAAATTTGGGACCCCCTAGGTAAACACTGAAAGTTGTGTTTACCTAGTGGGGCCCTGAGGATCACATTATCTTTTTTTTTGGCCCCCCCAAAAAATGCGGGTTCAGCGATCACACCCCCTGTAGTGTCATAAGTTGTGGCAGAACAGATGCAACACTTTCACAAATCATGAAAGTGTCATGCCCATTCTGTGGCAAATTCTTGCGAAAGTTCACAATTTGCAACAGAACAGCATCCAAAACCAACAATTCTTTGCCACCCCACTCACAACGGTTGGGGCTTTGGGGCTGATATTTGCAGGGTGGCAAGCCCTGGTCCTACAGATGTGTCTTTTTTTGGTTTAGTCCCAACACATTCAATGGGCCCATAGTTACACTGCTCCGAAGTGACAAATTTCCTGTAAGCGAATATTCTGATGCCTGCAGTGACTTTCGCCACCCATATCTCAGAAATGGTGTGAGATATGGACTTTTCATTCTATGCAGTTTAGTCCACTTCTAGGTGGACTAAGCCCACATGGAGGTTTCAAAGTCATGATTACAACTGCAGTGGGATTTTTTTAGTAGTTTCTACAGTTAGTAAGTAAAAGTAAGTAAGTAAGTAAAAGTTATTTTTTAAGCGCTTTTCAATGCCAAAGCGCTGTACAAATAAAACAATTAAAATACATACATATAACACAAACAACAACAATAACAATATAATCACAATAAAATACAGTAAATCACTCCCCATATGCCTTTTGAAATAAATAAGTTTTTAATTCTAACTTAAAGCTCTCAACAGTCAGGCAGCTTCGTATCCGATGAGGTAGAGAATTCCACAGGGTAGGGGCAGCATAAGAAAATGCCCGTGCTCCCGAATGTTTTTAAATGAACCCTGGGAACCTCTAGCAATCCTTCGCCGGCGGAGTGGAGCGAGCGAGAGGGACAGTAGGGAACAAGGAGATCTTGAAGATACCGCGTCCCTGTTCGTAGGGCTTTATAGGTCAGTAACCACTTTAAAGGTGATCCGCCACTGAACGCGCAGCCAGTGCAGTTCGCACAGCACAGGCGTAATGTGACTTCTCATAGATGTCCCAGTCAGAAGCCTGGCTGCTGCATTCTGCACTAGCTGCCAAGTGGATATCAACTTCCGCAGCCCTAGGTACAGGGCATTGCAGTAATCAAGGCGAGAAGTAACAAAGGCATGGACCAATGTCGGAAGGTCAGCCGGAGGAACACGGTGTTTCACCCGAGCTATATTCCTAAGATGGTAAAAGGAAGATTTGACAGCAGAAGACACCTGAAATTTCAGGGTCAAACTGTCGTCAATAATAACGCCTAGGTTACGCACCCGGTCTGAGGGTGAGAGCTGGGAACCATCGATCCATACGCCCAAAGGGAGTCCAGCCCTACAACCCGCCTCAAGGTGACCTGGGTCCACCACCAACACCTCAGTTTTATCCGGGTTTACCCTTAGCCAGCTGGCACTCATCCAATCCTTGATCTCGGATAGACAGTTGTTAAGTATAGAGACTGTATCTTCCTGTCCAGGACTAAAGGACAAATATAGCTGGGTATCATCTGCATAGCAGTGAAAACCCAAGCCATATTGCCTAATAATGTCTCCCAATGGCAGCATATAGACAGCAAACAACATGGGTGCCAAGATGGAACCCTGCGGAACCCCACAGGGCAAAGAGACAGCGTCAGAGGAATAAATTCCAGTGATAACCCTCTGTCTCCGCCCTGTGAGAAAAGATTGAAACCATTGCAGAACCATACCAGACAGTCCACAATAAAACCGCAGGTGTTCCAAAAGCACACCATGGTCCATAGTGTCAAATGCTGCAGAGAGAGATCAAGAAGGACTAGAATAGTACTAGCCTTTCGATCTCTCGCTATCAGGAGATCATTTAGAACCCGGACAAGAGCAGTTTCAGTACTATGTCTTTTCCTAAATCCTGATTGAAGAGTATCATAGACATTGTGATTTGTAAGGTGGTCATCCAGTTGCAGTGCAACCACCTTTTCAATAACCTTGCCCAAAAAGGGCAGGTTAGAGACAGGTCTGTAGTTAGCTGGGCAGTCCGTATTTAATGAAGGTTTTTTTAGGAGTGGTCGAACAACCGCCTCCTTTAAGGGTTCAGGAAAGATCCCCTACTCCAAAGATTTCCAGACAATTTCAGCAATGGTCGGACAGATAATATCTACGCAACCCAATAATAGAGGCGTAGGGCCCGGATCCAAACTACAGCTGGTTGGACGTACAGTCTGGACAATCCTCACAATGTCCATGAATTCCGGCCTACCAAAGTCAAACCAGGTGACACAGGTGTTTGTTTCCCCCCGCCGATCACTGCAAACCCTTGAAGAGTGAGCTTGGCCGATATCTGACCTAATGCTGGCAATCTTATCAGCGAAAAATCGAGCAAGCTCATCACACTTTATTTGTGAAAAATCTAAGTACTAAGATATTGCCAGATTAGTGTTGCAAGGATTCCTTTTCAGTACTGTAGGGCTGCTGTATGGCTCCATACTTATGTGTAAGTGGGAGCGCAGGACCCAGAAGGCCTGTGTTCCCACATATGCATACCGTTATGCAAAAATGAACAGTGTGAAGGGAGCACAGGGACCAGAGGGCCCACGATCCTACAACCACATACCAGTTACTAGTTACATTACACTTTCTCAAAAAGAAGGGAAATTCATGCAAAAAAACTTTGTTAATGCATCAGTTAGGGTTGATAGCACAGCAACAAAAGTATGGAAATTTGATGTTTGGGTTATCCCCGACCCCCCCACTCCACACACCAACAGACATCAAGATGTGCCATGGGGTCATCAGGCCTAACTCTCACCTTATTCTCTTATACTGTAGCATGTCAGCCTGTTTGCACCTGGAATGGGTTGAGAGTTGGGCGTGACAACCCCATGGCACACCCAGACATCTGTTGATGTGTGCAGTGTGTGGGGGGGTAACCCTAACATCACATTCCCATACATTTGTCACTGTGCTATTAACCCAAACTGATGCATCCCTGACTGATGCATTAACAAAGTTATGTATGGTATTGCTAGTAACTTCTTGTACAAAAATCTTCTTACTATGTTCTGCTGACTACAATCCACTTGAGCAGCTGGTATAGTATTGTTAACTATAATGATTATAGAATACTGTTTTTGTGTATCTGATACTTGTCTCAGATGAGGAACATTTGCAAATGAGCACTTGTACTCAAAGGTATTTTTCAAATGATGAAATAAAATAGATACATAAATAAAAATGTATTTATAATATTTCATTTTCATTTCATTTCATTTCATCTATTCTTTGGTAACTGGGTAAAGGCACTAGATCAAAGGTCCCTTTTCAGGCCTGACCTGGACAAACAAATATACAAAAATACATGAATACAATCAACAGCAATACAAAACCAAAAATACAAATTACAAATTGCTGTTACAAACAGATTTATGTAATAAATAACTGTTTAACCTTTGTTTAAAAGTTAAAACAGAGGGAGCAATCCTAGCATCAAGTGGGATTGAATGCCAATACAACGGTGCTGCTGCTTGAAAAAGCTCTAGAGCTTAATCTAAGCCGAGACCTGGGAACAAAATATAAGATGCCGTCAGCCGACCTCAGGCTAGGAAACAATTCTCTCATTACAACAGGATCAGAATGAGGAAAAAGGGAGCCAAAGTAAAAATATTTACAAATCAGACAGCCAACAAAATATTCTATTCTACAACTAGGGGAAAACCACCCCAACCGAGAATAAAGATTACACCGATGTGTCCTATTGGGGGCTCCTAAAATAAATCTACAAACATTATTATAGGCCACAGTTAGTGCTTGCATTTCTTTTGTACCTATGTTATAATATAAACAATAACTGTAATCAAAATATGGAAGAAGAGAACCAATAGCAATTGTTAATCTAGTTGCTTGTGAGAAGAATGACTTGAATTTGTATAACACCCCAATTCTTTGATTTACTTTCTTAACCATTGACTGAATCTGAGGTAAAAAGGTAAAACCGGGATCCAATAGTGTGCCCAAACTCTTAAATTGAGAGACTTGTTCCAAGCAAACCACTCCGAAAATCAGATATCCTCAGTTCCGGGGTGTCCACCAACATAAATTGCATGCAAAATAACATAACTTTTATTTTAGCTGAGTTCAAAACCATAGCGTTTAAAGTAAGCCAAGAACAGGCATCACCAAACTCCTTTTCTAGGGAACAAGAAAGTTCAGACACAGGATTTTACTGAGCAGAAATTACAAGATCATTTGCATAAAGCAGTGATTCACTAAACATACAAACTCCAGGAAGCTGATTAATAAAAATAGAAAATAGCAGTGGTCCCAAAATGGACCCCTGAGGCACACCACAACTAATTGGCAAGACATCAGAAACCACAGAACCTACTTGAGCAAATTGACACCTGTTACACAGATAATCAAAGAACCAAGAAACAACAACATCAGAAAACCCGAGATCTTTCAATTTTATGCAGGCCAAACCTTGATCGATCAAAGCAAAAGCCTATATATACATCTATATCTATCTATCTATCTATCTATCTATCTATCTATCTATCTATCTATCTGTCTGTCTGTCTGTCTGTCTGTCTGTCTGTCTGTCTAGCCATCTATCTATCTATCTATCTATCTATCTATCTATCTATCTATCTATCTATCTATCTCTGTCCATCTGTCTGTCTGTCTGTCTGTCTATCTATCTATCTCTAGGTGGGGGGGGGCATGGTGGCACTTATGTTGCTCCACTCTTCAGACTCCTGCTCAGTATGGTAGTGTTTTTTTCTGTTTTTTTCTTCACAACTGTTTTGTACCTTCTTGCACTTTAAATGTGTTATAGTGCTTTTGGACCTGTGCTCAGTGAGTTGCTTTAGATTGTTCTTTATGATATTTTTATGTTGTTTCTGTGTGACAGAATGCCTGAAAGAGATAGGGTACATGCAGGTATTTGGTTACTTGCCTGTTGCTGCCATGGCATTCCTGAGTTCTACGACTCAGTTTTGAGACACACACCACTACCTAGCTGCTGTGTCTGGAATATGTGAAACAAAATCTCAACAGAGTCCTCTCTCTATGCAGTATTTAGACATGATCACTACCAAGAATTGCAATAGGAAGCAAAGCTCATTAATAGTCATTTCCTGTCAGGAATAAACATTACTTTTTTATGAATTACACCATTACTATGTTTTAAGGCTTCACTTTTAGAGAGCTTAAAAATGTAAATATTAATTCTAGTAAGTAATAGCACTCAAGATAGAAAGATTAAGGAAGAAAAGATAGAAATAGTCCGGACAGTCTCCTCGATCACCCTAAGTATTTTATACTGGGATTACAGTCAATTTGGGATTGCTCAGAGTGCTGTTCCTGCATGGAAGCACAGACTACCTGAAAGAGAGAAAAAAAGGATCATCAAATATCCCCCAAACATATTTTGGAAGCCAAAAGAAAATGAAGTGAATTAAATTTTAACAAGCTATCATATTAGGACCTGTGTTGGTGGGAGAGGGGGTCAGAACTCAAATGTATTTCCATATTAAAGATCTTTTATTTTTATTAGTATTTCAGAAACTGTCTTAGATCCCAATGGTCACTGATGCCAACTGTTATCATATGTCTCAGTAAAAGGAAAAAACATTTGGTCTCATTTTCCAAAAATTCATTTGTACTCTTCTCAATTTCTGAGTGGTGGCACCCATTCTAGGCAAACTGCATGAATGCCTTCAGCATAAGTAGCATGCACCTCAGTAAAATGGAAAGGCACAGGAGTTTCTGCTCTACAACTAGTGATAGAATATGTTTCTCAATTCTAGTTTTAAAGCTTTTAACTGTTCTTTCCAAGTAACTTACAGAGGACATCGAACAAAATTAACTGTTGAAAAAAAGAGGGCAGATGGATTTTTTTTTTTGCTGAGTAGTATGAGACCAGTTGGTCTCAATGACCATTGGGATCTAAAATCTTTTCTGAAATAGTAATAAAAAGATCATCTTTGGTATGGAAATGCATTGAATTCTGTCCCTTCCTCTGGTCCAAACACATGTCCTAATATGAGAACTAGCTTGTTTAATCTTTGTAATATCAGATGTTAATATGCACCATGCTGTATGGTTGATTGATTTCCTGATTTAAAATAAAAAAGTGTTTCAAAAAGTTTACTGCATGAGGGCAGACTGTGGAAGATAAGAAAGGTGCAGGAACTCAATTGCTAAATCAAAGGCAGTAAAGTTATCATGTGCCACCAAATCTATTCTCAGCTGCATGCAGTTAGTACCCACAACTAGAGATTCAGCGAAGTTTAACTTCACTAGCTTAGTATAGGGAAAGTGGCCCACTCCGCCTCGACATATAGCTATACAAAGTGTCCATTGAAATACAGCACTTCGCCACTTTGCATCATAATGACTTTGCGTTTTGATGATTCTGCATTACTTCACTTTATTGTCTTTTAAAGGTGGAGTGAGTGAGCAGTGAAACAGACCACAGATCACGTGGCTCACAGACTGCAGGTCACATGCTTCAGGCAGGAATTTATTTATTTTTTATTTATTTATTTGACTGTAGGATTACAAAATTACCTTTGAGCCAAGGTTCTTTTACAAAGGTTCCACATCAGTAGTACAGACAATTGGCATCAAACTGGTTACATGGTTACAGATTAGTGGTACAAGATAACAGACAGTAACTTAGGTTGACAATAGGAAATTAAGGTGAGGCATTACACAAAGACACTAGGAGGAAGAAGACAAGAGGGGAAAGGGCTGAGTAAGGGGATGGCATATGCGGGGGGGCAGAGTGAGGCAGCTGAGGGGCTTTGTCAGGACAGACATGGAGTAAGTGCATTGGAAGTGGCTGTGGACAGGTAAGTGCAAGTAGAGAGAGCAGAACAGACCCCAGGGGTGGTCAGAGACAGTGTAGGAGCCAATGTTTGTTATGTGGTGCAACCACAGGTGCTGGTGCCTACAAGGGAGAGGCGGAGCTTAGTTTTGAACACATCAAGTAATGTTGCGGAGGAGATGTCTCCAGAGAGACTGTTAATCCAACTCGGATCCCTGTAAGAAAATGACCTTTGGCCTTGGGATGTGCAGCAGTGGGGAATTTGTAGGATTTGGGGCTTAGTGCTCCTGGTGTTGACGGTGTTGATTTTGGGTTTAAGGAGGGTGCTGACTCCAGGTGGTGCCTTACTCAATAGGATGTTCTTAGCTGTGATGCAGGTTTGGTATTTGATTTGGTTGTTCAGTTGCAGCCATCCTGTTTTGGAGTAGAGGTCACAGGTGTGGGTGAGATGGTGGGAACTAGTAATGAGTCGGCAGGCTTGATTGAGGGAAGTTGAAACTCATTTGAGAGAGGAAGTTGTGGCAGATCCATAGATAACAAGCCATAGTCAATGATGCTGATGATGGAGCTCTGGACGGTGACAGACAAAGCTTCAGGGGTTAGATGTTTCCTTTGTCGGAACAGTAGGCCCAGCCTGGTGTTGGCTACCTTTGCCACATTATTGAAGTGAGGAACATAGGAGAGATCTGAGTCAAGGGTGAGGTCAAGGTATTTAAAGGTATGGACTTGTTCAAGGGTGATTCCTTGCTTGGTTTTAATGGAGAGTTGACATTATTTGAATTAGTTGTGGGTACTGCAGAAAATCATGGTCTTTTTTTTTCTGGTTAAGGATCAGTTTGTGTTTAGAGAACCAGTTTTTGATGGCTGAGAAGGCCCGCTGGAGGTTTTCTTGAAGATGTACTGGATCATGGTGGGAGGCCAAGATGACAGTATCATCCACACAGAGTAGGAGTTGTTCAGGGCAGGACTCTGGCAGTGAGTTCAAGAAAAGGCTGAAAAGAAGGGGGCCCAGGATTGAGCCCTGCGGGACACCAGACCGGACTGGTCTTGGATCTGAGAGTGTGTCTGCAATTTCACTCTTTGGTACTGGTTGTCTAAGTAGCTTTTGAACCAATCCACTGAATTGGGTGAGAGCCCTGCTAGCCGAAGCTGAGCAAGTAGTAGATGATGGTTGATGGTATCAAAAGCTTTAGTTAAGTCAATGAAGGTGGACCCAGTTAGTTGACTGTTATCTAGTGAGTGAAGGATTGCACCAGTGAATTCGAGTAGGACCGTTGAGGTGCTATGATGTCTTCTAAAGCCATGCTGCTCCTCGCACAGGATGCTGTGCTTGTCTAGGAAGTCAGTGTGCTAGTCTGACACAATCCATTCCAGGGCCTTGGAGAGTGGAAGTAGGATGGAAATTGGACGGTAATTCTCATGTGCTGTTTTGTCACCACTTTTATGAATTGGGGTTATCGAGGCAGATTTCCATATGTCTGGGAACTG
The DNA here is from genome assembly GCA_016271365.2 of Neoceratodus forsteri. Classification (NCBI taxonomy): domain Eukaryota; kingdom Metazoa; phylum Chordata; order Ceratodontiformes; family Ceratodontidae; genus Neoceratodus; species Neoceratodus forsteri. Next base: position 846,797,649 of record CM057449.1, on the reverse strand, counting down.
GCTGAGGTTGAGGAAAAGGTTAAAGATCCTGGTCAGTGACCAGAGAACTTCATCAAGGGTGAGCGATAGTAGTTTGAGATCGAGGGAGTCGCTGCTGGCTCTGGAGTTGCTGATGGCTTTTGTAACATAACTGCGGACCTGATGCATTTTTACTGCTTTAAAGTGGAAGGGAGGGTGGCTGGTGGGGGCTGTGGAGGCAGGGGGATCCTCCTCATTGAAAAAACCTTAGGGGAGTACAGAACTGAGGTCCATGAAAGCGACATTGAAAGTATCAGCAATGAGTTTCTTGTCAAGTGTAGTTACACCATTTATGCAGAGTACTGATGGGGGTGATTTAGACTGCTTCCCGGTGACTTCTTTTTTTTTTTCAATTTAAACTTTATTAATACATTTTCCATTATAAAGGGCAGTTACAGTGAAGCAGCATGTGACACAACCACTTATGAGAATAAAACTGCCCAACCCACCCCACCCACCCATCCCCCTTACAGCAGAAACTACTCTCTATAACCCCTAAGTGCAATGCTCATTCCCAGAGGGCCTGTGAGAGAATTTGAGATATGACATAATTACAATTGAGACAATGAAATTAGACAATGTAGGGGATCCCATATTTTGTTATAAACTGCAAGTCTGTTATGAAGACTTGCAATCGCCTTCTCTGTTCGAAGATTAGCAAGAAGTTCATACAACCACTCTTGGAAAGTTGGGGCGGATTTGTCTTTCCAATGACATAAGATAAGTTTCTTAACAGATAGAGCAATCATGGAAATATGACATTTCCTTACTTTGACCCTGACAGAGGACAGATCCTCTAAAATACATACATCAGGGATGAAATACTCCTGAAGGCCCAGTAGGAGATCCAGGGAAATCCTGATTGAATCCCATAAAAGGAAAACTTTGGGACAGGACCAGAACATATGAAGGAGTGTTCCTTCTTCCTGCATACACTTAATACAGGTACTAGAATCCGAAAAACCCCATTTCTTTAGTTTTACGGGAGTACAATACATATTATATAATATATGATATTGCATGAGGCTCAATCTGTCTTGGGAAACATATTTATGGCAAGATCTCCATAGAGATTGCCAATCCAACTGATACTGAGGAAGGAGCAAGTTCCAGAATCTAATAGGTCCAAAAGATTCCCCATATCTTTTATGAAACAACACTCCATATAATTTAGATACAGCACCTGAAGATCCAGTAAATGAGGAGACCTCAGGTATCAGGGCTGAAACCGTCTGGGAGGGGGAAATATTCCCCAAGGCTATTGTGAGTAGGTGTCCTGGTGACTTCTTCTATGTTATTCCAGAAGTCCCTTCCATTGCCCCATGTGTTAGTGAGGGCATTATTGAAATAGGTGATCTTCATTTCCCGGATTTGTTTGGTGCAGTCGTTTTGTGTGCGTTTATAGTTAGTGATATCAGTTTGTCTCCCAGTATTTCTGGCAACCTCCCAGAGGTGGTCCTGAGCTTTTAGTCACCTAAGTAGGTCACTGGTGATCCAGGGGTTACAAAGGGATTTGGCTTTGCACTTTTTGAGGGGTGCATATACAGTAAGTTGCAGACTTGATTAAAGATTCTGATGAAGTGATCAAGGGCAGTGTTCACATTAGTTGCTGTGAGGATTGAGGAACAATCCTATTGATGAAGGAAGGTCTTAAGATGGGGTAGCTTGCCTCTAGGTAGGACTCTGCTTGTAATAGTTTTAGGGTGGGGCTTGATGAATTTGCTGGACCAGAAGCAGTTGACAGAGGAGTGGTCACTAAGTGTGTCAGGGAGGACAGCAGTGTTAGTGATCCTGGTGGAGTGGCTGGTTAGGATCCAATCCAGTAGGGTGCTGGTACCCACTTTATAATTTGTCTTGGTTGGGGAGTTAACCATCTGGGTAAGGTTTGCGGCCGCTATGGAGTCCGTATGTGCCCCAGTATCCACAGCAGACCAGTTAATATTAAAGTCACCGAGGAGGATGGTTTCAGTCAGGTCAGAGGGATTTGGTAAAGTCCAGGACTGTGTTAAGCCCATTTCCTTGCTCCTTTGGTGGAATGTAAACTGTCACAACTGTGATTGCTTTATTGTGAGCACCGAGGAGGATCTTGATAGGATGAATCTGCGCTATGGTGCTTTGGGGGGTATAGCTGATGTTGTGTTCCTGGATAGTGTCCTTGAGGTACAGGGTGCAGCCGCCACCTTTTTTAGTTGTTCGATCAAGCCAGAAAACACTGTACCCAGGGAGGGTGATAGCATGGTCAGGGACCAAAGTTGAGAGTCAGGTTTCTACGACTGTTAGTTAATCATGCAAGAGACTGAAAGACTTTCACTTTCACCTTACCTAGTGTGGGAGAAAGAGTTGTGTTTGAGAGGAGATAGAGAGATAGCTAAAAATATAAACTCCGCATCTGAACTGGATCACCTTCCAGGCTAGTGGTCCCCTCCCTGAAGCTGGAGGTAGTGGTGCCATAGAAGTACCACCTCCAGTGGCACCTACCAGCATCCTTCCCACCAGTGCCACCACCTGCCATGGCCCCTGCACCAGCAGTTCAGCAGGAAGTGAGGGAGGAGCCACAACAGTTGCAGCCACAGCAGCAGGTTTCCCCACCACTAATTGAGCACCAGCAGTAGCTGGCAACAACATCTGGGCTCCCCCACCTGTGCCCAGTCCTCCCTGCAGCTCATTAGTGTTGGAGTTCTTTGCTACACTGCCCGCGGACACCAGTGTAGTGAAGTGCAATCTGTGTGGTGAGGTGGTGCGCCATGGTGCCAAGGGAAGTCATCTGGGCACCGGTGGTCAGCGCACCCACCAATACAACCACCACCCTGCAGATTGGCAGGTCAAGCTTGCTGAACAGGGCAGGAATGCACCTGCTGGCCCTGCTTGGTAACAGGTGGCAGCCAGCACAGCCTCCACCTGCAAGTGGTGTCAAGCGGGGGCAGGCCAAAGAGCAAGCGACTGCTCCACAACCTGCAGGTGACAGTGGCAACCCTGCACAAATACCTGCCACACATGCTGATTTTGGCCTGTGTGGAGTGAGTTGGACCATGTGAACCACTGTACTGACAATGTGGAGCATCGGTTGAAGCACATGGAGGTGCACCAACTCCAAATAATGGGCATGATTCAACTACTGCTCTCACACCATAACATTGATCATTAGTTTTTTGTTTGTCCTTGCACCCACCCTCTCCCTGAAAAAATAGTTCCTGATGTTGCCCCTGATCCATCCCCCCTCTGTCTTCAAATTTTTCCCCCTTGTTCATGCACATCTCTTTTTCTGAAAGATGTTACCATCTTGTATGTTGTTGATTCCCTTTCAGTACTTGATAGTGTCTGTCATGCACCACCTCCTTTCCTTGCAGTTATACATATTAAGCTTTAGACTCCACAATATTTGGAAAATTGGTTAACTTGTTGTCATGGGTTGAAATTGGGGCAATACTCATGCCATCAGCAACTTTATTACCACCAGTGGGGACAACAACATCTCCAACCATGATTGAAGCTACTGATTGTGCTGTGAAAAACATAGTCAGAGAAATCCCTTTATTGGCATCCACTATGCACTTCTGCTGCATACTACACATCCCACAGCCACTCTTGCTCCTGGCAGCAGTGCCATGGCCAAAAGCATCTTTGCATGCCCGTTTGATGGCATTTTGGAGGATTACACAGAAAATTCACAGCAAATTAAGATTTCTGAAGTCTGGAGTGGATGGGAAGCCAAAAAACAAGAACTGTGGCTTACAGATGCAGATTGGGCACTAAACAGATGCAAACACACAGATGCAGATTATACACTATAAAGAGATGCAGCCACACAGGCACAAAAACACCTTAACCAGTGGTCACTCAAATCCCAAACTGGAAAAATAAATAATACCTTTTGCGGGTTGGGGGGGGGTGCTGCAGTAGCAGTCCACTAGCTAGATTGAAGGAAGCAGTAAAAAACACCACAGATGGATAACCAATTCAGAGTGCGGTGATTTCTGTGTGGCACAATAAAATGGTCTGACTTGATGGCACACACACACACTCACACACTACAGGTAATGCCATAAAATTTAACAGTGCAGTATACTACATAAACAAATCTTTTAAACAGAATGAAAATATGCACTGCACCAAAACAAACAGAAATAATTATCAAAAATTACTTCAAGTATTACTGTGTGTACAGAAACACACAAATACTAACACACACTACTAGTACAAAACAGTTAGAAAGACTGCCTTTCTCAAGTAATTCTCACTCCACCACAGATACACCCCTCCCCCGAAGTACACTTCAACAGTGTCTGTCAGGACACAGGCTGAATATTTTAAATTAACATTCAAAATGCACACAAAAACAATCAACACTCGATGATCTAAGCACAAGAGGGTTTCCTACAGTCGATATACTAAATTTGGAACAAAATAATTGGATCAGAAGTGATTTTTTTGAAGCTTTTTCGATGGTTTGATTCTCAGAGCTCGGAGAGCAAACTGTCTCCAGCTTTCCACTACACACACTATGCAGAACTGAGCCTGCGGAAGACAATATAGAGCCCATGTGACCTGCTATCCTATGAATCAATGTAAAATTCACCTCAAATAGCAATAAACAGGTGAAGCAAAGTGAAGTCCATCAAAATCAATGGCACTTCACATCAAAATTAAGGGGAAGGCTGTAATACAAGGTGGAGTAATGCGAAGTCCATTGGAAACAATGTACTTCATGTTCAAATTTATAGGTGGAGTAATTTGCTTTGTGTTGCGGAGCACTACATGGATTTGGGGATAATGCATGAAGTGCTCTGCATAGTGAAGTGGGAGCACTTCACCCACCTCTACCCACAACAACTGTCTTGACTGACAGTGACAATAAGATTGAGAGAAACAAAAAAGGTGAGTGAGTACAAAAACTAAGGCTAAAGGGGAACTCTGGAGTCCAGAACAGCTGGGAGGGGTGACAGGGGTGGCCTTTGTGTACCATCAGCATCCTAAGCAGTTGTTACCAGTTGGGTCATGGTCATAGTGTGATGAGTTGCACTGCATTTGGCTCTTATACGGTCCTGTCCTAAGGCACAACTGCTGCTGCTGACTAGTGTGGGGAACTAAGATAATTGATTGAGGTGGTTCTGCTGTGGCAAAAATGTATTGATGTAACAAAAGGTAAAAAAAAAAAAACTATGTTGCTACTCAGATCACTTTTGCTCAGCATTTAGGCATTTATGAGCAGAGCTGCTTCTGTGTTTCACAGCTTCTTGGTTACCGATAATGTAGAAAAAAAAATACAATACCATATGATCACTATCGGTAACCTAGAAGCTGCCAAACACAGAAGCAGCTCTGCTTGTAAACACTTTGGGATCTGCTGAATAAAAGGAAGGGCTAACAGTACTGCTGATTTATTGCTTATATCACCTGCAGCATGTTCCAGATCTACAAATAAAAGAAAAAATTAACACTTCATTTTTCTGCTGAAGAAAATGAAATAGCGTGTGTGTGTGTGTGTGTGTGTGTGTATTTTATAAGTGTTTGTGTAGGAATTCTGATTATGGTAAATTCCATCTTTGTACTGTTAAAGCGCCGTTTTTGGGCATGACCTGTTAAGCTAGTACCAGTATACAGACTGGTGGATGCCATGATCAGATGTAAGTATGGACAGGCTCAATCAGTGATTACTCTGAAATCCAGATGATATCAGATAATGATTTGACATGTTGGGAACAGTTTTCAGAAATTGTTCCTGATGTTTGAAATCACTGTCTGATATCGTATTTGATATCATATCTGTCTATCTATCTGTCTGTCTGTCTATCTTAACAAACTGGTGAGTGGGGGAAAGGTTGTATTCCATGGCATCTGAGGGGGAAGGGTGCAACAAAATGGTTGTTATGCTGCTCCACTCAGTATAGTAACATTTTTTTCTTCCAGTTTTTCAAGGCTTTGCATAGCAGAATACAAGTCCAGCCGAGATCTCTACAGAAGTACATTTGGCTCAAAAACTGAAAAAGCATTGTGGTTCAATTCTGTACATCACCATTTGAGCTGAAATTAAACACCGCATCAGCCTGCTGCTGGGGTGGTGGGGGGAGGTGTTTTGTAAGCATTTTCATAGGAATTCCGATTGTGGTACATTTCATCTTTGTACTGTTAAAGGACTGCTTTGTGGCATGACCTGTTATTCTAGTGTCAGTATACAGACTGGTGGATGCCATGATCAGACATAAATCAGGACAGGCTCAATCAGTGATTACTCTGAAATTAGGTACGTTAGTGCTGAATGTAAACCTGTTGAGGAAATAATGTTTGCAATGATTTCAGTGTGACCATGAGCAAGTAATTTACTGCAACTTCTCTTTAAAGTACGATATTTCTAATCCTTCTCGGTGCCTTTTAAAGTCAGTTAAAAATGGAACCAGCATCCTCGCCCCTCCCTCTTATTGCATAGTGTTAGGATATCATTTGTATGGAAGATTTTATGCTAAAATAATTTCCTTCATCAATGAAATTTGTTTTTCTTTTGTTTGCATATTATATTGTATTGATTTTTTAAATGGACATGGCTGAATGATGGTTCAATGTGATAATGACAATTGTATAATAGCGATCACCATTATAGTGAGTGTACATCGCTGAAAATGATTTTCTGTGATACACACTTGTGGTGAGGAGAAATATGGTGCCCAAGACCTATGGGGTTCTTTTTTCAATGTGGGTGGCTGTGCCCCTGCACCCCAACCCACAGGACTGCCCCTGCTCTCCCCTACTTAAATATTTTCAACTTGAGGGGTGCATGTCAGGGGGTGAAAAACATAAAAAAGTGAGTGTCATCTGCCGGCAAAAAAAAATGCTCCACACCGGACCCGAACCCTGCAGCCTCCACCTCCCATCCGACCACCCTCCCCACCATGCTAGCAGACCAGCTCGGCAGCTGGCCACCACACCCACTTCTGCATACCATCTCTCCCATGCCATCCCCCCCGTGCAAGTGTGCACGTGCATATATGCGCCTACATCCCGTTGCCATATGTCGCCCATCCCAGTATCCATTCACCCGCCTGCCAGATAGCCCTGAACACAGGCACTGTGATAGAGTCATTGTTTTTGTAGGTGCCCAATTGTGGTCACCTTGTTCACAGGTTACCCTGCATGTTTCTTCCCAGTGTAAGCTGCACAGCCCATTACTTCAGTGGCATGAGAAGCCTCAATAATAGGGAATATAACTAAGACTGTGGTGAACTATGGGCGATGAGGTGGGGTGTTTATGATGATGACCTGTGTAATTGTTGAAATCAAATATTTGAAAAAAAATACCACATCCTAAGTTACAGCTATCCCTTATTAATAAGGCTTCTCATGCCACTGAAGTAATGGTCAGTGCAGTTTACACTGGCAAGATACATGCAGCCACATCCTTTCATTGCACCCTATGGAGAATTTAAAAGGCTTTCTAAGTAGTCTGCTAGAGAGGAAGACATACTCCCAGGACATAGTGTGTGTGTGTGTGTGTGTGTGTGTCTTAACTAGGTGTCATTTAAATTTAATCCTAACCTCTACGTGCTCAGTCTATCCATCTGGACTGGATTATCAGACACAGGATCCTGAACAAAAATATCAGTAATCTTAGAATATTTTCTGAGATCAAATCTCTTAATGCCAAATTAACTGAGAGAAGAGAGGCAATGAAACTGGCAAACTTATTTATTTATTTATTTATTTTTTTTTCAAAGCAAACCCAAGATCTCTGATGCAAAAGTGATCAGTAGGCTACACGAGTTCAGCTGCAGCTGCAGCTCATATTGTGCATACAAGAGGATCAGGGTTGCTCACATGGTCATTTAAGGGTATTGCAGTAGTTCATCTGGGTCATAGGGGTGGAGACATAGAAGATCTGCCCCTTAAAATGGATACTTTTTAAACATAGAAACATAGAGGTTGATGGCAGATAAGCACCGCAAGGCCCATTCAGTCTGCCCATTTCTTTTTCTACCTTATAAATGTGCCATTGGGCTTTGCTCTGTCAGTGGCCTATCTATTCATAATCTGTATTGCTCCCTTATGCCTATCCCATGCCTGTTTGAAGCCCTGCACTGTATTCATAGCCACCACTTTCTGAGGTAGGCCGTTCCATGCATCCACCATTCTTTCTGTGAAAAATAATTTCCTCACATTCTCCCTTAATCGGCCTCCCTCTAATCTCACGCTGTGTCCTCTTGTCCTGCTATTTTTCTTACATTTAAACATGTTACACTCTTTCACCTTGTTAATGCCCTTAAGGTGTTTGAATGTTTCGATCATATCACCTCTCTCCCTCCTTTGCTCAAGAGTATACATATTGAGCTCCATTAATCTGTCCTCATATGTCTTCTGATACAGTCCCTGCACCATTTTGGTTGCCCTTCTCTGGACTGCCTCAATTTGGTTAATGTCCTTGTGAAGGTGTGGCCTCCAGTACTGCATGCAGTACTCCAGATGGGCCTAACCAGTGTCTTGTAAAGAGGGATTATTATCTCCCTCTTACAACTTGTGATACTCCTAGTAATACACCCTAACATCCCCCTAGCCTTACCTACTGCTTTAGAGGTCTGCTTGGATGATTTCAGGTCATCAGTGGTGATGATGATGCCCAGGTCTCTTTCTTCCTTTGTGACTGCCAGCAACTCCCCTCCCAGCCTATAGGTGGCTTCAGGGTTTCTCTTCCCTATGAGCATGATCTTGCACTTCTTTGCACTAAACCCCAGTTGCCACTCTTCTGACCATTTTGCTAGTTTATTCAGATCTTTTCTCATTCTGCCCACTCCATCTGGATCATCTACTCTGTTGCAGATCTTGGTGTCATCTGTAAACAGACAAGCCTTACCCTCTAGTTCATCTGCAATGTCACTAATGAAGATATTGAAGAGGACTGACCCCAGGACTGATCCCTGAGGTACCCCACTTATGACTTGCATCTCTTCTGTTTACCATTTACCACCACTCTCTGTTTTCTGCCCATCAACCAGTTTTCCACCCAGTTGACCAACTTCTGACCCACCCCGAGCCTACCCAGCTTATTTATCAATCTTCTATGTGGAACAGTGTCTAAAGCTTTGCTGAAGTCAAGATAGGCGACATCAACTGCTCCCCCTTGGTCCACCACTCTGGTTCCCCAGTCAAAGAACTCTATGAGATTAGTTTGACAGGACCTTCCTTTGTAAACCCATGCTGTCTTGGATCCTGTGCCCTATGGATTCCAGGTGTTGCACTATCCTTTCCTTAAGGAGTGCCTCCATAATCTTGCCCACTACTGAGGTAAGACTGACTGGTCTGTAGTTCCTGCCTCCTCCATGCTACCACTCTTGTGGAGCGGGATCACATGAGCCCTTCTCCAGTCTTCTGGGAACTGTCCTGTGCTCAGAGACTCACTAAACAGTTCTGATAATGGCTCTGCTAGTTCCACCCTTAGCTCCTTAAGTACCCTGGGATGTATGCCATCAGGTCCCATTGCTTTGTCCACCCTGAGCTTAGTGAGCTCTTGTAGGACCCTTTCTTTTGTGAAGGGAGTAGTGATCTCTTTCCTCCCCGCTGTGTCCATGGTGCTGAGCTGTGGGCCCTGCCCTACCTTCTCTTCAGTAAATACTGAGCAAAAGTATCTATTTAGGATAGATGCTTTTACAGGGTCCTCCTCCTCACTTGCCCCCTTTTCTCCTTTGAGCTTAGCAATACCCCTCTGGACTTTCTCCTTTCACTAATGTATCTATAGAAAGTCTTGTCACTTCTTTACTGTTCATGCTAGTGTTTCCTCAGTTTGGGACTTTGCCTGCCTTACTGCCTTCCCTGCTTCCCTTAGGGCAGTTTGGTATGCCTCCCTATCTTCATCCTGCTGTGTTCCCATATATTTCCTGAAAAGCCGCCTTTTGGCTCTGACCTTTTCTGCTGCTGTATTTGAGAACCAAAGTGGTTTCCTTCTTCTTTTGCACTTCCTTTTCTGTCTAACACAATGAGATGTTGCTTCAAGTATTTCATCCTTAATGCTTGCCTACTTTGCCTGTACCCCCTCACCTGTCTTTCTTTTTGCCAGGGCTAGCTTAACTCTGTTGGCCATCTTATCAAAGTCATCTCCTCTGAAGTCCCATATTTTTGCCTTGGAATGGGATGATTAAATGTAGTGGCCAAATTGAACCATACCATGTGATGGTCACTGGCCCCTAGGTGACCTTCTACCTGGAGATCTGTCATCCCTTCCCTGTTAATCAGTACTAGATCTAGGATAGCCCTGTCTCTTGTGGGTTTTTGTGCCAGTTGTTTGAGACCCTCCCCCTGCAGGGAATCCACCATGTGTCTAATTCAGGCAGATGTTCCTGCTGGTATTGACCAATCTGTATCCAGCATGTTGAAGTCTCCCATTATCAGAACCTCCCCTTTAGCTGTCATGTTTTGTATATCTTCTAACAGTAATGTGTCTATGTCCTAACCCTGTTCTCAGTTTTTATGGCTGTCCCATTTCCTGTTTCCAGGGTGACCCACAGTTCTTCTGGCTCCTTATGTGTTTTCTTAATTTCTGTAGCTTTGATATTTTCATTGACATACAGGGCCACTCCACCCGCCCTTTTTGCACCTCGGTCTCTTCTAGACACTACATAGCCAGGTACTGAAGTCTCCCAAGTGTGGTTACTGGTAAACCACATCTCACTAGTGCTACTATGTCCAATTTAGCCTCTGACATTGTTGCCTGCAGGTCTGGGATCTTATTTCCCAGGCTGTGAGCATTGTTACATGATTTTCCATTGGCCAGATTTTGGTGTGTTAGTTGTTGGGTGAGATTTGGCATTTCCCCTGCGTCAGAGTGGGGAGATGGACCTTTTTCTTACCTGGTGATGCAAATGAACTGCAAACATGCTGAATCCCTGTTTGATCACTAGCTGAGGGGAGAGGGGTGTTCTTCCCATTCGATGTATGGGGTGCTGCACCCCTCTCCCCATTTGCTAGTTTAAATATTCTGCAAAGATGTCAAACTTCTTCCCCAATGCACTGACTCCCTCCTTAGTGAGTTGCAGTCCATCAAATTTTATGGAACATTGGGAGCCCTTCATCCACCAGGTTTAAATTCTAGATTGGAACATAGCCCATACTTATTGGTGTGTCTTCTTTTTTTTCCAATTCAAAGTTTATTGAATTTTAGCTACTACAAAGCACTGATCTATCATAAATATGATGTGTACATACTTGATTTGAAAAACTAGAGTAACATTATATTGGTGTGTCTTCTAAAAAAAAACATAAAGTAGACTGTGTGTTTTTGCCAGTGTTCAGATTGTGCGTTTTTATACTCATTATTATCCATGTGTTGCTTTTGTGATGGGAAGTCAGTCACTTTAAGTGGGCACCATAGCTTAAGTCCCGGGAAGACACCAGTATTTTTGATCCTGGTTTGACTGGTCTAGGAAGTCTTCAGAACAAGATGCAAAGGTTATTGAAATGGATAAAACAATATTTCAAGAATTGAAGACATTTGGGCCAAAAGAGGTGCAGTGACTGCTCATTGCTGCTTTTATTGCTTCTTTTACTGCTTACTGTTGATTTCTTTTGGTAGCAGGTTGATTTTTGACTTCTTATAAGAGGCTAACATGGAATTGTTTTGTGGTTGTTTTACATTTGAAACCAATTTTGGTGTTATTTGAGTGAGACTGCTATATCTTTAAATTAGAAACCTATTTCTTCTCATTTCAAATCTATGTTGATGTTATTTAAGTGGGGTTGTTATTTGGTTGCTGCTTTTCCTTGCTGTTGAAAATGTGAAACCTATTTTGGTGTACTTTTAGTAGTGCTGTTATTTCTTGGCTGTATTTACTTGCTGTTGAACATTTGAAACCTATTTTGATGTGATTTAAGTTGGAATGTTATTTCCTTGCTGTTTTTACTTACTGTTGAACATTTAAACCTATTTTGGTGTGATTTAAGTGGGGCTGTTATTTCCTTGCTGTTTTTACTTGCTGTTGAAAATACAAAACCTATTTTGCTGTGATTTACGTGGGGCTGTTATTTCCTTGCCTTTTTTTACTTGCTTATTGTTGATTTCACTTAGGTTACTGTTCTGCTACTCTTTTTTTTTTACTCCAGTAACAATACAGTGCAGGAACTGATTTTTGTCTAACCCTGTAGCTTGGGGGAGGGTTGCTAATTGTTTGGCCTTGGCCCTCAGCTATGTGATAACTAGAGGTGAGGCTCAGTCAGATGTGTGGTAGATTGCATTTTGGCATCTCATAAGAGGCTAGAAAGGGAAAGAATCAGATTCATTTCGGTGTAGTAACTGCTCATTGCTGCTGTTATTGCTTCTTTTACTGCTTATTGTTGATTTCTCTTGGTAGCTGGTTGATTTTTTGACTTCCTATAAGGGGTTAACAGGGAATTGTTTTTGGGCTGTTGAAAATTTGAAACCTATTTTGGTGTGATTTAAGTGTGACTGTTATTTCAATGATGCTTTTACTTGCTGTGTATTTTTGCCCTCTCCCACTTTTAAATAAATGCCCTGTTAAAGCTGATTGACAGGAGCCAAGCACAGGGAATAGCAGGGGCTGTGGAGTAGGAGGGACATAAGGGGGAGTAAGCCTGTCCTCAGCACAGCAAGTTGCAGTAAAGTAGAAGTGCAGTCAACTCAGGAGCTACTGTAGTGTAAATTACAAAAACAAAACTGACACAAAGTAAAAATACTTACAAAAAAAACAAACATGGGGACCTAGAAGGAGAGCTGCTTGTCTAGTGGGGACTAGAAGGAGGGCTTCAGAAACAGACAACTAGTGTAAAAGCTAACAGACAAATAGTGTAATAGTGTAATTACTCAAATAGTATAATCACTGTATAAGTGCAGAACAGTGTGGAGAGTGGTACAATGCAGTGGATGTGGGGCAGTTTTATTCAGGCAGATCTTCTGGATGCTGAGGTGCTTCCCTATCTGCAGACATCTCTCTGGACTGTAGGACAAGGTAGTCAGACTCAGAGTAGAGATAAATTGGGTCAGGAGTACCTTCACCTCATTCAGAGACCACCCAGACCAATGCCACTGCCTCAAAGGTTGCCAAGAATGAAGAGAACTTGAACAATGGTGGGCTCAGGGAGGGTTAGAATGGTCAGGCAGAGGCACATCCCAAATTCTATTCCACTCCAGAACTCATAAACTGCACTGACAAATGGGGACATTCTGACAGAGGCACCTGGAGAAGTGGAAGGGATTGATGTGGAGATCAACCGAGGAGGTGACCTCAGTGGAGGGAGCAGTGGACCCAGAGGAGGAGGAAGCAAATCCTTGTGGGGGAGTCTATTGTACAGAGGTTCAAAATAGGAACAAGCAAGGGGGAGGACAGGGAGATGAGGTGCCTACCAGGTGCCACGGCATGGAGGTATGTGAGGAAGATCGAGGGGATTGCCGGGAAGGCAAGATGGGAGGGAGAGCTAGATGTCATTATCCACCTAGGAACTAATGACCTGGCAAACAGGGAGCCTTGGGAAGTTCAGGAAGAGTTTAGAAAATAGGAAAAGGGTCTCAAGCAAGTAGTTACATTCATCAACTTCTCAGAAGTACTACCTGTGAGAGGAATGGGAGAGTGTAGGGGTGCATGTACCAGGAACTTTAACACATGGTTGAAGAATTGGTACTGTGAGAAAGGGTTTAGATTCATTGGTGACTGGGAACCCACCTGGAGGGATGGAACTTGATCAAGCATTACAGCCAGCCTGCATCCATCCTGGAGGGGAATCCAAGCACTCAAGGAAAAGCTTAAATGCTACATGGATAAGCATTTAAACTAGCCAAGGGGGAGTGGCTAGTCAGCAAGAAGGGTACCTAATTTCCCACCCCACATTGCCAGCAGTGGAACCAGAGAACAGGAGGAGGGGATATCACTACAAAGAAGTGTGCAAAAGATGGAGATAGGCACCCAAGGAGTAGATAGAAAAAGGACAATAAAGTGGAAGGCAGACAGCAGAGAGAACCAGGGATAAAGGGTAACCAGGGAGGAGATTGGAGAAGAACAGCAAAACAGACCAGTGAGGTCACATTATGGAATGCCATGTGTGCCAATACTAGGAGCCTTAGCAACAAGATGGAGGATCTGGAGTCTGCCATGGTGCAGTCAGACCTGGACATTGTGGCCATCATAGAGACCTGGTGAAATAATAACCATGACTGGGAGATGGCCATACCCAGCTACAATATATTAAGAAGAGACAGGGCATGCAGGAATGGAGAAGGAGTGGCACTTTATGTGAAAGATGGTATAAAGACAACATAGATCCTGGAGGAGAAAATTGGGGGTGGGATTATGTGGGTTAAGCTGGAAAGGAAAATGGTGTCAGCCATCCACAAAGGGGTGGTCTACAGACCATCAGCCCTAGAGGAAGAGACAGATAGGGAGTTAATACTAGCCATCTAAAGGATGGCAGACAAGAAGGAGGTGGTGATGGCTGGAAACTTCAATATTCCAGATGTGGACTGGAGCCTCCCAGCAGCATTAATTTGGAGCAGATTTATCCTGAACTCCCTTCAGGGTGCCTTCCTTAAGCAACTGGTCATGGAATTAAGTTGGCAGAAGGCAATACTAGATCTTGTGCTCAAAAATGGGGACAGTGTAATAGGGTAAAAGTGGGGGAGCACCTGGGGAACAGAGAACACCAGTCACTGTGGTTTGAAATCACAGAAGGAGCAGAACCAAAGCACACAAAAACACATATTGTATCCTGGATTTTAGGAAAGCAGATTTTGGGAAAATGGGAACATGCTTGAAAGGTGCACTAATTGGAATGGGGAGAGAATCGGGGGGTGCAAGCAAGCAAGTTTATTTACAAAACACTATTCCACAGAGCCCATAATGTTGTACATCATCCATGAAACAGCAGTAAATGCAATAAAACAGAATAAATAACATAACCATCAAATAAACCCCAAATTCATAAAACTTAATACAGACAGCAGGTATTCAAGTGTTATAAAATGCAAAATCAAATAAACAAGATTTTAAGGCAGACTGGAACAGCGGGCAATATTTAAAACAGGGATAACAAGAGCAACACAATTATGTGTTAAGCAGGTTAGCAAGGGGGAAAGGAAGAGGGGGCCATTATGGTTTTCCAAAGAGGCAGCGGAGAAAGTGAAAACCTAAAAGATCACCATCAGGCAATATACTGTAAAAAGACACAGGCAGAAGGAGATATGGAGAAGTACCAGGAGAAGCAAAGGAATGTAGGGAGGTCAGTAAGGGAAGCCAAAGTTCAGACAGAAAAGCCCATCGCAAAATCTGTGGTTAGAAAAGACAAAACCTTTTACAGGTATATAAGGGAAAAAAGAAGGGCAAAGGGAGGGATAGTGAGACTGAAGGGGAGGATGTGGGCAGCATGGAGGATGACAAACAATAAAGCTGACATATTGAACAGATAGTGCTGTTCAGTCTTTACTGAGGAAGGGGAGGGTAATGGGCCTGAAGGGAGTACAAGGGTGGGAAGGGCACAGAAATGGACTCAAGACCCTTTACACAGGAAAGGGTCCTAAAGGAATTGGAAGGAACAAGAGTCAATAAAGCAGTGGGGCTGGATGGTGTGTACACCAGGGTCCTAAAGGAACTAAGAGAGGTGTGGCTGAACCTCTGGCAATCTTGTTTAGCCAATTACTGGAAAGAGTGGAGGCACCCAAACACTGGAGGACAGCAGATCTAGTCCCCTTATACAAAATCAGGATCAAAGATGAAGTGGGAAAGTACAGACCAGTCAGCCTGACCTCGGTAGTGGGGAAGATCATGCAAGCACTAATGAAGGTGATATGGTGGTACATCTGGTTGCCAACACACTTCAAGACCCAAGGCAGCATGATTTCACCAGGGGGAGGTCATGCCAGACCAACCTCATTGAATGTTTTGACTGGGTGACAAGGGAGGTGGATCAAGGAAGTACAGTGGATGTGGCCTATCTGGACTTCAGCAGGGTCTTTGACACTGTGGCCACATATAAGACTGTTAAACAAATTGGGGAATATGGGAGTGGGAAGGACAGTAGTGCAATGGGTGTGTAATGGACTGGGTGGCAGGACACAGAGGGTGGTGGTAAATGGCTGTCATTCCTTAGAGTGAAGAGTGACCAGTGGGGTGCCTCAGTGATCAGTGCTGGGATGGGTCCCATTCAACATCTTCATCGGTAACATTGTACAGGACCTAGAAGGCAGAATTTCATTGTTCGCTGATGACACTAAGCTCTGTAACAGAGTGAACATGCCAGAGGGTGTAGACAGAATGAGGATGGACCTGCAGAAGCTTGAATAATAGTCAAGGGTTTGGCAGTTGAAATTTAACACATAAAAGTGCAAAATAATGCATATGGGGCATAAAACCCCTGAAACAACATATCAATTGGAGTGTGAGGATATAGAATGCAGAAAGCAGGAAAGGGACCTTGAGGATATCATCTCTGATGACCTCAAGGTAGGGAAACAGTGCAACAAGGTGGCAGGTAAAGCAAATAGGATGCTGGGATGCATAGGCAGGGGCATCACCAGCAGGAAAAGGGAGGTTATAATTCCATTATACAAGACACTAGTGAGGCCCCACCTAGAGTACAGCGTCCAGTTCTGGAGACCTTACCTACGTAGTGATATAGACAGGGCAGAGAAGGTGCAGAGGAGGGCAACAAAGATGGTATATGATTTGCATAACATGTCCTATGAGGACAGGTTGAAGGACTTGAATGTGTACTCCCTGGAGGAGAGAAGGAAGAGAAAGAGGCTATGATAAAGACATACAAGTACCTTACAGGGAGGAACAGGGTGCAGGAAAACACTATTTTCCTGTGAAAAAGATGTTCTAGGACTAAAGGGTATGGGATGAAGTTGGAGAAAGGGTAATTCAGAGGAAATGTGAGGAAGAATTTATTCACATAAAAGGTGGTGGACATGTGGAACATCCTGCCTGAGGAAGTGGTGGGGGCTGTAACAATCACAGGATTTAAGAATGCATAGGATAGACATAAGGGAATCCTAGAGGTCAGGGTTAAGAGACAAGAGACTTCTAGAAAAAGTTAAAAGTGATCTTATGAGCTCAAATAGGCAGACTGGGTGGGTCATAGGCCCTTACCTGCTGCCAGTAGCTATGTATCTATGTAAAATATGGACTCATTATATAAATACTTCCTACTTGATTCGATATTGGAACCACCTTATAATTAAGTGTTCCTGCAATATAGAAGTGGGGATTTCAACTTATAAATAATCATGTAATATTTGTAACTATGTTTATAATATGTGTATTTATATTGTCACTATATTCTAGTGGGTATTTTTTCTTGTTATGGAATTAGTATAATGAGTGCTTTTAGTCTGGGATGAAAAGGGGAAGAAAAGGTTAATTTTCTTCAACCAGAGGCACACTGGAGAGATTGGGGGAACAAAGACTTACTTTTTCCAGAGAAAGTTTTCGAAGTTTTCACCGAGCGGTAGAAAACAGGAGAAAAATTTCAAAATAGCAGGGCTCCTTAAATTGCTGGGGATACCAGCAGTTTAACAAAGAATGCAGCTGGAGACAATGTGAGCACTGGGGATCAAAAGGGCTCAACTGCCTTGTTTTACCGTTGCCCTCCACCTGCACCTTTGGATGCCTGCATACCATTTCTGGGTCTGAAGAAGCTTTGATTCATCAAGCCAGGGGACTCACTCCTGGAAAACAAATGAAAATGTAATTTACAAGAACCAGAGGCCCATCGGAGAGATCAGGGGAGAAAAAGTAAAGTTTCTTGAGCCGGAGGAACACCAGCAAGATTGGGGGACAAAGACTTAATCTTTCCAGGGGAAGTTTTTCCAGGGCAACTTCCCTCTGTTTTCATGCAGAGAACCCGGCAGAAGGCTCTTTTCATTAATCTGGGTATTTGGGATTTTGGGGGCACAGAAAAAGTATTTCTGGGGCTAATCGTGAAAAAATAAACACCAGAATCTAGCTAAATAGGGCCTGTTTAGCTAGGTTCTGGTATTTGTTTTATAAAATTATAACATACCTGTATTTATGTATTTTCCACACTTTTAGTTGGTGGGAAAAAAAAGCAAGATAGCGGCTCGTGAAAAAGGATTTTTTCTCTCGTGAAACAAGATTTTTACCTCAAGAAAAAGGAACAGATCTTGGAAGAGTGAATCCTTGTTTGCAAGGTCAATCCTTAATCGAACTTTATCCCTCTAATTTGGACAGGGGAATTCCCACTGAAAACAATGGGATCAAATTTGATAACTTTGCAACAGATTAATATTTTTTCATCAGACTAAGTATGGAAGCTCTGTTACCCAAGCTGGCTATACCACAAACAAATCACACCAAAATTCCACACTATGTGGACACCAGGCGATGAGGAAAAAAACACACACAAAAAAGGCGACTTTTAAGGTTTTAGCACTATCCGGATCTCAGAATCTGTACTTCTGACTGGAAAGAATCTTGCCACATCAAGATATACACCCCATGGGACAGTGCATACCAAATTGTGTGCAAATCAGTTACAAATTTATTAAAGTGCAAAATCTGAGTTTAGCATTCAACAGGCCACACAACTCTAACTATAGGGGCACAACCATGCATATATATATATAGGCATGTATACATTATTCGAGAGTCTCATACCTACTGCACATTGACACCCTGCAACTTTTTGCTGAAGTGTTAAAAGATTCACATCACACCCTTAATTTGTAGTGCCTCTTTAGGAGAGACATTAAACATAACATGACCCAGTTTGGTTCCACTGTGTTCTTTCAGTTTTATCACAAACATCTATTTACCCTTTCAAATAGGGCTCCATTTTGTGACATTGCTTCCAGTGCCAATTTAAGTATTTAAATACAGCTCTCTATTGTGCCCTAGAAACCCAACTATTGTTAATGTACAGAATGAAAGATTTTGCCTTTTATTAAATCATTTTATGCAGCTGTAATGTTCATAATATGTGGTGTCCATCTAGTACCTCATCCTAAGCAGACTGTGCCATTAATTTACATGGACTGCAGTCCAAAAGCATTATTTGTGCAGTCCTCTACAGTCCTATGGGGGGTCTTATAATACAGTACATTGTTTTTTTTCTGTCCTATATACAGGATAGTACCATTTCATGATATTAAAATGACATTAAACTGAAATAGGACATGTTATGCAGTGCACTTAAACTATTACTTATGAGTAAAGTCTGGTGGTGGTGTTGGGGGGGTCATGGGCTTAAAAGATAAACGTGCTTACAAAGGGCTTAAATAGAAAGGCAGTGGGAGCATAACAGTACAAAGATTAAATGGAGTTTAAAGAAGCAAAAAGAAAAAAAAAGAAACAAAATAAAAATCACATTGTATACCATGATTCTGAGTTTCAGTGTGTGTGAATGTCTACTAGGGAGTGTAAAATGTGGGAAATAAAAGTAATTGTTTGTTGTGCCCTGTGGCCTAGGATGGAATATGTGGGAGTAAATGTGATGTAAAGAAATGTTCTCTTACTAGGAAAGATACACATGGTGCTGCCACCCAGGCACTTCCTGGTGCAGTAATTTTATATAATTTCCATTGTTTTGTGTACGTTTAGGCTTGTGTAGCTGTTGTGTATTTCAGTAATTGGATGCAGTGTATTGCACGTAGGCTCAAAATGGCTTCAATGGTAGTATAAGTGATGTAAAATATTGTTTTTTTTTTCTCACTGGAGAGTTTTCTGACAGTGACTGCCAAAGTGGCACCATTGTTTCTAGTAATTTTGCATCATTTGGGTCTTTTGGCACACTTTTGGCCCATTTGGCTGTTGCAGTGAATCTCAGTAATTATTAAGTGTGCCATGTGCTGCATGTTAGGCCGAGAGTCTAGCATGGCACACTAAACAATTACTGAGATTCACTGCAACAGCAAAATGAGCCTAAAAAGGCACAAACACCAAAAATGGATGTAAAATGACTGTAACTGATGGTAACCAGGTTGCAGTCACCACCAGCTTCAACCCTGTTCATTGTTTTTGTGCACTTTTAGGCTCATTTGGCTGCTGTTGCAGCGTATCTCAGTAACTGGGCCATGTGCTGCATGGTATGCCTAAAATGGCTTCCATGGCAGTACAAGTAAAGTAAAATGCTGTTTTTTCCTTACTGAGATGATTGCTGTCAGTGATTGCCAAAGTGTTACCCTTTGTTCTTCCTTTTTTTTTTTTTTGCATTCAGGTTTAGGTGTGTACTTATCGGCTTACTTTGCTGTTGCACTGAATCACAGTAATTGTTTCGTGTGCTATGTGCTGCATGATAGGCTGAGGGCATAGCATGGCATACCAAACAATTACTGACATTCACTACAATAGATGAAGAAGCCTAAAAGTGCACCCCCTCCCAAAATGCACTGGTTGCTATATGCACCTACAGGACCATGCTATGGACACAGTGAGTGAGGGGACCATGGAGGGGACCATTTGACAACAGAGAGGGGTTGTATCTTTATTTGTGGCTGTGATCTTGGGGATGGCACCATTAGTAACAGGGATAATTGTGTATATCTGTGCCATACAAGGGGACCATACAAAATGACCTGACACACTGTGATTACAGGACTTCACCAGATTTCAGGTCCCTGACCTTTCATTTGTATTGTGCCAACCTCAGAAAATCTCCTGGGCACAAACCTTGTTTGCCCATGATAACAGGGCTTTGGAATATGGACATCTGCGCAAATCTGTGTTTATGCACAAAAACTAGGCTTTGCACATGGGCAAGCTTTTGAGGATCTGTCCCCTGAAGTCAGTTTTTCATTTCAGTTTCATTTCATAAAACACATTTTAAGATTGAAGCAACCCACTCAAGGGCATAGTTCTATTAGAAGGCAGTAACTCACTCCAGGGTGTGCAGTTATTAGGGATTAATCAATACCCTGAGTGCGTTGTGAGGCACAAGACTGTTGGATGAGTATCCTAACAACACCCAGGGGTTGATTAATTCCCAATAACCACACATCTTGGAGTGGGCTATTACACTTATAACAGAGGGTGCACTACAAAACAAGGAGAAAGCAACATAAATGTTTTTTCTCCTTTAATAAAAGTCAAACAAATTATTTGTATTCTGCTACCTAGCAAAATAGTCCCCAACAAAACTGCTGTCATGCACATCCAAATGTAAGAAAAAATGAATTGTTATGCTTTCTCTGACATTTGTTGCGCACGATATGCTTTCTGAGACAGTACAGTAGCCATGAAGTGCAAAACATGGAGCTGCCTCTTGTGGTACAGACAAGGTGTCTATACCTCCCCTGGCTTAGCTGCTCTATCTGTCTGTGGTTACATTAATGCATGGCAAGCAAGTAAACATTTTCCATAGCAGTGCAGTCACACAGTCTACCAGACTGTATTCTACATATTAAGAAATGGCAACTAACGGGACTCAGAGCCTGCAGGCCTTGCTAACACTGTTTCTCTGTCCACCAGCATGAAGCTAACTTTCAGAGCATGACATCGTTAGGGGGTCTCCCTCTCTTCAGACAGTTCCATCTGACTTTATGCCACAACTATGGGATTTACCTGTCAATCTGCCTGTGTGACAGAAAAATGACCATGGGGACCACACACTTCATTCTGGGGACAAGTTTATCACATTGACGCTTGGATCTCACTGGCACAGAGACAGTAAAAGAGACAAGTTCACAGAGTCAATTTTTATGTAATGCTGTCCCTGGCTCCTGCTCTCTCTCCTTATTGTGCATATCTCCCTCTCTCTCCCAATAACACAGAGTTAAAATAGAGGCAGTCAGCAGTGGAACCAGGGGACTGTTGGCAATTTGCTGCTCACTCTCGCAGATGATGTTTGCTGCTCCTGCATTGCAGTGGGTCTCTCATTCTCTCTATCACTGTCATCATGTAAAGTGACACTGACAGTGGCAGAGCAGCAGACACACATGCTGTAGATGTTCCTTTTGTCCATGAGGAGTGGATGTTGCTGTGTGGTACTTCTGTGTACTGCACATGGGATACAGAGGAAAAACAAGCCACAGGCTGAACCCATCTGGCACACTGAGCACTTGTCCTGTAGTCTGGTGCTTGTGTGATCATGGACAGAGTAATGCATGCACAAGTATTGTTTGCTATCTGATTCCTTGGTACCATACACGGACAGGCAATCGCAAAGTTCTTACTATCTTTCTGTGATCTAATGGGGGGCTCACACTGAGGGCAACTATTGTGGCACAGGACATGTCCACAGAGAACAGAGGTACTGCTGTTGAATAAAATGTTATGATGCCTCTCTCTCTCTGTCCCCTGAGAAGTCCCACAAAGAACAAGAAAATGCCATATGCCACACTCCCAATCACTCACTTGGGTTGCTTTAATGGCTGCTGGGCTGGCACCTGTTCTCTGTGCTGTGCTCATCATAGAGAGATGGAAACAGACAAGAAATGTGGCTTTGCTGCGATGATCCCTAGGGCGTGTGAGTGGGTAAGAAGCAAGACTACAAACTTTGAACACTGCAGCCACTGTTGCTGCACTGCCTGAGACTACATGGCAGGCCTTGGCTCTCGCACTCTAAGCAGGGATAGTAATGGCTGCTCCAAAGACTGCAATTTGGGTACTATAACAAGATCAGAACAGAAATGCAGCCTGATTTCTCATAGGAATGGTTCACCACTAGATGTTGCATATTGTGAAGTAATCAATGGTCACCTGATGGCTGTTTATCACTCACCTGCCTTTATCTATCCCATGTTATAAGTCACTAATACACTTCTGATGTTTTGCCTTCAACCTTGAATATCACAAGCAGCAAGGGAATGCATTATTCCCCAACACCCCCATTCATCTCATAGAGATACAGGTTGGTTTCCCTCTCTCTTATTATAGGCTTGGGACCGACTGGTATATATATAATAGACAGACCAGGTGATATTCAGTCCATACTACACTGTACTACACTGTGTAACATAAAACATTTGTGAATATTTTAAGTCAATATAATGTTGTGACTACAGTACAATCTTCAAAATGTTCAAAAAATGTTATACCAAATATCCATAGTATGACAATAATTTTTTGGTTGAATATTAGCAATAACTTTTGGTAAGACTTAATGAGACACTTGGTATGATACTAATACTACTGTAGTTCTGGTGTCTATGTTATTCACGTGACTTCTTGTGTTGTGTCTGTGTTACTCATGGTATGTCCTGTGAAGTCTGCGTTACTCGCATGACACCCTGTGGAAAAAACCCTTGTAAACAAAATTTAATTCACATTCTGAAAATTCAGTGATTTCTGTCTTTTTGTATGTGGGTAATACAGTTGTGCAAAAAAACTATGGGCTAGAAAATCAAGGACATGAATGTGGTAGCTAAACTTGAACATGTCCAGATTTGGGCATACTGCGATCAAGAAACACATTGTAGCATAATTACCAACAAGTTAAGTTTATGATAAAAAATGAAAAGTTAAATATTATGCTACCTAAATAGATACCATAGACATAGTAATATCAAAAATATATATTTTGAAAATGTAGTAATATTTCTTTATCAAGGACACAATGTTACTCATATTACGTTGGCCTTGTGGGATCTTTTAATCCCATTTTTTAGGACCTCTGAACTACAAACTATCTTTATATTGGGGATTGCAATACTACCACATGTACCCAATGTAAATATGATATGGTTATGACAACTGTCCCAAACAAATTTTGGAACTTGAATGTCACACTTTGTCTCTCAAGTAGCATATTGGTACATAGATAGATAGATACATAGATAGATAGATAGATAGCTAGATAGATAGATAGATAGATATTATACTGGTGCAGTAGCACCAGTAGAGTTAGAGCTGAGGGATGACTTCTATGATAAAGCCAAATCTTTGCATCTTAATACCTTGCAATGGTGAAATGGATTTTCATGAAATTTTGTATGCATAATCTCATGGGTAGTTCTCTTGATGTGGCAAATCTCCTTTGAACCTGTTGTGTGGTTTCTGAGATATAGAGACTGAAACATGTTTAAATTTAAGGTTTTGTTTGCTATTTCTTTTTCCACCTGTATCTCAGAAACTGTTTCAAACTGTGGCTTGAAAATTTCAGGGTAGAAAGCCTTTGCTTCACAGATATCTTTTGCTGGTTTGCTGACAAATATTAATCCATTCAAAAGTTATTAAATTCTGAATTTCCCATTATTTGTAATGGGAAATTATAGATTTTCAGCTCAAAAAAGGATTCTTTTTCACAGGAGCTAATCACTTTTTGGAGAGGGAGTCATCCTGTATCGCAGATGGGAATTACTTTTTCGACCTGCGATCATTTTTTTAGGCAGCAAGAGAAATAAAACACAAAAATTAATGGATTTGAAAAAAACAGACATTAGTAACTAGTTGAACATGATCCATTTAGCTACATTCTGATGTTTGTTTTTTGAAATTATGGCAAGAAACACCTTTTCTGGATACCCAAAATCTTGGGTGGCCAGCTTAGTGAGAGGCTTGCTTCCTTCACATTCTCTGTATGAGAACAGCAGGATATTCTTGACCTCTGCAGCTGCAGCTGGAACTCATGCTACAGACTGCAGTTTCAGCTGTAAGCTGCCATTTCCCTGGTGTTTGGGGCACCCCTCCACCCTCTGATCTACATGTTTTATTTTATCAAATGTATCTGTTAATATTAATTGCATTCCCCCCACTCTCCTATATCTATCCTGATGTCCAGTAGCACTCCCACCCTCTGATCCCCATATTTTATTTGATAAATTTGTCTGTTGGTGTTAGTGGTACCCCCCCACCCTTCCATATATGTTCCTGGTGTTTAGTGGCATGCCCACCCTTCAATAGCCATACTTTATATATTTTGAAACATTGGTGGTTAGTGGACACCCCCTTCTATGCAATTTATACAGGAAAATAAGAAAACCATTCCCCAGTATTTTTTGTATTATTTTTTTTACCTGTAAAATAAAAAAACATCCACCAGAGATTAGAACCACACCACCAACCCAACCCCCCACTGTATAGCCACCACCCCACACCCTCCTTGACACCCCCACACACCCTCACTCACCTGAATTGGTCCCAGGTTCAGAATCCACTCTGCAATTGAAGACATGTCTTGCTGCTGGAACCAGCGACTGAAATATGAGAAACTATGGTAAATGCGGTTCATTGTATTTTAATGGGGGGTTCAACTTTTATGCATAACTCAGCCATTTCTTGAGATTTTAACCCAATTTTTCAACATGGTCTTTCAGGAGCCCCATCTTATGAATACAATAACTGTCATTCCATAATTCCTGCCCAAAAGGTGATTTGATGGTCACTTGACAAATTCATCTTTCAAGCAGGATTTGGATATGGAAGTCATATTGTTCATGGAAGGGGGTCATATGAAGGCTATGTTGAAACTTTGGGTTCAAAATCTTTAAAAATGACAAAGTAATGACCATTTGTTGGAATTTTGCTACACAAGCTCATAATTTTGGAATTTTTAAATATTTTGACCCCAGATTTTCAACATATCCTTCTTCTTACCTCACCTCATGTATGTCACAGCTGTCATTTTTTAAATCCTTGCTAAAATGTGTTTTTGTACCTGTGGCATGGAATAGCACTGCAATTGTGCAAAATATATATGTTTTTACTTTCTTTTTATCCCTCCTACTCTGCCCTCATTGTTCCATTCCTTCAGGCCGCTCATACCACTCATGCCCTAGATGCAGAGTCTATCCCTAGAGTGCCCCAGCAACTCCTACCTTCATCCATCTCAATGGAGTGCCAGAACAGAGTGGTCTGCCTGTGGATATGTGGCTAGATGGCTTGGAGCGGTCATCATCTAGGACTGCCAAGGCTTGTTTTCTGTTTTTCTTTTGGTCCCCTTCCATCCCCCTGAGGACGCTGGCTCGTGCAGGTTATGTGCTCATGCACTAAGCCTGCCAAGTGCCTAATAGTGTCCTCCCCTCCATGACTCCAGCACCACCTAAGCCACCAATGCCCTGAAAGTCGGTGCTCCCACTGACCCTTAAGAACATCGGGTGGTGAAACACCCCAGTTAACCCACCTCAAAGGAGGACAGCATCTGTTGGGATGCTCAATCTTCCTTCCCCTTTTGACCCCCAGTGACCCAAGCCTGTGCCCAAACCTGGGTTGCCAGCATAGTGCAAGGTGTGGCATCCAGCACCTCAACCCTCAGTGCCACTGGGCCAGCCCAAAATATTTTTTTTAATTGGGGATTTGAACATTTTCTGTAAGGGGTACTTGAGGTGGGGTAATAAGACAGATATGCTGACATTTTTGTCACTGTTGTCCAATAAATGGAAGCACAGGACCTGAAGGGTCCAGTGCATCCAAAGTAGTGTAAGTTCGTGTATCTTGTGAAATGTTTAATTCCAGCCAATCAGCGTGTGCTACATCATTTGACAGGTGGGCGTGGCCTAATTTGGATCAATCAGAATTGTCCCTAAGTTGTATTGGAAGTCCCTCCTCAAAAGCGGGATGTCCCACCTCTAACCCTGGAAGTGATGCATCACTGTCCCTCTAACCCCTGCCCCTAACATCCTAACTCAAACGCGAGTCCCTCCTCCTCCTTCTCCTCTTCCATCCCTGTCACTCAAACCCCTTCCTCATTGTCCTAGCTCAAACCCAAGTCCCTCCTCCTCCACACTGCCCCTAAAATCCCTCCTTCTCCATCCCTGACCCTAGGACACCTGCCCCCACTGTCTAACCTGAACCTGAGTCCCTCCTCCTTTCTACTTCCCCACCCCTCAAACCCCTGCCACACTGTCCTAGTTCAAATGTGAGTCCCTCTTCTTCCTTCTCCTCCTCCACATAGCCCTTCAAACCCCTAACCCTAGAATCTGAGTCCTCCTCCCTCATGCGCTCCCCCCAGGTTGTTAGAACCATGTAGCTTTATTTATTCACCCCCTGTCACAATGGATGTACAGTATTAGTGCAGGGATGTGTGAGTGTTTTTTGACTGGGGAGATTGTGCAATGTCTGATTTTAGGAGACAGCATCATCGTGCAGTGACCTCAGATGGCTGTTTGGTGGGCAGTACTTTTCTAATAGAGGAAAGCCATCTGACTGAGTAAGCATGATTCTATCTTAAAACAAGGTATAAAATATTCTTAATGGATTAGAAAAAGAGTTTTTTTTTTCACTAGTTTGCAGTTTTCATACCTACTGAATGTATTAAAAAAGGTTGCTCCACGTATTAATGTTGCCTGTGGGAATGCATTTAACATTTCTGTAAAAAGACAGTGGCCTATATATTCAAACTGAGTCAGTTTGTGGCACAAGTCTGTGTGCCACTCAAAATAGTTGCGCAGGGGTGTGGCCAGGGTGATATTCAACGGAGTTGCTCTATGGTGTAACTGCTTTGAATATCGCCCCCTGGCCACCCCCACTGTGCATGGCACAGTGGAACTGCGCCAGCGCAAGTGGTCAGAGTGGAGCATTGAGATGCGGTGGCACAAGTTCCATTGCGCCATGCACAGCACCTGCGATATTCAAAAGCTGACATGCAAATGGGGCCATAATTTATGCAAGGCACATGGGGGGCCATTTGCATCTGATTACGGCCCCATTTGCATGCCATTAGCATGCAGGTGTGCCGATCCCTGATGACTTGCACCTGGTGCCCTGCCAGGCAGCAGCCATCGGGGACTGAAGGCCCCTGCAGCCCGATCACGGGACGTCCCATGAGGGACAATGAATGTCTCCAATCCCTGGTGGTCCAGTGGACCGTGATTATCCCGATCGTGGGCATAACTGTATTCCCCCCTGAGTAGCCAATCGATGGGCTAATCATGCCTCAGTAGCCTCGATCACAGCAGCACCTATTCTCATTAGTCGATCACGGGCATCAGGTAGTCTCTCATCAGTCCATTGTCTTCGGTTCAGTGACGTCGAGAGCCCGTCGCAGGTGGCATTACCCCCGTTCAGTCTCGGTGATCTAGTGGACTCCTCACCTTCCACCATCGAGCCTTTCACCTCACCCCGCCTTTCCGCTGAAGCCGGCGATGGTAGCATTCATTGATTTCCGTTTTGCTGGGCTCATCGACCGATAGCTGGTATGGCTGCACACCCATTGGTTCAGAGCATAAGCTATCGTGTGTGCAGCCATATCATACTAGGTAGTCCAGATATGTGAATGAATTCATTCACATATCTGACTATTAGTACGGTATGGCTGCATGCCCATTGGCTCATGCTCGAACCACTGGCGTGCAGCCACACTAAGCTGTCAGTCAGTGGGCAGCAGGACGGCAGGTGGAAGTGTGCAGCCTGCCGCTGATGGGGACCGGGGTAGTGGGCTCCATGGGTGGGTGAGGTGGGGTCCACTAGATCACCAGGGATTTCAGACTTGGGGTGAGGAATGCCGCCCACGATTGGGCTCTGTTCAGTCCACTGGACCACCAGGGATATTGTACTTTGTGGGGGATACTGATGCCCGCGATCAGGCTAATGGGGGAGTACAGTTATGCCCATGATCAGGCTACTGGGGGGGAAGTTACAGTTATGCCCGTGATCGGGCTAATCGCAGTCCACTGGACCACCAGGGATATTGGACTTGGGGGGATACTGATGCCTGTGATCGGGGCATTAGGGCACCGCCAGGTGTGGTGGGAACAAGTCGAGGGCCACCCACAGGTGGCAATGCTGTGTTGCACCTTGCAATGCAGCAGCTCACCTGTGGGTGGCCCTTGACTTGTTCCTTTTTTTTTGGCATAACTTTGTGCAGGCGCAGGTAGGCGTTGCACCTGCATAACTGTGCTCTGCCCAGGCTGAATATCGGGCTGTGCAGTTTATGCATGGGCACACCCCCTACCTGTGCTCGCATACTACACGATGTGCCCGGCACATCGGATTTGTGCGCTACTTTTTCCTTTTAAATATCGCAACGGATCAGTAGTTGTGCATGGTGCAACACCATTGCACCATGCGCAACCCTTTTGAATATCTGGCCATGTGTATGTATATATATATATATATATATAATATATATATATATATATATGTGTGAATGTTAAATTTACAGAATGTTTAGTATTTCACAGGCAAGAGACAGAATGCATCTGATTCTTATGAGATGTTTTTGTTTAGAAAAAGACATAGACAGGCTGTTTTTACTATATGATTAAATACAATGTGTGATGCTATAGTCACTCAGAAGAAAAATTAAGCTATGCAGTGATGCTGTGTGTGTGTGTGTGTGTTAGGGCTTTTAGATCTACAGGTTTTTTAGTACTTTACAGGGATCTGTAAAAATGTAGGGCTAGGCATGTACTGACTTAGTTACAGTGTCTGAGATAGGGAATGCGTTTATGTCTCTATACGCTTATGTTTTAAAAAAATGAAATGTTTAGTCAGTTCCACTATGCCACAGTGACAAGAAATTTGTTGGCTGTTGGAACAGCGACAGCACAACACTGCCAACTGGTGTTGTGCCATTGCTGGGGGAACAAGTGCTTTCTGTGGGGGGCTTTGACCCCCACACCCCCCCATGTGGGGGCTTTGCCCCATGCCCCCTGCACACCCCCATAGTAAAGATGTTTAACTCCAGTTGGAGTTAGTTTGTGGAAGGGGGAAAACACCCTGGCAGCAGCAGCGTCTGAATACCTGGAGACCATCACAGCGAACTGCCGAAAATGTCACAGTGATAGTCTTCATGGTATATCCGTCACTGTGCCGTCGATATACCTTTATAGTCAAGTCCTGTAAAAGGCTTAGCAGACAGAATCACAACTGGCAATAATTATTAATCAGTGGTATTCAGAGAGTGTTATGAAATACAGAGTGAAATTACACCATTTTAATTCAGAAAGGAATGCACAGTGTACGTACCTTTTTTCTTTGATACTATGCAATAAACGTCCAGCATGATAAGTTGTCCCTTAGAATCAGTCTCCTTAAAAGGTGTACCAGCTCTGTGTAGGTAACCCCCATCATCTGAAAAGAATCAGACAAAAGAATTTTTGAGGGGTGGTGGGGGTGGATGTAAGTTGGCAGCATGTAAAGAATGCAGGCATAACATGTGACCTCTTACAGAATTATTCATATGAGATAATAGATGGAGAGGGGGACTTTTATTATTAATTTATTTATTTACTTGTTTGTTTAGTTTTTGTTGACTGGGTAAGTGCACTAGACAAATCCTGCCTATTTTCAGATACGACCCAGAGGAGGAGGATACAGATGAATGCCAACTGACCTTGAACCAGATTAAGCTGTTGGTGGTATTTTTAGTAAATGAGGGAAATTTGGCCAGGACACCGGGGAAATTCTCCTACTGGCTGCTGTCAGTATGCAGGAGTCAGCTCCGGAGTCAGATGTCAGGAGCGCAGGGGAGTGGGCATCCTCCCCTGTGCTTCAACTTTCAGGGGCCATGGAGGAAGAGTGTACTGTGGCTGAGGTCGTGAAGGCGACTATTATTGAATCTGAGGAGTGTATGGATGTGGTTCAGACCATTTTGCAAATGGAGGTTGCTACTGAGACAAAATGTACCTTGCAAACATCTTTGAAGGCAAAGCGGTCGGCTTTGCTTAGGGAACTTTCGGTGTTGGATTTGGAGCTTGAAGCGCTCCCGCAGTCAGTTTTTGGGCTTCCTAAGGATGGTCTCATATGGTCTGGTAAGACCCATCATGACGCTGACGGTTCTGCATCACTCTCAAGCGACTCGCTGATTCTGGAAGGAGATGCTGGGGCTGGCAGTTTACCGAGTGGTTCCTCGGAGTGCCTACAGCCCCAGCGTGTTATGCCAGATTTAGCGGTGAAACGAGTAAGTGAGACCGGTTTAAACTCTGCACCTGATCAGGGTGAGCTATCTGGAATGTGGAGAGAGGTGATTTCAAAGGGGAATCAGGAGCCTGAGGTATTTTTCTTTCCACAGTCGCAAAGACCAGGGTGGAGTAAAAGTCACAGTTCTGGACGTTTGAGATGGCTTTTTTCTATGTCTCCTCAGGATACTTTGTCTTTGGATTGTGGTCAGGGGGAACCTTGGTCACCTGAAAAAGCATTGAAGGAGGCTGGTTGGGAACAGGGAGAGGGTGGTGCCTGGACTCCTGACTCTCAGGATCCTACCTATTTGAACATGCTGCAAAAGGCTGTGGAGTCTGTGGCCACCAACAAAGTTATGAGCTCCAAAGATTCTAGGGGGGTTATTACTGACTGTGTTAAACAAAGGGCTGATATTGGGGAAAATGTATTGCCTACAGTTTTGCATGCTCAGGTTGAGAATTTCTCTACTGCTTTACATGAAGATCACAATGTGATTGGTTCCCCTGTTATTGTTTCTTCTGTACCCTTAGAAACAGAGGGTCCTCTCAGGATGGGACCTGCCCCTCAGTTGTTAGAGTCTCAGGATGATGATCCTGTTAGGCCTGTAGGTTTTAAACTGGCCAATTTGTTTTCTTCCAAGGGTGAACCAGCCCCCCGGAGGAATGCGGTTTGCTTATTATATAAAGGTGGGTTGGTGGATCCCCCGAATCGGATCTATGTGGTGAAAACATTACTTAAAGGTTCTATGAAATTTATTTCTTCTGAGATATTTGCCCTTATTAGTTTGGGGAACCATAATTTTGATATTAGCTTTAAACAGGTTTCCAGTTTAGATAGATTTTGGGCACAATATGCGGCTTGTCAGGCCTCTCCTACTTGGTCTCCCTTTCAAGCAATTCCCTTAATGAAGCCTGCAGTCAGGAACATTACTGTAATGTTTAAAAATGAAGGTGTAAATGTAGAGGATATTTTATTTTGGTTGCGACTACGTTGTGAGGTACTCAATAAACCTACCCCCACATTGGATAGTGAACACATCTGGAATGGAGGATGGAGAGTTAGAGTAAAATTGCATTCCACTAATACTGGGCCTAGTCATTTACCTAGTTTTTTTATCTGGGGAAAGACAAAGGTCTCATGTTCTATCCTGGTCAGCCTAAATCTTATTTTAAATGTGGCTCCCGAGTTCATTTTCGTTCAGCTTGTGATACAGTAAAGTGTAGCCATTGTTTTGATTTTGGCCATGCCTTCAGTGCCTGTCTTAACCTTTTTAAATGTAATCTGTGTGAACGGACAGGGCATGCATATGGGTGCTGCCCTTGGGCATCCCATAACAGGGACAATTGTCCTTCACATATAGGATTAATTTCCATGGCTCAACAGGCTCAGGTTAAACTTAGTGCAGCCTGGGACGTGAAACAAAGCACGCTTACCTCTAGATCAGGGGAGTTAGCTAATGGGTCTGAGGACATTAGTATTCAGGAAGACAGTGTCTCTCCTCTGCCTTTGGCATTAGATCAGACTGTGGTAGGTAATGTGACTTCTGTCACTGAGGTTTCTGTTGTTCCAGAGGGTACAGTGGTGGTTGATATTACCATGCCCCCCCCCCCGAGTACACACGGCATCTGGTGCAGAGGTTGCAGGGTTTGCTCAAATTCTACATAAAAGAACTAGGAAAAGTTTGTCGGTGTTAAGTCAGGGTGAGGATGGGAGAGTTGGTACATGGAGGTCTGACAATAAGTTTGCAGTTTTAGCCACTGATGTCTCTGATAAAGAGTTTGGGGTGAGGATACAGATAGTTCCTCTATACGAACATGTACGGATACTGGGGGGGGGATTTGGACCCTATTGAGAAGCGAACTAGACAAAGTCGTAGAAGTAAGTCACCCATAGGCACTTAAGATGGATTCTCTGTCGGTGTGTACTTTAAATGTTAATAGCATTAAAGGCCCTAGAAAGCTTGTTTTTTTTTTAACTTTACAAGACTTTAACTGTGATATAGTATGCCTCGTGGATACTAGATTGAAATCCAACCAGGAACTTCAACAAGTGTCCCTGGCGTGGACCCGTGGTCCATCTTTTTGGTCTTCTGGTATTGATAAATGTGACGGAATTGGGATTTTATTCTCTAACTCTGATTTCCAGGTATCTCGGTTGGTGGATATTCAGCCTGGTAGAGCTTTATTGTTGGATTTCTCATATTCTGGTGAGAGATTCAGGATCATTTGTGTTTATGCCCCTCAGACAAAAGCACAAAGAGTGTCTCTTTTTCATTTAATTCGGCCTTTTTTGTATACCTCTAGGTTAATTTTGTGGGTCGGTGATTTTAATTGTGGTTTACACCAGAGGGATAGAGGGTTACAAACCCCAAAATTATTCTGTGATTCTGTTGCCTTAAAGGAGGTTGTCACCACTGCGCAGCTGGTAGATGCGTATAGGTTTTGCCATGAGTCTGGGGGATTTACTTATTTCAAGGGACCCTTACGGACTCGTATTGATTTCATTTTTTTATCTAAAGTTTTATGGATTCTTTCTTGTGTGACTCTGGGTGTGGAGTTTTCTGATCATGCAGCTGTTAGGGTAACCTGCTCATGGCGGAATACTCCAAGGAGTAAAAAAAATAGGTGAAAGCTTAATAATTCCCTGTTAGAGGATCCTCGCCTTCAAAAATTGTGGAGGAGGGAATGGGCAGCCCGACTTTCTGCGGCAGATATTTATGAGGACCCTTGTGAGTGGTGGGATGACTCTAAAACCAGATGGAGGCAGATTTTTCAGGGGAAGGCTGCAGCAAAGCACACAGCGCAATACTTATCATATTTCGCAATACGGCAACAGTTACAGCATCTGATTTCTTTATCAGATACTACTGTTCATGATTATAGTGCTCAGATTGCAGCGGTTTGTACACAAATGAAAACCCTGCAATATGATAGGGCTGGTTCGTTGGGGCAGGAGGCACGATTTGGTACTCGGGTGACCAAAGGAGGGTTAGACGCAGTTAAAGCCTATAAAGGACGGGTGGACTCTAAGTTTATTCAGGCACTACGGTCCACCCTAGGTGTATTGGTTACAGAACCAGAGGTACTGGCTCAGGTGGTGGAACAACATGTTCTTTCTATGTTGGGTAATTTTCCAATTTGTGAATCTGCAGAAACCTTTTTAGACTCTCTACACCTCCTCTCACTTTCTTTAGAGGAGCAAGGCATGTTATCCAGAGATATTTTAGCCTCTGAAGTGACTTAGGCCATTGATAGTTTAAATACTAATTCCGCTCCTGGATTAGATGGCCTTACTGCTCAGTTTTTAAAACTTTTAAGGAGGACTTGGTCCCTGCTCTGACTTTATTATTCAATGACATGTTGACCACAGCGTCCTTAACTAAGTCCATGAAGGAAGCCATTTTGGTTCTCATTTTTAAAAAGGGGATCGGGCTGATTTACAGAATTGGAGGCCACTGAATTTATTAAATGTCAATTACAAAATTTTGGTGAAAATTTTGTTGGCTAGACTATTAAAAATTGCAGATCGACTTAGTCTGGCTCAGACTTGTGGTATTCCTGGTAGAAGTCAACACGACAATTTAATTTTGTTACGAGAATTATTTGCCCTGGGTGAGAAAGGGATGGTTTCTGGTTGGGTATTGGGGTTGGACCAAGAGAAGGCCTTCGACAGCGTCTCACAGGATTTCCTATTTGCAGTGTTGCGAACTTTTGGGATTC
The DNA here is from genome assembly GCA_016271365.2 of Neoceratodus forsteri. Lineage (NCBI taxonomy): Eukaryota > Metazoa > Chordata > Ceratodontiformes > Ceratodontidae > Neoceratodus > Neoceratodus forsteri. The sequence goes on along the minus strand of CM057449.1, from coordinate 846,763,202 downwards.
CTGGTCAGTTTCTCTTGTGGATTAAGGCTCTCTATGATGAGGCTACCATCATTCCAAACGTGAATGGTTGGTTGGGTAAACCAGCAACTATGTTTAGGGGGGTCAGACAAGGATGCCCCTTAAGCCCTCTCCTTTACAATTTTTGTATCGATACGTTGATTTGGGCAATTTCCCTTTGTCCTCATATTTTGGGGTTGGGGGGCCCCTTTATTGGATTCCGTCAAAATCTTAGCTTATGAGGATGATTTGGTTTTGACTGTGGATATCGGTACTGAGGAAGCAGCGGTGGTACAGGTTCTCGATGCATATTCCTCAGTTTTGGGATCCAGTGTTAATTTTAGCAAAAGTGTTGGGGCACCTATTGGGCACCGGGATCTTCCACAGTCAGGAACGTATGCAGGGATTCCTATTAACACAAGTCCTTTTAAGTACTTGGGTATTTTTTTTGGGACGGGGATGTGCGCTGTTATAATTGGCAATTAGCCTCAGGGAGGGCGGAGGGGTTGGTTTCCGGATGGAAACAGTATCAGATTGGAAAGAAAAAACGGGTTGTGTTGCTTAAGACTTTGGTGCTTCCCATTTTTTTATATCTTTGTTATGTATTTCCTCTGCCTATGGGTTGCTTTTCCAGATTATATGGGATTTTTTTTCAAGGGTTTGGGGGGTCTCGTTTGAATCCAGTAAAGAGGAGTATAACGTATAGACCATGTAAGGAGGGTGGGGTTGGGATGATCCACCCTGTGGCTTTTTTTTATAGTTTATTTTTTAATTATAATTTTGGAAAAGTGTTAAAAACTGGGCTGGTGGTATGGAAACCGTTTTTGCTGCATTGGTTGTTACCTTGCCTTCCAAGTTGGGAACTGGGGAAAAAGGTGGGTTTTTTGTTTTGCTGATATTCCATTATATGGGAAAGAAGCACTTAAGGTGGCTCTGTCCTGGGATTTACGTCCACAGGAATTTTGTGTATTATCTAGATTAATGCTTTATAAAAAAATTTGGAGGAGGGACGTGCAGGATAAGGTGGTTTTCCCTTTTTTCCCTCCAAATAGTGTTGATTGGATCCTTCAGCAACTCGGCAATCCCCGTTTGCTCCCCTATGTGTGGGATATAGTTTGGTTGGGTAACTACGGGCATCTGAGTGTTAAAGGTAATCATAAACACAAAGCTTTAGATGCTCGATTCTGCCCTAGGGTGGGTTGTTCGGTTATTATTGAAACCCAGCAACATATTTTTTGGAGTGTCCCTTTACTCTTACCTTTTGGACTATGTTAGCTGGCTTGTGGTCTGAACTTTTGCTAGTACATTTATCTTATGAACAACTTAGGTTTTGTGTGCAGGGTGCTTTGTGCTGAAAATATCATGAAGATACTTTATTTATTGTTTTTGCTTTGATTCGTTATTATTTATGGCAGGCCAGATGTATGCTGGTTTTGCATCAAAAAATGATTATAATACCAGAAGTAATAGAAAATATTAGAACTGCTATTTGTGTTGTTAAATTGCAGGATTTCAAACTTTTTGCAGGGCCTCAGATTTTTCATTTATGGTGTAATTGTGATCTCTTTACAGTTGATTAAGGGATGTTCTTTAGTTTATCCATTTCTGTATTTAATTTGTACATTTCTATTATTGTTGGTTTTTGATTTAGATGTTTGTTGTATAGGATATTCTTTCTTTTGTAATGAAGTCCAACTTTTTCTCAATAAAATTCCCCTACTCTTTTCGATAAGTGCCATGGGATCTTTAACATCCACCTGAACTACCACCAATCCAGGCAGATGGGACCTCGGTTTAATGTCTCATCCAAAAGACGGCACCTCAGAAGTGCAGCCCCCCTCTCATGCTGCACTACAGTGTCAGTACTGGAATATTAACCCAAGTGCCTGATGTGGGAACTGAACCCACAGCCCTCTGATCTCCTGGCCTCAGAGGTGAGTGTGCTACCTACTGAGCCACTGACACTTATCTCACAAAGTCTTACATAAAGCCTACCTGGATACATGGTTCTTATAGCAAGCAACAAAGGACAGAGATAGGCATCCAGAAATACAGTTTGATTATTAGAATTTTTGTGAAAAAGCATCAAAGAATGGACTATTGGGAAGAAGAAATGAGTGATTCTGAAGATCTGTTAAATGCCTTAGCAGACAATAATATACTTAACAGCCCAGAAGGTTCAGTATATTATTACCAACAAACCATAGTAATTTAGATTTTACCTGAAAATGTTTACAATATAACAGCTATGTGTACTGAGTTGTATACATTGTATTATAACTTAAAAGGCAGCCAACTTTTGTCTGATTTATAGTGTGTTTGTTATATAAAAATGTTATGAATTTATTAGTTATTTGGCTCACTACATGTTTTTGACAGGAATATAGTTGGGGCAATGTTTCTTTGCGTAGCACATCTCTTTAGCTTGTTTTCTTTTGGCATGGGTAATGTAAGTTTTAACTGAAAATATTTAAAAATTAACAGTAACAGTTATGTTTACTGGGTTGTATGCATTTTAATATCATTTTAAAGGCAGACAGCTTTTTTCTGATTGATAGTGTGTTTGTTAGATAAAATGAAAATGTTATGAATTTATTGGTCTTACTACATATGGTTGACCAGGATATAGTTGGCACAATCATTGTTTGCGTAGCACACCTTTCTAGCTTGTTTTCTTTTTTTGGGGTAATATAAATTTTAGCAGGAAATGTTTAAAAGTTAACAGTAACAGCTATGCGCATTGAGTTGTATGCATTTCACTATAACTTAAAAGTCAGTCAGCTTTTGTCTGATTGATAGTGTGTTTGTTAGATAAAATAATCTTATGAATGTATTAGTTATTGGGCTCACTACATATTGTAGACTGGAATATTGTGATGTGGGGCAATCTTCTTTGTGGAGGGTGCAGAACATCAATTAGGTTGTGTTGTTTTTTTTGGGGGGGGCAGACATAATGGACCTAAAGCCCCTTCTGACTTTTACATTATTATGTTACACTGTAGATACTCATGTAATGTCTTGAATAAAAAAGTGATAGGTTGTTGTTTTTGTGCTTTTTTTATTGACAGTTCAGAGTTATGCTTCAGGAAACAGTGGAGACATCTCTGAAGGAGGTCAGAGATGTTCTGAAGTTTCTGCTGTCAATGGTGAACTAAATAACCTTTCTTTTAATTTGAGCCAGAGTGTAAAACCTTCAACCACCACAGGATTGGCAGACAGAACTGTGTCTTACCCCAGGATTTGAAAGAAAGACATTGCAGCCTTAAATTTATTGTTGAGGTATTTTCCTGTCATAGCTGGCACCTTGTTCAAAGGGTTGGTAGATAATAACAAGTTACAGGGGGGTGAATCTAGTAGATGTGTTTTTTTTTAAATTACCTTTTAAAGGGTACTGTGATGAAATCTATATTATCTTTGTTATGTGAAGCCAAGTACTCTAGCTCAGATCTGAAACATGCTGTGCAGATAGCAGCAATGTATAAACAGATCAAGGCACTGGAACTGAAATTGGCTGAAAAACAGTGATGGGACAGAAAATCTCACAGGCTGAATGAAATGGGGCCAGTGCTAAACATATGACAAAAATAATAGATGAACCAAAAGAATGGCAAAAAAATAAAAGAATCAGAGAAAATTTGAGAAGGAAAGTAAAGCATTACATCATAGAGCATTACAGCAGCTTGGTGAAAATCAGCAAGATGTTGTATTGAAAACCAGCAGCCCCCTCCTATATTTAGAAAGAATCCAGCATTACGAAAGGGTACTGCAGAGATTTAGAGTTGTTGCATATCATGAGATATTTCAGTTTGTAAATCTTGAAAGGCTAGAATCATTTAGCCAAGCCATTCAGGGAATACACCAAGCCATTCAAGAACTTTTAAATTGTGTTATCCCTCAGTTTAGGGAACATAAATTTGTGCAATTGCATTTGAATGCTGACTCTATAAATCAACCCTGTTCTCAAGGAGAACATGCCCTGAATAATTAAACACTGGTACATTCTTAGATCACATAGCTGATATGTTGCATAACAATGCTGAAGTCATTTCTGAAGATTCTTTACAGTTTGTGGTAATGACCATCAGAAACCACCAGGGGGTTGGGTTGGGTTCCAGGCATATACTTAGTTGTTTTGTATAGTAAAATCATAGACAGAAAGAAACATTACTTGATTGATTTACTCTAAGTAATGGTAATAACACCTTGTGTTTTGGTGGCAGTGTCATTGCACTCTTAAATCCCCAAAAATTCACAGACCAACAGTTGATCAACAAGACTGAAATATTGCACGCTGAACTTTGTATGTCAGAGCAAACTCCTCTCACTTTTTGTGATGTGCCACAGTTCAAAAATTTTTAAGGAGTCAGAATTAAGGTTTTGTATCATAATCAGTGAGATTGGAAGGTATTTAGTATGGGACCAGAAAGACTTCCTAAAACACTATTTGTATTATAGCACGATGGTCATAACTATGGAATCATAGATGTCAAGAAATTCATTGGAGCTAGATACCTCTGTGAATATTGCCACATACAATTTAGTCACAAAAATAATCATTCATGTGCCCTTTTTAGTAATTTGTGTTCTGATCCAAATTGTTTTGAACAGAAAACTGACACTGCATCATGCCCTCAGTGTAAAAAGATTTGCAGATGCTCAGCTTGTCTGGAGAGACATTTGGACAGAGCAGATTTGGGCACAGACCTAGTGAATCAATTAAACTATGTGAATAATGTTTTGCTGTTCACAAATGGACTCAAACATGCAAATTGATCCATTGCACCAGATGTGGTTGTCTGATGACTGCAGACAAGCATCTGTGTTACATGGCACTGTTCACAGAAGTAAAAGCCCCTGAGAAATATATAGTGTTTGATTTTGAGGCCAGGCAAGAAACAGGGGTACACCAAATGTTGTGCATGCTAAGCAATTAGATGGCAGCAGACACTGGGAATTTGAAGGGGATGAGTATGTAAAAGATTTTGTCAGACATTTTATAGATACACCATTCAAACACTACACATTTATAGCCCAAAATGCCAAAGGCTATGACAGCTATCTTATCATTAGCCAACTAGTCAAGGACAAAAAATTATATCAAATTGCTCACCTAGGGTGGTGCTCTCTGTAATGGTATCTGCCCTACACATCAGATTTATTGATTTGTAGTCCTTTATGCCAATGAATTTAAGTAAAATTCCAGGGGTGCTTGGTTTTAAGAATGAGATAGCTAAAGGGTACTTTCCACATTTTTTTAACACCAAGGCCAATGAAAATTATGCAGGTCCCCTTCCCAATGCAACAATTTGTGGGGTGAATTATATGCTGTCTAGTGAGAAAGCAGAGTTCATGCAGTGGTACCTAACCAACAAACATACAGAATTTGATCTGAAAAAAGAGTTTCGCTACTATTGTCAGATGTTGCAATTCTTCAAAACACCTGTGACAGATTTAGGCAAGAAGTGATGACATGACAGCCAAATGGGTTTTAAAACAGTCAGATGGTGACACAGCAAAGTATGAAATAGTTTGTTTTGATCCCTTCCAGTACATGGCCATAGTCTCTATCTGCATGGCCAGATAAGATTTTTGTTTTTGAGTGAGAACACACTCACAGTTCTTTTCCCAGATAACTATCATGGTCAGCAAAAAGATACTTCACACCTGCTATTCCGTGGTTAATATACATAGCTGAGAAAGAAAACATTTCTATTCAGCACACTCTATGGGGTGGTGCATTTAAAGTAGGTATGTATTTTCCAGATGGTTTTGTGGTAGTGAATGATGTGTGCACCACCTTTGAATTTAATGGGTGTTTTTTCTCAGCTGCAACATCTGTTATGGTGACAAAGCTCACAATCGCATGACAGGTACTTGTTTTGGAAAGTTATATGATTGTACTATGAACAAGGTTAATTATTTAAAAAGCAAAGGGTTTGCCATTAGAGTCCTGTGGGAACAAGAGTGGAGGGAAATGTTAGCGGCAGATCAGGGGCTACATGATTTCTTGAGAGATAGAGAACTACCACCACCTCTTGAACCTAGAGAGTCACTCTTTGGGGGAGAACAAACACCATTTGTCTGTAGTATAAGACACAGCCTGATGAGAAAATCTGATATGATTTTACCAGCGTCTTCCTTTTTGTTAACAAAACCAAACAGTACCCTGTGGGTCACCCTTACATCACTGACATAATTTTGATGACCTCTTTCAGTACTTTGGTTTGGCAAAAGTAAACGTTTTACCTCCTAGAAGTCTGTTTTTTCCAGTGCAGCCACCCAGGATTGAAAAAAAAAACAACTTGTGTTCACATTATAACATGTGTGCACTGAAGAAAGACTTCAGACAACATTGTGTGCACATAATGATGATCAATGGGTGTTGACTGCTACCTCCTGTACTGTGGAACTAATCCTGGTGCTTGAAAAAGTGTATAAAATACTTAACATTTATGAAGTGTGGCATTTTTAAGTAGTCATGCACAGAGATGTTTGCAGACTACATCAAACTGCATCTGAAAGGCAAGCAAGAGGCGTCTGGTTTCTCTTCATGAGTAAAAAATGAAGCAGATAAACTGTGATGTATACAGCAGTATTTTGAAAGAGAAAATGTGCAATTGAACCCTGCTGACATCACTGTTAACCCCACAAGGAGACAGATATCTAAACTGTTTTTAAATTCTCTTTGGGGTAAATTTGGACAGAGAGCTAATTTGCCCACCATGAGCTTGGTATCAGACTCCGATGAGCTGTTCCAGTATGTGTTTTCTCCCTACTATGATGTTGCCTCATGCTGTTTAATTGATGATGAAACAGTGTGTTTATGTTGGAAATACACCAAATGCCACTACCCAAATTCTAATAATATCAACATATTCATAGCTAGTTTTATTGCAGCATATGCCAAAGTGGAAGTGTACAAATGTCTAGATACATTACAGAACAAGTGCCTGTAGCATGACACTGACTCTGTCATTTTTGTGTCCAGACCAGGTCACTGGAACCCACCTCTAGGTGACAATTTGGGGAGCTGACTAGCAAGCTTTCTACAGATGAACACATTATTGAGTTCCTACCTGCAGGCCCCAAGACATATGGTTATAGTTAGTCCAGAGGATGAATCATCCTTAAAGTGAAAGGCTTTACCTTTAATGTAGCTAACAGTGAACACATTCATTCTGAAAGCTTAAAAGATCTCATGTTTGATTAAACAGGGTCAAAGACATCTAAAGAAATCACTGTGAGGCAACCCAGCATAGTTAGAAAAAAAAGCAGTGGTCCACTGAAACAAGAATGCTGTCCAAGACCCAAAGAGTGGTTTATGACAAGTGAGTTGTACAACCCAATTTCAAAACATTTCCTTATCAGTACTACCTGAGAAAAAAATGGATATCAGGTTGAAGCATCCCTTTACCTGTCTTTTGGCTATCCCCCTCTAATAGTAGGAAAAATTCTACATAAAGCAGTAGTTGGAACATTCTAATACCACTTTATCACATGTTCCTGAAAATATTGTCTGTTGTTGGCAACTTTTATAGAATGAACTTTTGTTACAGTTTCTGCAGATTACATTTGTGGAGGGGCTACCAACTGTCATTAGCCGACGATGATTTCTTACCTCTTGGGAAGGTAAATTTTGTTGTTATAGATCATTTAATGGACTCAGCCTGTCAAAATAGAGGAGTCAAGTATTAGTTTACCAAGTACAGCAGTCATAAACAGTTAACAATATTTTTAATTGTTACAGCAAAAAAAGCAGGACCATCACACTAAATGCCAAATATATGGTCCTGTTTAAAAGCCCAAAGGACAAGCTGCAGATCGTGACTCTGGCCTGACAGAAGTACCCCATCTAGACAAATGCTTTTTTAGAAGCTTTTGAAGATGCCACAAGAAAACTTTACTGCTGCTTATTGGTTGACTTAAGATCCAGGACCCCAGATGACTATACACTGCACAGTGGCTTGTTTCCCCCTGATTGGCTGATGGCGTACTTCTTGAAAAAAACACATTCTTGTCCTAAAAATATATCTTACTGTATTGTAATTATGTCTAAGAGACTGCTGAGAAATCTATCTGTACTAAAGTCACTGGTAAAAGGACATCCCCATTTAAGAACATTTATGTTCCACCTCTGATGACATGATATCCACTATTGAACAGTAGGCACCGAATACTCTGAAAGAAAATATCCCATTGTCAGCTAAACAGTTAGCTTTTCTGAAAAAAAGGAGGAGAATTATTAAATGTTTTAGTAACAGAAAGTGTCTTTAAAAAAATGTGAACCAGACAGGTGGTTTTATAGGAACCTTGCTGGGAATCACTATTCCTTAGATTACAGGATTGTTGACTAACAGGTAATTGATTTTACTCAGAATATTAAAGCAAACTATCATGATGAGGGCATGAGAAAAGTTTTCAACCTACAGCCTGGATGCTGAAATGAGAGCTGTATTAGCATGTACTGATGTATCTGACTATGACAAAGCCAAGCTGTACTGTGCTAATGTTACAATGCTAATTGGCTTTGTTATGGCAGGGAGAGCAGGCTGAAACCATTTTAACTTTACCGATGCCTAAGAGTGAAATAATTATTGAGCAACCCCCATACTGCTGCTGCTGAGACACTTTCTGCCACATGTGGTATGGAAAAATACATATTAAATACTGTTTCTCAAAGGTCTAAAAAATGCTCAGCTATTTTTGAATCAAATGGCAAAATACATGGTTATTCTTTTTTGGAATGATAGGGGTGAATTGATATATAAAGGTAATGCCATTTCTGGGTCTCACATGGTCAATTTGGTAAGGGCTGCTACAGCTGCACAAGCAATTCCTGATCCCAAAAAGCCAAAGGGCTGGGTAGTTTTCCTAAGACCTACAGCCAAGGCTAATATAACCACATCCATCTTTGATCATTTGGCAAACGGGGGATATGTAGAAAGCATGAAATTGGCTGTTTCAAAAGTCCCAGAGCACTCTTCAATTACCAAATGATCAGTGACCTCCAAAAGACCACATACTTTCAAAAAACCTATATGGCTCACCATGTAAAAACTTAATGCCATCTCTATGTATGAATGTGAATGGTATATACCTAAGTAACTGAAGTGTACTGCCTATATTAACCATCTACTTCATATTCAATATGAAATCATGTTTTTTTATAAAAAGTGTGTATATTGTTATATGTTAGCTTACCTCATATTCAGTATGTAATCATGTTTTTACAAAAATGTACTTATGTGTGTAATCCCACCTCTAATTTATGTCACATTTTATAGGTATTTTTTGTTTCACAATAAATATTTTTATTTTAATAAAATGTGTCATTATTAAAGACATTAAATATTTGAAAATTTCAAACACAGGCCCCCCCCCAAAAAAAATTGACTAAGAGGCACACACATCAAAAGGGTCATATATGATTTTATATATAATGGTTTTACAAGTTATTGCATTTTTTATACTCATTACAAAACAAACAAGTCTGAACATATTGCGAAACATTTTGGGCATGCCCCGATGTGTTTTAAGTATCTGAAAGGGCGACGTACAAAACTAGTCACCATGGCATTGTTTTTAAGCAAGTCATTAGAGTACATTTTTAGATCTTGATCTTAAGAATATTTTTTACACCTGTGATGTAAGAAAAAGATGCAGTGAAATCTGCAAGTGGTTGAGATGGAATCTTGCAACTGTGTGTGTTTGGTATAGGATGATCTTTGCATTTCTATTTAAAAAGTCACCAGTCATTCATGTATAATTGTCAGGATGAAAACTGTATCTGTCAAAGAACTCCCCAGTCCTATTCTCTGAAATGTATACAGACAACCTGTGTTTTCTGGGTAGGTGATGGGGGTCAATATTGATAATTAGTGCAGTGGGGAGACTTCTCAGTCTTGGATAGCAGATCACAGGGAAACACACTCAGAAAACAATCAAAGATTGTGGGGTCATTGGTTACAATTTTTTCCAGCTGCTTTGTGTTAATTTTTTATGGCTTATCACATATAATAAAAAATGACATTTCTTCTCTATTTTATTTCAATGATATTGTCAAAAACAATGTAGACAATAAGAATGATGGTATGAGGAAAGGATTCTGCAAATATGATTTCACCTCTGAGGTTCATGGTTTTAATCAGGGGGTAAGGGTCAGCACATTTTTGGTCTGGAGTCAGATCAAATGCAAACAGAGTGCACCCTTAGATAAATTCCTGATGGTTGACAATCAGGGGGCAGTCCTTCATTTGTTTGTTGGCAGCTTGGATTAGATTAAAATTTTCTCTCACAGCATTTCCATTTGTAAAATCAGGCTGGAGAGGCTTAGCAGGGATTTGTTCTCTGTCCAGATACAGAGCCACAAAATTATTGTTACAATGTTTAAAGTTGAAGGGTTTTTTAGTGTAGGAGCCACTAAAAGCACCGTTGTCAACAAATCCCATGACCAGCATTTTTGATAATTGGTCCAAAAACAAATTTATCTTGGTTGCAGGCATTGCATCCTGCAGGGATACTGAACACTTTCATCCTCACTCTGTCTATAGGGTATTTAGCATTGGAGATCTGCAGGGCTTCTGAGTGTCCCAAACAAACACCAGGAGTCACTTTTACCCTTTTAACAAACAGAGAAGTGGAGATGATTTTTGTTAGCTTTTAATGCTCAGTATCACCGCTCACCAAACAAAAGCTGTCCCTGTTACATGTCAGTTTAGTTTTAATATCTACACCATTCATCATCAGTTCTTCTTGGAAATACAAGTCCTTGTGTAAGTGGCCCAGAAGCTCAACATCTCTACTGAGTTGTGTAAAAGAGCTTCTTTTATCAAACTCTACATTGTCACCAGCTCTGTCTGTGATTTCATGTTTCCCTGGGTTTTTTTGTAAAATAACCCTGCCGTGAATTGAGTAGAAAGAGTCTCTTCACTGAAATTCAGCACAGATTCTATGATTGCCCTGTACAGGTAACGGTTATTGCTCTGACTGATGAGCCGATCCCCGACAGTCACATTGAGCTGACTGAAAATAATGGCCACTGGGTAGTTTATGAGGCCCACCTTGGCTGCTGCAGGGATATATCTGCTATTCAATTCAGTGATTTTGCTAACCAGGTAAAGAAGCATGTTGTTTAGATCCAAATAGTCTTTGCCATTCCCAGTTATATAAAATTCAATGGGTGAGGTTTCTGAATGGGCAGCCAGTGGGGGTATCTCAACATAAATTTTTTTTTTTTAGTTGTTGTCTATGTGGGAGCTATGGCAAACAATTCCAGTTCTGATTTTGTGCACTCTTCTGACCTGCAGTGTATGAAGGCCATGTTTGTTTTTTAGAACAGATTTCTGGTAATTTGTACACCTCTTTGAAGGTCCTTTGGATGTTGATCTCTTTCTTTAATGTGATGTTTTGCATTTTGAAACATGCCTTTTAAAGTAGCGGGGAGATCAATAAGAAGTGGTATATGTCAATTCATGCCTGACAATTTGCTCCTCATTAACTCGTTCCTGATAATTAGCTCCCTGATCAACTCATTACTGACATTCCTGCACCACATCAATTGGCTCCCACTACCTCTCCCGCTTGCCAGTTCTCATTCCCATCCCAACAGTGATAATCAGCTTCAAGGGGAGCTCCCCCTCTATTGCAGTCCACAGTCAACCTCTAGATGCTAAATAGAACTCAGAGATCTTGGCCCTCTCCACTGACACTGAACTCGTTCATTAGTTTGTAGAGTAGATTGAAATAAGGCAGTTGCTGAGTACGAAATACAAAACAGGATAATTAAGCAGGCCCCTCCTCCCATCATGGGTCATAGATTGAATCAGCATCTACTGATGCATTAGGATGATGGATTGAAACAGGATTCTGGATCACAGTAGAATTTACTTGCACATTACAGCCAAAGATCTAAGCAGGATTCTGATTCCCAAAAACAAGTAACAAAAAATCCTATCAGTTCCTTGAATTAAGAAAGTATGCAACACTGAGATGATCAAGGTTCAGCTCAATCCTTTTTCATATCGACTCATGAATGACTTGTGCATTAAAAAGGTAAATCAGAGCAAGAATCTAAACTGAGCGCCTAGAAGTACAATAGAGTTTGAATTGGTCAGGAGTTCCAGTCTTGCTTGTTCATTAGATTCAAAAGTTTTGGAATACCCTTATAATTAATCTGCAGTCTGCATGAGGACAACGGGAGTGGGAGCTAAATGATGAGGAGCGAGTGTAGCCAGAAGCTAATTTAACAGGAGTGAACTGTCGTGAGTGGGTTGTCCAGATATGAATCGACCGAAGCGAATTGATGTGCTTCCGATAAGAGGTGAAGGAGGTACTCTGCACTTTCTCTTTCTTCCTTTCTTGGCTACAATCAGCCCTGAAACCACCTGAGTGTGTGGATCTCCCCCTGACATCATCTTAGCAACAGCGCTAGTCACATGCCCCACAACATCCTTTGCAGCATTTTTAGCAGCCACTTGTAGATGTGGTTTGGCAATCTTGAAGCCCCTTCTTAAAAAGGGGACTGCTTTTCTAAACAGACTATAAAATAGCCCCCCATACCAGAATCATACATGATAGGAAGGATGTGAAATGCCAGAAGGCCATATCCTGTCTGTGCTTTGTAATAGCTTCTGTAAAAGGCAGGGTCCCCATAATATCAAACTATTACTGTCCTTGCTTACATTTTTAAAGTAGTCTCTGGGGGCAACAATGCAACTCCACAATCACCTTTCCAAACCAAAATGCAACAGGTTCTTTTTGATCATTTTTTATTTCAATAATGACTGCATTGAACTGATATTTACTGACTGCTCAGCAGTGGGGTTTATCACAGGTCATTGTCACAATCTCATTGTCTTGGCCCCTCACACGTACACATCTCAGCAAAGACAGTTGACTGTCACCCATTATTCCATGCATGATAATGTCAGTGTAGATATATAATGTCTAAAAACCCCCATTAATATCTGTAGGGTTCTCTACTGTAGTCTTTCCTATACCTACATTGAGTCTGCTAAAACCCAAAAGGTGCTGTAATTGCCCATGCATGAACAAGGTGCATTTGACATCACTTTCAACACTTATTTCTCTCCCGATTAATTGTTGTTTCAAAACCACAGGCAGATCATTTATTTTAAATATGCTTTGATATGCTTTGATTGATTTGGCTTATAAGACTGTCATGTTATGATAATAGCCTGTTGGAATTTTAAACTGTTCTTCCTCAATCCACTGCTGAGGTTTCATTTTTACCTGTTTGCAATAGTGTTTCTTCTAGGTACTGGGAGGGCTGTGTGTAAAGATGGGGAATTTTATTTTGGTTGCGTGATTGTTTTTTGTGGAAGCAGGGAGCAGCAACATAACTCCCAACCACCCTACCCTCAACCAACCTACCCTGTGCTCACCTTACCTTTATAGGTATCTGAGTCATACAATTTCCTACATTTTCTTAAGGTGGTACCTGAGTCATACAACTTCCTGCATTTTCTTGGTATGCTCCCTGCACAGCGACACTATTGCAATGATCATGTCAATGCTGACAACATTGAAGTTTTCATTGTAATAGTCCACCTGAGACCCCAGCACTCAGTCTCACAGTACTGCATCCCTTCCCCAATTCAACTCTTAATCAGAGTTAGAATCCTATAGATTGGAGGGTGGAGCAAGCAAGCAAGCAAACATTATTTATATAGCACCTTTCATAGTCAAGGCGCTGTACAAAATATAAAAATATAAATACAATACAGATCACTAAAATAGTAAAATATTTAAAAATCAATTAATTAGTCAACAAATTAGGGAAGGCCAAAGAAAATAAATAAGTTTTCAGCATGGATTTAAAACTGCTGACTGTCAGGCATTCTCTTAACAGATGAGGTAGAGAATTCCACAGGGCAAAGTCCCTGATAAAAAAACAGCTGCGGTCTCCAGTTGGATTTATGTCAACTGCAAGTTACAGTCAACATAAATCCATCACTGTGATGATGATCGAAAACTTAGTTGTTGAACTGGCATCATGGAGTCCATTTTCTTAAAGTGTTACCTGAGTCATACAACTTCCTGCATTTTCTTAAGGTGATACCTGAGTCATACAACTTCCTATATTTTCTTACGATGCTACCTGAGTCATACAACTTTCTGCATTTTCTTGAGGGGAAACAGCCCACTCCTTTACATAACACTACATGACCCAGCTACTCCACATTTATTAGGAAGGGGCCATGCTGCAATAGATGGATAGTACAGTCAGGTGCAGACACTAGCTGACCCTGGTCAAAACTGTAATTCATGAGTAGATAACAAGAGAAAAACAAAAACTATAAAATTAAAAAAAAAAAAACAGAAACAACTGAAAATAGAAACAGGTGATGTAATTGTGTTAGGTTAGAGCCAAGGGACTCATCTGTACTATATAAGGCACTGCAGAGTAGGGGGATCCAGCACAGAAATTAGGAGTACTGATAAGGGAACTAAAAGAATAACAATGTGGCACACTAGCAAAGGTTACAATGGGGGGTTATGGCTACAGGAGAGGGGTTGGTGGCAGGGAAAGGGGGACTGGTTCTGGGAGCAGGAGGACTGCAGACAATCCAGGATGGAAAGAATAGTGGGTTGCAATGGATGTGGGGTGGCTATCTGGATGGACACATTATGGAAGCTGGGGGTGTCCAATTTGTCACAGGCTGAGGAGTCAGAAGGAGAAATACAGTGGCTAGGGAGGGAGTTAGTGAGGATTGGGGGAATGAGAAAGGTGAATGGTACAAGATGGCCACCCCCTCGGGGAATCAAGAGGGGAATCAGGAGCACAGAACCAGTGGAAACAAAGAGGATATGGAATAGGGTAAACAACTATAGAAGCAGCAAAGGGGAATCTAGGGATAGCACAAGGGGAGAAGTGAACAGTAGAAGTGCTGGGTACAGCAACAGGTTCGCTTTGCAGGCCTCAGTGGTGGATGATGAGGAAAGGGCTCTCTGAGCAGAAACAGAAAGAAGAGGGGGTAGTGTAAGCCCAGGAGCAACATTCAGACATACAATGGGGACAGTGGGAGGGAGAGCAGAGGAAAAGGGATATGGGTAAAAGGGAAGGAAAGGGGAATAAGGCAGAGAAGGGAGAAGGGAAAATGGGTCCTGGTGAGGTAGGGAAGGAAGATGAGGCAGAGAGGGCATTGGGGAAGGGGGGCAAGTCAGATGAGAGGAGCAATAGTGGATTAGCAGGACTAGGGTAGAGGCTGTGGGCAAAGCAAAGGGAAAAATCAGCTGGTAGTGGAGGGGGACATAGCAGAGGGGCAGATCAAGCCATGAATATGCAGGATGGGGTGGGTTCTGAAAGCAGGCACATGCAAGGTAGGATGGTGCGGGGGCACAAAGGTGAGAGGACACAGGGTCTTAGTGTTGGGTGACTCAATCCTGAAAGGAGTCAGATGGGGAAGCAAAGGGGAGTGGCATAGTTAAATATGGATGGAATCAGTACCTGATCTGACAACAGATAGGGCAGGACAGTTTATTCTCAAGAGTGCAAGACAAGGAAGGGAGAAAATGCATGTAGTGGTGCACTTGGGTACAAATGACTTGGTGGGTAGCATGGTCGGGTTTATAAGGGAGAGGTTTGAGGAACTGGAGAAGTTGTGTGGGGAGGCAGGGAGATCAGTGGTCTTCTCAGAAGTGCTTCCAGTACCCAGGGCAAGCACAGAGAGGAAAGTAAGGATAGAAGAGTTCAACACTTGGCTGGGAGAGTGTTGTCAAACCAAAGGGTATGGGTTAGTGGGAGGCTGGGGTAACATCTGGGACAGCAGTGACCTGTTCACAGAGGACAGGTTACAGTTGAGTAAGGTGGGGCAGGGGTTATTAAAGCAGAGGCTGGGGGAATACATAGCAACTAAGGTGTATTTAAGCTTTCCATCTTTAATCTTCAACTTTTCATCATGTGTGCATCTGCTGTATACAAGTCAATATACAAGATAATTGCAAGAAAGCAAAATGGTGGCCACACTGGGCCAGCAGTCAAGAAGTTAGCAAGTGTTCTCGGTTTTATTTTATTTGTTCATTTATTCATTTTA
The DNA here is from genome assembly GCA_016271365.2 of Neoceratodus forsteri. Taxonomy (NCBI): domain Eukaryota; kingdom Metazoa; phylum Chordata; order Ceratodontiformes; family Ceratodontidae; genus Neoceratodus; species Neoceratodus forsteri. The sequence continues at coordinate 846,747,150 of CM057449.1, read as the reverse complement.
TTCTTTTATTTTTAGTGTGTCTGAACCTGCTTTGCAGTATAGTCGGCAGTATTTTCTGCAGGCCTTTAGAACTATTTTAGCGTTGTTTGTCCGTGCTTCTATGAGTTATATTGGAACTATACTAAAGTCTCCAGTGAAGCTGTTGGAGCTGATGGCCTCAGCATGACTTGGGAAGTACTTGGTTATCGGATGAGTAGTCTGCCCTAATTTGGGACTGAAGAATATTTTTGGAGCCTGGGTTTGAAGAAAACTGAAGAATATCCAAAAAATATCCTGTTTTAAATGCTGGTTGGAGGTGCTTGTGAGTGTTTCAAATTGTTCCAGAATTTTAGTGGGGTTTTGGAGTCAGCGCTTCCTCTGGAACTTTAGGAGGTGAGGGTCATTGACTAGTACTGGGTGAGGGAATTCCTCTCCCCCTACACCTAAGGCTGCTGTCCCATTGTGATGCCTGGGACTGAGCAGGAGTGGCCTTGTTTGGCATTTGGGGAGCCAGAGGAGGATTTGGGGCTCTCCTAAGTTGCTCTAGGGGTGTACTTTGTTGTATACCCATACTGGTGCCTGTAGCTGTGGGTCATGAGTAGTGGGGAGGAGGGGATATCCCTTTATTTGTCTGTGAGTTTTTTACACTCTTGGCTCCTTGCTAGAAATCCCCCCTTTTGGATGAAAAACTGATGAGTGGAGTTATGTGTCTGACTTGAACTAAAAGTGGAACAGGTGGACTGATAGCTGTTCTGAGTACTTCTGAGATGTGACTATTTACATTATCTTTTAGAGATCTGGATACTTGAATGTTGATGTTTGTTTAGATCTGGGATTGGATATTTTGGCTAACTCTCAAGAAGAACTGAATTTCTTTAAGAGACTCTCTTGGAAGAACATTTCCTTGATTTTGTGCTGAAAAACATATTTTGGTTTGAACTCATTTTTTACTGTTTTCTGGGTAGTGAGAGTGCCCTAAATTATTTCTTTTTGTCTTCCAGGTAGTGTGAGTGCCTGGGGACTTTAAATATATTTTCTCTAAAATGTTATCTGGGCAGTGAGAGTGCCTGGTTTAGTACTGACTCTTAGGGTAGTGAGAGTACCAGGGGTTGGAAATTCAAATTGCATTTACTGCTGTTTTCTCTTATCAAGTAGAGAATATTTCTTATTTTACTTTGTGTAGTTTATATTTAATTTTTTAGTTAACTGTTATTTAATTCTCTAGGATTTGAACTCTCTTTGGAGTGGACTCTGTATGATGCTTCCTTTTTGGATCTATAATATTTATTTATAGATATTAGAGCTTGGATTGATTTTTAATTTAGTGGTTATTTGGATGTTGACTGTAGAGGATTGTCTGTCACAATATATTGGGTTATTCACTTGTTTGGTTATTTGAATATGTGGGATGCTAGCCTCAGCAGTTGTGCACTATTTTCCCCCTGCTCTTCGCCTCCTCCATCCTTTTTTTCCTCCTCCTCCTCCTCCTCTCCAGTTTGCTACCTATCAATGTTGTAGGGCCTTAGGTATTGCAGGTAGGAGTTCAACGACATAGGGGGGTGTGAACAGTGGAGAGTGAATGAGGGGGCCACCACATTGAGGTAGTAAGATCCAAGTGATGCCCTGGAGTGAAATGGAACCCAGAACATGGTGTTTCATGCTTGGTTTCCATACCCAAGGGCACTACCGATTGTAGTAGGCTGATGGTTCAGGTGGCCAAAGAGGTTCATACAACCCGGGCAGTGTTACACAATACCAGGTCCATTAAAAACAAGACTGCAAAAATTGCAGATCTTGTTGAAACAGTGGACCTGGCTTGCATGACCGAGACCTGGCTGGATGAAAATTCTGGCCCCATTCTGGAGGCTTTAACTCCAGCTGGGTACTCAGTGATACACCACCCGTGGTTGGATCATGGTGGGGGTTGCAGTCTGTTTAAAGACTGATGTGAACCTCATAAGTAGAGATGCAGCAAAATTTTAACCTGCCGGTGAAGTGGATGTGAAGTGACCACTTCGCATTAGCAGAGCACAACGCGAAGTGGACACGAAAAGTGCCCACTTTACATTATTATTATTATTACTACTTTACATTGCCATTATGCCTTAATGTGAAGTTAGGCGAAGTAAGATGAGAATAGGCAGCCCCACATACATCACATGGCTTACAGTACTGTAAGTCACATGCTTTAGCCAGGCAGGAAGGAAGTGAGTCAGAGAAGCAGTTTCACTTTCTTCTTTGCATTCATAGAGGGAGAAAGCTTTGTGAGAGGAGACTAGGAGTGAAAGTGCATGATTGCCACTTGAGTTTCAGTACTTGAGAAAGCCAACAGCTTTTTTAAAAGCTTTATCTTTATTTAGATTTTGTATTGTATTTGTGTTTTTTTTGTTAGTGAATTTCTTTTTAAAAGTTTTGTTTTGTTTTGTGTGTGTGACTGACTGTGTGCATCAGTGAGTGTCAGTGTGTGGATCTGTGTGTGTGTGTGTGTCTGTCTGGGGACTTGTTGTGTCAGGATGGGCCCAGGAGAAGGCAAGTCGCTGGCCATTGGGTGCGGTTGGATGGGAGTGCAGACACGTGGGGGTGCGGTGGTCGTGTCATGCTGGACTGCTCCCGACTCCTTGGTGTTGCTTCCCCCATGTTGAAGCAACAGGTGCAGCAGCAACAGCACCAGTGCCACCAGTGGCTGATGTGCATTCACCTTCTCCGCCACTACCACCACCTCAACCGGTAGCAGCTGTAGGGGCTCCAGCAGCACACCCTCCACCACCTCCACAGGCACAGGAGGTGGCCTTGGAAAATGTAGGTGGTAGGACTCATGCGTGGACTGTATCTAGTCCCCCCCACAGCTCCCCAGTGTGGGGGTTTTTTTTAACTCTGTGGGGGGGAGACAGCACAGTGGTTGTGTGTGATCTGTGTGGTGTACTGGAGCGCCGTGGTCCCTGTGGGACACATTTGGGGACCAGTGGCCAGTGAACCCACATGCTGAACCACCACAGGGCAGAGTAGCAGGCTGCCATGGAAGGGGCCAGGCATCCACCTTCTGGCCCTTCCATGGCAATGACCGAGGGTGCTGCTGGGGTGGGAGTTGTGCCTAGCAGTCACCGCCACAGCAGGAGGAGAGCCAGTGCAGCAGTTGCTATACCACCACCACCACCACCACAGCTACCAGCACCACCCCACTACCTGGATTCCCTGCTGCAGTGGACCCCGCCACAGTCTCTGCAACACAGGCTGACAGCGCCCGGGTGTGGGCAGCTCTGGAAGAAAACAATCAGAGGTTCAGTGCTTTGCAGAAGCAGGTCAACACAATAGAACAATAGCAGCAGCAAATAGTTACAATGCTGCACCTGCTGCTGGACCACCACGGCATCCTACAGCCAGAGTAACTTACAGGATTGTTTTCTGCCCCTCCACCCCACTACTGTGTTGTACTGTTTTTGTGTGTTTTTCTTTGTTGTTGTTTAATCATACACATTTTCTCTTCCAGGAGAATCTTTCTTGCACCACATAGTGCAATACATTTCTGTGAAAACTGCCCATAATTTCATTACAGTGAGTCACGTAATGGAGGAATTCCCATTCTGAAAATCTGCCCACATTCTGCCTCCCTTCTCAGCAATGTTAGGACGTGATGCCAGGGACAGTGCGTGTGTGCTGCTTACAGTGAATATCTGATTGTCTGGCAGCTTTCCAAATGTTTCTGTATGTTATAATGATCAGTTTGTGGTGAAATGTGTGGGCACATTTCCAGTAAGAAGAGCCTTGTTAGTGGAAACATTCCCACATTTCACCACAAAGTCAACCTTATAACATAAGGAAACATTGGGATAGCTGTCAGACATTCACTATAGTGGAGCATGGACCTGCGCTCCCCTGGCATCACGTCCTAATGTTGCTGAGAAGGGGGGGCAGAATGCGGGTGGCTTTTCTGAACGGTATTTCTTCCATCACGTGACACACTGTAATGAAATTATGGGTGGTTTTCACAGAAATGTATTGTCTCTGTGGAGCAAGAAATATTCCAGTGGGAGTAGGACCCCCACATATTAGGTCATGTCCATCTCCATAACTATGTAATGTGGTGAATCTCTGTAAAGCAGCAGCTCAACAATCTATTGAGAACTCTGAGCTATATTTTTTTAATGCTATGTTACAACTTCCTTTACTTACATCCTGACTGAATGGAATGATATGAGAATTTGCAGTAGTTGAGTATGCTGTACTACCTTCTTTCATGTGTAAAATAAAGAAAGGAGCATTCCTTCTAAATTGGTGCTGACCAGACCTTTGTTATTGTTTTCCACTGCTTTTCTCCATCACATCAGTTAGTTGTTACATATCACTTCTGTTGTTAATTAACAGTTATGCAGCAGGCAGTGTTTTATGACACCATGGAACAATAGTTATTGAAAAGCAGCTGCAAATAAATACAAACTTGGTCAGAACAATAATGGAAGGCGTGCTCATTTTTCTTTTCATGCATGAAAAAAGTAGTCAACTAAGTAAAGCAGACATAAATTGTGAAAAGAAGCATATCATTCAAGTCATGACTCGGAGGTAACTAGTGGTGTCTGTGGCAATGTAAAGTAGAATAAAAAATACGTTCAACATTGTCAAGACATTCTTGCAATGCTGCTTTAATTGTAATGTCAGTATGACATCATGAGCTCACAACAATCACAGAACACATAAAAGTGGCACAGAATCCCCAGATTTTTTCTGCAGTCCCAAAATACATCCTCCTTGTGTGCAGAAAATTGACAAGTGGTAACACAGTGAAATGAGACTGTTTCAGCACATACAAAGTCCCCCAGTATAAAATGATGACTGAGAGTGTCCTTTTGCTGGTCCAATGTGTTCTGCAAAGCGATTCGAGCAAATGCAATGTGATCATCTCAACTGGATTGAAGGGTGCCCTTTGACTGTACACTAATAGTAGCCTTGGTGAGTAGATATATATATATATAGATCTATGGTTGTGTATTTTGTAGGTGAGGAGGGGGTTGACATGGACAAGTACTCATGGTATTGTTCTGCATCACAGGTCACACAGAAACTGTTGGTGTGCACATTCCAGTGCTCAATGAGAATTTTTTTGTGCTGAAATTGGAAATGGATAACTCTCAAGCACAAGAAGGTAAGTATTTTTTTTGGGGGGGTCATATTTTCTGGTTTGTCTGTAATGGTTTCTTATTTTGTTACTTCTTCACAGATTTCATCTGCATCCTTCTGGAGTCTGATTGTTGTTAATGATGGTCATGGTAATCTAATGAAATGACTTCTGCATGTTGCATGTGTGCCCAAGCCCAGGGAAGGGGGGTGCCTGATGTTGAAGAAATTTTTTCGATAAGGCCAGTTTGACAGAACAACAAAGCATCTAGAAGTTTTGTTAAAAAAGCAATGAATGACTTCTTACAACTTAATTTCCCTCCCTGGTTCTGAATCTCTTCTCAAGTCAAGATACACTGAAACCCACATCTTGCCAACTAACACAACCTGTGTGTAAAATATTTGCAGCAGTCTTTCCAAAACAATGAAATGGATGAAATGAAATCTTCATACTTACCGGAATGGATTTCACATGGATATTCCATCAGTTCTGAATCCTCTCTGTATGGTACAGTTGCGGTACCATTCCTACCGAATTTTAGCGATGGAGACTTTTTTTGTTAACCTGTAAAAGAAACAAAATAAGTGTACCATATGTGTTTTACCATTGTGGCTCTGAAAAGCTACAGAAAACAAAACATACAACTAAAGGAAGTGAAGCAGCATAACAAACATGAGTACACATACTCACTTTATGGTTTAAATATTAAGAAGCCTTGTATCTGTGGTTGATGGATGTGGTGGTCCAGACAGACTCAGGCTCAGTGGTGGCAGTGGCTAACAGCAGTCCTGGTGGTGGTGGTCTGGGGGGTGGACAGACTCAGGCTCAGTGGTGGCAGTGGCTAACAGCAGTCCCAGTGGAGGTGGTCTGGAGGGTGGACAGGCTCAGGCTCAGTAGTGGCCATGGCTAGCTGCAGTCCCGGTGGTGGTGGTGATCCGGGGGGCACACTGCCTTTTAAAAACCTCAGTTAAAACCTGCCAACATTAACCACATCATCATCCTCATAAAGAAAGCTGCCCTCACAGTCATCGATGTCTGAAGTCTGACCACTGGGAAATTATTTCTCCATTGTGTTATCATCTACTTCAGTGGCGTGTCATTTCAGGCAGCCACTGCCAGTGCCACCAGGATGATCCATTTCCACATCAGCAAGACCACCATGACTAGGCTGGAGTATGAATAGTGAGGTTGCAGTCTGTGCTGGTATGTGCCTCTCATTCATTTTAATGAATGTTAGCAAACTAACATTTGCAGGAGACAGGTGTGATGGACGATCTCTGACTATTGCACCTGCTGAGCTGAATACCCTGTCAACGCTTACACTGGAGGGTGGGCATGTGAGGTACTTCAGTGCCACTGTAGTCAGCTCTCGACATTCACTGACCTTTCCACTCCAGTACAAAAAAGGATCTTTAGTTATTGTCAGATGCCTGTTTTCAGGCAAATATGACTCCACCATTCTCTGTGTCGCACCAAGTCCAGTTGTTGATGCATCATCCTGTTCTCCAGAATCATTTATTTCACAAATACCCACTTGGGACAAAGCCTTCCAAAGCGGGTTGCTGGCAGCCACTTTGGATGACAGACCACATGGAACTGCAGTCCCCTTCTCCTTGCAGGATACGCTTGATGGTCCTCCAGGTACACCTTCAGTCAGATTATGCTGCTAGGGTTTGCTGACCTTGGCATGTGACTTCTGTGCCCCATGAACCAAGCACACTTGATATTTTTTACCTGTTCAGGCCCTCCCTCCAGTACTGAGGCAATTCAACGTTTGTATAGTGGGTCCAGCATTGTTGCTATGGCAAAATTGTCACTAGGCTGAATGCTCACAACGTGACAATTCTGGTTGAATACTGTCAGCATGTGTTGCAGCAACATACTGCTACCACCGTCTCTGGCAACATCAAGGCGATGCTGTACGTTCACCAATGTCTGCCTCAGCACCTGCAGCAGTGGAATTGATTGGCTAATGGAGGCAGACTCGCCACTCACTGCCTGTGTGGCATGTTCAAAAGAATGCAAAATTGTTATTGCTGAGTCCATGAGGTGCCACTGTTCAGTTGTCATAGACATGGAGGCCCTGGAACTGTCACAGCTAGTATGCATCACAAGATATTCTGAGATGGCTTTGTATTGTTCATACAACCTCTCTGTCTTGTATAAAGTGGAGTTCCATCGGGTGACAACTTCCAGCTTCAAGCGGTGCTGAGGCAGGCTGTTTTGTATCTGCAACTGCCGCAGTTGTCACGGGCCTTTCCAGATCTTGAAAAGTGAGAGCAGATATGTCGTGCAACAGTCAGAATTTTCTTTATATCAGGGAGCTGTAAAAACTCCTGAACCACAAGTTTTAAACAGTGGGCCATGCATGGAACACAAAAAAAAACCACCATTCATGATGCATTTCACTACATTTGACCTATTGTCACTTGCTATGAACCCAGCTCTCAGGGACAGAGGTTTTAGCCATCTATCAGTTTCAGTCAGTACCACGTCCAACATGTTCTCACCAGTGTGTGAACAGGTCATATTGCGCATAGCAATCGTTGCATGCTGTTGAATTCCTGGAAGGTTGCTACCGCCACAATCCACCTTACTGCACTGATTATTCACACTACCAACATCACAAACAACCCCCGGCACCTGCGGCGAGTGTGTAGTTATACACAGATATGAACTCCCCAATTTTTTGCCACTTGTCTGCATATCCATACGTAAATGGATGAATGGAGAGGAGGAATGTTGAAGGGCTTATCTTACTGAGTCAGACACAGTGCAGAACAACTCAGGGACAGCACAGGTAGAAAAGTATGTCCTGGATGGGACTTTCCATTTTGGGCAGGCACATGCAGCAAACCGCTGGAACCCAAAATTCTCCACAAAGGAGAAGGGCAAAAGATCAATTGCCAGCATTTCCACTATAGCAGGATTAGGTTTCACGTGACATTGTATGATTTAGGGGGTACTTCAGCTTATGCACAAAAACACTCTGTAACGTGGGCTGACTTAAACGTTTTACACGGGGTGTGATCACACATGGTTGTGCTCTGTGATGAATGGCATTGGCAGGGGGTGGAGTGTGGACATTTGATGAAGACGGTTGCACAGGTGATGATGACAAACCCAGAAATACTGTTATTTTGCCAGATTTGCCAACCGGGGTTGATGTATCACTTGCACTAGACATACTGCATTCACCACCACCACCACCACCACAAAAACTGCTACTACCACCAGCACTGGACAATATTTCAAAGTCATTATGGTCCTCCACTTCATCATGCCTGTTGTAATCCTCTGATCTTATTACCTCACTACTGCACATGTTTAATTTCCTACAGAACTTAACAGTCATGGAAGGGGATAACATGCTGGCTATGGTTGTTGGTGATGAGGGTGAACGCCCCACTGTGGTATTAGCTGCCAGCTTGTGCTGGGTGCACAATGCCAAGTGCCTATTCTTAAGATGCATATGCTGTCCTCCTGTGCCCAAATGGCTCCCCTTTTTACCTCGGCTCACATGTACATGGCAAACCTGGCAGATTGCAACTGACTCATCATTTGCATCTTGAACAAAAAAATCCCAAACAAGGGATTGTGATGCTCTGCTTTTAACATGTCTATGATGTGGATTATTTAAGTCCATTATTTTAAGCACTGAAGTGGGGGGGCACATAATGTTTCAGGTACTGCACACCTGGACTGCAACTGACCACCACGACTACCTATCATATTGATTACTGGGTCATCATCATCAACTAAAACCGGTAGTCCACAAGTTTTTACTGGGGGGGGAGATTCCTGCAAACTGACTCAGACACAGTCACTTTGAATTTATTTTTCTCTGGTTCCCAACTGGGGTCAATTACATCATCATTATATTCATCAACTTCACACACATCCACATCTTCTGCTTGGATGCTAGCATGTGGACTGCATGTTGCATCAACAGCAACAGCATCATCATCTCATTCATCATCAGCATGTACACCACCATCACCACCATCACTTGATATTTTTTCACCACACTGTGAATCACTGCATGGAAAATGCATGACGTTAACTGCCATGGTGGATAAAATATCACAATGTATGCTATCACTGACATGATTATCAGAATCCTCAGGTTCAGTTACTGAGAAGTTACTGGGAAGTATGACATCATCTACACTGTCACTCACTTGCACTGCTTCACACTAAATATTTTTGTATACGGTACACTGGTTGGAATTAGAACTTGATGCAACAATACTAATACTACCACCCACTACTAACAACAGTAGCACTAACACCACTGGCTGGGAAAACATCATCTCCTTCTCCTACTATGAGTGAAGCTACTGACTGGGCTGTAGAAAACATTGCAGGAGAAATATCTTTACTCACATCAGCAATGCACTTCTGCATCTGCTTACTACTACCATGCCCACAGACTATCTTACTGCCAACATTGTCATGGCGAGAAACAGCTTTGCTTGCACATCTCTTTGCAGACATTTTGGGGGGATCAACCACAATATTATAACCAAATTCAGATTTTGATGCATTCACTTTCTGATTCTGGGGACACTGAATGTGAAGCCAAAAAAACAACTGTAGCTTCAGCAACAGATAAGAGACTAGTCTGAGACTGTCACACAATGAAAACAACTTCAGTAACCAGTGGTGCTGATGAGATCACAAAAAACAATCCAATGTGGTAAAAAATTCCTTTTGAACATGGGGGTGGGGTGCACTGAATGCAGACAGTGCAGATTTTTACGGCACTACAAGCAGCAAAACAAAGAACAGATACCACGATCGCAGTACATAATCAGGAAGCTGCAGTGAATAGCAGATTCACACTGCTGTGCCTGCAATTACATTAGTCTGTGGCACAATAAGAGGTATATTATTTGATGCACGCAACACCGCACACACACTCACACACAGAGCAGTTTGTCTACAATGCTGAATGAGTAATGCTTAGCAGATGCAAAAGTTCAGCACTATGCCACGTTATGTATAGTATGTAAACAACCTGAAATTATGAACTGCTGCACCACATCCACACACAAACTGCAAGAAAATGTCAACTATTACTGACAATATTACTGTGTGTACATTAACACAGTCAGTTATATAACAAAAATATAACCAAAAAAAAGAAATCACTGTTTCTCCAACTTAAATCTACCTACACCACAGATATGCCCCTTCCCCAAAGCACACTTTCACTTGCTTTCACCACACACACTCAATGTTGTAAATTAACATTAAAAATCCACACAAAAGGCCGGCCCAGTGGCGCTGAGGGTTGAGGCGCTGGACACCACACCTTGCACCACGCCGGCGACTCGGGTTCAGGAGTGGACTCGGGTCGTCGGTGGGTCAGATGGGGAGAGATAGGCTGGAGCGTCCAATGACAGCTTGCCTTCTCCGGGGAGGGATTCAGCCGATGCCTGACACTTGCATGACCCCGAGCGGAGGCTCGAGGAACTTCAAGCTCCATTTGGGGATGGGTGGCCATTGAGCAGCATGGACATCAGTGCGTGCGTCATGACATCAGGGGAGGCTACTTGCTGCTCGGGGAGGGAGAAAACATGGAAACAAGCCTGCCTCAGCTGGGAAGATGGGAGGACCATGGCCGTGCCCACGATTTGCCTGTGCCCACCCAGCAGACCTTAGACCCGGCGAAATGAGATTACAGGTCTGAGCCCCCACCTCGTCCCCACCGGAGGTAATCTGCGGCCCCATGGGGCCTAGGGGTCTGCTTGGGTAGGGTTCCTGGCAGTGGGATGTCCAGTTGTCCCCCCTGAAGGGTCGGAAGTGGCAGGCTGGGGAGGAGGAATAAATAGTAATTTAAAAAAAAAAATCCACACAAAACCAAAAATGCTTGATTATATGAGCACAAAAGGGTTTCCTACAATTGATGAACTAAAGTTGGATCCCCAAAAAATGCAAAAATACTTTTTTAACAGCTTTTCCAAGATTTCTATCACAGACAGCTATCAGAGCACACTGTCTCCTACTCCTTCCTACACATACTACCCAGAAACTGAGGCTGTGCAGATCAATATAGAGCCCATGTGACCTGAAATCCCACAAATAACTGTAAAATTTGCCTTCGGAGTTCAAAAACAAGGCGAAGTGAGGTGAAGTGCATTGTCAGCAATGCACTTCACCTTAAATTTGGTGGAGTAGTGGCCTGGGGAGGTGGAGCAATGCAAAGTCATTGTTTCCAATGGACTTTGCGTCCTCATAATAATGAGAAGTACTCCACTTTGAGTTGTGGAGCACTCTGCAAATCCACCTTTGCTCCACAGATTGAGCCCACTTTGCCCACCACTACTCACAAGTGTACTAGTTGAGGAAGGGGAGTCATTTGAGAATACAGTAGTAGCAGGTGTAGGTTGTCAGATTGCACTCATCTACCATCCACACAGTGATGAGAATCATTTCCTTCAGGAAGTGGCAGACTTCTTCGTCAACATGGCGTTTGAGTTGCCCAGACTGATGTTTCCAGGTGACTTCAATGCCTGGATCGACGATGAACTCTCACAGTTTAGACAGCACTTCCTCCAGTTGATGACATCTCTTGGCCTTACACAGGTGGTTACCACTGCTACTCATGAACACGGACACTCTCTTGACTTAGTTTTCCTCCTAGGGATCGAAGCCTCTGACTTGGGGGTGAAACCAGTTGCATGGTCTGATCACTACACCATGGGGTTTAGTTTTAGCACTCCCCTTCATAGGTCTCCTCCTGTGGAGATGGTCAGGTACCGCCCTTTATGAGACATAAGTTCTCATAGCCTATCTGCTGTGCTTGACCTATCATCCCTCTCTGTGGCAAGCAATGATCCAGAAACCCTTGTGATGGCCTATAATATGGCTGTCTTGATGCCTTAGGACATTATTGCTCCAGTCCAAGTTTGTTCTCTCTCCCATGGCCCTTGATCCCCATGGTTTGACAGGGTTTTGTGGGAGATGCGGTGACTAGGATGAAGGCTACAGCATTGCTGGTGGAAATCTGCCCTTGATGCAGACCACCTTAGACTGATGGACCATTATCAAGTCTATCAATTTGCAATCATCTGTAAGAAGGCAGAGTTCCTGTCCAGGGAGATTGCGGTAGCTCAGAATCAACCAGCTCAGCTGTTCCGAACAGTGGACAGACTGTGCAACCCAGCCTGTCTTCAAGTTTGGAAAGCGTTTTTGCAAATAGAGTGCGATGATCTTGCTCAATTCTTTGCTGCTAAGGTGGCCTACATCAGGGCAGTGCTCCAGCCAGCATACTCTCTGGGTGTTGCTTTAAATCAGCATGAGGTCATTGCTCCTCAGTTTTTCTGGAGTACCTTCAGCCACCTGGATTTCATGGATGTCATGCAGATCATCCAGGGTATGCACCCTCCATGCTGTAGTTTGGACCCTGGACCAACTTTCCTGATTTTGGGTTATATCGATGTTATCAGTTCGGTCCAAGTGTGGATAGTTTGGTGCTCGCTGGAAACTGGAGAGTTTCCTAACTCTCTGAAGGAGGCAGAAGTGATACTGCTTTTGAAGAAAGCTACTTTGGACCCAAACTGCAACACCAACTACAGGCCAATCTTTAACAGCTCTTTTTTATGGAAGGTGATTGAGAAAGGAGTGGCAGCACAACTGGATTACCATTTGACCATTTATGACATATATGAGCCCCTCCAGTCCGGTTTTTGAAAGAAACATAGTACTGAGACAGTGCTGGGTTGGGTGCTCAATGATCTCCTGATGGCTAGGGATTGGAAGAGCCGCTCCATCTTGATTCTTCTGGATCTCTCATCAGCATTTGACACTGTGGACCATGGGGTGTTACTTATCCATCTGAGGTGCATCTGTGGACTGTCAGGAACAGTCTTCAGATGGTTTACATCATTCCTCACTGGAAGAACTCAGAGAGTGGTATCTGGGGTGTTTTCATCGGACCCAGTTTCTCCATCTTGTGGGGTCCCTCAGGGGTCAGTTTTGTCACCCGTGTTGTTCACGGTGTACATGCTGCTCCTCGGAGACATTGTAAGAAGGCATGGGCTGAGGTTTCATTGCTATGCAGATGATACCCAGATCTATCTTTCTTTTGTGCCTGACCAAGATAGAGCTCTCTCAGTCTTTAATAGCTGTCTCAAAGAAATCCAGGAGTGGATGGATTTGAGCTGGCTGAATTTGAACTCTGGTAAGACTGAGGAGTTGGTTGTGGAACCTGGTTGCTGGACAGAGGGTTTGGGGGGTGGGTCACCCTCTGGACTTGTTCTCAGGGGTATCTCTCTCTCCCAACCTCTGACCAGGTGCAAAACCTGGGAGTAATTTTTGACAAAGGGTTGACACTGCATTCGCAGGTGTCGGCTGTCATCAAATCTTCCTTTTACCATCTAAGGAATATCTCCAGGGTTAAAAATCTGGTTCCATCCAGCGACCTTCCTGTTCTGGTCCACTCCTTTGTGTCCTCATGCTTATATTATTGCAACTCACTATACCTAGGGCTTTCTGGGGTGGAAATCCACCACTTGCAGCTGGTGCGGAACACGGTGGCCCAGCTTCTGACAGGATCTTCTCAGTCCTGTCATATTACACTGGTGCTGTGCCAACTGCACTGGCTGCCAGTACAGTGGTGGATCACCTTTAAAGTTGGCTTGCTGAGTTTCAAAGCCCTACACAGACTGGGCCAGGACTACCTGAAAGAGCTCCTGGTCCCTTATTGCCCTGGGCAATAGCTTTGCTTAGCTGGCGAGGGGTTGCTAGAGAATCCTAAGGTATGTTTGAAAACTTCAGGGGCCAGATCATTTATATTCATGGCTTAACATTCAGGAATTCTCTACCTCGTTGGTTACAGAAGTGCACAACTGTGGAGAATTTTAAGTTGACCCTAAATACTTTTTTGTGGCACCAGGTAAATGGTGAATAATTAACTGATTAATGTCATTTTATGATGTATGATTTTATGATCGTTTTATCCAGTTCTGTTTTTGATTTTAATTTGTACAGTGCCTTGATACTTGAAAGGCACCTAAAAAATAAAGATATTATTATTATTATTAAGTGTGGGGGAGGGGAGGGAAGGGGAGTATGCAGCAGGAATACAGAGCCACCAGAGAGGGGAGCCAAATGAGCTCACCCCCCAAGCTACCAAGAATGGTACCAGGGAGGGATCATGAGGGAGTTCAACACTTGGCAGGGGATTAGTGTCAAACTAAATGGTATGGGCTAGTGGGAGGCTGGGGTAACATCTGGGACAACAGTGACCTGTTCACAAAGGAAGGTTACATTTGAGTAAGGTGGGGCAGGGGGTATTAAAGCACAGGCTGGGAGATGCATAGCAACTAAGATGGATTTAAACTAGGTGTGGGGGAGGTGAGTGTGCAGCAGGAATGCAGAGCTGCCAGAAAGGAGAGCCAAATGATCCCCCCCAAGTTAATAAGGATGGTACCAGGGAGGGATCATGGAGGGGTTTAGAATTGAGAAAAACAAGTTAAGAAAGGGAAGGGAAGAAGTTGGAGGGTCATCTCTCTGAATGCAAGAAGCCTGGGGAACAAAGCAGCTGAGTTACAGGCTCTCTTAGCAGTGGGGGTGGTAGACATTACAGCCATCATAGAGACTTGGGCCACCCAATACCAGGATTGGGATCTTATGATCCCAGGGTATAGGATGTACAGAAAGGATATGGGAAAGGGGTGGTGTGGCAATTAACATAAGGGAGGGGATAATGTGTGTAAGGGAAGAGGGGAAGGAGGATAGGACTGAGGCATTATTGATGCATTTCCAGGATTCAAAAAATAGGACACTTAGGACGGAAGTGATGTACAGGCCACCAGCTCAGGCTGAGGGCTTGGACAGGGAATTAGTGGAGCAGATCAGGAAGGTCTGTGGGAATAGTAACACAGTGATCATGGGGGACTTCAATCTACCAGGAGTGGACTGGAGCACCCCAGCCACCTCGAGTGCAAGGTAACAGGTCCTACTGGATGCATTCCAAGACTGCTTCCTGGCATACATGGCTAATGAGCTGACTTGGTTGGTAAAAACTCAAGACCTAGTACTGTCTAATGGGAAGGCTGTAAGGGAGCTGGGGTGGAAGACCCACTGGCTGGGAGTGACCATAACTCGGTGTGGTTCATGCTCAACATGGCAAGAATGCTGTAGGTACAGGAACCAGGGTGGCTGACTTCAGAAAGGCTGATTTTGTTAAGATGGTAAAAATTTTGGAGAGGTACCTGGCAGGACTTCTTCCACACTTGGATGCATGACAAAAATGGGAAATTATCAAGTTGGGACTGGTGGAGGCTACTGGATCAGGTACCAAGACACAGAGCAAGAAGGGTAGGGCCAAGAAACCAAGCTGGTTGAATCAGGAGGTCTTGGAAGGGGTGAGGACAAACAGGCAGCATTTAAGAGGTTGAGGAAATCTTGGATGGAGGAGGACAGGGAAGTGTATGTGAAGTCCAAAATGATAACCAGATGGGCAGAGTTTGCGGTATCAGAGGGAGAAGCAGGAAGTAAGCAGCTCGAGGTAAGGCACCGAAAATGCTAAAGCTAAATGCAAAATGGACAACAAAAGGGCACCAGAGTGCCTAAGTACAAGAAAGGGCTTCAATTTGCCCTTGGAATCTAGCATCGGAACCCACCTGGTAGAAACATTTCAAGAAAAGGGTTGTATCACTCACATACCATGGATGAGATAATTGGGCTGGGAAACTATGACAAGAAATGGAGAGGTGAAACAGTCGGTCTGGGAGCAACTGCCTACAGTATGGTAATACCATGATAAATGACAAATGACTTTGTAATATTTAAACCCACTGACTTTGACTTTGAAATAAAACCGGGAAAAAAGGGGAAACAAAAAATTAAGAGAAATACATTTATTTGAAAATTAAAACATAAAAATCGGGGGTGTGGCCAGCAGCTGAACCGAATGGGCATCTGAGCTCTGTGCTCTCTAAACTCCCTACTAAAATCCTATTCATATCTGTCCTTTTTTGCATTACAGCGTGACTCTAATACTATAAGTAAAAATTAGCACTCACCTGTCTCGCTGCTCATCAATTGGTCCACGGTGACCAAAAATTTTCAAGTTATATTTGTCGCTCTGTGCTTTGTCACCCGGCCTGCAACATCCTCGGGATGGATTCCACTTCAACGATGCCACAGCCGGAGGGCAACTTATCCAAAATTTGGCAGATGTTTGCCGAGATTCTTCATTACATAGTCAATATGGATTTAGCAACTAAAAAGAACACTGAGGATATTGTAGATCTTTCTCAAAGAGCCTGTATCTCTGAACACAGGCTCACTGAAGCAGAAGATGGCTGACATAAGGTTGGGGCATAATTACAAAAACAAGAAAGGTTAATCCATTTGTTATGGGCTAGAGTGGAAGATTTGGAGAATCATAGCCACTGGAAAAACCTCAGGTTTGTGGGGTTTCCAGAGGGCTGAGAGGGGAACAACTCCATAGCGTTCTTGCAGAAAGTGCTTCCCTCTTTACTGGACTGGTGATGTGAGGCTCTATTAGAGATCGAAAGAGCCCATAGAACCTTGGCTCCTCACCCAGCACCTGGAGGTCACCCTCCCACTATCTTGGCCCGATTCCTCAGGTTCCAGGACTGGGAAAGTATTACAAGGATGGCCCATATGAAGAAAGAACTGTTATGGAAAGGGTAAAAATTTCAGATAATTGCTGACTATTCACAGGAGGTGTTAACAAGATGCAGGGCCTTTACAGCAGCACACAGAGCTTGTGCTGAGTTGGGGCTTGAATACTCTCTTAGATACCCTGCCTCCCTCAGAATTGTTTTTAACTGTTCCCTGCAGGTATTTGATAACCCGACAGCTTCAGAGAATTTCCTCACAGTGCAGACCCATAAGTTAAATTGGTGCAGGTTGCATGAATCCCGAAGCCCTGGGGCCCTATCTAATCAGCCTTCCCTGATGGAAACGTCATCACAGGAGCCCACCATCTGAACACCTACACACTCCTATCAGCCAGCTTAGCAACCCCAGACACCTAACTGGGCCACCCCTCATAACTCTCCAGGCAGCAAAAAAAAGAACAGAAGAAGGGCATGGATAGAGGGGGTGCACATTGATAAAACCCCTCGGCTCCATTCTAGAAGCTGCAGTGGAAGCCCTGACTCAATCACCTCACAAAGCTCTCACATACCCAATATGAGCAACAACCAATATAGGGCCTTGATGGATCTACCTACTAAGGGTCCTCTGCATGATCAGCCCCTGCCTCCCAGGTGACCATGCTCTGAGGAAAGTAAATTCCTAACTGCAAGAAACCTTTCATGGGCAGAAGAAGCAGAAAATACTCCTCTCAAGGCCTATAATCCCATGGATAGCCTGCCTGCTATGTTGCCATCCACCATTGCTCTTACAATACTACGTCCCGCCGATGAATTGGTGGGCTGACTATAACTGTGATATCCTTTTGGAAATAAGATTTCCCCGGTGATTTAACTGGGTTCAGTTCACTACCAGATCTGTTTTTTGTTGTTAAGCAGTTATGGGTTTCTTTTTTTTTCCTCGCCCTCATTTGTGGATTGTACCTATGGGGCCTACAAGTGCAAGGGGTGGACAACAGGAGATTGTGGGGTGTGCTAACTGCTGAAAGAATCTCTGTTTTGTCTTAATCCTTTTTTATTTTTATTTTTTAATATGAGTAACCTGCACCCCTACACACTTGCTCAGTAGTTGGGCCACCCGGGCTAGGGGGGATGGACCATGTTCCTATAGGCCGATACCCCCGGTGTTCCCCATATGATCTGCCTTCTGCAGTAATAATTGGGGAACACAGGGCAGACCTTCATTAAACAGCACAACAATTCTGATGGGCAGTTGCCCATTAGCTCATGCATGCAGAAAAGCCTAAGTGCTTGAATTGGGGGGAGTGTTAAGAGAGACTCTAGGACCCCGGTTTGTCCTATCTCTCATGCTGTGCTCAAGGAGTTACCCACCCTACAGTGACCACTGCTGATATCTAGGCTGCTTGTCAGATGATACATGCAGTGGATGCTGGTCAGATGTGGGATTATACAACGGGAAAAGGAGGGGTTGGGGGCTTGCGGATGTTAATGAAGGTTATCTGTTACTATTACTGTTGTTGTTAGTTTTCAAGTTTAAGACACAAACGTTTCATGAAAAAAATGTTGAACTATGTTGTTACGTTAATTATTATGGCAATCTGATTACTGGGGCTATTACTCATCCTCTAAATACCAGGAGAAGAAGAAGGAAGGGAAGCCGTGCTGGATATGGGCTCACTTCCTGGTGTTTCCTATTACATATTTTTTCAGTCATGATTTACCACGGGCTAGATGGAGACTAGGTTTATTTCTTAGAATGTAAGAGGGCTCAATTTGATTGTTAAACAAAAAAAAGTTTTACTCCACTTGAAAAAGTTAAGTCCCATGGTGGCATTTTTACAAGAGACAAAGCTCTCTTCCGGCGAAGCTAGGAAGCTCAAACAAGGCTGGGTGGCTGAAGAGCTTCACAGTGTGGCTGCTTCCTATAAACGGGGAGTGTCCATACTATTCCATAAAAATTTGGGGTTGAAAGTGAAGGGCCATGCCCAGGATAAGGATGGGAGATGGATCATAGCAGAGATGGAGACTCCGGAGGTCCCCCTGGTTCTGGCTAATACTTATGCCCCAAACCAGGATTGTCCACATTTTTTTCACACTGCCAATCAGGCCCTTATGGACTTTAACAAAAATAAGGTTCCAATATTACTAGGTGGGAACTTTAACCCGGCATTGGATCATTCTATTGAAAGGAATAATAAATCCCCTGAACCTCACAGACAGGCTAAGAAAACAGTACAGAGGTTAATGAGCAAACATGGGTTGTTGGATGCCTGGAGAACACTGCATCCAGGGGTGCATGATTATTCATGCTTTTCTCAGACCTACAGAACATCCAGCAGAATAGATCTCTGGCTTATTTCCTCCAGGTTATATGAAGGAGTCGTTAACTCCTTGATACACCCAGTTTAAGTATCAGATCATGCTCCTTTGGAGCTAGTGATTAGACAAGGACAAGATTCTCCTCAGACTCCTTCATGGCATCTGGATTCCCTCCAGCTGGAGGATGTGAAATTCCAAGAATGGTTAGGTCCCAAAGTGTTAGAATATTGGATTAATAATGACAATGGAGAGGTCTTTGATTTGACCCTCTGGGAGGCTTTCAAGGCCACTATCCGAGGCAGAATAATTGCCTTTGCATGTGCCAGAAGGCATCGCTGAGAGGTGGACCAGAGGTCATTAGAGAAACAACTATATATATTGGAATCACACTATAAATCTCTTAAAAATCAAGCCCCATCTCCATCACTACTAGCACAATTGGCTAGTACAAGAATTTCCCTCAATGCCCACTTAACTCTCCAAGCTGAATTAAATCATAGACGGCTGTATCATGCTTATTGGGAAGGTGGGGAGTAGGCCAGCAAATTTTGGCATATCATCTAAAACACCAACAAGCATCTAAGATGATACATGCTCTAATACACAAGAATGGGGTACATTGTCACTCGAATAAAGGGGTGAACGAGATCATGTCCCAGTTCTATGAACAACTATATGCATCTCCTCACTCCCCAAACCCGTCTAAGATTCAAGGATTTTTAGCCTCATTTCCCATTCCAAGACTCCCAGAAAGTGATACTAAATTGTTAGAAGCCCCTATAACAGTTGAGGAAGTAGATCAGGCAATTAAATCTATGAACCCCCATAAAGCCCCTGGGAAAGGTGGTTTGCCCATAGACCTGTATGGAGTCCAAGGTGTCAATCTGGCCCCATATCTAGTTCAGGTGTTTCAACATTTTCTGCTCACAGGGCATTTACCTCCATCCATGAGGGAAGCTACTATCACAGTGCTCCCCAAGAAGAGGAAAGATGTATTTTCCCCCTGTAGTTACCACCCCATCTCCCTTATTAATGCTGATGCCAAAATTCACATGGGTAGGCTTGAACCTTTCATGCAAGACCTGGTTCATCCTTCCCAAGCAGGATTTGTCAAAGGTCACCAAGGGTCAGATCACCACAGAACATTGGTTTCCCTAATGCACCATACTAAAATGTGTAAGAAACCTTCAGTTGCCTTAGCTATAGACTTCGAGAAAGCCTTTGGTTTGGTTAAATAGCTATTCTTGTCTCATAGTCTCTCCACAAAGGGTCTGGGACCAAGTTTCATCTCTTGGATAAAGCTATTATATGCTTCTCCAATGGCCTCGGTACTGATGAATGGCACTCTGTCTCCGCCCTTCCAACTTCAGAAGGGCACGAGACAAGGTTGTCCCCTTTCTCCCTTCTGTTTATCCTAGCTACAGAGCCTCTGGCCATTGTGCTAAGGGAATATCGCTCTATCCCGGGTATACAGGTGGGTGATGCTAACTTTAAAACATTTCTATATGCAGATGATCTCCTCATCACTACTGAGCATACTCCACAAGTGATTCAGATGATCATTAACATCTTGGCCAATTATACCATGGTATCAGGTCTTAAATTGAATCAGTCCAAAACTGAGCTCCTTCCACTGAACTCTGTATCCTCGAGAGAAGAATTCACAGCCATTGGGCTGAAATGGTCCCCTTACTTAGTATCAAAGAAAAAAAGGTATGTACACTGTGGCTTCCTTTCTGAATTAAAATGTCATAATTTTATTCTGTATTTCATGATAGAAGAAAAAATGTACTTTTAATTTGTGACTAGCTATAGAAAGTCACACACACACACACACACTCTCTGAATACCACTGTTTAGTAATCATTGCCAGATGTGACTCTGTCTGCTAAGCCTTTTACAGGACATTACTACAAACATTTAATTTTTTGAAACAAAAACATATAAAGAGATTTAAATGCCTTCCCTCTCTCAGATACTGTTTCCACACTTAGTCTACAGACACCCCTCAACCCACCATCTTGTCCAAACAATGCTCTAAATGGTCAAACACTACAGTGTGCATTTTTTCCATGATGACCATGTACATTCACCCCACCACACCTCAGAAATAATATAAAAAAGCCACATACTTCAGAGTGCATTCTTTTATCTCACTCTACTCAGATTCTGGGGGGGAGAGCGGGGCTACTTAAACAGAGCTGGGGCACCTTTTAAAGAGACTGATTCTAAGCGACAACAGCTTATCATGCTGTACATCTCTTACTAAGTTTAAAGGAAAAAACGGTATGTAAACTGTGCCTTCCTTTCTGAATTAAAATGTAATTTTAATCTATATTTCATAATACTCTCTCTGAATATCACTGTTTAATAACCATTACCAGTTGTGATTCTGTCTGCTAAACCTTTTACAGGACTTGACTATATACATTTCATTTTTTAAAAACAAAAGCATATAGAGACATAAATGCCTTCCCCCATCTCAAACACTATGACTAAGTCAGTGCATGCCTATCCCTACATTTTTACAGATCCCTGTAAAATACTTTAAAACCTCTACATCTAAAAGCCCTAACACACACACACACACACACATATATATATACACACACACATGTGCATAGCATGACTGCATAGCTTAACTTTCCTTTCATGTGACTATAGCATTGCACATTATATTTAATCATATAGTCAAAAAGCCTGCCTATGTCATTTTTTTCTAAACAAAAACATTTATAAGAATCAGATACATTATGTCTCATGCCTGTAAAATACTAAGACTTCTGTAGCTCTAACACACACACACACACACACACACACACACACACACACACACACACACTGTTTTTACAGTAATATTAAATGCATCATCATAGGCAACATTAATTCATTGAGCAACCTTCTGTAATGCAGTCAAAAGGTATGAAAACTGCAAACCAGTGGACAACAACACTTTTTTCTAATCCTTTAAGAATATTTAAGACCTTGTTTTAAGACAGGAGTGTGCTTACTCAGTCAGGTGGCTTTTCCGTGTTGGAAAAGCACTGTCCTCCAAACAGCCCTCTAAGGTCACTGCACAATGATGTCACCTTCTAAAATAAGGCATTCCAGACCCCCGAGTCAAAAACACTCACACACCCCTGCACTTATACACACATTCTGACAGGGAGGAATGAATAAAACTACACAGTCCTAACAACCTGGGGGGGAGTGTATGAGAGAGGAGGACTCAGGTTTGAGGGGCAGGGGTTGGAGGGGCTGTGTGGAAGAGGAGGAGGGGGGACTCAAGTTTGAGCTAGGATGGTGTAGCAGGGGTTCAAGGGGTAGGGATGGAGGAGGAGGAGGAGGGACTTGGTTTCAAACTAGGAGAGTGGGGCAGTGGTTCGAGAGGCAGGGATGAAGGAGGAGGAGGAGGAGGGACTCAGGTTTGAGCCAGTATGGTGAAGGCAGGGGTTCAAGGGATGATGTTGCATCACTTCCCTAGTCCAAGTGTGCATCACTTCCAGGGTTGGAGGTTGGACTTCTGGCTTTCAAGGAGAGACTTGTGGTGCAACATGGGGATGATTCTGATTGGTCCATAGTAGGCCATGCCCACCTGTCAAATGATGTGGCACATGCTGATTGGCTGAAATATACAACATATATGAACATATACTAATATTCACAGCCACATACATATAAGCATAAGAACAATCATGGAGCATGGGAGTTCAGGGTCCAAAGGGTTCTGTGCTTCCACAGTGACATAAAGACAGTTATGGAGGGTGGGAGCACAGGTTTGGGCACTGAACTCATACAGGCAAATAAAAATATAAGTAAACTATCTGAAAACATCAGAAAATTAATTGCAAACAACTTTGTTAATGCATCAGTTAGGGCTGCCTTGACAAAAGCTGGGAAATGTGGCATTAGGGTTTCCAAGCCTAACACCCCACTCCCACCCTGCACATAGCAACAGGCATTGGGGATGTGTCTTGTGGTGATCAGCCCTAACGTTCACCCCATTCTGCTATACTGTACCCATTCTCAGCTTTTTTAATTATGGAATGGGGTGAGTTTTAGGCCTGATGACCCAAAGACACACCCTCAACACCTGTTGCTTTGTGAAGGGTGGAGGTGGGGTGTTAGGATTGGAAACCCTAGTGCCACATTTCCCTACTTTTGTTGTGGCAGTCCTAACTGGTGAATCAATGAAGTTTTGATATGTATATCCCTAATCCCAACTCTGTACCAGAAATAGTAAAAAATATAATTTTGTATTGAAAAAATCAGTTGTATTCTATGGTTCCTATGGTATATATGCTATTATGATCATTAAATTACTGTGATTTGTAATATGAAATACTCTAGCATATTACAAATCACAGTAATTTAATGCTCATTAATAACACATTTTTATTTATATGAAACTCTGTTGCAATTAAAGAAACAAATATTTATTGTCTATATTGAACTTGTTGCCTTGCCCAGAGAGATATATCGTTTGATGTCTAGTGGAACCTGATGAAAATGTTGAAATGTTAGAATCAAAAGAATTAATCCAATCTGCCAACCAATGCGTGCATTAATGCATTGCACATTTCAGGCATTGAAATAGTAAGTTATGCACTAAATAGCAACAACTCATCAGACTGAGCTACCTCAAAATCACTCCATGATCCAACTGATAAGTAGATGCTTAAGTGCAGATTAAAATCCTCCATAATATGAGAGCTCATCATACAGAAGGAATAATAAACCATATGTGTGTTACTGGGTGAATAATGCACAGCAAGGTTATTGTAAATACTTGGTTTTACTTTCTGCCCATGGTGAGCCTGCCAAACACATTTCCTACTGTTCAGCATGCATTTTGTTTATTTGTTAATTTATATTTTTTGGCTCACTATCAATTGGAACAGAACAGTACAAGCAAAATCTCCTTATGCATCCTTAATATTCTCCACAACAGCAGTAGAAAGACTGTATCTATTATAGTATCAGATACCAACCACTGAACTGATGGCAGTATGGAGGAAGTGACACCAGTAATTAGTCTTGCATAGTACCATTCTGTGACTGAAATGCAATAGAGTGAAGAAATCAGCATCTTTAAAGAAGAGCTCTCAATCTGCACTGGGCTTTGAATGGAAATTATTTATGATTGTATGATTTACACTTGCAGTGGCTGAAGAAGGCAAGGTCTGTAATTAAAAGTGGGGGATTTATCTCCCAGCAGCATGCTACACCTTCTGGGCAGGGTTGTGGAGTGATCAAAGGACAGATGTAAACATACTTCTTTTCCAAGCTGCCAGAATCTGTGCCTGGGATTGAGTACTTGGGTTACCATACCAGCAACAATAACTGTAAGTAAGCTTTACAGGGACAGACAAACCTAAAATATATAATAATGGTAGTCTTTAAACATTTAATCGTATTTTACATTACCTGAACTATGAGATACCAAACAGGCCAAAAATAATATATACCATGCTTGACATGCACGGGTTCATTTTGATCATGTCAGTTTCTTTGCATATCATGGGGTCTATGCATTAAAGTGTGGAAACTACACCTAGAAGTGTTGTAATACCAGTGCACAGCTACAGTATATGCCTCGAAAGCAAGAGCAATGATGCACTATGCACAAATGTGCATGCAGGGAGGCCAAGGCATGGGTGTGGCCTACAGATGTGTACAATGCCATATGGAAGGACTGCCAGTGGTTCTAAAATATGCATTAATGCCACTTGACCCCACCATATATGGGCATGGGTGACACCCTGTATGTAAATATAGAAGTGACTATCATGATGGACGGGGGGGAATAGGCAGTAATAGGGGACAGCAGCACAGCTCCTGAGGTACCTGGTCCAACACCAGGGACTGATGGCACAAGATGGGGATGCACAGGCATGGAGGTCACCAGGAATGTGGTGGCACCTGGTCTTGGTCCACAAATTTCACAGGTGGGCAGGTGGTAGCTGTGGTGGCAGGTACCTGTGAAAACTATGTCATCTTCTATGGTGCAAATTCACCTGCAGAGATAAAATCCCACCTGTGACTAGCTATTCAGGTCACCGTTAATGCCGCCAGTTTAGAGGCACAGAGACTGTCACCCATTAGTACCAGTTGCGTGATCTCCAGTTGGCTGCAAAGTGGAAGCTAGCAGCAATCAAATGGGCACAGCTGGGCAAGGGCAGTGGCCCACGTACAGAGGACAGCAGCCTAATCTGCCTAATCCCCATTGAGAGGATGATAGCCAATACCCCTGCTGATGTTACCCTGCATGGAGAGGGTGAGGGCGAGGGCATGGACACAGAGCCAGGTGTGTAGTTCATTGTAGGGACAGAGGTCAGGAAGTCCTGAATGCTACAGGAATGCTAATCACACTATACTGTACCCTGCAAAGCATGAGATGATTCCCAGCCCCTAAGCGGAGGCTGCACACCCTGTCAAGGAAGGCACACATCCCAAGACACACACAGATGGCCAGGAACAGGAAGAAGGCATCGGTATGTATACTCCACTGTGTCCAGAGGTACACAATGAAACCCCACAATGGTGGTGCTGCAGTAACAACACCCCTTTCTCTTGTCCCGAAGTACAATGCAGGAGACAGTGGTCATGGTTTCACTGCCCAGTCTCTCTGTCATGTGGGGTTTCCCAGGGCTTGGTGTTGTCTCCAGTGCTGTTCACAGTGTATATGCTGCCCCTCGGAGACATTGTAAGAAGGTATGGGCTGAGGTTTCATTGCTATGCAGATGATACCCAGCTCTACCTATCTTTTGCATCCGACCAGGATAGAGCTCTCTCAGTCTTTAATAACTGCCTCACTGAAATCCAGTGCTGGATGAGTTCAAGCTGGCTAAAGTTGAACTTGAAGAAGACGGAGGTAATGGTTGTGGACCCGGCTCATAGGGTAGAGGGGGTGGGAGTTGGTTCTCTCTCAGGTTTATTTCTGGAAGGTGTTCAGCTCCCTACCTCTGAACGGGTGCGGAACCTGGGGGTGATCTTTGACAATGAGCTGACACTTCATTCCCAGGTGTTGGCAGTTCTCAAACTTTCCTTTTACCATCTTAGGAACATCACCAGGATTAAGCACCTTGTTTCGCCTGCAGATCTACCAACGTTGGTCCACGCCTTCGTGTCCTCACACCTGGATTATTGCAACTCCCTTTATCTAGGGCTTCCTGGGGTTGATATCCGCCACTTGCAGCTGGTGCAGAATGCTGCGGCCCGGCTATTAACAGGTATGTCTCGTTTCTGTCATGTTTCGCTGGTGCTGCGCAATCTGCACTGGCTGTCAATTCAGTGGTGGATCATCTTTGACTTACAAAGCCCTACAAGGACAGGGTCCAGACTACTTGAAAGAGCTTTTGGTCCCCTACTGCCCTATGTGATCTCTCCACTCGGTGGATGAGGGGTTGCTAGAGTTTCTGAGGGTTTCTTTAAAATCATCAGGTGCTCATACTTTTATGCATGCTGCTCCTACCCTTTGGAATTCTCTACCACAGCTGCTTCGTCAGTGTGCGTCAGTGGAGGAATTTAAAAAGGCCCTAAAGACCTATTTATGGTTTAAGGTCTATTTTAATTAATACTGTGATTTTAGGAGCTCAGATTAATATGTATTTGTTTTTGTTTATAATGTTGTTGGATATTGTAAGGTGCCTTGATTTTAGAAAGGTGCAATATAAATAAAGTTTTATTATTATTTATTATGGTAGGTGAGGTGTCCTCACCTAAAGACACATACATAGAGCCAGTGGAGGACACAGCAATGGACATGCAGGATATGGACACAGCAACTACAAACAGCCATCCCAAATCCACCTCCAGCTCTGCACCACCACCCATCACAACACCGGTCAGCCACCTCATGGTAGAATGCATAATACAGAGAGCACTACAGCACAGCCACATGTGGATGGCCCTTGTGCATGACTTGAAAGCACATGTACAAGGCCAGGGGATATAGGAGTTCCCTGGGCCACTACACAATAGCCATGCAACAGTGGGGATGAGAGACCCTCAAACTTCCTACCCAGCAGACCATGGAGAGCTGCCACATTTGGCCTGCTTCATATCTGCTACCCTGAGGTGCGCAAGCTAAAATGGGGATAGTCAGATGGCACAATGGCAGAACATAGAGGCCCTGAAGGACCTGAGTGTCAAATTTAGGATGGTGAGGCAAGGCACTGACTGCATTAGCTATGTACTGAAGTAGTTAACAGAACACCTGATAGCTGTACCTGTTCCACTCACCCCTTCTGCCCCTATGCTATGGCCAGATGCAACATCCAGCCAGCATCCACCCAGCCTCTTGGCCCTATGGCACACCCAGATGCCACCATCTACCCAGCAGCCACCATCATCCCAGCACTGTGGCACACCCAGATGCCACTGACTAGCCAGCACACACCAGTCCAGGTGTTCAGAAGGTCCTGGGGGAGAGCCAGTCACAGCATGTTTTGAATGCACAGCCTGATAAACAGCTACATTAAGGAGACAAGGCCAGAGTGAAAACAAAGCATTTGGGCACACCATCATCAACATGGCTAGGAATGCAGCAGGCCAGCACTAAGTAAATGTCAGCAGCACTACACCACTACCACAGAGGAAATGTGTAAATCATACTGTACACCTCCACAGATCATTATACACAGCCACGGAACCCCTACTGTACACAGAAACATAACCTCTCCATACACAGTCACAAATCCCCTGGCACACATCCACAAACCCCCATGAACATGGCCATATATGGCCACACACTATAGCCAAGGGCATGGTCATATGGTCACTCCACAGATGAAGAGGCACTCAGATTGGTACAAACTCATCACAGTGGATTGACAGAGTCCCCCCCATCTATGGAATGCACCCTGCACAAGTGCAAGATGTGCTGACCACCCAGACAGTGCCCCACTAACACAACACTGGGAACCCATGCCCTATTCACCCAGTGGAATATCACCATGTCTGTCATGTAGCAAGGGTAGACTTTTATGCACACCAGTGTTGTGCAACATGACTCATGCAGTGAACACTCTACATGCCATCTTGGATAAGTGTAATCATGCCACCTGTGTGATCCTGGTACCAGAACCTGATCATCAGAAGCCCTTCCTCTAGAGCATGGAACAGGCCTTCCTGTGAGTCTCATTGTATGCCTTCTCCTCTGCACCAGTTGCCACCAGACACAAAGTCATCAGATATTACTCTAGTAGGTATTCACTGTCACTTATGCAGTGGGTAGAGAACAGCCATTTTACTGACGTGCAGAAATGCATCCACCTGTGTTGCACCTTCTGTACATCTATACTCACCTATCAGCCATCCATTATCTGTTCTGCCTCCTTTAAATGAACAGTAACCTGGCATGCCAGTGGAGTGCAGCATGATTGGGAGTCATAGTCACCGGACACAAGAGGTGGAAGTATGGTGGAGGAAGCTGTTCCACAACCAAGGACCGGAACATCGCCGGAAGTTGGCTGCATAGGAGTATACCTCCACAAGCTGTAGAGTGTATCTTTCACATCCTATCAGGATGACCCAGATGGAGGAAAGCTGGTGCAGTCATGGAGCCTGCAGAGGTAAGTGTACATCCATCTGGTATATCTGTATGCAACATTAATATCCATGTTTACACAGTCCTATATTTGATTCTACTCTGTATATTTGTAGTATTATTGCTTATTACCCCATATCATTGTGGATGCCCTATCATGTCAGTATCATTCCCTAATCTACCCCAGACACCCATGTAATGGAGCACAGCTCGACAGAGCACTAGTTTAGGTGTCATATATTTTAAATCAGCTGGGTGCCTTTTGTGCATGTCTGTTGGATATGGTGCTGTAACAGTGATGTATTACCCACTCCTTATGTTTCTTCAGGACTACAATGACCATTCAGAGGAGATTGAGCTGCAGTATGTGACCAGCCAGATGGTGTTGTGTCAGTGATAGAGATGTGTGAAGTCCACAAAATTAGCTCCGCAAATGAATTAGAGAATTTTGTGGAATCCGTGGAGTGATTTTCATGCACTTTGCACATTTTGTGGTCTGATTTGTGCAAATTCACAGGCAAATTGCACAAATCCACCCATACATTTTGCATTTCACTCACAAATTGCACACATTGTGCAAAAAAGGTGTATATAAGGTGCAAATTTCATGCAAATCGTGCTAAGCGAATTTCGGGCAGGCGGCTAGAACTCCATGAATTTTGAGAAGTGTGAAATTTTCATTGCTTCTCATGATCTTCGCAGGTGAAGTTCAACTTTGCAACACTTCTGGTCAGTGGTGATGGCCAGGTGGAGGCATGTGCCCCTGTCTCTCCTCTACTTATCTCGAGGACAATAGGATCACAGGACATCCACTACAAGGATGGTGTGGGGGAGCCATGGGTCATTGAGAAACCCTCCAATGTATGTACCAGTAGTGTTATGGGGCAATGTGTGTGCCAGTTGTGCACAGCAGTGGCCCGGCATGTACAGACCACTCATAACTGTCCTCTTTTGCCTTGTTTTACAGGAGTATCATGGCCCTCTCTCCATCAACTGGTCCTCATGAGCAGTGGTACATGCCCACTACACCAAGGGTCAAGCGAGGACTTCCAGAACAAGGAGGACTGAACATCAGGTGATAGTAGTGGCACAGGAACGTTGAGCCCTATTGTCAAGGACCATGAGTGGCATGACCATAGCCATAGAAGTGGCATGGCTTGGATGGCCTGTTTGCACCAGTCATGTTTGTACAACACTGTTTTATATGAAAAATATTTTTACATACCCACTGGTGTCATCAAGATTCCAGGCGGCAATGTGTTGACACGGTCCAGGTCTGTGGACCCGGGAGGGACACTGTGGCTACCTGCCAATTTTACCTTTGTGTTGTGCTGTGGGCGATCAGTAATGGTGGTCTGTCAAGTCCTGTGCCTGTGGGACTGTACACAATGGATGTTCAATACTGCAACATGTGTGCCTGCAGTTTACAGCAGCTCTCCATAGGGTGTAGTGCTACACATGTTTCTCCACAAGCCAAGGTAACTTAGTGTACATTGTTCATGTATGTATGTGTACTGTGCTCATGCAGGTATGCAGCTACACTCCCAGACACACATGTAGTGTTGCCAATGTATACCTATGCATGTGATCTGTTTATGTGCCACAGTACACCATACATGTATGCCACTCGGCTGTGGAGTGTGCGTCATACAGATGTATACCCTTACATGTGCATGTTGCGCACCATGCAAACCACTGCTCTGGGTCCATGCAAAGGCCCCCATGTTAGTTGTTGTGTCAAATGTGTTTAATTATGCATCAGACATACTGGTTTGTGTAAATAATATACTGGTATTTGAAAGACTACTTTGTGTGATATACATAAGCGTGTGCTATAAATGTGTTTGAGTTTTAAACATATTGGTTTATGTGTAAAACTAATTTGTTTATTCACAAATTATAGTGATTCATGTAAATCATTTTGATTTCTTTTTCAACCACATTCATTTGTGAATAAAGCACATTGGTTTATGTGTGAAGTATTTTGGACTGGTTCATCTGAAATACCTTGGATTGTGCACAAACTATATTGATTTGGTCGTTGTTAAGCACACTGTTTATATGTAAACAATTTTAGAGCGGTCTATGCAAGGCAAACTGATTTGCTTACAAACTGAATCGGTTTAATCTGTATGAAAGCTATTGGTTTGTGTACTAAGTATAGTGATCATTCATTACAATTAACACTGCTATAAAGAAATTGTTTTATAGTGAACACCTGGCATGGCTCCCATTGTTGTCTAAGCAGGTATATTTGTGCACTCTGCTGTATACTTTTGCTCTTCCAGGTCGCCCCTGAAAAATGGACTGTAATTTTCTCAGTGGACTTACCCAGTTACCAAAACTCAAATAAATAATATTAACACCTTGCTAAAGTGAATACATTGCTATATTGATCAAAACTGCTCGCTCCAGAGGTGTTCAGTATAAAGAGGGATCACTGTATGTTGGTTTACATTATCACTATATTGTTGAAATCTGTATGAGATACATTGGTATTTACACAAACTATAATGGTTGTGAGTAAAGCATATTCTCAGGTGTTGGCGATGGTTAGATCCTCATTTTACCATCTGAGGAATATCGCTCAGGTGAAACACCTGTTTCCTCTGGATGACCTTCAAACATCAGTCCATGCCTTCATCACCACCCACCTTGACTACTGCAATGCCATCTACCTAGGGATTCCTGGGGTTGATATCCACCACCTGCAGCTATTGCAGAATGCTGCAGCCAGGCTTCTGACTGGTACATCAAAGACCAGTCATATTACACATGTGCTCTGAGGACTGCATTAGCTGCATGTTCAGTGGCAGATCACCTTTAAGGCTGGCTTGCTAACCTTTAAAGCCCTACATGAACAGGGACCAAGCTACCTGCAAGATATCCTGACTCCCTACTGCCCTCTCAGTCCTTTCTGATCCACTGATGAGGGATTGTTAGAGATTCCCAGGGTTCATTTAAAAACTTCTGGTGCCCGTGCTTTTTCTTTTGCAGTACCTACCCTGTGGAATTCTTTACCTCATTGGTTAAGAGAATGCCTGACCATTGGTAGTTTTAAAACTGAGTTGAAGATATACCTCTTTAACTTAGCCTTCCCAGGCAAATTTTAATTCATAGCTATATTTATTGTTTTACCATTAATTGTATGTTTGTATATCATATTTTAAATGTGAAGTACCTTGGTAATGAAAAGGTGCTATACAAATAAAAGATTTACTTACTAATGTATTAGTTTGCATATAAAATATTGGTTTTGTTTATGAGGAATATTGGTTTGTGTGTCAATTGAGTTTGTCAGTGTCAAACATATTAGATTATATTTGTGAACTACAGTATATCAGATTGGTGTGTGTGAAGAATATTGGATTGTGTGCATATGAACTACAGTATATTGGTGTGGTGTGTGTAAAGTATGCTGGATTGTGTGAATCCAAACTCTCTTGGTTTACTGGGTATAAAGCATATTGAACTGAGTGCACAAGAACTGTTTTTGTTAATGCTATGCCCTTTTCAGAATCTGTAAATGTAGTTTATGTATATTTAACTCATAAAGCATGAT
This sequence comes from Neoceratodus forsteri, assembly GCA_016271365.2. Taxonomy (NCBI): domain Eukaryota; kingdom Metazoa; phylum Chordata; order Ceratodontiformes; family Ceratodontidae; genus Neoceratodus; species Neoceratodus forsteri. Next base: position 846,715,030 of record CM057449.1, on the reverse strand, counting down.
GGAACCATACAATTTTACAAATTATCATACTGGTGACAGCCAATGCTGTTTTTTTATGTCATAATAAGCCAATATTTTTATGTGTGAATTCTTCTGAAATCATAGTCTGCTGAGAGCAAAGCTAATCAAATGTAGCTCCCACGGCAAAAACAAACAGGGCTAGGTATGAGATCAGTTCTTTTAAGAAGGTTTCATATTAGTCAGTCTGCTGTCTTTGTGAGGGAAGATGAACTAAAAGATTAATATGGAAATAGTTCAATGTTTGGTGAATAGAGTAGTACTTGTATATACTGTAAAATGTTGGCCTTTCTCTATTTCCACCCTTGGTAGATAAGCCAGGTAGTGTGTAGGGAATAGAGGTCCAGTACCAAGTGTGAGCAGAGTGCCAGAAGAGGAGGAGGAAGGGGACGATGGTGGGTGTTTAACAATACTCTAAGCAAAAGCTGCTGGGAGAGGCTGGCTTTTATTTGAAATATTGGGAGGAACTATTCCCCACATTGAACCTCAGGCTTTAGCAATCCCATTCAATGGTTGGTGAATTGAGTAGTGCTTGTGTCTACTGTAAAACCTTGGCTTATCTCTATTCCCACCCTTGTTAGATAAGCCAGGTAGTGTGTAGGGAATAGAATGCCCAAAAAAAGATTACCTCCTCCAAATCACAGAGAGTGTGACCTGTAGCACACAGAAGAGGAAAAATCTCCATGTGGAGGAAACTCTGAAGACCCATGGCTACTGCCCTGCCCATCCACTGGGCAAACAAATAGGAACTATCCTAAATGTTTGTACTGATGTCTGGTTCTGGTTTATAATGTAGTATTCACAGTGTGATAAAGTCCATCTTCTGAGTCTCTTGATGATGTATGCAGGCATGTTATTTCTTGAGGCTGAAGAACCTGCTCCAATTTTGGCAAATGTCCTTTTAATGAATTTGATTAAGTACAAGCCATTGAAGAAAGGTGCAAACATGGTCCAGAAATCATTTGTGGTCACAGAAGATTGTTTTCAGGAGGTAAACAGAGGATGTGATGGATCTTAGCATGAGGAAGAGCATGAGTTTGTCTAGATGACCTGCCAAACTGCAGTAATTATGGATAAGAAGTAATGAGAACTCCTTAATGTAACCTGTCATTTTTGAAGAAGGTATGGGCTGGATATAATGAGCAGCCCCTTTTGCAAATTGGGAATTTTTTAAAGGACGCTGGCAGAGATAGTGAATTCTCCAGGACCAGGAATCCAAGGATGCTAACCTAAATAGCAGAAGAAACCACAATGATCAAAGTAGAGTCAAATGGATCTGAGTTCAGTAACTCCACAATGTATCACTGTTGAGCCATCTATAGGGAGACAAAGAGGAGTTTAGGTGATTTAAGTTCTTCGGATGCCCAGTAGAATAGTGTAGCTGAAGGACTGAAACAATGAAGGTGAGGCTAGAGTACTCTGTGAGGAAGATAATGGGATACCTGAGAGGTATAGCTTAATTGTTTCATATAATAGCTACATAACTTGAAGACAAAGTTAGAAGTGCTAGAACATGTTTTACGTGAGCAGAAATATTCAGGAAGGACTGAAATATACAGAATGAGGGATACTTTCATGCTGTAATATAAGTAGCTTGGATGGCAGGAGCTAGGCTGGCCCACATGTGGTGCTGACTTGCTGGTGAGTAATTCTAACGTGTTATGATGTCACTAAATAAAGGCAGAGTCTTAGCTTAGACTGATGCAGGATGGAGGGGCTCTACAATGCCAGTTCGACAACTATGTTGTCAACCAACATCACAGTGATGGATTTATGTCAACCACAAGTTGTGATTGACATAAATCCAGCAGGAGGCAATGGCTGTTTTTCTATCAGGAGGCTTTGCCCCTCCAAACTGCCCATGCTGGGGGCTCTTCCCCCACACATCCTGAACTAAAGAATATCAACTCTGAGTCAAAGTTGATTCAGGGAGGGGGTGCAGGACTGGAAGACAGAGTACTAGGGTCTTGGGTGGACCATTACAGTGAACTGTCGATGCTGTCAGCATTGACATGTTCACTGTAATGGTTTCACCATATGGTCGGCATACCAGAGGGAGGAGATGAAAGGTCTTATATTTATTTATTTATTTATTAAAGTTTCGGAATTACAACCTTTGAGTCAGAGACTCTTTTGCAAAGGCTCCACATCAAAACAAACAGACAGATTTCTTTATGAAAGATTGAACATGCTTCATAAATTAAAATAATATGTTGGTACTTTACATAATTACCGTACATCAAACATTTACAGTGGAAATGGGATAAGGTGACTGCATTATTTGCATAGCCTGATATAGAATCTTTGCAGTATGAAATTGAAATAATGATATGAAAATCCTTTTCACATGGATGGCATGACAAAATAATATGAAGACCTACCCTTGTCGATGGTTTTCACCATGGTGCATAATAGGAAAATGAATACTGTCTACAGGGACCAGTAATGACTCCAAGGAAGGTGACTAGCATGATTGGGTAAATCTGGAATTGGAGAGGAAGATGAATTCATGCAGTGTGTAATGTCTGGAAGGCAGGGAGCAGTGATCCAGCTTTGTGTGAAGATAGGAGGATGGCCATGCATTGGAGATGCATTGATGTATATTCTGAGATGCATGGTGGAAGGAGGGAGGGTCTTTGAAGGACATTAGATAACCATTCCAGGAAGGTACAAGTGGGACCACATAGCAAGATTTGATTTGCCACAGCTGAAATTTGGATATGATGATGCAATTCAGAAATTGATGATGCCAGTGCTAATAGGTAGAAATTGAAGGACTGACCTTGAGGAAGTATTGGTACTGTGAAGTTGAAGTATGCTAGGAGACAAATAAGCTCAAATTTTGTGCAAAAGGATTGGCTCAAAGAGGACTCCACTAAAGCTTGGATCATATGTGATTTATTGGGAGGTAATAGGGATTCCATATTGTTTGAATCCAATAAGATGCTGAGAAATTTGAGGAATATTGCTAGACTTAGAGTTGTCTCTTCATTACAGGAACTGATAGTTCCTTGGAACAGCTGAAGAGAAGCAGTAATACCAGCCACAGGAGGAGAATCTGGCAGATAAACAGAAGAAAGTAATTAAACAGATGATTAATTGCAGGACAATGGCAAACATTAAGCAATGCCCAAAAGACGGAGACAAAACATGACGAAGTCAGAGGCAGCTGCAGCAACCTAACAAAAATGTACAGCAACATGATAGCAGTCCATCCAAGACACTCCATAGAGAAGCCAGAGATGGATGAATAGGGAACAGGAACAATATGGCTGGAAATTTAGCCATTGAAAGCTAGGAGTCAGGGCCAAGCATCCGAAGAGTGATAAGGCAGCGTGGATACTAACATAAGGCACAGAATAATCATCAGAGGGATGCAATAAAACAATGCCAAGGGTGGCTCCCAAATGAGATGCATGAGTAATCCATTATGAAGACATTTGCAGAATGGCTGAGAAATTACTGCAGATTCCTTCACAGGAGGCTGAAGACTATAGAAGTGGAAGGCAGAGGAAAGGAGCACTTAGATGCCAGGAGAGTCCATAAAAAATCCAAGGGAAGCTGCACAGGAGATAGGAGGCCAAAGCCTCGCATGGAGGGGCAAATGGAAGAGATCCCATTACAACATAGGCTGAATGCCAGGACAAAAACAGAAATTGTCAAAATCTTCAGGAGTCCACAAGCTACAGAGAGCAATATTCCAAAAGTAATGCCGAAGGAGACAAATCTAATGGCCGAGGTAGGGAGCAGTGATGGCATTAAGGCAGATGGCAGATGGACACTTGGACAAGTACCCATAGGAAGAGGAATGTCTGAAGCACTAGCGATGGATGAGGTAGCAGAAGGAGCTGATGTGTCAGGGGTTGAAGAAGGCTGAGCTGGGAAGCAAGATATGATGTAGACATACGGGAGAGCAGGTTGTAAACTGAAAAGACAGGAGGAGCCATGAGGTCCTGAATTGCAGACATTGGAGAAGATTCCAGTTGATGAACAGGCTGACTGGGAGCAGGATCCTGATAGGATGAAGCTGAGGAGCTAGGAGAGCAAGGACAAATTTATACTGCAAAACTAGAAAGGAAGCAGAAAAAACTAAAGGTATACAACAGAGAAGTGCTAGGAGGATGAATAATGGGTATTTATAACTTTAAGTGGAGGATGAGAGGAAATGAGCACAATGATGGAAATCCAAGGTTTTCTTGACTAGACAAAATTGGCAACATAAAAGCACTGGAGCAAACACACAAGTAACATTGCAAAGCAGCACCAAATGAATCAGGATTGAGTGAATGAAACAATGTGAGACATGCAACTTGGAGAATCAGGTAGAAGGGGTTAAAGGAACTGATAAGCAATGGCTTCTTTACCAAACGCATGACTGGCATAGCTGCAGTCAATTATATTGCAAGGAGTACAATAAAATAACACTATGAGTATGTGCCTGTTTATAGATGCCAGATAGTGAGTTGAGTAAAGCATTGCCATTTATAGTGACTAACGAGGGCCACGTGTAGGGTAAAACAGTGGTTTTGTATTCGAAAAAAAGCATGGACTCTGAGCATGTACATTAGCACTACAGGAGCTAATGCAACCCAGACGCACCTGTGCAGACGGATCGGCAGCTTCGAGGAAGTGAAAAAGAGCCCAAAAAGTAAAACAGACAAAAAAGGACCAAACACCAGGACAAGGTATGAGGAAGGGTGGGGAACCAGAGATAATGGCTGGAATGGGGAGGAAACAAAGGAAGCAGGGCACAAAGACCAACACAATGGAGAATGGGAACAGCAATGGAGGTACATGCAGAAAGTAACAACGAATTGGGAAAAGCAAGATCAGGGAGGAAGGGGCACAAAATGAATGAAAACAAAATGCAAGGGAATGGAGAAAGGAGAGTGACAGGCAGGGACAAAATGGAGATGACACCAAGCAGACAGGGAGGAAGGAAACTGCAGCAAAAGCATGAAACAGAAGGAAGCACAGTCCACGAGCCATGCAGGTGCCCAGAGTGGTTGACAACATGTTGAGTGAGAGCTGTTGGGAGAGGCTGGCTTTTACTTGGAATGTGGGAGGAGCTATTCCCCCACACTGAACCTCAGACTTTAGCCTGCCCATTATAAAATGTACTACAGATAGATTGCTTAAGCACCAAGCAAAAGCCAAAACAAACCTCCACCTAAGTAGGTGTCTTACTTCAGGTAGACCCTTGCAGCCTAAGAGCCATAATGCACAATACACCCAAGGTGCGATGCTGCTCCAGCATAACATACACCCTGATATGCCTTATTGCTCAATTTAAAGCATTTTAATGACCACCTATTATGCTTAAAGTGAAAACAAAGTCCCTACAGGGGTTATACTTTGCCTCTGTGAAATCGCCATCTGATATCTTCTGCTTCCCTACCAATTGACCCCATCTCCATGTGTCACTGTTTCATGATGTCATAATCTGGAGAATGCTCCTCCACTCTCCATAGGATTCAGTAGGGCATCCATTGAGTCCTTTTTTTGTATGTGGAGTGTAATTTATTTCAAATCAAATCCTCTGTTAATTTTTTATAATTTACAGCTGATGTTCCTTATGCCTCCTCTCTGCTCCTTCCTTGGAATGGACCCACCCCATACCCAGTGTTCCTGCCACTTACCTGAGAAGATTTCAACCCCATGGGCTTACCCCACCCACTGTGGTGGGTACAGTCATGCTGGATCTAATCTTCTGCCTTCTCTTGATCACTGATACAGGAGTTACTGGGGTACTTTGTCCAGTGGACAGTGGCTGGGCTTGGGGCCTAAGTGCACTGGGATCATCCCATGCAAACAGGCTTTCTTCTTCCTGTCTCTAAGACCCTAGTCTCTATGATATTGGCATACTATGGGTTTCAAGCTTCTGTGTGCAGTGTGTGCTACAAGTATATCCCCACCAATTAACCCCCCCTTCCCACTGTGTTGTCACTGCACAACCAACGGTGGTCAACCAGGAGGCACTATGATAGTGGGAGCAACTACCTTTCTCCCCAGAGGAAGAGAGTAACCTCTGGAGTGCTCAAACATCCTCCCCATGGCCAGCCCACAATGGCAAGAGCTTATTCCTGAACTTGACTTGCAGGCATCACAAGTGGTAGCTCTACAATTGTACAGACAGGCCAAAGCCACTGTTATTTTGAGATGTGACTGTGATTTCAAATATTACCCTTTATATTATAAAAAAGACCCATCGTGGGTAGTAGTGCTCTCCTTAGATCATGACATCATGAAGACTTCTCTGGATTATGACGTCACAGAATACTATATCAATGAAGTGGCAGTGAATGGACTGCTGATTTCACAGAGACAAAATACTGTATGATCTTCTCCCTTCCTTCTTGAACATCATTAAAAATTATGACTGCTTTCAGTTTGAGCATAGCCGATGCTTTTTATAAATGAGCAGCATGAGGCATAACAAAGTGTCTGTTATGCAAGCCATAGGACTTGACAGGGTAGGATGATTGGGGGATTCCTGCATGCCCAGGGACAAGTGAAGCATTTTGCCAGAGTTTGAGAACCTTACTGTCCCTGAAAGTGTGGGAATATCCCACACCACTGACTCTGGAGTGTCTTACTGTGTTTAGGAAATTTGTCAGGTGTGATATTTTTTTATAAAAATAGGGAATAATTAAAAACATTTAAAAATTCAATTTTAGCCAGCATGGTGGTATGGCAGAAGTGTTAATGTCTACCATGCTGTTGACCAGGGTTTCAGAATCAACCAGGAGAGAGAGAACTGAGCATCCAAGGGGTGGCTCTCCTCTTTTGGGGAGGAGGGTTTGGGCATCCTGCTGTTTGGCTCCCACCTGGCAGAAGCCAGGTGTTAACACAGCAGGATCACCCTAGCAGTGGAAGAACCACCTGTATTGCTGATATGGGAGGTATGTACTCATGGTGCATTATTGCACATTGCTGGCCCTTGGGAGAAAATGCCAGAGGGATACCTTGCCCAGCTTTGTATCTCATTGACCCACCACTGGCCCACAACACTGATGGGAAGGGTTCCAGACCTGGATTGTGCTCTGGGGGGATGACAGCCCTCCCCCTCTTGCCCCACCATGTGGGAAATCTTTTGGGACTTAAGAATTCAGGTAAAGAGAAGGTGGGTGATGGGTCTGGATGCGCTAGGGATGTTGGCAACTAGCAAGCAAAGAAGCATAAATGCCTTGTTTTAAAAAAAAAGCACAATTTTTATCTGTAAAGTAGTCATTCAATAGGTAGGTTGTTATTAGAGGGCACTTGTGAAGCTGCATGTACATTATATGCATGCCTTGATTGCTACCTTATGTTTAACAGGATTTTAAATTCAGCAGTTTGTTTCATCAATGATGCTTGCACTGTGTGGCTTGGCCTACTTCCCTTCTGTTTTTTGACACAGAACCAGAGAAAACGTACTGACTCAACACTTATAAACTCCATTCTGGAATTTCAGAGACAAAGGACACAGACTGCATCCTGAGAAGCAGCTGTGGATAGCAGGTATTCCAGAGGGTAACATCTGGGAATGTACGAGTAAAGCAAGTGAGTATGAGGGAGGTAGTGTAAGTGGTAGCTTGAGAGGGAGCAGGCACTAGGACTGGGAATTGCAATGATAGAAATCATGAAATAAATAAAAAATTTGTTAAGTGGCTATTCCGCTGGGCTGGGAATCAGATAAGCAACGAGACAGCATTGTTTTCTTCTTCAATCTGAAGTGGGGAACAAAATGGCAGTAGGCCAAACAGGAACATTCTAAAATCAGCACATGGATGTTGCAGGTAAATGGGCATGACCAAACCTGGACTTTTTATTAAGAGAATGTTGACAAATAAACATGGTATTAGAATGCCATCCAGCAATCAGACTGAAGGATTTTCTCTAACCGATTTTCTATGCTGGGATAACACCATGCCTCAGGTGCACTGTGAGGAACAAGGCACAGCTGACTAACAAGAGATATCTTTTCCCTCAGTGGAGATCTATGGGAGTATCCCATGATATGAGTGAAAAAATATGGGTGACTGTAATTACTGCAATGCAATAATGGCAACGGCAAATGGGCAACTGGGAATAACAGTGCTTGCACCCTCTCCCCATGTTTTGTCCCCCCCTCCGTAGTTGATTATTTATAGAAGTGGGTGTGGGGGGCAAAGCCTCCCACATTAAACACAAAACTGTGCTGTTACCATTTTGGCGATCGCTGTTAAATCACAGTCATCATTTGCATACTTGCCATTTTACCCTCACCCAAATGCCATCGCCCTAATACCTTCGCTCATATCACATGGAACCATCTGTGGGCAGCACTGCCCAACAGGCAGAGGACCTGTCCTGCCCCTTCTCCATGCTGATTGAATGCAGCAGCCCACTCAGCTTATTTTTTCATTGGTCCATGAATGCTGAAATGCTTTTGTCCAGGTGCTCTGCAGCTCTGCAGCTCTGATTCAGGGGCAGAGGGTCTGTTCACCCCCCAAAAGCTGAAATGCTAGTGGCAATGTGCTACAATTTCTATATTTCCCAGCACTCACTGTATCATCTCTGCCCTACTGGCCACCTCTTTGTGTTTTCTCATTTGGTGGCAAATTAAACTACAAATGCTCTGTACTGTACTTCTTTTCGCTTTTTGCAAGCCTTTTGTTATCTGATAGTATTTGATAGTACAGTCTATTTATCATTCTAGTTGTTCTAAATGATCTGCAAGATCATCCTTTATTCTAGTAAGTCTTGTAACATTATTTTACAATGAGGAAGTATATAATCATGAGTGACAAGATTGATAAATGCTTATTCATAGTAATATTATTTTTATTTTAAACATGCTATTTCCCCCATCGATCCTCCAGTTTTTCTGGTTCAGCTGTGCTGTTCTGGTGGCTAGTCTCCTTCTCTCTCAATTTCCACAATAGCCCAGTATTAGAATATTAATATTTTTAATTATATAAATTGTATTATTGTGCTTTTTATGTTGTCTTGCGTGTGTGCAAGAAACATGCTATGGTAACTTTAGAGTAGCAGGTTTTGGAGGCATGGCCGTTTTGTGGCCAGTGGCACCACTGCTTTTTGGGGCTGGGCTCCATGGTATGAATTAGATTGCATGCTGTTTATGGCAGCAGTGCAAAAGCATGCCACCAACTTAAAACGTTTTAGCTGCTGCAATGAAGGAACTCCACCTCATTGCAGGGCATGCCTTACCTGGTGTAACATTTCAATCAGACATGGCGCCGGCTGTGCTGTCTGCCTCGCACAGTACCCAGAAAAGCCAGCATCGAGGGTGCCCAATCCCCCTGTCTTCATCATCATGCCCCTGTCCTGAGTTAATTTGCTGAAGGGAAGCCCAATCCCCGTTGGCATCATGTCCCATGCCAATTGTTTGCCGAGGGGGCTGACCACTCCCCCTCAGCATCATCCTCCCCAACACCTTTTATTTGCAGACAGGGTGCCCAGTCCCTGTCGGATCAGTCCCCCACCCCAAAACATGCACTTGGCATGCACAAGGCCACAGCATGCCAAAGCTCTATTAAAAAGAAAAACCTTCCAGCGATGTTTATTATTTTTTTTAACCTTGTAAAGTAGAAAATGGTTCCCTGCTGTCTGTGGCCCCACCCCAACTCGCACCCACCACTGTGTACCCCACCTCCCCACAACCCCTCACCCCATACTTACATCTGGAGCCTGGCGCGATGATCTTGGTGGACCGAGAACACGTCTGCACTCTTCAAAGCAGACCGCTGCTGAAGAAATGCAAGTAAGCTGTATAATGGCATAAATAGGGTTTTTTCAACTTTGGTGCATATCTCAGGCATTTTTGGGAATTTTGGCACCAGATTTTCAATATGGGGTTATTGGGACCCCTCCTCATGAATTCAGTCACTGTCATGGCGTTATTCGGTCCCAAAAGGTGATTTTGCAGTCACTGTGCAAAATCACCTTTCAGGACTGAGTAATGAAATGACAGTGCTGCTGTTCATGAGGTGGGCTCTCAAAAAGCCTATGTTGCAAATTTGGTGAAAAAAATAAAAGAAATGGCTGTTTTATAGGCATGTGTTTCACAGTTTCCATGCACGCTCGTAACTTCGCAAATCTGTAATATTTTCACTCCAGATTTTCAACATTGGCATTTTTCCACACCTCCTTATGAACAGTACAGCTGTCATTTTTCACATCCTGTACAAAATGTGTTTTCGCACTTCCGGGCAGAATAGTGTGGTCACAGTGGGAAATCAGTGTTCAAGACAGATTAAGAAAATCATAGTGCCACTGTTCATGAGCAGAGGTCCCAAAATGGCTATGTTAAAAATTTGGTGAAATAATTCCACTAAATGACAGTGTTACGAGCTTGCGATGCGTGGTTTTCACACACCTTCGTAACTTCAAGAATGTTTAATATTTTCACTCCAGATTTTCAACATTGCCATCTCTTCACACCTTCTTATGAATGGTGCAGTTGACATTTTAATTTGGTGCAGAATGACACGGTCACTGTGAGAAATCAGTGTTTGAGACATATTAACAAAATCACAGGGACACTGTTCATGAGCAGAGATTCCAAATGCTTTCATGAGGTGGGGTCACAAAAAGGCCATGTTTTAAAATTTGGAGTGCAAATACCCACCCTGTACAGATTAACAGGCATCGGGGGGGGGGTCTTTGGATTGTCTGCTGTACTGCTCACACCATTGGTCCTCCACCTTCTCCTCCACCCTGCAGCCACTGACAGGCCTCAAGGTGTGCCTTGGACACTTCAGCCCCAAAGTTCAACCCATTCTTCTATGCCGCACCCATCTCAATGTACATACTTATGAAATGGGGTGAGCATAAGGCCAGATGACCTCAAGGCACAACGTGATACTTGTCAGACTCTGTGGGGTAGGGTGAGGTGAAATAGCATGAACGTTATGGCCAGCGACCCAAACACACACCCCAATGCCTGTCACTCTCTGCAGGATGGGGTGGGGTTGATGTCAGTTCTATACTTCACTGCTATTCCTATTATGCATCTCTCTTAACTCCTGCAATACCAATGCCAACACCATCAAGACAACATTCTGCATTGACAAATGTTTGTTTAATAACTGTGGTTGCCATTGTTGATCCTGCAGGTGGCCTTGGTTCAGCGTTTTCACAATTTTCTGTTTGTGCTGCACCCCAACCCCAGTTTGCCATAGGTGTTCACTCTGGGGTACTGGTTGCCCAGTTGGCACAGTGTATTGCCCTTGCAGCACTTGATGGGCATGTCTAAGAAGTTGCTGTCCTTAGGGCAATTGTTTGTCATTTACTATTGCCCTGATGTATGTGATTCTTTGTTGAAAATGGCTATCAGATGCTGACCTGAGGGTACAGCATTTGCATACTGCCTTTTAATGTTGTTTGCTCTAGGAGCAGATTACATTACTCTGCACTTGTTGCTGCCCTGTGGGTAGTTGGTTTCACATGCTGCTGCCAAGGGGAAGCATTTGAAAGTTGTTTCTGCCCTGTGGGCATTATCATGTTAGTTTGGAGTAGGCACTGACTCTGGGTGAGTACATGTCCAGTTTGCACCAGGTGGTGCTCTGGGGGTAGTGTTCCTGCCCTCCTTTAAATTCCTGTCCATTGAGAAGTTTGCCATGCCCCATGGTCAGTACTTAGCTAGGCTGTAATTGGTGCTGCCCTGAAGGTATACATATTTACACTACCGTGAGCTGCTACCCTGTGGGCAGACCTCTGTCAATAGCTCCTGTTCTTGGACAACCACTTTTCCAGTTGTGTCTGGGTGCTGCCCTACTGGTATATCTTTGCCAGTAATCCATATGTGATACCCTGTGGGTATCCCTAGCTCACTTGGCATTGTCTCATGTTAACTTTGTTGCCCATGGTGAAGTATTTGAGAAGTTATCAGTAGATACTGCTATTGTGATATTGCTTTTTCACCTTGCATTAGGTTGTACCATGGGGGTCGTAGCGTTCCAGTATTCTGCCCTTGTGCAGCTTGATATGTTGTAATTATTTGCTACCCCTGGGGTTTCTGTTCTCCAGTGTACATTACTTTCTGCCCTTAAGGTACAGGATACGAATTCAGTTTTGACCAGGTGTAGTCTGTTACCAGTTGTCAATAAGTGATGCCCATAGTGAAGTAATTTTTATGTTGTCACTAAATGTTGGCTTGCATTACTGCTTCTACTATTTATTTATTATTAGATCATTGGTTTACAGACCTTTGAGTCATAGACTCATTTACAAAGGCACCTCATCAAGAGAGCAATACATCACAGCAAACAAACAGTACAGTACATAATGCTTAGATTGACAAAGCAACCAGTGTTAGAGGCATTCACTGGTGGTACACACTTGGTAATTGGTAGATCACAGTAGTCATAATATAGATACATGAGTACCACATCAGGTAGCAACCAGAGATATTCTATTACATTAGTCAGCAGATGTTGCATGAGACCCCAGGTATCTACAGCAAAAGTAAACAGGGCAGACCCAGTCATGGGGTGAAGGTAAGGGACAGGTGGAGGATTATGTGCTTGTCAGATGGCTTCTGAGTGAGACCTTGAAAGGACCAAGCTTAGTGAAGTCAGCAATATTGGTTGGTAGGGAATTGAACCAGGAGGGAGCCCAATAACAAAAGGATCTCTGGGCCATAGAGGTCCTTACCCTGGGGACAATAAAGGAGGTTTTGACAGTGCTGTGGGTGGAGACTGAGGGGGAGGCACGCTGCAGGGAGGTGGCAACCCCAGGGGAGGAGAGCCCTAGCAGGGTCTTTTTTACAAGAAGGCAGGTTTGGAAGTGGAGTCTTTCTTCAAGGTTGAGCAAGTTGGTGGAGTACAACAGGCATGTATGGGTGCGCCTAAGGGCTCCTAGCATTAGCCTGTAGGCCTTGTTTATAGAGATCTGGATTCTTGCAAGCGCAGTGTTGTTGGCTGCAGCACAGATGGGCATCCCATAGTCAATTAGCAACAGGACAGAGGAGGTGATTGCCAATCTAAGGGCCTCTTGTGGTAGGCAGTCCCTATGGCGGTATAACAGTCCAATCCTGACATTGGTGGCGGCAGAAAGGGAATTGATATGGAAATGGAAGGAGAGTGCCAAATCAAAGGTAATGCCCAGATACTTGTAGGAGGAAACCTGCTCAATGGGGTTTAGTGTGCTAGGCAGTATCACGAGAGGGGCACCACTGGCTTTGCTTTGGTGATGTGAGAAGAGCATAGCTTTGGTCTTTTTTAGGTTCAGGACTAGCCTTTGTGATGTGAACCAATGCTCAACTCTATCAAAAGCTTGCTGGAGGGTGGCTTGGGGTGTTTTGGGGTTGGGGTCAGCAGCAAAGAGCACAGCATCATCCGCATAGTGAGGAATCTTACTTGGGTAGGCCAAGGGGAAGGAGTTCAGGTAGAGACTGAAAAGGGGAGGGCCTAAAATGAAGCCCTTGAGAACCCCAGAGCGGACAGGTCGTGTGTCAGATAGGGTGCTATTGATTTTTACCAGCTGAGTTCTGGCAGAGAGGTAGCTGGTGAACCATGCAAGGGGACCGGGGGAGAAACCAAGGCATCTGAGGGAGTCAAGCAGGAGAGGATGGCAAACAGTGTCAAAGGCCTTGGAAAGGTCAATGAACACTGCACCGGCAGGACTTCCAGCATCAAGAGCAGAGTGCAGGAAGTTGGAGAATTCTAGTAGCATGGTTGTGGTGCTGTGACCTGCACAAAAGCCATGCTGTTCAGGGCACAGGATATTATGCATGCCCAGGTATTTGGCAAGCTGGTTAGCAACTACTTTTTCAAGAGCCTTAGAGAGTGGGGGAAGGATGGAGAGAGGTTGATAGTTATCCGGGGTCGCTCGATTGCCACTCTTTAGGATAGGATTGATGATGGTAGTTTTCCTTGTGCTGGGGAGCTGCCCCAGGCACAGAGAGCGGTTGAGCAGCAGCTCATTCAGTCCTGCCCTGGGGCAGTGCACAGGCATTGTAGTCTGCCCTGTGTTATGATTTTGCCAGTAGACAACAGGTTCTTCCTGAGAGAATGAGGTTGTGAAGGTGTCACCTGATGCTGCCCTCAGTATATCTATTTTCCAGTTTTCATTAGGTGATGACCCAGAAGTTAATACTTATGGCATGCTGTCCTTGGGGAGGACCTTTGACAGTCGGGCATGTTTGCTGCTGTGCGGGTACCACTTCTACAATTTTCAGTCAGTTTGGCCCTGTGGGTAGAGCAAAGGCAATGGCTTGCTATTATGTGGCTTGTTGGCAATATACATTTCCCATGTGATGCTGATTGTTATATTGCCACTTCATTCTTCCTTAGCTGTACCACTTGTGTACGTTGCACCATGTGATGCCCTTGGGGTGTATCATGTAGCTTGCTGCCCTTGGGGAAGGATTTTGCAATGTCTCACTGTATACTGCCCCAGTGTCCCGATTCTATAATTTGTAGTCAGTGCTGCCCTGGGGGTAGAGCATAGACATTGTTTTATGCACTCTGTGTATGCTTTTGCTAATTGATATTTGATTTTGCCAGGTAGTGGTTGTTAAGTCATCACTGCATGCTGCCTCGGGGTACCAGTTCTGCACTTTCAAATAGTGATGCCTAGGGACCGAATTGTGCAGCTTTCTTCCCTTGGGAAGTCATTGATGGTTTGTACATGTCTGCTGTCTTTGAGTTACACTCTAAAATTTGCAGTCTGTGTTGCCCTGGGGTTAGAGCAAAGACATTGTATTCTGCACTGTGTGTATGCTGTTGCAAGTTTACAAAGAACTCTGCCCATAGGGCAGTAGTTGTTAAGTTGTCCATACATGGTGCCCCAGGATACCAGTTCTGCATGTTGCACAATGTGATTCCCTGTGGGTATACTGTACAGCTTCCTGCCCTTGGGGAAAATGTTGGTGGTTTACACATGGGGTTATGCTACTTTATTTTGTGGTAAGAGTGATCTGTGATGCCCTGTGGGTATGACTTTTGTAGTTGACAATAGCTCTTGCCAATGGTGAATTGATTAGGCAGTTGGCATGAAATTCTGGTCTGGGTGCATGATTTTGCCAGTTAGCACTATGTCCTGGACAGGGGGTAGTGTTTGGTTAGTTGACACTAGATGTCATAATGTTTACACAATTTGTTGATCTTACAGGATGAAAATAGTTATTAGATGAATCATTTGAACAGTCATTTTGCAAAGAACATCATGCATGTGTTCAGTGTAGTGTCCATATATTTAATGATGAGAAAATGAATGATTTTATCAGAAATTATTTGCACTCAGAAGAAAATGGCTAAGGTATATTTGTGTCCTGCATTCAAAGATCTTCCAAAATTTTCCAGTGGTGATGTGAGTGAGCCAACAAACCAACAGGAAAGTCAACTGGCAAACCTGAACGTAGCTGAGCAAATTCTTGCCCTGCTTACATGTCATTTATATTTGTATAAAAGAACAGTGCAGGGTTGCATAGTAAGGTTGGTGCAAGAGCATTTTCAGCCCAATACAGTATAATGAATATACAAGAAACCAAAGTGAATTGTGTGAATGAGGAACTGCTTCAATCTATAAATATGTGGCTAGCAGAGGGATTATTGAATGGTGACATCCTGTTAAAATCTGTGGAATAGACTCAGACTCTACAAAAAAAGATCTTGGCAACTGCAGGTATTCTGTTAATCCAGAGGGCATTACTATGTTAAGAATAACTTTCAATGCCCAGAGAAGGATGGATGACAGTGACTACATTGCTGTTAATAAAATTATAAAATCTGATTTGCGTGACAGCATAGTCTTCTGCCAGCCATAGCCCCACAGTGTTAAACAGCCATAAATAATAGTACCCCGCTCTCTTTGGCAATTGGATGTGTTGTAAATATGGATTATCTATATTTCTCAAAGGAACCAACAAAAGAATAACTCAATATGGTTTTGCTTTTGATGCTGTTGTGGTCAGGAGAGACAGTTGTGCTAATGGCAGAAAAATATATGTGTCAATAGGGTTTTGTTGTGGGGACACTGATTAGAATAGAAAGCCCATCTCAAGCAGGGATGTAGCGAAATTAAATTTTGCCAGCAAAATTGTGGCGAAATCTCCAGTTTCGCTGTGTGAAATGTTTTGTGTAACTGCAGTGAAATTTCAGTTTCACCCACAATTTTGCCCTGCGAAATATTCCAATTTTGCACAACACTAGTCTCAAGCCACTGAATTTTTTCACAGTTCAATGAAGTGACAGCATGAGGATGAAAATCCCGTGATAACCTACTATCAAGTCTTTACAGAATTCAGCAGGTTATTACAGTGTTCTAACAGCAGTGTAAATCTAGTTATTATAGGAGGTCACCAGTTCTTTTATTTATTTATTTATTTAGTTATATATTTATTGGATTACAATACCTTTGAGCCAGAGGATCTTTTGTAAAGGTTTCACGTCAGGTAAAAGACATAGTAAGTTACAAAAACAGGTAAAGTGAAAAGTGCATGATAGACAAAATAAAGTGCAAACTTAAGGAGAATACAGAATAACAATGCAGCCAGGCAAAGGCTATTTCATGATGGGGGGTAGAATAGAAGTGGGGGGAGTATGAGACAGGTGGATAAGACAGACTGAAAAGGGAATGGGGATAGAGGAAGGGGGTGAAATAGAGGTCCAATGGGGGGTCAGTTTCATGATAAATGGATGGGGGATCTTAGGTCAGACAATCATACCTGAACTGTGTTGTACAGTGCTGGTGAAGTTTGTACATAAAGGGGATGATGGTGAACTGTTAGAGTGTGATGGTGGGAGCTCATTTAGCCAGCTTGGTGCACTGTACTTAAAGGAGTGCTGCGCTATGGAGGTGCAACAGAACAGGTCTTGGCAGGCCAGGTTAGACATTCCATGGGTGTGGTGAGGGTTGGTTACCTGGTTAAGAAGCTTTTGGAAAACTGGAGGGGTTAGGCCAAGACAGATTTTTTTTGCAAACAGACAGGTCTGATACTTTATATAGCCCTTAAGATGTAGCCAGTTAGATTGAGCATACAACTCACAAGTATGAGTGAGTCTATGTGCACCAGTAGATAGTCTGCAGGTTTTATTAAGGGCTATGCTTATTCTTTTTAAGCATGGTATATGTGGCAGTATCAGAAATAATTAGCACATAGTAAATTATGGAGAATATTGAACTATTGATTGCTATGCGGTGGGCATAAAGGGTGAGACAGTGCCTATGCCTATATAAGAGCCCAGTCCTGGAGTTTACTGCCTTAACTAAATGGTCCATGTGGGTGACAAACAACATGGAGGTACCTAGGGTTATACCAATGTATTTGAACTGCTGAATCTGTTTAAGGGATGAGTTAAGATTATTAAGGATGGTCAACTGGTGTAGTTTGTTCCAATTGTGAGGACTGGCGAACAGCATATATTTCATTTTTTTGTAACGAAGAAGGAGTTTCTGGTCAGAGAACCATTCCTCAACAGCAGAGAAGTTGTCCTGTCATTGTTCAAGGGAGAGGGGGTCAGGGTGACTTGAGAATATGACAGCATCATCCACATAGAAAAGTAGGTTACATGAGCAAGCCTGAGGGAGGGTGCTAAGGAATAGACTAAAGAGCAGGGGACCTAGGATCGATCCTTACAGGACCCCAGATCGCACATGGTGGCTATTGGAGAGCGCATTACTTATTTGAACTTTCTGGGATTGGCCACCAAGGTAGCTCTCAAACCAACCCATTATCAGCCAAGAGTCCCAGGGTGTGGAGTGAGTTGAGTAATAGGGTATGATTGATAGTATCAAATGCTTTTGTGAGGTCAATATATATATTGCCCCCACTAGGTGACCCTGGTCCAGAGCATTGTGTATTAAGCCAGTGTATTCAAGTAGTGCAGTGGTGGTGCTATGTGCCTTCCTAAATCCATGCCATTGCAGGTATTGTAGTTGATATTTCTTGAGGTGATCTATAAGCTGATCCAAGACAATGCATTCCAAAGCTTTTGAGAGGGGAGGAAGAATGGAAATAGGGTGATAGTTATAGGGCTGAGTTTGGTCACCACTCTTGTAGATAGGTGTATCCACTGCAATTTTCCATAGTGCTGGGACATGCCCAAGGCAGAGTGATAGGTTCAGTAGTTTAGAGAGGGGTAGTAGGACTGCATCCAGCGTTAAATGAAGAAGTTTCAGATCAAGTCAGTCACTACTGGATCTAGTTTTGCATAGCACCCAACCTAGGTGTATGGTAGCCTCAGTTAAGGTGACTCTCCTGAACTGAAATGGGGGAGGTCTTGGGAGGGGCAGGCATTACTACCTTTTGCTATGCAAGTCAGTGTATCGAAAACGTCAGGGGGAGAATGCCACCAAGGTCAGAGAAGGTACTGTTAAAGGTATCAGCAATGTGCTTGGGGTCCTGGACGGTCTCACCCTCAACTTCAATAATATTGTGCGAGAATTTGCAGGAAGTGCTCATCATGTCATTAAGGTTAACCCAGAACCTCCTGTCATTGCCCAAGGAGTTTGAGAGCTCATCCCTAAAGTGCTGGATTTTAGCTAGGTGGATTTTGCAGGTATAGGCATTCCTGGCTGCTTTGTACAGCCAAAGGTCAACCTGTTTGTCAGTGGCACTGGCACGGTGCCAAAGATTGTCCTTGTCCAGTTTTTGATGGGGTCATAGATGTCATAGGCATTATTGAATTTGGCGATGACATACTCAAGTGCTTGGTAGATGTTATGTGCAGTGTCAATAAAAGACCAGTCATAATTTATAAGATTAGCCTGGAGGTTTTACAGCTGCCCTTTCTTCAGGACCCCATACAAAACTGTTTTGGCTGGAGGCTTAGGGGACCTGTTTGATCAGAATCAGAGAACAAGGGGAATGATCACTAATACCATCTGGGAGGATGGCAGTGCCATAAATTCTCTCCAGTTGGTTAGAGATAATCTAGTCTAGGAGGGAACTGGAGTCCTTCCGATGGTTAATTCTGGTAGGCAAGTTGATTAACTGGGCTATATTGATCAAGATAAGGGCACCCTTGAAGGGGCAGCCTCAGGGGCCAGCCAATTAACATTGAAGTTCCCTAGTGCAACTACTTCTGTGTTGGGGGCAGGTTGGATAGGTAGTCAACAAGCTTGTTGAAGCCAGCAGCCTGATCATGCAGCGGTATGTAAACCGAGATAATGGTGAGAGTTTTACCATGGGGCATACAAAAATAGCCCGAGGGCAAGGACCTGAGCATTTTTGGTGCAGTCCAACTGGGGGAGGGCAAGACTTTGGAGTGTGTCCTTGTTGTAAATTGCACACCCTCTGCCCATTTTTCATAGCCTAGCCTTATGGAAGATGGTATACCCAGAAAGGGAAACAGCACAGTCCAGAATCTTAGGTGTAAACCAGGCTTCCACCACAGATATTATGTCAGGATTATGTAGTGTAATCCATACCTGGAGATCAGCAAATTTAGGTAACAAGATCTGGATATTAATAGAAGCCAGTTTTACGGCTCAGAGGTTTTTATTGCAGTGGCTAGCGGACTGGGTGGGGCCAGGGTTGGGGTGTATGTTACTTGAGAGAAGGGAGAGGAGTAGTGCAGTTCATGGTAAAGATTGCCATAACATCTTTAGAGTGGTAGGTGGTTTATGCTGCCTGAGCTTAACATCCTTGTGAGCATATGATATAATGAGTCGAGTTAGTAAAGAGAGTGTGTTAGTGCAAAGTACTTAGCCGAGCATCTGGGCAGTTGGGCTGGTTTGAAGACAGATTCTGGGTTGTTACTTAGGGTGGCAAGGCCCACTGGGAGGAGGTTATTGGTAGGGGGAGCCAGTTGGTGAAGTGTTGATTCTTGCCAAGACCAGGGAGTCTTAGGATGATGGAGATTAGTATAAATGAAACTAAGCTGCTGTGTCCCCACATGGTGTTTGAGAGGGCCTGGAAGAGATCAAGGGTATTGGTAGGAATGGGTGACAAAGGGTAAGTGGAAACCACTTTACTAATCAGTGATCTTGCAAAGGTAGAAGGAGAGGCAGAGAGGGGTGGTGGCATACCAGGAGGTATGATAGCATAGCAATGGAGAAAACAAATGGCGCAGAGGAGGCATGGGTACAGAAATCATAGAAGAACCAATAACACAGAAAAGGTCATGCACATTCACCAGACTCCTACTACACATGCCCTTTGATTGAACAATGAAGACTTTGAAAAGTTGACATATATAAAAGTCACTTTTTCTTTAAAAAAAATAAAGTCATCTGGACATGCAGACATCAGAAACAGCTCCACATACCAAAGTTTCACATGTCACGATGCATGCTTTGTCAAGGTACAATGAGAAAGCATACATTGTTACACATAAAACATCAGTAGTACAAACTGTCCCTGACGTCTGCATGTTCAGATCACCTTTCTTTTTTATAATAAATGTGACATTTATTTATCTAAAGTTTTAAAAGTTTTCATTGTTCAAGCAATGTGATTTTCTAGCAACGAAGTGGTGAATAAAGAAATAATGCATGACAGGGTGTGTGTCATGCTGGGATTATGCCACACTGGGGGGGGGTTGGGCACGAGGCCACAGGCCAAGTGTGTCCAATGCCCCAGGTGTGGCATTATCCCAAATGACACACACCATGGAATGCATTATTCCTCTAATACAATGGCTCGTTGTTATATATAAAATAAAACAAAAATTTAAAGAATGTTTATTAGTGTAGACAAATATTTTTATTTCTTAAGAGGAGATGCAAAAAAAGAGGTCATCTAGCTTATCATCCAAAAAATCATCTACAGGTTCACAGTGCTGAGACTAGACCCATGGCGTTGTGCTGGGATAACGCCATGGATCCAGCCCCAAATTGACCAATCACAGTTCAAGATTTTTCCTTGCCATTGTATAATATGCATTATCTTTTCTCTGTCCTTAATACAATGTCATATACATGTTCATCATGTCATCATATACAAGTGAAATGTTAACTCTTTTATTTTTCTTTTAACATTAACTTTGATGGGAGTCATGTGATGGCAGCTTGAGGGAAAGACATGCCTGTCCTCCGCTCTTCTCCTCTCTAGCTAATTTTACCAATTTATTAGCATTTTCGGTGCTTTCTACTTTCAGCAAAGAACTATGCTGCAGTCCTCTGGGGCCTAAAAATCTCTGGCTGCACCAATGGCCTTTACAGAAGATAAGTTCATGGCCAAGATTGTCCCTGTAAAGAACTCCTTGCTTGTGCTTATCAAGGTGCTCCAGAAGTTGCATACCTCTGTTGACTTGATCACTTGAAGAGTCAGGGATGTGGAGACTCGTATGTCTTCCCTTGAGGACTGGAGACATCGCCAGGACCCCGAGCTTGGTTGCCTTCAACAGTACCGTTGTAAGACTGAGGACTGCCTGGAGAATCTGGAAGGCTGATCCTGAAGAAACAATGTGGTGGTGATGGGACTACCGGGAAGGCACTGAGGGCCCCCAATGCTGTGATTTTTGTGCAAAAGCTGTTCGAGAAAAATTGCAGGGCCCTCTCCTAACAGACCGGTATATGTGGTTGAGAGAGCACACTGGTTCTTGCTCCCCACACCGCCCCCTAGCTCTCCTCCTTAACCCATAATATGCTGCCTGTTAAATTTCTTAGATAAGCAGCACATTCTCAATGAGAGCCATGATCTCCAGAAAGTGCTTTGGGAGGGGAAGAAATTAAGAATTGCCCAGGACCTCCCGTTTTCAGTGCACCAAAAATGAGCTGCATTGCACCCTATTTTGTCAAAGTTGATTGTGACTGGTATTAAATTTAAGATGAGTTACCCACCACACTACAGGTGTTGCTTGAGGTGACTTGGCTTGGCTTTGATACTCTGGAGGCTGCTTCAGCAGAGTTATCCAAGTGGCTGCCTGATTTAAGTAAGCAGCTATGTAAATGACTTTCTGGCAATCATGATGGACTGAATATGTGGATTGAAGCTTTATCTGACTACAGTCCCCCTTTTAAACTGCGGACTGCCAGCTTTTTGGCAATAGTGAGTTTGGGGTTTGTTGCAACCATGGTGGCTGGGCCTATAGACTGATGGCTTACAGCTTTCTGATTACGGGGTGCTGTGCTCTTTCAAGCGCAAGGCTGCTGCATGGACTGTTTGAATGCTGTACCTTACCGGACTGACCGTGCCATCTGGTTTATTTATTTCATATACTTCTGTTCTGCCCTGTTCTCATCTTGAACCATCGTTTTGGGGCTCTGACCTTTATAGACAGTGGATGTTATGCAGTGCTTGGTGGTGGCAGTGTCTTAGTGCAGGGTACCATCAGCCTCAATTTTTGTTTTGGAGGATCTTATGGACTTGTTTATGCTTCTGTATATGTGTGAACTTTTTCCATTTCAAGACTCATGCCCTCAGGGGCTTATGTGGGACTTTGTATACCCATGGCTGTCTTAGCCTTTTATTTTTACTGCTTCTCACCCTTTGTGACCCCATGAGTTTTCTCTCGGTGTTTGTATTTGTATACTTTTGTATTGTTTATTAGAGTTCCAATGTTAATGCTTGTTAGTTGTTCTGAATCCTTTTGTAAGATCCAGGTTTTTTGTACCTGGTTCGTTTTTGTGGTGGTCGGGGGTTGCCATAGGGGTTTGGTTGCTTTAGCTCAAGGCCGGGGGTGGGGGGTAGGGGGTGGTGAAGTAGGCTCTCATCCATCATGGACAAGTGTATGTTGGGAGGTCATTCGCTTTTACTGGGGGCTGCAGGGTACTTTTTTTTTTGAGTGGGGTTGGGTCTCAGGGAGCTAGTTAATGGGTGGGTGCGTGATGTTGGTGTTTCGTTCCTTTGCATCACTTCTTCAGGGGTTTCCTATCTTTCTCTGCTTGGTTACTTGGATTACAATGTTATACATGTTTAGGTTGGCTTGTTATATCTGATTTTTCTCCCACTGACATTGATTTTTTGGAGGGTGGGTTTTTAAATTGTTCCTTTTATTTGTACTTTATTGGTTGGTTTTAGGGTGTTGGTGGTTAGGGGAGTGGGGGAGGGCACATAGACCATCACGTCAGGGCTTCTTGTGAGGTTCATTTCTCTGTTATGCCTCCTTTTTCATTTATATTCCATTAGCTATGAGTGTCAAATATAAATGTTTGTCATGGAATGTGAAGGAGGCCCACAATAAGCAGAAGCGATATAAGCTTGTCATCTTCAAAAGCTTAACCCTAATATAGTTATGCTGCAGGAAACCCATTTGACTCGAGAGGAAGTATCAGTTTTCAGAAGGCATTGGGTGGCCCAGGTTTTTGGGGCAGAGGTGCATACCTCAAAGAGTGGTGTGGCTATCCTACAGTAGTTGCTGAGGGCACTGCATTTCAACTGATACATGAGTACTGGGATCCTGAGGGTCGACTCATTTTGCTTCAGGATCATGTGGGTACTTCAGTGGTTATACTTGGCTCCATTTATGGCCCTATTTCTGATTCACCTACTTTTTTCTCTGACCTCAGTCTCCATCTTTCCTCATTCTCCTGGCTACCCACCATTCTTGGTGGGGATTGGAATTTAGTCATTCATAATGACCTAAATAGATCCGTTCTGAACAGACAGAGTTTGTCTCTGGGCCAGAGGGATCTTGGTGGATTTTTAGACCAGCTTGGTTTAGTTGATCCCACGAGACTCTTGCATCCTATGGACAGGCAGTCCTCTTTTTTTTTCCTCTGCCCATGGGACCTTCTCCCAAATTGATTTTTTCCTGCTGAGTGGGTCTTCCCTCCCAGGTCTGGTCTCCACTGATATTTTACCTAAAGTTCACTCCAATCCCACTCCTGTTAAGCTAATTCAGGTTCTCCAAGAGGCCAAGGAGAGGGATGGCATCTGGAGACTCAATACTTAACTCCTAAAAGATGCTACCCTGGTAGTTAGCTTGAGGGATTTTATCTGTAACCTCTGGGAGGCTAGTATAGGTTCAGTTTCAAGGTTTGGTTGGCTGGGGGGCCCTTAAGTGTGCCATATGTGGTGAATGCATCAAATTGGCTTCAAAAGGAAGAGGAGACACACTCAGGAAAAAGATAGGCTCCTGGCGGTAATTAGGCACCTGTAGAAGAACCTGTCTGCTAACTGATTGGCAGCAGCTGGAGTCTTCTTGATTAACCTATACTGAATTGCTTGCTGAAAAGGCATATCTGGTCATTCTCCGCACTAACTCCAGATATCCTGAATCTGGAAAGCATGCGGGCAGGTTACTGGCAGGGAGACTCCGGTAGATAGATGAAACTTGTGGTGTGTCTTCCTTGAGACCTGGCTCAGGCCTTGATATTATTACCCAACTTAGGGATATTGTAGAGACCTTTAAAAACTTTTTTCAAGATCTCTATGCTGCCTCTCCTTCCTCTCTGGAGGACCAGGCTAAGATTCTGGAATATCTGTCTGGGCTTCCTTTTCCCACTCTCTCTTCATTCCAGCAGGAATTTTTTTGGGGGACCCTTAATGTGCTTGAGGTTCAAGCAATAATTCACCAGCTCAATTTGGACAAGGCCTCAGGCCTGAATGGGTTTGGAAATAATGTTTATTTCACCTTAGAGAGGAGCTTTCTCCCTTTCTCACTCAGTTGTTTACTTTTTTCCTCATTGATGGGTTGGAGGATTTCTCTGTCACCCAGGCGTGGGTTACTCTTTTATGAAAGCCAGGTAAGGACGTGCTTCTGCCTGCTAGATACAGGCAGATTTCTCTCCTTAACTCAGATCTCAAGAATTTGGCCAAGGTTTTCACTAATAGACTCAGGTCTGTATGGGATGCTTTGATTTTGCCTGCGCAAGTGGGATTTATGTCCAGCCACTTGTCCAGAGACCATACATGGAAAATTTTGTATTTGATTTCTGCATCTGAGGAGAGCAGGGTCCCTGTGACCTTGGTCTCTTTTGATGCAGAAAAAGCTTTTGATCCTGTTTGATGGCCTTTCTTGTTCAAGTGCTGAGGAAATTTGGTATTCTGGATAATTTTAGTAAGTGGATCCAGATTATGTATACCAATCCCTCGGCCCAGATTCACTGCAATGAGTTCCCTTCCTCTCCCTTTATTATAGGTTGGGGGATGAGGCAGGGTTTCCTTCTTTCCCCCCTTCTATTCAGCTTGTACCTGGAACCCCTTACATTGCATTTACAGATCTGGCAAGATGTCAAGTGCATACAGGTAGGGTATCAGAGGTATATGGTATCTACTTATGTGGATAATTTGCTGTTGCACCTCAAGGACCCTGTCTCATCTATCCCAGATGCATTGCGGGAGATTGTTCCTTTTGCCAGTTTATCTTGGTACAAGTTTAATTTGGAAAAAACTCAAGTTATGCCATTAAATTCTTTAATTTCTAAGACTGAGATTCTGGACCTTGGCCTATCTTGGGAACCCAATGCTCTTACCTACTTGAGTATTCATGTACCTCAGTGTCTCTCTGATCTGGTCTCTTTATACCACCCCCATTCTGCTTAGTGTTAAAAATGACTGTATGAGATGGGATGCTCTGCCTTTGTCCCCTTGGGGGATAACATACATGTTATCAAGATGAATGTTCTCCTGAGGCTACTCTAGCCACTAAGTATGCTTGGAGTTTTCTTGCACAAAGCTTGATTTGTATCCCTTCAGAAAATTTTAAACCATTTCATAAGGAAAGGTGGATCTATCCATAGGGCTTATTATAAATGAACCCTTCCGAGAGATAGGGGCTGCCTCCGTCTCCCTAACATTTTTGTTTATTACCTTGCTATACATGGAGCCACGTTTTTCTGCTGGGTAGGGCGAATGGTGAGGATGCCGATGAGGGGTACCGACCTCTATGGCTAAATATTGAATCCTCACTTTGCCAGGGGGCTGGCATTCATTTTGCCACTCTTTTGTACACTAAACTCTCCAGGGTCCCAGCTATGATTCATGTTCCTTTTTTCAATTGGTCTCTAAAAGCTAGGTTACAGATGGAGAATTTTCTGCATTCTGACTGGTCACAGTTGCTGTCTTAGCCTTTTCTAGCTAATCCCAACGTGGAACCTTTGTAAAAGAGCCCTGGCTCAAAGCTGTCTTCTGAAATAATAATAAATAAATAAACAAACAAACCTAACAATGTAATTGGTGGTTGCCCAATCCCAATTTTTTGTTCCCTCCTAAGTAATGTAAGGGTGGTTGACATCACTGATCAGGGGAAGATTCTCTCCCATGGGGAGTGGCAAGAATCATTCAGATACCTGTCCTCCATCCTTTTAAATATTTGCAATTGTCCCATGCCCTTTCCTCTTATTTTGGTTGTGGCCCTTGGGACCCAGGTGATAATGAAGTTTTTTCTAGGTTTTTGGAGATGAGTACCCAACCCCACCAAGTTGACAACTTATATTCTGGCCTATAATTAGCTGATCCTTCTGCTCTGGTAGGTGCCTGCTTTTATTGGCAGCAAGCCTTTTCTTGGCATAGTGATATGAAGTGGTGGCTGTCTCTATGGCGTAATCTATATAAATATGTTAAAAGAGACCATTATAGATGGACCCAATTTTGTATCTTGCAAGACATGTATTTTGCTCCCCTTATACTCCACCAAATGGGATGGACTAACACTCCAGACTGTACTCATTGTGGTGTGGCCATAGGTAATATGGCATGAGAGCGTCCCAAGGTGGCTTCTTTCTGGAGGAGAATTAAAGGATTCTCTAGACCCTTTGTTGGGCCTAGAAGATATTTGTCTGTTAGGTGACTTTCCTCCTTCTTTGTTTGGGCCTCGTAGGGCCCATATAGCCTTGATTTCAGCTATGGCTAAGATGAACATCCTTTGGCACTGGAAGGAGGATTCCACACCATCTTATAAGGAGTGGTATTGTGAGCTCATGCAGGCTCTTAAGGTTGAGAAGCAGATTGCTAGATTACATAAGAGAGATTACCTCGTTCTCCAAAGGTGGGCAATACTTCAGGCCCTTATGTCTCTACTGTGAACGGAGGACTAGAGGTGTCTGTTGGGTGCTCCTGCTTTTCTGTCTTTTAATTTTGCTACCCCCCCCACTTCTTTCCTTTCCCTTTCTTCCTTTTCTTGGTTGATGTCCCTGTTTAGGAACCTCATTATTGTAATACAATGGTTTTCCTTCCTGGTTTGCTGGTGCTTTGGGTGGGTGGATAGGTGGAGGGGTGTTTTTCATTTTGAATTTAATGTATAGTGTGGGATTTGTGTATGGGGGGAGGTGGGTTGGGGGTTATGCTTGTTGTATTGTATTGTAAAAGGTTTAGCATGTTTTGCCTGGCTGTAGCTTTGTCTGTCTTCTCATTCAATAAAGTTTAAATTATAAAAAAAAATAACATTAACCTTGATATAACAAACAGTTGTTTGATCAGAAATTGGGGCTGAGAATTTACAAAGCTACATTCCTTACAGAGGGTTTTTTTTTATCTCTGTCAAGAATCTGTTCATCATGTCATTATGCAGCTTGAGGAGTTTGGGACCCAGACCATGTGTAACTCTTTGATGTGTTTTCATGTTCTTCAGCATTAATCTTGAGATTTCTTTAATGTACTGTATTTTATAAGAAAAAAATAATAGCTGATTAGAACTAAGAAATAGGTATACACACATGGGTCTGGCAGAATAGCCTAGAGTTTATTTTAACAAGCTGTGAAGGAGCTTGAAACATCCAGCAGACCTGGGTTTGATTCTCACAACCTCCACTTGCATATCGTGTGACACTTAACAAGTCACATAACCTCCCCAGTGATGCTGGGTCACCCCTGAAAGCAGGCACTTGTGCCTAGTAGGGCTTATTGGGTTAACAAAGAATATTATTACCAACTTACAATACAGCTGCCACATTAAATCTAACAACAGAAACATTTTGTAACAACTTAGAAATAAACAGTAAGAAGATTCAAAACAGAATTAAAAAAGCATCACCAAATCCAAGCCTGAAAAGGAGTGCCACACGTAGACCCACCTCCAGTGAGAAAAGTGAGAAAGAAGTACCACAATGAATCAGGAGGTGTTTCCGTTACCCCAGTCACACTCCATGCAGGATCTTTTAAGTAAAAAAGCACACCTTGAAGTTGACATCTGGTGCTCTAGGGTCAGCTTTTTATCCACAGTAGGGTTGGGCAGACCCAGATAGTTCCTGACCCTTATTATCAGGATCAGGATCCAGGGCAGGATCCTGATTAGTTCTGATTTAAATTAGAATCTTTAGGAGATTAATGTTAATATCCAATAAACACTAAATGCCCTAAAACATAAAAAATAAAGCATTTTGCTAAGCTGAGTGTTTTTCTAATACCATTCAAGGCATTTTAGTGCTCAATGTCCCATTTTTTCTCTACTGAAAAGACTCCACTTGTGCACCAACTCTTGGATTGGCTTACTGACCAACAGACGGCTGCCATACCCATCAGAAAACATACATTCCCATACACCTCTGGTCTGCTGACACTCTCACGGATTAAACAGCTCTCCTTCATTCACTGTAAGTCAGCGTACAAGTTCAAGGTCCCTCTAATCTGGTAGTGCTAACACCCACCCTGCCCCAATATGTACATCTGGCTTCCTTATGCGTAAATACCAACAGTACCCTAGTATGAAAAAATCACTGCCTGCATCTGCAGACACCTGCTCTGAACCAGTATACACATCCCTACAGCTATCTGCTGAAATGCACTCTGCCCAATATAGTCAACC
The DNA here is from genome assembly GCA_016271365.2 of Neoceratodus forsteri. Taxonomy (NCBI): domain Eukaryota; kingdom Metazoa; phylum Chordata; order Ceratodontiformes; family Ceratodontidae; genus Neoceratodus; species Neoceratodus forsteri. Next base: position 846,686,453 of record CM057449.1, on the reverse strand, counting down.
TTGTCCCTTCCCCCAATCCATGCTGACAGACCTTCAGTGTTGTGGCTAGGAAAACAAACTTTTTATACCAGAGCCCTTTTCACCTCCTCTTTGCCTCCCACCTCACTCACAGTTGTATTTCACAAGTGCATAACAGAAACATCTGCAGCAGTACTTAATATTATGCATTCACAACACAAGAATTTATTTATTTAGAAACTGGTGACTGTGAACACCGCAAGGCACATTTCAAGGTGTGGCCAGGAAAGGGTGTACAAGGGAGAAAATGAATACACAGGTTATAAAAAAACAATAACATAACAGAAAGCATAAACATACAGTCTAGTGAGAGTACAGTTAGTGCAGGCCAAATCATATAACATACGTTGGAATAGGGATTGGGCTGTAAGGTAACCAAAATCAATGCCAGGGCCCACGGTACCACCCCTGCTTAAATAAACTTGTAAACCTTGGCATTTTTGCTGTATACCTTCTTACACCCATGCCCCTGTCTGCTAATGAATAGACCCTTGCCACCTGTACCTCTCAACCTTTTGACAATGAAATGTGGGACTCTGGTGCTAAAAATGTGGGATGCCTCAACCAAATGGAAAACATGCAAGCTCAGAAAAAGGTAGCACTCATGTAGAGTGCTGATTATTGAGTGCTGCACTTTTGAGCGACTGAGTAATAGCGCTCTACAAGACAGCGAATGGTGCAGTACGGTGCTATATCCTGTATAGTGAGTACAGCAAGGAACTATATTCACTATTGCAAGATATAGTATTGTTTGAGGCCAGTTCCAGCTGAGCTGCTTGCATAGCGAGTGGTGTACACCACCACTTGCAATACAAGCAGACCGGGTTTAGGTCCAGCTAAAGGCAGAACAATATTTTTATTTTGAAATCCAATAACTAGCCCTGTGATCCACACCCCCCTTGGAGTTCATTACTGAAGTTTAGGGGTGTGGGGGGCTTGCCCTTCATGGGGGTGCGGCACAGCCCCCACATAAAAAAAAGATTACTTTGTGCTTTGGTTATGATTAGCCACTGCTGCTATTTGCAACGGTCCGTACAATATCCATCATCCTTTTGACCACGGGCTCAAGTTTGTTCAGTCTATGTGATAGGCAGTCATTCAGACTCACCTTTATCACATAGAACCCAGTAAAATGGCAATGAATTGGTGCATTTATTTTTGTGCCAAGTTCATTTTTTTTTCACGTTTGCTATTTTAAAGCCTGAGTTCACAGCACCTTCTCTGTCTGCGCAGCAGCCCCTTATCCATTATGTGGCAGAGGTTGGGCAGAGCAATTCTAAGGGGCAAAATATAGGACATCACTACTCCCTCTTAATGTGGGACTGCTGAGAGGTATGCAAGGCCAAGCAGCATCTGATGCCATTTCCCTCTCCCCATTCCATCATACTGTATGCCATATTATGTACACAAAAACTTATATAAAGACCTGAGGTGATAATTGTGACTCCTTGAGTCCTCACTCCTTTCCCACTCAGTGACTCACTCACCCGCATGTCTGACTGTACTCTGTTCACTTGCTATATTATATGTCCACCAGTCCACTCTCACCAGCCAGCATACACCATTATACCATCTTGCATTCACACCTGCTCAACATTTCCCACTGATACATGAAATCCTGTCTGCTTCTCTGGTCACTGCAATTATCTCATGATGCTGGAAGAGACATCAGTGAACAGCATGCTGACAGAAGGAAGAATATTTTTTGTGTCATTTTCTGGGGATTAGGAATTTTGCCTTGGCAGATGGGAATGGAGATTTTTTTTAATTTATTTATTGTTAAATTACTGTGTTGTGGCCGAAGGAAGAGAAGCAGATCAGATACAGGACTCTAACAGAAGAGTCTTGATCTACCCGAGTCTGTTGGATGGTGTCAGATCTACGGGGGTTCTGATTTTGAGCAGACCAGTCCATCCATCCCTTATCCACAGTGACCCAAGATTACTCACCCAATTCATGTATCTGATACCATCTTAGCATCAGCACTACCCATGGTGGAAACATACCATCATGATATGTTGTAGACATTCAGTATTGAATTCCCCTGAGGCACTCACTTGTTCAGCCCCCTACACTGTGACACTTCTGTCTGGTACACAAAACACAAAAAGCTGGTTATCATCATCATCATCTTAAAACTACATGGAGGAGATGCATTGCACTGTCAAATTAAAAATGTAAAGTAACACTAGCGTCATTAAGTGTGTTCAGCACACCAAATGTGTGTAGACGGAATGAACATACTTTGCAGCACTTTACTTTCGGATCCTTCCTCTGTGTGGTTCCTGGTTGTGGTTTAGCTGAATGGAGTTTGGCAGCAGGGTGGGACCAGGAAGCACATTTTTAATGTATATAATTCTATCATCAGCATATTAATGAAATCCCAAGACTTTGTATTTAATGAGCTCCACCAACAGCAGTATATACACTGTAAATAACTTGGGTGCCAAAATCGACACTTGAGGTGCACCACAGTAGACAGTGTCATTACTGAAGATGAAAGAGAACATTGCAACTTGCTGCACCATGCTGAGTAAGTTGAATTTAAACAACCATAGCAGTGTTCTTTTAAGACCTACGTAGTGGCTCACATGACACAACAGCACCCCATGGCCAATGGTTTCACATGCAAAGGAAAGGTCAAGTAAGGCAAGAATGGAATGCCACCTGCTATCCTGTGCCAGGAGGAGATCATGCTGCACATTGAGAAGAGCAGTGTCAGGACTATTATAAGGTTGCAAACCTGTCTGGAAATGCTCATACATGTTTCTTCAGGTGCTGCTGCAAGTGCACCACCACCACCTTCTCAATCAGTTTCACCATCATATGGAAGGTTCAGGATGGGACAGAATATGTAGGGAATATTACGTTTCAGCTACGATTGTTTTAAGTAGAGGCTTCTATATCACCCTCACCCTCTTCAGAACATATGGAAGAACATGCTCCCTATGTGAAGAACCAATGACCTTCCCCAAAATCTAACACAAGGACCACTAGCACTAAAGAATAAGCCTGGTTGTCCCTGGTTCCAATAAATAGTGAGCAAGATGCAGTCATAAGATCACCAGAAGAAATACACCTGAAAACAGCATTAAAAGTGGTACAAAGGTTGCTCAGCACTGTTTACTTTCTATTCATTATTGTATCTCAGTTGAAAATCTTGGCTTTAAGCAGCTTTTCTTCCCTTGAATAATGAGATTGGTAGGAGTTTGTGCATTCCTTGAAGCTGATAAATCAGCAGGCAATCTTTCCAACTCTGTCAGCACATTCTGCTGCTTCACTTAAAGAATGGCATAACAAAAACACAACAGACTGTAAATATGTGAGATTATGATAAAGGTAAAAGTAGCAAGAGAAACACACATAAGCACCTCAGGGTTTGTTAGTGTTTTATACACAATTAAATTGTGTGAGAAGTGGTGACTGGCATGTCAGTGCAACAGTACCACAACAGCTCATGACAACAGTCACCCATCTCAATAACTACCTTCTGTTATTACCAGCCTACTGGAATGAATATGATTAGCAATGCTCAAGCACAATATGAAGAGCCAGGAAGAAGTTCATTGAACTGATGTGCTGTACTGCAGCTTGTGTCACCCAAGGTTGTCTGTGTGTTTGGACCAAATAACAGTGCAGAAGAAGTGCCACTAGTGACATCACTGAGCTATGTCCCAGGGAATCCGAGTGCTGTGATGGTGTAGGGTATGGGCTTGGACAGAAAGGATGGCTTCACATGAGAAAGGGTTGAAAGAGATAATGGTAAAAGGACATAGTCTAATAAGTCACATACAGCCTTTGTTCATATGGGAAAATGGCTCAGTACACTCCTGAGTGCAGAACTGCATCAGCCGTTTCTCCACAACCATGCAGTGTTACTCTATGCCATGACCAGAAAGGATGTTTTGTAATGTATACTGCACCCTGAGTTTGCTCATTTTGCAGCTATTTAAGAAACCCATTTGCCAGAGTGTGCATCAATGTGGGTAAACAGAAGTGGATAATGTATAAATGTGGAGCTAGAACATTACTGGAGCCATGCTATTGAGAGAGCACTGGGGTCAGGAACATGACATTTTTTTATTTGTATTTTACTCATGGCTCCACATCAAGACAACTTTTATGTTTATAACATGTATAATAAAAACAAGTCTTTCTAAATTTTGTTACACATGCTATAAGTGAAATTATAAAATGGCAAAAACAATCCCTGGGCTCTGATTGGTCATTGCGTGAATGGGAAAGTGATGTTAGCTCAGTATAACATCATTGTATGAAGTGCAGGCACACACATGACCACATGACAGACTAATGAATCATGCTTCCCCACCAGAAGTTACCACCAATCTGAGCTCCCGCTGTAACTGACTCAAGTCCCTCCCCCCTGCCCCATGATGTCACGAACCCCCCCCAAAAAAAACAGCATTTCTATCTGACATGGTGTCAGAGCCACATGCTGTATTTTGCTTATATTCTCTTTTTTTCCCAAATATATTCTCTGATATTACGGGGGAAATCCCGATATTGGAATGCTGTTTTTCCACAACATTGTTTTAGGTGGAGTAAAATTTGGGAAGATCTCCATATATGCGATATATTTCCCATGATAAACTCTGCCTCATTCAATTCCACATTTTGCATAATATTTATTTCACACCTCCCAAACTTGTTAAGATGGGTATGTTAAATTCTCCCCTTTGGGGGGGGGGGGCGTGGCCTGGCTCTGATGAAAATGGCAGCCTCATTTTCTCTCTCTCCTTTGGCCTTCCAGCTATCATCCTCCATCCTTAACTTTCCAGGCTTCTCTGCTGTGCCTCCTGTTAGGATCTACCTTCCAGAAACACCAGGACAACTACGGTAAACTTTTTGGATCATTATCAAACCATTGCATACCTGTTTTCTCACTCTGGGAATTCACTACCATTTGAGGCCTGTAAAATGGCTACAAACTCAATGGACACCAGCTCTCTTACAAAAATCGAATTCATGTTTCAACAATTAATATCTGAAATAAATTATCTGAAAATAGCTACGCAGCAAAACATCACAAATACACAATCATTGGATCTCAGACTCACTTCAACAGAAGCTAAAACCATTCAGAATGAATCATCGATCCACAACTTGCATGCTACTGTAAGGGAACAGGACAGAGAAATCAAAGGTTTACAAAACAAAATTGATGACATAGAAAACAGAAACCGGAGAAATAACCTACGATTTCTCGACTTTCCTGAAGGTACCGAACTTGGGGACACCACCGAGTTACTTCTGCATGTTCTCCCAGCCATGCTCAAGCTTTTCCTTGATCAAACACTTATCATTGAACTCTCACATCACACTCTAGGACCACGTCCAAGGCCTGATCAGAAAGCTCAGCCGATTATAGCCAGATTCGTAAACTACTCTCACACAGAATTGATCTTACTCAAATCAAGGGAATTAGGGGACCAATTCTGGCAAGACCACAAAATGCTAATCTTCCAAGATTTCTCCAAAGAATTGTCTAGTAAAAGGAAAGCATTCAACCCATTTAAACCTATACTTCATCAAGGAAGTATTAAATTTGCATTAAGGTACCCCGCTGTAATGCGCTTGTTTATAAATAACTCCTTCAAAGACTTTAACACTCCAGAAGCAGTCTCAGAATACCTTAATTATCACCCTATTGAAAATCCTTCACCATCTCGCAATGCTGTTTCCCAACCCAAAGTCAGCTCTGAACCTCCACAACCTCCTTCACAAGCTGCTCACCTCAATGGAAGTGATGTTATACTTAGCGATCCTATGTCTGGAGAAGCAGCTGCTGTCCTTCCCACCAGACTCTCAGCATGAATCCAAGCAAGGAATTCTTCTGGTCAACCCGCTAAGAATGTATGCTGTGTGGCTGCAAATTCCGGAGTACCTCCTACTGACCGAGTGTCATACCAGTTTTTCTTCCCCCATCACGCTTTCAAATAAATATGCCACATTGGAAGAAGAACGGCTTTCTTTTCATGAAGATATTCAAGATGAAGACAGTGCTCCAATGCCCTCAAGTTCTAATTAGGACCCATATGGTTTACATTCGGCAGACTCATCTTGGGCTGAGCTAATTTCCAGTTCCCCTATGAAATCCTCAGAACCCCTGAAAAAGAAATGGAAAGGGAAGCTAAAAAGTAAACCCTAGCATGCTAGGTTGGATGCCAAGCACGTTAATGTAACATGAGCTTTTGGTGGTCTTACATGCTCAATGTTATTTCTGTTAATAGGATTTTTATCCTATTAATGTAGTATGAGCCATTTGCCCGATACTTGTTATAAGGTGTTCTTACCTTCCTTAACTCAGACATCACTTTACTTAACTACTTGGGAAAGGATATAAATCCATGTTTTGTTTTTTATAACAAGCTCCGATATGGGAGGGGGGTCCTAAGTTTAAACTCCTAGCTCTTAGTGCTTCTACCCCTCCTGATGATATACATCACTGAGCAGTTTTGCTATATGCCTAATGCAGGTGCCAGTGCACTTAGTAATAAATCACCCCCCCAATAGAATTAATGGGCAACTTCTTTAATCGTGTGACAATGTTTACTAAAGGATCCCTCTAACTGTGTACCGCATGAGCTGTTTATACTTGTTGTATTGAAAGCATTGTACAAGTACTCTTCTGACTATTTACTATCTATTCCAGCAGGTTATGAAGTGGTAACATTGTACATCGCTGTGTTTTTTTTTTTTTCCTTTTCTCTACTTTTCAATGCAATTTCTCAAGGTTGTTTGTCAGCAAACTTTTTGTAGGTAGGGGACACTCAAACAGTGTGCTGTCTATATATTTTTAATCTCTACTAGAAGCATCAATGTTATTGCTAAATCATTATCTTCTTAACAGTTCTCAATTATTCTCTCTCTCTCTTTCCTTTCCCACACATTTGCATACATTGTTCAAACTTATTTAAATTTCAATTACCTCCCCAATATATACCCTTATCTCAACAACTATTGTATTACTGATACTGGATTCATATAGATTATTTTCTCATTTCTTAGCCATCTATCCTACCAGTACACTGCAGTCTAATTTTGAGTTTCCTGGAGCACCCTAATTAGACACCCTGGATGGGATATTGAAAGGGGTTGCACATGGCCCTGCCAACAGAGTTGCACCATGTGCAGCTCACTAATCTTGACGCGATATTTCAAGGGATCATGTGACTGATCCCGATGCACCGGGCGCAATAGTATTGTATGTGGCTAAGTGAGGGGGTGTGCCTATGCATATTCTGCACATCCCGATATTCAGCCTGGGATGTGCTGAGCAGATGCAGGCGCAGCCCCTACTTGCACTGCACACAGTTGAGCCGAAAAGAAAAGGAGCAACAGGTGAGCCACCGTATTGCAGGGCACAACATGGCAGCCACCAGCTGTGGGTGGCCACCTGAACTCCAGAGCCAGGGTCCATCAGCATCACACCCCACCGCCCAATCGTGGGCTGTTTTAAATAATAGAATCCCTGGTGGTCCAGTGGACCTATATCCCTGCCTGATCATGGGCTGTATTAGTTGAGAAACTCCCTGGTGGTCCAGTGGACCCATCTCCCTGCCTGATCAGGGGCCGTAACAATAACTAAAATCCCTGGTGGTCCAGTGGACCCATCTCCCTGCCCGATCGTGGGCTGTAATATCAAATAACTCCCTGGTGGTCCAGTGGACCTATCCCCTTGCCCGATCATGGGCTGTAACAATAGATAAAATCCCTGGTGGTCCAGTGGTACCTGTCACCCTTCCACCCACCACCCATTCCATACCCGCTCCCCCAGGTCAGTGGCAGGCGGCAGCTCCACCCGCAAGCCACCAGGCCACCCTCTGACTGACAGCGTACAGACTGTACTGTACTACACAGTCCTGATATGTGAACGGATCCATTCACATATCGGGACTGTGTAGTATGGTACAGTCTGCATGCCCATTGGCACACGCTATGGACCAATGGGCATACAGCCATACTGTACGCTGTCAGTCGGCGGATGGCCGGGAGGCTTGCGGGTGGGGAGCTGCCACCCACTGCTGACCCGGGGGGAATGAGGTGGCTGGAATGGGTGGGCAGGATGGGAGGGAGGTACAGGTATCGCTGGACCACCAGGGATTTTATCTATTGTTACAGCCCACAATTAGGCAAGGGGATAGGTCCACTGGACCACCAGGGAGTTTATTTGATATTACAGCCCATGATCGGGCAGGGAGATAGGTCCACTGGACCACCAGGGAGTTTATTTAATATTATGGCCTGCAATCGGGCATTTGGAGTGCATTGCCAGTGAGGGGCAGGGGGCGTCGGTCCCTGATGGCTGCAGCCTGGCAGGGTGCCAGGTGCATGTCACTGGGGATCGGTGCACCTGCATGCAAATGGGGCCATAATGACATGCAAATGGCCCAATTTGTTCCTTGCATGCATTATGGCTCCATTTGCATATCCAACACTGAATATCACAGTTGCTGTGACTAGCACAATGGCACTTGTGCTGGCGCATCCCCCTGCTCCTCTCTGGCCACTTGCGCTGGTGCAGTGACACTGCACCATGTGCAATGCGGGTGGCCACAGTGCCATATTCAACGGTGCTGTGCCATGTCGCAGCACCATTGAATATCACTCTGTCACCACCCTGGTACATCCCAGTTGCACTGCACCCAGGCTTGTGCCATGGCCTGTCGCAGTCTGAATATCCCACCCACTGCATCTAATAAGTATATTGCAGTGTACATTCCAGGCTTGAAGCCAAGAATTAAGCTATTGATACAGGCTGAATAACACATTATTGGGGCTTATTGAGCCTACATATAGACCTAATTACACCACTATATATTCTAGCCCATAATTTAAGCAATGTTCAAGCCTATACCTCACACCCATTTTAGATTCTTACATGAGTAACTAGCCGGCTTCAAAGCCTGAGTTATCATAACCACTTCTTAACGTACATTATATTTATTATTGAATGTACATCTCATTTGTATATAAGTTCTTATTATGGGTTAGTAATCACCTGGATGCTTTATTAGGTCTTACGGTATAATAATTTATATTTTTTTCTTTCTCATTTGACTCTTTTAAGGCCCCTTACCTATATATATAATTCATATGGTTTTATTTAATTTAACCTTGAGGGTTATGTCAAGTTGTCAGTCCTAGCTTAGGCTCATTATTACGATTTGTGCTAGTATGTTAGGGTGGCACTTTTCTTATGTCTGAACTGATATCCAATTTCAGTTCTGCTTATATCATTACTGCCTGGTTAGTTGTTTATATTTTTAATTTTGACTAACAGTTAAAAATGATGATTCTGGTTTCCTCAGGGAATTTAAATGATTGTCCTGTTATTTGCTACTTTAGACCCATCTGCTTTATTATAGTATGTAACTTAAAACTTTATCTCCTAAGTTTAACTAACTACTCATCCCGCCCAGTTGTGCAGTAGGAGAGTCACTGGTAGTATATACTGACTCACATCTCTCCACACATCATAAATGTTATTTGATAGTTATTATATAATAATATTTCTAATTTTTCAAATAGTTATATGGTTTCAAATGTTCTATCTATACTGTGTTTTGCTGTACTTTCTATACCATCTTTCAGAGAGAAAACTTGGTAATTCCTACACTAAAATTTGTGGTCCACACAATTTTAGAATCCGGCTTGCCTCTTTTGGTTTGTACTGTCTCCCTGTTGAATCTATGATGTCTCCAGTTTTATTCAGAATGAGTGCCTTGAGTCTAAGATTGTTGTTATATCTCAATCCCATTTCTCATGAGTGACCTAATAATATACTATTGGAACATCAAGGGACTTAACTCTCCTTGTAAGCATAAGCAAACTCTTACCTACCTTAAAAAACACAAAGTTCAAATTGCTTTGTTACAAGAAGCTAGACTGTTAACTGATGATGTCATTAGACTCTAGAGGGACTGGGTCGGCCAAATTTTCGCTTCCTCTTTTTCCTCAAAAAAACATGGAGTAGCCATCCTATTACATAAAAATCTCAAATGGACCCCTATTAAAACTATTACTGATTTAGAAGGCAGATGGTAATAGTTATATTAAATACTCCTACAGGCCCTATTATATTAATGAATGTATATGCCCCCAACTCTCACTCTCCAGAATTTGTTCATAATTTGGCTCAACAAATTATGTTAAATAACAAAAATAACTTGCCAATCCTGATGGGGGGTGACTTTAATCTTGCCCTGGAAGCCTGCCTTGACAGGAATAACTCTTCCAAAGATGCACGCCCTAGAAGTATCAATGCTCTATCAATGTTACTGAAAGATTATGGCCTCTGATACTTGGAGATTGTATCATCCTAGGGATCGTGACTATACTTTTTACTCCCCACTCCATAAAACATATAGTAGAATTGATTATTGGTTTACCTCTCCTTTCATCACTGATAAAACAATTAAAACCTCTCTTCTCCCCATTACAATATCCGATCACTCCCCTGTTCAGTTACATCTATTATGGGGCCCTCTGCCTTCTAAATCTCCATCATGGTTTTGACCCACTTCTTCTTAGAGACCCTGAATTTTTACCCTGGATCAAAAACCAAATTCAGGAATTCCTTTCCTTTAACAAAACTTGTGACACTTCCATGAGCACTATTTGGAAAGCATTGAAGGCCACAATTAGAGGCAAAATCATTAGCTATGCTGCCCACAGGAAGAAGTTAAGAGAACAACAACTAGTAGAGCTGGAAAAACTACTTAAAGATAAGGAAACCCAATATTTCAATACTGGTAAACCTAACCCCAACTCTCAACTTCATCTTGAATTCCTGCCACTAAGGATCAAGATTAATGACCTTATATCCCATAAAGCTGAATTAGCTCTCCTTAGGCTTAAGCACAATTATTGGGAACAAGGCGACAGATGCAGTAAATTGCTCTCATACCAGCATAAGGCTCAACAGATGGACAGACATATAGCAGGCTTAAAAGACCCCTCAGGCCAAATACATACTGACAACTCCTCCATTAATCTTATCATGAAATCCTTTTATCAGCAGTTATACTCCCAACAAAATGTAGCACAGATTAGTCGCATCCAACATTTTCTGGACAACTTACATCTCCCACATCTTTCTGAACAGGATAGGGCTATCCTTGATAAACCCCTCACCCTTCAGAAGATTCAAATAGCACTATCCTCTTTAAAATCTGGCAAATCCCCTGGAGGAGATGGTCTTCCTGTAGATTTTTATAAATCTCTTTCAGGCACTCTCTGTCCTCTGCTTCATAAAGTCTTTTTAGAATCGTTAACTAATGGCACACTCCCTCCCACCATGATCGAAGCAGTCATTACTGTTCTACCAAAAAAAGATAAGGACCCTTCACTCCCATCCAGCTGTAGTCCCATTTCACTACTCAATATGAGTGGCAAAATTCTTGCTAAACTTTTAACTCTTCGTCTAGAACCATTAATCTCTAAACTAACCCATACCTCTCAAGCTGGTTTTATCAAGAACAGAACAGGCTCTGACCACCTTCGCTCTTTACTCAATTTAATTCATAAAGCAAAGTCTCTTAAATCTCCTGCAGCAGCTATCGCTATTGATTTTGAGAAAGTGTTTGATTCTTTGAATTGGAATTATCTATGTCTAGTACTATCTCAATTTGGCATTACTAACAATTTTTGTAACTGGATTAAACTATTATACACCTCTCCATCTGCTAGAATTCTTACAAATACCATTCGCTCATCCTCTTTCCAATTAGCTAGAGGAACTAGACAAGGTTACCCTTTATCCCCATCTGTATTTGACCTTGCCATGAAACCCTTATCAGCTTATCTCCATCAATCTAGTGACATTAAAGGCATACATATTGGCAACTCCTCCTATACATCCCTCTCTTACACAGATGATCTACTCATTTTATTAGAAAATCTGGATTCAGCAGGGCCACTATTAATTCAATTACTCAAAGACTTTACTTCCATTTCAGGTCTAGCTCTGAATTACAACAAATCTGAAACATTACCTTTAAATGACCACTGTAAGCCATTTATGAATGCTCACCTGGGTTTTCACTGGGCCCCTCATGGCATCTCATATCTTGGCATTCATATCACTTTTAAACTAGAAAAAATATGGGATGCAAATCTCACCCCCTGTTATCCACTATCAAGGCTACACTGCTAGATGGAAATTACTCAATCTCTCACTTAATGGGAAAGTCTCTGCCATCAAAATGACTATCTCACTCAAAATGTTATATATTTTTGCCAACATTCCCTTAATCCTCCCTTCCAAGTTATTAATTAATCTTGACAAACTGATTGGCAATTTCTTATGGGAAGGGAAAATCCCAAGATTCAGCCAAATTAAACTTTGTTCCTACTGGTCGAAAGGCGGTTTTGGACTCCCTTGGTTTAAAGCATATCTATGGGCCTTCCATGCAGCCCAAACCATTAAATGGTTTTGTAAACCATATACCCAGTCACCATTATGGATCAATATGGAAGCATCACTATGTACTGGGAATGTTCTTACCTCTCACATGTATAACACACTCCCTGTTGAGTTAAAATCACATCCTACAATAGCAGCTTCAGTATTTTATTGGAAAGTGATTCATAAATATCTCAAGTCTAATCCAACTCCAATTGCTTTTGCTCCAGTTTGGGGTAATCGAAGCATCTCCCTTGATAATCATCCAATCTTCAGCCAAAACTGAAAAAACAGGGGCATATTCTTTCTAGGCGACTTACTCAAACCCAATGTCCTTAAACTTAAATCTTTCTCTAATCTTTGTCACATATGGAATACCCCAAACATGATTTCTGGAAATATCTACAGCTTTGTACTGCATGTGACTCATTTCTTCTTCATTCTTCTACACATCCTTTTTCTGATCAACATATTTCACAATGTATTAACATAAAATCCAATATAAGTAGCACTATATACAAAAATATTCTAGACACCCTTCTGGACCAGTCTCTTGAAGCAAAAAACAAATGGAGCATGCTACTAAACTATAATATAACAGAGAATCAATGGCAAAAATGCTGGTTATCTTGCCACAAAACTTTCAAAGACACTCACAGTTCATTTATGCAAATGAAAATTCTCCACCTATGGTACAGAACCCCTGTAGTACTACAACAAATGGGTCTAATGAACAATAACAATTGCTGGTGTTGTAACTCCCCCAATGGGAACTTATTTCATATCTTACGGCACTGTCCTCCCATAATCAATCTCTGGCATACTATTTATCAATTTGTGTCCAAAGTGATTGGTCACCCTTATACTTTCTATCCTAAATATGTTTTACTTGGCATCCCTGATATCTACAATAACAATACAATTTCACACACTCAAGACAGATGGTTGACCATCTTATTTTTCCTAGTTAAATGCCATATACTGATGCTATGGAAGTCTGTCTCAGTTCCCAGTTTCTTAGATATTCTCAAAAGCCTATCACAATATGCCACTTTAGACCGTATGACTCATAGTTCTTCTGGTCAACTCAAGGTATACAATAGATGCTGGCAGGATTTTTTCTATTATTTAAATTCTTTCAAAATCTCCAGCAATTAAGGTATGGACCATTTTAGTTGTCAACCTCCATCATTCATTACTGGTTTACCTTCAGGGTTTTCAATCTTTTAGTAGTTAGCCTCTTTCCTCTCTCTATTCTTATATTTTTTGCCTTTTTCTTTCATTTACATCATCATCAATAAGCCTTAGGCCCAGATATTCAAAAGGGTTACGCCAGCGCAAGTCCGAAAATGTGCCATTCTGCGATATTCAGCGGGAGGCAGTTGTGCCCCCCAAATCAAGCTGAGCAATAGCGCAATGATAATGAATGTATGCGCAACTGAAGGGGGAGGAACCATGCATAAACGGCGCAGTGCGATATTCAACAACATGCGCCATGTGCAATAGGGGAGCAAGTGGAAGTTACGCGATAGCGGAAATGAGCCAAAATAAAAAGGAACAAGGGAGAGGCACAAGAACACTACAGGGAAGGCACATGAGGCTGAACCATAGCAAGTCAAACTGGGCAGGAGGAACACACAGGGCAGGCTAGAAAAAGAGCACCCTGAACAGAGAGGCACAGGGAAGGTGTGGGGAGACACAGCCAGTGCAGAAGGGGGAAGTGCCACACAGCACAGAGGCCACCACAGTTAGGTGTTCCCAGTGCAGGGGAAGTAGCAGCCATGACAGCGGGGGGAACACAGAAACAGCTGCCGGGGGGTGAACACAAGCCAGGGACATGGTCAGTGCCACCATCCAGATGGAGGCAGTAATGAGGGGGGTGAGAAGGTGGGCAGCAGGGGGGCGCAGCTGTGGAAGGGCCCATCAGCGGTATGCCCCCAACAGACAGTACCGAGCCCGCACCAGCTTCGAGCTGTACAGCGATACTGAGATTGTGGGCTGGTACTGCCTGAATCATGCAATTCTGAGGTGGCTCTGTGAGCTGTGCAGTGATGTGATACAGGTACCCACACGACGGAGCCATGCTCTGTCAGTGGAGACTAAAGTGACAGCTTGCATGTGCTTGCTCGCCATGGGTACCTTCCAGAGACCAACAGGGGACACCACAGGCATAACCCAGTCTGCTGCATCACACCACCTCACCCAATTCCTCAGTGCACTGCTGCCACATACTGCAGAGTACATCCATTTCCCCAGCACACCGGCGGAGTGCACAGCAAACATACAGGAGTTCCACAGGGTAGCACATATGCCTAACATGCTAGAGGTAATAGACTGCACCCATGTGGCCATCCACACACCACCTGGCCCTAACGGGGCCGCATATATTAATCGGAAGGGCTATGCTAGCATCAACTGCTAGGTGGTGTGCGATGCCAGGGGGTGCATAATCAATGTCTGTGCCACACACCCTGGGGGAGCACACGATGCCTTCATCTGGCACCAGTTGGCACTGTGCCACAGATTCAAAAGTGGGGACATCCCCACTGGCCAATTAGTGGGTGATTATGCAAACCACATGGACAAACTTAGGGCTTGGGAGGGGCATGGTCAGAGGTGACATGGGTAGTGGCCTACATGGTCCAGGGCAGGGCAATGCTGATCACCAAACTAACTTCCACCCTCTACACACAGGTGACAGTGGATACCCACTCTGTCCCTGGCTGCTCACACCATACCGGCAGCCCATGACCCCATCACAGCAACGCTACAATGAGGCACATGCCACCACATGTAATGTCATCGAGCGGGTGTTCGGTATGCTGAAGGCACATTTCCATTGCCTGGACACCTCTGGCAGTGCCCTACAGTACAGCCCTCAAAGGCCTGAGGGCTATTTCTGGCCTGTTGCATCCTGCACAACATGGCCAACGAATGTGGGATAGCCATACAGGTCGAAGAGGGGGACAATGATGGGGACAATGAGGATGCCAGTGACAATGGTGATGGACAGCTCCCCCTTGGGTGACAGGACCCCCGACTGCTCCGGCTGGCACAGCTGCACCGGGACACCATCACGGATGAGCACTTCAGCCAACCCAGGTAAGTCATGAGGCCATGTGCAACCACCAGTGGCAAAGGCACAACCCACAAACATGCATGGACCCACACCAGGGGTGCATGCCGTCAAGGGAAGTAGCCAGGCATGGAACCACACACACCACCAGGGATGGGTGAGGTCTAACTTGGCACGCGGTCAGATACACACACACACAACTCACCAGACATGCACAAAGGTTAGGAGGCACGCCGACCCAGAACACCACCCCTAGCCACACACATGTCCACAGACCACCACGCCCACTGCCTGTCATTCTGCGTGTGTCAGACGCTGGGCACCATTGCACAGTGGTGTACAGCACAATGCAGGCATCATCATGCACATGCAACTGCGGACAGCAGCCAGAAGGGTGTGCAGATGGACTGTGTGTGTGTGTGTGCAGGGCCGGGTACCCACCCATGCATTGCCAGCTGAATGACACAATGCACACAGGGCAGCATCAGACAGTAACCACACTGGGAGACAGGTCAGTCAAGCGCCACAGTGCCACGGCCACCACAGATGCATGGGCAGCCCCGCCAAGACCCGCCAGCAGTGACAGGCTGACCACTGGCCTCATGGGGTGGCACTGACGGTCCCCCAGGGGTTCCACTGCATGAATGCGACCATGCTCGTGCAGGGGTCTGCAGCACACCGAACATGCCTGCACCAGGCGTGCTCAGGATGCCCACAGCTGAACCCGGTGTCGACAAGGATGGTGTCGCACAATGCCAGGAATGGGGGGTGGACATTGCACTGCGCGGTGTTTGCGACGCATGGGCAAATAACTGTGTGCCCACTGTGGCCATGGCAGCTGTGATTGTCTGTGTCAGCCTGTCAATGGCAGCGGTCACATCCTCCTGCATCCGGCCCATCCCTGCCAGGAGCAGAGCACTATCTCTGCTGCGATGCTCCTCTGCCTGGTGCAGAGGTGCACTCAGTGCATCCACCACCATCACAAGCCACATCTGCTGATTTACTGATGCTTGCAGTATGCGGGTGTGCTCATCCAAGAGGTCATCTGCCTGATCGGCATGCTGTCCCTCAGGGTGCTCGTGGCCCTGATGCTCATCACTCCTTGAGGGTGGGCGCTGCACACCAGGGCCAGACCTGGGCATGTCCACAGGCAGTGCACTGACGCCGCCCCCTGACACTGTACCTCCATGCCCATTGGCCGACTGCTGATGCTGCCCTTCCTGCTGCCACCCCCCAGGGCTCAATGGTGCTGCCGCAGTGGCCGCAACAGTCCCACTGTCCTGTACACACACACTAGTGCTGCCCCACCGGTGCTGACAGGCACAGGCTGGGACTGTGATGACATGCAGGCCTCCACAGCGGCACCACCCACAGCCATGGCCATGATGTAACCTGCTGTGTGGCCATCCTGTTGCACACACGTGTCACTGCCCATGACGTTAGCAACATCATCATTGGTGATGAATCTGGCACCAGACAAAGTCTCACCATGCTGGCATCGGTGGATGCTGGCACACTGGGACACAGGCAGGGCCTCCTCCGAACCTGCTCCACCAACATCAGTCTGGATGTCCAGGTGGGCCCTCTGTCACCCTGAGCCGTGTATTCCTGTGGAGGTGGATGGTCCCTCCTCCATATCCATGTGACTGGCCTGAGTGGAGAAGCCCACCACCGCTGACCCATGCAGATGCTCAGGAGCTGTAAGGGAAAACAAAGTTGCGTTACTGCATGTGACCTACCCTGTCCCCCCCAATAGACAAACCATGACCTACCATGCAGTGACGGGCTGCCACCCATCTGGAATTCACCACCCAGAACACCCTCAATGATGCAACGCTGCATGCTGCCAGCAACCCGGTCCTCCAGTGGGGTCAGGCGTAGCACCTCCGGCTGTCTCCCACCTGTCGCAGACCGTGTTGCCCTGATGGCAGCCATCTTCCCCTTAATTCTCCACCTGTCCGTGCCCATCTTCTTCTTGCACTTCTGCATGGAGTGCTGGTGGCTACCATGCAGGTTTACAGCACATGCCACCTCCTTCCATGCAGCAGCACGGGCCTGTGGCATTCCCTGGTGTCCACTGAGAAGCAGCTCCTTTTCTATGTAGGCCTCGAACAGGACATCCTTCTTGGCCTTAGTGAAATTTGGCCTCCTCTTCCTCCCACGACTCTGTTCCTCTTCCTCCACAACACGCTCGGTGATGATTCAGCCTGTGAGAATGATAGGTGTTACCTGTGACTGTGCAGTCCCATGCATGTCCCAAAATCCACAGTCCACACTCCCAAACAGCATGCAACTCACTGCAATAGACTGCAGTAACCGAGTATGGCCAGTGCAGCCCAATGTGGCACTTTTATAGCGCAACCCATGCAAATGAGGCGAGGCGCATCTTTAAGTGGATGCAAATGCAGTGACTGCGCCATTGAATGGCTGATTAGCTGATTTGCATATGCTGGCTTAATATCGCGCTGTTGCACTTTGCGCAATTGTGTTGAACGTGCTGAGCCAAGGGTGCAGTTCTGTGACATGCGTAGTACACACCTAACTGCGCATGCCGGGTTGATAACACAGACGCCTGCTGCACTGCTGATGTGCTGTGCGTGGGAGCCAATGCAGGGCATGGCCACCATTGTGCCAGTGGCGCTACAGCGCTGTTCACCTATATGGTGCTATGGCACTGGGGCGTCGTAGGCGCACTGGGGCAACAGCGCAGTAGGCCACTACAGGAGGTGGCACACAGGCACCCAATCACACTATATGCATTAGGTTCCAATTGCACTGTGGCTGTCTGTGCTCCAGAGACCCTTGACCCTGTGCCAGACCTTTGCCCCCTAGGTGCCATGCATCAGGCATGGGTGCACCACTATCATGCTGTTTGGTGACAGCGTGATAGGGAATGGCAGTGCTGTACTGCGCAGCATCTGCATGTGGCAGGACCATGCTGCAGAGCGCCATTTTGACTGAACTGAGCAGCAGAGATGGCGCGGAGGTGTGTTGTGCAGTGGAGCCAGGTGGAGCTGGCAAAACTTGTTGCCATTGTGGAGCCACATGTTGGGCCTTTATTTGGGGAGGCACCCCTGGACAGGGCCAGGAGTCAGGTGTGGCAGGAGGTGAGCGACACCCTGGAGGAGGCCACCGGTATGGGTTGGATGGCAGAGCAGTGCCACCACCGATATGGGGACCTGAGGCGGAGGGACCTGGACCTGCTTGCCCGCCTGCGAGCACGTGCCAGGAGGGGCACGGTGCCATGGCCAGGTAGGTGCAATATCCATTCACTTTTATCTTCCATACAGGTATCACGGTTGCATGTGTCCGGCACATAGGGGGGTGTCCGGTGTTGGCCGTGGTGGTGTTATCGGGGTGTGGGGTGGGTGAGTCTGGCTGTGTGGGATTGCACACACATGGGGGTGGGGGGACTTTGCTACAGGATTGTACTGATGTTCCGCTCTCCATGTTTGCACCTTAGGCCCAGAAGAGCACAGGCTGGTGAGAGAGAGGAGGCACCACCAGGAGGATCAGCAGGCTGGGAGGGGTGAAGGTCCTCAGAGGTGCAGGGACCAGCCTGATGATGGTGAGTGCCTTACATCCATGATTACTATTACATGCTGTGTAACAGGGCGGGTAGCGGGGCATGGCCACCATCCATTGACACCATTGCCATGCACACAACTTGTTACAGTCAGCACTGTCCAGTGGCACGGCATGTCTGGGAGTGCATCAATGGTGGTCCATGCATGCTCCGGGCACATGGCTGTGCCACTGCCTTCACACCGCATAGCCAAGTCACTGTATGGCCACGGTGGTGCTGTGCAGGACATGGGCAGTGGATGTGTGCAGTGGTCCACATGGCTGTGGCCATCTGGGTAGGCAGGTCTTGTGGATACGGTCACTGTGGGTGGTCACACACCATCACAGGGGCGTGGCACATGGCTGTATGCCATGCACAATGGGTTTGCTGCAGGGGGCTGGACAGTCACACGTATTGACTCTGCTCCCTTTTCCTAGGTGGACAATGCTGGATGGCCCTGGAACAGGGCATGCAAGAGCTTCTGCAGCTGGCACAGTCATCCCTGGCAGTGTTGAAGTGCATGGAGCGGCATGGGGTCTGGAGGAGAAAAACCCGGAGGCACCACAGGAGTGGAAAGCGGGGCACAGAATAGGCCCTCCATGACCCCCTGACACCCATAACCCCCTGGACCCACTCTCACACCCCTTCTTCCCTCTCCCATTTGTACACCCCTGCCCCATGCCCGCCCCACCTGGTTTGTGGCCCTTCCCCCACCCTTGTATATATTTGTACATATGTTTGAGAGTTGTTATTTTTTAATATATACATTTTGTTATAACAACTGTGGTGGTCTCTGATTTGCAGCGGGCTACAGGTGCTCAGCTGCAGTGGTGTGCATGGCATCAGGGGTGGTGCACGCATGGGGTGTGTGTGTGTGTGTGTGTGTGTGTGTGTGTGTGCAGAGGTGAACCGCCTATGGTGTGGGCAGGGGGATCAGTCACTGTCTGTGGTTTGTGTGTTGTACTCTGTGCACTGGATGCCTGTGTGCAGTGGTTCATGGTGTCTTCACTGTGTGCATGGCAGCCCTGTCAGACCATCCATGGCCTGTGCAGCTGACACCCTTGCATGTCTGTGATATGCACGGTCTGCTGGCGAGTCGGTGGTGGATGTTGTGGACAGTGCTGGGATGGGATGTGTCCTTGGAAGGGTGTGCAGGGTGCTGTACAGCTGGAGATGGGGTCCGGGGCATGCCCTGTCACATGTGGGGTACCTCGTGTGCTGATGCATGGTCGGTCTCTCAGCTGTACCTCGGGGGGGACGTGCAGGGCGGCACTGTGTATGCATCTGTTGCATCACTGTCTGCTGCCGCCTGCTGCAGGGTGTCCATGGTGGGGCTGCCTTGCATGGCTCCATGGTGCACAGGGTTGCATTGTCACAGTGGGGGTGGTGGCATGCATGGGGTGTCCTGCACTGTTGGGTGCTACTCCTGGGCAGGGTGTATGGGGATCATGGTGCAGGGTGTGCTCTGCATTTGTGGGATGGTGTGGTACGGGGTGGTCGGCCATCCTTGTGTGCTGGTCACAGCTTGCCAGGGGGTGTGATGGGGCACCATGGCCCGGCTGTGGGTTGGTTGCTGGTCTCCATGGGCCAGTGGTTATTCCAGCCCTCCTCCAGTTATGCAGTGCATGGGGTGTGGGGGGACAATGTCTGTTCTGCTGTGTGTTCCTCTGCCCATCTGTGGCATGGTTGGTGGGCCCCTGCATCCCTGGTTGTGCTGTTGCATTGCTGTCCTGCTGCTGGGGGGCATCCCTGGTTGCGCTATGGCACATCTGGACTGCTCAGCTGAACATCCCTTGTTGCGCTATGGTGCATCAGATATCCTCAGCTTCACCTCCCTAGTTGTGCTATGGCGCAGGTGGTGCAATATTCAGTCATCGGCTGTAGGTGCATCTTGGCCTGCACAGTTTTTGAATATCGTGCATCTTGCGCATGGGCGCAGTGGACTTGCACTTGCTCCTGCTGTTGCACACTTTTTGGGCGCAGTTTGAATATCTGGGCCTCACTGTTTTCCGAATCCATTTGCTCCTTATATGATATACGGCATCACTGTTCCTTATACACCTCAGCACCTGTATAAATAGTATATCTCTCCCTCTCTTGTCTCCTCCAATTTGTCTCTCACATGTTAAACTATTAATACCTTGCAGTAATTTATCTTATTATCATAAAGGTGTGTGCTTACTCAATACAGATGATATAGTTTTAATTCACATTATATAAGTCATTCTACATGTAATGATGCTGTTTATTATCATACAATCAGGTTAATAGATGTCTGTTTTCTGATACAAAAGATGGTTATTCTTCTTTTTGTCTGTTTAATATATCAATAAAAAGATTAACTGCTAAAAAAAATTCTCCCCTTTGTACAAGATGTGAACAGTCTGATGGAACCTTGCTTCACATTTTTTGGGATTGCCCTAAAGTGGCACCAGTATGGGGCCTGATTAAATCCAGGGATGACCTCCTTCTAGTTCTTAAAGATGCCTTCACCCAAAAAATATGTATAGTGGGAGAGTATAGCAGGACTGCTGTTTGGGAGAGGAGGTACTTCTTTGTCTTGATCTCCCTTTCGGTCAAGAGAGTAGTACTTCAACACTGGCTTGACCTTACCTATATCCCAAGAATGGTTGCAGGAACTCCTATTTAATATCCTTGCTGATAAAAAATGATAGCCAGTATATACAATAAACTTTTGATATATAATAAGAGGTGGAGCAAGTTGCACACCTTGTACATGTTTAGGTCTCCCTGGAGCAGTCCTACTAGGACAAGAGCATGTCTTTTCTTTCTCTTTTCCTTTTTGTCGGTATTTTTCTTTAATGTCTGTATCAGTTTTCTTATGACTATGTAGTGTGTCCTTAGTCATTTGGTAGCCGACTGTATTTTTGTTGGGACTGGGTAGCATTCACGCTGCCTTTAAGGGTGGGTTGATTGGTTGAGGGTGGGGTAGTTTTTGTTTAATTATTATCTTTGGAGGATAACGGCCTCCAGGATGGCAGGCAGCATGGGTTCATCTCTGACAGATCCTGCCAGAAGAATCTGGTTGACTTTTTTGATTTGGTGACACGGGCACTGGACCAGGGTTGAGCGGTGGATGTCCTTTACTTGGACTTCAGCAAGCCCTTTGATTCAGTGCCTCATGGTATGCTGATCAGCAAATTGAGCAACCTGTGAGCAGGGAGTAAATTGTTTAGATGGGTCAAGAGCTGCTTACAGGCTAGGCAGCAGAAGGTATTGGTGGGGGGTGAATTATCGGAGCCCAGAGTGGTAACAAGTGGGGTACCAAAGGGCTCAGTGCTGGGACCAGTGCTGTTTAACGTTTTCATTTCTGACATAGGAGATGGGATAAAAAGTAAGATCTGTCTCATCGCTGATGACACTAATATCTGTGCAGAAGTGGATGAGGGGGAAGATGGTAAATTACTCCATGAGGATTTGGCAAGACTGGAGGGATGGTCAAACACATGGCAACTTGGGTTCAACCCCAAGAAGTGTAAAGTCATGCATTTGGGAGCTAGGAACCCCAAAAACAGTTACTGGCTGGGGGCAGTGCAGTTATCCAAGTCAACTGAGGAGAGGGCTCTGGGTGTACTAGTAATGGGAAATGAACCACTCAGTGCAGTGCAGGAAGGCAGCAGCAAAGGCCAACAGAATGCTGGGGTGCATCACAAGGGGAATCACTTCCGGGAGAGGGAAGTCATCCTGCCTCTGTACAAGTCCCTGGCGAGGCCACACTTGGAATACTGCATGCAGTACTGGTGCCCCTACTTGAAAAAGGACATCAAGCTACTGGAGGGAGTGCAGCACAGGGCAACAAAGATGATCCTGAGATTGGAAGATAAACGTTATGAAGAAAGACTGGGAGAGCTCAATATGCATTCCCTGGAGGACTGAAGGGAGAGAAGGGATATGATTGAGACCTTCAAATACTTGAAAGGCATGAACAGAGTGAACACCAAGAGCATTTTCAAATTAAAAGGTTGGAGGGAAACCAGGGGTCACAGTCTGAAATTGGAGGGGATCACATTCAGGAGGGAAATGAGGAGGAACTATTTCACTGAAAGGGTAGTTACAGGGTGGCTGCCAGAGGAGGTGGTATTACTGCAGACAGTGAGCAACTTCAAGAGGGGGGGAGACAGGATCAAGGGGTGAGTTCAAAATTGAGGGTGAATGGGAGTGAGTGTGATGGAAACAGGAGGTGAAACAGTGGGGGGGCAAGGGGGGTATCTGCAGTCTAAATGACTGAGGTGCTGCATACTAGAGCAGACTAGACAGACCGTAAGTCCTGTATCTGCTAGCAATTTCATATGTTTATATGTTCGTATGTTATGTTATTTTTTTCTTGATAAACAATAAAGCATATTGAATTTCAAAAAAAAAAAAAAAAAAACAATACTGCAATTTCATGAATGAGTGAATGGGACCAAAAAATAAACACAACACTTTTGAGCACAAACAAATTGAATTGTCATGCCAGTTTTTTTCTCTAAAGTGAGCAGCTTCACGGAGCTGCACCGACCATAACAGCTGCTCATGCGTTTCACTGACACCACTTGGTTTTTGGGCAAAAAGGTGCCAGTTAACTATTTAATTTGTCTATCAACACTGCTGAATTTTCTGTACTAAAACAAATCTGTTAATTCTTTCAAGATCCATTGTCCTCCCCACAGTCCCAAGTCAGTACTCAACAGAGAATGTACCTGTCATGTCATTCTCTGGTCACCAGCCCAACCAACACCACAACGCTAAAAGCTCTGTTATTGTAACTCAGCAGCATACCCTAACCCTCCCCCACCCACACAGTGCTACAGTGTACAAAAAAAAGGCTGCCAAACTTGGGACTGGACAGGTGGGGATTCAACATGTACTGAGAGGCACAAAAGACAAAGAGCAAACCACCAGCACAGGGAGGATGAAACAGGGAAACAGGAGCATAACAATGCTGCCACCAACTGGTCAAGAGCTGTAACAACAGACTTTTTTTTGTAAATGTACACCAACACATAGAAAGAAAATGCTAAAAATACTTATAAAACAGTATTTCTTTATATTTTTATTTCTTTTTTACAAAAGAACCATTGTGTAATAGCAATAATACACTCCAGGTTGTGTGTTGTGCTGGGATAATGTCACTTCTGTGGTGTTGGATGCACTCGGCCTGCATCCTCGTGCCCAACCACCCCAGGCGTGACATTATTCCAGCATGACACACACCCTGTGGTGCATTATTGCTTAATTAAACACTCGAGGGATGTGACATTATGGTCATTAATCAAACATCTCTCATTGGTACGAAAAAAAAATCCTCGCAAATATATGAGAAGTAGGGGGCTCAGTTTTTGGTAATGTCAGAGAAAGTGCACTATACCTCAGGAGCTCAAATGTAAATTGCATAAAAACCAAAAACATGGGGGTCAGCATAGTAAAACTATTTATTTAATTCTCACAAAAAACATACGACAAAACAAGTAAACAAAGCTGCATAGTCTCACCCGAGGATGAACAAATAGCAGGCGGAAAGCCCAGTGATGGTGTTTAAGCAGCAAGCAGCAATGAAAGAACTGAGTGGGCGTACATGCATATAAGTGAACAGCGAACAGGCGAAAAACCTATTTAGCCAAAAAATCGCAGGGAATGCCAACATGCATATAATCCGGCTTCGGGTATGGGTAAAATGTAATTTCTGCCTCAAAAACTAAAAACAACGCCAGCAAGGAACGTCAAACACTCGTGTCACCGCTTAAACCCATTTGAACTTCATGCATCACTGTTAGAAATGCTTATGTATTGACCAATCAATGGTCTTCTTCAGAGCGTGTCTAGTGTTACTGTCAAAGCCCTTTTATCACTGGCAAATGAAAGAAATTTAAAGTGATCAGTGCAACAGAGGAAACTTACCACCAATAAAAGCATGCAACTAGAAATATATTAAAAGATGTATCTCACAGCCATACATCCTACATGGAATGCTTATACAAAAAGGAAACTAATATCAATTTTACATAACAAAACAAAAACAGGAAAAAACTATTGCTCTGCTAACAAATAACATAACGATTTGCTGATTAAAGTTAACTAAGGGAACAGAGCCGACAAGTCATGTTCCCTGTTATGGTCAGAGCACGGCAAGTCATGGTCACAATTCAATTCTGTAATTTTATGTAGAATATTCTACATTTGTTTACTATTGTGTAATGGTGTAATTTCATTTTTTCCGTTTCAATGATTGCTCAAGTATCTTTACTTATTGAATTGTGACCATGACTTGAGTGCTCTGGCCACAATAGGGAACATGACTTGTCTTGACATGTCATGTCTTGTTGACAGGTGGCACGCTGGGGAGCCCACCAGCGTACAATTTCGCAAAACCAGTCCCCTATTTTTTTTTTTAAACCTGTAAAAGGAAAACTGTCCCTCGTGGTCTCCCTTTCACCTCCCACAACCCCCTCCTACCCTCTGCGCACCCTGCCTCCCCACACCCTCCCTCACCGCATGCTTACCTCCGGAGTCCAGCGCGACGATCTTTGGTGGACCGGGAACACGTCTGCACTCTTCAAAGCCGACCGTGAACTGAGGAAAAGCCGGTAAGCTGTATAATGGAATAAGTAGGGTTTTTTCAACTTTGATGCATATCTCAGGCATTTTTTTGAATTGTGGCACCAAATTTTCAACATGGGATTTTTGGGACCACTCCTGAATTCTGGCACTGTCATTGTGTTAATCAACCCCAAAAGGTGATTTTGTGGTCACTGCGTGGTATCACCTTTTGGGACCGATTAACTACATGACAGTGCCACTTTTCATGAGGTGGGCTCTCAAAAAGCCTATTTTGCAAATTTGGTGGGAAAAATCCAAAAAATGGCTGTTCTATGAGTGTGCATTGTGCAGTTTCCACGCACGTTCGTAACTTCATGAATTTGTAATATTTTCACTCCAGATTTTCAATATTGGCATTTTTCCACACCTCATTATGAACAGTACAGCTGTCACTTTACATATCCTGGCTAAAATGTGTTTTCGTATGTTCAGCACAGAACAGCATGGTCGCTTTGCAAAATCAGTTTTTGGGACAGTTTGAAGACGTGATGGTGACACGGTTCATGAGCAGAAGTCCTAAAATGCCTATGTTGAAAATTTGGTGACGAAATTACATAGAATGACTGTGTTACAAGTGTGCATTATGCAATTTCCACGCACCCTTGTAACTTCGTAAATTTGCAATATATTTATGCCAGATTTTCAACACTGGCAATTTTTTCACACCTCCTTATGAACAGTACAGCTGTCATTTTTCACATCTTGCCCTAAATGTGTTTTCACACCTGTGGTGCACAATGGCGTGGTCACTGTGTGAAATCAACATTTTGGACAAATTAACAAAATCGCAGTGCCACTGTTCATGAGGGGAGGTCCCAAAATGTCTATGTTAAACATGTAGTTAAAAAAATCCCAAAAATAATTGGGTTACGGACGTGTGTTGCACAGTTTCTATACATGCTCATACCTTCACCAATGTTTCATATATTCACTCCAGATTTTCAAAGTTGCCATTTTTTTACATCTCCTCATCAACAATACAGTTGTCATTTTCCACATACTGCCCAAAATGTGCTTTTGTCCCCGTGTCGCCAAATGGCATAGCCACTGTGCAAAACCACCTTTCAGCTAACAAACTGATAGTACCGCTTTTCATGAGGTGGGCTCACAAACAGCCCATGTTGAAATTTTGGAGTGAAAATACCAACACATGCCTATGGTGTTTGGGTTTCCAACTGTAGCACCCCACCCTGTACAGACTTACAGGCGTCAGGGGTGTGACTTGGGACCATCAGCTGTAATGCTCACGCCATTCCACCCCAACCCCCACCCTCCAGCCAGTGACAGGCATCATGGGGTGTCTTGCAGTGACTTGCCACAAAGTTCACCCCATTTTCCTATACTGCACCCACCTCAGCATATTTCCTTATGGAATGGGGTAAGTATAATGCCCAAAGACCCCAAAGCACACCAACACACTTGTCAGTGTCTACAGGGTAGGATGAGGTACAATGACATGAGCGTTATAGCTGATGACCCAAAGGCACACCCCAATGCCTGTCGAGTGTGCCTGGGAGTGGGGCTGGCATCACTTCAATACTTTACTGTCATTCCTATTATGTGTCTCTAACTCTGGCACTACCAATGCCAATGTCAGCGAGACAACATTTGGCATTGACAAATGCTTGTTTAACACAGTGATGGTGTTTGAATAACACCCATGTTTTAATTGACCACAGGTTTCACACTATGTCACTCAAATTTGGCAAGCAATTGTAAAACAACATAAACATACACTCAAAGGGCTCAATTCTCAAAACTGGGCCAAGATGCACCAACAGTGACTTGCACTGATTGCCAGTGTGCAGTGGACACTGCCTGATTTTCTATCAGGTAGGGTCCTGACAGCAAATTCCCACAGCTTGTAGAAACTGTGGCCATGTGCCAAACAGATGGCGCATCTGGATGGGTTGCTGCAAGCTGAATGGCAGCTGTGCACCACTCTAGGATGTCCCTGGTGTTCTAGTGGCCCCCCAGCCTCAATCCCTGTTTTCTTAAAATGAAACATGTCCCTGGTGGTCTAGCAGACCCCCACAGCACTGACACCCATTTTATTAAAATAATATATGTCCCTGATGATCTAGTGGCCCCCCAATCCCCCATCCCCATTTTATTAAAATGACACACAACCCTGATGGTCTAGCAGACCCCCTAGGCCCAATCTGCCTGTATAATAAAATATTCTTCTCTGGTGGTCTAGCAGACCCCCTCCCTATCCCCAATCTGCCCATATAATATACTTAGATATTTCCTTGTTTCCCTGGTGGTCTAGTGGACCCCACCCCCCATTCTAGCAGGCAGTGACTCACCACCCCACTCCCATCTCTGAGCTGGCTATTGGCACAGCCCTCCACTCTCCTCCACGGCCAGCCACTAACTAAGCCATCAAGGAGCTTGTACTGTCTACAGTACGTGCTCCTTGACAGCTCAGTTGTCAGCCATCTGTGGTGGAGAGCAGAGGGCAGTACAAGTCACTGGTTATGGATGAGATGGGGAGGAGTGGGGTGGTAGGGCACTGTCTGCCAAAGTGAGGGGGTGGTGGTCCACTAGACCACCAGGAAAATATATATTTATGTAATATGAGCAGACTGAGGACAGGGAGGTCCGTAGACCATCAGGAAAGGACATTTTATTATATGGGCAGATTGGGGACTGGGGGGCTGGTCTCTAGCTGACCAGGAACATGTATCATTTTAATAAAAGGAGATTGGGGCTGGGGAGAGGAGACTTTGGCACATTGGTGCATGTTCTCTAATCATCCCAGAGGACACACTTCTAAGTACCTTCAGACCAGCCCTGGTTGGTCTAATGGTACTCAGAGATTTGCACTCTAGGAGGGTTTTGAGATTCCCAAATCAGGTGATATTGCAGCCTGCATCTGCCACAAGCCCTCTAGCATCATGCTGCAGCCCATTTTGTGCAACATGGACAGCATAAGCCCCCTTGGCACATGCAGCCTGGGTTTGCCTCAAGCTGCTTTTGTGAATTGCTTCTAGTGCATCTTTTGGCACAAGCTGCACCTTGTACCATTCCTTGTGGTGCAAGCCCCTTGAACCATTCAGGAGGGCTTTGAGGAGTGGTCCCAAAGTGTTTTATGCTATACTGTTAGCCCTAACCAATCATCTTACAACAAATCACTTTCTCTGCAAGAATTTGCTGGCTAGAACGATGACTCCACACGTCGTCATCATCATCATCATCAGTTTATTGGATGGAAAATTGAGAGGAAAAACTCTTGTTTACAATTGCATTCAAGTATAAGAAAAAAATACAATATACAAAACAACAAATTAAACATAAGTAAGACACAAAATATACAAACAAATAATACACAGAAGACCCTTCCTGGCAGTTCATTTTTGTCATCATTTGCATTGTATTTAAAGTAAAAGCATGAAAAACCATATGTATACAGAATTGTCATGTGATGGTCTATGTGATAATGGCAAACGCCTAAAGGCGATCACCGTTATCGCTCAGTCAGAGTGCTGAAAACATTTTTGGCACTCTGACAGCCCCGGTGCATCAGGACAATGGCACCAGCACAGTTTTTTACTGCTTCACCACCCGCACCCCCCTACTTAAGGATTCTCAACTCCAGTTGGGTGCATGTCGGGGGGGGGTCAAAGCAATAAAAAAATAAAGGTTCGGGCTGGGCACAATAAAATCGCATCAGCGCCCAGACCCAAACCCGGTACCTCGCCCACCCCAACCACTAGCCAACCCCCGATGCCATGACACAGCTCGGTCAGCTACCACAGTGCCACCCCCTACAGCCTCTCCGCCCCCTCCCAGCCCATGCTCTCTGTGCTCGCTCCAACCCTGCCCGTGTGTGTACTCATATTGACATCCTGTTGCCCAGTTTGCCCACCGCCTCATCCGGTCGCCCTACCCTTCCATCGCCATGAGGGATTGTGCCAGGAAGGAGTCGTCGTTATGGACAGCATCCTTCCTCATGCGCCCACCTCACGGGTTATCATTATGTTCCACATTAATAGGCTGTAGCCATTCCATCAGCCTTTTTTATAATGTTTGCTGAACATAGATGTATAGCCAAACTTTGTGTTGAACAAGATGTGAAGAGTATATAAGAAATATATTTATATTGAGAGTTGAGGCTCTGGACACCACACCTCACCTACACCAGAGACTCAAGTTCAGAAGAGTATTTGGGCTGTCATGGGTCAGCTGGATAGGAGAATATTGAGCATCCAAGGGACCGCTCTACTATCCCGGGGGGGGGCTTGTTTGTCTAGCTTCTGACTACCACCAGGTGGAAACCTGGTGGTAGTATGGGATATGGCAGCACATAATGTGAGGGTCTGTGGTCTGGTGAGGCATGTCTATCTCCACACGCATGCTTCACATTGACTGCAGGAAGTATGGGAGAAAATGTATTTAGTTACTGGACTTTGGTAACCAGGTAGGCTCTCTGAGATGTGGGTCCGTTTTTCAGGAGTGATCCGGATCAATTACATGCAGAACAAAGATTAGACATAGCAACAAGGTTTTGTGGATGGCACCAAACATAATAAGAAATGAAGACCAGCAATAATAACAATGGTAGGAACAAATAAGAGTGTCATATAAATGAGGAACATCAATAATAACAGTTATAGTAACAGATACACAATATCTGTGGCTGAGAAACAGAAAAAAGGAAGATAGAAAAAGGGATCTGTCGCTTAGGGAAGCCGCCTTCCCCACCCATCTGTGGACCCACACTGCCACCCGAGCAACCACAGTCCAAACTGGAGTATGACTCGGGGGGGGGGGGGAGCTGGCCCCCCTCTCCTGATCTCACCATGGGGGGGGGAGGGATTTGTGGTGGTGCTTGACCGATAGGCAGGTTGAGAGATGTAAGACACCAGTCTGTAGGGACAGGGACATGGCTGAATAGCTGCCTTGGTTCCTGAAGTGGAAAAAAAGCTATGTGGAAAAAGAAAATAATTATATTTGCTATAATCAAAATAAGGCACTCATAATGAATATCTTAATAGTAAATTAATAATCTGATATGGACATGTATCACTTGGTTCTGCATCTTGATACATTATGTACCCCAACTGTGATCAGCAGACTATTAATGGAACACATGTGATCCCCTTTATGAATAATTCATCTCTCCTGCAGTCATAAAACCACCCACTTTCATCCTCAATCTCGCCCTTAACACTGCTGCCGTACCCTACTCCTGGAAACATGCTAATGTCGTACCGATCTTCAAAGCCAGCAATCCCCTCTCCCCCGACAACTATCGACCCATCTTCCTCCTCCCCTACCTGAGCTAGCTGCTTGAAAAATCCATACACTCTCAGCTAACAGAGCACCTGGAAAAGTACAGCCTCATATGCCCTCTCCAACATGGATTCCGTAAGCAACATAGTACCTCCTCTGCCCTGGCCCACTTTTCTGATCATGTACTAAGAAGTATGGACCAGGGCAAACTCACAGGCGTGATCTTCATTGATCTGTCAAAAGCATTTGACCTGGTTGACCACCACTTCCTCCACTCAACCCTGCTTCCCTTTGGCTGCTCCCCAGGACCTACTGCCTGGTTCGGCAGCTATCAATCTAACAGGACTCAGTCAGTTATCATCGGCAAGGCTTCCTCTGCTCCCCTTCCTGTACTCATTGGAGTTCCCAGGGCTCCATTCTCAGACAACTGCTCTTTTCCATGTTTATTAATACACTCCACAATGATAGCCTCAACTGTAAAGCTCTTCTCTACGCTGACGATTTGGTCATCTATCATAGTGACAAATATATTGACTCAATCTCATCCACCCTCACACAAAACTACGCATCCACCCATCATTGGTTCCTTTCAAGCAAGCTCCTAGTCTATGAAAAAAAGACTCAGTACATGCTGTTCAGTTCCAAACCCTTTCTATCCAATGCCCCAAAGCCAACTCCTCCCTCCTACTTCTCACCTCTGCTGGTCCTCCCCTTGAAATTGTCACATCCTTCAAATATAATAATAAATAATAATAAAACTTTATTTATTAAGCGCCTTTCAAGCACCAAGGTGCTGTACAAATGAATATTAGAATCAGAAATATACATATAAAATCAACCTTCACAACAGCATCAATTTATAAAGGCCTTACTCCACAAAAAAGTCTTAAAATCCCGCTTAAAGTATTCCATGGTCGTGCATTCCCTAAGCCGGTGAGGCAGAGAGTTCCAGAGGGTTGGGGCCACAAACACAAAAGCCCTGGCCCCAGAAGACTTCAATATAACCCTTGGAACCTCTAGCAACTCCTCGCCAGCTGAACGGAGCTGTCGTATGGGGCGGTAAGGAATCAGAAGCTCTTTCAAGTAGTCGGGGCTGAGTCCGTGCAGGGCTTTGAAGGTCAAAAGACCTACTTTAAAGGTGATCCGCCACTGTATAGGCAGCCAGTGCAGATCGCGTAGCACAGGGGTAATATGTGTCCTTCTAGTTACCCCTGTCAATAACCTTGCAGCAGTGTTCTGCACTAGCTGCAAGCGGTGGATATCAACCCCAGGAAGCCCCAAGTACAGGGAGCTGCAATAGTCAAGGCGTGAGGTTATGAAGGCATGGATCAACACGGGTAAATCGCTGGATGGAACAAGGTGTTTCACCCTGGCAATGTTCCTAAGATGGTAGAATGCAGACTTAATGACTGCTGACACCCGTCGTCAAGTACCACTCCCAGGTTACGCACCCGTTCAGAGGTAAGGATCTGATCCCCCACCAGCAATAAGCCAGAGAGCTGACCAGACCCCAACCCCCGTGTCCCATGACCCGGGTCAACAACCATGACCTCAGTTTTACCGGCATTCAACTTTAACCAGCTCGCATTCATCCAGTCATGGATTTCAGCGAGGCAGCTATTAAATACCGAGAGAACACTAACCTGGTTGGAGGCAAAAGACAGGTAGAGCTGGGTATCATCAGCATAACAGTGAAACCTCAGCCCATACCTTCTTACAATGTCTCCAAGGGGCAGCATGTACACTGCAAACAACATGGGGGAAAGCACCGAGCCCTGGGGGACACCACACTGCAGAGGAAAAGGGTCAGAGGAAAAAATCCCCAACACAACTCTCTGCATTCTCCCAGATAGAAAAGATGAAAACCATCTGAGCACTGTACTGGAGAGTCCACAGATGGACTCCAGACGCTCGAGCAAAACCCCATGGTCTACAGTGTCAAAGGCTGAAGAGAGATCAAGGAGAACCAAGATAGAGTGGTTCCTCCGATCTCTCGCCATCAAGAGATCATTGAGCACCCGAACCAGAGTAGTCTCGGTGCTATGCCTCTTACGAAAACCAGACTGGAGAGGTTCGTAGATACTATGGATGGTCAAATGGTCCTCCAGCTGGTTTGCCACTACCTTCTCAATAACCTTCTCAATAAAGGGAAGGTTAGAGATAGGTCTGTAGTTGGAAAAAATATCTGGGTCCAAAGAAGCCTTCTTCAAAATGGGAGTCACCACAGCTTCCTTTAGGGAACTAGGAAACTCACCCAGTTCTAGGGAACACCAGATTATTTGAGCCAGAAACGGGCCCACGATCTCAACACAACCCAAAATCAGGGAGGTAGGACCCGGATCTAAACTACAGCACTTAGGGCGCATCCCCTGGATGATCCGCATAATATCACCGAACATCGGCATGTCAAAGGAACACCAGGAAGCAGCGGATTCCGTGGCCAAACGCTGACCAATAGCTTCCCCCTTAGAGTGTGTCAGATGGATCTCGGATCTGATGTCGGCAACCTTATTCGCAAAGAATTGAGCGATCTCATCACACTCCTTTTGTGAAAAGGCTCGACGGAGCTGGAGACAGGCTGGGTTGCACAGCCTGTCCACAGTTCTGAAGAGCTGAGCCGGTCGATTCTGAGCAACAGAGATCTCCCTGGACAGGAATTCTGCCTTCTTATGGGAGATCTCTGATTGGTAGAGCCGATAATGCTCCTCCAAACTAAGGCGGTCGACATCTAGAGCAGATTTCCTCCAATGACGCTCAAACCGTTGTCCCACACATGGCAACTCCCTCAAGGAACCATCAAACCATGGGGCCCGAGGGCGGAGAGAGAGGGGACGAACACGGACAGGAGCAATTGAGTCCAGGGCCAAGGAAATAGCCTGATTATAAGCCAAGACCATAGCCTCTGGACCCAAGCTGGCAATCAGAAACTCTAAGAGGTTCAATATACTCTGAGAGGTTCAATATCTAGGTATTACCCTTGACACCTCCCTTTCTTTTTCAGAACATGTCAACCATATGGTGTGCTGGATCCACCAGAAGCTAGGTGCCATGAATCTCCACAAACATTACTTATCCACAGAAGCATGCCTGGCCATTGCACATGGCAACCTACAACCACTTCTTGACTACTGCTCCCCAGTTTACTTGCACCTATCCATCACCCTGCAGAAGCAGCTAAACTTGACATGCAACTCTATCTGTTGATTTGTCCTTCAAACCCCTTAGTGCTCCCACCACTGCTCATGCTACCACTCACTTGGGTGGCTTACTCTACAAGGTTGATCTGACTATGCAATGGGCTGTCTGGTGGACAACTCCCTCAGGAACCAACAAATATCCCTTTACTCACCCCTCTTGACAGGTGGAGTGGTCCATAGGAATCTCAGGGCATCCTCAGTCCCACCGTTAGAAGTACTCCATGCCTCCAACACCATGGGAACCCAAGCTTTCTCAGTCACAGCACCCTCCCTATGGAACAAGTCTGTTCACGTGTCCCCCTCCCACCTAGCTTTTAAACATAACCTTAAGACCTGGCTCCTCACTGCTGAAAAATGTCACTGTTTTGTACAGCAACACTAGGGTCTACAACTTGAATATGCTCTAATAGCACTCAGACTTTCACCTGATGCCCTACAGCAATTATACCCCCTCCGGCCCCCACTAGTCTGGCCCTTTTTCCCATCTCTCTCCTTCCTGCCCCCACTCCTAAACCTACCTCTGCCCCCTTTGCTACTGTCTTTCCTCTTTTATGTTATGAACTGTGATTGTTTTCCTATTTGGATTTCTATTACTGCAACTGTTTTTTCTCACTTGTACTTGAATTGGACCATGTACCTGTATACCATTACTGCCTGTGTCTTGCACCATCTGTATTTTGGCTATGCTTAAATACATACTGATATGGCATTACCAGTCTACCCTGTCTGCACATTGTCATTGCATTACCATTGTTTCTCTCTCTCCACCCTCACTGCCACCTGTTGGGCATGAACATATTGTTTCTTGTAATTGACTGTTTGTACCTGTACCTATTTTTGCCACCTTGTGACCCGGGTCATGACTGAAAACAGTCCTCTGGATCAGTGCACCTACCCAGTCACCAAAGACATAAATTAATAAATAAATAAATACATAAATAAATAAAGTATTATTCAATATTAAATGACTATCAGCAACTGACTCATCAGCAAATCAGTTACCACTGTAACGAGAATCACCACCTGCCAGTTATAGAAACACAGAAACATAGAAGTTGACGGCAGATAAGGACCGCAAGGCCCATCCAGTCTGCCCATTTCTTTTTCTACCTTATAAATGTGCCATCGGCCTTTGCTCTGTCAGTGGCCTATCTATTCATAGTCATTTGTATTGCTCCCTTATGCATATCCCATGCCTGTTTGAAGCCCTGCACTGTATTCATAGCCACCACTTCTTGTGGTAAGCCATTCCATGCATCCACCACCCTTTCTGTGAAAAGAATTCCTCACATTCCCCTTAATCGGCCTCCCTCTAATCTCATGTTGTGTCCTCTTGTCCTGCTATTTTCTTATATTTAAACATGTTAGACTCTTTCACCTTGTTTATGCCTTAAGGTGTTTGAATGCCTCGATCATATCACCTCTCTCCTCCTTTGCTCAAGGGTATACATATTGAGCTCCGTTAATCTGTCCTCATATGTCTTCTGATGCAGTCCTGCACCATTTTGGTTGCCCTTCTCTGGACTGCCTCAATTTGGTTAATGTCCTTGTGAAGGTGTGGCCTCCAATACTGCACGCAGTACTCCAGATGGGGCCTAACCAGTGTCTTGTACAGAGGGATTATTACCTCCCTCTTACGACTTGTGATACCCCTACTAATACACCCTAACACCCCCCTAGCCTTACCTACTGCTTTAGAGGTCTGCTTGGATGATTTTAGGTCATCAGTGATGATGATGCCCAAGTCTCTTTCTTCCTTTGTGACTGCTAGCAACTCTCCTCCCAGCCTATAGGTGGCTTCAGGGTTTCTCTTCCCTATATGCATGATTTTGCACTTCTTTGCATTAAATCCCAGTTGCCACTCTTCTGACCATTCTGCTAGTTTATCCAGATCTCTTCTCATTCTGCCCACCCCATCTGGATCATCTACTCTGTTGCAGATCTTGGTGTCATCTGCAAACAGACAAGCCTTACCCTCTAGTCCATCTGCAAGGTCACTAATGAAGATGTTGAAGAGGACTGGCCCCAGGACTGATCCCTGAGGTACCCCATTGTGACTTGCATCTCTTCTGACTGTATACCATTTACCACCACTCTCTGTTTTTCGCCCGTCAACCAGTTTGCCACCCAGTTGACCAACTTCTGACCCACCCGAGCCTACCCAGCTTATTTATCAATCTTCTATGTGGAACAGTGTCAAAAGCTTTGCTGAAGTCAAGGTAGGCGACATCAACTGCTCCCCTTGGTCCACCACTCTGGTTACCCAGTCAAAGAAATCTATGAGATTAGTTTGACAGGACCTTCCTTGTAAACCCATGCTGTCTTGGATCCTGTGCACCTATGGATTCCAGGTGTTGCACTATCCTTTCCTTAAGGAGTGCCTCCATAATCTTGCCCACTACTGAGGTAAGACTGACCGGTCTGTAGTTCCCGCCTCCTTCCTGCTACCACTCTTGTGGAGCCGGGATCACATAAACCATTCTCCAGTCTTCTGGGACCTCTCCTGTGCTCAGAGACTCACTAAACAATTCTGCTAATGGCTCTGCTAGTTCCTCCTTTGCTCCTTAAGTACCCTGGGATGTATGCCATCAGGTCCATTGCCTTATCCACCCTGAGCTTAGCAAGCTCTTGTAGGACCCTTTCTTTTGTGAAGGGAGTAGTGCTCACCTCCTTTCCCCCCTGTGTCCATGATGCTGAGCTGTGGGCCCTGCCCTACCTTCTCTTCAGTAAATACTGAGCAAAAGTATCTATTTAGGATAGATGCCTTTACAGGGTCCTCCTCCTCACATGCTCCCTTTTCTCCATTAAGCATAGCAATACCCCCTCTGGATTTTCTCCTTTCACTAATGTGTCTATAGAAAGTCTTGTCACCTTCTTTTACTGTTTGTGCTAGTGTTTCCTCAGTTTGGGACTTTGCCTGCCTTACTGCCTTACCTGCTTCCCTTAGGGCAGTTTGGTATGCCTCCTATCTTCATCCCGCTGTGTTCCTTATATTTCCTGAAGGCCAGCCTTTTGGCTCTGACCTTTTCTGCTACTGTATTTGAGAACCAAAGTGGTTTCCTTCTTCTTTTGCACTTCCTTTCTGTCTAACACAATGGGATGTTGCTTCAAGTATTGCATCCTTAATGCTTGCCCACTTTGCCTGTACCCCTCACCTGTGTTTCTTTTTGCCAGGCTAGCTTATCTCTGTTGGCCATCTTATCAAAGTCAGCTCCTCTGAAGTCCCATATTTTTGCCTTGGAATGGGATGATTTAGATGTAGTAGCCAAATTGAACCATACCATGTGATGGTCACTGGCCCCAGGTGACCTTCTACCTGAGATCTGTGATCCCTTCTTTGTTAGTCAGTACTAGATCTAGGATAGCCCTGTCTCTGTGGGTTGCTGTACCAGTTGTTTGAGGCCTTCCCCTGCAGGGAATCCACTATGAGTCTAGTTCTGGCAGATGTTCCTGCTGGTATTGACCAATCTGTATCTGGCATGTTGAAGTCTCCCATTATCAGAACCTCCCCTTTAGCTGTCATGTTTTGTATATCTTCTAACAGTAATGTGTCTATGTCTGGGGGCCTGTAGACAACCCCAGTTCTTATAGCTGTCCATTTCCTGTTTCCAGGGTGACCCACAGTTCTTCTGGCTCCTTATGTGTATTCTGAATTTCTGTAGCTTTGATATTTTCATTAACATACAGGGCCACTCCTCCCCCCCTTTTTGTACCTCGGTCTCTTCTGAACAATACATAGCCAGATACTGAAGTCTCCCAAGTGTGGTTACTGGTAAACCACGTCTCACTAATTGCTACTATGTCCAGTTTAGCCTCTGACATTATTGCCTGCAGGTCTGGGATCTTATTTCCCAGGCTGTGAGCATTTGTGTACATGATTTTCCATTGGCCAGATTTTGGTGTGTTAGTTGTTGGGTGAAGTTTGGCATTACTCCTGTGCGTCGTATGGAGAGACAAACCTTTTTTCTTACCTGGTGATGCAAATGAATGGCAAACATGCTGAATTCCTGTTTGACCACTAGCTGAGGGGGGAGGGGTGTTCTTCCCATTCGACGTATGGGGTGCTGCACCCCTCTCCCCATTTGCTAGTTTAAATATTCTGCAAAGACGCCAAACTTCTGCCCCAATGCACTGACTCTCTTTAGTCAGATCAGTCCATCAAATTTAAAGAACTTTCGCTCCCAGAACTGTTGCCAGTTCCTACAAATCTGTGTCCTTTTCCTGGCACCAGTCCTTGAGCCACGTGTTTAGCTCCCTATCTCCCCTTCTCTGACCTTCTGTCCATCTGCTCCCCTCTCCCAGACTGGCAGGATCTCAGAGAAGGAGATGCCAGACGAAATAGGTGATAGTTTGTTACCCAGCCTAGTCAGGTGTTCCTTGGTCTCCACAACTGACCGGCTGGCGAGATCATTAGTCCCTATGTGTACTAGGACATCAATGTTTTCTCCTGCTTTGTGAACAATTTTAGCAATGCGGTCAGTGTCTCTCCATGCTGATGTACCTGGAGACATCTGACCATCACCCTAGCTGGAGATGGGTATCAACTCCCCGAATCATGGAGTCTCCTATGATCAGAAGTTTTTTGGATTTCCTTTGTGCTTGTTTAGTTTTGGTTCCTGATTTGGGTGAGTTTTGTTGTGCTAGCTCCTGTGCCGCAGTGTTCTGCTCTGCAGTGTCTTCTGCCTCTTTATTTGATTTCAGAGATAGAGGCAGATACCTGTTTGTAGTGTTTATATGGTTTTTGGATGTGTATATAATTTTGATATATGTTTTTGAATTCTGCTTGTGAAACATGGAGGTCAGCACAAGGCATCATGGGACCTTGGAATTAAAAAAAACATTTTCTGCCCTTGCTTACTGGAACAGATGGTTTGAAAAAAAAAGCTGACTTCCTGGGACTATAGTAAAACCAGGTTATAAAACAATCCACAGCATTGAACCCAGGCAGCTTTTCATGAAATATTGCCTTTTACGGCATATCAGGAGGGGAGCAATTTCTGATAGATACCTGTGAAAATTCACCTAGCTATGAGAAGTATTTCCAGGATCTTTCTCTGAAAGATCAAAGGGGCGATTCTGACCTGTCATAAAACATGCTCTGTGGCTTACTAATTAGGAAATATATATTTCATTTTTATTAGGTTGTTTAGCAGTGTGCAGGGGTATTTGACTGATCAATTAATTACAGGACTAAGAGTGACATCATGTCAACAGCCGGAGCTGTGACATCACGGGATGGGAGGGACATTTTAGCCTTTGATATCATCAAGCTGGTTGAAAGAAGTGATACTTCTACTTCTGAACTCCTAAGAAACACTTCTGCCAAGACTGGTAATTCAAGTGTGAACCTTTACCAACTGAAATTGAGTTAGGACTAGTTAATTCAGTTACAAGGTGCTTTGTTTTGTAATTGTCCATTTCTTTTCTGACTGTAATCATTATGTATATATGTTCCGTTTGATGTACTGTATTTATTTACCATTACTATCGAGTCACAGTTGGTGACTGAAAGGGACCTGACCTTGGACATGGAGGGGCCAGGGTCAATTGCAGTGTCCAGTCCCAGGGAGGAAGACAGTGGAACCACAGAGAATTGAGAGACACAGCACATAGGGAGGGTCACCACAATGCTGGAGCCAGAAGAGATCAGGCTGCAGCTAGAACTGAGAAGAATGGAGCTGTAATTTGAACAGAGGAAGTTCCAGATGGAGCTGGAGAAGCATCAGGGAAAATCTGAACTGGAGAAGCTACAGCTCCAACGACCAGTGCCAGAGCAGGTAAGTGCATGGGTGAACCTGAAACTCCAGGACTGGGTTACAAATTAAATTCTTAATTGATAGCTAAAATTTAAAGAGGGGGAGGATATGGATGCATTTTTAAATTCATTTGAAAAGGTATGCATTCATGCAAAAATTCCCCGAGCGTCCAGGAGCTTCCAGCTATCCCCGCTGCTTACCGGTAAAGCTTGTGATGCCTTGGGTCACATGGACAATCAGAACAGTAATGATTATGATAAACATAAAGCTGTATTGCTTAAAACATATGAACTGACATCTGAAACGTGCAGAGTTAAGTTCCATAAGCTCAGGAGTGTGGTAGTTTAGTTCCCCTTCCCCCAGAACTTGTGGAATCACATCAGGACATCACTTCTTATCTGTCCCTATCTTTATAGTCTACTGCAGTAGCACCTTCTTCTTAAGGTCTCTCTTGACTGTTACATCACCCTTCTACTCTGAGGGGGTGGCCGCCCCATCAGAGTATCTCTGTCTATTCTGCCCCTCTATGTTTCTTTTCCTGTCCATGGTTATGATATGGTGGAGGTTAGGATATGCCTCCTATCTTAAAGAAAATATGATCCTAGGACTGGTGGGCCAGATAAAGAAATATCGTGAAACCCCCGCTTTGTCCTAGTAAAAGGCTATTGTGAATATAAATGGTCTGTTCTAGAAACCCAGACACTAAGGACTAGACCAGATAGTAAAGAGTAAAATGTTACAGGGATGCCTGTAAAATGTTTTAAAACTATTACTTTTAGTAATAAAGGCATAGTGTCCTTTTCTTAAAATATGGGAAGTGCCTTACAGATGA
Source organism: Neoceratodus forsteri (assembly GCA_016271365.2). Taxonomy (NCBI): domain Eukaryota; kingdom Metazoa; phylum Chordata; order Ceratodontiformes; family Ceratodontidae; genus Neoceratodus; species Neoceratodus forsteri. Next base: position 846,645,744 of record CM057449.1, on the reverse strand, counting down.
GAAGAAGATATTTCTCATGTCTCTGAGGCTAGCCACAAAGGGAGACTGAGGAATAAAACCTCTAGCTACAGGTTTGCATATTTGCACCACAGAGTACAAAAGTAGTGTTTGGCTTGAGAAATGCAAGCCGACTGTTAAATGGGGCCCATTCTCCTGTTAAAAGCAGATAATGTAGGAGAATGAGGGCCACAATAAAGACACAAGAGAGGGCTAAGGAAAGCTCACATGACAGAAAAGGGCCCAAATGAAAAGGCAACCCATCAGCTGGAGATTTCAGCTGAGGAGAAATTCTTTCCTGAATGAAAGAAAAGTGTTCTTCATGTAAAGAAGAGCTGGGGGTTACAGAAAATAAAACCTCCTGTGTGAATGCATGTTTTTATGCTCTGTTGCAGTATCTATAACCCAACTTTTACAGGTACTGCACATAAACAGAATGCTTGCCTGTACTGTCCTGATTAAAAGAGGGGACTACAGTACTTTTAAAAGCCTCTTGAATGTATTTATCTGTTTTTCTATGCCCGAAGATTAAATAAAACATTTTAAAAACCTTACAAGGAACATAATTAAGTAGGTTTACATCGATGAGGAAAACCCCAGGCCCTTACCTGTTCCTTTCTTAACTGATATATTCTAGTGAGTTCTTAGGAGCCAGCAGGCCCAAATCAGACAGCCTTTATAGGGCCCTGTCACTCTATGACATCACATAAAGGGAGGGGCTAAACTCTAAAGTGGCCCTTATGTATTACTCTCTAATATCTGGGGCAACAAATTATAAAGATGTTTTAGTTGAATGATATTGTTGAGATACCACATAGTTTAAGGGCCATGGTCATGCTGATCCCCCCAAAATGTATGTACTAGTACAGACTTTTATGTATTAGAGATAGGGGCAGATCAGCCTCTGATATTATCAAGCTGGCTGAAAGGACAGACACTTCTACTTCTGGACTCCTAAGAGACACTTCTGCCAAGACTGGTAATTACCGTGTGAACCTTTACCAACTGAAACTGAGTTAGAACTAGTTAATTCAGTTACAAGGTGCTTTGTTTTGTAAATGTCCATTTCTTTTCTGACTGTAATCATTATGTATATGTGTTCCATTTGATGTACTGCATTTATTTACTATTATTAGTTTTAATAAATTTGGTTTTCTTTAATCCTGCCTGAGACATTTTCTCATTTTGAGTGTGAATGGTGGAACAGTCTTAATATTCTAACACAGCTGTTAAATGCTTATTGTGTCACCTTATGCAGCCATGCTAACAATGATCTGTGTAAAGATCCAGCACGGTAAGAAAAATACCAGCGTCTCAATTGAGTCGGAAGGGGGTTGTGAACCAAAGTGGTTGTATGCCTGCTGAGCCAAGTATATTGCATTGCTTTCCCCAAAGAGAGTGTGATAGTTGGACCTGTTACCTTGGTGTGCTAGTTAAAAAAGGTTCATAATTGACCACAGGACTTGAGACTGGTAGTTGCTTGGACCCAAAACAAACAGGAGGGTGTCCCTTTTTGTCCTCTGTTCATGTTCGCACTTCAAGGTTGGGCACTGTGGGAGCAGAGGGCCTGACCCCTGGAGTGGGTTTGTGGCAATCATGATGGTAATGACTACAAGATATGCAACAATGAATATCATTTTTTTTCTTCAAGGTGTATGTGGCCATTACAAATGTTGTTGTCTTAAAGCTGTCATAATGCTGGGACTGAGAATAGATCTTTCTGATGGCTGTAACCATTTTATCAACATTTGGCTAATCTTTGATTAACATACATTTGGAGCCTTGTGTAGAGTTGGGCAAAAGTTGCGAATTCCGCTTTTGCAGAATTTCCCTTAAAATTTGGAAATTTCGTTGAATTTTCTGAACTTCCGCCATTGCCTTAGATCAGAATCTTCTGAATGTGTTTGGCAAATTTTCATCCTGTTCTGCAGAATTTTTTGGCTGAACCTGAACTGTGGAATAAATCATATGAACTGTGGAATAACAGTTCTGAGGATTTTGTTCCGCAGTTTAATTAATTATTCACCAATACATGTAATTATTCTGCAGTTCAGATATCAGTTCTGCTGTCTTTGTTCTATGCAGTTTAATAGAATAATCCACAATTTTTACATTTATTCCACCATTCTAAGTCAGAATTTCTGTGAAAGTTGCTAATTTAATTTCCGCCCTTTCGTAGAAGCAAAATTCTGACTTTCGCGGAAATTCTGCCGGCGGAAGTTTTTTTTTCGCACACCTCTAACCTTGTGGGACATTGCACCACTAGAGGGTTGTTAACAAACCATGAACATAAACCCACATCATGCCTTATTGTTTAATTAATGTAAGTTCGATAGAATGCTTACAGCCAGTCATAAAGCTGTGTACTGTGGGTCATCCTAGAGACATGAGCCAGAGCCATTATTCATATTGGAGTGACTTGCAGATCTCTGACTAGAGTTCTTGTAAAGTTTTACTTTGCCAACTAAGTTCTTGTGAAGTTGTGAAATTTGCTTTTGTGAATAACTTTGCAAATTGCCTACTTTGCCACTTCACCACATCACATGTAGTTTTCTTTGGGAAATTGCACTTTTTCAAGGTGCAATCAAGTGATGTCATAATGAAGCTACAACTTTTCTGACTAATTTCCATGACTTCACCTGAAAAAGTGTAACTTCAACTGCCAACAACTTTGTGAAATCTGCACATCATATTTTGTAAATTTAGCAAACTTTGTGACCTAATTTGCAGAAGAAGTCAGCCAACTTCACACATCTCTACCACCAACACAAGTGTTAATGAATTGAGGGAATGAACTGATTAATGAACTAGGGGAAGCCATCATCATGATGCCCAATAAAGGGTAGGTTATGCTGGTGGGGGACTTCAATCTGCTGGATGTAGATTGTAGCCACCCAGCTGCAACTTTGGCTTACAGCATGGATATCCTAGACTTCCTGCAGTGGGCATTTCTTAGGCAACTAATCACAGAGCCCACTCATGATGGAGCAGCACTGGACCTGGTGCTCAAAAACAGGAACAGTGCTGCAGAGTCAAGGTGAGTGGCCAACAGAAAACCAGAGTCCACCTTACAGTTTGGTTCAACATAAGGATGGCAGTAGAAGCAAACCACACAAAGATGAGGGTCCTGGACTTAAGGAGGGACACCTATAAACAGTTGAAGTCAGTTGGTGTTTTGCTAGCAACCATGACCTCCTAGCAACTCTTTAGTAATAACTGGTCAAATGAACTAAGTTGTATGCACTGATCTTTTTTTGGTTGCCTTCAATTTAAAGTGTCACCTTAGGGTGTACTGTGTGCTTCCATTCTTTTCCCTCCTACTTCATATGAACAAACATTTTTTCCCAAAGCTATGTGATGTTGTTGTCTGTTATGTGTGCTAAGGGCTGGTGGCAGTTGCTTTGGCTGTGTGCAGCATCAGTCTGAATACATACACAATAGTCATAGAAATAGTTACATAAGCACTTTTATTGCGAAGTTAAACATGAATACGTTTTGTTCTGCTGAACAACACGTGTTCCCCTGACCTTGACATCCTATGAAATGTTAACTTTGTGTCCTTCCCCTCCTCCAGTCATGTGTATGTTTTATTAGTGCCTTACCACCACCACCACCACCACATGGTCACGGCCAGGGTGACCCTGTCCAAAATGTGCACTTTAGCCACAGTTTAACACAGCCTCTTGCCACCATACTGTGCAGAGCAGACATGATAAAAAGAGAAATATGACAGGAGAAAAGTTTGATAAAATTGACATGAAATACGGTCTGAGTCAGGATGTGATGTGTCCCCCCCCCACCACTACCCAGACTTTAAATAGCAGTTTTTGAGCCTGTTTGCCAAGTATTTCAGCCAGAATCTCGGCACTGATCATGCCAAACAGGGCCTACAATCCAGAAATGTTTCCCAAAAAATGTGACATTAAATTCAGACAGAAATCAGGTCTCAACCATGGTGTTAAATGGCTCCCAAGCCACCACCTGAACCAAAACATGGTCTTTTGTCCACTGTTTACAAGTCATCTCATGCTGAATCTCTATTCTGCAAGTGCAGAACAGGCTGTACATTTCCAGAAATGTGACAGCAAAAATTGTACATCAAATTGAGACTGAAATCTGGTGTCAATTCTGATGTTTTATGGTGTCCCCCCCCCCAGCACCCAGACATTAAAATGCTGTTTTGGCCATTGTTTACAATTTGTTTTAGGACACATCTTGTTTCTGCAACTGCAACACAGGAAGTACATGTCCAGAAATGTATCCTAAAAAATGGTACATTAAATTCAGACAGAAATCTGGTCTCAGCCATGATGTTTTATGGCGCCCAAACCCCCACCTGGACCAAACGATGGTCTTTGGTTCACTGTTTACAACTGGTTTTAGGCCACATCTTGTTTCTGCAAGTGCAGCACAAGCAGTACATGTCCAGAAATGTTTCCTAAAAAATGGTACATCAAATTGAGACTGAACTCTGGTGTCAGTCCTGATGTTTTATGGTGTCCCTCCAGCACCCAGATATTAAAATGCTGTATTGGCCACTGTTTACAACTGGTTTTAGGCCACATCTTGTTTCTGCAAGTGAAGCACAGGCAGTACATGCCCAGAAATGTTTCCTAAAAAATGTTAACTCAAACTGAGACTGAAATCTGGTTTCAGTCCTGATGTTTTATGGTGCCCCCCCCCAGCACCCAGACATTAAAATGCTGTTTTGGCCACTGTTTACAACTGGTTTTAGGTCACATCATGTTTCTGAGAGTGCAGCACAGGCAATACATGTCCAGAAATGTTTCTTAAAAAATAGTACATTAAATTCAGACAGAAATCTGGTCTCAGCCATGATGTTTTATGGCACCCAAACCCCCACCTGGACCAAACGATGGTCTTTGCTCCACTGTTTACAATTGGTTTTAGGCCACATCTTGTTTCTGTGAGTGCAGCACCGGCAGTATATGTCCAGAAATGTTTAAAAAAAATGTTACATCAAACTGAGACTGAAAGCTGATGTCAGTCCTAAAGTTGTATGCTGTGCCACCACCTCAGGGAGCTTAAAAGGGGTGCTGAAGGAAAGAATTGTAGAGTATCTAGAGGCCAGAGGCCAGAGGGGTGCAGGACCCAAGGCAGCATGGATTCACAGTGGGAAGGTCATGCCAGACAAATCTGATAGATTTCTTTGACTGGGTGACCAAAGTAGTAGATCAGGGAGCGGCTGTGGACATGGCCTACCTAGACTTTAGCAAGGCATTTGACACAGTCCCACACAAAAGATTAATATACAAGTTAGCCAGCCTGGGAGTGGGTCCCAAGATGACAGCCTGGGTAAAGCATTGGCTGGAGAATAGGACACAGAGAGTAATAGTAAATGGAGTCCACTCTGAAGAAAGGGGGGTTACTAGTGGGGTACCGCAGGGTTCAGTATTAGAACCGGTCCTCTTCAATGTCTTTATAAGTGACATTGCAGAGGGACTGGAAGGAAAAGTATGTCTCTTTGCAGATGACGCAAAGATCTGCAACAGAGTTGATGCACCAGGTGGGGTGGAAAGGATGAGAAGGGACTTGGCAAGGTTAGAGGAATGGTCAAATGTATGGCAGCTTAGATTCAATGCTAAGAATCGCAAGGTAATGCACCTGGGAAACAAAAACCAAGGGGAAGAGTACACAATGGGGGGTGAGATACTAACAACAAAAATGGAAAGGGACCTGGGGGTAGTCATATCAGATGACCTAAAGGTGGGCAAGCAATGTGAGAGGGCAGCAAGGAGGGCTGGGGAGATACTGGGATGCATAGGGAGAGGCATCACCAGTAGAAAACAGGAAGTTATTATCCCTCTGTACAGACAGCTGGTGAGACCCCATCTGAAATACTGTGTGCAGTTCTGGAAACCCAATCTCCGCAAAGACATAGACAGGATGGAAGCTGTCCAGAGAAGGGCAACTAAAATGGTGCAGGGTCTGCACAGGAAGACATATGAAGAGAGACTTAAGGAGCTTAATATGTATAGCCTCGAGGAAAGGGGGACATGATAGAAACTTTCAAGTACCTCAAGGGAATCAACAAAGTCCAAGAGGTGTGCAAGAACAAGGGGGCACAATTTGAAGATAGAGGGGCGGCTCAGAGGTAATTTAAGGAAGTATTTTTTCACAGAGAGGGTTGTGGATGCATGGAACGGCCTTTCGGAGGAGGTTGTGGAGTCAAAAACAGTGGTGGAATTCAAGCATGCATGGGACAGTCATAAGGCAATTCTAGGGGTTGGGGGTAGGAAGAAGTAGGCTGCTGGTTAACTAGGATCTGCAGCTTATCCATTAGGTAGGGAAATGGGCAGACTGGGTGGGCCAAGCGGTCCTTATCTGCCGTCAAATTCTATGTTTCTATGTTTCTATGCCATGCAGAGAAAATGAATTCATCCTGCAAAATACTGCTGCTGCTACTTTCAATTGTTTCCTCCTGCTGTTACTTTTTCCCCTAATTCAGATAGAAATGCAGAATTATTATTTCCATATGCTGCTGTCCTTCCTGATTGGCTGTGTTGACTGACTGTGGTTGTCAATTGCCTGGTGGTAGGGAGTGAATGACATGTTGTGGCACTATAGCATGCTGCCTGCTGCTATCTCTAACTATTAATTGCCATGTTGCCATGTGACGTATTGTTTTGGATTGTTGACAGTGGATCATCTTCACAGAGTCCATGCTGCTGCTGCTGCACATGTAAGTATCTGTCTTTATTTTTCTTTCTGTGCAAGATAAGGGTGTTGGTGGTTTGGAATTGTGGTGTCTTGATTTCTAACATGCTTGTACCCGCTTTTATATTATTTTTCAGTTTACAGTGGATGACATCATCATGCCAGGCCTGGAATCGAGATTAGGATCCAGGGATGTTTGAATGCACCACATTTCCCAATGCAGATGGTAAGTATTTAATTTTTCATTACTAATGTAGAGGTATGTCTGTTACTGCCATCTGGATGTCACTCTGTGTTTGATAGTAATTGTGTTTTTTTTGCTTTTGTCAACAGGAATTATGGTGAAGTTAAACTCTCGCTCTTGCTGCTGCTGCTCAACAACATCTGTGCAATTGTTCCAATCTAGTTTCACAGTTCCTGGTAAGTATTTCTTCATTTTTTATGGCCTTTTCTGGTTGGGGGGGTGGGACTGCGAGGATGTTGGTGGGGGGAGCTGAACTTTTTACAATGCTCAAAATGTGCTCTTCTTTTTATCTAATTTTCAGGTACGCAGTACTGTTAGGGGAAGGGGAAGCCTGCTACTGTGCTTCATCATGGTCAGAAATCACGTGCACCACCAAGCATGTTCCTTCTGGGGGCAATTTTGGCAGTTTAATGACTTCACGGGGGTATGGTAAGTATACATTGTTTTCTATCCTTGATCTAATTTGCTTGCTAAAACCAGGTATGCAGAATGCAGATTGATGAGTTTTCATAATTTTTGCTTATCTTTGGTCTTGCTTAGGTCATTTTCCTCTATTGAGGTTTATCCTACCTCTGTGTGATGAATACATCCATCCAGGCCCTGCAGGAGCTGTACTGTGTGCAAGGCAGAGGATGTTGGTTGAACTGAGACATTGGCCACTGGTGTCCATACCATTAATGAGTAAACACCACCCATATCCAGGGAAGAACTATATGTTGAAATGGATGATTGAGATAGTGTTCAGTAAATAATTACGTGGAGGGGCCTAATGTATTGCCTAATCAATTGAGGTGGTAGAGCTGCAGTAATCATGAAAATCCAGAATCCAAACTGAGGGCAGCATACACCTCCCCCTGCCTTCCCCTGACCCCCCCGGAACCATCATAGTTTCGGTACAAGAATTTTTTATTTATTTATTTTATTTAGTTTTTGTTGACTGGGTAAGTGCACTAGACAAATCCTGCCTATTTTCAGGCACGACCCAGGGAAGGGGGTTGCAGATGAATGCCAACTGACTTTGAACCAGATTAAGCTGTTGGTGGTATTTTTCGTGAATGGAGGAAATTTGGCTATTGCACCGGTGAAATTCCCTTGCTCTTTTCGAGATGTGCCATGGGATCTTTAACATCCACCTGAACTACCACCAGAACAGGCAGATCGGACCTCGGTTTAACGTCGCATCCGAAAGACGACGCCTCAGGAGTGTAGCACCCCCCTCATGCTGCACTACAGTGTCAGTATTGGGATATTAACCAAAGTGCCTGGTGTGGGGATAGAACCCACAGCCTAATGATCTCCCTGCCTCAGAGGCGACTGTGCTACCTGCTGAGCCACTGACACTGACTTTAACCTGGTAGTATAGCATAAGTAATCTTTTTGGAGTAATTGGATGTTGTAAGTTGTTAAGCCTTTTCATGATTACTTTTGTAATTAATGAATAGCATTATTAAAGATGGCCACCATTCACCACTTCTCAAAATTTGTTCAACTTGTGGTGTTAATGGTTGAATGAGCATGTTACATTCATATGCAACTTGAACTAGGAGCCAGGGTTCTTTGACATGACACGAACAGTACGTGGCAGAAAATATTTTTGGGTCACATGGATTGCATGGGTGTGTCAGGTCAGGGTGGGGAGGTAGTGTGACATGTGACAACATCATGGGCACTTTTAAGGACATCAAGACAACATATCTTGCTGTAAGATGAGGTTAATAGTAAAAATGAAAAGTAACATGAGTATCTAGATATTTTTTGCTGCAAAACATTATAACTGTAATCATGCAAAATCTTTATGGTTTATGATGTATTGCTGCTGCTTTATATAGGCTGGGGAGATGGTGACCAGACGACATTTTATGGCCAAGGGTGATCAAATGAAAGTGATTCACACTGCAGCAGATAACACATAACCATAACCAATACAATGGTACATAGCTAAAAATAAGTTATAATACACTATACTGAGCTGAAAGTGGTTGGTGGGATGGCCTTTGAGTAAACTCACCCTTTTCCCATTTCCACATCATCCAAGAAGCACCCCTCACAGTCTTCAAGACTGGAGTTGTCACCAGGTGGGAATTCTCTCACCATTTCTGCTTCATCCACCTCTCTACAGGTGGATGCTTTAGTCAAGGGATTTCCATCATCCTCATCAACGAGACACAGTTCCTGTGGCAACACCATTAACATCAGTGTGTTGTGTGGAATGTGCCTTTCATTCATTTTGTTGAATGTTAGTATGGACACATTCTTGGATGATAAATTGGCCTTACAGTCACTCACAATGGCCCCAGCTACACTAAAAACTCATTCCTCATTGACACTGTATGGTGGGCAGCTCAGGTATTTCACAGCAACCAATGTTAGTGCTGGCCAGTTAGTCATTTTGCTGCTCCAGTACATCAGTGGCTCATCAGTAATGGCAAGGTGCTTTGGGTCCCCCATGTAAGCCTCCGCCATTCATTCTGCTGCCCTGTGTCCAGCTGCCTTATCTGTCTCCTCCTCCTTTTCTCCATATCTTCCACTCCCATCTGCAAGAGAACATCCCAAATGGGATTGCTTGCTCGTTTCTGCTCTGCCTTGCCCATTTTCTCTGATTGGGTTGCCTGTGAGCTGCTATTGGTGGTAGCAACACCCATTTTCACAGCAGTGTGTGTCTTTTTCATGTGTGCAGCAGATACCATTCTAATGAGGTTCTCTGTCAACTTTTGTACTCACTGACAATCTCCTTCAATTATAGAAAGCAGACCACTTTTGTAGCAAGGTTCCAGCATGGTGGTGATCGAAAAGTCAGCTGATGGTAAAATGCTGGATACATGGATATTTGTGTCCGGTACATGGAGCATGTGATCCATTACATCACAACTGCCATGATCCCCTCTTGCCTCCATCTGGTGTTGCACATTAACTAGTGTCTGCCTCAGCACAAGTATGGGTGGTATGGATTGACTTATACAAGCAGTGTCCTCACTCATTGCCTGTGCAGCATGCTGGAATGGATGGAGAATGCATATTAACCCATCCATTTGGTGCCACTGCTCTGTTGTTAGAGCGATGGACACTGCAGCACTGTCATGGGTGGTGTGCACCAGTAGGTATTCTGATGCAGCCTTATACTGTTCATACAGCTGTTCAAGCATGTAGACTGTGGAGTTCCACCTTGTCACAACATCAAGCTTCATCCAGTGCTGAGGCAGATGGTTATTGCGCTGCTGCTCATGTAGATGGTCACGGGCCTTTGAAGAACGTGCAAAGTAGACACAGATGCAACGTATGACAGTAACTGTTTACTTAATGTCCACATGGTTGAGAAACTGCTGTACAACAAGATTAAGGCAGTGTGCCAGGCAGGGCACCCTGAAAAAAACACCATCGCTAATGTACTTCATTACATTGGAGCCATTATCACTTGAGATAAATCCTGCTTTGAGTGACTGTGTGTGAAGCCACCCATCAATCTCTGACAGCAGAACATTAAGCATTTTCTCAGCTGTGTGAGGAGCAGTGAGACTTGTCATACTCAGGGTCACATGCTGCTGAATACCAGGTGTGTTGCTACCACCACAGTTTTGATTTCTGCAGGTTTTGCCTGGCCTAAAATCAAGTACCACCCCAGTCAACTGTGCCCAGTGTGCTGTTTTGCATAGATACCAGCTTGCTGCTGTCTGTCAACTGGTCCACATATCCATGCTAATATGGATACATTCTGATTCACTGTGCTTCAATGCATGCCTAATGGAATCAGACATTCTACAGTTCAGCTCTGGCATGGCATGCTTAGAAAAATAGGTTCACGATGGAACCTGCCATTTGGGACAGGCATGGGCCATCAACATGCAGAAACCAAAATTCTCCATGAACGAGAATGGCAACAGATCGATGGCACGTGTTTCAGCAGTGGTAGCATTTAACTCTTGTGCAGCAGCAGCATGACTTGGGGGGGCAGTTTGTGTGCCACTCAAGGATGGTCTTCAGAGTGGGCTGCATCTTTGGGGCTGTTCTACCAGAATGCTGTACTTGTGGCAGCAATGATGTTCTTTTAGGGGTAACACTTGATTCTTGGGCTGTGTAGACTGCATAAAACCAGTTATTTTGGTTGCTTGTGGGTGTGGTGGTGTACTTTTCAGACTCAAGGGACTGGGACTGGTACCTCCACTGCTATGCCCACTACTCGAGAGATCAAAGGATTACTCACTCTCCTCCTCCTCCACCACCACCACTGACCCACTCTGCCCTCCCTCCTCCTTCTCTTGCTTTACTACATTTAACTTGCCAAGGGAGATGCCACCAACAGCTCTGGCATTCTTCTGGTGTTGCAGCCATCTCAGTGGGTGCTTGTTTTTCAGGTGGGTGTGTTGGCCACTGGTGCCTATATGGCTTCCCTTTTTCCCCCAACTAACATGTGCTTTACAAAGTTGGCATATTGCTATGGTGTTATCAGCAGGCTCAAGCACATAAAAGTCCCAAACTAGGGACTTTTGACCTCTGGACTTCAGATGCTTCTGGGACTGGGATAATTCAGAAACAGATGTGGAAGTGTGTATTTTTTGGGCTGCTCTCATCACTTACAGGTAGAAGGTCACCTGGGGGCCAGTGACCATCACATGGTATGGTTCAATTTGGCCACTAGAACTAAATCATCCTATTCCAAGGCAAAAATATGGGACTTCAGAGGAGCTGACTTTGATAAGATGGCCAACAGAGTTAAGCTAGCCCTGGCAAAAAGAAATACAGGTGAGGGGGTACAGGCAAAGTGGGCAAGCATTAAAGATGCAATACTAGAAGCAACATCCCATTGTGTTAGAGAGAAAAGGAAGTGCGAAAGAAGAAGGAAACAACTTTGCTTCTCAAAAACAGTAGCAGAAAAGGTCAGAGCCAAAAGGCTGGCCTTCAGGAAATATAAGGGAATGCAGCAGGATGAAGATAGGGAGACATACCAAACTTCCCTAGGGGAAGCAGGGAAGGCAGTAAGGCAGGTAAAGGCCCAAACTGAGGAAACACTAACACAAACAGTAAAAGTAGGTGACAAAACATTCTATAGATGCATTAGTGAAAGGAGAATATCCTGAGGGGTATTGCTAAGATAAAAGGGGGTAAGGGGGCATGTGAGGAGGAGGAGGAGAACCATGTAAAAGCATATATCCTAAATAGATACTTCTGCTCAGTATTTAAGGAAGAGAAGGTAGGGCAGGGCCCACAGCTTAGCACCATGGACACAGGGGGTAGAGAGGTGTGCACTAGTCCCTTAACTAAAGAAGGGGTCCTACAAGAGCTCAATAAGCTCAGGGTGGACAAGACAATAGGACCTGATGGCATACATCCCAGGGTACTAAAGGAGCTAAGGGTGAAACTAGCAGAGCCATTATTAGAACTGTTTAATGAGTCTCTGAACACAGGAGAGGTCCCAGAAGACTGGAGAAGGGCTTATGTGATTCCGCTCCACAAGAGTGGTAGCAGGGAGGAGGCAGGGAACTACAAACCAGTTAGTCTTTCCTCAGTAGTGGGCAAGATTATGGAGGCACTCCTTAAGGAAAGGATAGTGCAACACCTGGAATCCATAGGAGCACAGAATCCAAGACAGCAAGGGTTTACAAAAGGAAGGTCCTGTCAAACTAATCTCATAGATTTCTTTGACTGGGTAACCAGAGTGGTGGACCAAAGGGAAGCAGTTGATGTTGCCTACCTTGATTTCAGCAAAGCTTTCAATACTGTTCCACATAGAAGATTGATTAATAAGCTGGGTAGGCTCGGGGTGGGTCAGAAGTTGGTTAACTGGGTTGCAAACTGGTTGACAGGCAGAAAACAGAGAGTGGTAGTAAATGGTATTCAGTCAAAAGAGATGCAACTCACAAGTGGGGTACCTCAGGGATCAGTTCTAGGGCCAGTCCTCTTCAATATCTTCATCAGTGACATTGCAGATGGACTGGAGGGTAAGGTTTGTCTGTTTGCAGATGACACCAAGATCTGCAACAGAGTAGATGATCCAGATGGTGTGGGCAGAATGAGAAGAGATCTAGATAAACTAGCAAAATGGTTGGAAGAGTGGCAACTGGAGTGTAACACAAAGAAGTGCAAGATCATGCACATAGGGAAGAGAAACCCTGAAGCCACCTATAGGCTGGGACGGGAGTTGTTGGCAGTCACAAGGGAAGAAAGAGACTTGGGTGTCATCTTCACCGATGACCTGAAATCATCCAAGCAGACCACTAAAGCAGTAGGTAAGGCTAGGGGGATGTTGGGGTGTATTAGTAGGGGTATCACAAGTCAGAAGAGGGAGGTAATAATCCCTCTTTACAAGACACTGGTTAGGCCCATCTGGAGTACTGCGTGCAGTACTGGAGGCCACACCTTCACAAGGACATTAACCAAATTGAGGCAATCCAGAGAAGGGCAACCAAAATGGTGCAGGGACTGCATCAGAAAACATATGAGAACAGATTAACAGAGCTCAATATGTATACCCCAGAGCAAAGGAGGGAGAAAGGTGATATGATCAAAACATTCGAACACCTTAAGGGCATTAACAAGGTGAAAGAGTCTAACATGTTTCAATATAAGAAAAATAGCAGGACAAGAGGACGCAGCATGAGATTAGAGGGAGGCTGATAAAGGGGTAATGTGAGGAAGTTCTTTTTCACAGAAAGGGTGGTGGATTCATGGAACAGCCTACCTCAGGAAGTGGTGGATATGAATAGAGTGTAGGACATCAAACAATCATGGGATAGGCATAAAGGAGCAATACAGATGAGTATGAATAGATAGGCCATTGACAGAACAAAGGCTGATGGCACATTCATAAGGCAGAAACAGGAATGGGCAGACTTGATGGGCCTTGCAGTCCTTATCTGCCATCAACTATTATGTTTTTATGTTCTATGTTACTTCCATAAGACTACTTTTGGGAGGGGGGTTACTTGATGCTTAGAGGTTTGCTTATAGGCTTGATGACAGACTGTCCCATGGGCTGTGCATGTAAATGGCCTACATCACCCTTGACCTTTCTTAACTCAGGCTCCCATGTGGGATCAACCCAGTCATCATCATTACCACCAGTAGCGATGATGACCTTGTCTTCCTCCTCCTTCTCCTCCTCCCTATCACTGTCCTCTTGCAGCATGGCACCTTTTTCCTTTCTCTACAACCATCTCAGGGGGCTGACTATCCCTATCTCCAGGATTATCAGACTCTGGTTGAACACTATCATCACCAACTCCTGCAGGAACAGGGACAGTAACACCGACAGACTTATCACCCTCCTCCTGGACCACTCTTCCTGTGCTAGCATCAGAGACTCCCTTCTTCTCAGTGTCATCACCCCCCCCCCCACTAGCATGGCTGCAACAGTCTGAGCATTAAAAAAGTAAGACACAGGTATGCCAGACCCAGTACTGCCAACAACTCCTTTGCTGGTCCCTGCCGCACACCAGAGCCCACAGAAGAAGACACTGATGCAGACATGTGTGCTTTCACTGCTATGAGGAACTGGAACTGAAGCTGTAATCTTTTCAGCAGACTTCTTAGCTCCCTCATCCCCCCGCCATGTTTTCCCACTGTACTAGGCCATCCATTAGCAGGCATATTTGCTGGCTGCTCCTCCAAAGCTTTGCCTTTCTCTTGGAGTATATGAAGAAAGGATGAATTACTATCAGTGGGAATAACACCTCGCACATCACATCTACAGTACTGGCTTCCTTACATGTCCGAACACAATCAGGACAGGTAGCGGCACTTAGAGTACAACTAATACTGTATATGGCAGGTACTGCAGCCTATTCTAGTAATAACAAAAAAAAGTAACTTTTTTCTTTCCCCAAATAGGAATTAAAGCAACACACGAAAGGAAAATTGGCACAAGTGACTGACTTTAAATACAGATCACCTGTGTCTGGACAAATAAAGTACTGTAATGTGTTATTACTTAGTTAATACCACAATTGTTTTTATTATACTGTATATGGGCAAAGACAACCATAAAACATTCAAGTAATTAAGAAAAACTACTTAAGTAAACATACAAAGAAATATAGAACTGTTGATTTTCAGTTTAAGTGGCACAAGTTTAACACTTTAGCAAACAGAACTAACCACAAACAAATAAAAATAAAATAACCAATCATCTCTGTGTCTTTAAAAATTTAGAATTCTCAATCACAACTAAAAGCGGAAGAATGGTATATATAACACAGGCTAACAGTGGCCGCAGGCATTCTCCCAAACAAGACGGAGTAACTTTTCAGAGAAAACAAAATGGCAAGATATAACAAAATTAATAAGAAATAAAAGTAAATAAATGACTCACAATTTGTGAGTAATCTGTTTGTGAAAGGCTAGAAATAGCCTGCACTGCTTTATACTCCTACCCTGCCCCACTCAACTACTTCAAAGACACAGACAAAAGTAAAACCTAATGCAAAAATCCACAAAATTAGAAAATGCTCCCTAGCAGCTCTAGGAATAAACTTTATATTTTGGAGCAATTAGCTCTCAAAAACAAGTTTTAATGAGATTTTAAAAAGGCTTTATTGGCTCTGATGCACCACAACAGACTGCTCTCCGACTCAACATGCAGCAGAATGAGCTGTAAACAAGCTTCACGTGATATTTGACCTATTAACCCACAGTGCAATGCAAATTTCGCTTTTGGAGCAAAATTTCCCATGGGAAATCAAAAGTTACACTGGAAAAATTGAGCGTCAAGGCAAAATTTTAGGCATCAATGGGTGAAATTCGCAGACCAAGGCATTTTACATGAAATTTCGTCATTATGCGAAATCATGAAACTGGGAGAAATTATGTTTCACCTAGGTGAAAAACAACACTACTAAATAGTATTAAAATTATTTTTCTATCGCAGCCTATAGCTGATGATTCAGTCTTACTTTGTCCAGTGGCAGCAAGTAGAGTAGAAGACCATATTTCTCAATTACCTAGAGGAAGTGAGAATTTGGTAGAAAGTCCCTTGAATTTTCAGCATCATATACAACATATACTTTGCATACTTGCCTTTACAGTGCAAAGTGCATATGTCTGTGTGTGTGTGTGTGTGTATCTCACAGGAGCTCCCTCTGTATCTATGTGGCTCACATACCTTGAGGTAGATGACAGAGCCACAGCCATACAGACACCACTCGCAACACTTCACTGACATTAACTTTCCAGAGCAGTGCTGCTATAGGGGAAAGAGAGAGAGAGAGAAACACACACACACACACACAAACTTCATTTCTTCAAAGCACGCAACAGCTGAGTCTCTGTCTGTGTCTCTCTCTCTCTCTCTCTCTCCCCTCTCACTCCCTCAGCCAGTGGAAGCTTTTACCCTGCTGGGACCCCATGCAAAGCTCAATGGCGGGGCCCACAACAGACAGTGTTGTCAGTGGCGGGAGGGGTTGCAGTGTGGCCATTCCTCCCAGCTGTAAGGGTAAAGCACCACCACTATCCTTTTTTTTTTCTCCTCTCCCTTGACCCTAAGAACTCCCCTGCATTCTGCTGGGTGACACAGTTGTTGTATCATCACAGACCTACAAGCCTGTCACGTGACTATGTACACTGTGATACAGTAAAGTGCCACAGCATGCAACCTGCAGCTACTGCACACCAGCAAGACCAGCATTATACATCTGAAACCTTTCAGGGTCTGATTTCATCTGCATGGCATGAGTGCTGAATCAGACCTTTGTCCCTGTCCTTTTAGTTAGGTAGTTAAGGCAGGACTGGACTGTCTCTTTTGGGATTGCCCATGTAGAAGATCTGCATTTTGGTCATTTGGCCTTCTTTTGGATTACAAATAGTGATCCCTTTAATTTTAAACTTAATAACTGTGCAGGTTAAATAGACATATCTACATCAAACATTGGGCCAATGATGATTCAAGAACTGTGTTAACCAGTAGAATACAGTGGGCTGTTTGGGACTGTGGAGGTAGTATAATTGATGTGCCTGTTAGCTGGGACTGTGAGAGACTGACAGGGATGAGTGGTGTTGGGTGATGGGGGAGGTGGAGAGGGGAGTGCCGGGATTGAAAATTATTTGTTTATGTTTTAACCCTTCCTATTCCTTCCCCAGAGCCTTGTTCGTCTTCCCTAATAAACCTTATTCCATATCCCTTGTTTGTGTTTTACTCCTGTGTGCTGTTTTCTATTGTTTGGTCATTGTGTTATTGCATTGTGTAGTGGGACTGTGTGGGGCTGTTAAATCACAGCATAGAGCTGGCAGAACAGCCTATACATTAGAGTAATGAGCTCTGAATGAGTTTGATACATCCAGCAGAACAGGGTTTGTTACCCACAACCTCCTCTTGCATATTGTGTGACCCTGAGTATTTCATTTAACCTTCCTAGTGTCCTTGGGTTGCCCTTGAAAACAGGCCCTGGGTCTAGTGGGACTTACCTTGTTACCAAAAGAATAACTAGTTACAGAAGAGACTGATTTGATAACATTGTTCTAGTACTGTCATATGGAGCTGCATGGCATAGCAGATCACTCATTTATCAAACAGGGCTCATATACTTATAAACGAATACTTATTTTGGACCACTAATAGAAAACAAACAAAAGAAACAAATGAAAAAAATCCTATTCAAGTCATTATTCCCTTTGTATGACCGGTTTTGTAGTTCTAATTTATGTTTGAACTACATAACTTAGACATGTGGAAGTGCTGAGAGCAGCAGACAGTAGAAATTCCTACATGATGACTCCCAGCTTCAAGAGAATGTCTAAGATTTTGGTAATGGCTTTTAAAATACATTAGTCCATTACCTTATGCTAGCGATACTCATTTGAGCACATAAAGGAATTTTTTCATTAAGTCCACTATATGAAAGTCACTGCCCAACTAACAGGGGCCCTATTAGTTGAGCAATTACTTTTATTTATAACAAAGGTGGCTTTAACATACATATAACTGTTTAAAAATTTTCCTCCATTGACTTCTATGTGGCACACTCCTGTGTTCTGTCTGGTTAGACATCACAAACTACCTGAGCATGGAGGTGGGGCCGGTATGTCAGAAACTGAAGGGGTTGCCTGGCCATCTGTTCAGTACAATGTTTGATCATTTTCCTCCCATAGTTGACTTAAGGAAAGCATTCCTTTCTGTGCTCAAATGCCTATCCCAAGAAGAAGGTAATGAGCTACTGTGTCTAAAATGCCATTACCGAAATCTTAGACATTTCCTTTCAAGGCTAAATAAATTAGCATATGTAAGGAATCGGGGGGGGGGGCAGAGCCTGGGTCTACTTCTTACATAGGCTATTTTCTTATATATAAGACATCCTGTGTCACAGAGGGTGGCAGTTCACTCCCATATTGCTCTGTCTCCCACATAATACATATGCCTAATTAGCCATGTGCTACTGGGTCAGTATTCAGTCAAAGTAAGGAGATAATGAGTTAACCCCAAGGCTGCTGAAAGAACTAGAATGAATCTATTTGATTAAGCTGGACAGATGTTCACTCTGTAGCCCTGGAAGGGTTAAATGACAGCAGCTTCAAAAGCTTTTTTTTTGTTTATATCCTGAGAAGTTGGGAGGCACAATAGCACCCCCCTGCCTGACAGAGCAGCAAATAGCAAAAATCAAAGGGGGAGCACACTATTTTGCAGTTGTGGATGGATACATCCAAAAGTCCAAAAAGGAAGTTCCATGATAAGCCATTTGTAGAGCTAATGCAAGAGGGCTGTAGGCTCTGCCTACCTGCAGCCCTAAATATGAGTGAATTCCTCAGAGACAACCTATCAAGGGGCGAAAGCCTGTGTGGGATGAAAGAACAGTGGGCCAAGTTAAGAGATGGCAACAGACCTATGTGCAAAAGAAGTGAGAAAAACAAGGAGGAAAAAGAGACTACTATGGTTCTCAAGGGAAATGTCTGAGAAAGTTAAGTTTAAAAGGGTAGCATTCAGGAGGTACAAAGAGACTCAGAAGGAAGAGAATAGGGAGGTATTACAGGAGAAGCAGAGGGAATCAGGGAAAACAGCTGGTAGTGCAAAAGTGCAAACAGAGGAAAGGCTAGTCCAAGGGAAACTAAAGTGGACAAGACCATTTTCTGGAGCATAAGTGAAATTAAGAATACAAGGGGAGGGATTGTGAGGGTAAGATGAGCAGAGGGGACTGTGCAGAGGAGGGTCAGGAAAAGCATATATCCTGAACAAATACTTCTGTTCAGTGTCCATAGTGGAAAGGGAGCAACTGCATGAAAATAGCACCACATAGGAGGTACATAAGGAAACTGGTCACTTTTTGGGTTGGTCTTAATGTGTTAAACTGGGTATGCAGTTGGTTGATAGATATGCAACACAGAGTGACGGTAAACAGAACCCACTCAAGTGAAGGGAGAGTGAGCAACGGGATAACTTGTGACTCAGTACTGGGGCCAGTCCTCTTTAATGACGTTATAAATAACATTGCAGATGAGGTGGTAGATAAGGTTTGCCTCTTCGCAGATTACACCAAAATCTGTAAAAGGATGGACATTCCAAGGGGGGTGGAGAGAATATGCAAAGACCTGAGACAACTTCAAGAGTGTTGAACGGTATGGTAGCAGTGTTTCAATGTGATGAAGTGCAAAATTATGCAACTAGGGCACAGAAACCCACAGACTAAGTATAAAATTGGAGAAGAGGTATTGACAGTAAACAAACAGGAAAGGGGCTCGGAGTAAGCATATCTGATGACCTAAAGGTGTGAAGCAGTGTTACAAGACATTACATAAGACTAGCAGATGCTAGTGAGCATATGGAAGGGTATCTCAAGCAGAAGAAGGTAGGTGGTATTGCAACTGTATACATCATTGGTGAGACACCACCTGAAGTACTGTGTTCAGTTCTGGAGCCCACATCTCAAGAAAGACAAAGACAATGTGGAAGCTGCCCATAGGAAGGCAACTAAAATGGTGAAGGGGCTGCATCAGAAACCCTATGAGGACAGACTGAGGGATCTCAATATGTGCACACTGGAAGAGAGGAGGGAGAGGGGGTACTTCATAGAGACCTATAAGCACCTCATGGTGGAGAACAAAGTACCAGAGTGGATTATTTTCAAAGGAGAAGGTACACAAGAACAAGAGGACAGCCAATGATAACAGAAGGGAGAAAATTTAAGAGGGGTGTGATGAATTACTACTTCACTGAAAGTGTGGTGGTTGCCTGAAAAAAACTTCCAGTGGAGGTAGTGGTGCCAAAAACAGTTGTGGCCTTCAAGTATGCATGGGTAGGCACAATGGATTCTTAGTTGGGAAGCTGGGAGGGGCAGAGATCAGGTACAGTTTGCAGTGTCAGTATAGGCAGATGTAAATGGGCAGAATGGGTGGGCCAAGCCATCTTTATCTGCTGATAAATTGTATCTTTCTATGTTTCTATATTTATGATTGTGTGGTACTAGATGGACTGTCTTTGGACATTTACAATAAATCCTGTTCAGTTGTCCATATGATGTATACATAAAGAAACTGAGGTTGTAGTTTTAAAACATATGGATATAGTAAACATGAAGTAAATTAATCTGAATAGGATTTCATCTTAAATGGCTGTGGGCGCACCATATCTGGAAAAATAGGTTGTGTCGGCCCACTTGGCTGTGTGTCAACCATTTCCAACATAGCAGATTTTGCATCTGTTGGTTCATCAGAACCTGAAATACGGCAGAAGAAAAATGATTATGATATATGTTAATATGGCAACTGAGACAAATGTTACAGTAAGAACAGTTGTATTACACACACTCCTAGTGTGTCAGAACAATGAACTGAAGGTGAACCCATCTGATATCCTAAGACTGCATGTGAGACAACTCTTACACCAGTAATACTTAACCATAGAACTTGTCAGTAGAAAAGAATGCTTGGCAAACCCAGTCTGCAACAATGTTCCATACCTGTTCTACATCTGCATACATCAAATGGTAGCTGGTAACAATAACAACAACTCCTACCTGTCTGCATTTTAACATGCCTCTGTGTCTATCACATGCATGACTGAAACCTTTCAATAGTCAAGGTCACAGTGCTTCTGCAGGCAGTTGGTACAATGTGACTACAACACTTTCAGTCAAGAAATATTTGATCACCATTTTGGTCACGCTTCCCTGAACAGACTACAAGGGGCTATGACATTTGTCATGTGTGGTATACAGAACTTGCCAAAGTATTCCATCTGGGGGCATACCAGACAGCAAAACAGCAGCACCAGAAATTTAAGGAAATAGACACCAGAAATGAAGACAGGAGTACTGCGAAAGGATCTTCTGTAGGAGATATCAGAAAAGCTACAGCAATCTGGTGAACTACAGTAATATTGTGTATTGCCCAGTAACTACCACCCTTACCATGGTACCATGGGTAATCACTACCAGATGGCTTAAAAGATAGTATAGGCAGGAAACACATGAATCACCCTGAAAGAATGACAAATCAACAACAGGACTACACAACACAATTCAATGTACCATTGTGTGATGGACGCTGCACTGGTAGACGTCGGGGTTCTTCACTCGGAGTGGTGAAGGTAACTGCCTCACTACCAGCAGCGCCAGTGACACCCTTAGCAGGTGGGATGGTGAGGGGCCGCTTGAGCTCTGAATGGGGTTGGGCTGGTGGAATCACCCGACAAGGAGATGCAGGAGTCGTACACATAGATTGGATGGAGCAAAGACGTTTATTAGACAGGAGGGTCTGGAGGACATGGTCTTACAGAAACATACCAACCACAAAAACAGTAGGGAGTATGGACAGCATTATGGATATTTAAACAGTTACAACTAAACTCTAAAATGTCTAAACTCTATGTTATTCTTCTCTACGGGCACACCACGGCCTATTGCCACTATACGCCTACAATCCTTCAACAATAACCTATACTTATTACTAAACTTAGGCAAAAATCAGATGATATGTACTACCCACAACAATATTTGGTTTAGCTATAACCACACAATTCTACCGAAATCCAAATGTCACAGGAGTCCAGAGGTCTGACATCTTCATGTACACCATCATTCTATGATGGTAGCTACAAAGGGGAAGTAAATAGAACAGTTGATACTAAACACAGTTCCCAGCAGGGACCTTGTAAAGGCCACTGGGTGGTGAGAGGTTTGGTAAAAAGACTATATGATTCTTTGGCAAAAGCCCACTCTCTCCAAGGCTGCCAGAAAGAAAGAACCAGAGCAATTGGTTCCTGAAATAACCCACTTATAGGCTGTTGGATTCCAAACTGAAGACAAAGGATTCCTTGGCCTAAACCCACTTCCAGGGCTGCCAAGGATGAGGAGAAAACAGGATCTGTGTGGCAACGAATCCACTCAAGGACTACCACGACCTGAATGATGCTGCAACACTCCAATGGCCAGCTAAACTCTGAAGGATCTCAGATAGGACCAGGAACCAGAAGAATCTGTAGAGAGGATGGTAGATTCTGCAATCTTGTCACCAGAACCTAGAACAAAATAAAGAAATGGCAGACGCAACCTGAACTGGGCTTCGACAAACTCGACTTTCGGTGAACGACCAGGGGCGCAGACCATGTTCTCCAGGATGTGCACACTTTTCTGTGGAGGGTGACCAACTTTGGGGACATCTGGGTCAGAAACCATATGAAACAACACTGGCAAGGATGTTGGCAGTGTGCTTGACGGATGTAACTGAGCGCGAAAACAAGAAGCGGCGAAATGCGACTGGTCACGACTGTAGCGGTCTTGACTTGACGGATCGACACAGATGGAGGAGATGATCTGATGGACGATCCCACTTGGGTGAAGAATGATGAGAAGATGTCCTCTTCTGGGTAGAGACTGATTCTGAGTACGAAGTATTACAGACCACACTATGGGACTGCAGTGCGGTAGAAGATTGAGACTGTCCCCATGTACTGGTAACAATGTAGCTGAAAGATGCACCTTTCTGCAATGCCAAGAGGACTGCAGAATGATCTGATTATTTGCCAGGGGAAGGGCAAAGTCTAAATTTATGAGTAATGGTTACAGGTGGGGCAATTTTTCCAGATGCTTAGGGCAATAGTTCAGATGCTTAGAGCAATAGTTCAGATGCTTAGAGCAATATTTCAGATGCTTAGGGCTATAGTTAAGATGTATAGAGCAATATTTAAGATGCTTAGGGCAATAGTTTAGATGCTTAGGGCAAAAGTTCAGATGCTTAGAGCAATATTTCAGATGCTTAGGACAATATTTCAGATGCGTAGGGCAATAGTTCAGATAACCAGGGGCAAATAGCCACAATCCATTTACAATACAGTCTTGGTGCTTCCTAGCAAGTTCACAGTCTTTCAAGTACTTCAGCAATAACAGTTGTATGAACAGTACAGTTGCTACAGTACCTTTATAGTATTTGTGAACTGAGCACTCTTGGATGGACCCTTTTCCCTGACTGTAGGGCCTTCCTGAATAGGATCTGGCTACCCCTGAATGTTTTGCTAAGGATGCCCTAACCTCTGTACTGAGGGTACCGCTTGCCCTATGTTAATTGTCCGGAACACTAAATGCCTAAATGCCTTATTTGCTATGGGGCCTATATGCCCTAATTATTGCACTAATCCACTATGCCAGGGCTGCCCTTACTACCACTAGGCTGGCTTGCCTTAATCCGCTAGGCCGGGGCTGCCCTTACTACCACTAGGCTGGGTTGCCCTAATCCACTAGACCGGGGCTGCCCTTACTACCACTAGTCTGGGTTGCACTAATCTACTAGACCAGGGCTGCCCTTACTACCACTAGGCTGGCTTGCCGTAATCCGCTAGGCTGGGGCTGCCCTTACTACCACAAGGCTGGGTTGCCCTAATCCACTAGGCCGGGGCTGCCCTTACTACCACTAGGCTGTCTTGCCCTAATTCACTAGGCCGGGGCTGCCCTTACTACCACAAGGCTGGGTTGCCCTAATCCACTAGGCCAGGGCTGCCCTTACTAACACTAGGCTGGCTTGCCCTAATCCGCTAGGATGGGGCTGCCCTAACTACCACTAGGCTGGCTTGTCCTAATCCACTAGGCCGGGGCTAACCTTACTACCACTAGGCTGGGTTACCCTAATCCACTAGGTCGGGGCTGCCCTGGGACCCTGCTATACCTTGGGCCTAATGTCCTACATTTACCTCGGGCCTAATGCCCTACACTTACTTGGGGCTAAATGCCCTGCTTAGCTGTGGGCCTAATTGCCCTTTTAAAACTGGGCCTGGTACCTTAATTCAGTGGCCCTGGTGCCCTTCGAAATAGGCCTGGTGCCCTCTGTACTGTGGGCCTAATATCCCTCTTACAACGGGGCCTGGTGCCCTACTTTACAATTGGCCTGGTGCCCTAACAGAAATGGGCCTGAATTGCCCCACCTTTACTGGGCCTGGATCGCCCCTTTAAATAATTAGAAAGCCAAAAGTGGCAGGGCACCTTTAAATCTAAAAGGCTCTCTGAGCCTGCTGCCACTCTTTCGGCAGATCACCGCCCCCGAATCCCGCCCTCTTTTGAATATTTATGAGGCCCTAGCTTGGCCTCACTGAGCTAGCCCCTCCTCAAGGGGCATGGCTAACCCCATCTCCCTCCTGAATATTTAAATACAGGGTCCTAGAGACCTGATGCCCCGCAGCACTTGGCCACTTGCCTTTGTGTCTAAAGTGCTCTTTTGAAATAATAGAAGAAAAGTCTTTCCTGAAGAGGCAGGCAGCACAAATCTGCGTGCTGCCGCCGACTCACCGCACACCACACTGGAGCGAGGAGGAGAATGGGAGGCAGCCAGGAGGTGGGCGGTCTTGTTGGCAGTGGGAGGGAGTAAAAGGATGCTGGCGTAGGGACAGACTGGGGGCCTCAGGCGCCTGACAGCAACTCGGGTGCGTCGCTCTTGATGCAGCTGGGACGAGGGACGAAATAAACTTTTAAGCAATTCGGAGGGGGGTCAAACTATAAAACGACGGGCTCCCAAGCCCAAACCAATCAAATGGTCGGACATTTTCTCTTCTGCGCCTGATGGCACCACACCGATCTATCGACACGGCAGCAGCAGGAGTCTTCACTGACTGGAGGAGGGGCATCACCGTGGAGTCAACTGGACCGGCTTCACAACTAAAGGTAAGCCACAAGTCCCTGTTGCACTCCTGTGATCCTCTCCAGTCCACAGCCAGCCTGGAAACTGACTACTAAACAGTTTAATTTTCAAAACAAACCCCCTGATTCCAGAATGTTTGGACTGGAATGCTGTGCATGAGCAGCTCAGCATAGTACTCCATCCAAGCCATTGTTGTTGCAGCTTGCATAGAAATCTACTTTTTTGACCAGGATTTAAGTGCACAAGGCACTTTTTCTATATTATTTTACAGTTTTCCCACCATAGGGAGGGGAAATTCGCTTAAGAGGGGCCCCTTTATCATAGTATCCTAGATCTCAGAGTTCTTCGCTCGGAGTGGTGAAGGGAACTGTCTCACTAACAGCAGCACCAGCGACACCCTTAGGAGGTGGGATGGCGAGGGGCCGCTTGAGGTCCGAATGGGGTTGGGCTGGTGAAATCACCCAACAAGGAGAGGCAGGAGTCGTACACAGAGTTTGGATGAAGCAAAGATGTTTATTAGACAGGAGGGGGACGGAGGACATGGTCGTACAGAAACATACCAACCACAAAAACAGTAGGGAGTATTGACAGCATTATGGATATCTAAACAGTTACAACTAAACTCTAAAATGTCTAAACTCTATGTTATTCTTCTCTATGGGCGCACCACGGCCTATTGCCACTATACACCTACAATCCTTCAACAGTAACCTATACTTATTACTAAACTTAGGCAAAAATCAGATGGTAAGTACTACCCAAAACAATATTTGGTTTAGCTATAACCACACAATTGTACTGAACTCCAAATGTCACAGGAGTCCAGAGGTCTGACGTCTTTGTGTACACCATTGTTCTTCAATGGTAGCTACAAAGGGGAAGCAAAAGGAACAGTTGATACTAAACACAATTCCCAGCAGGTACCTTGTAAAGGCCACTGGGTGATGAGAGGTTTTGTAAACAGACCATATGATTCTTCGGCAAAAGCCCACTCTCTCCAAGGCTGCCGGAAAGAGAGAACCAGAGCAATTGGTTCCTGAAATAACCCACTTACAGTCTGTCAGATTCCAAACTGAAGACAAGGGATTCTTTGGCCAAAACCCACTTCCAGGGCCGCCAAGGATGAGGAGAAAACAGGATCTGCATGGTGACGAATCCACTCAAGGACTACCACAACCTGAATGATGCTGCAACACTCCAAGGGTCAGATAAACTCTGAAGAATCTCTGATAGGACCAGGAACCAGAAGAATCTGTAGAGAGGATGGTTGATTCTGCAATCTTGTCACCAGAACCTAGAACAAAATAAAGAAACGGCGGACGCATCCCGAACTGGGCTTCGACGGACCCGACTTTCGGCGAAAGACCAAGGGCGTAGACCAGGTTCCCCAGGATGTGCACACTCTTCTGTGGAGGGTGACCAACTTTGGGACATCTGGGTCAGGAACCATACTGAAACAACACTGGCACTGCTGTCGTGATGCGCGGCTTGACGGGGCGGCTAACCGAGCTGAAAACAAGCGTGAGTCTGACTTGTACGACTGGCAACGGTCTTGACTTCGGCGGACGACACAGATGGAGGAGATGATCTGATGGTCGATCCCACTTGGGTGAAGAATGATGAACAGACATCCTCTTCTGGGCAGAGACTGATTCTGAGTACGTAGTATTACAGACCACACTATGGGACTGCAGTGTGGTAGAAGATTGAGACTGCCCCCATACGCTGGTAACAATGTAGCTAAAACATGTACCTTTCTGCAATGCCAAGAGAACTGCGGAATGATCAGATAATTTGCCACGGGAAGGGCAAATTATAAATCTAGATGTGATTATTACAGGTGGGGCAAGTGTTCAGATTCTTAGGGCAACAGTTCAGATGCTTAGGGCAATAGTTCAGATGCTTAGCGCAATAGTTCAAATGCTTAGAGCAATAGTTCAGATGCTTAGGGCAATAGTTCAGATGCTTAGGGCAATATTTCAGATGCTTAGAACAATAGTTCAGATGACTAGAGGCAAATAACCACAATTCACATACAATGCAGACTTGGTGCTTCTTGGCAAGCACACAGTCTTTCAGATACTTTAGTAATAAACAGTTGCATGAACAATACAGTTGTTACAGTTACAGTTTGCGATATTTGTGAGCTAAACACCATTGGATGGACCCTTTTTCCTGACTGTAGGGCTTACTGGAATAGGATCTGTCTCCCCCTGAACGTTTTGCTATGAATGCCCCAACCACTCTACTGGGGGGGGGGTATCACTTGCCCTATACTGGTTACACTAACCACTAAAGGCCTAAATGCCTTATTTGCTATGGGGCCTATATGCCCTACTAACTACCAATAGGCTGGCTTGCCCTAATCCACTCAGCCTGGGACTGCCCTGGAACCCTGATTTACCTTGGGCCTAATGCCCTACATTTACCTCGGGCCTGATGCCCTACAATTACCTCGGGCCTGATGCCCTACCTGGACATTGGGCCTGGCAGCCCTTTTACCTCTGGGCCTGACGCCCTCACTATAATGGGCCTGATGCCCTCTCTTAACTGGGCCTGGTGCCCTCTGAAATGGGCCTGGTGCCCTCTTTTAACTGGGTCTGGCACCCTCTGAAATGGGCCTGGTGCCTAGCTTTAAACTGTAGGCCTAACTTGTCCCACTCTATTCTGGGACTGGTAGCTCTATATTATTTTGGGCCTTGTGCCCACTTAACTTCTGGCAGGGCCCCTTTAAGACTTTATGGGACCAGGAGTGGCAGGGCCCCTCTAAATCTGAAAGGATCTCTGAGCCTGCTGCCACTCTTTTGGCAGATCGCCACCCTGAATCCCACCCCCTTTATAAATATTTATGAGGCCCTTAACTGGCTTTGCTTTGCTGTCCCCTCCTATTGGGCATCACTACTCCCACCCCTCCCGCATACCAAATTAGGGTCCTATAGACCCAATGCCCCTGCGGTGCTCGGCCACCTTTCTTTGCGCCTAATGCGCTCTTTTGAAACAAAAAAAAGTTTCCCTCACAGGCGGTCAGCACGTAGCATATGCTGCCGCTGACTCACCTCTCTGACGAGCTGCTGGAGGGCTGAAGATGGTCTCAGGAGGTGGGCGGTAAGCTGGCAGTGGGAGGGAGACTTACAGGCAGCTGGGGGGATGACTAAGGGCCTCAGATAGCTGACAGGGAAATGGTTGTGATGCGGCTCTTCTATGCCGCAGACGAGGGACCAGATTTAACTTTAAACAACTCGGGGCGGGGGGGCAAAACAATAAAAACGACGAGGCTCCCAAGCCCAAACCGCGGCAAACTGCCGATTACTTTCTTCTGGGGCCCCGATGGCACCACTGACCGCATGTCATGGCAGCAACAGGAGTCTTCACTGACTGGAGGAGGGGCATCACCGCGGAGTCAACAGGTCCAGCTTCACAACTAAAGGTAAGCCACAAGTTCTTGCTGCACTCCTGTGATCTTCTCCACTCCACAGACAGCCTAGAAACTGACTACTAAACAGTTTAATTTTCAAAACAAACCCCCTGATTCCAGAATGTTTGGACTGGAATGCTGTGCATGAGCAGCTCAGCACAGCATTCCATCCAAGCCATTGTTGTTGCAGCTTGCATAGAATCTACTTTTTGACCAGGATTTAAGTGCACAAGGCACTTTTTCTATATTATTTTACAGTTTCCCCACTATAGGGAGGGGAAATTCACTTAAGAGGGGCCCATTTATCATAGTACCCTGCTGCCCACACCTACAGCAGGCACCCTGGGCACCCGTAAACCCCTAGTTTATCTATTGATCCCCCTTTTCTGTAGTGCCCCCAACTTTGGGGCATTACAGATTCGGGCCCGCCTAAAAATACATGTCCCCATGTATTCCCTTTAAACATTTCGTAAAACATTTCTTAAACATTACTTTTATAGGTTTCTAGAATATATCTTACCAACTTAACATTCAACTTAAACTTCTGTGTGCTTTAATTAAAACATTTTTAAAACATCTATAACTTTTCAGAAAACTTTCTTATTTAAATGACCATGTCTGTGGATTACTTTTAACAGGACTATCCAGAAAAGAAAGGTGCTACTTGATAAGCTTCCGATATGTATCTTTTTGGGGGAACACCAGAATTGGACCTCTGTGACCTATGGATCTGGGGAACCATGTTATCATCAGAAATACACTCTACCTCCTGGAAATCTACAGGCCTATGATTTACTGTAGGCTTAGTAACTGAACGGTAGGACATGTTTATATGGGATGTGTGAACCCATGGATCAGCACACCACTGCATTCAGGACCTTATGTCGGTGGGTCCATCCATGGTACACTCCTGCCTCTCTTTTGGCACTGAGTCAGTATTTTCTTACACAGTTCCTTGAAGTATACAGGGTTTGAGTTGGCTTTGATGTACCAACTATTCAACCCCCTTCCTATTTTCCACCTGGATCTGGTACACTTTGAAGTCAGGATACGGAATTGCTACAACAACATGAGGCTCAGGTTCCCATTCCTCAAGTGGATCGTTCCCTTGATTGGTTTTCTTCACCATGACACGTTCTCCCACAGACAATGAAAGGCTTTGTGTTGTAACACCGTCCAGCTTCTTTGGTTCCCAAGGGTTAATACATTCTTTCGGTTCAGTCATCATCTCAGGTTCTGTTTGGCTGACAACCATTTTACTCTTGGACTGTACTCCAGGGGCAAGACAATCTGACTTTCTCTGGGCGTCATTCTGCTGGAGGTACTTGGCTTCAAGTGATACCTTACATGGCTGGATTTGTTTTCTCTGCCAATCCTCAACTATACACTGGAGCTTTTCAATTTCTTTGTGGAGCTCTTTTCTCTCTTTATTATTCTGGAGGAGCCATGTGGTTTGTTCTTTGGCCTCCTTTTCTTGCCGCTGGAGAGTTTCCCTGAGGAATTTGAATTCTTGCACCAGTTCCATTCTATTGTATAAAACTTCCTCAGCTTGCTGTTCTGGTTGGCTTCTCAAGTTGACTCTTACTGTTGCATTGCTGTGATCAATTGTTTAAATTTCTCTCCTGGTGTCTTCATATAGCTGGTGCCTTGCCCTTTCTGTCTGTGGTCTGTCAGTTCTCCTAAGGCCTCTCTGTTGTTCATGTTCATCAACATCATGTCTTCTGTAGATGGGTCTCCTCTGGCCATCAAACATATCCATCGGGCATCTTCATCTTCTTTTAGGTTGGCTTGTAAAAAGCCCTCTCTTCCAGCCATCTTTAAAGTCCTGCACCTCTTGGCAGACTTCAGTCACTTTGTGGATAAGAGCCTCGATCTGCTCCGTCCATTCCTGGTTTGGGTTCCTTTCCACTTTCTGGTGAAGCTCTTGGGGCTGAGACCACTGGGTGTAGGCCTTGTTGGAGTCCAGCAAATGGCTCTGACAACTCCCCAACGGTGCTCCCTCATATTTGGACCTTGGGTGAAGTAGCCTTTCTGAACATGCCTCCGGCTGCCATGGATCCTCCCGTACCAAGCATTCAACTGGGTATTCTGGACATGCCGCACTCTGGGGCATCATCTTGTGTTGGCGGGCTACCACTTCCTCTCCCATCCTTCTCGATCCCCACATCCTTATGGCCTTTTCCTTAAAATCCTGGAATCGAGCATTGGGATTTTGTCAATGGAGCAAACGGAGCTTTCTTTTTAGGGATTCGCTATTCACTCCCTCTGTGAACTTCTCCATCAAGGTTCGATCAGGGTCCTGAACCTCCCTTGGGTCAATCTTCTCAATGGCTCTCAGTGCCTCCTGCAGACTTAAGGCATACTCCCTTAGCATTTCTTGGGGCTGTTGAGTGAGTGACAAGAACTGCAACTTCAGGTCGGAGATAGTTTGCATAACAAATGTGTACTGCAAGTGATGAAAGATCTGGTCAGCAGTGTCTCTCTCCCTTTCTGGCCAGGACTGGACCTCTCGATGGACAACTCCTCTGAACTGCCCTATCAGTATCTCTATCTTTTGGTCTTCTGGAATCTGATACAGCCGGAACACAGACTGCATCCTGGAGCAAAACTCTTCCAACGTACTGGAGTCTCCATTATCCTGTTCCCCAGTATACAGTGGGAGCCAGGGTGCTCCTAAGTAATATGTCATGAATAAAGATGACCAGGGCACCTGACCTGGACCTTCTCCATCTCCTCTGCACAGTCCACTACTGCCTTTCATTCCCAGTGACACCTTGCACTGTGTCTTCTCCAGCTTTGTACTCCTCGGAACATTTTCTATATCCTGCCAACTACGCCAAAAGTTTTGTGATGGACGCTGCACTGGTGGACCTCGGGTTTCTTCACTCGGAGTGGGGAAGGGAACTGTCTCACTACCAGCAGCATCAGCGACACCCTCAGCAGGTGGGATGGCGAGGGGCCGCTTGAGGTCCGAATGGGGTTGGGCTGGTGGCATCACCCAACAAGGAGAGGCAGGAGTCATACACAGAGATTGGATGAAGCAAAGATGTTTATGAGACAGGAGGGGATGGAGGACATGGTCATACAGAAACATACCAACCACAAAAACAGTAGGGAGCATGGACAGCATTATGGATATTTAAATAGTTACAACTAAACTCTAAAATGTCTAAACTCTATGTTATTCTTCTCTATGGGTGCACCACGGCCTATTGCCACTATACGCCTACAATCCTTCAACAGTAACCTATACTTATTGCTAAACTTAAGCAAAAATCAGATGATATCTACTACCCACAACAATATTTGGCTTAGCTATAACCACACAATTGTACCGAAGTCCAAATGTCACAGGATTCCAGAGGTCTGACGTCTTCATGTACACCATCATTCTATGATGGAAGCTACAAAGGGGAAGCAAACGGAACAGTTGATACTAAACACAAGTCACAGCAGGGACCTTGTAAAGGCCACTGGGTGGTGAAAAGTTTGGTAAACAAACCATATGATTCTTCAGCAAAAGCCCACTCTCTCCAAGGCTGCCGGAAAGAAAGAACCAGAGCAACTGGTTCCTGAAATAACCCACTTACAGGCTGTTGGATTCCAAACTGAAGACAAAGGATTCCTTGGCCAAAACCAACTTCCAGGGCCACAAAGGATGAGGAGAAAACAGGATCTGTGTGGCGACGAATCCACTCGAGGACTACCACGACCTGAATGATGCTGCAACACTCCAAGGGCCAGCTAAACTCTGAAGGATCTCCAATAAGACCAGGAACCAGAAGAATCTGAAGAGAGGATGGTTGATTCTGCAATCTTGTCACCAGAACCTAGAACAAAATAAAGAAACGGCGGACGCGTCCTGAACTGGGCTCCGATGGACTCAACTTTCAGCGAACAACCAGGGGCACAGACCAGGTTCTCCAGGATGTGCACACTCTTCTCTGAAGGGCGACCAACTTCAGGACATCTGATTCAGGAACCATACGAAATGATACTGGCATGGCTGTCCTGATGCTCTTCGGCGGACGTAACTTCAAGCTGTGAAAAACAAGAAATGGCAGGTACGACTTTTACGACTGGAGACGGACTCGACTTCGGCGGACGACACAGATGGAGGAGATGACCTGATGGACGATCCCACTTGGGTGAAGAATGATGAGAAGGCGTCCTATTCTGGGTAGAGACTGATTCTGAGTACGACGTATTACAGACCACACTATGGGACTGCAGTGGGTTAGAAGACTGAAACTGTCCCCATACACTGGTAACAATGTAGCTGAAAGATGCACCTTTCTGCAATGCCAAGAGGACTGCGGAATGATCCAATAATTTGCCAGGGGAAGGGCAAAGTCTAAATTTATGAGTAATGGTTACAGGTGGGGCTATTGTCCAGATGCTTAGGGCAATAGTTCAGATGCTTAGAGCAATAGTTCAGATGCTTAGAGCAATATTTCAGATGCTTAGGGCAATAGCCAAGATGCTTAGGGCAATAGTTCAGATGCTTAGGGCAATAGTTCAGATAACCAGGGGCAAATAACCACAATCCATTTACAATACAGTCTTGGTGCTTTCTAGCAAGTTCACAGTCTTTCAAGTACTTCATCAATAACAGTTGTATGAACAATACAGTTGCTACAGTAGCTTCACAGTATTTGTGAACTGAGCATCCTTGGATGGACCCTTTTCCCTGACTGTAGGGCCTTCCTGAATAGGATCTGGCTACCCCTGAATGTTTTGCTAAGGATGCCCTAACCTCTATACTGAGGGTACCACTTGCCTATGTTAATTGCCCGGAACACTATAGGCCTAAATGCCTTATTTGCTGTGGGGCCTATATGCCCTAGTTATTGCACTATTCCACTTGATCAGGGCTGCCCTGACTACCACTAGGCTGGCTTGCCCTAATCCACTAGGCCAGGGCTGCCCTTACTACCACTAGTCTGGGTTGCCCTAATCCACTAGGCCAGGGCTGCCCTTACTACCACTAGGCTGGGTTGCCCTAATCCACTAGTCCTGGGCTGTCCTTACTACCACTAGGCTGGCTTGCCCTAATGAGCTAGGCTGGGGCTGCCCTTACTACCACTAGGTTGGGTTGCCCTAATCCACTAGGCCAGGGCTGCCCTTACTACCACTAGGCTGGCTTGCCCAAATCCACTAGGCCGGGGCTGCCCTTACTACCACTAGGCTGGCTTGCCCTAATCCATTAGGCCAGGGCTGCTCTGGGACCCTGCTTTACCTCAGGCCTAATGCCCTACATTTACCTCGGGCCTAATGCCCTTCATTTACTTGCGGCTAAATGCCCTGCTTAGCTGTGGGCCTAATTGCCCTTTTAAAACTGGGCCTTGTGCCCTTAATTCAGTGGCCCTGGTGCCCTTCAAAAGGGCCTGGTGCCCTCTATACTGTTGGCCTAATAGCCCTCTTACAACTGGGCCTGGTGCCCTACTTTACAATGGGCCTGGTGTCCTAAGAGAAATGGGCCTGAATTGCCCCCTCTTTACTGGGCCTGGATCGCCCCTTTAAATAATTAGAAGGCCAAATTTGGCAGGGCCCCTTTAAATCTCAAAGGCTCTCTGAGCCTGCTGCCACTCTTTTGGCAGATTGCCGCCCTGAATCCTGCCCCCTTTAGAATATTAATGAGGCCCTAGCTTGGCTTTTCTGAGCTAGCCACTCCTCAAAGGGCATCGCTAACCCTACCTCCATTCTGAATATTTAAATACAGGGTCCTAGTGACCCGATGCCCCACAGCGCTTGGCCACTTGCCTTCGCGCCTAAAGCTCTCTTTTAAAATAATAAAAGTAAAGTCTTTCCTGAAGAGGCAGGCAGCACGAATCTGCATGCTGCCACCGACTCACTGCACACCACACTGGAGCGAGGAGGAGAACGGGAGGCAGCCAGGAGGCGGGCGGTCTTGCTGGTAATGGGAGGGAGTAAAAGAATGCTGGTGATGCGAGGGAAAGACTAGGGGGCCTCAGATGGCCTACAGCAACTTAGGCATGATGTGGCTCTTCTATGCTGCCGACATGGGACCGAAATAAACTTTTAAAACACTCGGGGGGTTAAAATAACAAAGCGACGGGGCTCTTAAGCCCAGAACTGGACAAACTGGCATCTCTTTTCTTCGTGGTGCCCCGACAGCACCACCAACCACAAAACTGAACAGAAACAGGAGTCTTTAGGCAGGGGAGGCAGAACAGGACCACAGCAAGCCCTGAGGAACGGCTTCAACCGAAGGTAAGCCCTAACCTGTCCCTTGACTTCTGTGTCCTGTCTCCGCAACCTCTGCCCAAGAGCAACTGAACAACTGTAAAAAATATTTTTTAAAGTTAAACCCGCCAGAGTTCTAGAGTGGCTGGAGTGGAATGCTGTGCATGAGCAACTCAGCACAGCATTCCATCCTGACCATTGTTACTGGAGCTACATGAATTCTATTTTTTTTAACCAAGGTTTAAGTGCACAGGGCACTTTTCTTTATTAATTACAGTGTTTCTATACTGTACAGGGATGGGAATCACTTCTGA
The DNA here is from genome assembly GCA_016271365.2 of Neoceratodus forsteri. Taxonomy (NCBI): domain Eukaryota; kingdom Metazoa; phylum Chordata; order Ceratodontiformes; family Ceratodontidae; genus Neoceratodus; species Neoceratodus forsteri. The sequence goes on along the minus strand of CM057449.1, from coordinate 846,610,853 downwards.
GGGGCTCTTTTATCTATTTACCCTGCAGACTGTACCTAAGACAGGCACCCTGGGCACCTGTAAACCCCTAATCTTTTTACTTAATTTATATTTCTGGGATGCCCCAACTTTGAGGCATTACATTTGGAAATCTTCACTAGAATTTAGTGCCATTCTGTTCTGCGGTTACAACATGGTGGGAATTTTAGACTATAACATGACTACATCAGCTTCTGTGAGCTATGCAAACAGATATGACCATGTTACTGATGTCTTGGTTTTGAAGTGACTGCTTGAATGCAATTACTAACTTGAAAAATGTGTTAAATAGGGAAAGTAAACAAGGATAACAAAATGTGTTCCTTTAATGGTCATGAAATTCACAAAATCCCAAACAAAAGACAATAATGAACAAGTGAACTATAATGATCATCATTAATTGTCACCTGAGATTCCACTGCTTCAGGCTGATGAATAGCTATATACCGTATGTACTGTAGATAAAAAAAATAATTATAAAGAAAAATACCAGTACTATACGAGTAATGTACACGATTACTGATAAATGTACAACTAACTACTGACTTCTTCAGCAGCCTATTCACAACATTGAACCAACATCTCAATACCAAATTACTTTTTGTTACTTCTAAAACATAACACAACTAAAGTCTTTCTCAGGTTAACTGAGGTACTTCTGCTACCAATGTCAGCACAGTACTCTCTACCTTATGTCTTCATCCTTTACTCATTTAACAAAAAATATCATGTATAGATGCAGATGAAATGGGGACCTATACAGTGGCAGCAGCACAAATTACCTTACATTTCATCTCTGCGTCCTTTTAAGCAGGTTTTTGTGGGACTGTGAAAGGAGGTTTTGGGTTTCAATGCTGGTTTGGTAGGATGCAGGGAGAGGGCTAAATTGCACCACTGGGGAAATATACTATACTATACTATACTATACTATACTATACCATATTGTTCTTGTTGTCTAGGAGCAGGTCACAGCTATGTAATTCGACATTTAATTACACAACAGATTAAGTTTTATCAAAGAGAACATTACATACAACAAATTAAACATATCAATGCACACAACATTGTCAGTCACAATACCCATGTTTCCATTACCAATGTCACAGCATCACTTTATATTGACAATTTTGGTTTGTGATTGGGTAATTATAGTCATTTGGGATACCTTAGATGGATTTGGTAGTGATGCTGTAGCTAGATTTGGTTCAAGTGAAATCAGTTCAACATGATACTTCACCCCATTCATGTTACTTTGTTCAGTGACTGAAGAAGTAACCTATCAAAGTAAAATGGAAAAGAAGTGAAGTAACTATATTAGCAATTATTTATTTATTTAGTTTTTGTTGACCAGGTAAGTGCACTAGATAAATTTTGCCTATTTTCAGGCACGACCCGAGGAAGAGGGATACAGATAAATGCCAACAGACTTTGAACCAGATTAAGCTGTAGGTGGTATTTTAGTGAAAGGGAAAAGATTTGGCCAGGGCACCGGGGAAATTCCCCTACTCTGTGAGCAGAGGGCTTCACTTCCTGCAGAGTGGAGGAGCTCAGTTTGGAGCTGGACAGCAGAAGAGGAGGAAGTGCTGATGTGGCAGTGGTGTGGACCTGTGAGAGTAAGGAGTCGGAGGCTTAGCAGTGGGTCTCCTCCTTGGCCTTTATGAAACCAGAGACCGAGAATATGGGTGATTGGAGCAAGCGAGATGTGGATGTAAAGTGGACCGAACCCAAAGCGAGAGACACGAGGTCTGGAAATGCGATGGAGAATTGTGAATCTGCAGCTTCCTCTGTGGAGACAGAGGAAGAGATAAGCAGAATGCTGAGGAACAAAATAGCAAGCAAGAAATTGTGAGAGAACAGGCTGTGGAAAAAAAGAATGTGTCTAAAAGCAAAGCAAGTAAAGTGAGTGACAGGAAGGTGGAGGCCTGTCAAGATCAAAAGCTTCAGGATGATATGGCAAATTTAGGCCCGTCAGATGAGACAGATGATGAGGATACAGCAAGTGAAAGCAAGCAGACCCTGAATGGGAAAGGCAGTGGGAGCCAGAAATGGCTCGGCTTGAGAAGGGTCAGAAAAAATGTGGGAAAAGTAAAACATGTGGCAATGTAAAGCCAAGCACTCCAAAACAAAAATGATCAAGTAAAAGCATGCTAAGAGTAAGGGAGGAAAAGGGGAACAAAGTAATGACACAGGGGATGAAACAGTGGAGTTCCCTAACACCACTGAATGGATTGCAGAAGCCCTTACAAGTGTAGACTGGAAGAACCCCTGATGGTAAGGGATGGGATACCAATACAGAACAAACAGTTGAAATACATCAGCAAAATGAAGAAGAAGTAAAGTATGGGGTAGGTGAGGAGCAAGAAGAAGGGAAGAATGTTTCAGTAGTGGGAAACACAGAGAAGGAAAGCAAAATACAAGAAGTAATGGCAGAAGAGGGGGCCCAGAATATTGTGGAAACAGAACTGGAATCTTCTATGGAGCTAGAACATAAAACATTACAAACAGATAAAGAGTCAAATGAGAAAGAGGACCAAACAGGCAATAATGTGTGGGGAGGAAATGTGAGGGAAATACTTTTTCCAGAAGGGATGAATAGACTGAATGAGCCTGCCAAAAGATGAAATGCTGTGTGTTTGAAATTCAGAGGAATGGCGGTGGATGCCCCTGACAGGCTATTTGTGGGACAGCAACTGATTAAAAATAGTATGAGATTTTATGACTATGAGATCTATGTGCTAATCCACATTCCAGGTGATCTTATGTACATCAGTTTTAAGCATCCAACTGGCCTAGAAAGGTTTTGGAAGTTGTACCACCAGTTAAAAAACACTATCTTGTGGAAGAACTTTGCAGCAATCCCTTTGACAAAACCAGCATTTAAAGTAGCAACTGTTTTGTTTAGAAATGAGGGGTTAAATGTAGCAGACATTTTGTTCTGACTGAGACAAAAATGAGAACTAAAAGGGCCCCCAGAGCCAATTCTGGATGAAGAGAACTTATGGACTGGAGGCTGGAGGTTTAAAGTGGTCTTGAGACAACAAAATGGAGACTTTTTTCATTTACCCAATTGTTTTTTTTTTTAGAAAGGGACAGAGGGGTTGTATTTTATGCAGATCAACCTATGACATGTTACAGGTGTGGGGATAGGAGGCACCTTAGCAATGCCTGTGAGAAAATTAAGTGTGGCCTGTGTGGTCAGCTGGGTCATTATGGAGCGGCATGTAAGAATGTCATAAGATGCAGTTTATGTGAGGAATCTGGCCACCTCTTCCATAATTGTCCCTGGGTAACTCATAACAGTCCCAACCCTGGGGAACAAGGGGAGCAAGATGTGTATTTAGTCTTAGCAAAGGAAGAGAAAGTGAGGCAAGAAAAACTGGTGGAGGAGGCAAAAAAAAAAAAAAAGATGAAGAAGAAAGAGACATAGAAGAGGAGATCCCCAGCCAAGAACCTGCAATGAGTGAATTCAGAGTAGATCAAACTGAAGCAAGTACAGTGAGAGCGGAAGAAAGCAAAGTACAAACTGAGGAAGGAAGGGCAAAAATAGTGGAGGGAAAAAAGGAAGAATTTACCATGGTTACAAGATCTAGGACCAAAGGGCCAAGACAACCAGGGTAAGAAAAGATAGACTTTCAGGGGAATGAAATTGTTCAATTAAAAAATAAGTTTGAGGTTCTTCAAGGGGAAGGAGGGGGAGAGGGAGCTTAATGGAGTGATTCTCTATCAGAATGTGGGGAGGGGGAGGAGAAGGAGGATGATCCCTCTGACTGTGACTCAGTGGATACTCAAGCTTCCAAAAAAAGGAAGAAAGATAAGATAGGGTGATAGTGAGAAGAAATAATCTTTTATGGCACAAATAAACTGTACTTCCTGTAATGATAATAGCATTAGGAATAAAAGTAGGAGGTTAGTGACTTTTGAAATTTTAGGTGGGCTAAAAGGAGATGTGGTACTATTGCAAGATACTCAATTATATACAGTTGGGGACATAGAAGCTGTTAAAAAAGATTGGAGATGGGGGTCCTCAGTTTGGTCAATAGGGTTAGAGAGATGTTCTGGTTTGGGAATAGGATTTAATACACATGAAGTTTGAGTTCTAAAAATGACAGATATTTCACCAGGGAGAGCATTAATGGTAGATGTAATTATTAAAGGGACAGTAATAAGAATAATACGTATTTATAATCCTTAGATTAAAACGCAAAGAATCTCTCTTATGAAGCAGGTAGAACCCTTTTTACATACAGCTAAATTAGTTCTATGGGGGGGGAGGTTAGTTGTGGAATTAGTAGCACAGATTGGGGAAGAAAAACAAAAAAAAATTTTGTGACTCCCAGAACTTAAAAAATATCCTAAAAAAGCCAGATTAGAGGATGTGTATAAGATTGTAGGGAAGAAGGTAGAACATGCCTTTTTAAAGGTAGAATATCCTCTAGAATAGATTTTTGGTTTGTCCCTCAAAATACTACAATTGCTAGTGCATGCATAACACCGATGGAAACTTCAGATCATGCAGCAGTGAGCATACAGATAAACATAGGAGCTACTATGATATGCGGGAAAGGATATTGGACAATGAATGTGGAACTGCTAGAAGAAGAAGAAATTCAGAATGAGCTTATGGATAGTTTAGTAGCAAGGGGAACTGTGTGTAATTTATATGACAATTTAATGGAATGGTGGGATGACACTAAAAAAGATATTAAAGAGGTTATGATAAAAGCAGCTCAGAAAAAAAGAAAGGACTAAGTATCACAAATATTTAGGGTACCAAGCAAAATTATATAAAGAATTAACACAGCACCATAGTGATGGAAGGGATCATGTGGAAAGAATAAAGGAGCTAAGACAACTAATGCGGAGATACCAGTATGACAGAACTAGATCATTGGTAATGGAACAGAAATGTGGGACTTGGCAAAAAAGCTCAGACAAATCCCTTGGATGACAATAGTGACAAAATAGATAAGAGGGTAATGTATAATTTAGCTGATAAGGATAGGAAGAAAATGGCTAATATAGGCAATATGATGGTGATAGTAGAAGAGCACTTAAAACAGAAATTCCAAACCCCTAAAGAAAGAGGAAGGAGCACATCCTTTTTAGAAACAATAAAACTGCCACAAATTTTGGATTTAGACAGACAACAGATAAAAGAACCTTTTACAGAAAGAGAAGTTAAAGAAGCAATACATACTTTAACAAATAATTACAGCCCCAGGTTTGGATGGCATTCCTAATTCCTTCTACAAAAAGTCTGAAAAGGAAATAACTCCAATTCTAACATTACTGTATAATAATATGAGTACCGGTGTAATATCAGAGTCAATTAAACAAGGTGTAGCAGTCTTTATTCATAAAAAGGAGAAAAGAGTGAGATAGGGAACTGGAGACCAATTAGTTTGCTAATAGCAGACTATAACATTTTAGCAAAAATCATCCATAGAAGAATGACAGAATATGCAGCAGAATTAATAATGGAAACTCAGGCATGTGTGGTGACGGGAAGGAATATTAGGCAAAACTTAATTTTCTTAAGAGAAATAATAGAGAAAGGGAGAAGAGGGGAGATAGAAGTTTTTTTTTGTATGTATTAGATCAGCAGACAGCTTCTGATTCCAGCAAGCATGAATATTTGTGGTCGGTATTGAAAAAGTATAACATGGCAGAAGAATTTTTGAAATTAATAAAGGCTTTATATTTTGAAGCGCAGACTTGTCTGTTGGCGAATGGGCACCTAGGTATACCTATGTATGTACACAATGGGGTAAGGCAGGGATGCCCATTGAGCCCTCTACTTTATGTAATGTGTTTGGACCCCTTATTAAGACAAATAGAAGGAGAGCAGCAGATAACCCTGATTACGTGGGGAAAGCAGTGTATTCCCAAAACATGTGCCTATGTAGATGATTGTGTAATTTTAGTGCAGAATCAAGTAGAAGGAGAAAAAGTAGTACAGATGTTAGATAAACAAAAAACATATACGGGTATTGGAATTAATAAAGAAAAGAGTAGGATATTTCCTCTAAGGGCAGGAGGGAGTAAACAGCAAAGTAGCATTAAGTTAATAGAAGGGAAAGTGGAAATTCTAGGAATTATGTTTGGCAGGGAGAGTCTTATGAGGGAAAACTGGATGTGGAAATTACAAATTGCAGAAAAGAAAGTACATAAATGGAAAATTTGGAATATGACAAAAGAGAAAATAATTTATATGATTAAAACTTTTGTAATACCATTTTTTTTACATATTGCCTATGTGTTCCCAATACCTTGGGATATGCAAACTAAGGTTTTAAGTGTATGTTTTACTATGTTGTGGGGTAGCAGCTTAAGTCCTGTCGAGAGAGCACATACTTATAGTCCAGTGAAGGAAGAGGGCTTAAACATGCTAAACCCAGTTTTGTTTTTTTATGTTAATATTTATAAATGCAAATATAAGGCCTGTATTGCAGGCTGAACAAAGCCTATGGCATTTTCTAACAGAAGATTGGGTAGAAGTTTTCATGCATAATTGGGGTAAAAGGGGAAACGTAGGTGAACAAGATAAGCTCCCAGGATATACCTGTATGAATGTGTGTAGGAAATATTTAGCACAATGGGAGGTGTCCAAAGGGGAAATACAGATAAAGAAAATGAAAGGTATCTATAAGATAATTATGGAAATGAAATATTATGAAGAACCTGTATTTAAGGTTGGGGAGAATGTGAAGCTTGATAAAGTATTAGAATCTATGCTGGAAATAGAACACCCAAAAAAATGAAAGAGGTGATTTGGCTATTTAGTCATTGGAAAATAAATGTCAAAGGGAATTTGAAACACAGAAGGGTTGAGGAAAGAGTTTGTCTAGGAAATAAGTGCCAGGGCTTAGAGGAAACAATTAGTCACATGTTGTTTGAGTGTGAATTTATAAACTCATTTTGGTATCTTATAGTCAGAGTATGGGGTATGGGAATGTTTAAAAACGTGACGTATGAAATTCTGGTTTATGGACAGCTAACAGAAGAATGGGATAGCTAGGCAAGCAGTACAGTATATGTAGTGTTGGCCATAATTAAATGGGCAATATGGCAAGTAAGGTGTCAGACATATTTGCAAACTCAAGATGTAACAATTAATGATTTACTGTTTAAAATTTAAGTGGAAGTGGACAGACATTTTCAAAATGAATGTATTAAATATTGGGAAGATAAATGGAAGCAGTTGTGGAAGAATTTTAAATGTGTGAGATAAAAATAATAGAAGTGCTGTTGAGAAGATAAGCTATTTAGTTGGGGGGCAATAGGGAATTATAGAAGATAAGGATGTTAGATTAAAAACTGGAAGAAAAAGTATTGTGTACACAGAGAAAGGGGAGATTACATATTTGAAGGAAAAGAAGAATAAAATGAAGTAAGAAGTATTTAGAAGCAGGGTAAAAACTGTAGTAGAAAAGATTATCTATGTATTTGAAATTGTATATGTTGTTTTTGGTCTTGAATAAAAACTTCCCATACTCTTTGGTAGGGAGCACTGTGTCTGAGGATGGCTGACCCACTTGCTATTGCGATTGCACAGGGGGAGGATGTGCAGATGGTTGTGGTTGCAGTTTTACCTGATGCCCTGAGTGATCACTCCCCGGTGCTTTGTCACTGGTCATATATTGCAAGAAAGCTGCCCCAAAAACTATCCTCCAACACCATCTCAAACCTGGCAAACTTCGGGCCCTTAGACCATACCTCTCAACCAGTGACTGGTCCCCCATTACAACCACTTAGGACATTGACACCGCTCTTGACCACTTCATTGACACCTTCAATTCTGCCTGTGACCGGTATGCATCCCTAAGCAAACAGATCATCAAAGGGGTTGACACACCTTGGATGTCACAAGCCCTATTAGACCAAATGCATGATTGTGACAATCTATGGCATATTGCCCTGGAAACTGGTAAACCCCCTGATAGACAACACTACCAAGAGGCACGTAATAAATGTATTTGGAATATTTAGAAGGCCAACGCTAAGTACTATCGAGCCTCATTCACTGCCACATGGGGCTCGGGGTGCAAGTTCTGGGACTCTCTCAAACAGCTCAGTGGGAAAGCCTCCTCTGCACCTCCCTTCCAACTCTGGGCAAATGGATCTATCACCACAGACCCTGCCCTGATTGCAAATACATTTAATACCTCTTTCTCCAACCTTAGTAGTGTTCTCCCCCCCAATTTTTTCTCCACCACCCCATCACCCCCCACCTCTCCCACCACCCCCATGTTCCGCTTTAAAACAATATTGCAGCATGAAGCTAACCCCTTCTCCTCAAGGCCCTCAGCAAGTCACAATTCAGCAGTGACACACTAGATCTTAAGCTGTTTAGGCTTACCTTTAATGAAGTTCTTCTACCACTCACCATGCTCCTGAACCGCTCCCTATCACTGGGCCAGTTCCCCTCTAAATGGAAATCAGCTCTCATTACACCCATCCTTAAGAGCGGTGATGGCACCCAGCCTGGGAAATACCACCCCATCTCAATCCTGCCCCCCCCAAAGCTTTGGAGAAAACTGTGGCCACCCAGCTAACGGACTACTTCTCCAAATACAGCCTTCTGTGTCCTGAGCAGTATGGCTTCCGGCACAACCACAGTACTACCACAGCTCTCCTGGAGTTCATTAATGCCCTCCACACATCTCTGGACACAGGTCACATTGCTGGTGCCATTTTTATAGACCTTTCCAAGGCATTTGATACGGTGCACACACACTACTACTGGATTCCCTCACACAAATTGGTCTGTCCTCTGAGACCACTGGCTGGTTTTCCAGCTATCTTTAAGAGAGAACTCAGACATTCAGACTTGCCCAAATCCAGTCCTCCCCCCTCCAGGTCAGGTAAGGAGTTTCTCAGGGCTCTATCCTTGGCGCCCTACGTTTCTACCTGTTCCTCAACTCCCTACCCAAGGACTGCTTTGGGAAACTACTCCTGTATGCAGATGATGCCATCCTCTACAGCTCCCACACTGATCCCACTGCTCTCTGTAATGCACTCCAAGAATCTTTTATGGAAGCAGAATCCTGGTTCTTTCGACATACGCTAGTTCTAAACTAGAAAAAAATGAAGTCTATGATGTTTTCCCACTCCCAAAGCAGGAACAGTGGGCTACCCATGGGCATACTGAACTCCCTCAATGACCCCCTTGAGCAGGTTACCTCTTTCAAGTACCTGGGTATCACCCTAGACTCAGGGCTCACTTACCATGACCACATCCGAAACCTGAGTACCGCCGTTAATGTGCGAATTGGTTTTCTGCACCGGTACAAGCACTGCCTCCCACCTGAAGCCCTCCACCTAGCTGTCTCAGCTTCAGTACCATCACTCATGGATTACGGTATCATAATCTATGGCACAGCTGACAGCACAGACCTAAACAAAATCAGGCTGGCTCTTAATAAGGCCTATAGACTAGCCTCCGTTTGCACCAGATGCACAGACACCTGAGCCCTGTATGCCTCCACCAACTGGCTTAACTTCAACAGGAGGCTCAAATATCAGACATGCTTTTTTGCTAAAAAAATAACAGCAGGTCTACTCCCACCTGCCCTAACTCCCCTACTCCAGGCACCCTTGTCCTCCCGCCACACCTGACAATCTACAACAACCCACTTCTAGGTACCCCTCGGGTCAAAGAACATTTAGGCAACAGGACCCTAGCTGGCTTAACTCCCTCCCTAACTCCCTCCTCTCAGAATCCAAACTTGGCCAGTTTAAGTCCCAACTACGTGACCTAAACTCTCAAGGCTCAGCCTGTGACTGTCCTTGATTTTTTGCTCTACCCATGTCCCCCCTCATATTTGGACCTCACCCTGGTCCTGCCATCCCAGGGCATGCTTATACCTGGACAATGGACTCACCCAGTCCAGCCTAGACTACTAAATAATGACCAGGGCATGGCTGGCGCCACTGTCCTGCAGTGTTTGTACCCTGTTAACTGATTACCGTCTTTACTCTGTAACTGTTTTTGCAACTTTCTGTAACCACTTTTGCTAATGTACAATCTTCTTTGTAACTATTCTGTCTTATTTGTTGCCATTGCATCTGATGTCTCTGTATATAATTATGTGGAACCTTTGTAAAGGATTCTTTGACTCAAAGGTATATTATAATCGATATCTTCAATAAATAAAATAAATAAATGGAGTTGTGTGTTTTCACATTTATGATCGAATGCTGTTGATATTACTTTTTTGCAGGATACTAGGCTGCACACAGTGGTAGAATTATCTAAAGCCATCCAGGAGTGGTATACAGGAGTCTCCTTTTGGTCACTTGGCCTTGACTCTTGTTCCGGTGGTGGGTATAAAGTTCCAAAATGTTGATGACTCAGTAATAAAGCTAACTGATTTGGTCCTGGGAAGAGCACTGCTACTGAATATTAAAATCAACAGTATCTATTATCGACTAATTAACATCTATGCGCCTCAAACAAAGGCAGACAGGATTGCAATATTTGCACAAATAAGGCCATATCTCCACACTTCACAGAATGTGATCTGGGAAGGGGATTTTAATTGTGGTTTGTCTAAACATGATAGGGGAAGAGCAACTACTATGCAAAAGGTTTTTTGCAACATGACTTATTTACGGAATGTGGTTAGAACAGCCTCTTTAGTAGATGCATATTTTTTTTAAATAATAAGTCAGACCCAACCTTTCAAAGAGGCAGTACTGCAACAAGGATAGATTTTTTGTTTATTAATGAATCCTTACTAGTACAGAAGGCATCTGTGGTATCGGTTGAGTATTCCGACCATAAATAGTTATCACTTATGCTAGGTTCAGGCAGACAGATGCAAGGCCCCGGGATGTGGAGATTTAATTCCTCTCCTATTCTTCTGGCCTGGGTAAAACAACAACTTTTGTATTTTATAACTAGTAAAATATCATTATTTGACTTGTTCGAGACTCCTGTAGCTTGGTGGAAAAATACTAAAACAGAGTTAAGGTCCTTCCTTATCTATTTGAGTAAAAATCATAGAGATATCGAAAACTTAGCTTATCAAAACAATAGCAGGCAATCACAGTCCCTTATGAGCCTACTGCATATGACAAAAAACAACTACACAAGGCACATACAACAAGTAAAGGCAGATTTACAAGCTTTTCATTTGAAACAATCTGCTATTTTAGGTACGCAGCAGACTTATGGCACCCAGAGGAAAAAGGATGATGTCTGTCCCTTTATCAGGTGTGAGGAATGAGTGAAAAAAAGAGTGATTGAGGCCTTTTTTGCTTTTAATAATGTTTTACAAACTTCGTCAGACAGAATTTTGAATGTGGTTCATGCACACGCATGCTCCTTATTCAGGGCTGTCCCTTTTGAACAACAAAGAGCTATGGAGTTTTTTTGCTCAGGTGGACTTACCGCATTGTGCAGAAGACAAGGTGAGTGAGCTGGTACAGCCCATTACAGCTTGGGAAGTGGAGAGGGCTATTAAGACTTTGAATACGGGTAAGGTGCCAGGGTGAGATGGCCTTACGGCTGAGCTTTTTAAATGTATTGGACCAGAATTACATCAGGAATTGGCAGACACATTTAACCATATTTTGAATAGCTCTGGAGTTACTTTTAATATGTCTATTAGAGTGTTAACCTTGTTCTATAAAACAGGGGACAAACATTGTGTCACAAATTGGAGACCTATTAGCCTTCTGAATTGTGACTTCAAGATAATAACACAAAGTTTGAACGGCAGACTGTTAAAGGTAGCTCCAGAGTTACTTTCCTCTACACAATCATGTGCCATACCTGGCAATGCCACATCAGATCAGCTGATATTATTAAGGGATTTATTTCAGGTGGATGCTCTTTCTTTCTGGAGTGGAGGGCATGGTGGTCTCATTAGACCAAAAACAGGCATTTGATGCTGCGGGTCATGACTATCTATGGTATACCTTACAAAGTTATGGGATCCCATGGGTCTTTGTTTCTTGGTTGCAAACCCTTTACAGTAACACTATGGTCGTACCACAGGCCAGTGGTTATTGTGATCCACTGGTAGCTATAAAGAGAGGGGTATGACAGAGATGCCCTATTAGCCCCCTATTATATGTGTTTATGATTGATCCCTTGTTAAGAGCCTTGAATGGGGATAGGGAGATTCTCCCAATTCACATCAGTCCACGTACTTTGCCATTCACAGCACTGGCTTATGCAGACGATGTGTGTCTGTTGGTTAGGGATGACACCTCAGTGACTGAGACCTTGCAAGTTTGTAGTCAGTATGGAACAGCTGCAGGGGCTGCTTTAAACATGGGGAAATGTGTGGGGTGGGAGTTCAGATGACAGACATTTTTTTTTTATCACAGGTAGCAGGGATTTCCTTTACACTAGGCACTATTAGGATTTTAGATTTAGATTTTGGGCAGGGGTCACTGGAATTGGTGAATTGGGATAATAAACTGGATGAGGGGAACAAGTTAGTGCAGAAATGGCATGGGTGGACCTTTAGTAAGGCAAAACAAGTGTACTTAATTAAAACTTTTTTGTTACCCATTTTGTTATATGTTAGTAATGTCTTTCCATCACCAAGAACCAGAGACTGTTTAGTATTTTCTTTCAGGCATTCTGGGGAAGCCAGTCCTATAATCCTATAAAGAGAAACATATTATACCTTCCTGGTGACAGAGGTGGCCAAAATATGATCAATCCTCTTGTATTTTTGTATTGTCAGTTTTTTTGCAGGAATTTAAGTCCTTTATTGTTCAATACACATACGATTTGGTCTGATATCCTTTTAAATATGATACAGGTCTGGTTTTCAGACTGGAAAGCTGGGTCTCTTAGACTTACTAAAAGACGGGCACTTTTTCCTGTACGATTTGTGGTGTTTTGTCCTCTATATGGAAAAATGTTAATAAACTTTGAATTTAAAAAAAAAGGCAGGCACTTGCCCCTGACTATTTGAGGGATGTTTTGCAAAACTAAAAATATAGCACATTTCCAGTGACAACTTAGAAACTAAAATGAAGAATCTAATATAATGATAAGTTATTGCTATCCATTTTACTGAGACAGAGACATTTCCAAAATGCCCACTAGTGTGTGTCCCTGAGTTATGACTTCTAGTTCAGAACAACAGGATACCAATTAAATTTCATGATGTTAGGTGGTTATGTTGTCAAGAATGTTTAAATGTGAAGGCCAATCAAAAGCACAAAAAGCTTGATGAGAGAATATGTTCCAGACGACATTGTGTGCAGACACTGGAGACTATGGAGCATTTTTTTTAATGTGCCCCTATATAATAGATTTTTGGACTTTATTAGTCACAGAGTGGAGGGAGGGTTTGTTTTCCAGGATAAATTATGCTATACTCATTTATGGACGGTATGGAGCAGTCTGGAACAAATGGGACAGGGGTACATTAAATATTATTTTTGCTGTTATTAAGTGGTATGTTTGGAACGTACGTTGTCTATTTATGTTACAATAGAAAGTGATACCTGCCTTGGAATTATTAAATAAGTTAACAAAAGAACTTCAGTTGATCTATTTTAATGAAACAAAGTCATTAACCAGACAATGATTAGCACATGTTTGGAGGAATTCACCTTGGATCACGGATAGCGATGTTTCTATTACATGAAGTATTGTCAGTTGTATGAATTGTTTCCTATTTCATATTTTTGGCTTTAAGCCCTATAATTGATGTTACTATATGTACTTGTCATGATGATTTTTTTTTTTGCTTGCTTTATGTTTTATGTATGACTTTAAATAAAATACATTTTCCCTATTCTTTTCAAAAAGTACTATGGGATCTTTAACACCCACCTGAACTACCACCAGAACAGGCAGATGGGACTTTGGTTTAACATCTCATTTGAAAGACAGCACCTCAGGAGTGCAGCACCCCCCTCATGTTGCCCTGCAGTGTCAGTATTGGGATATTAACCCAAGTGCCTGGTGTGGGTCTAGAACCCATAGCCTTCTGATCGCCCGGCCTCAGAGGTGAGTGTGCAACCTGCTGAGCCACTGACACTGCCAAATATAAAAATGAAATGGGCAACAAAATTACTGTACTCATATTGGTGCAATCCAGTAACATGACTGTGCTGTTATCCAAGCACAACAGCACAGGTCAGAAATGCTTAACTTTCTGAACCTCATTACTTGGTCCTAAATTAAAAAAATCAGTGAAGCAATTTTCTAATAACAAGAAGACATTCCACGGTGTGTGTAATTGAGAGATAATGGCTCTTCTTGGGTGCATAAAACCCTTGGCTTTGCCTCAGGCTTCACTTCCCAAGATGTGCCATTATCCTACAATAATTCACACCCTGTGATGCCTAATTGCTTAAGTATTGTACAGAGTTACATTTTATTAAATGATTTTGCACATGATGTCAACAGTGGTGACTGAGATGTGGCTGTTGGGAGGGGGTGAAAGAGATTATATATTGTAATTAAGAAATAAGGCACTCCATTGGGTTATGTTAGTGGTATGTCAATCACCATCTAGGGATGCAATGCAGCACAAGGTGTGGCAGAGTGACACATGCCCCAAGATGGGGATTAACCGACCATTGCCATAACCCACGGGAGTGTCTTAATGCTATGATGATAAGAATTTTTTTTTCCATCAGTATTTCCGACTCCTGTCACCCAGGTCTGCCAAACAGCATCCCCCCCCAGCTCCATAACTGACCATCTCACAAACTTACCAGTTATCCACCACTTACCCAGGACCTTTGTTTCTTGGGTGGCCAGCCATGTCAGTCATACAAGACCCTGCAGGTAGGGGTGACAGCATTCACCAGACTGGCATTTTCCTCCAACATTTTCTCCCCAAAGCTGGAGCATAGGACATGTCCACCAGCACATCATGCTCCAACTGTATAATCTGCATGTCATTCTACTGTGTTGCCACCTGACCTCCACCAGGTGGTAGTTCCTGCAGCAGGAACAAGTGTCCCCCTCTCCGAAGAAAGAAAGCTGCCATCGAGTGCTCTATCCTCCTTCACCATGCTAGTGCACCGAGTGACCCTGTCCATTCCTGATCTCAGATCTTCATCATGGGGACAGAAATGCAACTGCTCCTCCTCTGGGCCAGCAAGAAAAGTTATTTAACAGTGTTAAACCATATTCAGCATGTGATTAGGATCTCCATATATGTTAATAACAGATTAACATAAGGCTGTTAGAATGATCACTGGGTTCAAAGAGAGTCGACAACAATAGTGTCAGAAGGAGTGCACAGGAAAAAGGCATAGATTTTTCTTTTAAGGGGGGGCTTCACCCCCACACACACCTAACTAAAGGATTCTAACTCTAGAGTGGGAGAGTGGATCATGGGGAAAGTTAAAAATCATGGGGCTGTGGAATACTGTTTCTATGGCCCCACATAACAGAATCCAAGTCCTGATTGCAGTAACATTGTTGGAGACTAGGATTAGAACCCTAGTCTCTAATGGTGCTAGCCAAGCTGTTCGATGCCACAGCCATCCATGATCCATGGCATGGGAGCAGCTCGGCCACCCTCCTGGACCCCAGTGTTCTTGTCTGTCCTCAGTACCACAGACAGTGAACAGGGGAGCACTTACAGCAAGTGCTGTAAATCCCTCCTCGCTGTCCATGGTAGCGCTTACCAGACTAGCACTGTAAACTGTGGTGCTGTTCTGGTAGCGCTCTTCTGACAGGGTACCATTAGAATGCTGATGGGCAATCAGAAAGCTGTATTTCTTTAATTGATTGACATAAAGCTGTTAGAATGCTCAAGGCAATCAGAAAACTGTATTTCTCAGACCATTTTCAATTTTGGTTTTTAATTATCCGATTGCACCATTTCTTATGTACACTGCATCTGAGAAACTTAGAGAGTAACAACAGAAGCAAGTGGAGGCTTTGTTACAGCCACATTAAAGTACCAGGGTACTGAAGTTGAGGTGGTCAAGGAGAAGGTAGTCACTATGATTGACTTGCACTGAGATGAGACAAGGGAGAGGGATAATGCAACATTAGTGGAATTACAAATTAAGTAAAACATTAACTAAGACAGGTAGTAAGACAATAAATAAAAATCAGCAATGACATACAGTGGGAACAATTTCCAGTGTTCTTGATTTTTTTTAGTGGCACAGCATTGAAAGTCTCCTGATCTCCTTTTTTCTTGTCCATTTCTAAAAGAAAATTCAAATCAGATGCATAACAAAATATCTGCACATACTGTAAATACCAAAAAATAAAAGTTCATGCACACATCACACTACGCATGACATTTAATAAGGTTACAACAGCACAAACGGTTTGCTCCGAGAAGTAAGTGTGGAATAGTACCTAATGTCAAATCTTAATTAACTACCGTAAGACCAATGAACTACTGCCAAATGTCCATACTGTACCTCTAGGGCACCTCATACTCTCAACTGGCAAAGCATTTTCCCCAAGGGAGGTACAACATAATAATTAAATAAGCAATAACCTCCAGGCAGGACTAAGGCTCAGTTAGCCAAGCACTGCCCATAGGTCAGCAAACATTAATAGCCGACACTATATCATCGTAGTCCACTACCTACTGTAACTGTATATTGGCATCCACAGGGCAGCACATATTACAAAAGAAAATAACACTACACCAAGGCCACCATAGATATTTAGGACACAAGGGCAGCACATATATTGACAACTGGCCAAGTAGTGCTCCAGGAGCAGTACAACTGCCAACTGATAACGGCTTCCCTCAGGGCAGAAACAGTGCCATATTATCCACAGTAACCTCAGTTCTGGCAGGGGCAGCAACTACTGTCAATGGAACATTTTCTGCCAACAGTGTCACTGCCAGATAGCTGGCTAGGCAGGGCAGTTTTATCAAGTGCAATATTATAATGAATTGTGTTGGGGGATCACCTTGAGCCATTATGCCAAGAACTGCACCAAGGGCAGGATCATAATTTTAAAAGGGTCAGCTATACCCCTAGGGCAGAAATGACACACAACTAAACATGCTCTGCCCCATGGCAGCAATTGCATCCCTCAGGGCAGAAACCAAAGTCTAAGTGATACCCTGAGGGCAGGAACTTGTTCCATATCCAGATACACTCCCACATGGGCAATACATAATGCAATCTGGGCATCCAGTACCCCAGGGCCACCAATTATGGCAAACTGGTGTGTAACACCAACAGCAAAGTGAGAAACCACTGACCGAGGCTAGCAGCACAATAAAAAATGTGAATGAAATTACCAAGGGTAAGCACATAAACAGCACACAAGGTTATGCTCACAAGATTCTTAATAAAATAGTAGGCTGGCCCAGTGGTGTGGAGGGCTGAGGGTACCTTACGTCCTGCCACACCAGCAAACTGTGGTCAGAAATGGACTCGGGTTGCTCGTGGGCTGGCATGGAGAGGAAGGATTGAGCATCCCTAGGACAGCTCTCCTTCCTAAGGAGGGGGGTTAGTGTGGCGTGCTGCTTGCCTGACACCCAGAGGTAGCTGTATGCCAGCACATGCAATGCCACCATGCAAGGGAAGGGATCCTGTGTTCAGGATGCTGCGGTCATCTCTGCAGATGTGGAGTTCGTACATCACATCCATTGGGCATCCACAGGCCCCAGAGGAGAAAAATGGTTGAAAATATTGGGGCTGAGCTTCTTGAAGCCTTCCTCAAGAGATTACTAATGGCCTGCCAGGTTCTAGAATTGGTGAAGGGGGATCAGGATGGCTGGTGGTCATGGGATAGGCTGATACAGCCACCCAGCCTGCCAAGGAGCAAAGAAAAACCTCTATTACAAAAACAGAATAGTATAATAAGAAAAATAATATTTAAGGGGGCTATATTAGCAATCACCACTGAGGAAGATTAACAGCCAGTAGTACACCACAGACAAGAACAAGAGAACAGGAGTATCTGTACCTGTGATGGAGGAGGCTGATTAAAATAATCGATAACATATTATTAAATAAATGCAACATATCAGCAGAGACACACACACTACAGGTGGCTGTGCATGTAGAGGGGAGATGGTTAAAAAATGTGGTCTTTGCAGGAGAGAGCACTGATAAAATGAACAAGAAATTAAGTTAAATCACTGAGCAATACTCAGAAAATATGCAAAAACCCAGTGTGTAGAAATTGTAGAAACCAGGAGGAAGCACAGAAATCAGAGAAACCAGGTGGCAGAATTTTGAGAAATGTAAAAATAATATTAGGACTGTACAGTCACAAAACAATATTTTTGCTTTTTGGAAATCTATTTAGTATCTGGCCTCCTACACAATAGTAACAACACTCATCTGTTGTCCAGAAATAAATCATCAATCATCCAAATCTGTTTAATTCATTGTTGTGACATAAAGTGGCAAGACTCACTGAAAGAAATGCAGAATCCAGGAGACAGAAATCTGATAAAAGCAGAAAATTATGCAGACAATAAGAATATTTATTTTTCAAGCTGCATTTACTAGCACTGCTACCAAGAGAATCACAAGTACAGCAGAACACACAAGCAGAGTACACTGACTTAAAGGAATAGAGCAGCTTCAACAGACAACAGCAAGCACCTGACTAACAAATTTGTGGCATGTGGGTGCCTGTGAAGAGATGAGCTGTGTGGGCTGCTGTATTCAATCAGCATGAAGCAGGGTGGGATGAACACTCTGTCTGCAGGGAAGTGCTATCCCCAGACCACTGCTGTGGGAAAACACATACCTTGTGTGCAGCTAGCTGCCTTCTACCCCCTCCAAGTGAAGTTAACCAGTAAACCACATATCCCAGTATGCCTTAATATGATTACAGAATGCATGTTGTGGAATATAAAAAAGGTTTAATGGAGGTGTTCCTTCAGACCAAACTATTGAAGTACCATATGATCATAGCATGAATTGCCTCCAGGCCAACCAACTTCCAGGATTTTGTGTCCATTTCACAGTTCTTAAAACACAATATTATTGATCTTCTTGAACAGTTAAAAACTTTTTGACCCCATTGATAACCTCTTTCTCTTTTTCTTTTTTTTTTTTTGCGGGAGCTAGATTTGACTACCTTTTGCTACAAGTAGACATTTTCAGAAAAATAGACACATAAAACTAGTGACATATTCCTACATACAAAACCGAATTGGGCTGCCAGCACTGACAATTTGTACAACTGGGAAGTTCCACAATGCTTTAAGATCCAAAATTTAAATAAACTCCATTCACCATTTCTAAAGTGGGAGGAACAACAATCAATAAAGTCACACACAAACTCCAATACTACAAGTAGTACACACACACACACATACACATGCACGCACTCACACACACACATGCACACACACACACATGCACGCACACAAACACACACACACACACACACACACTTCAAAATGCTTTCACACATGCTGTACAAATCAATATAGTTAACACACAGACTGATATACTTCACAAACAAACCAAGCTAGTTTTTATGTAAAGTACTATGCTTTACAAACAAACCAATACAGTTTATACAAAAACCAATGTGCCTCCTACAGATTTAACTAATACCAGCTTAATGCAAACCAATGGATTTTATACAGTTTAGAATGGTTCAGTCTGCAGGAAAACCAGTTTGCCTTACGCAGAACAATCCAATATAGTTTGTACACAAATCAGTAAGCTTAACATAGACCAGTATAATTTGTTTTAAATGAACATATTACTCATGGAAACCTATGTAAATGAAACGCAAACCAATACATTTCCAGCAGAAACCCATGTATATCACACACAAATTAATCATTTGAAAATAGTGTAGTAGTGAAACAAACACATACTGTATGTCTCATTCATAATCCATTATATTTGACACACACAAACGAACCTGTTATGCAAAGAAACCAATATAGTCAGCATGAACCATTGCATGACAAGCACTGCCTGTAAGATTTTCAGCCTGTGTGGCACCTCATACTTAACACTAGTTCTGATTTCACATATCTAAATGTGAAGTAATTACAAGTGGAGATAGGTGAAGTTGATAACATTTGCTCTGCGAATTCATCTGTGAATTTAGTGCAGATTCGCAGAGTGCAGATCGATCCACGGAATGCAAAGTTTTCACTGCAAAGTGTGGAATTTCTCCCCCAAACAGCTGAATTTCTCTGTGGGCAAAATTCTGCATTTTGCAGACAAAATTTTGTCATTCATAAGTGAAATTCTACATGTTGCAGCAAAACCTTTATGTTTTGGATGTAGTAGAAGTTGCTGAATACAAGAAAAACTTAAAAAAAACCTCTGCGAATCTGAATTGTGCTCACTTCACAGCAACTTTGCTGATGAATTAAAACTTCACCACATCTCTAATTAAAAGTGAAGTGAAGTGAAGTGCAGACAAACATTGTGCCTTACACTTAAGATGAGAAAGACAAATATCACACCAAATTCAATGTTTTTATTCATGTCACACTATTGTCTTATTTAGTGTAACTACAAATCTCTGAGCAACATTTTAACATCTAAACAGGATCATGCGTCACAAATTTTTGGTTTGCCCCAGTAATTATAAGAGGGTGTGGGGTGTTTAGCACTTTCACTTGTATAAAATATGAGGTCCGGAGGACACGGCCTTGTTCTCAGCTTAAACATTAGCACTTACTTCTATAATAATATAGAATAGTTTTATAGTTAGAGATGTTTGGCAGCATAATGTAATCAAAAAAGCTATCATGGCTGCCAGAATGTCAAAGATGGTAGCAATGAATTTGAGAACAATACTTGCTAACATTTTTATTGGAAGCAGTCTGCATACTACCAGATTTATTATATGCACATTTGTAAAGTAATTAGTTGAACTTGATTGCTTAGACAGCAAATTCACCCAGCAAAGCTTACAAGCAGGGCTGGAGGATGAATAGTTACAATTTGTTGGGATATTTTGAATGGCCATAGAAATAATAACCTAGATTTAACAGAAGGAAGTGTAAAATAGTACACCTGGGGCAGGTAAACTAAGTTTCACACACTCCATGTTTGGTACCACATTAGATCACACATTCAAGGAATGGGCTCTTGAGTTGGCTTTGGACAGTAAGCTGAAGCCTGATAGGCAATGTGCTGCAAAAGTCAAGGGCACAATTGAAATGTTAGGATATATTAGGAGGGGGTATGGAGAAAGTCAAAGGGAAGTGAGCCTCCTCTTGTAAAAGGTCATGATTTGAATATGCCAAAAGCACTGGATCTAGTTCTAGTCATCATACCACCCAAAGGATATTGAAGAAATCAGAATGGTCAAGCCCAGGGCCACCAAGATGATTAGTGGCTTAATAGTCTAGAGCTATTTTGAAAGATAGGATACACCCAAATGATATTGTTAGGGGAATAGGAGTCTGAGGGTATACGATCTTAATAATAAAGAAGATGCTTTGACGTGTGGTGTATACACAGATTTTTACATTGGAAATTGCAAGCAGAACTAGAGGACATGCATTCAGACTGAAGAGGTACAGAATAAAGAGAAATATTGGGAAATTTTACTTCACACAGAAGGAAGTAAATATGTGAAATGGCCTACATTGTGAGGTTGTGAAAGATAGCACCCTTCAGGCTTTTAGATCTGGACAATTTCTGATGGAGAATATCACTGAAAGTAAAAAGAACCCAGACCAAAGCTTTGCCCCTGACACAGGTGCTTCTGCTGCTGCAAGCAGCCTGGTGTGTTCCTACCACCCGCCTGCTGTCTCCTCACTCTACTGCCCACCAATCACCAGACCGAAGGTACACTGCTCAAACTTCTGGCGCTGACTGGCTGGAACTATCAGCTCTGCCTGCTGATTGGCTGCTGCACTTCTCAAATTTTTTGCTACTCCCGACCCTGCTTCATCCACACTGTTTCACTTTTTTTTTAACTTTATAGTTAATGTTATTTACTGATTCTTGTACTGTTTAAGTTTCACCAAATTGTCCTGTGAATCCTAATTTTAATGTGAATCTAAGCTTTGTCTACAGCAATTTTGCACTCCAAGGGTAGTTTTAAGTACAGGATATTTCAGGCTGCAGGTTTCAGGATTTAAATTGTTACAGCTCTTTTGTTTTAAGCTCCTGTGGTATTTTACTCTGGATCAGAAAGTAAACCAAAATCAGCTAAACTGTTAAATTAAGTTTAATGTGATACAGCTTTTTGGGAACACTCCTCTGTTTAGACCAGGTTTCACTGTGTTACAGCTCTAAGGTATGCCCTGCAACTAATCCCATCTCTGTTACCCTTGGGCCTTTCTCCCTCACCTCTATTCCTCCAGCTGGAATGTTTCACCCTCCAGCCTTTATCAAATACTCTCCCTTCCCCAGTGGCACCGCCCCCAGGTAATCTCCATCCTCGCCCCCCACTAATATTGTAACTCCCTTTAAAGATACAGAACACAGTTAAAGGGTCTAACACTTGTCGGTGTTAATCTCATAGTAGCCACTGTGTCTTTATTAACTGATCCAGAAACACACTCCACTTTCTCTGTAGCTGTCATCTTGCTGGTCTTTAAGGAAACATTTTTATTATCTGTTGATACTAATGTCAAATACAAAATGTTCTCCCTTGTGCTCTTCATCACTTTATGCACCATGACTGGCCTGTTACTAATGACTGACTTCTGTGCCATCATCCTCACTGCTGACCAGGTTTACTTACACTCCTTCTCTAAATCACTTATACTCAGTGACCCCCCACACAAAGCTGAAGCCTACAAGCTCTCCCCCATGGTCTCTGTCATACTAGCCCTCCTGACTAACCATGATCATCATCTACTCATCTCCAATCCCTCACTATACAGTCCCCCCATTGGCACCCTCCTACCTGACACCTCCTCTCACTTCTCCTCCTCACAGGGGATGTGGAAACCAATCCTGGACCCTCAAACATGCATATTAACCATGCTAATGCTATCTGGACAGGATGCTGCAGCCTCAGGGTTGTGAATCTAAATGTTTGTAGCCTCCCAGCTAAGTTCTCTGAACTTGAAGCTTGGGTGTCCCTCTACAAGCCGCATGTCCTGGGTTTATCTGAAACATGGCTTAAGCCCCATACCACAGTGATGGCTCCTACCAACTCCTTGGCTACTCATTCCTGCTCCATTACAGGCCTGGCAGAAAGAGGGGTGGTGATGTTGTACCATACATGAAGGACCATGTTAGTGCCACCACTATCGCCTGCTCCTCCCCCTCCTTGGTCAGTGAAGTGCGTTTTGCTGAAATTGTACTGGGTGCATCGAAAAAATTGTACATAGGCTGCAGCTACAATCCATCCTCTGGAGGTGCACAAGGACTATCTAATTTCCTGGATGGCCTTGCATCTGCCACCTCCTCCAGGGACACTATCATACTTGGGCATTTCAACCTCCACTGGATTCTCCCAGTATTGGAGAATATGCACACCTGTTAAGGATGCATCACCTTGAACTAGCCATCTCCTCCCCTACCAGCTATAGCTCCCAATTCTCCAACCACTCCACCCTGGACTGGATTGCCACAAATTGTGTGAATATAGTCCTTCTAGCAGGCACTATGGCTGACTCTATCAGTGACCACTCCCCTACAGGTACATATATCACTCTAACCACCAAATCAATACATCCTCCCCATAAATTGCTATCTTTTAGGAAATTTAAATCCCAGGATTCAGACTTAGTGCTAAGGGATGCCTGGGCCATAAACTGGTCCTCACTCTACCAACTCAAAGATATCTCCATGGCGGTGATGCTTTTTATGGCAGCTTTTTGCAACCTTCAGGACAAATACTTCCCTATCACCACCAGGAGGGTTAAAGGTGGTAACACTCATTGGCTATCAGATGAACTTCTTGCCCAAATAAAAGTAAGGTGCAAGACCTGGCAAGCCTTCAAGGCATCCCCCTCCCCTCAATTATAGAATGCATACAGACGACTTTGTAACTCCTGCAAGCAGGCTGTGAAGTCACTCAAGCGTAAATACTACACCAACCTACAAATCAAGTCTCTTGGCAACCCCCGCAGATTCTGGGCCTCAACTAACACCTTCCTCAACCAAAAATCATATAAGCAAATAATGTAACTTACCTCCCCCTCTGGTCCCATTACTTACCTAGGCAAGATCCCTGATACTTTTAATAGAATGTTCAACGACCTTACCACCTATTCCAGCAAACTCCCTCCACAGCCTCCTTCTACCCAGAAAAAAACAGCCATTCTGCCCACAGACATCAAGCCCTGTCTTTCATTTCAGCACCATCGACCATAGTGTCACTGGCAAACTCCTAAAGACACTACCCACCAGTGGCAGCCCAGGAAGTGATGGTCTGTATCCCACCTTATTGAAATTTCTCTCTCCTACCCTTGTAAAGCCATTGACCCACATATTTAACCTTGCTCATCATCTACTATGCCTGACTCATGGAAGCATGGACATGTGGTGCCTATTTTTAAATCCAGCGAGCCTGCTGCCTCAGAAAACTACTGTCCCATCTCCCTCCTCCCACATCTAAGCAAACTATTAGAAAAAAATCATTCACCACCAGCTATCTGAGCATCTAGATAAGTATAACCTCCTAAGCCTCCTCCAACATGGCTTCGGCAAACACCACAGTATCTCTGCAGCCTTGGCCCTTTTCTCTAACCATGTCCTTAGAAACATGGACATGGGTATGGCCACAGGTGTGGTGTTTGTGGACCTATCAAAGGTCTTTGACCTTGTTGACCACCACCTTCTCCAATCCACCCTATTAAACCTAGGCTGCTCCCCAGACACCACCACTTAGTTTAGCAGCTACCTCATTAACAGATCCCAGTCCATTCTGATAAGCAAAGATACCTCTGCTGCATTACCCATCCATACTGGTGTCCCCCAGGGTTCCATACTGGGGCCTCTATTATTCTCACAGTTCATAAATGATCTTCCTGCAGAAAGCATAAACCGTAATGCACTCCTCTATGCTGATGAATTCATCATCTACCATAGTGCTAAGTCCCTCGAATCTATATCTTCTACACTCACTACAAATTATGGATCAGCTCAACATTGCTTCCTCTTCAAAAAACTTCTTGTAAATGAGAAAAAAAACAAAGGCCATGCTCTTTGGCTCAAAGCCATACCTTGCAAAGGTCACCAAATCAAAAACCTCCTTACACATAGTCACCCCTGCAGGCCCTCCTCTTGACACTGTATTCTCCTTCAAATACCTAGGATTGACTGTTGATCCCTCCCTTACCTACAATGACCACATTTCTAACATTATGAAGAGAGTCTACCAGAAGCTGGCGGCAGCCTACCATGTTAACCACTTCTGGATCTCAGATGCTCATCTTGCAATTGGCCAGGGAAAACTACTGCCCCTACTTTATTGCTTCCCAGTGTTATCCTCCATGTCCTCCTCACTTCTTTCTCATCTAAATATCAGATACAACTCTATCTGTTGCTTTGCCCATCAGGCCCCTTCC
This sequence comes from Neoceratodus forsteri, assembly GCA_016271365.2. Taxonomy (NCBI): domain Eukaryota; kingdom Metazoa; phylum Chordata; order Ceratodontiformes; family Ceratodontidae; genus Neoceratodus; species Neoceratodus forsteri. The sequence goes on along the minus strand of CM057449.1, from coordinate 846,585,444 downwards.
TCAATTCATCAGTGCTCTCTATGTCAGTCCTTAGGCTGACTCTTTCTACAGGGCTGTTTTGAATATGCTATGGGCTGTCTAGTCGACACCTCTCTCATGAATTCACATAAGTCCCTGTACTTCTCGCTTCTCACCAACAGGGTGGTAACTCAGTGTCTCAGGGTCTCGTCTGTCCCCACTCCCCGGTAGACCCCAGTGTATCTACTGTCATGGGGAGCAAAGCTTTCTCTGTCTCTGCTCCCTACCTCTGGAACAGAATACCACCTGCTATCCATATGTTACCCTCTCATCAGTCCTTCAAAATGAAGCTAAGAGATTGGCTCACATCTCAGGCCACCTGTGCCTGCTCTCTTGGAAACAGCCTCGCCAGAAATCTGCCTTAGGGGCCCAGTGTACCATTTGCTTACTTCCCAAGTACTGGCTACTACATAGACAACTGACATGTTTTTGACTCCATTGTGAAAATGCTGATTGCTATAGTGTAATCCCTTATGCACTGTATTGTAAACCTTGGACTGGTAGAATAATGTCTTGATTTGTTTTAAGTGTATGTCCCAGTTCTCTGCAAGCAGAGAAGCATTGCTTCATTTGTCATGAACTTGTTTTTTATGTCCTTAACCCGTTTTATGTCTTGATGTTTATGTATCACTGTTTCTGATACCACTGTACACACTGTACTATATGTACCTACTGTATTATGACTTGTACCTATTGTCTGTGCCACTGTACGGCCTTGGTCACAACTGAAAATGGTCCTTTGGATCAGTTTGCTCACCCGGTTACCAAAAATATAAATACATACATACATACATAAATAAATAAAAAAGTTACACAGTATAAGTAGGGTAGAATTCTGGCTAAGAAGCTTGTATGTGTGTTCATACTCAAACTGTACATACTGTAATTATTGCAATGTGGCAGGAAGGATGAGAAAGATGTTCCTTATTCTTGTCAATCATCACTATACTATTTTACCATGCAGCTAATACATGATAAGTAGAATCTTAGTCATCTCAAAGAAATCTGGTAGCCTGGACAGAGGAAGACAGCTTAAATCCAATGGCAGCAGCACAACATTAGGTCACAAATCAGTACTACTACTGACTACATCAACCATTGAAGGGAAAGAAAAATTAAAATGGCAGGAACCTACACTCTACTAGTAGTGATAGCTGGGGACCTAGTACACCCTATTCTTTTATTTAAACATATTTTCACGATAGAATTGTGAAATCAGAAATCATCCTTGGTACCCTTGATCCTGTAAATATAGATCATTCCTTTACTGGAGAGGAGTCCTTCCTTATTGACAGTAATAAATTGCACAGAAACTGTTGTAGTCATTCTTAATTTGCCCATTTATTAGTATTCAGTATGTATGATTCAAACTGCCGCCTATAATATGAAACATATGTTTCATGACTAATACGAAGTCGCTTCATCAAGGTATATGGCATTATTTTCTATTCTATAAATAATAAATTAAATTGTCAAAACTACCTAACTCATCTTTAAACAAATTTCAACACTATTTAATAGAATGGATCAGATGCTGTCTCTTTCACTTGGAGAGTGCAGCACACAGATCTTTTTGCACATTTTCTATTTTGCAGTAGTTTATTCCTGAGTCAGTTCTCTGAAAGAAATGACAATCGTTAAATATGTATTCCCTCCTTAATTATATTAATAAATATCAAACCATGATTCAACACAATACCTTAGTTACTTCCAGTTCCTTTTAGACTTTATTATTCATTTTTCTTTGGTGTCAATATTTGATTTCCTGTTGTGAGAAATTTTACTTTTGTGACTTGTAGGTCCAGATCTTGTATAACAGAACAGGTACTAGTTACTTCAAAAAATGTGAACTCTACATTACAGTACCTTACATTATGAGATCTCTTTCCTAACTTGTACACCTGGTCTTGCCACCATTTTCAGAACCTTTTATCTGTCGTACTGTATGAGGAGTTAAGTGCACATGCTCCAGGTAGAATCAGACGTCATAGATGTCATTACTTTTTCACATGGAAATGCATGCCCTATTACAATACCTGGGCCTGATTTTCAGTCCTCCTGGGAATAAGTCCCACTTCACAGCCTCTACTGCATTACAAAATTGCCACACCTATGCCGATTCCTATCTTCTGTCCATGCTCTGCTCTGGTAGCAGGTGCAGCTGCAGGAGATGTTATGTTGGTCCAACCAGGTGTAACATTTTGCACAGCTGCATCAAAAAATGGCCGCAAGCTGCTGAAAATTGTGGAGCTGGTTATAAAACAACTCCAGCTTTGAAAATACAGTGCCTGCAGAAAAAACTATGGCTTCACAAGTGAAGTCCCACTGGCGACAGTTTTTCTCTGCATCTGCTCTGATTTCTGTGAGTTTGAAAATCTAGCCCCTGGTCTCCTCTCAAATAGGACAAAATCCTCATTAGCTGTCTAGCAACAGCATTGGTACCAGATGGCACCTGAGAACCCTGCAGTGCAGAGGGCTTTTGCTCAAAAAACATTTATTTTTCTATGCTCATTAAGGACTTTTTTGACCGTAATGCTATTCAGAAGGGCATATCTAACTGAGTTAACCAGTATGATCAAATGTAAAACATTTATTTTTTATAGACTATTATCTTTTTATTATTGTTATGGAAATGAATATAATAGTATAGGCATCAAAGGTGTGCATAACATAGAAACATAGAAGTTGACAGCAGATAAAGACCGCAAGGCCCATCCAGTCTGCCCATTTCTTTTTCTACATTATGAATGTGCCATTGGCCTTTACTCTGTTAATGGCCTATCTATTCATACTCATCTGTATTGCTCCCTTATGCCTATCCCATGCCTGTTTGAAACCCTGCACTGTAGTCATATCCACCACTTCCTGAGGTAGGCCGTTCCATGCATCCACCACCCTTTCTGTGAAAGAGAACTTCTTCACAGTACCCCTTAATCGGCCTCCCTCTAATCTCATGCTGTGTCCTCTTGTCCTGATAATTTTCTTATATTGAAAAATGTTAGACTCTTTCTCCTTGTTAATGCCCTTAAGGTGTTTGAATGTTTCGATCATATCACCTCTCTCCCTCTTTTGATCTAGGGTATACCCTTGGTATAGGCATAAGGGAGCAACACAGATGAGTATGAATAGATAGGCCATTAACAGAGCAAAGGCCAATGGCACATTCATAAGGTAGAAAAAGAAATGGGCAGACTGGATGGACCTTGCAGTCCTTATCTGCTGTCAACTTCTATGCTTCTATTCTACCCACCCCATCTGGATCATCTATTCTGTTGCAGATCTTGGTGTCATCTACAAACAGACAAACTTTATGCTCCAGTCCATCTGCAATGTCACTGATGAAGATATTGAAGAGGACTGGCCCCAGAGCTGATCCCTGAGGTACACCACTTGTGACTTGCATCTCTTCTGACTGTATACTGTTTAACACCACTCTCTGTTTTCTGCCCGTCAGCCAGTTTGCCACCCAGTTGACCATCGTCTGACCAAGCCTGAGCCTCCCAGCTTATTAATCAATCTTCTATGTGGAACAGTATCGAAAGCTTTGCTGAAGTCAAGGTAGGCGACATCAACTGCTCCCCTTTGGTCCACCACTCTGGTTACCCAGTCAAAGAAATCTATGAGATTACTTTGATAGGACCTTCCTTTTGTAAACCCATGCTGTCTTGGATCATGTGCTCCTATTGATTCCAAGTGTTGCACTATCCTTTCCTTATGGAGTGTCTCCATAATCTTGCCTACTACTGAAGTAAGACTGAATGGTCTGTAGTTCCCTGCCTCCTCCCTGCTACCACTCTTGTGGAGCAGGATTACATAAGCCCTTCTCCAGTCTTCTGGGACCTCTGCTGTGCTCAGAGACTCACTAAACAGTTCTGATAATGTCTCTGCTAGTTCCACTCTTAGCTCCTTTATTACCCTGGGATGTATGCCATCAGGTCCCATTGCCTTGTCCACCATGAGCTTATCGAGTTCTTGTAGGACCCTTTTTTTTGAAGGAGCTAGTGCACACCTCCCTCCCCTCTTTGTCAATGATGCTGAGCTGTGGGCCCTGCCCTACCTTCTCTCCAGTAAATACTGAGCAGAAGTATCTATTTAGGATAGATGCTTTTACATGGTCCTCCTCCTCACATGTCCCCTTATCCCCTTTTATCTTAGCAATACCCCATTTGGACTTTCTCCTTTCACTAATGTATCTATAGAAAGTCTTGTCACCTTCTTTTACTGTTTGTGCTAGTGTTTCCTCGCTTTGGGCCTTTGCCTGCCTTACTGCCTTCCTTGCTACACTTACGGAAGTTTGGTATGCCTCCCTGTCTTCATCCTGCTGCCTTCCCTTATATTTCCTGAAGGCCAGCCTTTTGGCTCTGACCTTTTCTGCTACTGTTTTTGAGAACCAAAGCGGTTTCCTTCTTCTTTTGCACTTCCTTTTCTCCCTAACACAATGGGATGTTGCTTCAAGTATTGTATCCTTAATGCTTACCCACTTTGCCTGTATCCCCTCACCTGTATTTCTTTTTGACAGGGCTAGCTTAACTCTGTTGGCCATCTTATCAAAGTCAGCTCCTCTGAAGTCCCATATTTTTGCCTTGGAATGGGATGATTTAGTTCTAGTAGTTTCCAAGCATCCATCTGTGGTGGATTAGAAAACTTCCGAATGTTTGGAGTAAACTTTTGCCCTTTTCCACGCCACCACACACCACCGGACATGTTAATAACACTCCCCCCACTGGTGGCTAGCAGTCAATCCCCCCACCTGATCACCTGCCAGCCTGACCTGTATTTAAAAAAACCCAACCCTGGTGGCTAGTGGTCCCTTCCCCCACCTGATCACCCGCCAGCCCAACCTCTATTTAAAAAAAACAACCCTGGTGGCTAGCAGTCCCTCCCCACACCCAATCACCTGCCCATGTCCAGAAGTAGGTAATCAATAGTCATTATCAGAGATGTAACCCCCCATCCATATCCCCCATTTAGTAAAAATATTTTTTGCCCTGGTGGTCTAGTGAACCCCCTCCCAGTCCCTCCCTATGCCTGATCCCCAGTGTGATTTTTTTTAAGTTACTCCCTGGTGGTCTAGTGGCCCCTGCCCCTCACCCAAGCAGGTAGTGTCCAACCCCGCTCTGCATACCAAAATGGTGTGGGTGACCGGCATAGCCCTCCATTCTCCTCCATGGTCGGCAGCCTACTATGATCATGATTTCAATGAATGAGCACATGCACACGCTCATTGATTGATGTCTCAGTGGGCTGCCAGCCATAGAGGAGAGCATCAGGCTGTGCTGGTCACCCGCTCTAATTTGGGATGGTGGGAGTGGGGTAGGACACAACCTGCACAGGTGGGGGGGGTGAGGGCCACTAGACTCGGGATAGGGAGGGACTAATGGGGGGGTTCACTAGTCCACCAAGGCAAAAATTATTTTTTACTATATGAGGGATAGGGATGGAGAGGGTTACATCTCTGATGATGACTATTGATGACCTTCTTCTGGACACAGGTGGGTAATTGTATGGGGAAGGGACAGCTAGCCACCAGGGTTGTTCATTTTAAATACAGGTCAGGCTGGGATGGTTTCGGGTTGGGGAGGGACAGCTAGTCACCATGGTTATTTTTTGTAATACAGGTTGGACTGGCAGCTGTCCAGGTGAGGGAAGGGACAGATGGCCACCATGTTTTTTTTTTTTTTTTTTAAATACAGGATGGGTTGGCGGGTGATTGGGTGGGAGGAGGGACCTTTAGCCACCAGGGATTCATTTTATTCATTTTGGTAATGGGAGGTGCAGGGCAGGGCAGGTGGAATATCTGGAAAAGTTTGGAAATGGATTTCCGAACTTTCACAGAAGCGAAAGTCAGACTTTCACTTAAATTCTGCCTGCAGAAGTTTTTTATTCATACACCTCTAGCCTGCAGCAAAAACTAAAATTATTGGTAGCCCTGTATGATAAATTAAAATTAAAACCTAATACCTGTAACACCAAGGTTGTTCTATTTTAGTCTTATAAAACTGGGTGGTAGATGAATGGGAAAATCCAGGAAACTGTCAGAGAATAGGAGCTATCTGAGAGTCATCTATTGCAGTAATTGCTTGTAGAAAGCACATAAGACTAATTTAGAAACATAAAAAAATGGCACATAAACATTGGTCTATCCAGTCTGCCCTCCTATTCCCTATCCTATCACAGGACCTGTTGTCTAGTTGGATGTTTGCCTCCGCAAACCCCCACCCTCCCTTCCCCTGCCATTCAACTTTCCCACTGAGTAACTATTAGGTCTTTTATTTGGTTCCAGCAATGTTTGAAATCACTGCTGGTTCTTGCACCCATCACCTCTACCAGTAGGCTGTTTTATGGTTCATTTACTCTCACTGTAAACTAAAACTTTCTCATATCCCTCCTGAATCCCCTCTGCCAGCTTCCACTCATGTCCCAGGGTTTTTCATTTGCTATTCCAACTGAATATTTTCTCACAGTCTGGCTTGTTCACTTCTTTCCGGAACTTGAAGCCTCTATTACAATTAAAGAACATGGTCTCTAGGCTACATACTGTATATAGGGCCGAATTTTCAGAGTGTGGTGCAGAGCTTGTGCCAAACCCTGCATCATGATACTTAGGTTCTGGTAGTGTGCCAAACCCTGCCACCACAGCTGCAAATTATTTTACAATCTCAGGTGCAGCTGAAACAGTTTTTATGATTTACAGCAGCTTGCACCAAGTATCTGGTGCAATCTCCATAAAAATGGCCTCCAGGATTGTCTTATGTCATACCAGAAAAAGTTGATCTAACTTCTGGTAATTGCCACATGGAATAGAAAATCCCAGTAGATCCCATGCACTATATCATCTGCACACCTGGGGCTTGTGGCAATCTAAGCCATTTGAAAATCCTGCCAATAAAGTTTCATTTCTAGTGGAAGAATTATACTGCCTATGCAGAGGTGTTCCCAAGGATCAAAATCTTATAAATAATACTCATGTTAGATTGTTTGTGGATGATACCATGTTGATAATGAAGGGTAGAGATTTCTTAACTATAGAAAAATAAATTGCAGAATGGTTTTGCAGTGATGGAGCATTAATTTGAGGATTCAGGTCTTCTTAGAAGCCCACAAAAGACCTAAGATGGCCTTTAGGTCACAAAATAAATAAATAAAATCCCCAAAACTTTAAAGATAATTGTAGGAATCAATAGTGTGGTCCAGTTCGTTAATGTAGACAAATATAAATATGTATGGGTTCATATGGAAAACACTTAAAGTTTGACATCCACATTTTGTACACAATACAAAAGGTCAATGGGTGTCTTATGTAGAGACACTGAAATGTTAACTAGGAAAGCAAGAAAATCCACTAATCCACTGAAAACCAGCTCCTCATGGCTTCCTTCCAGGGATGGATTATGGCAATGTGGAGTTAAGATTTGCCAATAAAAATCTTGTGGATAACAGCCGGCCCAGTGACAAATGTATGTGCCTTACCTTTTTCCATGTCAGTGCTCCAGATTTGAGAAAGGTCTTAGGCCATTGTTGGTAAGCCAGGGTGAGAGAAGATTGAGCGTCTGGTCTGCTTTCCTATCCTGAGATGAGGAGGCTTGTTAGCCAGACCTAGACTGCCCCAGGTGGAGGCCTTGGGGTAGAGCAGTGTCAGGGCAGCAACATGGGGAGAGAACTGTAGGGAGTGGCAGACAGGTGCACCTCCATGCATGAATCCATTGCTCTACAGTAGGGTAGGATAGGGTAGGGAGGAAAAATGGAAAATGGAGTGTCATGGGGGCCTTAGTAAAGCTCAGTGCAGCTGTCTTGAGGCCAGCTCTGTCACTTGTCCCAGGACCTGATCTGCCTCAGACTTGTACTAGGGAAGAGGATGTCCATCCCTCTCCGGCTCTGCCACAAGGGCGAAAATCATGGGGGGGGAGAACTTCTGATAGGCCACATATCACCAAGAGAGACTGGGAGTTGACTTGGAGAATCTGTGGACTGAGCTGATGCTGCTACTCCTCACAGAATCAGGAGGATAAACACCTATATGAAAAAAATATCTCATGGATAAATTAGTGGCAATGCATAATAAGTTGGCTAGGTTTATATTAAAAAAAATCCATTAGAAATATATTACTGTTTGTCATATAAGGAATTGGGGTGGGATTCTTTAGGGCAAAGATGGGAGAAAGAAAATACAGTTATGATATTTAACATGGTAATTAATGTTTGAGGGTCACGAGAGGGTGTACAGAGGTATAATACATTCTGATGTACTTATGCAACAGAATGAGATGATATATGATAATGCTTGTGTTACTTGAATTTACTTTGTGGCTTTCCGCCTTTCTATCCATGGGATATACCACCTTGTAGGAGTATGATGCAAGAAACCCTAGAACAGAGTCCCCCCGTACAGGTGCCAGGAATGAATGCATTGGCTAAAGGTAGGGTAGAAAGAAGCCCACGGGTAAGAGAGACCTACCGCTGGAGGAGGAGGTGGGGATGGCGGACAATGAAAATAATCATTTACAGGGACCAGGATGTTTGTGACCTTTAAACCTGATGGGGGAGTGACATAGTTGTTCCACTCATGGAACCATGGACTTAAAGCCCTCCCATTCACTGTGCTTACGTAGTGGAATGAGATGATATATGATAATGCTTGTGTAACTTGAGTTTACTTTGTGGCTTTCCGCCTCTCTATCCATGGGATATACCATCCTGTAGGAGTATGATGCAAGGAACCCTAGAAAAGGGTTCCCTCCCTACAGGTGCTGGGAATTAATGCATCAGCTAAAGATAGGGTAGGAAGAAGCCCAAAAAGAATGCCTAAAGATGTCAAGCATTGAAAAGGTGAGGATGATGAATAAGTCTGTGAAGAGAATGGCTAACTTCCTAAGGAAAATCTTGCTGGGCCTTGCCCCCCCCCCCGAGTCTGTGCCCTCATACAACCAAGAATCCACACCTGACATACTAGGGGATCGAAACCTCAGCTTCTGCAAGTCCCGCATTGCCGCACAACACAGGGCCAAAGATCCTTTGCTTACCGGGCCACTAGTTGGTACAACAGTCTTCCCAGCGACATCTCATCTTCTCTATCGCTCCAGCACTTTTAAGACTCGTCTCCGCCTACACTGACTGCCTCTAACCTCTGTGACTGTTGTGGCTAAGCATATCTTTTGGTTCCATAGCTGAAGATGCCCTTTTGGACCCACATCTACTCCTGCACTTTGCCAGCACTCCTTCCTATCTTTACCTCCCTGCTGGCCCATGACAAATGCCACCGACTGCACTACCTCTATTCTTATCCGCCTTCCACCTCCTCTCCCATCCCCCAACCTACCTCCCCTTCTCTCCCATCCACTTAGTCTCCCTGATTTCACCCTCCTCCTTTCCCTTTCCCTTCCCCAAAGTTTCACCTTATTGTTCTTTTTTCATCTACAAGACTATGTGTTGTTCTTTTCCTTTTAATTTTATAAACTGTTATCTTTGCTTATGATTGTCTCACTTGTACCAATGATGTGGAACCTTTGTAAAAGAGCCTTGGCTCAAAGGTATTTGTAATCCTAGAACAAATAAATAAATAAATAAAAGGAGAGAGGGGGAAAGCCGGTGCCACCATCTGCCTCCATCCAACAGCAGAACCTAAGTAACTAAGAATAAAATCAATAATCTTAGCTAATATTATGACCATTGGCACAGAGGAGAGGAAAAACCCCCTTGGTAAGGAGGAAACCTCTGGTTATCCAAGGCCTAGGTCGCCTTCCCTCCAGGCTGATGACGTTGATTTGAAGATGTAGATCTTGGAAAGAAAGGGTTTGGTAAATAGAGGGATATGAACAGGGATTATGATGATGAAGATGGAATAGGACAGATCCCTAAAAGAAAGCACAGATCGAAGATGGAACCTGGGACTGCATAAGGATCGAATATGAACTTGAATCAACAATGAATAGTAGTGATTATGATCATAAGGTAGCATGAGATCCGATGATAGGGATGATCGATTGATTGGTGCGAGGAAGTAAATACTGAAGTCGATAAGGCATAATTGTACAATGTGAATGATTAGATCCTGTTGTTGTGGTCAAAAAGTGGCTTCAGAGTAAATGATGGAATGCTTGAGGGAATGGTGAAACTAGATAAACTTTGCTGGATCCAAGGACGGTATACATGAGTGGTCAATGAGAGATGGTAGATTGGGGAGTGAAAGATGGGAAGAATTAAATCCATGTATGAGTCAGAGCAGCAAAGGGTATCTAGGTATGCTCATTAGGATATACCAGATGTTCTGATGAGGAGATGAATGATACTACAAACTGGATTGATGGACTGATTCTCTTGATTGAGATAGTCAAGTGAGCAGATGCCGAGGATGAAGAGGCATGCTTGACTATGCGATGTAAACTATTAGACTCTGAACGATTAGACCCAGAGGTTGTAGTCGATGAGGTAGTACGAAATTGAATGATAGGAATGTTAGAGTAAGTGATGTAAACAGATAAGCTTGAGGTAATACTGAGTGAATGATGACTGGATATATGAACTCGATATGACTGGAGTTATGAACTTACATATACGGTATGATGGCCATGGTTGATAGGCAGTACAGGAGTTTTGATAAGTATGCCCAAAAAGAAACAACTACAGTAGGCCATGAAGGGATTGAATTCTGAAGAACTGGTATGGAAGCGGAAGAAGAGGAGACGGAAAGGAACGAAAAACGATCCGAACAAAGGCGTCGCACGCCATGGAGTGACTCGAACCATGCAGTTCCCTGAAAGGAGGCAGATTCTGAGGCTAAAAAGGTGGGACAAGAACCAAAGGGAATGCGAATCAGAAGGGAAGCATGTGACAGTGAACACGAGGAGACGAAACAGATGATGAACGATGAGGAGGGAAGTCATGAGTGAAAAGAATCTATGAATGACAGAACAAGAATAAGCAATAGGCTAAGGAAGGTAACAGGAACAGATGGGGAATGATGATGGATTGATGCCGTAGAAGCAGATACAGTAAGAGAGGTGGGAAAGGATGAAGGACAAGTGGGAGGTCAATAGGGCAGCACAGGACCCCGCCAGTATGTGATGAGAACATCACAGGGCAATTTGGATTAGGTGGTGTATAAACCATGATAGAGATAGCAAGATGGAGCAAGAGAATAGTGCAGATGTGGCAGCAAACCATGCCAGTGTAGACTGAGACAGAAATTTGAATTATAAGAGCAGGCCAAGGTCAGGTGGTACTGAGCTGAGGGGGCTAAGAAGTCGATGGATCCCAGATGAAAGAAACGAGGACTGATGACGTGGAGCAGTTGAACTCCAGAAAAGAGGAAAGCTCCCCAAGGGGGCATGAGGACGAGCTGGATAAGGTAGCACGTAGGCCTGGACCAATGGAAGATCTGTTGCAATCAGCCGTGGTAGGCCTGGGGAGAGTCTAGTGCATGTACCCAGTCAACAAAATGAAATAAATAGATAGGGATGGCAGAGCAAATGAATGGATTAAGTGTGGCACAATGAGATAGAAGACAGGACTGGATAGAAACCAGGATGGCAGACAGTATGTAAAGAGCTGAGGAGAGGGAGCTAAATGAGGGAACGATGAAGCAGGAGTAATTGATGGGGATAGCAAGGTAGGAAAGAATGAAGCTCAGAGTCAAAGCAATTAGAGGAACACAGAATGACCAAGCCAATTGGCTACAAGGGGAACAAGATCCATACTAAACACTGGAGATACGTCAAGTGGTAACTTAAGAAAGAGAAGGGTGTGGAGAAACACTGTCAAAAGGTATGAATATTGCAATGAAGAGACTGGGCGAATCAAACATACCTTTCGAAGCTGGCGAATGCGAGCAGAACTACACAGCATATCTTCAAAGCGGGGAGGAGGCAAGGGGAAATATCAAAAAGTACAAATATGCACAGAAGTAACGATCAGCCTGTGTAGCATTCTACTAGGTGAGAGACTGGAACTAGGAAGGGGCAGACATGAATCGCGGAATTAGACAAACTCAAAAGGGAGACCAGTGTCGAGGATAAAACAGAAGGATTCAGCTGGTAGCAGTCGGTCTCTAGCGGTGCAGGATGATAAGGTAGCAAAAGGTAAATGAAACAGGGGCAGCATCAAAAAGCTGGCAAGCTGCATGGATGGAATGATCAGAGAGGCAGCCGTGGTGGAAAGCCCCAAGGATTTGAAATAGTCAGGTCCGGGAGTAGGTGTGCTGGCGCTCTGGGGGTTTGCAGGGCTGTGCAGCAGCCAGAGGAGCTAGGACCGCAGCGGCCGCCAGTTAGGGTGGCAAAAAACTTGAAGCAGGGAGCATAGTATCGAGTGAGAGGGATGCCAGAGCAAGGAAGGTGAGGAAGTAGACATTGAGGCTGATAACGCATGAACGTACAATATGAACTTGTAGATCCGGATGTGTGGCTGATGAGAGATCAGAGGATGCAATAAAGTGATACAAGTGATGAGGCTCCTCGAAAGGAGATATACTCTGGGGCCAAGAAGGCATGTCTGAGATAAGAGGGTATGTGAACTAGAGAGGTAATATGCTCGATAGAGCAATGGACCAAGCAGACTTCTAGAAAGGAGGTAAAGCCAGAAATGAATAGAACGATGTGATGAAGTAGGCCCTTGAAAGGAGGTAGATTCAGAAATGAATGTAAAAAAAATATAAATGATGGTAGATAGCCTCCAGCCAGCCAGCATAGATGGGCAACAGACATGGAGGCACGGCCAGGAATGGAGACAGAGTTGAATCAGGTGATCGATGCTACAGGCGAGAGGGAGGCAGCCAAGGTGCATCGACAGAGTGATTGAAAGAGATGAGTGAGTTGAGGTGAGATATGGTAGAATGCGAGCAATGTGGATGATAAGGAGTGAAACCATGACTGGAGTAAATCCGTAACAGCTGAAGACATCATACAACCAGGATGCCCACTTTTATTTTTGATTCTTTTTATGTATATAGTGATCCTTTTTTGTGAGCTTTTTTTATTCATATGAAAAAAGATTTCCTTACACGAGAAAAGATTTTGGACTTATTTTTTTTTTCCAGATTTTTTTTTTTTCTTATGAAGGGATCCTTTTTGGAATGCTTTTTTCATTCATACAAAAAAGAATGCCCTCATACAAAAACAGAATTAGGACTTATTTTTTTTCACTGATCTTTTTTCACATGAAGGGATCTTTTTTATATGCTTTTTTCATTTGATACAAAAAGGGATTTGTTCATATGAAAAAAGGTTTTGGACTTAGTTTTTTCTCCCAATTTTTTTTTTTTTTTGGTATGAAGGCATCCTTTCTCGTATTTTTTGTTTGTTTGTTTTATATAAAAAAGGATTCATTCATATGAAATAAGATTTTGGACTTGTTTTCCTTTTTCACACAATTGAACTTGAAGAAGCCATAGCTCCCTCAATATTTGGACTTAATGGGCAATCTATATACCAAACAAAAGGTCTTGAGGAGTGCTACAACAATAACAGATAACCCCCCCCCAAAAAAAACAACATGTAGGGGCTGTATAAGGAATCATATAAATAGAAAAATGCAAATTCCAATATGATAGCATTGGAACTTTAACAAACCATAACTCCCTCAATATGTAGACTTAAGGGACAATCTATACTGTATATAAATACAAAGGCCATAATGAGTGCTGCACGATTAAGACATATTTCTCCCCTAAACATTAAGGGGCAATATTAAATAAATAAAAAAGCAAATTCCCATATGATAACACAAGGGACCAGATATTCAGAAATGCACCAAAGGTCTGCACAAGTCCAGCACAGTGCAAATTCAATGTGCCATGGCACAATGAGTGCGATATTCAAAGGTTGCACATGGCGAAATGCACCAGCACAACATGGCTGAATATCGCAGGGATGTGCCATGGCGCAACCAGACTTGTGCCAAGGTGCAACCAGACCTGCGCCAAGGTGCAACCAGACCTGCACCATAGCACAACCAGAGATGCACCATGGCACAACTGGACATGCACCGTGGGGCACAAAGACTAGCCCCAGGCAATGGTGGGAGCACAGCAGCAGTGTAATGGCAAGGGGTATGGCAGAGGAAGACACCCAGGGACAGTACCAGGGATGGACAATGCCAGGACAGAGGTGGCCACCACCAACAGGGCACACACAGGTACCCAGACACCCCCAACCTGGAACACAACTGTGGCACAAAAAGCAGGCAACAGGTGGCACCAATGGCCAACAGAGGGCCACCAGTGGACTCCCCCCACCGCATGCTGTGCCCCCACCCAGACCCTAGCAAGCCACACCCAGGACCATGTTGCCAAGCACACACATGCCACACATCCTGGGCAGCTGCCCCATTGCCACCCCAAAGCACAGCCACCAAACACGGGGCAGGACACCACAATGCACAACCCACACACTGACACAGGCACACCACACAGACACACACCACGCCATGGATCTTCATGCCAGCTGCAAAGCAGACACCGATACAGGCAGGTAAGCAAAATAACTGTATTTAAAAAACTATTTACAAGTGCAAGGGGTCGGAAAGGGTAGGAAGGTGAGGAAGGGAGACAGGAAACAGGGACTATACAGTGGGAAGGAGGATGGATGGAGGAAGGGATGGCAGGGGTATAAGGAAGTAGCTGGGGTCAAACTATGGGTGGCCATGGCCCACCGCCCACTGCCGCCTGATGCCTCCTCCTCCACTGGTCTGTCAGCAGGATCCTGCACACCTGCTGGGCCACCTCCAGGGTCATCAAGGTTATGAGGATTATCTGCCTCAGTAGCCTGCAATAAAGGGGCAGCCGTGCTCTCCTCTGGATGCCTATGACAAAGGATAGGACAGCTGATCAGTTCAAGGTCCCATGGCACCATGCCCACCCACTTTGTGCAAAGGGCAGTGGGAACACCCACTCCTGGAGTGGCACCCCAGCTACTCACAAGGTGGACCAATGCCTGCCAGTAACCCAGAATGCTATGACAGTGCAAAGCAGTGGACACTGCTGCCAAATGGCCATCCAACTGTGCAGTGACAGACAGAAGGCACAGGGCAACTGCAGCCCGAAGACAACACCAGTGGTAGCTGGGTACAAACCAACCCCACCAACAGCTGGTACATGTGTGTGATGGCCACCCCACAGTGGCATGCACCACACAGCTGCCAAGGCACATGGCACAGGTGGCCATGGCTGGGCCGCACCCACAACCAGCTGAACAACTGGTAATGTGCAGAGGAATGCAATAGTACCTACCTGCCCACTGTGGCAATGCTTGAGCTGGTCCCACCCCTGCTCCTCCTCCGCCACCATTGGGTCCTGCTGTGGGCTGCTGTGCCCGGCCTGGCACTCCTGCCACACTTGCCTGGCATTGATCTTCAGGCCCTGAGAATGGAACAAAGACAGGTACACATCAGAGTACACCCACATCAGGTTCCCACCACCCCACTCCTATGGACAGCATGTGCCCCTGCCCAACATGTCCCGCAAGGCTGTAGCGCAGTGCAACCTTGCAGCCAGCAGTGCCACTCTGCAAGGCACATGCTGACAGTGTGCCCCTCTGCAGGGCATGCCAGGCAGCCAAGCTATCACCACAGTACAGCACTAGGGCACACATGCAGCATGGGATGATTTACCTGCCCATGGCACAGCCTCCCTGCAGACGTGTGCCTGCAGTTGCCTCAAGTGCTCTGGGTTCTGCTTCATCAGGTTCCTGTACTGGTGGTAGCATTGTTCATAAGTCCTGGCCATCCCAGTGTCAAGCATCAGCCTGGCATTGATGGCCTGCCAGACCTCCGTCCTGTGCTGTTGTCCAAACAGCCCTGGTGTATGTGCCTGCACACAGGCCATGAGATTTATCAATTCTACATTGGACCAATTACAGACCCTATGGACTCCCTGCTGCACTATCATGACTGCTGCAATAAGTGGGGACAAAATGGCAGTCAAAGGTGCACATGTAGACAATGTGTTCGGGATGCATGCCTCGTGGAGGCATGCGCTGTGTCTGCCAATCGCACATTGGTGGGGATGCGTGGAATGGGCATGGTCTGATAGGCATGTGGTGGTGTAGTCCCAAGGGGTCACAGGGTCACAGTAGGGGTAAGGGTTCACCTGGCACACTGTGCGCCAATGTGCAATAGAGGCCATGGTGCACAGTGTGCCATGGCCCCTATTGCACAGTGGGTGCACTGTGCACAATAGATGGTAGCACACTGCCTGACACATGTGCACTGCAGTCCTGTGCAACACACAGGCATGGACATTGTGCCATGACTTGCTTTGGAGCAGTACCAT
Source organism: Neoceratodus forsteri (assembly GCA_016271365.2). Lineage (NCBI taxonomy): Eukaryota > Metazoa > Chordata > Ceratodontiformes > Ceratodontidae > Neoceratodus > Neoceratodus forsteri. The sequence continues at coordinate 846,569,168 of CM057449.1, read as the reverse complement.
TACACACGGAGCAAGTACGCGATATTTAGCCGCCACATGCAAATGAGCTCATCAGCCAATAAGCTGCGCACTGGTGAAATTAGCATGTCATTACCATTGTACCAATGCTCATTTGCATACGTTGTGCTATAAAAGCACCTCAGAACAGCACAGGCCATGGACTGGTATTGCAGCCATCTGAGGTAAGTTGCGCTTGCTGCTAAGCTCAGCCAGCACAGCAGGGTAGATGGGGTAGGCTGCAGCTGACAGTGACACACATGTCTATGTCCACAGGTAGCACAATGTTGGAGTGTGAAGGGAGTGAGGATCATGGACCTGCTCACAAGTGCAGGCCCAACTTTACCAAGGCAGAGGCAGATGCTCTGAGGCCTACCTCAATAGAAAGCCACTACTCAGTGGTTCCAAAGGCACACGATAGGCCAGGGCTGTGGCCTGGGAGTAGGTGGCAATGAGTTTAAGCCAGCAGGACAGCCACCAGCAGTTGGTGCAGGAGTGCTGGAAGTAGGTGGGCACCGATAAATGCTGCATCAAGGAGAAGTTGGCAGCCATTCATGCAGCCTGACAGCCACCGTGCACCACAGCACTGTTGAGGTTGTGCCGGGAGGAGGGTTCCAGACAGGTGGAAGCCCATCACTGCATGGTATGTATGATGGGCAGACAGAGCAAGCAATGGGGAGATGGGCCGGGGGACACGCATCACTGACACATCTGTTTTCTCTCTCAGCACCAGCACACCTGCATGCAGTAGAAGGGGCACCAGCAGCAGCCATGGAGAATGGCCCAGCCCTGGGGGACCAGCCATCAACATTCATGGGCATCCAGGGGCCTGATCGGCTGCAGCACACCTCTGCTGTCCAGCCGGATGTCCTGGGCATGGGGTCGGATGAGGCCCTGTCTGTGTTTCAGCAGGATGCCAGCCATGGCATCCTCTGCATGGAGACACAGATCAGGTTGGGGTCTGACAGCGATAACGACATGACCATGATCCTGGACAGCAAGGGAGGTGTTGTGGGGGAGATGCCCATACCAAGTACCACCACAGGCAGCACACCCAGTGGCCTGCCAGTGGTGGGACAGCTGCCTGCCACCACTGCAGGCACTGCTGTGTGTACCACCACAGCAGTGCCATGTTTTGGTGGTGGGGGTGCAGCTGCAGAGGCACTGGGAAGTGTACTGGGGCTGGAGGGGCAGCAGCAGGCAGTGGGGGGACAGAGGGCAGCCAGACGTGGTGTCCACCGCCAGGGTGCCTGATAGGGACCAACCTCATGGGGACCCCACTGTGCAGTGTTCACCTGAGCGGGGGGCTGCACAGTGCGGTCGTACACCACCGGTGGGACGGTGCCCCACCCAGGTTCCCCTGGGCACCGACCCATTGTCAGAGCACCACCCAATTGCTGTGGGCCTCCATGGAGCAACAGATGCTGCTGGTAGCTGGGGTGCATGCACTGCGTGTGGAGGTGCGCCAGGTGGCAGAGCAGTGAAAGCGAGGCACTGCACAGCTCCTGGAGGCTATTCAGCACTTGAGGGAGGACACGACCGCATCCCAAGATCGCATTGCCAATGCTATCAGGGAGGGCCTTGCACCACTGGCTGCCACAGAGTGTGGCAGGCCACCTCACACACCGCATAGTGCATTGTCCACCACATGAACCCAGCATTGAGTGACACCCTCCCTGTCGACACCGGGCTTTGCTGTTGGCATCCCATGCACACCTGGGGCGGGCCTGTTATGGTGCCTACACACCCCTGCATGGACCCGGTCACAGTCCCGCGGTTCAACATCTGGGGTCTGTTGCAGACACCCTCTGTGGACAATGTGTAGCCTATGGCTGGTGATTGGCCCCAACACAGCCACCCCCTGTGGCTGCAGTGGCCATAGTTCTGTGTGGCAGACCTGATGTGCGTGCCTCCCTGGCTGCAGTCTGCTGCCGCTGTCCTGTGCGTGCATGGGTGGTGTGTGTGTGTGCATACCACAGGTGTGGCACCTGTGTGTCATGCCTCATGCTGCCTGTGTCAGTGCCTACCTGGCCACTGGCCCATGTGGTGTGGGCGTGATGAGAGCAGTTCTGTGCTAGTTGTGCCTTTGCATTGGTGCACTGCATCTGGTCCCCACCACATGCCAGTGCCAGTACTTGGGCACGTGTGTGTGTGTGTGTGTGTGTGTGTGTGTGTCTGTGTTGCCATTTCCTGCTGTATGCAGATGTGTGGATGTGTGGCACTGTGACCCCAACCCCTGCACCACCCATCTGTGTGTACATGCCCACTGCTGTGCATGCCCCTGCCTGTGTGCTGTCACTGTGTGTGCATGGCCCATGCGTGGGTGTGGTGCAACCTACCTGCTTGCACCATAGTGCTCCCATGTGGTGGTGTCCCTGTGTTGGCATGCCATCCTCTGCAGCTGGGGGTCCCTCTGCAGCTGGGGGGGCTGTCCACCACCCTCTGGCCCATTGCCCTCATTGTCCCCACTATTGTCCCTCTCATCAACCTTGACAGCTATCCCATGGTCAATGGCCATGTTGTACAGTATGCAACAGGCCAGGAATAGGCCACAGGCTTCGAGGGACTGTACTGTAAGGCACTGCCAGACCTGTCTAGGCAACAGAAACATGCCTTCAGCATCCCAAATACATGCTCAATGATGTTCCACATGCAGGCGTGTGCCTTATTGTACCATTCTTCTGCTGGGGACGCCGGGCGCCAGTAGGGGGTGAGCAGCCAGGGCCTGAGTGGATAGCCACTGTCACCTGTATGGATAATGACATGGTTAACCCTGTGTCCTCTGTTGCTGTGCCCCATGTCCATCCCTGGTGCTCTCACCAGCACACCACCCTGCCCTCCCCTTCCCATGCTCTGCCCTACCCAGCACCCCTTGCCCATCCAATACTCACTGTCTAGGTGGCCTGTGGGGATATCCCCACACTTGAACCTGTGGCACAATGCAGTGCTGTGCCAGATGAATGCATCATGTGCACTCCCAGGGTGTGTAGCACAGACATTGGTGATGTGCCCCTTGGCATTGCATGCCACCTGGTAGTTGACACTGGGGAACACCTTCCTGTTCACATACACCACACCCTCAGGTCGAGGTGGCATGCAGATGCCCATGTGGGTGCAGTCAATGGCCCAAGCATGCCAGCCATGCATGCTACCCTGTGGAAGTCCTGCATGGTTGATTTATGCTCTGCCTGTGTGCTGGGGAAATGGATATTTTCCAAAGCATGTAGCAGCAGAGTATTGAGGAATTGTGTTAGGAGGTGGAATGTGGCCGACTGGGTTATGCCTGTTGTGTCCCCTGTTGGTCTCTGGAAGGTGCCTGTGGTGAGCAGGCACATGACAGCTGTCACCTTTGTCTCCACAGACATTGCATGGCTCCGTCATGTGGGTGCCTGCATCTCCTCACTGTACAGCTCACAGAGCTGCCTCAGAATGGCTCTGTTCAGGCAGTACCAGCCCACAATCTCTGTATCGGTGTAAGTCTCAAAGGTGGTGCAGACAAGGTACCACCTGTTCCAGGCATACCACCAATGGGCCCTTCCACAGCCACATCGCTGTTCCTCCTGCCTCCTCACACCCCTCATTACAGCCTCCTTTAGAAAGGGTGCATTAGCCATGGCCCTTGCTGTCCTGTCTCCCCCTAGGTGTTCGGCTGCTGTTGGCTGTATGCCACCCTGGTGTGGTACATGGCAACTTGACTGCCTCTCCCTCTCCCTCTCACTCTCACTCCCTCTGCCGCAGGCTCACTCTCCACTACCACCTCTGTTCCCCTGTGGCTGCTGTGCAGGTCACCCTGTCCCTCTCAGGCTCTGTCTCCCTTGCTGTTATAGGTTTTGTCCCTCCACCTTCCCATTCCACTCTCTCTCTCTGTCTCTCTCTCCCTCACCCCTGGCGCAAGTGCAGTCTGTGTGCTTGCACCTTGTATTTATAGGCTCAAGTCTGCTCAGTGCATCTGGGACTTGCTCTGGACTTGCGCCATGGTTCAGCAGTTGAATATCACACTGCTCCGCATATTCATGGGCACGCACCCTGCTCCTGTATGTGCATTCATTAGGGTTGCACATTGGCACAATGGGACTTGCACTGTGCAATGGCTACCACTGAATATCACTCCATGACGCACTTCCGTGCTTGCGCTGGTGCAATTCAGTTGTGCAATGCGCAACTGCTTTAAATATCCCAGCCTAGATGTTTAACAAGTGATATCTCCCTCAACATTTTGCCTATAGGGATAGTCTATATATCAAAACAAATGTCTTAATGAGTACTACAAAAATAGCACACACACACACACTCCCCAGAAAAATATTTAGGGTACTATACAAAAAAGCATAAAAAAATGAAAAAAAAAAGCAAATTCCTATAAGATAACATTATGACTGCAACAAGCCATATCTCTCTCAATATTTGCTCTTAATGGGGAAATCTATCAAAACTAAGGTCTTAAGGAGTACTAAAAGAATAAAACAAATCCACCTCAAAAATGTATGGACACTGTAAAAAACAAATAAAAATTAAAAAAGTTCATTTGTGTGAAGGGATCCTTTTTAGTATTTTTTTTTTGTTCATATGAAAAAAGATGCCTTGATATAGAAAAAAAAAGTTTGCACTTAGTTGTTTTGTCAATTTATTTTTTGTATGAAAGAATCCTTTTTTGAATGGCTTTTTCATTCATATGAAAAAGAATCCCTGCACATTAAAGAAAAGATTTCAGATTTAGGGTTTTTTTCCACTTTTGAAGTTTCACAGGCCATAATTCTCTGGAATTAATACAGGTAAAATTAAAAATGTGACACACCAGGTTTCATTATAAAAATATATTTTTTATAAAATTATTTTAAATAAATAATACTGTTGTGAATAAATACAGAAATACATAAGTTATAAAAGAAAATAATATGAATGAAATTAAACAAACTCATTTATTCAAATGAAAATAAAATAGCAATATTTTTGTTATAGAAAGTATTTTTGTTTTGGAGGGGGGTTAGGAGGTATCCTCTCTTTGACATCATGATGCGGGGCTGTCAGTAACTTCCTGAATGAGACCTCAAAGTGCTCATTGGCAGTGTCTATGTTGGAGACACAGATCAGGAGGATCACATCCCCTTCTCTTCAGGAGTGAATTGAGGAGGGGGCTGTGACAGAGGATCTTCTGACTCCTGATGAGGTCACACAGAGAGAGCCTTGTCTTCCTGTCGCTGCAGTATTCTTTTGTTTTTAAGACCAGCTTCCTTAGTCTCATGCAGTTTCTCCACCAGGCCACAAAGCAAATCATATGTGGTCACCTGTGCTGCAGCACTGCCCTTGTGGCTCTGTCTGAGCTCTCCAATACAGTGAGTGAGGACAGCTTTGCTGCTCTGGAGACCAGAGGGCCTCATCATATGTCTGGTGCTCAAGTCTGTCACAGTGATACAGGGTGGTTAGTATTTCATTTAGCATTTGTAGTACTAATGCAACAGGCTTTGCCAGACTCTTGAGGCCCTCTGACACAGTGTCCATGAACTGACAGAAATCCTCTCTCAGTGACTCGACTGTTGTATGAGATGCTGCACTAGAAAAAGAAAAGAGATTAGCATACTTTCCATGTTGTGCTGTGCGTATTGTAAGAGCTGTTAGGATTTCTTGTTTTTGCATATGCTGCACTCTGAAGAGAATGAGTCTTATTAAGTTTGCGATTATACTTGTAAACCTGGAAGTGAAGAAGTTATTATCTTTTGCTGCTTGAAATGTCATATCTGAAGACACTGGTGATTTTGATTACCTGTGATGATAAAGATTTCTGCAAAGGGAATGTAGTATGTTATACACCTGTAATTTAGAAGAACATATTAGCAAATAATGAAAACAATCTTTTTTTTTCTGGTGGTGTATCAGTATGAGGACAAGTGAAGAAAGAGTGTGCTGATTTTGTTCACCTGTGAGGATAGCGATTTGTGTCAGGTGATGAGTTTGTTTACCTGTGATGATAAAGATTTCTTTGAAGACAATATACTTGTTATGAGGAAAAAAGCATTTGTTCTTTGTGCTTTGAGTTTCTTTACCTGCAAGGATTAAGATTTATGTGATGACAATGTATTAGTTATGAGCAAAATCTTTTTTTTCTGGTGCTATATCAGTATGATGTCAATTAAGGCTGTGGTAATCATATTGTTCTGTGAAGAGAAATAGTATTGTACAGTGAGAATTGGTAAACAGATTTTGAAGACAACTGTAATGTTTACAGATAAGAATAACAGTTAACCTGTGTTGTACATTTCTAATCCAGTTTGTATTTTCCATGTACAGATAGCATAGTCACAGAATGCTACAAAGGACCAAAATTACTGTGGGGTTTGTTAATAACTATGAACATTGAAGTTTCAAAAATACAAACATATGGACATACGAAAATGCCAGCAGAAACAGGCCATTTAGGTCTATCAAGTCTGCTCGAGTGTGCAGCTCACAATAGATTTTACTGGAGATGCCCCCTCCCTTTTCCCCATGGAGTTTTCATCCCTCACATACTTTTCCCCCTACCCATCATCCCTCCTGTTATGACTCTCCCTTTCAACCTGTCCCACCCCCTTTTAAAGCTGCCCACTGTTTTCAATGAAACCACCTCCTCCGGCAGATCGCTGCACTTGGACATCACTTTTTCTGTAAAAGAAGTGCCTTCTCATTTCCTTTTTGAATCTTTTTTCCACTATTTTTAGACTATGCCCCATATTGAACCCATTTCCACTTAACTTGAAAATGTCCTCTGTTCTAACCTTGTTCATACCCTTAAGGTACTTGAAGGTTTCAATCTTGTCCCCTCTATCTCTTTTCTGTCCTCCAGCGAATACATATTGAGCTCCTGCAGCCTCTCTTCATAGGGTTTGACCCTCAGACCCTGGATCATCTTGGTCACGCAACGTTGTACCCCTTCCAATAATTTGATATCTTTTTTCAGATAAGTGCAGTATATCACAGTGGTTTAAGGCTGTGAGCTGCAAATCTGGAGACCTGGGTTTGAATCCTATAGCCCCCACTTGCATACTGTGTGACCCTAAGAAAGTTACTTAACTTCCCTGTGCTCCCAGGTTGCACCTGTAAACAAGCTTTCAGCTTAGTGTGCCACTCCTGGTTAAACAATGTAAAAAAAAAAGAAAAAAGAACAGCACACAGTACTCCAAGTGTGGTCTCACCAATGGCCTATACAAGGGAAAATGACTACCCCTTTCCTGGAGGTGATTCATCTGGTGATACTTTCCAGCATTTTGTTTGTTTTGGCTGCCACTTTACGGCACTGTGCAGAGTGTCTCAGGTCCCTTTTGATGATCACCCCTAGATCTTTTTTCTCCTCAGAACTAGTAATCTGTACACCTCTCAACCAGTAACTGGCCCCTAGGTTCTTAGTTCCCAGGTGCATGACCTTGCACGTCTTGGTGTTGAACCCAAACTGCCAGGTACCCAACCATTTCTTAAGCTTATTTCTAGTTTATGTGAATGACATCATCTCTACGGTTTTTGCAAACAATGTACAATGTTGCTTAGGTACAGGCCATGCAGAATGAAGCATGTAACAGTACAAGATAATAGTAGTAGGTACAGCCTGTGGGGCCAGAGCTATGCTAGAAAAATTAGCATGTAATCTGTGTTGCATGGGGGGAGGAAAAGAATGAAAGGTGTCATAGTATAGCGTCAGCAGCCCTGCTACAGTGATGTCTGTGACACACAGAAGCAGATAAATACTATGTTGTTAGGACTTCAACACTCAAACAATCTTCGGTTTTCAAATGGAATACCTGTTTATCATAAGAAATAGTGAAATACAAAGAAAAGATTAATACACAAGAAATGAAATACAGATTTTATACTGTAAAAGTTTTAATATATGTATATATGTTGTAAGCAATAACACATGATAGGGTGTGGGTAGTGGTGTGGCGACCGCATGCCCAAGCAAGCAATAAGGTATTTGGCTACATGCTGAGTGCCTTACTGTCCTGGGAAGTGCAATGAATGCACTACTACCCAGAGGCTGAAGTGTATTACTGCACTTATCATGTGCCATTTTGTGATAAAGATAACTTGGCAGACAGAAAGTATGTATTGTAAGTCAAATTATTACTTTTATTTTTGCCACATGGTGTTACAATTAAGAAATTTGTTTCAAAACTTGGGGAGGGAGTTGTTGGCTCGGTGGTGCTGAGGGTTGAGGTGCTGGACACCACACCTCACAGCACACCAGTGACCTGAGTTAGGGAGTGAGCTCAGGCACCGAGGGTCGGCAGGGAAGGGAGAGGATCAAGCACCTGATGGGCTACTCTCCTCTCCTGGTGGGAGGGCTCTGGGCTGTCCAGATTTCCAGCGACCCCCGGTGGAGAGGGGGGGTGCTGTGGAATGCGGATCACATGCTGGAGCAAGCATGGCTGACACTGGCAGGGTTGTCATGCACCATGGCATCTGGGGGGAGTCACGCTTGGTGGGAGGAGGGGATAAAATATGAAAAATCCCCTCCAGCCCAGATAGGCGATGGCCAACCCGGTGCTGCTCCGCCACACGCCCAATGCTGGTTTCCTGCCAATGCTCCTTCAGTCTCCTCAGGCCCACTAAATAGATGGGACCTGGGGAGAAAGTAATGTATTTGAAGAAGGCAGAGTCCACAGTGGGCGGTAGAGCAGAGCTGGTGAGAGGAGAGGCCAGAGAGAGTTCCGGTGCTGGGGGAGCAGGAGAAATAGTTAAAAAAAAAACTTTGGGGGGGCAGCAAAAAGGGGTATTACTATGTAACATATTTTCATTTGTTACAAATGGCAGGGCAGCTTACTTCTATAACTGCATTGAAATGTGGGCACAAAATCTAGTACTTTAATGATTGGGATCCTAGACTAGTAGCTTATAGTGCTCATTGATAGTAGTGTCATTTAATTCAAAGCAGGAGCAAATCAGAGTACAACTTTATACTTTGCTACATGATGAAGAGTTATTTTAGTCAGAAAACAAATTCTTATTGGTACATATCTGTACTACTGTTAAAATGTTTATGTACCACTTGTGAATCTTCGGTTGTGATGTATGTGTAACATTGTGTTGGGACATAGTTTCTGTTTAATAAGAGAGATGATTTACCTGTCTCAGCAGCAACTGTGTGGTGGCATTTAGAGCTACAGCTATGAAAAGGGAAATAAAAGTATATAGTTAGGAATATGATCTCTATTTTTGACTGCTAGATAGTATTACAATTAAAAATTCCATTTCTAACTTCATGTAACACTTTGAATGACTATCTCTTATCTGACAACAGTTGTACAGCTGCAGTTGTTTTCATAGCTCATAACCTTGAAGACATTTTTGAGATAGGTACTCTAGTACATGATGTGTCATTTGTCTCGCATGGAGAGATCCATCTGTACTGTAGAATGACATAGTACATTAATATAGAATAACTTTAATTTAGAACAAAAACATTTTATCTCATGGAAGAAAACAGTATTGGAAAAATGCAACTTTCTCCATGATTGTTATAGATTTATCATCTGTAGCTCATATGACTGTGATCTGATCTGGCATGTAAGCATGCTATGATATTGGACATGTCAACCTGGTACCATACATAATATCATAATACCATGTACTTCATTCATGTATGTCAGCCTGGTACCATACCATAATACCACAATGTCTTGTATTTCTATATATCTGTGTTGCTACTGCTGTAGAGGATGTTGCAGGATAGTGTCTGCAAGGATGCCCCCAGGTGTATTATTTAGCTAGCTGTGATGGGGTATCACGGGGTGCAAGGGGGGGGGCCACTTTGGTATATTGAATCTTCCCACCATGTTGCTTTGGTCACCTAGCTGTATGGTAGGGCGAGGAGGGTATGTGTACAGGTGGTAAGCTACATTATCATCTTGACTGGCAGCTACAAAGATACATGATAGTAGTAGATAGTGTAAGAACTACCTTGTAGCATGGTACCAGACTGAGATGTCCAATATCATACTGTGCTGGCAATCTAAATAGTGGAGATTCATAGCCCTGTTCCCGTGGTGACATGGGTGGTGCAGAATCCATACTGCTGTGTCTGGATTGTGTCCACCTGTTCTGCTGTGCAGAGGTGATGGGTATGTTTGGTGGAGGTGTGCAGTAAAGTTGTGGCAGTGTTGCTGCTGCCGTAAGATTCATTCTGTCAATGCTGCACTCTGTACCTTTTTGCATGGCATGCAGTGTGGGCATGCACCTTACTCTCCTCCTGCACCATCCATGTATGTATGTGCAGGGCCAGATCAAGCCTCTGGGGGCCTGGGGCACTGGACCTCTGGGGGGGCCCATGCGTGCGCAGTGTTTATGACATGTGAAAAGCCCCAGCCCATCTGGGGGTTCTGGGGCATGCCACCCACAAATTTTGAAAATAATGGTTGAAAATGGTGCACTTTAGGGGTTTCCTTATTGTTTTCTGATTTTTTCCTACTGTAAAAGTGACACTTTATGCTGGAAAAATACTGTACATGCCACTGCCTCAAATCATATATTGTATGTTTCCATATTCACATATATGGATAGTACAAATTGTATGTCTTTCAGAATATGAATATATAAACATACAGTGGATATTACTACAAATATATATAATATTTGCAAAGTGAGACAGCGTAGGATAAGGGCAGTGTTCAAACTTTGGGGAGGTCTGGTGGGGGGGCTTGAGTCTGGAAGGTGTGTACTACTCCATTCGCAAAAGAAAGGGTGCTACAAGAGCTCGCTAAGCTCAGGGTGGACAAGGCAGTGGGACCTGATGGCATACATCCCAGGGTACTAAAGGAGCTAAGGGTGGAGCTAGGATAGCCATTATCAGAACTGTTTATTGAGCCTCTGAGCACAGGAGAGGTCCCATTTTTTTTTTTGTTTTGTTTTTTTGAGAGTGACATCTTGGAGTGCCTAAAGAATTGCTAGTACAGAGAGTACTCAGCAGCCAAAGACAAGTGTAAAGATGATTCACTGGCCACTGGGGTGGATGGCGATAGGATAAGGCACTGACTCCAGGGTCTGTTAGTGTCAAAGCCTCACATCACTTTTGCTGGTGCCAAGAAAGGGCCAGAACTTGGCCACATCGAGTCCCTATGGAAGATATCTAGGGCAACAAAAATCTCTGTATTTCTCCTATATTATAGTGGCCCATCCGGGCCTGAATGTGAACAACCTCTGTAAAAGTGGTAAGGCCCCAGAAGAAGACAAGACTCAGTGTGTACATCAGGGAGAAAGGGAACCTAGATGAATATGGATTTGCAGGACTGGACTACACAGTCAAGGTAGTAGAGATGTGTTCATCTACACCACCCCTTACAGGTAGTGTGCAAACAGCCCAGTTACACAAGAATAAAGGGCATACCGATCAAGACAGTCTGACATAGTCAATAAGAAACAATTTCATCAAGAAAATGGGCCAGCTTCTCCAGCAACCACAGGGATGTACCCTGTGTAAGAGCTAGTGTAGTCAATCCAAAAAGGTGCATAGCACGTCCCATGAGCAGAACAACTTCCAAGCACAGTTACACTGAATAGTGCACAGGGGCATGTGCTGCATTTAGTAACTATCAGGAATATACCCCAGGCAGGGAGGAGGAGGACAAGAAAGAAAAAGGTAGAAATAAGCTGCGTTCCAGAAAATCCCTTGTTTTGATTGGTGAAAGGGCCCATGGGATCCTTACTCCTGACACTTGGTCGTTTGTCACCCCATTCTCTATTCATCATAATTTCCCCAATACAAAATCAATTTATGATAGTAGAACATGGCATTTGCGTGACTTAGCAGTTGCAAATGTATCAATAATGTCATCAAAGCTGATTTTCAAAGTATATCACTTTCAATACTTAGAAGAGTGAGTGCACTCAGACGGTCATCTCGCATTGTAGATCGCAGTTTGTTTTTAATGAGGGCCATTTTGCTGAATGAGCGTTCACCTGAGCAGTTAGTCACCATCAGTGACAGGTACATCGAAGGCGACAGAAACATTGGAAGGTCTCTTGCAGTTCTTCAGTATGAAGTAGTGATGCTCGAGATAGTGGTGAATCACAACCTCTTGCCTTTGCAAAGCTGATGAACTGAGACATTTCACCAGGGAAGACCTCAACAGACAAGTCTGATGGGTATTCTTGAGCTAATTTCTGAGCCTCAAGATGTATTGCCTCATCAGTTAAGGCGTCAAGTCCACTATAACTTTGAAGCGATCATAGACACTTTGGTAAGCCGAAATCCTGTAATTCAAAGCCATAATGAGGCAATCTATTATAACCAAGTAGGTCTCAGTCTGGAATTTCTCTCTGCCAGTTAGAACAACTCCTTCAGATTGCGTCGTCATACTGCATGTTTCTTTCCTTTTCCTTGAGTGATCAGTTCTGTAATTAGAGGAGCCAGATAATTCTTGTATACGCATTTCAAATTTATAGAAACAATCACTGATAATGTTTGACAAAGCTTTCGAGATGTCAGTAATTCAACAGCTGATTTAAGATCAATTTTGCTATGTTGCAAAGATTTGCTCATCGCATTGAATCTGACAAGAATGGTATTCTACAGATCACAAAGAAATGTTGTTTCGACTAACTCCATTGTTTGGGACAATGAGTCTGCCTCATGTCTTGAGGTGCCATTTTGATGCTCATCATCAGCGATTTCCTCCAGAGCAGCTTTGATGTCGGCATAGCTGTCAAAGAGTGCCTTGGTTGCATCAGCACCTGCAGACCACCATGTGTCAGACAGTGACTTCAGTGTCAGTCCACCACCTTTCTCCTTTAAGTGTTTCATCAACACTGACCAACGGTGTGTAGACGCAGAGAAGAAAGTGTATACCTTCTGCAGAAAGCCAAAGAAGCTGACTGCCTCGACACAGCAATCAACAGAATTAGAACCAAATAGGTTCAGAGAATATGCAGCGCAAGGTACAAATATTGCTAGGGGGTTCACTTGTCTGAGTCGTGCTTGCATGCCACAGTATCGTCCAGCCATGTTGTTTGCATTGTCGTAAGACTGGCCACGGCAATCCGTGAAGTCAATGGCTTCAGTCTTCAAGTAGTCTAGCAGAGTATTTGCTAGGTCTTCAGCCATATGACTGCTGATTTGCAGGAAAGTCAAGAAGCACTCAACTGGATCACCATTTAACACATACCGAGCAATCACAGTCAGCTGATCAACGTGAGTTAAATCAGGCGTTGAATCAACAGATACTGAGAAATACTTGGCCATTGCGATTTCTCTAACAATAGTGCCTCTAATATGGTTCACCATGATTTGGATGAATTCTTCAAAAATAGTTGAGGACAGGTAAGCAGGCTTTCCTCGACCGGCATTAACAAAGTTTTCTATATGTGTGGCCAGAAAGGGATCAAACTTCGCTATCAATTCTATGCAACCAAGGAAGTTGCCATTATGTTTTGATCCAATTATCTCATCATCTCCTAGGAAGGCCAGGCCTCTCTCAGCCAGAAGAGTAACAACAGCCACTACCCGACATAATACATCACGCCAATACTGCTTTCTCTCCTGACACTGCTTCTCCAAACTGCGGTCATCATTGCAATATTCTTTGCGACGGTTGCAAATGCTGAGAATGTAATCTCTGTGCACGTCACTTATTTATTTATTTATTTATTTAAACAGCAGTTTGGAAAACCTTTGAGCCATAGGCTCATTTACAAAGGTACCTTGTCACAGTAAGACAAACGAAAATACACAGTATAACAGTACAACACAGTATAACAGTAACTTAAGACATAGATACAAACAAGCTGGTACAGGTAGGATTGATGCAAACAATACCAGAGTTATGTTGTCCTTAGCAGCTTAGTAGTAAGCTTTGTCATAAGTATTAATCACCAGCTTTGACTAGTGGCAATACAACTTGGTGTTAATAAGGTGGTTACATAAGGAAGTTTTCAAGCCGATAGTTGGAGCTTAGGAGATGGAGGGCAGTGTGTTGAACCAGAAGGGGGCCCTAAAGCTGAAGACTCTTTGGCCGTGAGAGGTCCTAGCTCTAGGGATAACAAGAGAGGTTTCCCAGAGGTCAGTATGAACTAGTGGGACAGAGCGGCTATGGTGGTGGTCAATCCTGGTGGGGATAGCCCAAGGAGGGTCTTTTTTGTAAGGGTACAGGTCAGATATTTGAGGTGCTCGTCAAGATCAAGTACCAGCGCTTGAGCGTACAGTAGACAGGTGTGTGTTAGCCTAGGTGCCCCAGTAATTAACCTGCAGGCCTTATTCAGAGTAGTGTGAATTTTATGGAGTGCGGTCTGATCAGCAGCACCACTTTCTTCATGCGTGCGGATTCTCTCGTCAGCTTTTTTCCAGTCATTAAAACCGTCAACTTGCGAAAACTGATCTTTCTGACTTGTCATCAGCGTGCAGAAGAAACAGTATAGAGATCCTTTTGAAGGACTATATAGCATCCATTTTCTCAGATGCATCTCACCATTCGTCCGCCTGGTGTAGAACATGTGATTTTTCATGAAACGGAAATGCCCCTTTGGCTGTCTCTGTGTTGGGTTGCAATAACGCTTTGACTTCATGTAACTGTCAGAGTCAGTCTTATTCTGGCAACTGTCTGGTCCTTTCTCAATCCAGAAGTCCACTGTGGTGGAACATATGTGGAACCACTCCGCAGGATCAGATGATTGACACTCACATTCATCATGTACTGAGTGTGATGAATCACTGATAGGCTCCTTCTGTCCCAAAAACATGTCATCATTTTCATTTGTGGAAGTGGCAGTCAAAGGACACTGGTGGACAACCACAGTTTTGTCTTCAAAATGTTCTAAATCAGATTCCGCATTAGGATGTGCCTGTGATACTTCAGAGTTGACAGTAGCATTCACACTTGCTGAGGGATAACTAATTGGGGTGACAAGGACATCAGCTGACACAGAAGCATTAATCGCAAAAAATTGAGTCGAGGGGTCTTTGCCAACACTGAATTCAGTTTATCTTGCTTCTCTTTCGCAATGTGACATTACAGAGCACCTGACTGCAAAACCCTTCATGGCATTTTCTTTAATTTTCTTTAACCAGACTCATTCACATCTCACCACTGTCCTATGTGGGGTCCCCCAAGGGTCTGTCCTCAGTCCGATGCTCTTTTCCCTTTTCATCAATGAGCTGCTGTCCATCCCCTCTCATGGTCTCATCACCTTGTACTCTGATGACCTTGTCATCTTGAACAGCGATCGTGATATTGATACCATCAACTCCAAACTAAACACCGACTTCAACCAGATCCAGTCCTGGCTAGCGGTACACAAGCTCACCACCAACCTTAAGAAAACACAGACTATGCTGTTTGGCTCCCTCAGCAGAACAAACTCCTGCCCCGCCCCCTCTTTTAATCCTTGGGGCTGATGGCCTGCCCTGCAGACGGTTCCCGTAACCAAGTATCTTGGCGTTATGTTGGACCCCCAGCTGGACCTCTCCCTTCACATCCAAAACATCTGTAAGGCTATGAATGCTAAGCTCAGTGTTGCCTACAGAGCAAAAAACTGCCTCACCCCAATGGCTCGGGTGGCCCTTGCCAGGGGTGTTCTCCTCCCCTCCCTCTGCTATGCACTTGTGACCTTTGCCTCTGCGTCGAAATCCATACTCTTGAAATGGGATACGGCCTACAATAGCATCTGCCGCTTTGTCCTTTCTGCTCCTCCCCTTACACATCGCTGTGACCTCTACTCTCACCTCGAGTGGCTCCCTCTGGAGAAGCGTCGTGCTTTCGTAATAGGTAACTTCATCGACAACATCGTCAGGACATCCATCCCTACTGCCCTTGCCCTTCCCCTCTACTCTGACGCTTCCACCCACCATCTTAGGTCAAGGGCTGCCCTCTCCTGCCCAGTTCCTAGGACACGCTCCCTTGCCGGTGACCGGGCTTTCACCAGCTACGCCCCAAAACTATGGAACTCATTCCCAGTCCTTACATGGTCCACTCCCTCCAACAATGGATTTAAAACCTCCCTCTGGAACTTCCTGAAGGGCCCCTCCACTTGCCCTTGCACCTCGTAGCCTTGTTCCACACTATGCTGGCGCGTAGGACCTCCACGTCCTCGGGCGACCACTGCACTTACTCTCCTGACCACCTGGCCAAGCAAGGACAAATTGGGTTAAACACTCATTGTCTATATGTGGCCAAGCTCTTAACTCTCCCGGGCCACCTATAGCCCCTCCCGGGCACATGTGGTGTTTTGTACTGAATATCATTTCTCCATGTCTTCTCCTCTGTATGTAAAAACTACATTCAGCCGCTTCACTGTATGTAAAGATGTACCAGTCACTCCACTGTATGCATAAGTTGTATTACTCACTGTACCTGTAAAATTCATGTCTGTAACACTCCCGGGTCACACCTGAAAATAGGCACATGGATGTCTAGTGTGACTTACCCGGTAAACAAAAGCAAATAAATAAATAAATAAATAATCTTATACACACACTGTCTCCACACATCCCAGTCAGACCTGGGAAACAAAATGAGGGATTGGAAAAGAACTGCATACAGTAGTAATTGTTAGTAATCACACAGTTAACTGGCAACATAGTTGGAAGCCACAATAATGTTAGTCTCTAGCAAAAAATTTTAAGACACACTTTTCTTTTCTTTCATTCCTGAACCAAAATACTACGGGATGACATTTTTAAATGTTTCCTCTCCCAAGTCATTCCCACCATATAAAAATGAAATTGACATCCTTGGTACAGTATTAAAGCAGCACTGCAACAATCTGGTGAAATTTTTATTTATACTTTTTTATGAAATTTTAGATTGCCACTCACCTCCTGACTTGTATGATACCCTTCTTTCCATAATTTGAAGCTGCCTTGTTACTTTTTTTTTCCATGTTTGAAATAATACAAGGAGTTCTCTTTTTAATATGGCTCGGACTAGAACTTCATCAGTATTCTCTGCTGTTTTTGTCCATCAGTTGTTTAAATATCACTTCTGTTGTGTCTAAAATGAACTATCATGTTGCAGGCAGTGCTCCCTGACCTTATGGAACAATAGGTGTTCAAAAACAGCTGAGAATATTGATGAAGACCTGGCCCAGGCCATATTGAGAGGAGCGCTCCTTTTATTGTTTCAAACATGGAAAAAGTACTAAAACAGACTCACATTGTGGAAAAATGGGTATCATACAAGTCAGAAGGTAAGTGCCAATCTAAAATAGCATAAAAAAGTATAGGTCAACATTTTCACCAGATTCATGCACAGCTGCTTTAGCCAAAATTATCAGAAATATGTGGAGCACCATTATTCATCCTCTCAAGCTGCTACTTAGAAAATGGTTAAAAGTATTCCGGGCTTCTGATTGCCTGAGGGACTTCTCTAGCTGGGCAGCTATCAGACAACAGATGCCTGTCTATTAAAAGTATCAGCCCAGCCAACCCCATGACCATCACCACAGTCCTGCTGCCCAACCTGGTCTCTAATTGGCTAAAACACCCTCATTTCATTTTCAAATCTCCGCCATCATATTTATCTTGCTTAGTGAGAGCTGAGACCACACACCAGTCCACAAGACGTTCTCCCCGATAAAATTATGAACCTAATGCGTACCCCTGCTGAAATAAGCAGAGCACAGCCAGTAGAAAAGAAATAAATGAACCTGTTTTCACAAAGTTACTTTTCTTTCTATTATCTCTCCATCCACACCTGAGCTGTCATGATTTGGCAGTACAATGGACAACGTGGCATTTTGGCCCCATTATCCACAGAAATCCTGATCACACTTTTAAAATCAAAAACTGAAAACCACCATTTTTTTCTATCAGTCACCAAGACAGCCACTGAGCTGGTGAAGCTCCAACTCTCATGCACACATACACAGACACCACCAAAATGACAATCTAAATAAAGATCTCCAAAACCAACAACAGCAGTTTTCATTTTCAGACTATGAGCGCTAGCACGCCATCTGCTCACCGCCACTCACATTCCTTACCACCTCGCTGATGCTCATCTCTCTCTTAACCCAAAGACAAGCAACTCTATTTTTTTCAATCCACATATAACCTAATTTTCTAAGCACAATAACACCCTCCAGGGTGGGCAGTATTGGCTATATCCACCTTTCAAGGGGCTATAAGACCCTCCACCTGTGGCATCAGGCATCATTATGCCCCTGGGTGGGTGGGTACAGCCCAATACCGCCCACCCTGTTGGGTATTATTGGTTGCACACAGCATGTATCAAGCATGCTTTTGTTTGAAATTGCAAGCCATGATGTGGCTCTCATACAGATATGTACTGTACACTATTCCCATAAATTTTAGTACAAAATGATGATGAAAACTAAAAGGCAGTCTCACTTACCTCTGATAAACTCTCCTTTCAGCCTGAAAATGAAAGAACTACTCGAGTCGGCCAGGCGCCGTGGTCTTCTCTTTTAGTAGTCAGACTCTATAGCAAAATGCTCTAAAAATAGAAAAACAGAAAAATAAATACTGTGTCTTGAAGCCAAATAAAGCCCTCTGAACTGTAAAAGCCGTTACAGCACTTGCTGCTATGCACATTGA
The DNA here is from genome assembly GCA_016271365.2 of Neoceratodus forsteri. Classification (NCBI taxonomy): domain Eukaryota; kingdom Metazoa; phylum Chordata; order Ceratodontiformes; family Ceratodontidae; genus Neoceratodus; species Neoceratodus forsteri. The sequence continues at coordinate 846,550,660 of CM057449.1, read as the reverse complement.
CAGATGGGACTTCAGTTTGACGTCTCATCCTAAAGACGGCAACTCAGAAGTGCAGCACCTCCCTCATGCAGCAACCCTAGCAATAGGTAGGAGAGGAACAAATCCAGAGAACAAGTCGGGTCTTTACGTTTTGCAGCAGGTAGGGCAAATTGGCACATGCACATTGACTTGGGTCCACATCTTAATTAAGCCAATTTTAGGCTGATGCACCTAATATAAAAGAATCCATTTGAGGCAGATACAGTACAGAATAGAGACCTGGCTAATGGGTGGTCTACCTCAACGTTGATAGCTGGGTGACTTCACAGCAGGGGCCTGAGGTGACTACCAAGAGACTTCCCACTCCTTTTGAAATCAAATTAGTAAGTTGCCAATCCAGGCTGAAAAAAAATATGTTACATTTATCCCTTTTGTGTGTGCGTGTGCATGTGTGTGTGTGTGTGTGTGTGTGTGTGTGTGTGTGTGTGTGTATGTGTGTAGGGGTGCCAGGCGTTGAAAACAAGATTTACAATTTTAAAACTATACTGTAGGTGTAGTTTTTGTGTTATTAGTCATGCCAAATTTCTGACTGCGCCTTTCATTTAATTTGTTTCTGTTTTTCAAAATTAACAAAAACTGCTATTTTAAAGGAACGCTTTCAATTCAACCCTTTCTGCATCATGATACTTTTAGCTGAAAACCTACATTTTATGATTGCTCACCTTCTATAAAAAAATGTATGAATGTTTTATGTACTTTTCTGAGTAGATCTGAAATACATGGTATTATACAATGGCAAGAAATAATCTTGGACTGTGATTGGTCAGTTTGGGGCTGGACCCATGGCGTTACCCCAGCATGATGTCACGGGTCTAGTCTCAGCCTCACTGTGAACCTGGAGATGACCTTGAGCACATTGAGCATCTTGAACTTAATTGTTTCGTCTGCTCATAAAAACCAAAAAATATTTTTCCACACAAAAATGTCTTTAAAACTTTTTTTTTATTCTGTATAACAACGAGCCATTGTATAATAGCAATAATGCACTCCAGGGTGTGTGTGTTGTTTGGGATAACGCCATGCCTGGGGCATTGGACGCACTCGGCCTGAGGCCTCGTGCCCAACCCTCCCAGGTGTGGCGTTATCCCAGCACGACACACACCCTGTCGTGCATTATTCCTTTAATGGTGTACTTATATACGGTACCCTAGCTTGTTTCTTTTCAAATCCTTGACCTACACTTACAGACTTCTTGAATATTAGGAACACGGTGCAGCCACTCAAGAGCATCATTATTACCCTCTCCTCCCACTGCATTATGAGTGGCTAGACTGTGTTGGGGGTGTTCCCAAGTCTAAGAAAGATGTAGTGGGAGCTGAGTAAGGACTGTAAACAAACACATTGTTTTGTGCTAACACCATTATAGTGGGGTCTGTTTTTCACTTTTTAAAAAGAAGCAAGAATCCGAATAAAGCTTCCAGTGACACCAGCAGTCTTTACAGAATGTAACCAATCATAACAGCCATTTTTTTTAACTAGAAACACTTTCAGGCCTAAGGGGGTTAACAGTGTCCCTTTAAATGGAAAAATACAAGCAGTTATTAAATTTAAAGAAAGAAAGCAGGGGATTCCCTTAGGCGGGAACCACGTCAAACCATGACTCATCCAATTCCTGGGAACCAAGCAGAAACTAGACAAACCACTAGTTTAATTAAATGAGTAGAATAAACACTGTAACACAGAGTTATTCAAAAATTAAGTTAAATAAATGAAAAAAAAAGAGATAATGTTAAACAGATAAAAGTGAAGACTGGAGAAGACTTCAAGGACATTGCTTTCTTCAGGCAAATAAACAAATCTGGTGTTTAGCCAATGGGGGAATGTGACCACTGTGCAGAGTTTAAATAATGTTCTAAATTGCTGACAGTACAGATTAGAGTAACAAGCTGTGAATGAGTTCGGCACACCCAGCAGAGCCAAGTTTAATTCCTCAACCTCCACTTGGATACTGTGACTCTGAGCATGTGCTCCAGGGTTACCTCTGTTAAAAGACATTGTGCCTAGTTGGCCTTACCAGGTTAACAAAATCTTTAATTAGCAATAGCATGTAGTTTAATTCTCCAGGACATCAGTCACTATGGAGATGACATTTGTTAGAATGGCTTGCGGAGTTTTGTTAAATAAGTGCACTAGAAGGGAGGGATGCCAGTACGGACCTTAGGGACCTAGGTTCAAAATGAACTCAGGTCACTGGGGAACCATCGGGGGATGAGGGAGAGGAAGGCAATTTTAAAATATACTGCATGAGAGTAATCAGCCCGTTGTGATAGATACTTATACCACCAGTGGATCTAAATCAGAGATTAACTTCGTTTTTTTAGATTCTAGTGAAAAGAATGATTTATCTCTGAATTCAGCATGCACCTTATGGTGAATCATTCACCATAATTTATGGTGAATGATTCACCATAATAATTGCTGCATGCTGAATTCAGAGGTAAATCATGAATGTAACTCTATGGACGGTGGGGTCGAAATCAACCCTGTAATGGACCCTGGCAGTTCACAAAAGAAGGAGAGAGGGGTAAAACTGTTTTTAAATGGATTGATGATCCGGAGCTTACAATAAAAATTTACTATTTTTATGTTGGTGTGTGTTTTGTTGGGGGGTGTGAGGGTGGCTGCTAACTAAAGTTCCTCTATTGTCTAGGGACCAGATAGGCAGTCTTGCATGTGTTTACTTGGCAGCACCTCCCAAAAACTTCAAGTGCTTCATAGATTTCTTTGACTGGGTAACCAGAGTGGTGGACCAAGGGGAAGCAGTTGATGTTGCCTACATTGACTTCAGCAAAGCTTTTGACACTGTTCCACACAGAAGATTGATAAATAAGCTGGGTAGGCTCGGGATGGGTCAGAAGTTGGTCAACTGGGTGGCAAACTGGTTGACGGGCAGAAAACAGAGAGTGGTGGTAAATGGTATACAGTCAGAAGAGATGCAAGTCACAAGTGGGGTACCTCAGGGATCAGTCCTGGGGCCAGTCCTCTTCAACATCTTCATTAGTGACCTTGCAGATGGACTAGAGGGTAAGGCTTGTCTGTTTGCAGATGACACCAAGATCTGCAACAGAGTAGATGATCCAGATGGGGTGGGCAGAATGAGAAGAGATCTGGATAAACTAGCAAAATGGTCAGAAGAGTGGCAACTGGGATTTAATGCAAAGAAGTGCAAGATCAATCATCAATCAATCAATCAATCAATCAATCAATCAAAATCTTTATTTATTCAGGCGAACATCATTGAGCAAAGCTCATTTACAAGATGGACCTGAGTGGTCATACAAATGAGGATACAAGTATTATTACATAGACAAGAATAGCATAAACAGCAATACAATGACATGAAATGATTATATACAACAATTTACATATATACAAGGAACAGTAGAACCATTTAGCCTGTAAGAAAAAAGGGGACAAAGGGTATAGCAGGCATAAAATATAAATTATAGGGTCTAACTAGTTTTTATGAGAATATAATAGGTGATTTGGAAGATAGAAATTGAATTAATATAATGGATGGAAAAAAGGAAGGTGGGTCAGGTAGGGTAGGGGATTAGGCTTTATAAAAGCAATTGCAGAGCTCTGGAAAAAGGGCGGAGAACAATCTTTTGAAAGATGCCAGAGGTAGTAGGCTATCTAGCTTCATGGATTTTTGGAGAGAGTTCCATGCAACTGCTAAGGTATAGCTGAAAGCAGCCCTCCCAAACCGGGTGCAGGCATTGGGGACCTTTAATATGATGAGTTTACTGATCCTTAAGATCATGCACATAGGGAAGAGAAACCATGAAGCCACCTATAGGCTGGGAGGGGGAGTTGCTAGCAGTCACAAAGGAAGAAAGAGACTTGGGCATCATCATCACTGATGACCTGAAATCATCCAAGCAGACCTGTAAAGCAGTAGGTAAGGCTAGAGGGGTGTTGGGTGTATTAGTAGAGGTATCACAAGTCGTAGAGGAGGTAATAATCCTCTTTACAAGACACTGGTTAAGCCCCATCTGGAGTACTGCGTGCAGTATTGGAGCCACACCTTCACAAGGACATTAACCAAATTGAGGCAGTCCAGAGAAGGGCAACCAAAATGGTGCAGGGACTGCATCAGAAGACATATGAGGACAGATTAACAGAGCTCAATATGCATACCCTTGAGCAAAGGAGGAGAGAGGTGATATGATCGAGGCATTCAAACACCTTAAGGGCATTAACAAGGTGAAAGAGTCTAACATGTTTAAATATAAGAAAAATAGCAGGACAAGAGGACACAGCATGAGATTAGAGGGGGCCGATTAAGGGGAATGTGAGGAAATTCTTTTTCACAGAAAGGGTGGTGGATGCATGGAATGGCCTACCTCAAGAAGTGGTGGCTATGAATACAGTGCAAGTCTTCAAACAGGCATGGGATAGGCATAAGGGAGCAATACAGATGAGTATGAATAGATAGGCCACTGACAGAGCAAAGGCCGATGGCACATTTATAAGGTAGAAAAAGAAATGGGCAGACTGGATGGGCCTTGCGGTCCTTATCTGCCATCAGCTTCTATGTTTCTATGTTTCTATGGAGAGAGCCTCCCTCACCACAGAGGGCTCAAAGGGTTTGAGTAACTGCACTGTAGTTAGACAGGGAAGCAGCATTATTATGGCAAGGAACATGTTTGCTTTGGGAGACAGTAACACCAGTTGTCAAGTTAAGCAGGTAGGTCACTAACCCTTTAACTCATAGACACAGTCCAGCCAAGTGGGGTGATTGCAGCTCTACAGTAGAAATGCAGGTGGCAGTTATACCAAACTATCCAATTTAAGCTGGCATGCAGTGGTACCTCAGTCCCAGTCACAGAGGGGGCTGGGGCTGTCTGGCTACCTCCCTCTATGTCTTCTTAATTGGGACCCACTGGTGCCCTTTCTGTGCTTTGCTTGGTCTGTAACACACTTGAGTGCTATATTAATAAATAGATATTGTATTCTTTCTATTTAACCCCCTATCATAAGGAATGTCCGACTATATTTTACTTCAGCAGCCATTGCCTGATACTGCATAATTTTAACATCTAGGCATGCCTATCGATATTGTGAAGCATAACAAGAAAGTATTGCAATTGTTTACTATGGTATGACAGCTCAGCAGTCAGATACTTGTAGCATGGTACTTAATAGCAGCCTAGCTTACAAGTGGAACTCAGACCCTCAAACCACCCACATAGGATGTCAGTGATAGTACTGTAGAAGTGAAGGTGTCTGTAGCCAGTAGTAAGTGGTTTAAAACTGCCATCAGCCAGACAGTCACTGTACTTAGCAGCATCCTAGGCTTGTAACTGGTAACTGGGAAGCCACAACCACCCAAGTGGGGTATAACCAATACCACAGAATGACGCTGGGTAGCTGCAGCCAAGTACAATACTGCATACACACTATCAGCAGTCAGGTAGTAGCAAGGAACCTAATGATACTCCTTGTTATTAATTTGCCAGATTGGTTGCCAATATTCCTAGATCATCCAGATAGGGAGTTAACATTGCTGCAGACATACTAGAGATGGCTGCAACCAGTACAGAACTGTTTAAATACTGTGAGCAGTCAGGCAGTATTAGGCAACCAGTACAATACAGTGTAGCATACTATCAGTAGCCAGACAGCAGTAGAGAACATAGCAGCATCCCACTTTAATAGTTGGAAGCCAGTATACACAAACAATAATGTTTAAATACTGTGAGCAATCACAGAATATCAGGCAACCAATACTACAGTATAGTCGCAAGTTTCTACTGTTAATTATAAAATCTAGCTAACCAGTGTTTAGTAATAAATGTCAGACTTTTTTTTATAGTACTGCAAGTTGCAACTGATTTGTGAGTGATGCCGCTTGCTGGAGGTTTTATTGCGGCGAGAGTGCTAGCACAAACAAATTACTGGCCAACTTGAGAGAGGCTGAGGAGGAGGCCATGCCACTCTCTCTCTCATCCTCCTCAGCTGTCAGGAGCTGGGACCTTCAATGGCATCAGTAACGGCTCCTCCTTCCACTCCCACAAACCCGGTGGCAGCCAGCAGCAGCACCCGAGGCCAGGCAGCATCAGCGGTGAGTGAGGTGACTTCTGGCATGTTGTGGGGCGGGCGGGGACGGGTATTGCGGAGGCTCAAGGCGCCGGCCAGGCCGTGAGGAGGATCGATCGAGTGCTGAAGCCGAGCGCTGGGCTTTCCTTCCTGCTCTAGCCTCTCCTAGACTCCCAGTCTCTCCTCCGCTCCTCCCGAGTCAGTCAGTCTGCTCTCCTACTACTACCTAAGGACCATGATCCAATCCAGGCATGACTCGTCCCAGCTCAGCCTCGGCTCGAGTTTTCAATTACTGACTGCTTCCTTCCTGCCCCGCGGCCAATGGCTAATGTATTATGTACTAACAGTGACACTGTGTACCTCAGACAGTAAGTACCTGTGTGTGTGAGTGATTTGTTTAGTTTTTTTTTGTCTCCTCACTAGTCTCAGTCAGTACTGTGCCGACAAGTAAGTTTTATTTGAATTAAGTTCAAAAACTGAACAGTGATTAGCCCGGGAACCTCTTCAATGACAACGAACGAACCCAACCCACATCTGCTCAGCTCTATCTCCTCCAAACTTCTGCGTTGGTGACTGTGTGGTGCGTACGTACGTACACTTACATGCACAGAAGACCGGCAGTCAGACGATATACACCCGCACCCCACATGACTTCTCAGCTAGTTGGCCTACATATCATGTGATCCCCCCCCCGTCGTCCCATTGGAGTCTACTAGGGCAAGTCAGGTGACACTGCTGGCAAAAACAGGAACAGCAGGGGCCGCCGGCAGCAAGTCCTTTAAAACAGCGGCAGCCACTTTTAAACGGCAACTTCATGCTTTTTTTTGCCCTATATCAACACACAAGTGTGGTGTTTCTCAGGGGCCCCCCCCCATGGTGGGGGGCCTGGGGCATTTGCCCCATTTGCTCCCCTCTTAATCCGGGCCTGTGTATGTGTACTGTATGGCTAGCAGGGGGGATCCTGTGCACAACTAGCTTGTGCACATTTTGTGAATGTTACTGGGCACCAATGGACTCCGCTGTGCAGTAGTGCAATGTAGGTTTGCCTATGTGTCTCTGTGTAGGCAACCTGAACATTACTGAATAGGACCCATAGATTCTTGTAGCACCTTACTAAAATAAGTAGTGATGAAAATAAAAATTACAGAAGAAATAGAGAAATATTTAAGGGAGTGGTTTTAAACTTGTGTTGTTCTATGCAAGACTTGTCTCCTGCTGCAGCACCGGATGTGCTGAATGGACCAGGCTGGGGCTCTTCATCTGGCTGGTGTTCTGTGCTGAAGCCACTGGCATGCAGTGGTACCTCAGTCCCAGTCACAGAGGGGGCTGGGGCTGTCTGGCTACCTCCCTCTATGTCTTCTTAATTGGGACCCACTGGTGCCCTTTCTGTGCTTTGCTTGGTCTGTAACACACTTGAGTGCTGTATTAATAAATAGATATTGTATTCTTTCTATTTAACCCCCTATCATAAGGAATGTCCGACTATATTTTACTTCAGCAGCCATTGCCTGATACTGCATAATTTTAACATCTAGGCATGCCTATCGATATTGTGAAGCATAACAAGAAAGTATTGCAATTGTTTACTATGGTATGACAGCTCAAATCTTTAGTGGTTTTATAGCAGACAGCTATTCTTTGATGTTCTGCAATGCACAAAATAGCACATTATACTCAAACTTTACCAGTGTAATAAAACATACATACTGTTTGCTTGCTATTGAATTGACAGGTATATGCTAGGTCCAATTCTATGTTTGTTAGACAGATGGAAGGCTTCTCACCCATAGAGCCTGTCTCCCACACTAGCAGGGCATCTTATCCCATTTGGGCACTATTATGTAATTATCAAGTCTTCCTTTGAAGGTCAGAAATGTATCTGCCTCCACCACTTCCCTTGGGAGGCCATTCCACAGGGCTATTATTCTCTACATATAGCAGTACCTCTTTAAATTAGTCCTTGGATAAGTTAGTTTCAGTCGATGTTTATGGCTTCTTAAACTTTCTGCACTGTTCGTGAACAGCAATCCCAAAATTTCTACAAGTTGAATATCCTTGGAGATTTTATACATTTGTAGGAGATGTCCTCTAATTCACCTTAGTTCCAATGAGCATAGCCTAAGTTTGTGTAGTCAAGAGTCATAGGACTCTGTTCTAATATTATCCATCATTTGTGTTGACCTCCTTTGAACCCTCTCCAAGCTGTTTATATCTCTCCTCAGGTAAGGACTCCAGAGAGGGGTACAATAATCTAGGTTTGGCCTGACAAACATTCTATACAGCGGAACTATGCAGACCCTATTTCTAGATAAAAAGTATTTCTTCATACATCCGATTAATCTGTTGGCTTTTTATATGGTCTCATTGCAGTGTGAACTGAAGAACAGGTCATTGTTAATGCTACCTCACTATCCCTATGTCCCTTAACTATCAACTGACCCTCCTCTCCGCCTCCACTTTACCCTTACTACTTCTTGCTCCTATCCCTCACCTCCTCCCACCCAATTCATCCCTGCTCCACCTATCTCATCACCTGTCTTCACCCACCCCTTAATTTTCATGACTCTGCTCACTCCCTATCTGTTCCCCCACCCTCCCCAAATTTATTACCACTCAAACTCTCTATCCCTCTTAGACCATACCCTAATACAACTGATTCTGCCATCCCCTTACCCCTATTAATTCCCTTCCCCCTGCTCTCCCCTGCTCTCCCCACACACACCCTACCCCACTCCCCCCTTAGACCAAACTCATTCTCTTACATTACCTGCCTATATGCCCCTTAACTCACTCTCCTGTCTTGGGGCCCAGGCTCCTTCGGGTCCTGACCTGAACCTCTCCTCTCAGCTGACAAAGGGAAACTCTGCACTCCCATTTCCCTGCCCTGATTCCAACCACTCTTTCCCCACTCCATGCTTTTAACTAGCACTAGCCTATGAATTAGGCAGTATAATCTTCAGCCTTCTAAGCTGGCCTATCCCTGCACTTTCTCAAATCTTTACTTACTCATGTCTGTTTTCCCCGATATGTATGCCTTTAATTTTGTCTAGTCCAAGTTCTTGACCTTAATGTACCTGACCTTGATTGCTGGTGTCCTTCCTCATTGACTGAATGTATCTTGTATGTATTGCATCCATTATGACATGGAACCTTTGCAAATGAGCTAATAGCGCAAAGGTTGTAATCTGAGACTTGAATAAATAAATAAACAAATAAATAAATATTTTGCTCTCTTTCTCAGTGTCTTTTACCCTTAGCAGGTTACCTTTTAAGGTATAACTGGCTTGCCTGTTAGTTTTTACAAGGTGCATCACTACACACTTCTTGACATTAAATTGCATGCCATTTAGAGCTGCCAATTCTCGCAATTTATCCAGATCCTATTGTACAGATGCAACCTGCTCCTCATCCTCTATCTCAGCCATGAGTTTAGATCATCTGCAAATTTTAAGAACCATTGTTCATATCTGATACAAACATTGAGAATAGGGATGTTCCCAGCACCGATCCCTGGAGCACCCCACTTGTTACCCTTCGCTCCTCTGGCTCATAACCTTTAATATGAACCCTTTGTGTTCTGTCTTCCAGTCAACTGTCAACCCACTGTATTAAGCAGTTGTTAATGCCAAGGTGCTGCATCTTTTGTACTAGGATACCGTATGGAACTTTATCAAAGGCTTTCTTGTGGTCCAAGAATATCACATCCACAGGATTTTTCCTATCAAGTAAATGGCTAACCCCTTTGTAAAAGACTAAGGTATTGGTTAGGCATGACCTATGTTTCCTGAATCCATACTGATTCTTGTCTTTAAGATTCACTCTGTCTAGTTCACTTTCCGACTTTTCCTTTATTACTCTCTAACAATTTCCCTGTTATTGATGGTAGACTAATGAGTTGGTAGTTCCCCACATCTACTTAGCTACCCTTTTTAAAATATTGGACAACCATTGCTGTCCTCCAGTCACGTGGCACCTCTCCTGTTTCTAATGACAGGTTAAACAATTTATGGAGAGGGTCTACCAGCCAGGCTTTGATCTCCTTCATAAACTTGGGATGTAGTTTGTCTGGCCCTACTGATTTAGATGGGTCAATTTTCTTGAGAATGGCCAAAATCTCAGATTTTTCGACCTGTATTTTATTATCGGTGTTTGGTGTTGGTGTCATATTACCCCCATCTGCCTTATCTACTCTTTTCTGTTGGGCCTTCTCAAATACAGTACAGCAGTAGTTAGTGAAAGCTGTGGCCTGTATTTCTGGATTTGAACATTCTAAGTTTCCCACAGTGATGGGACCTATTGTTCTGTCCACTGCCTTATTGTTAACATAAGCGTAGAAGGTCTTTCCATTATCTGAAGTACGTGATAACCTGAATTCTAGGTTGCGTTCATCTAGTCTTATGATTTTTTTGCTATCCTTTAGATGCTGTTTGTACTTGCTTCTATTGTACATGCTGTTATCCCTTTCCATTGCCCTATATGCCTGCCTTTTTTTCTTTAGAAGGAGTCCAACCTTGTTTGTGAATCATATTGGTACCTTACCCTTTTTGTTGTATATTGCCTTTTTTGGTACATATAGGTCTTCTAGGGCTAATAGATTATTTTTAATCTTCAGCCACAAGCCTTCTACTGTTAGACCATTTTCATCCCATTCCCAAGCAAACAACTCTTCCCTTATTAAATCAAAGTTAGTACTTTTATCATTTTTGATAATTGTACAACCATGAATTATTGTAGGGTTGGAGTTAAAATTAAACAGCATGGTGCTGTGATCACAATCAATAAGGGTGTCCTAGATAGTTAGATTGTTGATGCCATTAGCACAGTTAGTTAGCACTAGGTCTAGTATTGCATTATTCCTAGTTAGATTATTGACTATCTGGGTCAGTCCATGATCAGCACATAGTTCCATAAGAAGTTGTTCATGGTTATTGGACACTGCTCCAGTTTATTCCTGGTAAGTTGAAATCCCCCATTAGCAATATTTATTTATCCTGTAACATTTCATTGATGTGTTCTAATAGTTTCTTGTGCTTGACTATGTCTATATCTGGTGGCCTGTAGCAGACCCCAAGTATACGATTTTTATTATTCCCTCTAGTAATTTCTACCCAAACTGATTCAGAGTTAGTTGACAACTTGTTTTCAGTATATATTTGTTTGGACTGTATGCCTTCCCTCACATACAGAGCAACTCCTCCTCTTCTATTCTCCCTGTCATGGTGGAAGACTCTATACACCTGAATATTTCTACTCCAGTCAAAGCACTCTGACCACCATGTTTCTGTTATTGTGGTCAAATCAATAACTTTGTCCTTCATAACGAGTTTAATTTCAGCTTTTTTTTATGACATTAAGGCTTCTCACATTTGTTAGGAGCATTGCTATACCATTTTTATTTTTCTGTGAAGCCCTTGGTTTGGTAATACAGTGTGGTACCTTACTGGTTGTTTTGACCCTGTGCCCCTTAATTGTCAGTTTTCTGGACTACTAATATTGCCATTTAGTTCATAGAAAAACATGTTACCAAGTATTCTTGAACCTTTCCTGTTAAGGTGTAACCCATTGTTACTGTATTGATCAAGCCTATTTTCAAACTTCCCCAATGGTTAAATAACCTGAATTCCCTTGCTCAGTCATCATTTTCTCAGCCAATTATTGCAGTTTTTATGTTGGCTCGCACATGCACAGCCAACATATTGCGGTAGTAGCAGATTTGGAGGTGCGGTCACTGTTGGGCGAATGCAGGGCACGCATCAGTAGGTTCGTCCCTCATTCCCCAATAAGCCTGCATGCTAGCGCCACACAATGCATACATAATGTGGAGACCACATCTAAGGAAAGGTCCACTGCAATGTAAGCAAAGCTTGTTGTATGCTGCGGACCTTCTGACGTGCTTTCCCTGGTGTGGAAAAAAAATATAACACGGCAGCACACTGCCTACCATAATGCCGACTTCAGGGGTGCCCAATCCCCCTGTCGGTATGCCCTGCCCCAATGTATGTGCTGATGGGGAGCCCACTCCCCATCAGCATCATGCACCCACCATTTGTTATGTGTCAAGGGGGGTGCCCAATCCCCCTCAGTTCTTGCCTCCCCAGCTTTCATTGTGTGCCGATGGGGGTGTCCAATCCCCTGTCGGCTACAGCATCCCCCCAAAACACTTAGGTGGCATGCTGGGAGCCCACCCCAGCATGCCAAATCCCCTGAAGAATAAAAACCATCCCATGATATTTTTTTTTTTTGTAACCTGTAAATAAAGAAAAAGGTCCCTCGCGGTCTCCCTGCCCCCTCCCACAACCCACGCCACCCTCTGCGCACCCTGCCTCCCACACCCCCCCATCCCACACTTACCTCTGGAGTCTGGCGCAATGATCTTTGGTGGACCAGGAACACGTCTGCACTCTTCAAAGCTGACCGCGAACTGAAGAAATGCCGGTAAGCTGTATAATGGCATAAATAGGGGGTTTTCAACTTTGGTACATATCTCAGGAATTTTGGGGAATTTTGGCACCAACGTTTCAGCATGGGGTTATTGGGACCCCTCCTCATGAATTCAGTCATTGTCATGGCATTATTCAGTCCCGAAAGGTGATTTTGTGGTCACTGCACAGAATCACCTTTTGGGACCGAGTAATAAAATGACAGTGCCACTGTTCATGAGGGGGGCTCTCAAAAAGCCTATGTTGCAAATTAGGTGAACAAAAACCCAAAAATGGCTATTTTACGAGCATCCATTGTGCTGTTTCCTTGCACACTCGTAACTTCGTGAATCTACAATATTTTCACTCCATATTTTCAAAATTGGCATTTTTCCACACCTCCTGATGAACAGTACAGCTGTCATTTTACATATCCTAGCCAAAATGTGTTTTTGCACATCTGGCACAAAATAGCGTGGTCACTGTGCAAAATCAGTTTTCGGGACAGTTTAAGGAAATAACGGTGATACTGTTCATGAGCAGAGGTCCTAAAATGCCTATGTTAAAAATTTGGTGCCGGAAGTCCATAAAATGACTGTGTTACAAGTGTGTGTTGTGCAGTTTCCACGCACCCTTGTAACTTCACAAATTTGCAATATTTCCATGCCAGATTTTCAACACTGGCATTTTTTTCACATCTCCTTATGAACAGTACAGCTGTCATTTTCCACACCCTGCCCAAAATGTGTTTCCATACCTACGGCACACAATGGCATGCTCGCTGTGGGAAATCAACTTTCGGGACAGATTAACAAAATCACAGCACCACTGTTCATGAGGGGAGGGCCCAAAATGCCTATGTTAAAAATGTAGCTAGCAAACTCCGAAAAATAATTGGTTATAGACATGTGTTTCGCAGTTTCTATGCATGCTCATGACTTCACCAATTTTTCATATTTTTACTCCAGATTTTCAATGTTGCCATTTTTTATACCTCCTCTTGAACAATACAGTTGTCATTTTCCACATCCTGCCCAAAATATGTTTTCATCCCTATATCATCAAATGGCATAAGCACTGTTCAAAACCACCTTTCAGCTAACAAACTGTGCCGCTTTTCATGAGGCGGGCTCACAAAAAGCCCGTGTTGAAAATTTGGGTGACAATACCAACACACGCCTACGGTGTTAGGGTTTCCAACTGAAGCACCCCACCCTGTAGAGACTGACAGGCATCAGGGGTGTGACTTGGGATCATCAGTTGTAATGCTCACACCATTCCACCCCCACCCCACACTCCAGCCAGTGACAGGCATCGTGGTGTGCCTTGCACTGTTCAGCCATAAATTTCACCCCATTCTCCTATACTGCACCCACCTCAACATATTTCCTTATGGAATGGGGTAAGTATAATACCCAAAGACCCCAAAGCACACCACAACACTTGTCAGTGTCTACAGGGTAGGGTGAGGTACAATGGCATGAGCGTTACAGCTGATGAACCAAAGGCACACCCCAATGCCTGTCAGTCTCTACAGGGTGGGGGTGGAGTTAGCATCACTTAATACTTCACTGCCATTCCTATTGTGTGTCTCTAACTCCACCATTACCAATGCCAATGCCAGCAAGACAATATTTGGTATTGACAAATGCTTGTTGATCCTGTTATTTCTTACCTGGCTGGCCTTTGGTTCAGGCAGCACCTCAGAAAATATGACTTTTGAATTATGCTGTTCTAGTAGTTCATATATGTAATCTATATCCTTAATTGCTTTCTCCACTGTATTTCTGCCCAGGTCATTAGTCCCCACATGGAGCAGTAATGTTTGGGGCCAATCTATCTTTGATAGCATATTCGGGATCATTGTAGTAATATCCTTAATTAAGGCCCCACTATAACTACTAGTTGTATTCTGTTTGTTGTCTCTTGTTGAGTATCTGTCCATAGGTTTTGTAATGGAATCCCCTAAAATGAATATCTGTTCAATCTATAATTCCATCTCAGATACTGGACTTATCCCTTCTGTAGTGTTAGATTTTTCTACTACCTCAGCTCTGTCCTCTGCCTGGGTGTCCAGGGGTGGAACAGAGATATCTGTACTGACTAGGTCCAATATTTCCTGTGATTGTGCATCAATACTTTCTATTAGATTATCTAGGGGTGTGTAGTGATTATTTATATCCACAGATGTTCCTAGAGCTCTTATCCCTTTCTGGGGTCTTTTTTTATTATCTACAAGGCTCCAGTCATCAGTGTCTTCACCTTCCTCTATCTCAACTGTTCTTTGCCTTTTAGTCCCTGTCCCTTCATTTATTGTGTTAATTAAGGTGCTTGCCCTGCTTTCTTCTATATTAACTTTTAGTATCATGATTTCGTTCTCCATTTCAAGTATTTTTAACTTTGCTCCTTTTAATTTAAGGCAATTTTTGCAGGTGAAAATTTTTAACAAGAACTCTGGGTTCGTGCTAAACATATTACAGTTTGAACACCTGATGCCCATCTCCCCTGCTATTAGAGTAATCACACTGAGATCCACACTGGTGATTATTTTGCTCAGAGTTTGTTATAAAAGGAATCAGAATTTTTTTATTATTCCAGCTTAATTTATTCTTGAACACACTGTTGAATTTATATACTAACTTGAACCAATATTGTACTCACACCAGTTGATATTTTAGTGCCTTTTGTCCTGCCGGCCTCACTGGACATGCCAGACACATGCCAAACAGTGTGTCTCTGTGTGCATCTCTGTACACAGCCACTGCATGCTCGCCTCACCCAAGCTCACACCACTCACTTGGGGCAGCTAATTTATGTGATATCACCCAGAAGACTCACTGGGTCATGTGATTGGCACTCTCTAGCAAGCACAACCTTAGTAATTCAAAAAACTAAATTAAAAAAAGTCTCCCAACCCTTAGAAGGGCTACAGGTGAGCAGCTGACTCAATTTAAATGGACTAAAAAAGAGCATTCCATACAGTTCACAGTTCTAGGACAGTGCTGTAATTCCAACTAGGCTACTGTACTACAGACCACAACAAATTTCCTGTCTGGTAGCACTCGCTGCTTCTAAACCTCCAGTAAATACATACACAGCACCAAGTTTTAAACTCAATTGCTTCCCTGCCAGACCTGTCTCACTGCGAACAGTTGCACAACATGTGGACAGGGAAATTAGAGATCAGCTCGCCCGGGGTAGCTAATTTATGTAATGTGACAGGAAGACTCACCGGGTCATGTGACCAGCACTCTCTAGTGACTGCAACCTTAGTAATTCACAAAACTAAGTTTAAAAGAAATTCCCCCAACCCTTAGAAGGGCTATAGGTAAGCAGCCGAGTCAATCAAAATGGACCAAAAAAGAGCATCCCATACAGTTCACAATTCCAGGGTGGGGTTGTAGTTCCAACTAGGCTACTGGACTACAGACCCCAATACACTTCCTGTCTAGTAGCACTCACTGCTTCTAGACCTCCAGTAAATACATACACAGCACCAAGGTTTAAGCTCAATCACTTCCCTGCCAGACCTGTCTCACTGCGAACAGTCGCACAGTATATGGATAGAGAAATAGGCATATATGTATTACTGTAGTGGATACCTGTTATATGAGATACTTATTATGCTCTGATGTTCTGTAATGTACACACAAAAAACATAATATATACTACTGAAAGGCGATGCCTGTGGTTCAATGGGTGAGCAACCAACCGTTCCCTCTTCTGAGGTATATAAGCAGTTCCCCCCAGCCTCCTTCAGAAGCATTTTTTCTTTGTAGCCGCAGGCTCTGTTGGTCTGTCTTCCCCCTCAGGACCTGCTGGGGCCTCCCCCCTCTAGCTTCCCTTGTGCTCTGGGCTCTGCTTGGTTTCTGCCAGATTCTGATTGTGTATTTCTCCTACCTGGGTTAGTTTTTGCTTTGCTTCCAGCTGCTGTGTGCTTCCTCGTGTGCTAATGTTTCTGTTCTCCTGTATTTTTGTGTCTTTGGGGTTTATGTTTTCTTTCTGGGGCTTTCTCATTTTCCTTGGCTTCTTGTTGACCTTTGTTTTCACAGTGTTTCTCATCTGCCTGTGCTTCAAGCTCCTACCTAATCTCAGTTTTTCTGCAATTGGTATTGCTTGTTTCAGCTTCCACTACAGTTGCTTCCTCCTGTGCTTCCCTTAATTGATTGCACCTGGTCCTGGTCTTGCTGCTCAGCTAGCTGCTACTCCCAGTTTCACCCTATCTTGCTCCATTTTGTGCTGGGCCTCTTTTAGCTGAGCAGCCTTGCATTCCAGTATTGTTTATTTCCTGCTTTCTTGCCTCAGCATTGCTTTATTAACTACACTTTTCCTTCCGTATGCCTACTGTTTTCATATAACCCTTTTAAGGAATTGCATCTACTAAAAAAAGGTTTATTTGAACTCAGTGGAATCAAATCTGAATCTATTGCAATTCTATATTATTTTTTACAGGGATTCAAACCTGCCTATATGCAATTGTACCAAGCAACTATTACTGTTGTTTAGCAAGTGCATTACTAGCTATGCCTACAATTCCTATGCATATTTAACTGTTCAGCTCAGCTACTGCAGGATGCAATAATTAATTATTACTGTTGTTTTTCAAGTACATTAATGCCTATGCCTACAATTCCTATGCTTGTTTAACTGTTCAGCTCAGCTACAGCTACATTCTATAACTAATTATTACTGTAGTTTTCAAGTGTATTATTGCCCATGCCTACAATTTCTATGCTTCTTCAACTATTCAGTCCAGCTACTGCTGGATGCTATAACAACTTACTGATGGAAGCTGTTAAACTTATTTTTTATAATACTTCATTATGCCCTAGAAGTCAGCTCAGCTACTGCTGTCATGGTAAACTATTTTTACAATCCACATATGTGTCACAGCACTTTATGGTGGCTTCTTTGTTTTTCCTATGGTGAAGGATGGGGGAGGGTTATAGTGGAGAGTCATAGCCCTGTGTGATTCACATACCTCATGCTTGAATACTGCCTTCACTGTTAAAATCCCCTGAGTGTTGATGTCGCCTTTAATTGGCATTCCTTATGGACTGTTTGGCTTGTATTTATTTTATTTTGTTTATTTATTTGTATTTCGGATGACACCTTTGAGCTGAGGGCTCTTTTACAAAGGTTTCATGTCAAGGCAATAAGGACAATAAGGTACAAAACATAACATGATCATTACAATGGAACTTACAAAAAAAAAGACAAATAAGGTTATAATAATAACAGCCAAAGGCATTGTTAAGGAATTGTGGTGTGAGTTAATTATACAGTACAAGTCATAGGCGGCTCAGTGAAGCTTTGTTAGGAGTGGGTTAGTGGGAAAAGAGAAAGAAGAGTGGTAGTGAGGGGGTGGTATGGGAGACAGAGAGAGGGAGGAGGGGAGAAATGGGGAGGGCATTGCGTTGGGTATGTGGTAGATGGGAAACAGCAAGGGAGGAGGAAAGGGGGGATGAAAAAGAAAAGGAGACAGATTCATCCTATACCCAGTAATGGGGGGTAGGAGAGGAGGAGGAGGAGCTGAGGCAGTGAGAAGGGATGCTTGAGGGTAGTATGCCTGGAGGGGATTATAAGAAGCAATCACAGAAGGCACTAGCCATGAGGTGTTGACCCAGTTTACACTTAAAAGCACCAATCGTGGCAATGTTGGGGATTTCTGTAGGTAGCAAGTTGAACCAGGTGGAGGCTCTGACAAGGTAAGAACACTGAGCTTGAGGGGTCTGACAGCGAGGTATTGTAAAGGTTGGACTGTCCGATCTTCTAGTTAGGCAGTGGACATCCTGCGGGGTCAATATTGATTGGACTCCAGTGGGCATAAGGCCAAGTGATGTCTTCTTAGCTAGGATGCAGGTCTGGTAATTTAGCCTGCCGAATAGCTGGAGCCAGTTAGCCTGCTCGTAAATGTCACACATGTGAGAAAGGCTGGCAGCTGAAATAAGGAGTCTACATGCCTTATTAAGGGCTATGGCTATGTACTGGACTGCAGTATCAGTAGCGGATCCCTAGATAACAAGCCCGTAGTCAATAGTTGAGATAACAGAGCTCTGGATAGTGAGGTTCAAGGCTTCAGCCGTTAGGCAATGTTTATGCTTGTATAGTAGCTCTATACGGGAGTTCACAGTTTTAGCAATATTGTCAATGTGTTTGGTATACAAGAGGGAGCAGTTGAGGGTCAGGCCCACATATTTAAACATATCCACCTGTTCAAGAGTGACACCTTCGTGGTTGTTAATTATGAGCTCATAGTCCTTGTACTTGTTGTGGGTTCCATGGAACAACATTGTTTTAGTTTTTTTGTGGTTAAGGATGAGTTTATGTGAGCAAAACCAGTCTTCCACTTCTGTGAAACTTTTCTGTAGTTGAGACTGAAGGGAGGTGGGGTCGGTGTGGCAAGTGAAGATTACTGCATCATCTGCATACAGTAACATTCTGTCATGGCAGGAGGCAGGGAGATTGTTCGGGAATATGCTGAATAACAAGGGACCCAGGATAGAACCTTGAGGTATTCCAGAGTGGATTGGTAGGGATGACAAGAGGAATTCACCAATCCTGACCTGTTGGGTCTGGTTACTGAGGTAGCTTTGAAACCAGAGGGTAGTTTCACTTGAAAGACCAAGGAGGGATAATTGTTTGAGGAGAATGGAGTGATTGACAGTGTCAAATGCCTTAGTCAGGTCAATAAAAGAGGCGCCGACCAACTGGCCCTGATCAAGTGCATGATGGATATGTGTGGTGAATTCGAGGAGTGCCGTGGTAGTGCTGTGCCCTTTGTGGAAGCCATGCTGCTGGAAACATTGCAGGCTGTATTTTACAAGGTACTCCATGAGCTGAACAGCCACTATCTGTTCCAAGGCTTTGGATAGAGGAGGGAGGATGGATATAGGCCTATAGTTGTTCGTGAGAGTCTTGTCACCACTTTTATGGACTGGAGTCACCACTGCCAGTTTCCACTTTTGGGGGAACTGGGAGAGCATGAGGAGGTGGTTGAGGATTTTGGTTAGTGGGAGCAGGACTTTGTCAATGGTGAGGGCGAGACGTTTCATATCCAGTGAATCGCCACTGACCCTAGACTTTCCAAGCACTTTAAGATTGTGTTTTTTAGCTAGGCTTTCTGGGATTGCTTTGAAATGGATAGGAGGGTGCCCTGGTGGCAAACCTGAACTAACAGGAGCTGGGTTGACTGTGGTGGGATCAAAAAAGTTAGGGGGTAGCACATGACTAAGGTCAGCAAAAGTGGTGTTAAATGCGTTGGCAATGATTACATGATCAAGAATGATGGTACCATCTATGTTCAACATTGTGGGTGTTGTTTTGGGATCCTTTCCAGTCACTTCAGCAAGGTTACACCAGAATTTATTCCCATCATTCCAGGTGCTGGCTAAGGCATTCCTGTAATAGTTAGCCTTCTCATGGTGGATTGCTCTGGTACATGCATTCCTTGCTGTTTTGTAGGCCTGTATTCCTTCCTATTTACTTACATTGGTTGTCCTATAACCTTGCCTGGCAAATGCCTCACATTGGATAAGGGACCAAGTTCACCTGAGCTGTTTGTGCAATTCTTACTTATTATCATGCGTTGGTGTATTAGCTGTTTATCATGCTGCACATTGTTATACTGTGTTGTACAAATGATTGGCACAGTTGGCATACCAGCCATTGCAACACTATGTTGTAAAAATAGTTTGTTGGTGTACCAGCCCTTGCTATACTTTGTTGTCAAAATGGTTGACAGTGTTGGTGTATCGGCCTTTGCAACACTTTGTTGTAAACATGGTTGTTGGCATACCAGCCCTTGCAACACTATGTTGTGAAAACAGTTGCTGCATTGACGTACCAGCAATTGCAACACCATGTTGTAAATATGGTTCAATGGCATACTGGCCCTTGCAACCATATGTTGCAAAAACGGTTGACAGTATTGGCGTACTGGCCATTACAACACTATGTTGCAAAATGGTTTGTTGGCATGCTGGCCCTTGCAACTGTATGCTGTAAAAATGGTTAACAGAAGTTAAAGTCCTTCTCCTGCAGTGTGAGGAGGTGTTCCCTTCTCCTGCAGTGCAAGGAGGCATTCCCTTCTTCTGCAGAGTGAGGAGTCATCCCATTCTCCTGCAGTGTGATGAGGTGTTCCTACTCCTGCAGTGTGAAGAGGCATTCCCTTCTCTTGCAGTGTGAAGAGGTGTTCCCTTCTACAGCAGTGTGAAGAAGCATCCTATTCTTCTGCAGTGTGATGAGGCATTCCCTTCTCCTGCGTGTGAGGAGGTGTTCCCTTATCCTGCAGTGTGAGCATTTGAAAAGTTAAAGTCCTTCTCCTGCAGTGTGAGGATGCATTCCCTTCTCCTGCAGTGTGAGGAGGAATTCCCTTCTTCTGCACAGTAAGGAGCCATTATCTTCTCCTACAGTGTGAGGAAGCATCCCATTCTCCTGCAGTGGGAGGAAGTGTTCCCTTCTCCTGCAGTGTGAGCATTTGAAAAGTTAAAGTCCTTCTCCTGCAGTGTGAAGAGCCATTCGATTCTCCTGCAATGTGAGGAGGCATTCCCTTCTCCTGCAGTGTAAGGAGGTGTTCCCTTCCCCTGCAGTGTGAGGAGGCAACTCATAGGCAGGGCCAGAGGAAAACTGAGGAAAAGGTTACCCAAGATTGTGGAACATTTTGCAAAAATTGCAGAAAATTGCAGAGATTCTACTATAGACCCTGAGTGCTTCACAATAAATCTTTTAATATTTTCTGCAGCATATATTAGTCAGTATAAATTGCTAAATGAATACACTGACACCTGGATATGTTTAAAACATAAAGAAAAGTTTATGTTCCTAAAAAGAATATTAAACTGATAAGCTATTGTAAGTGTTGCCTATCTTCCAAAATTTAAAAGCATCTGCCTCATACAGTGCTAAATAAATTCTATAAAGTGAGCCACAGCAAATCAATATTAAATAAAGTCAGCAGAAATAGCTTTTTTGTTTCTGGCTGTAGAATAATGAAGCCTAATCGACAGCTGTTTACAGTGCTCTGCCAGCTATTCACCCACTTTGGTACAAGAAAAAATAAGCAGATAGAGTGGTGAATAATTGAGTTTTAGTAAAATGTTAACATGTTTAATGGTCATAATTTGTACTGTAGGTACTGTACACTATTTTTGAAATCACATATTTAAATATTAAATCTGGGGTTTATTGGGGCTGGCAGTATAATCTAGAGGTTAGAGTAACAAACTGAGAATGAGTTGACAACATCTAGCAGATCTGGGGTTTGAATCCCACAACCTCCACTTACATACTGTGTGATTCTGAGCAAGTCACTTAACCTCCTCAGGTCTCCTGGGTTGTACCTGAAAACAGGCACTTGTGCCTAGTTGGCCTTACATGGTTACCAAAAAATGTAAAAAAATACCAATATATTTTATCTGCATCATACAGTAGCCAGGGTACCCTGTAGTTTGCTTTTGCTTTACTCTGGCTGAAATTATGTTGTTTAGTTAAAGATAACTGTTCAGATACATTGTGTGTTTTATAAGCTTGTTTTTAGGCTTTAGTCAGGTTTTTATTGTAGTCTTTGCATGTGAGCATCTGGGGTAGTTGCTAAAAGTGAGAATACTGTTAGCAACTAGCTTATTCAAGTTTAAAATCGGCAAAGCCATCCAAATAACCTCAGCTGTTTGAATCAAAACTAGTCTGAATAAAAGTACACTCACAAGGAAAAACTTGCACTGCCACTTACAAAAAGACTTCATAGTTAGCACCCCATTTAAGTGAATGGGATAATTTGCACATTTCCTCCCATCTTTTGTTTCAGTCTGTGTGGCAACAAAAAGTTTTCTGATAGACTACTTCAACACAAAACAAATGTTAAGTGTTTAAAGGGTACCTAAACAAGCAGTTTTTTAAAACTGCAAATTCCAAAATCTGGCTTTATATCCAGGTAAAGTAAAGGCTGCTGTTTACATTCATGCTAAAACTGCATTTACGTAAATAACATAAATGCAGTTTCATAGCTTTTGAAAGATGTAAACATCAGCCTTTCACTTTCAGAAAACAGCCTTGGTTTCTCCCTAAGATGTCTGCCAAGTGTGTTAAGTGATGAGTCATGATGACATCATAAGAGCCAGAGCCAGAGATCCACATATATATATATATATATATATATATATATATATATATATAATGCTAACTAGTTCTTCTTTCCCTCTTTGTTTTGATTTGGTTTACCAGAATGATCAACACCATGTATTAACTTGTGGATTATTTTGATCAGTACACATGTTAGGCTATGGTTTTGTTCATTTTGTTTACTTTAACTTGCGGAAAATGTTTTGCAATCCAGCTGACTTTTTCTTTAGCAAACTGCATTACAGTACAACACTTCAAATACCTGAAGATCTAGTAGTTATATAATGCACTGAATTTTGTTTTTTTGTTAACCAGGAGAGATGCACTAAGCAGAAAGCTTGTTTACAGGTGTGGCCTGGGAGCACAAGGAAGTTTAGTGACTTACTCAGGGTCACACAGCAAAATACCTGTCTTGTTCAGTTCCAAAGCTCATGCTGTCTTGTTAATCCACAAATAAGGCTTTCTTTTTCCATGTGAACCCACTGCACCTAGCCTGCCTTCTGTTGCACACCCCACCATCCATACCCTGTCCTTAGTATTGCCTGGGGCTGCATATGAGCTTGCGGTCTGATGAAGAGAATTATCACACCTCAGATTGTAATCTTGTACCTCAGAGAGTTTTGCACACCTATACTGATACGCATCATCAGCTGGCACTGTTAAAAATGCCTCCCAAATCACTCTCCAGTCCACATTCTCAGTGTTTGACTTCTGCTCCCACAGTAAACAGAATGGATCACCACCCTTCTGCACAGTGATGGTAGTATGTACAGTTCCCTGTTGTGTTTTTTTCCCACCTCATTAACCAACAACTAGGCCTTCCTGGAGGGGCAAGCAATAAGCATCATGACCCACCAGAAAAACTGCTGCTCATGCCCTCATAGGGGCTGCACTTACAATGGATAACAATGTTATTAGCAGGACAGAAATACTAATACCTTGAGTGAATCCATCTGACTGCTAGTGTCAGTCTACTCCTTTACCTGTAATCTGCAGAACCCTGCAAGACAGTTCCCAGCAATTCTTCTCCAGTACTTTTCTGTGCTCTACTCCACAATGCGAGTTGGCTGGCTACCACCCTTCCAAATCTTGAATGAGCAATACACAACTCCTTCAATACTGTTCTAACAAACATCAACATCCCCCCACCCGAGGGTAATCTCCCTACACTGAATTCAAGTAACAGTTTAGGTGCAGCCCTGCCACTCTGAGTATTTGTCATCACTGGCTACTCTCATCCACAGTCAAAAAGTGATCATGATGCTGACAGACCCACATTTCAGATCTCACAGTGACCTGCTCAGCGTCCTCCTTCATGTCTTCAACTAACCCTCATATAGCTGTACCCTGCTGGAATGGCCTCTTCAGTCCCTCTCTGGCATTCATTCTTCTCACCTGCTCCCCACACCAAAAACTAGTGAGTTCACTACCCTTCTGGATCATGAATGTGTTTAGTACAGTCTCCCATGTTATATTTACATATTAATAATAAATATGATCTTCTGGTAAGCCAGGCTGATAGCAGCATGGCACAAGTGGAAAAATAGTATTTCTTACCCATATAAGATCTAACCCACCTATGATTAGGCACTATTAAATGACGTGCATAATGATGTGCGCACCCATCATTTAATAGTGCCTAATCAAAGGTAGCCTAGATCTTTTAAGGATAGGAAAGCCAATCATTCCCCTTATTCCCTGCTGCTATGAGCCTGACTTACTGGAAAGATATGTTTATATTTGATATGTCAAAATAAAATGGGGACTGTACTGCTTGCATTCATGATGCAGAAGGGTGATGAGCTCACCAGTTTTTAGTGTGAAGAGTAATAGTGAAGAATGAATACCAGAGGGGGGCTGAGAAGGCCACTCTTGCTAGGCACTGCTATATTCAGGGAAGGAGGAAGGCAGAAGGAGAGAAATATGAGCATATTACTGTGAGAAATGAGATGTGGGGCTGCCAGCACCTAGATCATTACCTGACCCCGTTGTCCTGGCCAACATTCCCCTTCCTATAAAACCAGTTCATGCAATTATCCAAGGCTGTATGTGAATATTAATGTATGAAATGGCTGCCACTACACATTTAGCCACTTCACTACCAGTCTAGTGTTGCTTGTAAAGCACTTTGGGATGCAATGTGTATGAAAACCACTATATAAATGCTGATTCTTCTTCTTATTATTATGATTTCCCATAGAAAAAGAAGACGAGACAAGCATATATTTGAGTTTCAAGAAAATATGAACTCTAACGTTGGACTGCACAAGAACTTTGCTACAAAAAAGTGGTGGTTCTAGGGGGTGGTGAAGGGGGTGGCTGCAACCCCCCCCCCCCGGTAATGTACTTGCTTGCTGCTGCTGTATTTCACATTGTTGAAGAAGTCTGATTTATTGATTGTACAAATGTTTACATTCAAACTATGGATTACATTTGTAGGTTCTGTCAAAACCATACTAGAAAAGAATAATAGCAGAAATTATAAAGGTTTAATAAAAATGTTAAAAAGTGCATATTAAGCATGCACACCACGCCAGCACCCCCACTGTAACATCCTGGATCCACCATAACCACTAGACCACCAGGTTTTTCAAAATTTGTGCTGCACTGTGGTTTGCCACAGAGAAAGTCGGTTGGATTAAAACACATTTTCAGCATGTTACAGTAAACAAAATGAACAGAACCATAGCCTAACATGTGTATTATATAAAATAATGCACATGGTTTTGACCATTTGGGTGAAACAATTCTATTCAAAGAGAAATAAGAACTAGTTAGCACTTTAGAGAGCCATATATCTCTCTGACTTTGGCTCCAATGATGTCATCAAATAACAGATTTGGTGGCCATTTTAGGAAGCAGGTAAGATTTTTTTTTTGAAATTGGAAGGCTGATGTTACAATTTTCAAATGCTCTGGAACCACATTTAGGTAAATTATGTAAATGTAGTGTTAGAGTTAATGAATACAGCAGCATTTCCTTTAGTCACATAAGGAGTAAGATTTTTGAATAGTTTGATGTCAAAATGTTGTTTAGGTATCCTTTAAGTGTACTTATGCTTGGCCAGTGGATTTTGAAACCTAACAAGACAAGGATTCAAAAGAAATAAGTGTCACATATAACCCTTGCCCTACCTTGCACTTCATTTGGTACAGCCAAACCCAAGTATGCATGCAAAATTGTCAATATATTTGAGAGTATTTTATACAAAATGTTAATACTTTTTACACAGTTCAAAATAAAAACTCAAAAATTGCAAGAAATTGTGGAACATGTCAGTTTTTGTGGAGAATGGTGAAAACTGTGGATTCCACAAAGACATTTAGGGCACAGTTTCCTAGTGGCCCTGCTCATAAGTCAAAGTACCTTCTCCTGTAGTGTGAGGAGTTCCATTCTCCTGCAGTTTAAGGAGGCAGTCCCTTAATCTGCCGTGTGAGGAGTTGTTTCCTTCTCCTGCAGCATGAGCATTCAGAAAGTAAACTGATTCTCCGGCAGTGTGAGGAGGTGTTCCCTTTTCCTGCAGTTTGAGCATTCCAAAAGTAAAGTCCTTCTCCTGCAGCGTGAACAGGCATTCATGTTTCCTGCAGTATGAGCAAGTAACACTTTCTCCTGCAGTGAGAGGAAGTGTTCCCTTCTACTGCAGTGTGAGCATTCAAAAAGTTAAAGTCCTTATCCCGCAGTGTGAAGAGGCATTCCATTCTCCTGCAGTGTGAGGAGGCATTCCCTTCTCCTGCAGTGTGAGTAGTTGTTCCTTTCCCCTGCAGTGTGAGGAGGCATCTCTTAGGTCAAAGTACATTCTCCTGCAGTGGGAGGAGTTCCCTTCTCCTGCAGTTTAAGGAAGCAGTCCTTTCTACTGTAGTGTGAGGAGGTGTTCCCTTCTCCTGCAGCATGAGCATTCAGAAAGTAAAGTGATTCTCCTGCAGTGTGAGGAGGCATTCCATCTCCAACAGTGTGAGGAGGCATTCCTTCCCCTACAGTCTGAATAGGTGTTCCCTTTTCCTGCAGTGTGAGCATTCTGAAAGTAATGTCTTGCCCCTGCAGTGTGAGAAGACGTTCCCTTTTCCTGCAGTGTGAGGTGGAGGCATTCCCTTCTCCTGCAGTGTGAGGAAGCATTCTCATCTCCTGCAGTGTGAGAAGGCATTCCTTTTTCCTGCCGTTTGAGGTGGTGTTCCTTTCTCCAGCAGTGTAAGCATTCTGAAAGTTAAAGTACCTTGTCTTGCAGTGTGCAGAGGCATTCCCTTCTCCTGCAGTATGAGGAAGTATTTCTTTCTCCTGCAGCGTGAGGAGGTGTTCTTCTCATGCAGTGTGAGGAGGCATTCTATAAGTTAAAGTACCTTCTCCTGCAGAGTAAGGAGCTATTCCCTTTTCCTGCAGGGAGGAGGCATTCCAATCTAAAACCATCACTAAACAAAAAAATATACCCGAAGCCTGGAGGTAAGGTGACCTTGGCCTTGGATTACCAGTGATTTCCTCCTCAAAGGTTTTTTTTCTCTCCTCCATGCCGGAAGTCATACTTCTCAGTTAGGTTTAATAGTATTCCCTAGTTTACTCAGTTAAGTTCTGCCATTGGATGGATGTGGATGGTGACCCTGCTGTCCAGTCTCTCTCTCCTTAGGAAGCCCCCTGCTGTCATAAGTGTAGTCTATATTATCCATGCTCCCCTGCTAACTTGTACTTCTCATCGATGTTTTATCTAACAACCTCTTGTTTCAGTTTGCTTTTTTACCTCATAGACAAAGATCACTGCTAACATTCTTTTGGGGATTCCTTCCTAAGGTACCTTTAGCCATAGAAAACTTCCTGTGGCACCTCTAGGAGTCAAATCCTCTTCGAGGGTTCCTTGCCTTTGGTACCCCTACAGGGTGATAATTCCTCAAGGAATAGAGAGTGCAAACAGCCACAACAGAGTAAAACAGTTGCACAAGCATAACACTGTACTGGTTGCACAGACCATTGAAACTTTAGCACTATGATAATATATACATATTGGGTCTTTGATATTGAGCAAATATGGTACTTTGGCATAAAGACTTCCTAATGAAAAGTTTTTGCCTGCTGGCTACTGGACTCCCCTCCCTCTAATGCTCAGTCAGGTCATGAAACACACACTCCATGCTGCTTAACATCCTCTCCTCCATCCCCCCTCCCCGCAAGTGATTGTATCTGAGCTGCATCATGGACAAGCCAGCTTTCCAGGTCTCAAGCATGTGAACTGCTAGGAATGTAAGAGATGGTAGTACTGTACATGTTTGTATGCAAGATGTGTAACTAATACTTTTTTATTTATTGAAATTGGTTCACCAGGAGGGCATGTTGAACAACAAGTTGCTTGTCTCACGGTGTGACCTGGTGGGAGGGGTTACATAGGGTGTAAAGGATGATCAGTTACAATAGTATGTAGGTAGTACAAGCATTGTAAGATTGTACAACAGTTGGAACACAAGGTATTGTACAATAAACATTAGTGGAACATTGGGTAAATTACAATACATGACCAAAATCATACAAAAGAACATATGAATGTACAAAACAGTAAATAATGCAATAGAACCAGTTATAGTGCATGAGTGTACCAGGAGCAGGCGCGAGGTAGTACGCAAGTGCTGTTGGAGTAAAAAGGATGGGGTTAGGTTATGTACACTGGTGACCCAGAAGGGCATGTGGAGAAGAGAGGGGGGAGAGGCAAGAACTGAATATGAGGATAAAGGGTAGGCAGTTCCTGATTTCCCCCTTCAAGATGTTGAGAACCCTGCCGGGGGGGGGGTCACGGTAGGAAGGCAGAAATGGGGGATGGGTATTAAGGTAGGATAAAGCAGGAACAGCTGAGGGAAAGGTAGTTGTGCAGGGCAGAGTTAAGGGAGTAGTTGGAGGAGGAATGTCGTATTTCAGGGGGGAGGGAATTCCAGATTTTAGGGAAACAATGGTGAAAAAAATACTATTTAGTGTCATTCTCTAGTTGTTACATATCATCAAGCTTGATGAGGTGCATCTCCTTGTCAAGAGCCACTGGATCCTCTTCCACCTGATCTGCTAGAACTGGTTCCAGATGCACCCTCTGTGCCACTGTGGCAGGGAAGCCTTGATGTTCTGCGAAAACAGAGATATAAAGACATAGTATGAGGTAGATTCACTACAAGAAAATACTTTTTCATGTGCACACCATATTTAAGACTGAAGATGAGGTTCTACTATGTTCTACTGCACTTAAACAACATGGTACTATTATTTGGAGGCTTGTAAATGTGGCATAAAACATATTGTGTCCTGTTCTTACATGGGGGGGAGTATGCAAATCTGTGCATGAACAGCTTTAGATTTTAAGAAATGTATGAGCACTGAAGATAACTTGGGTGTGACCGCAGCACTGCAACTGGCTAATACCAGATATGTGAACTGCTACACTGTTTAGCAGCACTACAAGTTAGTGATGAGTGACAGGTGAACCGCTACAGTGTTGTTACTGAGTAGGTGAGTTGTGATCCACTTTCATAGCTTTAGTAATACCTCTCTAATAATGCCTCTCTATAGGGCACTGGTCAGGCTGCACCTGGAGTACTGTGTGCAATTCTGGCTCCCATATCTGAAGAAGGATGTCAAATTACTGGAATGGGTACAACACAGGGCAACAAGAATTGTCCAGGGATTGGAGAACAGATCATACGAGGAGAGGCTGAGAGTGCTGAACATATACTCCTTGGAGGATAGAAGGGACCGGGGGGATATGATGAGACATTTAGTTACGTAAAAGGGATAAACAAGGCAGGCACTGAAGGGACACTCAGGCTGAGAAGGGGGAGGGACATGAGAGGACATGGCCTTAGATTGGAGGGGGAAGATTTAGGATGGAAATAAGCAGACACTTTTTCATGGAAAGGGTCATGGCAGAACTGAATGCTCTACTTGAGGATGTGGTAGCCTTTAAGACAGTTGGTAGTTTCAAAAGGGTATGGGACAAGGTAAGAGGGAGGTAATTGGGAAGGAGAGGGGGATGGGGTAGCTGCAAGGTGAGGGTGCTAGCTACACACTAAAGCAGACTTAATAGACCAGGTGGCCTATATCTGCTGGCAAATTCATATATTCATATGCATGTTTGTATATCGTGCACAGTACCTTGTTTGGGAACAGCAGATGTAGTAATGCAAGGCATCAACCAGATATTTTTTGTATATCTTTTTGACTACAATACATTGTCAGGATCAAACAGATAAGTGCTTTATATCACCTTAAACCAGTGACAATCATGGGAGGATCAAGCAAATTATTTAAATGAAGCAGTAATCTGTGTGGCACAGAGTACTTTCTGGCCCACCAAATAATGAATATGTGTTGCCAATTTATAAGATTGACAATACAGTACAGAGTGTGTTGTTGTGCTTTGTTATAGACATATAGGGCTGGATATTCAAACTGCACCATTCTGAGGCGCAAGCCCTTGCGCTGCGCAAAATAGTTGCGCAGGGGTGTGGCCGGGGCGATATTCAAAGAGTTGCGCTATTGGGCAACTCCTTTGAATATCACCCCCCAGCCACAGCCACTGTGCATGGCGCCAGTGGAACTTTGCGCCACACGCAAGTTGTCAGAGTGGAGCATTCAACGCGGTGGCGCAAGTACCGTGCGCCATCGCATAAATCACAATATTCAAAAGGTGACATACAAATGGGGCCATAATTCATACAAGGTGCAGGGGACCATTTGCATTTGATTATGGCCCCATTTGCGTGCCATTAGCATGTAGGTGCGCCGATCCCTGAGGACTTGTGCCTGGCACCCTGCCAGGCAGCAGCCGTCGGGGACCGACGCACCCTGCAGCCCGATCGCAGGCAACAATGTGGCTCCCCCACCTCCTCCCGTACATATCCCTGGTGGTCCAGTGGACCAAAATGCCTGATCGCGGGCTGTATGTTTAAAACCCCCCCCTCCCATTCACATCCCTGGTGGTCCAGTGGACTGAAATGCCCAATCGTGGACAGAAAGTAAGCGGAACCCCCGAACATCACCCTTGTGCCCGATCGTGGGCGGTAAGTAAATTGAACCCCCACGAACATCACCCTTGTGCCCGATCGCGGGCAGTAAGTAAATTGAACCCCACCCGAACATCACCCTTGTGCCCGATCGCGGGCAGTAAGTAAATTGAACCCCCAACATCACCCTTGTGCCCGATTGCGGGCAGTAAGTAAATTGAACCCTCCCAAAACATCTCCCTGGTGGCTAGTGCCCCCACCCCACCCACCACAAGCCCCACCACCCGCTCCCCGGCAGCCAGCGGGCGGCAGCATCCCACCGCCTGCGCCCGCCACTCGCCGACTGACTGCCGGTAGGGTTGCCGCCCATTGGTGCAGAGCAAGAGCCAATGAGCATGCAGCCTATACGCACATGACAGTCCAGATTTGTGAATGATTCCTTCACAGATCTGGACTGTCATGTATGGTATGGGCTGCTCGCCCATTGGCTCTTGCTCTGCACCACTGGGCGGCAGCCCTACTTCGCAGTCAGTCGATGGGCGGCGGGTGGCAGGTGGTGGATGCTGCCGCCCGCCGGCTGCGGGGAGGGAGGCGGGGTGGTGGGGCTTCGTGAGTGGGTGGGGTGGAGGACACTAGCCACCAGGGAGATGTTTGGGGGTTCAGACCACCTGCCCGCGATCGAGCTACAAGAGATGCCAGAGGACCATTGCTACTGCTCGGGATGACAAGTTGACCGGGAGGGTCCGTTACTATCTGCCCGCATCGGGCGACTTGGTCCACTGGACACCAGGGATGTGAACAGGAGGGGTTAAATACACCGTCGGCGATCGGGCATTTCGGTCCACTGACCACCAGGGATGTGGAATGGGAGGGGGAGGAGCCACATTGATGCCCGCGATCGGGCTGGTGGGGGAGGCCACCTGCGCCCATGATCGGGCTATGGGGGACACAGGGATTGAGTTAGCCAGCCAGGTGGCAGCTGCTGTGTTAGCCTGCAATACAGCAGCTCACCCGTGGGTGGCCCTCGACTTAAGCCTTTTTTGGCTCAAAGTCCTGCAGGCACAGGTTGGGGGTTGCGCCTGCACAACTCTGCACAGCCCGGCTGAATATCGGGCTGTACAGTTTATGCATGGTTCCTCCCCCTCCAGTTGAGCATGCATTCATTTGCATTGCGCTGTTGCTCAGCCTATTTTCAGTGGCGCAACTGCCTCCTGCTGAATATCGCAGAATGGCAAAATTTAGGACTTGAGCATGCACAACCCTGTTGCGCATGGCGCAACCCTTTTGAATATCTGGCCCATAATGTATAGACAGTGTCTATTAACCCCTGTTTTCAATCAGTGTATAACCGGATAATCCCATTATAGTGTATGGTAGAATGCTATAATCACTAAAAATCCATCATTTACTAGTGTTGTTGTACCATCAATCTGACATAATTTAGCTGTAGTACCATCGTGGGTACGTCACATCGATGGTACAGCAGCTCTTCCCACGTTTGCGCATGTGCAAGCCGCGCTTCTGTTCGTCATTAAAATGGCTGGGGAACTTCAGCGTTGGCACTGGAGGACATCCCAATTTAAAAGTAAGTGCCATTTTAGTTCAATTCTTAGGCTGGCATACAGTATAGCAGAGCCAAGTATTCAATAAAAATACGGACCCGGAGTAAGATCAGTGGTTGTCAGCCAACCACGGGCTCGGCCAGCGAGGAAGGTTCCCCAACATCACAGCTCGAACCGAAAAAAATTCACAAATCGTTTTTAACTTTGCCCGCCACTACAAAGACAGTTCATGGGCAACAGTGGTAACAACAGTGCTGTTCGCTTCAGGTGTCATGACACCCAAAAACCTCTCAAGCTTCGCTCTCGAGGTTTCAACGGTTGTCATGACAACCTCTCGAAGTGAACAGCACTGTTGTTGTTCACTGTTGCCCATACACTATCCTCTATATAGAGTATGGTAGTATGCTATAATCACTAAAAAAAACTTGCTTAACTATGTCATAATGATGGCATTACAGGAAAAAATGTCACCACCTATCAAAATTCTTGGAAAGGAAAGGTGATCTACTGCTTGGACATTCGTTCAAAACACAGACATTCTATTCAGACAGTTACAGACCCACTGCAGTATAGATTGCAATGGCTACTTTCAGCACTTCAGTTACTTGACATTTAAACCAGGAGGCATTCATAGCCAAGCAAGAGAACAAACACACATTGAAAAACACAAATTTTTTTCCCACAGTGGCTAGTTTTTCCATACACTATAAACTACAATGCCTGATTAGCGGGGGCCAGTCATGGATGTAATCACCTCGTGCAGTTGCCATGACAACTGTAAACCTCTTGAGCTATGCTCTGGAGGTTTACTTGGTTGTCATGGCAACTGCTTGAGGTGATTACATTGTGGTTAACCACTGTTACTCAGGCATTATCTTCTATGTCTTGGGTGGTCGAACGCACAGCAAGTTGTGTGTACAGTATATCAGAGCATCACCACATGCTCTGTAGTTTCATAGTTTCATAGTAGAACTACAAGTTCGTAAGGCAGAAGCCCATAATGAACTAGCCACCATGTGGTCAATGGAGGTATTTATTTTTCATTTCTCCCATATAGTCGTCCAGATGTGTTTTAAAGGATTCTACAGTGTCACTGGCAACAATATATTCATGTAATGTATTCCATAATGGTGGCACCCTCTGTGCGAAGAACCTCTGTCTTTTATTGATGGGGCATATCATTCTATCCTTATGTGATCTGGTATTACTCACACTAACCTGCTTCTCGAGACATATAACATCTAATGTTTCTTCTTTATGTAGAGTGATACATATATATATATATATATATATATATATATATATACATATATATGATCTCCTCTTAATAGTCTGTACTCATGTGAGTACAGATTTAATGACTTAAGTCTGTCCTCATATGGGATATTTGCCAGGTGTTTTGCTCTCCTGGTAGCCCTTCACTGAATCTTCTCCACTGTGCTCAGCCCTCCTGCAGTAGTTGGTGTACAAAAGGGAGCACAGTACTCCACGTGAGGCCTAACGAGACTTGTATACAGAGGCATCAGGGCTTCAGCCCTCCTGGTCTTTATGTGTCTGTGTATGCATCCCAATAAGGAATAGAATTTCTTAACAATTTTTTTCATGTATGTCAAATTTTAGATCATTGGTAATGGTTACACCCAGATCTCTTTCCTCCATGGCTGTTTGAATTATTGAATTATTTATAGTATAACTAGCCCCCATGTTGTTATTTCCAAAGTGCATCACCTTGCACTTGGATTCATTAAATGTCATTTTATTCTCCTTGGCCCACACACCTATATTATTCAAACAATCCTGGAACCTTTCAACCGATTTGGGGTTATTGACTATGCAGCCGATTTTGCAGTCGTCTGCATATTTACCAATCCAGACATGATCGTTTGTCTGCATTGTTGACATGAGAATATTGAATAAGAAGGGGCCTAGCACCGAACCCTGAGGGACTCCGTTTGTCACATGGCCCCAGCTCTATTCATGTCCTCTTAAGTCAACCCATTTTTCCCTACCATTTAACCAATAGGATATCCACTTGATAATGTTTCTGTTCAAATTTATTTTAAGCAGTTGTTCCAGTAGGATTTTATGCAACACTGTATCAAATGCCTTGGCGTAGTCCGGGAAAAAGACATCCACAGGCATTCCCCCATCCAGAGCCTCACTAACCGGCCCAAAAAAACTGATTAGGTTGGTTAGGCATGATCTGTCTGAAGTAAAACCATGCTGAGATATATCACAATTTACAGTTTTACTTATATGCTCCATCATTCTAGTTTGGATTTTTTCTCCATCATTTTACCAATCACAGAGGTAGGGCTAATAGGCCTATAGTTCTCCACAAGCTGTTTACTACCTCCTTTGTGTATTGGCACAATATTAGCACATCTGCATTTCTTTAAAGTGCTCCCATATTTTAAGGATGTGTTATACAACACTGCAAGTGGACCAGACAATTCATTGACCATTTTTTTCTAGAACTTTGGCGCTATACCATTAGGGCCAGGTGCAGAGTCTTCTTTCAATTTTGTAATAATATTCTTCACTTCTTTTATAGTTATAGATTTTACTATTTCTTCACTATTTGACTGTTCAATCTTAATATATTCCTTTGGAAGGAACACATTCATAAAGTATGTGGTTAGTTCGTTAGCCATGTCAATTTCCTTTGCGATTACTATATCATTTATTTTTAATTAATCAATTTATTTATTTATTTATTTATTAATTAGATCATCGGTTTACAGACCTTTGAGTCATAGACTCATTTACAAAGGCACCTTGTCAGGAGAGCAATACATCACAGCAAACAAAACAGTACAGTACATAATGCTTAGATTGAAAAAGCAACCAGTGTTACAG
Source organism: Neoceratodus forsteri (assembly GCA_016271365.2). Lineage (NCBI taxonomy): Eukaryota > Metazoa > Chordata > Ceratodontiformes > Ceratodontidae > Neoceratodus > Neoceratodus forsteri. The sequence goes on along the minus strand of CM057449.1, from coordinate 846,515,659 downwards.
GCATTCACTGGTGGTACACGCTTGGTAATAGGTAGATCATAGTAGTCATAATATAGGTACATGAGGACCACGTCAGGTAGCAACCAGAGCTATTTTATTACATTAGTCAGCAGATGTTGCATGAGACCCCAGGTATATACAGCAAAAGTAGACAGGGAAGACCCAGCCTAGGGGTAAAGGTAAGGGGCAGGAGGGGGATTATGTGCAGTTGCAGCAGCAAGTGCTTGTCAGATGGCTTCTGAGGGAGACCTTGAAAGGACTAAGCTTAGTGGAGTCAGTTATATTGGCTGGGAGGGAATTGAACCAGGACCAGGACCAGAACCAGGAGGGAGCCCGATAGCAAAAGGATCTCTGGGCCATAGAGGTCCTTACCCTGGGGACAATAAGGGAGGTTTTGACAGTGCTGCGGGTGGAGACTGAGGGGGGGAGGCATGCTGCAGGGAGGTGGCGACCCCGGGGGGGGAGAGCCCTAACAGGGTCTTTTTTACAAAAAGGCAGGATTGGAACTGGAATCTTTCTTCAAGGTTGAGCAAGTTGGTGGTGGAGTACAGCAGGCACGTATGGGTGTACCTAGGGGCTCCCAGCATTAGCCTGCAGGTCTTGTTTATAGAGAGCTGGATTCTTGCAAGCGCAGTGTTGTTGGCTGCATCATAGATGGGCAGCCCATAGTCGATTAGTGACAGGACAGAGGAGGTGATTGCCAATCTAAAGGTTTCTTGTGGTAGGCAGTCCCTATGGCGGTATAACAGTCTAATCCTGACATTGGTGGCAGCAGAAAGGGCATTGATATGGGAATGGAAGGAGAGTGCTTAATCAAAGGTAATGCCCAGATACTTGTAGGAGGAAACCTGCTCAATGGGGTTTAGTGTGCTAGGCAGTATCACAAGAGGGGCACCACTGGCTTTGCTTTGGCGATGTGAGAAGAGCATAGCTTTGGTCTTTTTTAGGTTCAGAACTAGCCTTCATGATGTGAACCAATGCTCAGCTCTATCAAAAGCTTGTTGGAGGGTGGGCTGGAGTGTGTTGGGGTTGGGATCAGTGGTGAAGAGCACAGCGTCATCCATGTAGAGGAGGATCTTACTTGGGCAGGCCAAGGGGAGGGATTTGAGGTAGAGACTGAAGAGGAGAGGGCTTAAAATGGAGCCTTGGGGAACCCCAAAGTGGACAGGTCATGTGTCAGATAGGGTGTTATTGATTTTTATACACTGAGTTCTGGAAAGATGTAGCTGGTGAACCATGCAAGAGGGCCAGAGGAGAAACCAAGGCATCTGAGGGAGTCAAGCAGGAGAGGATGGCAAACTGTGTCAAAGGCCTTGGAGAGTTCAATGCACATGGCACCGACAGGACTTCCAGCATCAACAGCAAAGTGCAGGAAGTTGGAGAATTCAAGTAGCATGGTTGTGGTGCTGTGACCTGCACAAAAGCCATGCTGTTCAAGGCACAGGATATTTTGCATAGCCAGGTATTCGGCAAGCTGGTTGGCAACTACTTTTTCAAGGGCCTTAGAGAGTGGGGGGGAGGATGGAGATAGGTCGATAGTTAGCCGGGGTCTCTCGATCGCCACTCTTTAGGATGGGAGTGATGATGGCGGTATTCCATGTGCTGGGGAAATGTCCCAGGCACAGAGAGCGGTTGAGCAGCTCAGTAATGGTGAATAGTGAGGTCTTGCTTTCTGGGGGGAATATAGGCAACAGTGAGAAAGAGTGGGTCCTTACCAGGGTTGGGGGAGATTTTTAGTGTGAGGGCTTGTGCCCCGTTACCAAGCTTAGGTGGTGGAAGTGCATGTCCAAGGAGGGAGTTACGCATATAGACAGTACAACCACCTCCACGCCTACCCACCCGATCTTCTCTGAAAAAGGTGTAACCAGGGAGGAAGACAAAGGAGTCAGGGGTGGATTTGGATAACCAGGTTTTGATGAGTGCGACAATGTCCGGTTACCAACTAGATATATGAAACCCATATAACTACTGCTATGTGTAAACAGACGAATACTGTATACCCATGATAACCTGTATATGCATATGTTCAACTGTTTATAATATCATGTACTGTTATTCCCGGGTCACCCCTGAAAAAGGGACCTTAGGGGGCCAGTGGGCCTACCCGGTCATCAAAATTCAATAAATAAATAAATAAAATAACCCAGCATTGGAATGCAGTAGCTTGCTTAAGGAGGCTGCAAATATTCATAGAAGCTATGCGGAGTCCTTGAGCCAGGGCAGGCTTGTTCATAAGGTTGGGCATGGGGCCAAGGTTTGGATGAATGTTACCTGATAGAAGCAACAGGAGGGTGATTAGGTGCACCAAAGCATGGTAGTGATTGCGGCATCTCCCCTTGCTACTGGACATGGGGCCGGGTGCTGGGGTGCAAGGGGTGGGTACAGTACGAAAGGTGGGAAAGGCATTGAGGAGAAGAGACCAAGGTATGAGTGGGAAGTAAAAGGTAGCATGGGTGGAAGTGAGGGGGAGTACCCGGGCGGGAGGTGATTGAGCATCGGGGGGGTCTGGTAGAGGTGTTGAAGATAAGAGGGGGTACTATACATAGAGGGTGATGGTCCTAAATAAGGTGGGGCTGGTGTAGGAAGTAGGAGGAGGACCATAGTCAGTGTCAATGCACTTGATCCCAGATGCATTGAGGAGGATAAGTTATTTGAGCACAAGAGAGGATCACCCCTTTAAGAAGTTACAGAAAGGAGAGATCCTTTAAGGAGTTGCTATAACTGATTAGTGTGAGGCCTCAGGGAGTGGGTATCACTGAGGAAGTGTATTTAATAAAGGAGGGAGGAGGGAGGAGCGAGGAGGGAGGAGGAGGAGGGGGGGGGTGGGCGAAGAAATTGTCCAGAGACCAGTATAGCAAGGCATTGGCCGAGCTGTGTTTTGAAAAAGGTGCCTTGTATGCTTTATTTCTCAATGGGGATCTGCAGCATCCAATTGGGAAGCAGCCACAGTCCCCAGGAGTCAGTCCAATTATGGGTATTGAAGCCTGACATCTCCAAGCTAGGAGCTGACCAAACGTACCTGCTTTCCTTGGTTAGTGGATGGCTGGCTGGATGCAGAGGTCCAGCCGCCAGTGGGTAGCAGCGCCAGGGCCACTCAGCTGAAGTGGAGAGCCTGGTTTGGGCTTGTGGCTAAAATAGATCAGAAAAAAAGGGCGGGCCATTAGTTAAAAAGTCAAAGACAAAGGTCAAGTAAATTGGTGCGAGGGCCCTGGGCAATTTAGTGCTCAGGGCAGAAGTAGGTGCAAATAGTGGGAGAGAAAAGGTTCCTGCAGAGAGGCCTGGTCAAAGGTGCCAGGTGGGAATTTATCAAAACAAAAGGCTGATTCAAGAGGTTGGGGGTGGAAGGTCCCTTGAATGAGACCAGGGAGAGCTGGGAAGGAGGCGTGTGGTGGAGAGGACTCAAGGTAGTCTGGAATGGGTAGAGAAGATGGCCCAAAATGCCAGGCAATATTTACAGAATGTGCTGGTTTAGGGGGGTGTCAGGAGAGGGAATCAGGGGTCCAGTAGATGGCAGAGGAACATTGTGGGGAACAGAGAGAAAGAAATACAAAAGGGAAAAAAACAGGAGAAAGAGGGAAGCGAAGGAGGCAGTCTGAGGATGAATGAGGGGAACTGTGATGGGAAAAGAGTGTGGATGAACAAACAGCAGGCAGTAGTCAGTTCTAGCTATTCTACAATATTGGGCAATTAGCAGAAAAAATTCAGTAGTGCAAGCAGTAAGCTATATAGACGTCAGGCAGTCAAAGTTCGCTACAACTCTGCTATACTCTGCTAGGAAATTTCTACATATACAGTGCAATAGTTTAAAGGTAAAATGTTTAAGCAGTAGAAATATTCAGCAGTGCAAGACATAAGCTATATAGAAGTCAGGCCTAGCTAATACAGCAGGCTAAACAGCAGTAAATTCCAAGAGGAGAGAAAAAAAAAATATATATATATATATTTCCACATGAGCAGTAAATTCAGCTGGAATAATTGTCCAGAGAGCAGTACAGCAAGGCAGTGGCTGAGCTGTGTTTTGAAAAAGGTGCCTTTCTTTCTCATTGGGGATCTGCAGCATCCAATCAGGAAGCAGCCACAACCCCCAGGAGCCAGTCCAATTACAGAGTTTGAAGTCTGACAGCTCCGAGCTACGAGTTGACCAAAAGTACCTGTTTTCCTTGGTCAGGGGGTGGTGGGCTGGATGCAGAGGTCCGGCTACCAGCAGGTAGCAGTGCCAGGGCCACTTGGCTAAAGTGGAGAGCCTGGTTTGGGCTTGTGGCTGCTTTCCTTGGTCGGGGGTGGCGGGCTGGATGCAGAGGTCCGGCCACCAGCAGGTAGCAGCTCCAGGGCCACTCGGCTGAAGTGAAGAGCCTGGTTTGGGTTTGTGGCTGCTTTCCTTGGTCCAGTACTACTCTGGTTACCCTTTAGGGATCCTATATAGTCAAAAAAACAACTTTTTTATTGTGTTTTGAATCAGTCGCTAGGTGGACCTCAAGTTCCTGTTTCTTTTTCCTGATAAGATTTCTAGTTTTTTGTACCAACTTTTTGTATTTTATTAAATGATTTATATTCAGTGATTTCTTATATTTTCAATACACCCTATGTTTTTTATTTATGATTTTTTGTATTTCATTTGTCCACCATAAAGGAATTCATTTTGTTCCATTGTTATATTTTATCCTCAAGGGTACCCATGTATTTATACAGTACATAATCTTGCTATTAACTATTTCCCATTGTTCCTGAAGGTTTAAGTTTCCATCTAGGTCCTGGACCCAATTCCAATTATTTAGATAATTTTTGATACTAATATAGTCAGCTCTATTATAATCTCTGATTTTTGTAATTCTGTTATTATTTCCTTTAGTTATTGTATTCACTTTAAACTGTATCATGTTGTGGTCGCTATCAGCCAGCAGCAGTAATACTTACAGTTCCGTCTCTATATTTTTAATATTGGTCAGAATTAAATCCAATATATTGTTATCCCTGGTAGATTCCTGGACTAATTGCTCAAAATTATGTTGGAATGCAAATTCTAGTAACCTTTTTCTTAGATATCCTGTAGCCTCAAGTGAAGCCCACTTGATGTTGGGCAGATTAAAATCCTCCATAAAGATGTACTCATTACAGACTTCCATGCTTTCTGTTTCATTGAGGAAGGCCTTGTTTCCTTGTAAATCCAGACTGGGGGATCTGTATCCTGATCCCAGAGTCAGTATTTTATTATTGATGTGAAGAGAAACCCAAAGAACTTCTGTATCATCATCTTTTAATTTTTTGAGTTCAGTTTTTATACTTTCTTTTACATATAATGCAATGCCACCCCCTTTTTTTGCTTTCTATTTTTATTAAATTGAATGTATCCCTGAATGTTAGTGCCCCAGTCATTGCTTGTATACCATGTTTCACATGCAGCACACAAGTCTATATGTTTATTTTCCAGTGTGTATCTCAATTCATCCATTTTATTATGTAAGCTCCTAGCATTAAGTAATAGTATGTTTGTATCTGTTTGAGTCCTATGCTTGTCTTTGTTTTTGCCTGTCCTTGTATGTTTAATGTGTGTTTTTTATGCCGTTAGTTAGTTTAATGTTTATGTGATCCCACCTACCCACTGTAGTCAGCTTAAATAGTTAGTAATGTGTGTTTTCAAATGCGTACCTTACCTTTGGTTGCCTTTGTTACTAAGATGCAGCCAATCCCTACAGAAATATTTGTTAACACCAAATTCTTCGTATTGCGTTATATATCCAATTTTTTGTCTCAGACTCCACATTCTTAGCCAATTATTCACCTTTTTTAATTTTATTGTTTGCTCAAGTAATGCCGTAGGTATTGGCAGAATTTCAGAAAATACAAAGTCGCAGACCAGTTCCACTAATTTATTATTCATGGCCACAAATTCCTGTTTTATTTGTTGTTCAGTTTGAGAAAATATATTATTGACTCCAGCATGAATTACAACTAAAACATTATGTGCATCATGTTTCAATCTTTCATTTGTCATTTTGTTAATGTCAGATACCTTTGCCCCTCTAAAGCATGATAGGGTTCTTGTTGCTTTATCTTCATCACATGTGGCTCTGTCTAGTCCTTTGAGTAGGGAGTCACCCATAACAAATATTTGTTTCTTGCTTAACAAAGACTCACTTCCTAAGTCCATATTTTTTACTTCACTTGGACGATCAATGCTAACCATTTGGATATTTAAATCCTCGGTTTGTTTTCTAATGTCTGTATCTGGTTCAAGCATTATCATGGTACAGTAGAGATTGTTTCTATTTGATTAGTCCCTGTATGTTTTATAGTAGTCTGTTCACCATGTATATCATTAGTGCTAGTATTAGGTACAGCTTGTTGGACTAAGGGGTCAAAGGTATTTTGGAGGGAGATGTTTAAAGTATCAGTATTCTTCCCCTTCCTTCTTTTGGTAATTTTTTAAGTGTGTACCTGGAACCATTCATCCTCTGCTTTAATAGATGTTTCCTCTTCTCTAGATCTTTTTTTATTTATGGACTTTTGTTTTACTGATTTGCCTTTCTTTGCCTTTTGACTTTGTGTTGGTGCAGTACTAATAACTGCATCACTGACATTATCTGTAATGTGTTTTTTAAATCTATTAACCATATCTTTTTGGCTTTTTTCTAATTCATTTAATCTTATGTAGTGCATTATATATTACATAATAGACTTCCCTGAACTGTAAAGTCAGTTATTATTTGGACTTGTGTCTGACTACATCTGTGTGGTGTGCATTATAAAAGTAATTAGACATTAGAGGATGTGCACAGATCATAAATTATAATATTGCCCAGGTCATTTGTAAGGTATGGCATGCACCTGAGTGACTTCAGAGAACTGTAGAGTACAATAACGTATGGCAGTACTGCACATGCCTCAGTTTCTTACTATAATTATAATCAATCCATAAGACACAACAGAGTGTGCATTAAAGGACTGTAATGTAAATCTCTAGGCACAGTAAGGTACAAGGCCACATCATCTGTTTTGTACTTTACAGTTGGTTGAAGGCACTGTCATATGCCTCATGCCTCAGAATGAACTTGGAATATGATAACTAAGCAAAAAGGCATGACAGGGTGTGTGTTATTGTGTACTAACATCACGCCTTGGGTGGCTGAAGCTTGAGGCCACAGGCCAAGTGCGTGCAACACACAAGAAGTGATGTTATTACACAATAAGACACATGACTCAAGTGCCTTTTTGCTGTTATACAATGGCTCATTTAAAGAAAAAAAAAGTAAAGAAATAAAGCTGGCCCAGTGGCGCTGAGGGTTGAGGTACTGGACACCACACCTCATGCCATGCCTGTGACCTGGGTTCGGAAGCAACCTCAGGTAGTTGAGGTGCCGGCATGGGGGGGGGAGGGATGGAGCAGGATTGAGGAGCCTAATAGCAGCTCTACTCTCCTGGTTCTATTGTCACCCTCCATAGTTCCACTGCCACTGGGTGGAGGTCCAGTGGCAGCACAGGCGGGAGGGGACGGCATGCACATGCCTGCATATGTGCACATGCGTACAAGGGGAAGGGGCAGATGAAAATGGGGAAAAACACCAGATATAAGCATAATAGGGAAAAAAAGTAAAGAAATACATTTTAAAATACTTTTTCTACTTATTTTGCTATGGGTATGTATGCATTTAAAAAAAGGTTCTCAGCAGCTGTTTGTTGTTAGTACATGGTGCTGTGTTTTTCTGTCACTTTTGAAGAGTTTGTTCTTGTTGTTGCTCCCCCTCCCACTTGTCTGTGTAGGTCTCGGTCTTCCTGTTGCCCCCTCATTTCTCTGTGTAGTGCTGTTGTTTTTTTGTGTGAATGGAGTTTTCTTTACTTTGGTTTTCTACACTGTCCTTGCAGTATGCTGAAGAGATGTGGGGTACATGGATCATGACTGGTAAGTGGAGTGGGTAACAAGCACTGAGGCTGTTTGGGGCGGTTTGAGGGGAGTGCAGACTGCAGGCAGATTAACAAGCCATCACAAAAGGCTTCATTTTACTTTTGCTGATTTGTACTTTTCTTAAAAAAATGGAGCAGAATGTAACAATTGATAACTATGCTGATTACCTTCGGGGAAAGAGTGGGGACAGCAACTTCAGTAAAGGTACTTTGATTATGGTGGCAGATGGGAGGCTAAAATGTTGTTTTTATTGATGGCTTTGTTTTAAATTTGATACTGATGTGATTGTTGGCAATTAAGTTGAGCCAGAATGAGGAAACCAGATGAGACGAAATGAAAGTGAAAGATGTAGGTGTCTTTTTGTATCACAAATGTAGTAGTAGTAAAATCATTATTTATACAGGAATTTAAGAAAATCATCATTAGAGTTATAAATACCCTTTTTACAAGGTGTTCGTGTAGGGTGGTACCTTTGATAGTAGTTACATGTAATAGCAATAATAATAGACATCAGGGTCATAAGTTGATCTCTGATAATGTACCTTTTATATTCCCATCTGTATCTCAATTCTTTTTTTTTAATTCAAATTTGATTGAGTTTTATTTGCATACACTCGATAGAAACAATGGATGTTATAGACATAGCAATAAAAATAACAAATCCCTAAATGATCCCCCACCTTACCCTCCACCCACCCACCCACTGAGTGCCAATATAAACTAATGTTTGTTATGGATACTTCAAGATTAGTCACATCAGACAAGGCTGATTATTTAACATACTAATACAATTACACTGAATACAAGACATATAGAGTTTCCCATCTCTTCTTATAAGTAGTCAATCTATTTTTCAGATTTGAAATGATTCATTCTACATGTAAATTAAGTAGCAGTTCCTGTAACCATTCTGAGTAGCTAGGCTGGAGAGAATCCTTCCAATGTTTTAGTACTATCTTTTAAACTGACATGGTAATCATCATTATATGATAGTTTCTGACCATAGATAGAAAGCCAGAAAATTCCCCCAGTAGATACACCTCAGGTGTAAAGTAAGTCTGAAGACCAAGCAGAGGATCCATTTCGGATTTGATAAGTTCCCACAATGGTAATATTTTGGTACACTCCCAGAATATATGATAAAGAGTTCCTGGACTTTGTTGACATCTGGTACATAATAAATGTTCTGCTCTACCATTTTATGTAATTTATAGGGAGTGAGATACATGTCATTTAAAAATTGCAGTTGCATTAAGCATAGGCGGTCTTGAATGATGAGTCTGTGGCAGGAATCCCATATCTTAGGCCATTTAGAGGTGCCATCACATTTTGGGAATATTAATGGGAACAACATTGCATAGAGGGATGACAAAGCGTGTGGGGTGGCAGCAAGAATTCTGCCTTCGGATATCCAGTCAGGTGAGTTGTTTAAGTTAGGGTCACCCCGGAAATACATAATAAACATATGTCTTAATTGATAACTTTTAAAGGCCTAAGTGTTGGCAAGACCAAATTTAGTTAGGATTTCGGTAGTAGACAACCAGGTTTTATTGGGACTGCGAAAATCCTGTACCACACAATCCTGTGGGAGTGGGATCCAGTGAGCAGTAATTAATTGCCCTCCTACCTCAAAGTTTGGGTTTAGAAAGATGGGTTGTAAAAAATCCTGGGTGTTATCATATTTTAATGTGGAGCATATTTGTGAGTGAGTGCGAATCGAGTGGCCTATTGGAGTGTGGCCAAGGGAAGGGGGTAACTTTTTGAGTTTTACAAAAAGAAGAGCCGCGGGGTTAATACCCGAGGTTTGAATTAATTCTCTTTCAATTAGGAACCATATGGGAGTGTACTCTGACATAGGAGGGGAATCCCAATGGAGGTACTTACTAAGGTGACTCGCCTAGTAGTATAAATTGAATTAGGGAGTTTAAGCCATCCTAAGGATTTAGGGGCAGCTAATTTATTGTATCCATGGCATGGAGGTTTAACTTTCCAGAGAAACTTTGAAATAAAACTATGTATAGTTTTAAACCATGCCTTTTGGGAACCAGGTGTTAAGAAGATTCAACGGATAAAAGATGCGTGGAAGGAGGTTTATCTTAATAATGCTCACTCGACCCTATAGGGTAAGAGGTAGATCCTGCCATCTTTTTAAATCTTGCATCAGAGTTTTATTCAAGTCATCTAAATTTAGTTTTCGCATTTGAGAGGGACTTGATGAAAGGTAAATCCCCAGATACTTAATGGATTTAGGAGTCCATTTTAAACTTAATTCAAGAGCATCTTGCTTATGTACTTTGGGGTTTAGTGAAAAAATTGAAGATTTGTCCGTGTTTAATTTGTAATAAGATAGGAGACTATATTCCTCTTTTTTATTAAAGGAAAACTCCATGTTAAAATCAGAAAAAGATATGTAGTAGTCTTTTTTTCTGTGTTCTAACCAGTTCCCAGCATTTTCTTTTCCATTGGCTGTGAGAGATGTTTTTTCTAACTTTCCCTAACTGTTTCATTGCCCTTGGAGTTTGCCATTCTGGTTTCTTTTATGGCCTCTCGTCTTCCCAGAGTGCCCTTTGGTATGATGTCTAATTGCCCCTGCAGGAAGCCAGTGTCTTGTTACAGGGTCTGGCACAGCTCAGCCACAGAGAAAATACTTCTTCCAGAGAAGACAAACTGCTAGATTTTGGGTGAGTGTAATTCTTATTATTTTTTGATATCAGTACCTTGTCCTGCTATGCTCTGCTGTGTGTGTGTGTGTGTGTGTGTGTATGTGTGAGAGAGTGTGTGTGAATCATGTCACTACTCTATTCCTCTCAGTCACTTTCAGTTTTTGCACCAGTACTAAGTAGCAAAAGTTGAACATCATCTTATAGGTTGTAACATAGCAGGACAAGGTACTAATATCAAAAAATAATAATGATTACACTCACCCAAAATCTAGCAATGTGACTTCTTCTCTGAAAGAAGTATTATCTTTGTGGCTGAGCTGTGACATACCCTCTACAATATAGGGCAGCTACATCACTGTCACATGAACCAGGGTACATCAGAGAAAAAAGAAAGCCAATAAACCCATTTGTGATGGAGATCCCAAGGGGTCGTAAAACTACCATACAGCTAGCAGGCTAATTTAGGAAAAACTCCTAATAGCAGACAGAGGGAAGGACACACTAAGACTTAACATACATATCAAAATGCTCTACATAACATATGTTTTTGCACATTCTGGGTGGACTTCTTTAAGTAACATCTGAATGGAGGGTTTAACATGTGTTATATGGAGCAGTATATCATCTGCATAAACTGCAATTTTGGTATTTAGTGGACCTAACTGAATGCCATGAATCCTGGGTGACTGTTGTATTGAGACGATTAGGGGCTCTAAATATAAATTAAACAGAAGGGGGGATAAAGGGCAACCTTGTCTGGTTCCTGCCTCTAAAGAGAAGTGGGGGAATGAAATCCATTGCAAAAAACTTGAGCAGAAGGGGTGGAGTACAGAATTTGGATCCAGGAGGTGAATTTCTGGGTGAAGTTAAATCTATGGAAGGTTCTAAATAGAAATTGCCAATTGACCCTGTTGAAGGCCATTTCTGTGTCTAGGGAAACCAATGCCATATCCTGAGGAGAGTCCCTGGATACAGAAAAGAGATGCGACAGATGTCGAAGGTGGTCCACAGAAGATCTGCCCTTCATAAAGCCCACCTGATCCGGGCTAATGAGTGATGCTAGGATAGGCTCTAATCTAAGGGCTAAGAGTTTAGACCCCTAATGACATTAAGTATGTCAGATTCTGTAAATGGTAGGATTAAGTTTTTCCTTTGAATGGGAGAAAAGGAGGGAAGGGGAAGACTCTTTAAATAAGAGTCAACCTCATTTTGAAGGGGCGGTTGGGCATACACTTATACAGAGAAGTATAGTATTGTTCAAATTCTTTATTAATGTCTGCCGATTTAGTCAAAGGAGAATCATATGTTATTTTTTGTATCACCAAAATACACCTTGAGGCTTCTTTTTTGTAAGTCGGAGGGCTAAAAGCCATCCCACCGTTTACCCCTGCTTGGTGTAAGTGGCTTTAGTTTTAAGTAGTGCCCATTCTGCTTTTTCCCTTAGGAGATCAGAATATTTATTCTGTAGTTTAATTAGGATCTCTTTCTCAGAGTCCGGGGTGCTCCTGGACATAGATTTTTCTTTTGCCCTAATTTGATCTAACAAACATCTAAGGTTTGTTTCATTTTTTTAATAGTAGACAATTTTATAAATTCACCTCTTAAAGAACATTTAAGAGCTCCCCACTCAATGGATGGTGAACCTGTAGAACCCCAATTAATTTATATGAAGGATTTTAATGCAGAGTGTATGCTATCCATAACTATCTTATCTTTCAATAATTGGTTATTAAGTCTCCATTGAGTGTTGTTTCCCCAGTTGAGAGACAAAGAGAGGCGGCAGGTCATTAAGGAATGATCGGATCCTATGCCAGGTTCCAGTCTACTATCCATTAAACCTTGGATCAGGGATTTGCTCATCCAAAAATAATCAAGGTGCGATGCTGAGCCATGAACCACCAAGTGAAAAGTAAATTCTTTGGCAGTGGGATACAGGGTTTTCCAGGGATCACAGAGGCCTAGGTGGTCTATTAGATTTCTGTAGTCCTCTGTGCTGGAGAGAATCCTCTTGTTATAGGTCTGGATGACTTATCCATAATAGGATCAAACGGAAGATTCCAGTCTCCCCCAATAATCATTGGGATGTGGAGGAAGGGTGATAATCTGGAGATTAAATCCATGAAAAATGGTGGTGAATCAATATTAGGGCCATACACACTACCCAGCATGATTGTGGTGGATTGGATCTTTCCAATAGTGAAAACACACCTACCCTCTTTGTCTCTGATACATTGTTCACATATAAATGGAAAGGACCTGGCCAAAAGAATAGCTACTCCTTTGCTATTTCTCGAGTCCCCTGCAGCAAATACTTGGCCCACTTGTTGCCATCTTAAAACTGTCTCCTCTGTCTGTAGGAGATGGGTTTCCTGAAGAAAAATTATTTCCCCACGGAAAATATTGAGGTGTTTTAAAAGGTGCAAGTGCTTGAGTGGATGTCTTGCACCCTTAAAATTCCACGTGCTAAACCGAAATGATTACATCATAATGCCATCTTAATTGTAGTAGAAACCTTCAACATTTGTAGTATCTATGAAACAACCAACTAATCTGAAGTATTAAGTATATCCTTTGGCACCCCCCACCCAAGATTAAACTTAATAAAGGAACATTTTCTATAAAATCTCCCCTTCTTTTATCCCCATTACTAACTATTATTAACAACCTTTCCCCACCCTCCCCATCCATCCTACAACTCATGTAGAACTCGCACTGTAAATACTCCAAATGGTACCCAGTAGCTTAGTGACTGTTATGTAAACATAAGAACTACCCAACCCCCAGTGTGCCTGTCCATGGTGGTCAGCTTACTGAGGACCACCCCTCCCCCACCCACCTGAGCAAAATTACAAAGTTATTTATTTATTCATATTACTAAACACCATCTTGTAAATGCAAAATATAGTGTTAAACCATATCCAGACCTGCATGGAAAAACCAAAAAAGATATGGAATAATTACATCCACAATAATAAATTCCCCATTTGTTCCAGCTGTAAGGGAATACTGGTCTAGAGGTGAAATGAAAATCTAAGTAAAATCTTAACAACGTACAATACCCCTGGTGCAGGACAAAGTTGTACATCAAAATACCTGGGAAGGAATGAAATTAGAAAATTAAGAAAAAATGTCCCCACTGTCATGGAGTATTATAATGGAACACTGGGGCTTCACACAGCACAGCACAGTACCATCAAATTGCTGACTTTGTGCATGGCTCCATGTTAGTTAATTTTTTGCAACCTGCTGAACTGTAATTGATGAATCTGAAAAGTCCCTCTTGCAATTAAAGTTTCTCTGGGGGGAGCCGTTTTTAGGCAAAATGGTGCAAAGCCTTGAAAGGCTGGTGGTGATGCGGTATCCCTGATGTGCAAAGCTGAGTCTCATCTTATGGGGATGCAGGATTGTCTGTCTTTTGATCTACCATTAAAAATAAATAACATAAATTGTTCCAAACCTTAAATGTTAATGTCACACCAAAGGCTCAGACGTCAGGATCTGAAAGAAGATGTCAATGCCGAGACCCTAACTGAAAAGATAGAACCCAACCCAGTAACCAAAAATATAATGTATAAACAGTACCAGCTTGAATCAAATGCAATTGGTTTGTAAATCCCAAAGAGAACGATCAACATGACTGATGCTATTATTCGGTAATAAAGCTTTCCTGAACAGATTCACTCGTGACATTCTTCAGCAGTCAGAAAATAAAGCGGGTCATTTTTGTTTCAGATGAGATAAAGCTGGATCAAGCTCTTCAAAGGAAGCCCACAAATCATCCAGATGTACTTGGAGCTTGGCAGGGTATACCATTTTGAACTTTATACCAGTGGCTATGCACTTCAAGATGACTGGGTGGAAGAGGGCACGGAATTGTTGTACTGAAGCTGGTAGGTCTTGTGTCACCCTGATTTTTATCCCTTCCATCAAAACTTCCTGGACTTCTCTCATTCTTTGTGATACATGTTGCTTTTCCTGGTAATTAAGAAAGCAGAAAATTAAGGTCCTAGGTTGAGCTGGTGTGGCAAGCATAGGTCTGAGTTTGCTCCAGGATATAGTTTGGCCCAAATGGAGAAGGCCCAAATGGAGAAGGCCCAATAATTTTGTTTTAAGAATTTCTGTGTGAACAACAAAGCATCTGATCCCTCTTCTTTTTCTGTAATGCTGAAGATCATTAAGTTTTTTCTTTGGCTTCTCCCCTCTAGGTCCTCAACCTTGTTCTCTAGCTTTTTTAAGGTCTGGAGATTTGTGATTACTGATGTTTCTGATTTCTTGATCCGCTTCTCCATAGAGAAAATGAGGGCTTCATTATCCATCACTCGCCAGGTGGTGTCATCTAATGCTTCGGAAATCGCTTTAACTTCAGACACCAGGGATCGTACTTCATCCCTGAAGGGTTGAAATTCCATGAGGAACCTTTTCAGGCTTAGAGGGGTTGATTCAGGGGTACTCGAAGTCAATGCAGGCATGGATTGAGTGCGAGCTGTGCTAGCAGGATTCATCCTGGTTTTTTTGGCCTGCTTCTTTGGCATTACTGGTGGAGTATGTCTGGGTGCCGCCAGATGCATTTCTGCCTCCATATCAGACCCGATTGTAGCCTCGTAGTTATCGCAGATGTATACAGCATACAAGAATTTTCTCGCTATTGAAACAGGTTGGTGAAAAAGTTGTCTGTACAGTATGTGTAGAAATTGCTCTGTTGAGCGGAGCAGTAGCAGAGCATGTCTTACTCAGGCAGCTGCATCACGTGACTTCTGTATCTCAATTCTTGATTCACTGCAGTTTTAAAGGCTGTTGAGGATATTTCTAGCATTCTAATTTGTGGGGGAATTTCATTCCAGGTGCCGGCTGCCTTATACTGAAAAGTCATTTTGCTATACTGTTTAGTTTTGGAATATTTAAATCTCTGACATCCTTTTTTCTAAATTAAAAATTGTGATTTGTTTTTAGTAATTTACCTGATAAACATATTGGTTTGTTGTATTTAAGGATTCCATTAGTTTGGGTTGCCATGTACTCTTTCTTCTTGTTTCTAATGGACTCCAATCTACACATGCATACATTGTACAATGGTGGGTATTACAGTCACAGTTTAAAACAGATCTATGATGCCAATTCAACAACACTTTTGTCAACTGGCATCACAGTGATGGGATTTATGTTAACAGCAAATTGTAGTAGACATAACTCCCAAATGTCTCCCGGTCCTGTTTTATTTTCAGGGGGCTTCACCCCCTGAACCACCCATGCAGGAAGCTCTGCCCCTTGCACCCCCCCATAGTAAAGATTTTCAACTCTGAGTCAGAGTTGATTTTGGGAGGGGATACAGGACTGGTAGATGTGTGCCCATCTAAGGCACCTCAACACAGTGACCTGTCAGCAAACTGTCAATTTTGTCGACAGCAATGTAGGTCATTGCGTCAATGTTGCTTTCGGGGGGGGGGGGCATACCATTTAAAACAAATCTTGCTAGTTTATTATAACTAAGATCCAAGTTATACAGTTGTTTTTGTTAGCATATCCATAAATGTGGCTCCTGTAATCAATTACAGGTAAGATTAATTAATTAACTGCTGATAACTGAACACTTCTTGTAGTACAGTGTGAGATACACCTTAAGGCTCCAGTTCTAGCACTTTCTTGGTTAGGTCTTTTATATGTGGTTCAAATGACAAGTTTTGATCAAAATAGATTCCTAGATGCTTAAACACAGGTGATTGTATTAAAGTTGTGCCATCCAGTGTTTTTATTTCTAATTTACCTTGCTGTTTAGAACTGGACTGAACAACATAGATTGTGTTGTTTTTGGTATTGATTTGTAGACCTGAGGAAGTCAACCACTCCTGCATCCTGAAAAAAATCAAGTTGCAGGTTGTGTTCCACCTTCTCAGGACTGGTCACTTTTGTGCTTGAAAACTGAGTTTTCCAAAATCAGATGCAGGGTCTGTGGCACAAACCAAATAATAATAATGATAATAAAAATCACAATAATGAAAGAAAAAAATACGTATGTATGTGATGTAGGTGCAGTTCATCTATTTTTTGACCAAGGTGAGTATGTCTCTGAGAAGAACCATTGTGGGGCTGCATTAGGTAACTGCTCTAATGTGTACTGATTGTGGTAACACATCACAACACATTTTTGATACCAAGTTGAAGGTCCCCAAGGAAAATATCATTACCAGCATCTGAGAGATGCACAGTCTTTTAGATAAAGCCAATATTTATAATATTTAATTTGGGGATGGGTAATACTGTGCAGCTTAATCTGGTTCAAGGTCAGTTGGCATTCATCTGTATCCCCTTCCCCCCGGGTCGTGTCTGAAAATAGGCAGGATTTGTCTAGTGCACTTACCTGGTCAACAAAAACTAAATAAATAAATAAATAAATAACCCAGATTGCTCAGGAAGACAGATATTTGAATGTTAATCTATCTGCGTGATCTTTCAATTTCAAGTACATACTGCCTCTCCAGATCATGTGTTCTGTTATATCTGAATACAGAATCTTACAGCTAGGCAACATTCCAAGCAGTAGAGCCAAATCAGATTTAACTGTCTATATTAAATCTATACCTCTATTATAGCACAAATCATTAACTCCAAGATGGATGAGTAGTATGTCTGGCTTAGGGTGAATGTCCAAAAGTTTGTGCATCACTGGCATGAGCTGCTCCCACTTCATGCCACCCTTTCCAAACCAGTGGACATGACAATTTTCCAGCTGCAAATCATTCTCAAAATGACTTCTGCCATTATACAGATGTGGAAGTCTAGGAGACTGCATTCCCCTTGTCTCAGTGACTTAGTTAGTTTTGCCCAGCAACCCTCTTGGGCCCAGGGTCCCAAAGGAAAGATTTGACCTTGGAGTGAATCCATTCTATCTGTATCTGATCAATTTGGAATGAGAGATTGTCCAGGATATATTGTATCTTGGGGGTGGCTATCATTTTGAAAGCATGTGCTCTTCTCCAATGGGAGATGTGAAGAAGCTTCCAGCATTGAAAATCCTTATCCAGGGATGCTAACAATGGGGCAAGTTTCTCTTGTCCTAGTTACATATGGTTCCAATGGAACAGGATCCTCAAGTATTCAGTAGCATGCTGTGCATGCTGCAGGCCCCAGGGGTAGCCTGGGAAGTCTGATATCCTTGGGGTAGAGACATGTAACTGACATTTTGCAGCATTAAGTTTATATCCTGATAGTTGGCTGTATTGGTCAATTAAGGCTAACAAGTTTCAGATGGATCTAGAAGGGTCTGTCAGCATATGCCAGAGACATGTGCTCAACACCCATACACACTCCTGATATTCCTTGTGCCTATCTGATGACTTACCGAAGGGTTCCAGTGCCAGTGCAAACAAGAGAGGTGACAGAGGGCACTCTTGTCTTGTGCCCCAATGCAACTGTAGTGGTAGGAGGCCTTCCCATTAGTAATAACCTCAGCAGACATCCCTTTGTCCAATGCCTGAATCCAGGACCTGAAATTTTGACCTATGTTAAATTCTGCCAGTGCTACTGAGAGATATCTCCACTCAATCCTGTCAAAGGCCTTTTCAACAACTAGAGATAGGAGGACTGTAGGGGAGGGGCTGGATTTGGAGCTCTAGAGTAGATTTAGGAGCCTTCTGGTGTTATCAATGCCCTTGTGACTTGGGACAAAGCCTACTTGGTCACCATCAACCAAGTCCATAATGAGGGATTTCAGTCTATTATCCAAGACTTTTGTGAATGCTTTACAGTCTGCGGTGATGAGGGAGATTGGCTTGGAACTGCTACATAGGGTTGTATCTTTCCCAGCTTCGATAGGGAGATCTGGACCTTCCTTATCAAGGCTGGTAGAATTCCTGCAGCCTTAGCTTTCAGTAATGCAGCCTGCAGTGGGTGTATAAGGACATCCTGGAAGGTATTTAAGAACTCAGCTGGCAGTCCATCTCCTCCAGGCACCTTCCCTGGCAGCATGGATTTCAGCACTGCCTCCAGCTCCTTCTGATCTATGGATCTGTCCAACCACTCCAGTTGTTCAGGGTAGAGGCTGGGGTGTCTCAGTTTCCTAAAGAATTGTTTTAAGTCTGTCTTTGGGGGTGAACTTCGCTAGTATATAGTTTGCTGTAAAAGGCTAGAAAGGCATTGCTGATCTCCTCTTCATCCCTTGTAAAACATCCATCTGACTGCTTTATAGAGAGGATTCTGGAGTGCTCCTGCCTCTTTTTAAGTTGGTAGGCTAAGAGGTGTCCGGGTTTTTCTCCCTACTCCCAGAAGGTTTGTTTCAACCTAAGTAGAGCACACTCAGCTTTCTAATGCAGGTGAGTGTTGATGTAGTACCTATGGCCTATTATGTCAGGAAGTAAACTGCCTTGTAGTACTGGGTTTTCATGATATTTCCATTCTAGCTGTTTAAGCTTGTTTTGGGACTCCTCTAGGTCCTTATTCCACATTTTCCATAATTGAGAGGTGTAACTAATGCACCTACCTCCAATGTAGGCCTTCTGGTCATCCTGCCTTGTGGTGTCCAAGATGTCTTCAGGTTTGTTATCCTGAAGGAAAACCTTGATGTTCTCACTAGACCAGTGCAGAAATTCTTATCTCGTAATGTGGATGTGTTGAACCTCTATCTGCCTCTGTTGTTCCTTGACCATATTGGGGGCTGCCACATTAAAGAAATTGGGGTATGATCTGATATCATGATGCATCTATACACTGCAGACTGCCAGAAGAAGTGGTAGAGGTGAAAACAGGGGCTTCAAGCTTACAAGGGAAAGACACAAGCGGTGTAAAAAAACAGGCAGGGAGGAGGGAGGGTTGCCGGAGACTGATTAGAGTCTGCCGAGGCAGATTTGGCAGTGAACATTTTGTCAGCCTTGGTGGGCCAAATGGTCTTTTTCTGCTGGCAAGTTCTATCCTTCAATGTTACACAGGAGGCATATCAAAATCATGTTGAGGAAGTCAGGATGTCATACAGAAAACATCAAAAGAAATTTTGTGTCAGATGATAATTTATACACACACACACACGCACACACACTTAATTGGACCTCAAATGCACTGGGGCCCTTCTTCAGCCAAAGAAGGAGTAACCCCCTCATGCTAGGATAAATCAGAAACCTTTAGATGATGGGCCAACTGGAGAATATAGCGGAGGCACCGAAGAGCACGTGGGTGTCCTATCCTGATGGGCAGAGATACTAAAGTATGAAAGATGAAGTGCTGTACTGGGGCAAAAGTGGGGGAAATAAATAAATGGATTAAATGAAATATTTATAAACATTAAAAGATAGCTGAAACTACTGCTGAAGATCTAAACTATTTTTTCAATAGGGCTTTTTCATTATTCCCACTTTGATTCCCTCTTGATGGCATCAACCAACCCTGTCATTGACATTATCAGTGACTTAAAGATTATCCACCAGCAAGGTCATGTAATGCAGCCAAGCTAGAAGCAGCCTGGCTGTTGAGGATCTGCATTAGCAGTGGTAAAGTCTGGGTTCTGCATCCACAATAGCATTTTTTCTAGGCAGTATTGACAGCTATCTCCTTTGGAAACTAGACTGTTATGTCTGAGGCTGAAAACGCAGAGGCTTTATCTGCCAAGAAGCATAAATTATCAGCCTGTCCCAGTGGCTCTCCCGAAGAAGCCATCAAGATGGCGGAGACCTGGTATAAGAGAGAAATGGAGACAAGCCTGCTGACTTGAGAGCTTTGTGAAATTAAGGCCTCTTGGAGTGGGATTTGCTATCATCTGAATAATATCAATGTCACTTTAGAGGCAGTTAAAATTTCTGTGGAAGCCCTGGTGACTCAGGTGGAACAAACTGAAAGCAGGCTTAGCCAGCTCGAAGACTGGGCCTACCCAGTGGTTCACTGACTGACCATGGTGGAGGTAGACATCCGTCAACTTTGGGACCATATTAATGACCAAGAAATGAGGAATCAATGAAACAATGGCCAGCTCTTTGACTTGCCTGAAGGAGCAGAAGGCACCAGTCCTATTGATTTTCTCCAACGTCTGTTACCTCAACTATTACATTACCATTGGGACACACCAGTGGAAGAAGATTGGGCCCACTGGGTCCCATCAGGCCCTCTGCTGTCTTCCTCAACTAAGTGGCCTGACCCATAGTGTTCTGCCTGCTTCAATACCAAGATGGGGAACACATTTAGCAAAGGCACAAAATGCGACAGAACCTGTTTGGCTGAGAGCAAAACTTTCTTTGTGGCCAGACTAGCCTGAAAGAGTTTTGGAAAAGAGGAAGTCTTTTGACAGAGTTAGGGACCTAGTAAAATAAAAAGGACTGAAATGCTTTTTGGGACTCCCAGCCATCTTAAGAATCTATATGGGCAACACAGTTGAAACTTTTACTAGCCCTATGGAAGCCCTGCACTTTCTCCAGGATAGCCCCAACTTCCTGACTTTGGACTTTAATAAAGCCAACCATCACCAGGCAAAGCTAAAGCCACAACAGACACCACCAATTTCGAGGATCAAGCCTGCTATGACTACTACTGCTGACAGTCAGCAGATTGCCCACTTTCACCACTAGACGGACGAGTCCATGGATTGTGTGCCAGTGACAGTGGGCTGAAGTGCATTTCTTCTCCCTAACTTGGCTCAGCTATTCTGCCTTTGTTAACACTAGTTAAACATCTCTAGCAGTGATAGCGGCTCTTACTGACCTGCTTATTTATGTTTGTTTCTTTTTTCTGATTGATGTTTTTGCATGGGTCTCCAGGTAGTTTTGTATTATAATTAATGTCTTCCATTTTTTTCAGTGTAAAAATCTGTGTGTTAAATACCGTAACACCTGAGTAGGTGTTACGGCATTCATTTTATTTATTTATTTTTATTTATTTATTAGAACATCAGTTTAACAACCTTTGAGCCAGAGGCTTATTTACAAAGGTACCTCGTCACAGTGAAGACAAACAGTGCAAGAAACAAACATCAAGGCAGACAAAAATCTGAGTACATTTAGGAATCAACAAAAATACAGGCATTTGTCAAACACAGTATACAACAGGCTTATATTGCTTTACAGAGTAGACAATATACAGTAGTTACATGGAGATTGATTCAGTGGGCAGAATAAAGGTAAGGCTGGGTGGAAGACATCAGAAGAGGAGTGTGGGAAGATAGTAGCAAGTAAAGGTAGAGCTGGACAGAAGGTCAGAGAGCTGCCCAGTTGGCCTTGTCTGGGAGGATAGGAGGAGGCTTAGAGGCAGGTACAGCTGCGTGTTGAGAGCAGGTGATTTCTAAGACTAGTTTTAAAATAAGATAACGAGGCGGCATCAGTGACTCGGTGGAGGGTGTTATACCAACAGGGGGCTCTGTAGGTAAGCCCTTTGACCTTATGCAGGTTCTCGCCTGGTATAACCAGTGCAGTTTTGCAGGATATGTGGGTATGCACTGTAGGGTTTGGATGGTGGATAGTGGTTGACAGACCCGGTGGGGATAGCCCAAGGAGTGATTTTTTTGTTAGGAGGCAGGTTTGGTATTTGAGGCGCTCATCTAGGTTGAGTAGATTAGCCATGGTGTAAAGATGGCAAGTGTGGGTTAGACTAGGAGCCCCAGTTATGAGCCTACAGGCCTTGTTTAAGGTGAGGCGGATCTTGTGCAGGGCAGTCTGGTCTGCTGCACCATACACAGATAGGCCATAGCCTACCAGAGATAGAACAGAGGATGTGACTGCAAGTCAGAGGGCATCCGTGGGGAAGCAGTTTTTATGACGATAGAGGATACCCAGCCGAGTGTTAGAGGCTGAGGCAAGGGCAGAGATGTGGGCATGAAAAGAGAGGGCTGGGTCAAAGGTTATACCTAGGTATTTATAGGAGTGAACTAGCTCAATAGGGAGTTTAGAGGTGGCGTGGACTGGGAGAGGATAGTTACTGGATTTATTTTGGGGGTGGGCAAAGAGCATGGTTTTGGTTTTCTTTAGATTAATTATGAGCCTGTGCTCAGTAAACCAGGCTTCTGTGTCATTGTAGGATTCCTGCAGAGAATCCTGAAGTGAGATGGGATTACGGTCGGAGGCAAAGACTACCGCATCATCTGCGTAAAGAAGGATTTTACCAGTACATACACTGGGCAGGGAATTGAGAAAAAGGGAAAAGAGCAAGGGCCCAAGAATGGAGCCCTGAGGGACTCCAGAGTGGATAGGGCAGGTGCTGGAAAGTTTCCCGTTGATTTTCACACATTGTGAGTGGGCCGACAAGTAGCTGGAGCACCAGGAAACAGGCCCAGTGGCAAAGCCTAAGTGACTAAGGTTAGTTAGCAGGAGGGGGTGGGAGACAGTATCAAAGGCTTTTGATAAGTCAATGAACACTGCACCTGCTAGGGAGCCAGAGTCCAGTGAGGTGTGAAGAAAGTTAGAGAACTCCAGGAGGGCAGTATTGGTGCTGTGGCCTGCTCTGAAACCATGTTGTTCTGGGCAGAGGATGCTATATTTATCGAGGTATTCAGAGGTTTGGGTGGCCACATTTTTTTCTAAGGCCTTAGAGAGACGAGAGAGGATTGAGATAGGTCAATAACTGCTAGGGAGGGTCCTATCACCACCCTTGTGTATTGGGGTGATGGTAGCTATCTTCCAGGCAGAGGGAAATTGCCCTAGGCAGAGGGATTTGTTAAGGAGGCTGGTGATTGGTGAGATAACCAGATCCAGAACCTGATGGAGAAGACTGGGATCAAGGGAGTCATTGCCAATTGTGTTACTCTTTAAGGCCTAGAGTAGGTAAGGTCTGATTCCTGGGCAGTGACTCGGCACAGGTAGAACAAGGGGCATGGGAGAATAGGGACAGGCCTGGAGGGAGGGGGAGTGAAGAAATTATCAGGGAGCACCAGGCTAAGGTCTGTGAAAGATTTGTTGAAGTGGTTGGCAATAAGGACAGGGTCTGAGGAGACCGAACCATTAATGTTGATAAGCGAAGGTGGGGGGGAATGCGTGCCACCATTCAGCTGCTTAATGTTGTCCCAGAAGGTCCTAGCATTCCCCCATGAGGAAGTGAGGGAGGCTTGATAGTGCTCAGCCTTCACTTTGCGGATGGCCCATGTACATTTGTTCTGGGCAGCAGCATAGGCCATCCTGTCAGCTGGGTGGCCTGTTTCCATGGCAATGTGCCATAGATTGTCCCTGTGCTTAAAAAGTTGGTGCAGGTTGGGGGTAATCCAGGGGGCATGCCTTACTTTGGACCGGCGTGCAGTTATGGGTGCAAAAATGTTGCAAGCAGAGTTGAAGGTGTGGATAAAGAAGGTAAGGGCCATGTCAATATCCGGGGCGTTTAGTATAGGGGACCAGTCTATGAGGGCTAGGAGTTGCTTAAGGCCTTTCAGCCCACCAGGTCTAAGATGTTGCCGAAGGGTAGTTTGTGCTGTGGGTTTGGGCAAGGAGGTTGACCAATAGACCAATTTTGGGACTCCTTCATAACTGCCTTACCATGTTAACAGCTACACCATGCTTACTCATAGTTTTTCTCCCCTCATCTCCCCCCTCACCTCCACTGTTCACCTTGCCCTGACCCCTTCTGCAAATACACTATACTTTTTACCAACCCCACAAGCTCCTATGTTCTGTAACGCTATTACCCCCACTCCTTCACTCAATCCTGGTCCCATTTTCCACTCCTCCCCTGTGCCTCTCTCTTATCTGTGCCTAACACTTATGCTGTATTATACCTACTAATATCTTGGCCTCCTCCCTCCCCCTCCCCCTACCCCCCCATTCCACACTCAGTAGGGTCCCAGCCATGGTATAAATCCTCTAAATTGCACTCCCTCATCTTAGCCCTATTACTCCTAAAATCAGGTGTAGAGGTGTTGAGAAGTTAAACTTTGCCAGCGAAGTTTGGGAAAGAGGTGAAAATTCACACTTCGTAAAATTTGCAGAGTTCTAGATGACTGCCCGAAATTCACTTCATGCAATTTGCATGACATTTGCACCATATGTACATGTTGTTTGGTGCGAGGAACACAATTTGTGAGTGAAGTGCAAAATTTGAGAGTGGATTTGTGTGATCCGCCTGAGAATTTGCACAATTTGCGGACCGCAAAATGTGCGAAGTGCTCAAAAATCATTCTGCAAATTCCACAAAAGTCACGAATCCATTCACGGAGTGCATTTTGTGGACTTTGCACATCTCTAATCAGGTCACATAAATCCCAACACTGGTCCTAACCCTTCTCCAGTCTCTGGGAATATTACTACTAACCCTAGCTCCACCCTCAACTCCCTAATCCTACCACACGGTCTCAGATTTCTACATATAAATATTCACAGCTTCCTTCCAAAAATTGATCTAATTCAACCCTTACTTGTCTCGCTTGCCCAGGACATTCTCACCCTCTCAGAAACATGGCTCAATAACAAAACATCTGACCATGCTATCTCTATCCCTGAGTACACCATCATCCGGCAAGACCACACAGGTAGGGGAGGAGGAGTGGCAATGTACATCTCCTTCTCTATCCAGTCTGCTACTATCCTTTTCACTCCCCACCCCATGGCCTATGAGGACCTCATTATGAAAATGTACTTGCCTTTCTCTGTTTCCATCTTTGTAGCTGGAGTATACTGTCACCCAGGCCTCCTTTTCTCTGTTGCCTTGGATCTCATTACCACCATTGTTTCACACACATCCTCAGGCAAACTGTTTATTTTAGGGGATTTCAACAAAAATTGGCTATCCTCTTCCACAAGCAAGGCTTGTAACAACATAGCCACCCTACTCCTGACTCAACCAATCCTGGAACCAACCTGGTTAAACCATAAAACCCCAAATCACTCCCTGATAGACTTGGCCCTCACCTCCCACCCACATAGGATAATGCAATCAGGTGTGCTACCTGATGCCTTAAGTGACCTCCATATAATCTATATGGTGCACAAAATTCACAGGCCCAAGGCTCCCTGTAAAATCTTGCTAGTTCGCTCTTACAAATCATTGGATCTTGACCCTCTCCTCCAAGTCCTAGTTCACATGGACTGGGCCATCATAGCATCTGCAAACTCTGCTGACAAAGCTCTGGATTATTTCAAAGCTAAATTTCATAAATCCTGGAACCACCATGCTCCACGTAGACGCACCAGAGTCCTTGGAAACCAACTCCCTTGGGTCACCCCTGAACTGTTAACCTGCCAGCGAGCACGTGACAAAGCTTGGAAGCAACATATAGCATCTAAAATGCTTAGGGACTTTGAAGTCTACAGATCTCTTCTGAACTCATGCACGAAAGCTACCCAATTAGCCAAGGCCGAATACTTCAGATCTACCTTTCAACCCAACATAAACAACCCCTCCAAATTCTGGAAGGTTGTCCATACGCTTTTTTCCCCTCCTACAAGCCCTCCAGCCCCACTCATTAAAGTAAACAACACTTTCATAACCAACCGTGCCTCCATCGCTATGGAATTTAACTCTTACTTTACATCATGTGCCCCAGCTCTGTTGTCCTCTGTCCCTGCACTCCCATCTATCCTATCCTCTTCCACACATATCAAATGCAAACACTTCCAATCTCATCATCTCCCATTTTCCTTCACCAAAGTCTCCCCAACTATCACCCTAGATGCCCTCCTTGCCCTTAATCCTTCAAAAGGTAACTCACCTGATGGTCTTGACCCTAAACTCTTATACCTTTCAGCCCTTGCTATCTCTTCTCCTCTGTCTGATCTCCTAAACCTCTCATTCTGAACTGCATTTGTCCCAGCAGCCTGGAAGCATGCTATCATCCTCCCCTTACCTAAGGGCAGCGATCCTTCTCCTCCTGGAAACTACCATCCTATATCTCTCCTTCCTTCCCTTGCCAAGCTACAGGAACATCTGGTCCTCTCCAAAATCTCCT
Source organism: Neoceratodus forsteri (assembly GCA_016271365.2). NCBI lineage: Eukaryota > Metazoa > Chordata > Ceratodontiformes > Ceratodontidae > Neoceratodus > Neoceratodus forsteri. Next base: position 846,489,264 of record CM057449.1, on the reverse strand, counting down.
GTCTCTCAGAAACCTGCTTCTTCACACCTTTCCAGTCTGGTTTTTGGAAAAATCACTGAACCACTACTTCCCTTCTTAGGCTCACCGACTCCATTCTCTCAGGGATGCACCGGGGCCTAATTTCATCCACCATTTTTGTTGATCTTGCCAAAGCCTTTGAAGTGGTTTCCCATTCTCTCCTCCTAACCAACCTCTCTGCAGCAGGCCTATCTGACTCTACTACTAGCTGGTTCAGAGCCTACCTCACAGGTAGAATGCAATCAGTTAGAATAGCTGATGTTATATCCCCTCCACTCCAAATCAACGCTGGTCTTCAGCAGGGCTCAGTGCTTGGCCTTCTTCTTTTCTCCATTTTTTGGAATGACCTTATGACAGTCTGCACTTCGACCTCCACTCACATGTATGTGGACGACACAGTCCTGTTCACCTCCAGCCAGTCTCCCTCTGATGTGACTGCCAGACTCCAGCATAACTTTGATAAGATTCAGCTCTGGCTCAGCTTTCATCAACTTTTCCTCAATACCAAGAAGACCATCTCCATGACCTTTTGCACTAGGCAGAAACTCTCTAGGCTTCCCTCTATGCCCTCTTTCAACACACTTGATGGGATGATTCTAGAGGACACCTCCTCTTTCAGATACCTTGGGGTATGGCTTGACCAACACCTCAACTTCCCATGACACGTAGACACCATCCTCAAAAAACTGCACCCTAAGCTCGGCATCTTATACAGGAACCATAGTTGTATACCCAACTATGGTCCCTGTAAAAGCACTGTCAAAACCTCCCTTATTGTCCCCAGGGTAAGGGCCTCTATGGCCCAGAGATCCCTTTGCTATCGGGCTCCCTACTGGTTCAATTCCCTTCCAGCCAATATAGCTGACTCCACTAAGCTTGGTCCCTTCAAGGTCTCCCTCAGAACCCATCTGACAAGCACTCGCTGCTGCAACTACATATAATCTCCCACCTGCCCCTTACCTTCACCCCTAGGCTGGGTCTACCCTGTCTACTTTTGCTGTATATACCTGGGGTCTCATGCAATATCTGCTGACTAATGTAATAAAATATCTCTGGTTGCTACCTGACGTGGTATTTGTGTACCTATATTATGACTGCTGTGAACTACCTATTACCAAGCGTGTACCACCATGCCTGTAACACTGGTTGCTTTTTTAATCTAAGTGTTAGGTACAGTACTGTTTGTTTGCTGTGATGTATTGCTGTCTTGACAAGGTGCCTTTGTAAAGGAGTCTATTACTCAAAGGTCTGTAAATCGATGATCTAATAAATAAATAAATACTGCTATTGGCTAGGCATGATCTTGTTCAGAAGATGATACTCCCTACTTTCAACTTCTATGATGTAAACTACAGGGCTGCTCCCAAGTCTTCTATAACCAGGTTGAACACCCTCTTCAACTCCTTCTGTCGCTTCAAGCTGGACTCTCCCACTCAGACTTATCACTGTGACCTCCATCACTCTCTGTGATTTCCCTCAACTGACAAAAGACATCTTGCCTACTGTGCTAAATGCATCTCTAAATTTTGGTTTCAGTCACTTCCCTCATATCTATCCTCTTCTCTTTCCATCCCACCCCTGCCATTACCTCAGATCAAATGACTCGTGTGCTGGCTGTCCCTCACCCTTCTACCTCTGTAGGTCAGGAAGCATTCTTGTACTGCTTTTCCAAGCTCACTGCCATCTCAGATCTAGCACTCTTCTTCTCCTTACTCCCTCTCTTCATCCCTCCGCAACTTCCTTTCTCCTAACTGTAACTGCTCTTAGCTCATTAACTCCCCCACCACCCTCCCATGTCTCCATAAACCCCTACCTTGATACTCTCCCATTCTGTCTTTGATTCTGACCCCCCCCCTCTCTCTTACTCCTCCCTTTCCTTATTTGGTAACCTGTCATTAACTACCCACTTACTTGTGCTCACTCCAGTACCTGTTTTTATTGTGTAATTTACCTGTTGCTCCAGGCACTTAATTGTACTCACAGTTTAGTAGCTGCATGCTACTTGCCAGGAGCACTTCCTGTGTGTCAAAATGTTTACATGGTGTTTTGCATTTATGTACTGTGCATTATGTATTGTTGTTTCCTTGTACATTGTAAATGAACCTGTATGATTGTAACTCCCTGAACCCTCTCCCAAGAATGCATCGATAGACGAGCAACTTGTTGTTCAGTGTGCCTTTCCTGGTGAAACATTTCAATAAATAAATAAATAAATACTGTTGTAATGTTTTCTTGTTTTATATTGTAAGTGATGAAACCTCTTGGGTGGGGGGGGCATGGAACTACCTACTTTTTTTGTGAATCAATGGGCAAGCCTTGCATCCTGATACACAACCACTCATACTCTATGGATGGTAAGCAGAGAACTGAATAATTTAAACACTATCTGGTTTCTGTCTATATTGTTTTTGATGGTTGCTGTGTTTGGATATTACAATTTTGCAGTCCTGTTGGCTGTCTTGCCTCTGCCGGGGCGGGGAGAGTGGGGATGGGCTGAGGGAGATGGGCCTCTGACAATATGACCTATAAGGTCTGACTTAGGAACCTTTTGGGGTTAAATGGTCCAGTCAAGTACAAATATATTTTCCCCATATAAAAAAATTGGGGGGGGGGCAGATTTTTTTTTTTTCAGGAAACCCACCTGGTAAAACTGGAGTTGCAGAAGTTAACAAGGAGGTGGAAGGGACAGCTTTATGCTGCCACCTTTAACAGAAAGAGGAGAAGAGAGATGATAATTGTAATAAAGATGTTAATTGAGTCACTAACCATGTCCACAGGAATACTCAGGGCAGGTGGATCTTATTGGTGGTAACCTTAGAAAATACCCCAGTGACCCTGGCCTCGGTTTATGGACCCAAAGAGGATGGCAAAACTTTTTCCATCACTTTTCCCAAGCCCTTGTGGATCTTGGTTGGGGGGATTTTATTGTAGGGGGTGACATGAATGAGGTACCTGATGTCTTATGTGACAGCAGTGGTCAACCCACCCAACCAGATAGCCCTGAATCTAAGACCCTCTGTAAGTTAATGGGGGAACATCGGTTGCAGAATATCTGGTGATTAGGCCATGTTTCTGACAGAGATTATACTTACTATTCATCTTTACATGCAGCAGGATAGACATGTTTTTGGTTACTTCTGGCATTGCCAAGGGGACATTAGCCTCTACAATCGAGTCTATCCTTCTTTCAGATCATTCTCCTGTCACATTTATTTTCCAGCAGAAGGGGCCAGATCCAGAGGCACAGAACTGGCACTGTAATGTCAGTTTACTGTGAGGCACCCACTTTAAGTCCTGGCTGCAGCAAGAAGTGCAGGACTATCTCACCCTTAATTATACTGGAGTGACAGCCACAGAATGGGTATGGGAGGGCCTTAAAGCTAATCTATAGGGCAGAACTGCAGGTTATGCTTCAGCTCAAAAAAAAAAAGAGAGGAACTAGAGACTTCAATCCTTAGTGCAACAGCTAGAAACATTTGAAAACCAATATATCTGTAAAGCAGGGCATGCTGATCCCTCACTTATTCAAACTCTTAGACAAGAGCAGTATAAATCAATAAGCTTATCATGCAACAGGCAGAGTCTGGCCTTTACCAAACTCAGCAGGCTTACTGGGAAGGGGGGGAGAAGGCAGTGCATCTTCTCATCTATCACCTTAAGCAAATGGTAGTGGACAGTAAAATCCCAGAGATTAAGTGGAGGCAGCATGTCATCACAGACTCTATAGGAATTAGCAGAGTTTTCAGGAAATTTTATCTCGATCTTTATGCTTTGAAGCTGTTAGATGAGGGTGCTCAGGAAACTATACAAGATTTCCTGGCATCCATTATCCACCCTCAGCTAACGGATGATCAGGGACAAGGCTTAGAGGGTCCTGTTTTTACTCATGAAGTCCAGGAAGCTATAATTCAACTCTGTGGAGCAAAGCCCTGGTTCCTGATGGGTTCCCGATGGTGATTTACAAATCTATAGAGGACTTGCTAAGCCCCATGCTAGCTGCAAACTTGCAGGATGACTGGCAGCAAAGTGAACTATCACCACTATGAATGATGCCACCATTACAATCCTTGTCAAACCAGGTAAAGATCCATACCAGGGTTCCAGCTACCATCCCATCTCACTTTTGAATGTTGACTACAAAATATTGGCCAAGGTTTTTGCAAATCGGTTCATTAAATTCCTGCTATTCTTAGTCCACCCTGATCAAGCGGGGTTTCTGGTGGGATGAGATGGGGCAGACCATATCAGGAGGCTGGTCAGCCTGTTGTGGGCTTTGGCATCCTCGCTGGACGCTGTGGCAGCTGTAGCTCTGGATACTGAAAAGGCATTTGACTCCAAGAAATGGTCCTATCTTATGGCTGTTCTGTGTAAATTTGGTTTGGGAGATATTTTTGTTTGGTGAATTCAACTTATTTATACCTCAGCTCAAGCTGCAATCCTTACTAATGGGAGACTTTCTGCACCCTTTAAGTTGGGCAGAGGCACCTGACAGCATTGCCCCCTGTCACTGGCACAGTGTGTGCTAGCTATCAAGCCCTTGGCTCAGAAGCTGTTGGGGTTCTCCCTTATACAAGGTATCTCGGTTGGCCAGTATTCCTATAAGTCTAAGCTTTTTGCTGATACTATTTTACTAACTATAAAAACCCAGCTACCTCTGAACTAGCTGTAGTACAGCTTCTCAAAGATGTTTCGACCCTTTCTGGCCTTTATAATAACTGCAGTAAAACATGTTTCCCCCCCCACACTCTCACTGCACTGATACTATGTTATTGGGTACCGCATTAAATTGGGCATCCCAACTTACTAAATACTTGGGAATATATATTTCCCCTAGCTGGATGCAATGGCCAGCATTAAATTTCATCCCTCTGCTCAAAAAGCACAAAGAAGACATCCTTAGATGGAACACCAACTGCTTTATGTTATTCGATACTTGCCCTTCAAGTTTCCTGATTCTATATGGAAATAGTTGTCCACCACTATTTCAGATTTCTTATGGGAAGGTGGGAAAGCTTGTTTTACTGCATTGCACCTGATTGCCTCAAACTATAGTTGACTTTTGGGCTCCATGTTTTAAAGGATATTATTTAGCCTCTGGTTTGAGGCAAATTTGGATGTGGCTCAACACAGAAGAGGTATGGGCAGTAGCACACTGGTTAGATTTAGAGGCAGATATCAGTGGGGGACCTCCACCAGAAGGAATACTTTGGTATAAGAAGCAGCACGCATATTGTGCTCCTACTCAAGAGTTTCATTTACATGCTTGTCAGCAGGTAAAGACTATCATGGACTGACCTGGGATGTACCTATTCCATACTGGCCCTTGTGGCATAACACAAGGTTGAAAGTTGAAGGCCATTCATTATTCTGGCCCAGTTGGAAGAGGGGTGGTCTATCATGAATTGGGGACCTTTTCTCCCCAGTATTAAATATTTGAGATCTTTTTCTGATTGTGAACAGAAGCATGCCTTACAGTATCTCACCATTGGCAATATTTGCTGCTTCGCCACTTATTCTCCCCACCACGACAGTGGGTTCTCAGCCACAATTTCCAGGTAGAGATAAATGGGAGGAAATCCTTGGAAGCCCTGCTAGTGAGAAACAGAGCGTTACTCTGCCACACATTGGTCTAATTTATAAAGCTCTTCTTGATGTCTAAATCCCTGATACCACTCATGTAAAGCCACAAAGGTAGAAGCTGTTGGGCCATGCCCTTATAGATGATGAGTGGGACAAGATATGGGCCAAAACTTATGAAGCATGTAAGGACACAGCAGGCAGGTTGATGTAACTTAAGACTCTGCTTCTTTGGTACCACACCACAGCTCTATTACATAAAATGCAGTTGACCCATAGCTCTGAGTGCTGATGATGTAATATCACCTAAGGTACTCTTCTTAACTTCTTATGGGAATGCCCTAAATTTACCAATTGGTGGAATAACATACTTTCTCTTATAGAGAGGGTGTAAGCATGTTCTTTATTATTAATTCTTTGTTAACCAGGTATGGCCTACTAGGCAGACGTGCCTGTTTTCAGGGATGACCCAGAAGCATTGAGCTGGTTAAGTGACTAGCTCAGAGTCACACAGTATGCACGTTGAGGTTGTGGGAATCAAACCCAACTCTGATGGATGTACCATGCTCATTCACAGCTCATTACTCTAACCTCTAAGCTATACTGCCAGCCAACCTCTAGGCTATACTTCCTTGTGACACATCTTTGATTGTCTTGGGGAACACCCTGAGACTTCCTACCCATCATAAACCACACCATAACTGGTTTATGCTGCTATTACAGAAGCAAATGGACTTTTGTTCTGATGTTGGCATACCAAGTATATTCCTCCTATCGAGGAATAGATGGATGGCGTGTTTCACCTAGCCATTTTTGAAAGGTTAGCATAACTAGCGGTGGGGAGGAACTCTCAGTTTAACTAAGTATGGGACCCTTTTTTAACTACGTTTGCATTACAAACTACATCAGGTATGGCTGGTACCTCTCTCCTGGAATTCTTGAGGCCTTACTGCTGTGGTAACACAGGGAAGAACTGCTCTGTCTCCCTGCTGAAGGCAACATTTTTGCCAGCTATGAACCCACCTCTTTTCTCCCTCTTCCCCCTTGGGTAGTAGCACCCAGTTCTTGTTAATTCTTGTTAGTTGTCAATCCTTGTTATTTACTGTTAGGTCCCTTAACACATTGTTTTTATCTATTGACACTTAGATATTGTTCCTCTTTCTCCATGCTGTTTTGTGTCTTATTCATTGTGTATTGATAGTTGAAGGATTATTCTATGGACGAAACTATACTCATCTTATATGCTCCTTCCTGCTACACACAGCTATATTACTAAAATTATAAGGGTCATGGTGCACTGTTATCTACATGGGGTAACTGTATGGGCATCACATGATTCTTTGTGCATAACTGTATCTGTATTTATCTCAGAAAGCTTTGCAAGTCTATAATCCAATGAGAAGATTTCTGCTCTGGATGGGCTCTGAGATAGTATAAAGACAGTGTAAGGTTGAGCTTGTCATAGTATAAAATCCTCAATAAACTATTCCTTAAAAACAAAAAAAAAATGTTTAGCCACCACTTACCCAGGACCACAGATATGGTGGGTAATCTGCCCTGTCAGTCATGCATGGGCCTGTATCAAGTGCCTTTGCAGTCACAGTACAGCATGGACTTTCTCCTCCAGTTTTCTCACCTGAGGGTACTGGCATGCATAAAAACTTGGCATTTGATAGCTGACACTCTCCCCTTAAATGCACACCCACTGTGCTGCCACTTAGGTTCTACCAGGTAGCAGTCAAGTAACAGGATGCACCCCCCCATGGGAGGACAGCTGTCCTTGGGATGCTTGCTTCTCCATATCCCAACAATAGGGTACAGAAAAGAGGGGTCTGTAATGTGGGCACTGGCAATAGAGTGTGGGCAATTGCAGTGCATGGGAGTTCAGGTCATGATGCAGTGGGTACATGGTGCAGAGGACACCTTTTATCTCTCTGTCACTTTTGCTGCCTTGGTCAGCATTACCATATACCATTCACACAGTGAACACAACACGGTGAAATCCCTTACAGCAAGAATCTTGACAAGGTTTTGAGATTGTTGCTGTAAGGGACCCGAGAGCAAAATTTCACCCTTTGTTAATCGTTAGCCCCCCCTTTGAATTAACTACGAATCAGAGTTAGATATATTAAGAAGGAAAGGTGTGGGGTGTGGGGGCACAGCTTCCTGAGAACAAAAGATGCAATGTCTGACAAGTGAAATTTTGCCTGCTGACATTGTAGCATTCACTGTGCCACATGCTGGCAATTTCTCTGTCGATGCGGTGATTATATATATTTAGGGGGGTATTACCCTTTTCCTCATCTATACGGGGCAGGAAGAGGTGATGATATATATTTGTAGGGGTGCGAAGGGGCACAGCTCTCCTCGATGGGGGATGTGGGAGGTGGAGCCACATATATTATGGCAGCATGGGTGATACTAGATGGTCTCTGGTGCTGTGCATGGTACTGCTTGGTTTGTGCCCCCGGTCAGAGCACAGGTGTGGACTATTTCTGCAGTGTACACTCCTGCTGTCATGTGGCACTATTGACAGGAGCCTTCTTTTCCTGCGACCAATTTTCTGTGCTCCTATTGCCAGCATTCTGTTTGTTTTTGCCCTATAGTGGGTGAACTTTGATTCTTCCTCCCCTTAGCAGGCCCCCAAAGGATTGGAGTCTGTTCCTGAACCCAAATTATTGAGATAGCAAGTGGCAGCACTACCACTGTTCTACTTGACCAGCAAGATCTAAAATAATTTAATACTGCTCTGTAACTTTTTACATAAGTCCAGTACAAGACACCTTTGGGAAAATTAGATGAGTATTATATTTTAGGATGCTTCCATATTTTTCAAAATAGTTGTTGAAACTACATCAGCAATTGGATTATGTCAACAGTCAAAATCTTTTGACCAGTGTTTTGACAGAACAGAAAATGCCTCCAGAAACATATTTGACTCATTGAAAAAGAAACTGTGTAGGAAGCCATTTAATCTGTTAGACTATTTGGCCATTAACAGTACTTGGTACCTTCAACATGCTCCAGAGCACTGTATAGAAAAACTATTTTAAATGTGTGTATGTATCTTAGGTGGAAGCACCAAGTTTGGTTGACAATAGATCTGTCGACCACCCGCTCAGCAACAACACAAAATACCGACCTTGGGTATTGTTTCGCTTAACCCCAGTGTTTTCTGTGGGGGCTCTGCCCATTCACCCCAGATTTTAGGATTCTCAACTCCAGGTCAGAGTTGGTCGGGGAGGGGCATGACACCAGGGAAAGCGAAACACAGAAATGGACCATTACAGCGACTGTCACTGTAGTGGTCATTTTCTGAGTTTCACCCTCGGGGTGTCGGGCAAAAGGGGGCCACCCATCTTAGGCATAGAAATTATAATTTAGTAATTCAGTAATTATGTAAAATAACATTGGCCATATACACAGCTCAAATTATTGTTACCTGTAAAAGTGGACACTGTGACCACTTCGTGCCAATATAGTGATTTGTGCTCTGTTGTGCAGAAAAAGGGAGGAGGCTGGTATGGCAATGTGGGGCCAGTCTGCTAATGAGTCACTGAGTTATACATAGCCACATCCAGACCCTCTCATCCCTGGAATAAAAGCTCTGGCTGGGGAAAGGGTTAATGGGCACAATCTTCTGTACTTAGAGACAGGACACTGGAGGAGAGAACCATGTGACACCAGAGAGTCATATCAATTTGTGGATTACATGTGTGTGGGGGGTGATGGTCTTCCTGAAACATCTGAGGAGGATGCAGACCATGATGCCAATAAATAGGCAACGGGATAAATTGTTGGATGTGCTGGTTCACATCAATGGATGTATCACCATGGCAACAAGGTTATGTGACTGGCACTGTAAAATTCATTGTTCCCTCAAATGCTACAGACCAGCATGTTAGTAGGACATATGGGGGTTGCACACACACAAATCTGGAGATTTACATTTATATATAGTCTTGAGTGACATTGTCAAGGGGTATGCAACCCCAACCCCTCTCACAAGATAACTAATGCATTGAGCATGGTAAGACTATATGGTGGTGCTACAGGATACCTCTATGCACCACCACACTTTTTGCCACTTTGGATGAAGCTCCTGGTGTTTTCAATTACTTTGCCTTCAAACATTTCTTTCAGTGCTACTTTACAGACAGAAATCATGTCTCTTTCAATAAAAATCACTCTTGCTGTTTCCCTTTAGACACTAAAACATATCCATGTTTCTCCTCCTGTTCAATATTCTTGACATCCACATGAAATTTATGAGAATCTGAGAGCTTATGGTGCCATTGTTCTGCCTCTTAATCATCTAACTCTTTGATTATTCTAAAACAGTATAGAAATTAGTCTGACTGAATGATGGACCTCCTGTAGACATAACTGCAAGATAATTAAAAGGAATTAGCTCCAACACTACCACATTGAAATTTGTTGTGTAAGGGAAGAAGCTGTTCTGGCTATGTAATTAAGCTGACTCCTGGTGTTTCCCTAAGTGAAATGATGTCTTTTTTTTTACTATCAGTTGCAGCTAGGAGATATAATGCAGTTCTTGAATAGTATTTATAGAGGTATTGTAGTAATGAATGGTAAAGGCTGAACCTTGAAAACTAAATGAGCGCATTAGTATGGAGCACTTGAGAAGTCTCATTTCACTAATCCTTTATCATGGAAAACCCCGTGGCACACAAGGGGAGGCCCTGATGATTTCAAACATTGTGACTGTTTTGTGAAGGAAGATATTCTTTCTAGCACTGTTCTGTACTATCCAATCAAAGGTTGTTAGTAAATAAAACTATTTTCCTTCTTGATAGAAGAATAAAGGTTAAAAAAGATACAGCAAACTGACTGAGCTGAACAATGTTCCTGTAAACAACTGGATGCAAGGGAGATTTTCTAAACAATCGAGCAGTACATTTCCCTTAGAAAGGACAAGTGGCGCTGTCACAGTGTGAATAGGGTCACTGAAAATGAGAAAGGACACAGATTTAAATAACCAGAGCTTTACATGATGTTGATAAGTCCTGATTGTGCATGGCAGTAATAGTCATATATATGCCTTCCAGTCATTATGGCCAGGCCAAGACTGGGGCTGGCAGTATAGCCTAGAGGTTAGAGTAACGAGCTGTCTGCCCTGGGTCCCTGAGTGGATCCCTTTTGCTGTAGTTGCTGGGAGTGAGAGACGGCAATGGTCCAGACCCCTTAAAGCCATGGGCACTCACCAGAATGGCTGCCCACAGCCCACCCTGGCAGCCCAATGGGCTGGGGCAGCAGTGTACAGGGGGACCATATTGCCGCTGTGCCCTGCCAGTGGACATTGAGGGGATATGTAGACACTTATGTTAGGATTCCTGAGGCATACTATGTCCTGCATTGCTAGGCACTCCATGCTATTGAGAATGACATGGAGTGTGGGCACACCCCCAAACCCCCCATGGTTCATATCCACTTGGAGGGCCAGGAGATCAGGTGCACATCTGGCTAGTGCACCCCTAGTGAATGCCACATGGGGTACACTGGACCCCTGCTGTGTGGTATTCACACTTAGGGCTGTCTACGTGACTGAGATACATGACATGTAGGCATAATAAATCACGGCCAACAAGTGTCCCATAGGCAACATAAGTCCAAGAAACGTTCTAATCTTATGTACATTTATGTTGATGAAAATTAGTTTTGCATTTCAGACTCTTTTTGGTTTAGCTATTTATTTATTCTCTAAGGAAAATGGTCCTTTGTGATCCAGTGTACTTTAATGGTAATACAAATGGTAATATGATTATCTATATCTATAACTGTACAGTATATATATTAAATAATTGCAAAAAACATTGTTGATGCATCAGTTAGGTTTGTTACAAAATGGCAAAAGCAGAGAAATGTGGTGTTAGGATCTACAACACTAACACCCAACCCCCTGCTGCCACCCTGCAGACACTGACAGGCATCAGGGCTGTGCCTTGGAGTCATCTGCCTAATGCTCATCCCATTCCATAAGTAAAAAAGCTGAGATGGGTACAATATAGGAGAATGGGGGTGAGCATTTTGGGCAGATGACTCCAAGGCACACCCAAGATGCCTGTCAGTGTCTGCAGGGTGGGGGTGTTAAGGTTGGAAACCTTAACACCATATTTCCCTGCTTCTGTCACTTTAGTAATAGCCCTAACTGATGCATTAATCAAGTTTTTGCAATGAATTTCCTTACTTTTTTAGATAGTATAATCATATCCTTATTTTTCTGTGGGAGCACAGGGCCCTCTGGGCCCTGCTTTCCCATCCCTCCATAGATACGTATATGTATGTAGCTATGGCATAGCACTGCCCACCGGGCATAGCCATCTTATTACCCCACCTCATGTACACCAGTACAGAAAATGTTCAAATCTGTGCCAAAACATAACCCTGCATAACTGCAATGCCGTTCTGTACCACAGGTGTGAAAACACATTTTGAGCAGGATTTAAATAATGGCAGCTGTGACATAGATGAGGTTGGGTAAAAAGAAGGCTATGTTGAAAATCTGGGGGGAAAATATATAAAATTTCCAAACTTACAAGTGGGTGTACCAAGAGTGCAATGAATGGTCAAAAAGTTGGCATTTTTTCACATTTTATTATGAACATAGTCTTCTTATGACACCGCCTCCTAAACCCCATAGGTGAACATTTTCAAATCCGTCCCAAAATGCCATTTCATGTCACAGATGCGAAAACACATTTCAGGCAGCATTTGAAAAATAACAGCTGTACTGCTTATGAGGTGGTGTAAAAAAACTGGCTATGTTAAAAATTTGGAGTCAAAATATTAAAAATTACCAAAGTTATGCCCATACATAGAAACATTTCAAAGAACACTCATAACTCGGTCAATTTTTAGGAATTTTTTCATCAAATTTTCAACATGGCCTTTTTGGGACCCCACCTCATGAACACTGGCACTGGGTATCCAGTGATAATAGCACCATAATAAAGGTGACCGCAAAAACGGTGACTCATATTTGGCGCTTTTATCATAAGGTGACCATAAGGGTAGTGACCCACTGTGACATGGGGAAGGAAGGAGAGAGCGACTGGAAAGGGAGGTTAGTGAGGGGAAGGGGAGGGATAGGGAAGTGGTTTAACAGCATGTACTGGGACTGTTGCCACCAAGCCAGCCATGTGGTGTAGTGATGAAAGAGGCTGACCCCGGTATAGCAGATCCTGGATTCGGGGCTGGTGCCTGGGGGAGTGTAATTTTGCTGGTGCCTGCAGCTGCAGGACTTTTTTTTTTGTGGCTATGGACTTTACCCCACCTTGACATGCATGACCCTGGAGTTGCGAATCTAAAAGCAGGGGGGTGCAGGGGGCAAAGCCCCCTGCAAGGGAGAGATACGGGGGTGCAGCTGCCCACAAAACACTTTTCATAATGCCAGATGTCAGGTAGCCTACAAGTGCATATTGCCAATTAGATTTTTAGTGATATGTACTCACCATAATAACAATCACCGTTCAGCGATCGCTATTATGACATAGAACCCTGGCACTGTCATTTCGTTAATTGGTCCCAAAATGTGATTTCATGCAGTGACCTTCACCTTTTGGGCTGGATTAATGAAACAACAGTGAAAGTGTTTGTGACATGGGGTCCCAAAAAAACCATGTTAAAAATTTGGTAAAAAAATACCTAAAAATGGCATGGTTATGTACAGAAGTTCAAAATGCCATTGGAATACATTATATGGCACTTAGCTTGATTCATAAGTTTGTGATTCGGGTTCAAAGAGTGCAATTGTGTCCCAGTCCACAGAAGATGACAGTGGATGACCTTTGGAGATAAGTATATGGTAAAGGGGGCGGTGGGTTGGTGAGTACTCTGTGGGAGGGTCAGGATGGGACAGGAGGATAGCGGGGACGATGAGGGACTGTTTTCTTTTTTTTAAGAGACAAAAAAAAGACATCAGGGGATAGTTTTCTTCTTTACAGAAAAACATTAAATAAGTTTTGAGGGACAATGGGAGTGGGGTCCCCAGTGTCTCACACTGCTGGTGGGATCTTCCAGTGCCAGCACTGGGATTGGGCCCCCTGATGTCGGTAATCAAATAATAAACAGAAGGACTGCGGGGGAGGGATGGAACATCTGACGCCAGGGGTGAGCACATGAGTGTCAGATTATATTAAAACATGAAAAATTTTTTTTAATGAGAATCGGAGGGTGGGAGGTGCCACTAGAGAACAAGGAAACAAAAGGGAGGGGGTGCCACTACAATAGTTGGGCACACTGTCACACAGTGTCACAAGGAGTCTAGGAGAAATCACAGTGCAGCCAGCAGCATGAGTTCCAGCTGTGGCTGCAAAGTCAAGAAAATCCCACTGTTCTCATAGAAGCGATCCTCTTACTAACTTTGGCACCCAAGATTTTAGATGTGCATAAAAGGTATTTCTAGGCAGAATGGTAAAAAACAAAACTCAGAATGTAGCTGAACTGATCTCATTTAGCTAAGTTCTGATGTTTGCTTTTTCTATTACATTCATTTTTATGTTTGCTTGCACGCATGTGCAAGAAACATAGTGCCGCCATATGAGTTTTCGTAGGTGTGCCTCCCCCACTTCCAATGCTCTGCTCCCTTTTGCAGGCATGGCCGCACCACACCAATGAATGTTGAAGCTGTCTATGACAGCCATTCAGATGCAGTGGCATACAGTTGAAAGGAAAACACTGCTGCTCATATAGGCAATTTGCATACTGCCGTCCGTTGGCAGTATGCAAATTGCCTACATGTCAGCACTCACTGCATCCAAACTGTCATAGACAGTTTGCTCCCCACACACACACCTACATAGCATGCTGGGAGCCCACCCCAGCATGCTCATGAAGTCCCAACTCCCCCCACACACTGTATGGCTGAGGGGGGTGCTAAATCCCACATCAGATCCACTGCCCCCCCAACAGATTTCCAGGTGCCATGTTGGGAGCCCACCGCAGCATGGCAAATGTCCATATGGCGACGGAGGTGCCCAATTCCCTGTTGGCTCCACTGTACCCCACACACACACACAAAAAACCCTGACTTCCTGTTGCCACGCTGGGAGCCCACACCAGCGTGGCAAACATCCTTATAGCCGACAGGGGGTGCACAATCTCCCATCAGCTCCACTGCCCCCCAAAAACAACCTTCCAGCTGCCATGCTGGTAGCCCACCCCAACGTGTCAAAAGTCCTGTGTTGTCTTAAAATAAAATGACCTGTAAGAAAATACGGTCCTTCACTGACTGTCTTGACCCCTCCCCCACCCACGCCCACCCTCTGCACTCTGCCTCCCACACCCCTCACCCCATAGCTACCTCCGGAGTCTGGCACGATGATCTTAGGTGGACAGGGAACACGTCTGCACTCTTCAAAGCCGACTGCGAACTGATGAAATGCAGGTAAGCTGCATAATGGAATAAACAGGTTTTTTTCAACTTTGATGCGTATCTCAGGCATTTATGGGAATTTTTTCACCAAATTTTCAACATGGGGTTCTTGGGACCCCACCTCATGAATTCTGGCACTGTCATTTTGTTATTCAGTTCTGAAAGGTGATTTCGCGGTCACTGCACAGAACCACCTTTTGGGACCAAGTAGCAAAATGACACTGTCATAGTTCATGAGGTAGGCCCCCAAAACCCTATGTTGAAAATTTGGTAAAAATATTCCCAAAAATGACTTTTACCAGCACGAGTTGCGCAGTTCCTACACACGCTCATAATGTCACACATTTTTAATATTTTCACTCCATATTTTCAACATTGCCATTTTACCACACCTCCTTATGAGCAGTATAGCTGTCATTTTTCACATCTCACCCAAAATGTGTTTTCGCGCATGTAGCGCACAATGACATGATCGGTGTGTGAAATCAATGTTCAGGACAGATTAAGAAAATCACAGTGACACTGTTCATGAGCCGAAGTCTTAAAAAGTCTATGTTGAAAATTTGGTGATAAAAGTCCATAAACTGATTGTGTTATGAACATGCATTGTACACTTTCCACGCTTTATCATAAGTTCACAAATTTGTAATATTTTCTGTCCAGATTTTCTACACTGACATTTTTTCACACCTTCTTATGAACAGTACAGCTGTCATTTTTCACACCATGGCCGAAGTGTGTTTTCGCACTTCTGGGGCAGAAATACATGGTCGCTGTGGGAAATCAGTGTTCGGGACACATTAAGAAAATTACAGTGACACTGTTCATGAGCGGAGGTCCCAAGATGCCTGTGTTGACAATCTGCTGTAAACAATCCCCAAACTAATTACATTATGGGTGTGCATTGCACAGTTTCTATGCACGCTCATGACTTCGCCAGTTTTTTATATTTTCACTCCAGATTTTCAACATTGCCATTTTTTATACCTCCTCATGAACAGTACAGCTGTCATTTTTCACAACCTGTTCAAATTGTGTTTTTGCACCCATGCTGCCAAATGGCACAGTCACTGTGCAAAATCAACTTTTGGCTAATGAACTGATATTGCCACTGTTAATGAGGTGGTGGTCACAAAAAACCCATGTTGAAAAATTGGAGTGAAAATACCAATGAACGCCTGTGCCATTAGGGTTTCTGGTCACAACGCCCCACCCTGTAGAGACTGACAGGCATCAGGGGTGTGACTTGGGATTGTCACCTGTAATGCTCATACTATTCCACCCCCACCCACACCCTGTAGCCAGTGTCAGGCATTAAGGTGTGCCTTGGACTCTTTGGCCTCAAAGTTTGCTCCATTCTCCTATACTGCACCCATCTCATCATATTTCCTTATGGAATGGGGTGAGCATAAGGTCCAAAGACCCCAAGGTACACCTTGACACTTGTCGGTGTCTGCAGGGTAGGGTGTGGTGAAATGGCATGGCCATTATGCCTGATGACCCAAAGGCACACCCCAATGCCTGTTAGTCTCTGCAGGGTGGTGGTGGGGTTGGCTTCAGTTCAATACTTCGCTGTCATTCCCATTATGCATCTCTCTAACTCCTACACTACCAATACCAATGCCAATGCCAATGCCAGCAAGCAAACATTCGGCACTGACAAATGCTTGTTACATTTTTCTTTATTTTGTATCTCTTGCTAATGAGAAAAACAAGATGGCAGACACCACACAACTCTGCGAAAGTACACCAGGCTGTCTGCAACACTATGTGACCCTATCTGCAAAAGCAAGGTAGCTTCTTTGAAAACAATACTTTCCTGTGGACAAAACACAGCTCTGTGAAAATGCACCAGGCTCCCTGTGACACTATGTGACCCTGCCTGCGAAAACAAGATATGTCCTATGAAAACAAAAGTATTTTCATGCAGGACATCTAACTTTTCCCATAGGAAACAATGGGAAAATTGAAAATGTAATAACTTTTGAATGAATTAATATGTTTTTCATCAAACCTTCAAAAGACACCTCTATGAGGCAAAGCCTTTCTACCCTGAAAGTTTCAGATCACAAGATAAAACCATTTCTGAGATACAGGTGGACAAAGAAATGGCAACAAACATGTAAATTTAATGATTTTTTGAACTTTCATAACTCTGGAATCATTGAAAAGATTCACACAAAATGTTCCACTTCAAGAGAACTACCCTTAGAGATTATGCATGCCAAATGTGCAAATCCATTGAATGGTGCCAAACTTATTAAAGTAAAAAAAATGGCTTTAACACAGATGTTTCTACTCAACCCTAACTATACTGGCACCACCGTACCAGTATAATATAACAATGGGTGAGGGCGACCCCCCATAACGGCTGCAAAAACATTCTTGATAAAGCACATTAATAACCTGCAGAATTCTGTAATAAATCACTAGCAGGTTATTACAATATTTTCCTCCTCGCTGTCTTACTTCACTATATTTGTACTAGTATGCAGCTGCTCAGGGACATGTTCACTTGCACAAATAGAGCTCTCTGTTAAAACCTTGCACCAGTTATTACAAAAAAGGAGGTAGGAGGAAGTAGGCTGTTGGTAAAACTAGGATTTGCAGCTTATCCAGTAGGTAGGGAAATGGGCAGATTGATGGGCCAAGCAGTTCTTATTTGCCATAAAAAGTCTATTCTATGTAAAAAATAAATTCTGTGTAAAGTTTGTTTTATAAGGATTTTTTACACACCCTCAGTGTGTGATAATCTCATAAACACCTCAGGCTTTGTTCTTGGGGTTTATGAATTATCACACACCTCTGGTATGTGAAAAATCCTCATAACACTCACCTGGACAGGCATTATTCTTTATATATAATACTTGCACAATGTAGTTAGTGTTGAGTATGGCATTTAACGTTAAAGCCAAATATATGTACATCTTAGTCACTTTGGCAGTGTTACCCACAATTGCACAAAATTTGGCATGCATGATCTGGAAGGCAGGTGCCCAAGATGTGAGAGGTTTTGTGACCAGGTCTTATCTGGTTTCTGATCTACAGATGTGCAGATTTAGATAAAAATCTACATCTTTCTGTTTAGTTTTGCCATTTTTCTGCTCTTAGCTGCAGCCCAGGTAATAAAGAATTTTGTTCCTAGATGTTCAGGGTTAAAGGGACCTTTTATTTATTTATTTAGTTCTCTTTTGATAACTGGGTGGGTGTGCTAGACACAAGCTGTGACTATTTTTAGACACGACTCAGGTCCTTTGGCAAGGGTTTATGAAAAAACATTAATTGGTTTCAGAGTTTTAAAGTTTTGAAAATTTTCTTTAGGTCATGTTCAGTAGGGTTTTAAGATAACCTTCTGATATGTCACTAAAAGTTTGCTGTTACAAGTAATTTTCACTGAGAAAATTAGTGTTGTTCCTGTCATGAGAAAAAAATGGAGGGTCTTGATGGCTTCCATGTTGTTGTTTTTTTTTCTGCAAAAATATATACGAATGATGATTTAAGAAACAGACACTTGAATCTAGATAAATGGGATCTGTTTGCTTTTTTGAAATTTTACCCAGAAATATCTTTTCTGGACACCTCCAAATCCTGAATGCCCAGCTTAGTGAAGGGAGCTGTTTTCCAGGCTGTGAGCTATTAATAACCCTGCCAAATACAAAGTTCTGTGACAGAGAAATTGTTAGCTCGCACCCAGCACATCTCTTAATGGGACATTGCCTTTGTTAGTGCTGTAGTACAGCAATTAGTAACAAACATAATTTTGGTAGCACACATGCCAAAAAAAAAAAAAGAAAGAAACAAGTAGAACAAGAAAAACTCTGAGGCAACTGAGTTTATTGAAGCACATGCCCGAGAGCACAGCATTAAGACCCAGTACTTCAACTTGTAAATGGGAAGCTTCAACAATAGGCTTAGTGCCATTTTCTTGGGCTTGTAATTCAATAAACTCAGTTGCCTCAGAGTTCTACTTGTTCTATGTGTGTGTGTGTGTGTGTGTGTGTGTGTGTGTGTTAGTGCTACCAAAATCGTGTTTGATTCTGTTTAGCCTGGATATGGCTAGCACCCTCTCACCACTGAGTGTGTAGCTTTGTGTGTTTGTTAATAGTGCAGTTAGTACTGATGCAACTTATACCCATAACTTTTTCCTAGTAATAATACACAGTTCTTTCTCGGGAATATCTTTTATACTCAATAAGTTAAGATTTCTGATTATTCCTCTTTCAAATCAAAGACACTGCTTTTTGCCATTGTTTTCCTATGAACGGATGTAGCAATGACAGGTCCAGAGATGGACTCCAGAGTAGTTGAAGAGAAGAAAAATCAGCATTACTGGTTATCCCCCTTGCTGACCCCAATACCAGTGCATAAAAAATACCGCACTCTTCCCATCTGCATGTTTCTCCCCCACCACTCTCTTCCCTTGCTGACTCCAATCCCAGAGATTGATAAATTCCTTACTGTCTCCTTATGCATGTGTCTCCTCCCCCCTTCCTGATCCCATTTCCAGTGCTTGAAATATTCAACAGATGATGACTGGCACAGCTCTTCTGTCACCCCTCAGCTGGTCCCTTCTTCATGAATAATGGCAGACACATCAATAGTAATCAGCTGCTTAGAGTTACTATTTATGTGGCATTGCTCATTCCTGTGCTTGTTTTCTCGCCCCCCCCAAAAAAAAATACATGGATCTTTTCTTTTTGTTTACAAGTCAATTGGGGTGCCAACCTTGGTACTGCTCAATATCATCCCCACCCCTCCAGATCACCTGCTCACCCAACAGATAGGTGATGACACCAGGGTGCCCACCACTGGTGCTTCTGAAAACTATGCTGACACTGCAGTTCCCAATCCTGGTGTCGGTCTGGTCCCAATGCAAAAAAAAAAAAAAACCTGACCCTTGTAGATCTTTTTTTAAACCTGAAAAGAAGTAAATGGTCTCTTGTTCATCTCAGATCCCCGACACCCACCCTGACTCCATCACTTACCACTCACCACCACACATCCCCCATACACCTTCACTTATCTAAACAGGGTCACTTATCACAGATATAGTCTCTGAGTCAAAAGATGTCCACCTACAAAAACTGTGACTGCAAGATGAGGAAATAAGGCCACTACAGTTAATGTACTATACTTCAATGCATTTTGAACTTTTATTCATAACTTTGTCATTTTTAAATATTCGTTACACCAGATTTTAGCATGGCCTTTTAGGGAGTCCAATTCATGAACAAAGTAGGTAATTTTCTTCAAACCTGTGCTAAAAGGTGATTTGGTAGACACTTTGTGAAAGTCACGTTTCAGGTCAGATTTGAAAAATGTCAACTGATGGGTTCATGAGGTGGGGTCATAAGAAGACTATGTTTTTTTTTTGTCAAGTATTTTTTACTCCTGTCACGGTCCCAGGAGACTCTCTCAGGCATCCAACTTGTATCCTGCCCTGCCTGAAGCTCTCCTCGGCTGTATCTTCCACATTTCTGTCCCTGCCTCACAGCTGGCACCTTCAGCTTAACCCCTCTGGGGTGGGGCCGCCCCTCCTACTTTGGGCACACTTCAAACTTTATAGACTCCAGCCACAGATGTGAGCCCATGGGCAGAGGATCTGTGGATGTTGACTAGGTCAAGCCCAGCAGTGGGCATGGGAGTTGATGCCGTTGTCTACCCTTGGGACCAGGTTTTTCCATATTCTATCTCCTCCCAGTGCATGAGCATGCCCCAATGCTATCTGGTGCATGGCTACCCTACCAACGTCGGCCACGCTGATACGTGCCTGCCCAGCTTGCTACAGTACCCCTGGTCTCCACCTGGGGTCTGTGGCTAACCGGGCCATCCCATCCCCCTCAATCCGGGAAGGAGAGCACCACACAGGTGCTCAGTCCTCAACCCTTCCCCTGCCATCCCCCAGTGCCTGAGTCCATTCCTGAACCTGGGCCACCGGCATGGCGCGAAGTGTGGCATCCAACACCTCAACCATCAGTGCCACCGGGCAGGCTAAGAAGACTATGTTGAAAATTTGATTTCATTTATATATTGTTTGTCTTATCTGAAGATGACTCTCTGTGGTTACTTGCATGATCTTGTCCTTTTCCTGCTTGGGAGGTGTGTTACAGTTGGAAGCCCTAATGCCACATTTCCCTACTTTTGTGGCATTAAGTTGAACCCTAACTGGTGCATTAATGAAGGTTTTTTTTTTTGTAATGATATATATGTACATATATATGTATACTGCAAAAATCTTTGTTAATGCTCTAGTTAGGGTTAAAGTGACAAAAGTAGGGAAATGTGTCATTAGGGTTTCCAACACCCAACCCCCACCCTGCACACACCAACAGGCATTAGGGGTGTGTCTTGGGATCATCATCCCTAACGCTCACCACTTTCCATAAGTAAATAAGCTGAGATGGGTACAGTATAGGAGAATGGGGTGAGTGTTAAGGCTGATGACCCCAAGGTACCCCTGATGCCTGTTGGTGTGTGCAGGATGGGGGTGGGGTATTATGGTTGGAAACCCTAAAACCACATTTCCCTACTTTTGTTGCTTTAACCCTAACTAGAGCATTAATGAAGTGGTTTGCAATTTATTTCTGTAGTTTCTGAGATAGTAGAATCATATCCTTATTTGCCTGTGGGTGCATGGCCCTCTGGCCCTGTGCACCCATCTCTTCATAGATGCATATATGTATGTAGGACAACAGTGGCCAAATTGTCAGCATAGCCATCTTATTACCCCACCTCATGTACTCAGTATAGAAAATGTTCAAATCCAAGCCAAAACGTAATTCTGCATAACTACAATGCCATTCCGCACCACAGGTGTGAAAACACATATTGGCCAGGATTTGAAAAATGTATTTACTTACTTAAAGTTCTTAATTGGATGGACACACTGAGCTGGAGCTAATTTCCAGGTGTGACCTGGGGGGAACGGAGTAGGGAGGTTGCATTCAAAAAATAGTTAAGCAGATAAATTTATACAATTGTTAAAGTACATCCAAAAATCTGTTCAAACAGGATTGTAATACAGTTGGGATTTAAACAACACTATACTGTACAGACAACTAGTTGTTTATACATTTGAGTTACAGATATGTTGAAAATATGAAGTAAGGTAGTAGAGTTGGTGTACAAGGAAAGATTAACAGAACTATAAGAGGAAGAGAGATTAGTGATTATCAGTAGCAGCAGCAGGTGCTGGATAGTTCAGTTTCATGAGACAGAGCACATTTTAAGAGCAAGAGATATTGGGCCTGTCTGACTTGGGAGGAAAGGGAGAGCCAGTGCGAGGGCAGTCTGTATGTGAATGCCCTGGAGCCAGAACAGAAGGAGGTCCATGGTAGGGAGAAGCTGCAGGTGTCTTGTGACCGAAGGGGACAGGTAGCTTCAGAGGATAGAGACAACAGAGAAGAGAGGTAAAAGGGTAAGGTCCCAAACCAGTATTTAGAGGTGAAGAGTGTGGAGTGTAGCATGTGTCAGTGGTGGAGGGAGGTAAGGGAAAAGGATTAGTAGAGGGGCATTGGTGAGTGCGAGGGGGCATTGGAGAAAGTGACAGAATGCATTGTAGAGGGAGTCCAGCCTGGTTAGGAGGGAGTTGGAGGCGATACCGTATACTACATATGCATAGTCAAAGAAAGGGATGATCATTTTGGTCAGGAGCTGATGCTGAATGGCTAAGGAAAAGGCTTCTTTGTTTCTATACAGCATACACAGTTTCAGGTGAAGTTTTACCTTGATATGCTCAATATGTTTTGTGTAGTCTAGATGGGAGTCATGCCAGACCCCTAGGTATTTATAATGCAGGTCTATGTCCAGTAAGGAGCCATCCAGTGTGGAGAAAGTTAGGGGGAGTAGAGGTTTGCAAGTTTTGGGGAGTTCCAAATGTCATTGGCACTTTTTTTTTTTACATTTACTTTTAGTAGGTTTTTGTCGAACCAATGGAGGATTGTGTGGAAGTCAGCTTGGAGTTGGGATTGGATTATATTAGTAGAGGGACCAGTAGTGAAAAGAACAGTGTTGTTGGCATACATATGTACCCTAGCTGTAGATCATGCCAATGGTAGATCATTTAGAAAAATTTAAAATAATATTGGGCCCAAAATGGAGCCTTGCAGAACACCTGCATGGATCAGAAGGGGGGGGGGGGAGGACTCTGCCAATGCGGACTTGTTGGGTTCTGCCAGCAAGATATGAGCTAAACCAATGTACAGATTGAATGTACAATGTAAAAATAGCAGCTGTGGCATACATGAGGTGGGGTAATAAGAAGGCTATGTTGAAAATATGGGATCAAAATATTTAAAATTTCAAAAGTTATGAGCATGCATAGAGAAATTGCAATGAATGGTCATAACTTTGTTATTTTTACATATTGTGACCCATATTTTCAACATTAACTTTCTTTTGACTGCACCTCATGAACAAGGTCAGGAACAATTTTCAAATCCCGCCCGAAAGGTGAATTCACCAATTGATTGTGAAACCACCTTTCAGGTGGGAGTTGCATAATGACAGTCATATTGTTCATAAGGTGGGATCGCCAAAAGACCATGTTGACAATATGGAGTCAAAATGTCAAAAAATGACTAAGTTATGCATAACATTTGAAACTCCCATTGAAATACTTTGAACCGCATTTAATTTAGTTTCTCATATTGCAGTCACCGGTTCCAGCAGCAGGATGTGTCTTTGATCAGAGAATGGATCTCAAACCTGAGACCTGTTCAGGTGAGTGAGGGTGTGTGGGGGTGTACTGGGGTGTGTGGGTCAGCGAAGGACTTTTTTTTTGCAGGGAAAAAAAAGTAAACATTGAGATATGTTTGGGAAGTGAATAGGAAGCTTCTCCTGGAAAGATATAGGAGTAGAAATAAATGTAAACAAGGAAGAGTTCAAACGGGAAAGTGCAAACTATCTTAAGTCTGCTATGGGCTAAAGAAGAATTAGCATGTACTGTGATGATGGTCTACATCAGTCTCCCAGGAGACAGCTCAGCTTGGTATTCCACCAATCATATGGTTCACGGGCATTACACCTGCTTCAAATTTAACTGAAGGATAGGCAGGGACAGTTTGAGAGATGAGTCCTGCTGTTTTAATGTATTTGGTAGAGTATTTATTGAAATGTTACCTTACAAAGTTGTTTACAAATCTGGCAGAACCATGATCTTGTGGGTGCTGCAGGTTTCAATTGAAACAAATCAAATGTGTTTCGATTGCCTGGCTTTAGTGCTACTTTGTTCCCAGGAGCTTCACATTTAGATTAGAAACATGCCGGCTATGGTTGTTTCAACTGGTGCATCATCAGGGAATGTTTTTATGTATTAATACAGGGGTTTGGGGGCACCACTAGTCACCAGGGAAAAGGCAGCTCACTGCTATTACTGCAATCTGCCACACGAGTTCCAGCTGCAGCTGCAGAAGTCAAGAAATCCCCACTGTTCTCATACAGAGAACATGGGGAAAGCTACTATCACTAAGCTGGACAACTGAGATTCTGGGTGTCCGCAAAAGGTATTTGTGACTCCTATTTTCAAAAACAAACAGCAGAATCTAGTTAAACAGGGCCCATTTACTGTAGCTGGGTTCTGATGTTTGTTTGTCAAAATGCCAGCATTTTCATGTACTATAGAATGTTTTCTTTTATCATTCGACCTGTTTTTTTTTGGGGGGGGTCGTACTTCGATGTTATCCCAAAAAAGTTCAACATTTAAAAACTGTCCAATATTTTTTAACCAGACCATCCAAAAGTACACCCTTGTCATAGGCCCCATCATCCCTGAAAAATTAATGGAAAAAATCCATACTGTCTAGGCTGAAGGTGAGAGCAAAAATCCCCATGTTAAATATAGGGGAAAAAGGTTGGGTTGTTTTTTCACTTTTGTGACTCTCCATATCTCAAAAACCTTACAAGTTGCCGGCATGAAACATTGCACAACATGAGACTCTGACAGCCTGATCATGCATGCCAAGTTTTGTGCTAATTCTTTAAATGATGGCAAAGTTATTAGGGTGTGAAAAATTGGGTTTAACGTTAAACAGTCTGCTCAACCCTAACTACAGAGGTGCTAGTGTACCACTATAATATATTATATTGGTGCTGTCACCCCCCTATATTTAGGGTTGAGTAGGCAGTTTACTGTTAAACTCCAATTTTTGCACTTAATAACTTTGCAAATGTTCAATAGATTTGCATGTAATTGTGTATTTGCGGAATTGTGGGGGTAGATCTCTGGATGTGCCAAGCTTCATTCTGGTCAGATTGTGGATTCTGAGATCTGGATAATGCAAAAAGTAAATTGTTGCCATTTTTTCCCATTGGTTATAATGGGTTTTTGTCTGACACCTGTAGCACCGAGAAGGTTTGGAATTTTGGTCTGACATTTTAAGGGTAGAAAGGAGCTGATCCACAGATGTGCCTTTTGCTGTTTTGGTGAAAAAGTATTAATCTGTTCCAAAGTTATTTAATTTTAACATTTTCATAATTTGGTTCTGAGCATGCTCAATGATTACCTCAAGCTAGCTGTATGAAACAAAAAAAAATAATTTTTTTGTATTGATGTAATCTTTTCTTGGTGATGGAGAAATTCTTTTTAATTTGCTACCATCTTGTTTTCTCTTTTTCCATAAAAATTCAAATTTAAAACCCCACAAAAATGACATTCTGACACTGACCCAGTTGCACTGAGGGCTGAGGTGCTGGATGCCTTACCTCTTGCCACACTGGTGAACAGGGTTCAGGAGTTAGTTCTGGTCATTGGCAGGAAAGGACTGAACATCCGGAGGACTGCTCTCCACTGTTAGGGAGAGGGGGTTGTGGATCACCAATGCATTGTGACCCCCGATGGAGGCTGGGTGTGCTGCAGTCAGTATTAATAGTAAGGGTAGACACAGTGGCAGATGTCCTGTGGGTGGGCACTGGAGCATGCTGATCACACTCTGGATATCACTACATGTTCATGCCTCCAGGGTACCATAAGTAGAAAACCCTATCAGTGCCTGCAATGATGCCCTCTGATGCAGTCATGTTCCCTCCAGTCCTGGACAAAGCCCAGTCTGAGTGGTGGGGGGTCAAGGTGATCTCCTTCTCCCTCCTCATGACCCCCTGTGAGGCCACTCTGTGGTGTGGTAAGCCACAGTCCTCCCCATTCCAGCAGCTGAGATGGAGGCCCAGGCATTTGGGGAGTATTGAGGGTCTGCATACAGGGGCTGATAGGGGACCTGGCACCATCCCAGCAGAACCCAAAGGAGATAAACAAAGTTAAAAAAAAAGACATTCTAGCAAGCAACCAACACAAGTAGCTTGCATATTGGTACCCCCTTAGCCAGATTCTGAACTTAACTGTTTGAGAAATGCCCTTCAAATTAGTTTTTTTGACATTATAAATCTTTTTTCATATCATGTGATACGAAAAAATATTCTTTTTTCATATCATGAGTCATGAAAAAAGATTTTTTCTGTATGGGGAATCAGTGTATTTCAATGGGGTTTTCAACTTTGATGCATAACTTTGTCATTTTTCAAGATTTTGACACCAAATTTCCAACATACCCTTTTTGATACCTCACCTCTTGAAAAAAAATTTGTGTGGTTTCACAAATCCTGCCTGAAAGGCGATTTTATGGGCAGTTGTTGAAATCACCTTTTGGGCAGGATTTCAAATTTTTCACCATACTTGCTCATGAGGTGGAGTCATAATAAAGGTATGTTTCCACATCTTGAGACTCTGACAGCCTGACCACACATGACAAATGTTGTGCTAATTCTTTAAAGATGGCAAAGTTATTAAGGTGCAAAAAATTGTGTTTAACATTAAACAGCCTGCTCAACCCTAAGTGTGGGGTCAAAATATGCTAAAATGGCCAAGTTGTATGCATCTGTTGACATTTTGCTGTGCTTGCTCATAACTTTCTTAATTTTCAATATAGTATTTTAACCCCTAATTATCAACATAGCCATTTCTTTACATTACCTCACAGATGTAACAGCTGTCATCTCACCTAAAAATGTATTTTCATGCCCCTGCCACAGAATTACAATGCGGTGGCAAAGAACAATGTTTTGGTGGGGATTTTACAATTTTTACTACCGGGTTGATGAGGTTTGGTAATAGGAAAGCTATACTGACAATTTTGTTGCTGTTGTCCTACAAATGGAAGCGCAAGGCTCAGAGGGCCCTGTACTTACCCATAAACATACATACCATATACACATCTATGGAGGGATGGGGGTGCATGGCCCATAAGGCCCTGTGCTCCATTAGACAAATAAGGATATGATTATACTATCTCAAAAAGTATGGATGCATGGGAGTCCTGGGCCCTCCTGGCCCTGTGCTTCAGCAGGAAAATAAAGATACTATTATACTATCTGAATAAGTAAGGAAATTCTTTGCAAAAAAACTGTGTTAAGAAGAAGAAGAATCAGCATTTATATAGCGCTTTTCATACATCCCAAAGCGCTTTACAAGCAATGCTAGACTGGTAGTGAAGTGACTGAATGTGTGGTGGCAGCCATATCGCACATCATCACCTACACACTGCCTGGATAATTGCATGAACCAGTTTATGGGAAGGGGAATATTGGCCAGGACACTGGGAATGTTCCCTACTCTTTGCGAAGAGTGCCCTGGGTTCTTTTACTTCCACCTGAACACCCACCAGGACAACACCAGGATGGGCAGAAGGGACCTCGGTTTAACGTCTCATCCGAAGGATGGCACACCCAAGCAGTACAGCATCCCCCAATACTGCACTTGGATGCCAGCAATTTTTAGGTGCAAGTCCAATCCCGGTGTGGGACGAGAACCCCCGGCCTTCTGGTCCAGAGGCGGATGTGCTACCAACTGAGCCACGCTGACACCTATGTGTTGTTAATGCAACATTTAGGGCTTGGGCTAAAGCAACAAAAGTAGGGAAATGTGGCTTTAGGGTTTCCAACCCTACAATCCCAATGCCACCCTAGAGCAAGTCAGGGGAGGAGTCTTGTTAGGGGTTGTCAACCCTAAAGCTCACCCCATTCTATAAAGTGCAAAACATACACATCTAATGACTCAGATCCTGATTTACTTTAGGGGTTGGCATTGGGGTTTTTGTGTAGGAAACCCTAAAGCCACATTTCCCTACTTATTTCACTTTTGCCTGAATCCTAAATGTTGCACAAACATAGCTTTTTTTTTGCATATAATATCTATCTGTCTATCTATCTGTAGTCTTTACAAAAAAAAAACTTTATTAATGCACCAGTTAGTGCTCAAGTTAACACCATAACAGTAGGGAAATGTGGTGTTAGGGTTTCCAAATGTAACTCCTTACCAGCACCCCCAATCAGCAAAAGGAAAAAAAAAATAGGGTTTTAGGTCTCTGGGGTTTTGGCAAATCAGTGGTGGGTCTTCCTTGGGATTATCAACCCTAAAGCTCATTCTTCCCTCCCAGCCCAGATCCTCCAGTCCAAAGCAAAAGGTACTGCTCCAAGCCACTGCCTCATAGTGATACACTCTTCAAAAGTAAAGAACTATGTCTTGTCATATGATGTCAGAACAGTCTGTTATAGGGCTCTGCATGAAGAATAGGGATAAAGTCTGACATTGTTTGTTCAGGGAATGAATTGGGCATTAGGGTTGACAGCTCCAAGGAAAACCCCACCACTGATTCACCAAGACTCCAGAGACCCAAAACCCAAATATTTTTTTTTTCCTTTCGTTGCTTGCGGTGGTGTGGGGGTGGGGAGTCAGGAATGGAAATCCATATGTCATATTTCCCTACTTTTGTGACATTAACTTGAAGCCTAACTGGTGTATAAACAGTGCTTTGCAAAGAATTTCCTTTCTTTATGAGATATTGGAATCAAACCCTCATTCATACAGGTCCCTTCAGGACTTGTGTGAACAGATGCAGATTTCCAGGGCCCTTTGGTCATCACACCAAAGGAAGACTCTATCCACCTACAGAAGTGCAGGGTCCTTGTGGGCCATGCAGTTCACTGCAGTGATGATGTCAAGAATTCATGGGGTTTTCTGATGGCCTATGGAAGTGCAGGGCCCTCTGGTCCCTGTGCTTCAATGTGGCCGGAGATAAAAATGCATGGGCAAGGAGTCAATCTGTCAGCTAATTCATAGGGACCTCTGCCACCCTCAGGGGTGAGGTGTAGGGCCATATGCCAAGAGAAGAGCTGTCTTCACTATGTGATATCTGGGCACATGAAGGCAACCCTGCAGCTTTGATTCCCTGGCTAGGGGATATCACATAGCAGCACCATGCCAGCACCCACACCCCATGTATGTGGGTCACTGAGTCACCCCTGATCTCAGGTCACTGGCACAGGATCACAAAGCATATCAGCTGTGGTGGAGACTGGCAGTACACACAAAGTTTCTAGTTTCTTAATGATTATTATTGTTTTTTTATTTGGACCCCAAATTTTCAAGATAGTCATTTTATGACTCCCTTATAAACATGACATGTGTCATTTACAGTATATTATCTGAAACATTATTTCACACCACAAGTGCGAAAACATGTCTTGCCCAGGATTTAAAAAATGACACATCATGTTTATGAGGTGGTGTGTAAAAATGGTTGTGTTGAATGCTTGGAGTTAAAATAATGAAAATCAGCAAAGTTATGAGTGAATGTTAAATTATATTGCAATGTTCACTTATAACCTGGGAATTTTATCAGATTTGTTCACCAAATTCTCAGCATAGCCTTCTTATTACCCTACCTCAAGAACCCGCTAGGTGATATTTCTCAAATCCTCACTACAATGCCATTCCATGCAACAGGTGAAAACAGATATATTGGCTAAGATTTAAAAAATGACAGCTGTCATGTTTATGAGGTTGTGTGAAAAAAACAAATGGCTATGTTGAAAATTTAGGGTCAAAATATTGAAAATTACCAAAGTAATGAGAGTGTCTAGAAAAATTTCAATGAACGCTCATGACTTTGTCAATTTTATATATTTTGACCCTACATTTTCAACATAGCCTTCTTATGACCCCACCTCATGAGCAAGGATGGTGACATTTTTCAAATGGTGCCCAAATGGTGATTTCACAAAGTGATCATGAAATCAAATTTCTCACCAGATTTGCATATTCCACCTCCATTGTTCATGATGTAGGGTCCTAAAAAGGCCATGTTGAAAATCTGATATAAAAATATTCAAAAATGGTAAAGTTATGAATAAATGTTCAAACCCTTTTGAAATACATTAAACCATACTTACTTGTTTTCTTATATCACAGTCACTGGTTCCAGCAGAAAAATGTGTCTTCAATTGGAGAATGGAAATACACCATGGGACACGTTCAGGAAAGTGAGAGTGTGTGGGGTTGGGGGGTCAGATTAGTGTGTGTCCAATTTCTTTTTTACAGATAAAAAAATAATTGAGGTATGGTTTTCATTATTTCGGGGGACAGTTACATTCCAACATTAGGGACTGGGCACATCAGTGTCAGGCTACTGTATGGTTGCACCAGGGGTGGGCACCCTGCTGCCACCATAAACATACTGGGAAGGTGGTGACCTGGATGGGATGGAGGCGAACAGGAGCAGTACCAGGGGTGGACATCCTGGTCAGCTACAGTAACATAAACATTGGGAAGGGGGGATGAGCAAACTTGAGGGAAAGGGGGGAGAAACAAGCAGTACCAAGGATGGGTACCTCAGTCCACTTAAGGAAAATGTAATTATCTAGGTAGATAGATAGATAGCTACACAGACAGACAGACAGACAGCTAGATAGATAGTTATATAGATAGATGGATGGAGGGATGGACAGACAGACAGATGGATGGATAGACAGACAGACAAACAGGGAGTCAAACAGAGAGAGAAACAGAGACAGAGAGAACAGGGTATCATCGGATCCCTGCTTCAACTGAAGTCAGCAACAAAACTCCAGCTGCAGTTTCAGCATTCAAGAAAATCCCACTGTTCTCAAGCTGAGAATGTGGGTCAATGACTCTTCTTGCTAAGCTGTGACTTTGGATTTTGGCATGCCCAGAAAAGATATTTCTGGTCATTGTCTTAAAAATGGACACCAGAAGTTGGTTAAACAAGTCATGTTTAACTAGGTTCAAGTGTATGTTTTTTTTTTTATAAGTTAAATAATTTTTATGTTTTTTTTCCATAGTTTTAGTTTGGAGGGAACAAGATAGTGGCTGACTGAAAATGATTTTTTTGTGTGTTGCAGATATGTGGGAGGCAACTGTGTAATAAATCATTTGCTGTATGTTGTGTCATTTCCACTGACCTCAAGGTCAGTGGCAATTACACAGCATAAATGGTTTATCACACAAGTGTCCCTCTGCATATTCCATTTATGCAATAGGAGAGGACCTTGTGGGATAGTTTATTTTATTTACAGTGTTTGTGGTTTTTTTCAATGTTTTGGTTTTTTTTGTGTGTGTGAAACAGTTCTTTTTCGTATTTTTCTTGGCCTGGTTGCTATGGCCATTGTTAAGGACACTGTGTGTAATGATCACCACTTTGATGTCACAGCATCTCCACTGCTTGATGGAGTGTGTGGGCTTTAAAAAATGTTACAAGAAAATGGCAGACACACTTAGCGAGTTTGCCAACTTCAGCAGAACAAGACAAGGTTGTGGAATGAATAGAGCTCTCATCGTGAGTTCAGTTTTTCCTTTTATTTATTTTGGTTAAACTTTAAATGTTTTGCCTCAGTGTAACTACAGTAGTTATCAATAATTGCATGCAACCAGGTAATTGCACTGAAGTTACACATTTGTTGCATACACAGTTGCAGTGTAGTTATAATGGGCTTGCTTTCTTTATTTTGCATGTGTTCACTTTGGTATCAGAGAAGGAGAAGAGAAAGTTGGAGAGTGCAGCAATAGTCAGAGCATGCAATTGAAGTGGCCAGAATGAGATGCAGCAAAGAAGTGAAAAGCAGAGCAGGAGAGAATTTCTGTGTGATTTGTACAAAGGTACTTGCTCATTGTGTGTGTTTCATTAGATCTTGAGAGATAGAGGATCAGAAGGGACCGGACTGGCAGATTAAAAGTGTCCAAGCTGCGGTGGAGGGGTTGACATGGGTGACCTGCCCAGCATGCATTTTGAGTAAACATAGAAACATAGACTTTGATGGCAGATAGGGACTGCTTGGAACACCTAGTCTGCCCATTTCCCTACCTACTGGATAAGTTGCAGATCCTAGTTAACCGACAGCCTATTTCTTCATATCCCACACACAAGAATTGCCTTATGTCTGTCCCATGCATTCTTGAATTCCCCCACTGTTTTTGACCCCACAACCTCCTCAGGAAGGCTGTTCCATGCGTCCACCACCCTCTCTGTGAAAAATAGTTCCTCACATTGCTGCTGAGCCATCTCCCTCTATCGTCAAATTGTGTCCACTTGTTCTTGCACATCTCTTTTTTCTGAAAGATGCTACCCTCTTGGACTTTGTTGATTCCCTTGAGGTACTTAAAAGTTTCTATCATGCCAACCCCCTTTCTCAAGGATATACATATTAAGCTCCTTTAGTCTCTCCTCACATGTCTTCCATTGCAGACCCTGCACCATTTTAGTTGCCCTCCTCTGGACTGCCTCCATCCTGTCTATGTCCTTGGGGAGATGGGGTCTCCAGAACTGAGCGCAGTACTCCAGATGGGGTCTCAGCAACTGTTTGTACAGAGGGATAACAACTTCCTGTTTTCTACTGGTGATGCCTCTACTTATAAATCTCAGTATCCCCCAGCCATCCCTACTGTCTTCTCACATTGCTTGCTAACCTTTAGGTCATCTGATATGATTAACCCCATGTCCTTTTTCATTTTTGTTGTTGTTACCACCTCCCCCCGTGTACTCTTCACCTGGGTTTTTGTTTCCCAGATGCATTACTTTGCACTTCATTGCTTTGAATCCATGCTGCCATACTTCTGACCATTCCTCCATCCTTGGAAAGTCCATTCTCATCCTTTCCTCCCCCCCTTGTGTATCAACTCTGTTGCAGATCTTTGTGTCATCTGAAAAGAGGCATACTTGTTCTTCCAGTCCCTCTGCAATGTCACTTATAAAGACATTAAAAAGGACCAGAACCAGTACTGAACCCTGTGGTACCACACTAGTAACCTCCCTTTCTTCAGAGTGGACTCTGTTTACTATTAATTTCTGTGTCTAGTTGTCCAACCAATGTTTTACCCAGGCTACCACCCTGGGACCCATTTCCAGGCTGGCTAATTTGTTTATTACTCTTTTGTGTGGGGCTGTGTCAAATGCCATGCTAAAGTCTAGGTAGGCCATGTCCACAGTCCCTCCCTGGTCTACTACTTTGGTCACCCAGTCAAAGAAATTGATTAGATTCATTTGACATGACCTTCCCACTGTGAATCCATGCTGCCATGGGTCCTGTGTCCACTAGCTTCTACAGTAGGTACTCAACAATTCTTTCCTTCATAAGTGATTCCATCATTTTCCCTACCACTGAGGTCAAACTTGACAGGTCTGTAGTTTTCTGCCTTGGTCTTGATCCCACTTTTGTGAAGGAGAATCCCATCCACCCTCCTCCAGTCCTCAGGTACCATGCCATCCTCCCATGATTTGTTTAAAAGGGTAGTAAGTGGTGTCACTAGTTCTCCCCTTAGTTCTTTTAGAATTCTGGGGAGAATCCCATCAGGCCCTATTGCTTTGTCCACCTTCAGTTTTACAAGATCCTTCAGAACTCTTTCTTCTGTGAAAGGACTGGGATCGACTCCCCTATCCACAGTGTTTCTATTGATTGCATTAGGTTCCTCCTCCTCCTCTTCTTTTGTGAATACTGAGAAGTATTCGTTCATTATCCCTGCTTTTTCACTGTTCCTCTCTGCCCATCCACTGTCCCCTTTATTCAGCCTAACTATCCCTCCTTTTGACTTTCTTCACTCCCTGCTACACCTATAAAAGGTTTTATTCCCCTTCTTAACCGAGTTAGCTATCTTTTCCTCGGTTTGGGCCTTTGCTATTCTGATTGCCTTCTCCACTTCCATCATCTTTAAGTGGTACAGATCTCTGTCCTGTTCCTTCTGTGTTTCCTTATACTTCCTAAATGCTATCTTTTTCTCCCTAACCTTCCCAACCACCTGTTTTGAGAACCCTAGTGTTTTTTTCTTTCATTTTGATTTGTTTATTTGTTTCACTCAAACGCTTATTGCCTCTGTGATGGCAGTTTTGATGTTTCCTCATTGTTGCTCTACCCCTCCTTCTTGCTGTTTGCTAGGGCTTTTCTGAGCACTCTCCCATTTTGACAAAGTCAGTCCTCCTAAAGTCCACTACACCCACTTTTGTGTGGTTTGACTCTGCAGCTGAGTTGATCATGAATCACACTGTTTGGTGGTCACTTGTCCCCAGATGGCTACCCACTTCTAGATCTGAGATCCTCTCTCTGTCCCCATTTGAGAGTACCAGGTCTAAGATTGCTCCCTCCCAAGTGGGTTCCAACACTATCTGTCTGAGGCATGCCCCATGTAGGGCATTGAGAATAGCCCTGCTCTTGGATGTGGCTGCAGCAAAGGTGCTCCAGTTAACATCTGGCATATTCAGGCCCTCAATCAACAATATCTCCCCTTCTTCTGCATTCTTAAGGATGCTATCATTTCCCTGTTCATTTCCTCCCCTGAGATGGGGGTCTGTATACAACCCCTGTGCAGATTGTGATGCCATTTTCAGTCTCCAGGGTGACCCACAGTGCCTCCTCTCCTCTCTGTTTAACCTTTTGTTCCATTGCTTTGATCCCTTACCTTCCCTTACATTGATAGCTATCCCTCCTCCTTTTCTACCCTCCCTGTCCCTCCTGTAGATTGTGTACCCTGGTATGTTGACATTCCAGTCATGGTTCTCTGTGTACCATGTTTCTGTGACTGCTACAATATCCAGGTATCCCTCTTCCATCAAGGCCACCAGTTCAGGAAGCTTGTTACCTAGACTTCAGGCATTGGTATTCATTACCTTCCATTTTTAATGGCCTTGCCCCTTTTCCCCCCTCCCTGTCTTTACTGCCTTTGTCTTTTTCTCCATTTACCCCTGCCTTGCTACCAATCAACATCTCTGTCTTGGTGTTTACCTCACTAACTGCCCTGATTTTTTGGGGGGGGCTAGGATTTCCCCTGCTCCTTTTCAGTGCCTCCCCCCTTGGCCTTGGATAGGTTAAATCCTTGCCAATGAAGCATTTCAACCTATCACCCAGGATCCTTGTTCCCCTCTTGGACAGATGCAGATCATTGTGCCAATATAGGCCTGCATCCCTCCAGGTGGATCCCCAGTCCCCAGTGAAGCCAAAACCCTGAGCTCTGCACCAGTTTTTCAGCCATTGACTGAATCCCATGGTGTGGAGCACCCGAGCCTCAACCATGCCATAGACAGGAAGCATTTTCAAGAAGGCAGCCATGCGTGCTACTTGTCTAAGGCCTCTCCCCAACTCCACAAATTTCTCCTCCACTGTTCTGATCCCTTTCCAAGCCAGGTCATTTGTCCCTAGGTGGGCAATGACACCCAGCTCCCTCCCCTGTGCAGCTGCTCCCATGATCCTGAGGATTCACTCCCTGGCCCTCCAAGCCATGTCGCCAAGCAGGCACCTTACCTCCCTTTCCCCTCCATTCCCCAGTTCTACCCTCCTAACAATGGAGTCCCCCACCAGGAGTTGTTTCCTTCTCCTGTGGGGTCCCATGCCACCCTCCTGTGGGTCTCCCTTGTAGAGGTTCCCAGAATACTCCTTGGTCTCCACTGTGGGTGCCTCCATAGAGGAGCCACACTCTGCCAGAATGGCATATGAATTGTGGAGAGGTACAACTGGAGGGATGTATCTCTGTTCCACCACCCTCACCCTCCCTGAGCCCACTATGATCCAACCACTCCTCTTTCTTGGCAATCTCTGAGGCAGCAGTGGTGGCCTTGCTGGTCTCTGGTGGGAGAGAAGGTCCCCTGAATCCTGGCCACTCAGCCTGGAGGTGAGCAATCTCCGCCGTCAACCCAGAGAGGTGCCTACATATGGGACAACACTGCATCCTCCAGAATGTCTCCAGGAAGACTGCTGCTCCACAGCCACTGCACTGCAGCACTCACAAAAATTGTGGATTACTTTAAAAAAAAAGAAAACAGATGTTGTTTTGTAATTTTTTTTATTTATGTTCACAGATTGGCAGCACAGAAACAGGGATGATGCAGAGAGGACTGATGTGCCAGATAGAAAGAATGCAGCATATGTTGAAGGCAAGCAGTTTTGAAATGGAATGTTCGAAGTAGTGCCGGCAGGTACGAGGGAAGGGGGGACTTATGATGTAGAAACTGTGTACATAAATGGATGTGATGTAGCAACTGTGTTCATATAAGTAAGATTCTACATTGATCTGCACAGTTACTCAGATAAGCAGATTTATCATACTCCATTTATGTTTACACCTTCTCCATAAACATATAGAGAGAATAAATGCTAGTAAAGTACTGCATATGAGGATATAATGCCATCGAGGGTGCCAAGTAGTCAATAACCCATGTGCCCGAAAGGCAAGTGGATTTATTGGGCTACTTAGCCCCATAGATGACATTATATCCTCATATAAACACTTTCCTAGCATTTGTTTTATATAACACATTAGATTGTTTGACATATAGAGACAGAGACAGAGACATATGTGCAGTGCACATGCAGGTTTCACACATTAACCTCCCTTTAGTTTTTCCTGACTTAATACTAACAGAGAACAAAACTACAAAAGAACAAAGTAAATATGCTAAATTATACACTGTTAGTTCACACTTGAACCAAATGAACAGTCTGGTTCCCTTGAGACACAAAGCAAAAGGGGTTAACTAAAAGGTAAATGAAATGTGAGACTGCTTCAGTGCATGGCCTCAGCAGACCCAGTTCTCTTACCAGCAGGTGGTGCTGTTTCCAATGCGATGGTCAGCCACAGACTTTGTATAATTGAAGGCTGATTTAGGGAAGGTACAAACATGTGAGGAGCTCATAATTAAGATCTGCCCTTCATAGAAACATATTTGTAAACAAATATCATAATACTGCTGATATGGAAGATGTTTTAAGGTATACACATGTGTTATTTAACTGTTGTTCATATATTAAAGTTTTATACATTTACTTAAGATAATATTTTCATAAAAATGATCAAATGTACTAAGGATGTTAAAAATGATAAAATGTACTAATGATGTTAATGAGGTACAAAGAGGCAGATCAACTTACCCCTGGGAATGCATAAAAAGGGAGACTTAGAGAGAGAGAGAGAGAGAGAGAGAGAGTTAGAGAGGGCCTGAAGCTGCTGTGTGAAGCAGAGGATCTCCAGCCTGAGCTCTGAACTGGAGGAGGGAAAGTTGAGTGAAACTCATCAACAGGAGAGTACACAGCAACCAAGAAAAAATTTCTTATCCTTAAAGAGCCAGACAGACATTACAAGTAAGAAGGAAATCTGCCTTGTTGTCTTTTCAAATGGATTTTTTTATGAAAAGATTTTATTCTGACAAGAATAACAATCATTTT
Source organism: Neoceratodus forsteri (assembly GCA_016271365.2). NCBI lineage: Eukaryota > Metazoa > Chordata > Ceratodontiformes > Ceratodontidae > Neoceratodus > Neoceratodus forsteri. The sequence goes on along the minus strand of CM057449.1, from coordinate 846,451,787 downwards.
GCCTTCTTATCTACTTATTAATTGTATAAACATACATCTAAGGGCATTTGCAACTTATCACCTGTGTACTGCTATGTTTCATGTGCACACCCTCACAACAAGCAGTATTTATTGTTTCATTTGCACATCAGTTATTTTCATTGATGGCTGCTTAGGTAGTTTTATTTATTTATTTATTAGGTCTAGGATTACAATACCTTTGAGCCCGGGCTCTTTTATAAAGGTTCTACATCAGGTTACAATTCAGAACATAAGACATGTAAGTCAGATTACACATTCAATACATAGGAGAAGGTTACAAAAGTGTAAGCTAAACAGAGTTACAAAGCATCTGAGCAACAAAACAAGTTTTGGAGGCTAGGATACAAGGAGATAGTGGATGAGGTATATAGAGGATAGAGGACAAGAGAGAGGAAGAGTACAAGGGGTGGAGAGCTATAGAGGAGGAGGAGTGCAGCCAGAGCCATAGTCATAGACATAGCACGATGAAGTGCATGCTAAGGGGTAACCAAGTGCTAATACGAGAGAGAACTGCATAAGGTTAGGGAAATATTCATGGGGTCAGCTAGTGGAGGCAGTCAGAGGAGCTAGAGGCAGTGAGAGAGAGGCGGAGCCTTGATATAAATGCACCAAGGGTAGGAGTGGAGGAGATGTAACTGTTTAGACCATTTAGCCAGCTGGGCACCCTGTAGGCAAAAGATCTTTGACCTTGTGAGGTACAACAACGTGGAACCTGCAGGAGCTGTGATTCAGACCCCCTGGTTGATCGGGGGTTATTGCTAGGGTGCAGGAGTGCACACACTCCAGGGGGTGCAAGGCCCATAGTTATTTTCTTCACCATCATGCAGATTAGGTACTTTATCTGATCGGTGCACTGCAGCCATCCAGTTTGTTCATAGAGGTCACACGCATGTGTGAGGTGGTGGGATCCAGTGAGAAATTGGCAGGCCTTATTGAGGGAGGTGGATATGCATCTAAGAGTGGTATCAGAGGCAGAGCCATAGATAATAAGACCATAGTCAATAATGGAGACAACAGAGCTCTGAATGGCAACAGTCAGGGCTTCTGGGGTAAGATGTTGCCTATGCCGGAAGAGAAGGCCAAGGCGAGTATTTGCTGCTTTGGCTACAGAGTCAATGTGGGCACTGTAAGTTAGATGAGGGTCTAGAGGGTCTAGAATGATCCCAAGGTACTTAAAGGCTTGAACCTGTTTCAGGGTAACTCCATGGCTGGTTTTGATGGATAGGGGCTGCAGCTTATGCGTGTTATGAGAGTTGCTTAACATGTGTTAATAGCTCATTTACTTTCAGTTACTAAGATTTGTTTTTTATTTTACTTAGTCACTTTAATGATTTTTTTTTTTAATCAGGTAGTTGTTTTATATTTTTTGTGTGGGTTTTTGTGTTTTTTGTAATGCTTTCAGTTGTAGTATAGTGTTTCAGTTTAATTACTATGGTATTTGAGTTTAATTGCCATAATATATTACTTTCAGGGATGTTGTATAAGGGGAGATAAATTATGGTTTTCATAATGGGATTTGGGTAACATCCATGTATTATATATATATATATATATATATATATATATATATATATATATATGTATAGTGTACAAGGGATATGTAGTGGGGACTTGTGAGATAAATCATGTTTTTTCACAAGAGCAGTTTAAACTTTCTTAGCCTCAAGAGTGGTGCAAGCCATGAGTGATGTGTCCAAGGTCAAACTGCATGAGTGAAAATAAAGCATTCATACCACAAGGTCAACACTGCATATTTGATGTATGTAATAGAGATCCTTTAGGATAGTGCAGAGGCATTTGTTTTAAACTGTTTATTTATTTTATTAACATTTTTGGTGAGTTTTTGGTGGTTTATCCAGTGTAGCTCCACTAGACATGATGGTTGCTAAAGATGTTCCAAAATCCTGATGGGCTAATGCTGCTAACACACCCTTCTTTTGGTCAAGAGTGCATACTGTATCCTAGTGAAATGTGCAGCACAAGATGGTGATGGCTGTTAGTGAGTGGAGAAGGAAGTGGGTAATGGAGAGTCCTGCTGTGGGATTCATTTTAAAACAAAGTTTCAGGTGTTTTTTGTTAATCGATGTGAACTACATTTCTCAAGTACAGCATCTGTGTGCTGGTTCTAGTGGGTGTGATGTGAGTGAGAGTCATGGGCAGAGGTGCTAGTGAGTCGCTGGCTGGTGGAGGGTTAAAAAAGTTTCAAATAATGAGTTTGGAGAACAGGGAGATGCTCTTTTTATGCCCGGTAATCATTTTGAAGCAGGGGTTAGTATTATTCCTCTCTGGCAGTTTGTGTGTCAGTGAAAGAGCTATGAGTGGGAGTCCCAGGCTGGAGTGCTAGTGAACTACTGGCAGGGCAACAAAATAAATAAATAAATAAAAACATTTTGACAAAGGCAGCTGGAGAACTGGGTAATGTACATTTTTTGGAAGGCAGGCATGTTGAAACAGGGGTTGTGAATGCATGATTTATTTTACATTTTTTATTTTATTGAATTTTGTTGACCCAGTAAGCCCACTGGGCATAGAAGTCCCTTTTTCAGGGGCGACCAAGGGAAGGGGGGATACAGATGGTAAGCAACTGAAATTGAACAAGATTAAGCTGTTGGTGATATTTTTAGTGAATGGGAGAAATTTGGCCAGGACACCGGGGAAATTCTCCTACTCACCAGTAGGGGAACCTATGTCCAAGATGGCGGCCATGATTGTGTTTGCTGTGGAGGAGGCTATAGGGGTGGACGACTTGGTCTTGGCTACCATCTCAGCACTGTCAGAGACTACTGCTGAATCTATGAAAATTGCTGAGTTACAAACAGAGGTTACTGTTTCGGCCCCACAGCAGGGGGAAGCTGTGTTCTAACCTTTGGAGATATCACAAGACGAGGATTCTGAGATGTTTGAGAATGCCTCCAGAGCTGAGGAGGATTCTCATTCTTCTGCCTGAGAACATGATGCACCCGAAGAGAGAGAGCTACAAAAACGTTTAGCTCTGGAGGAGCGCAGATTTGCAGTTACAAAAATGAACCTGCAGCGAGAACTTCAGAAGCTGTGTGCTGGCAGTCCAAGCAATGCTGTCAAAGTGGCTGGTTATGTTCAGCGTTTGGAAGTGGAAGAGGCCTTGCCAAGTGCAGGAGCCTAACATTGGGAGCAGACCGGAATTGTAGTTACTGCTTCTATGCCGACAACAGTGAGTTAACCTTTAACTACTGATGGCGATTCACTATCTCCTTTGCCGATTACTACAAAAATTACTGACTCTCCTGTTTTACCTGTATGGACTGTGGAAACTGCTTTGCTTTGGGTGCAGGAGACAACTGATGGGCAGTGGATTTGAAGCCCTTCTCCGATCATGTCTTTTCACCCTGAGGATTTTCCGGAGCTATAGCACACACCTAGCAGAGCTATGATTACTACTGACCCTTGTTGTTACCAACACAACTTGCATTGACCCAGAACCTGGTTCTTCAGCTCTCAAAGTCTCCTTTACCTAAGGCTTCTACGTCTGCTCAGTCTTCAAAGACAACAACTTTGGGGCCGAAGTTGCAACACCCTAACAGGGATGGCCAGGGTCGTACCTTCTCTTTATTTAAATTTCCAGTTCTGGCTGCAAAATGGCATAATGCTGTCCGCTTGTCCTATGTGGGTGGTCTACCTGCTCCCCCTGATTGTGTATATGTGGCAAGCCAGCTTTTGAAAGATTCCCTGACATTTTTTCTCATGAAATTTATGCTGATTCACATATCGGGTGAATCTACTTTCGATATTAGTTTTCAGACGTCTCGTGGACTGGAAAGTTTCTGGCCAAAGTATCAAGCCTTGAAAACCACTGCCTTATTGACCCCATTCATGACCATTCCCTTGCCCAAACGTGCTTATAAAACTATCACTATTTTATTTCGGAATGAAGGTTTTGACATGAGTGATGTACTATACTGGTTAAAGTAACACTGCACAGTTTTGGGGCAGCCTGATGCTATCTTAGACACTGAGAATATTTGGACTAGGGGATGGAAGGTTAAAGTTTTGTTGAATACTACTGAGTCTGGTACTGTGCATCTGCCTAACTCTTTCTTTATAGGTCGTGACAGATGGGTCTTGTTTCATCCCGGACAACCAAAGGCCTGCTATAGGTGTGGGGATCCCTCCCATTTAAGCAGTGTGTGTGACAAAATTAAATGTAATGTTTGTGGGGAACTTGGTCATGTTGGGGCTCATTGTTTAAATGAATGTAAGTGCAACCTATGTGAGGAGGTAGGGCACACCTTTCAAAACTGTCAATGAGCTGCCCATAATCAGGAGTATCATGAAGCAGGAGTGGATCAGAGTTTCATTATAACTCAGGCGCAGAAGGCTCGGCTGTGCACCAGGCCCGTGGCTATGCAGCCTATAGTCCCATAGCCCATAGTCCCTCAGCCTGAGCCTGTGGTGTCTGTAAGTGTTGTGGTAGATGTTACAACACCTTCTGTGGTTCCTCCTTCAGAGGCTCCTCCTGACCAGGCACTGCCTAACCCTGAGTCTGAAAATGTGGCTCTTATTGTTCCAGATACATTTCACGGTATCAGAAACATGTCACCTCAGAGGGGACCTGCCTTCACTACTCGTAGGCAGTTGACAAGAAGTCACCTTCAGGCAATGTCCCCTCCCTCTAAAGCCTTGAAATCCTCTCCCATACAGGTGTCTGACCAATATGAGCTTTTACAAGAGATTTCTGATGATGCTGAAGGGGAGTCTGATTCTTCTTGTATCGCTTCTTCGCACCCTGAAGGTACCACTGACTCTGAATTAGAGATTGGTACAGGTTTGTCTCAGAAGCAAAAGGCCAAAGTGAAGTTAAAAGGGAAAAAGGTAGAAGGGAAAAAAAAACATCTTGATTGCAATATCTGAGATTTATTTTCTGTATTTCTTTGTCTGATGAATCATTTTGTGTGTCACACTATCAATGAGAATAGTGTTAAATGCCTGACTAAAAGACAATTGTTTTTTTCTTATTTGCATCTCTTGCCTTTGGGAATTTTTCTGTTACAAGATACTAGGTTGCACACAACTCATGAAATATGCCAAGCACAAAAGGACTGTTTGCTGGGCCCATCATTTTGGTCTATAGGCAGGACATGTGATCAGGACTGGGAATTTTGATAAATGTACCAGGTTTTTGTTTACTTAAACTTTATGATATATCTACTGGCAGAGTGCTTGCTTTGGATTTTGTAATCGGGCACTGTTCCTATAGGATCATTAATTTACATGCTCCACAGACCAAGACAGCCCGTATAGAACTGTTTTCTTTGGTTCATCCTTATTTACACACTTCCCTCCAAATAATTTTTTCTGGAGACTTTAGCTGTGGTTTAAGCCTTCTTGACAAGAGTGCTTTTTCTAAAACACAGAAATTATTTTGTGATTCCCATGAATTGGTGAAATTGGTTCAAACTGCTCATCTTTGTGATGCATAATTGACCTTTACAAAACAGCATACTCTAACATTTCAAAAGGGCAGATTGGCAACAAGGATTGATTTTGTTTTTCTGTCCAAGACACTTCCTATTTTTTCTACCACTGTGCAACCTGTAGCATTTTCTGATCATACAATGCTTTCTTTTTATAGTTAATACTTTTATTGATATTTTATCAGTAAGAAACATTACAGTTATGCTTCATAGCCATGATCTTATTTGAACAAATTTGCAAAAGAATAAAATTGACAGGACTATAGTTAAGAGGAAGCATATAATAAAGTGCCTTTTCGTGAGAGTGGTAAGTATGTGGTGTTGTAACTCTGCATCATTATGCTGTGTACAATTATCAATAGTTAAAACTGCACATTGCTAGATGCCACAGGGTAACTCAAAGAAGTATGCCTCAGCAATCACATTTTTTAATTTATATTATCTAGCATCTGAGATATGAAAAGTACAATAAGTCTCTATTCAGAGACACTGAGACATTTCTCACTAGGAAATAAAGTGTTCTTACATTATATTGAACAGTAGAATTCAAATCCTTCGCAATTGTCATGTATATTAGTTAATGACAAATACTTGCAGGCGGATCCAATATTACATTTTTAAACCTGAAGAATCTAAGGTCTTCCAGTTGCATCCCTTCATTACCAGATTATAACCAAAAGGGGGGGGGGTTATCGCTGGAAGTCAGCCAACCCCAGCACATGGGGAGAAGAAAGCCATATAGGGGCCCCAGCAAAGGTGATATTGAGATAGTTTATCAACAGCTATGTGGGATAAGTGGTCCAACTGGGCAATATGAGCCGTAGAGTTGTATAGCTCAGATAGAGATGGGATCTCAGTAGTTCGCCAACAGCTTAAAATAATCCTTTTAGCCTGCAAGCTAAAAATTAATAACCAACAGACCTGCATCCTGGAAAGTTTCAGATCTGAAGGTGGAAGACACAGGATCCAAACCATAGGGGTCACACCAATTGTAGCCCCCAGTATCTGTTCAGCAAGGCCTGATACTGCAAGCCAAAAAGATGTCAGTTTTGGACATTGACACAGCATATGGACTAAGTCTCCCATCTGGGTATCACACCTCCAGCATCAGTCATTGCCAGCAAGGTGCATGTGATAAAGCATGCTGGGGGTATGATACCAATGAAAGAAAACTGTGTACTGTATTAGCCGACTACGATCATCTGGAAGATTTTTATGAGCTTTGCTCCAACATGCTAACCATTGTTCCTCTGAAATAGGCTGATTAAGGGCCTTTTCCCATTTTAATCTTAGCTGTATTGGAGCCAGAGGGGAGCTGAGACCTAAGGGTTGAGTATATATAGCTCTCCACTCCTTTCTTCACAGAGAGCCAGCTAGGGAGAGGGGTTTGGTTGCTTTGTCGTGTCCCATGGTGATGCTTGATATAACCCTGTACTGCACTACGTAGTTGCAAATATTGCCTAAAGGTCTTTTTCTCCAAGTGATATTCAGCATCTAGTTCCCTAAAGGATTTCAAGTTTAGTCCCCCATTTTCCAATATCTGAGCTAATTTAAAAATCCCCTTATCTGCCCAGTCTATCCAAAATAGATTTTCCCTCCATCATAAGGGCATTGTTGTACCAGATTGGCATTTCAGCCAGTGGATACGAATTAGCCTTCAGCTTCTTATGAACTGAATGCCACAGCAGGGCTGAGGTCGAGATGGTGGGGTGCTCCCTTAGGGTTTTGGGTAAGGAGAAGGAGTACAGCAAGGTCGATAGATTCCACCATCCGCCCCTTTCTGACTCCATCTCAGCCCACTGTGGAGTTTTTTCTCCAGTTGGTAGGAACCATACCATGGTCAGCACTATAAGATAGGCCAGTTTATATCCTTCTATTCAAGGGAGATTCCATCCCTCTTGTTTCCAATGTACATGTAATTTTCTGCTATATCTTGGTCTAGCCTTTTCCCACAGAAAGCTGGAGAATATCCTATCTATGGTCATAACCCACGCTGCTGGGAGAGCCAGAGGAATATGTGACAGAGTATATAAAAGTTTAGGGGCAATGACCATTTTTAGGATTGATATTTTCCCAGCCAACGTAAGATGAAGTTTACGCCATCGGTCCAATTCCGTCCTAATGTTGGCCAACAGGGGACTTAAATTTATCTCCCAGAGTCAAGCTAAATCTGTGTGAAGTCTAATACCCAAGTACACAATCGAGTGAGCAGCCCACTTTAGCCCATACTGATCGACTGAGGACTCGATACATTGGGAGTTTAGTGGTAGTACCTCCGTTTAGGAGCAATTGATCTTCAGACCAGATAGTGTAGCAAATTCCACCAACAACTTGAGTAGAGGAGGGATAGAAGCTGGGGCATCAGCCAGTGGCACTAGCAGGTCATCCGCATATAAAAAAGTAGTGTAGGCCAATTTGTATACCCCAATGTTGAGAGAGGATCTAATGGCTATTGCAAGGGGCTCCAGTGCTAATATAAAAAGTAGGAGAGACAATGGGGACCCTTGCCTAGTACCCCACCCGAGAGGGAAGGGATCAGACAATGTGGCATTCATAAGAACCCATGCCATGGGCTGATTATACAAAGCAGCGACCCAGGACGGAAAGTGGGGTCCAAATCCCATGACTTCAAGCACCTGCAGCAAGAAATCCCATTCAAGGGAGTCAAAGGCCTTCTTGAAGTCTAGCGCCACTGCTGCTGCTGCAGGGGTTGTGCCAGACTGAACATAAACCATAATGTTGATCATAGAGCGGCTATGATCCCTACTGAATCTCCCTGGGACAAAGCCCACCTGAGAGGGATGGACCAGGGAGGTAACAGGGGGCTTAGACGAGTTGCCATAATTTTTGCAAATATTTTGCTGTCAGAATTTATTAGAGAGATAGGCCGATAATTAGAAGGCTTTGTTGAGTCATTTCCTTTCTTAGGGAAAACTGTAATAATTGCTTCTCTAAGTGTAATTGGAAAGGAGCCAGTGGTTTTTGCTAAATTAAAGAGGGTCACCAATATCAGGGCTATTTGCAGGGCTACAATATTCCAAAGTTCAAGTGGGGGAACCCATCTCCTCTTGGTGCTTTGCCTGTGCTTAAGGCCTTTAAGGCTGTGGTTACCTCCATTGATGTGATGGGACCTTCCAGGGCCATAGCCTGCTGCGGGGACAACCAGAGAATAGACAGTGAGATGAGAAATTGTCTTACTATCATGGGGTCGATAGTTCTTGAAGATGAGTATAATTCCCTGTAAAAGTTCACCATAGTGGAATTTATATGTTCCTGAGTCACCTGTATTATTCCACCTGGATCTATAAGGCCAGAAATGTAGCTCTCTGCTCTTCGTTTATGTAGTCTGTATGCTAAAACTTTCCCCCCTTTTTCACCTCCCGCCCAATACCTATGCTTTAAGCGAAGGAAGGACAGCTCTGCCTTTCTAGTAAGAAGGCCGTTAATATCTGAGTGAAGGCATATCATTTCAAGATAGCAGGGAGAAGGTCTAGAGTTGTATGGGGGGAGATGTTTACAAGTGGCTTCTAATACTGCCAAGTGTTGTTCCAGAGTTCTAAAGTGCCGCTCCCTCTGCCACCTATAGGTAGGCCATTATACCACCCCAATCATGGGTTTCATAGCTTCCCACAAGCATGCCAAATCTGTTAGGTTAAGGGGATCGTCGTGCAAGAAAAGATTAACTTGGGTAGCCAACCAACCAGGAAAATCTTCATCCCGCAATAGAAGAGGATCCAGTTTCTAGGTACGGAATAGACTAGCCTCTGGGCTCCATGTTAAAAGAAGTCAGACTGGAGCATGATCTGATATTGCTATCGGAAGAATCTGAGTATCAAATACCACATTCATCTGAGATGGGGAGACAAACCAATAGTCGAAACGAGAATATGTTTTGTGAACTGGGGAGAAATATGTGTATTCTCTTTCCTTTGGATAAAAAAACTCTCAAAGCATCTTGTAGCCGCACATCAGACATATGCTGCTGCAGTGTCCTTCTGGTCTTTGAGTGCTTATCTGGAGTGTTTGTGTTCCTATCAGTACTCAGATCTAAAGGAATGTTGAGATCACCCCCAGGACCACCAGTATATTTTCTCCAGCTATGGAGGAGAGAGACTGCGCCAGAGCATGGAAACAGTCCAGTAGGTCCTCATTAGGGCCATATATATTAACAACCACTAGGGGGCCTTGCTAAGTATTGAAGAGAGCTATTACCCATCAGCCAGACTTATCCCACTTGGACTTAATCAGTGACTAGTGGAGAGCCTTATGCACAAGGATGGTGCCTCCTCGCTTGTGTGTAGAGGCAGAGGATGACACAACTTGACTTACCCATGCCCATTTAAGGCTATCATTATCTGCTTGCCTGAGTTTAGTGTCCTGGAGTAAAGCGACATCTGCTCTCATCCTTTAGAGGTGTCCCAAAACCTGCGAAAGCTTCACCAAGGTGTTAAGACCCCTCACGTTCCAGGTAATTAAATTTATGTTAGCCATTATCCAAGACTCTTGCAAAAGCAGATCTAATCCAAATGAAATGGAGAAAAAGGGCTGAGAGGAAGGAAAGCCCCTTCCAAGATACTATGGAGCAACTGACCATCATATATTATGTCCCTGCAATATTACCTTGTGATCTGACATCTTGCAGAGGATATCGTAACACACAAACAATCAAATAGCAAACATAATAACCATAACTGCACACATCCTGCTATATATGGCCAGGAGGAGGCCCCATGGAACAAGGCCAGCAGTATAAGCTGCAAGGCCTCCATGAGCATCCTAGGGGGTATAGGAGAAGGCACTGCCTTACCCTGCAGTATGAGGGAGAGTTCGATGTCTCTCAGCTATAAAGGGGAATAAGTTAAGGTCATGGGGTTAATTTAAGAGGAGCACCTGTATATTATATGCCTTACTAGGCCACCGTCAGAAGGATCTTGAGAGGGTATGGGAAGGGAGTCAGGAGAAAAATTAAGTAGAGGGAGCTGGGGAGATGAGAAGGAGAAAAAAATAAATAATAAGTCTTGGGGAAGGGGGAAGGAAAGGGGGGTAAACAGTTTCTTCAGATCAAATAAGCCAGTTTAAATGAGAAAGAGAAAACCACCACTTATCTAACAGTCCTTCATGTAACATTATCAGAATAAGTCCTTGACTGAGCTTCATCAGTCACAGTATGCTCAAGAGATTGGCCAGCCACACCAGCTGCCGAGGGTGATGTTGAGCTTGTTGGCGGGCCCGAAGGAGAGGCCACAATGTCTGCCCAAGATTTGCTCTGTCCTGTATTGGTGGCCTTCCTGCTTTCTGACCACAATGCTGCATCTCTGTTGATTTCCCTTTACAGATCTGGACTGTCCATTTGCAGCAGTGCATATGGATTTGGCGTAAAATATGCCCTCAAGTCCAAGCTCGGGAGGGTTTCTTGCCAACGTTCAGGTTGGAGACTTGTCAAAATGGCCCATATTCTAGGATGTTGACATTTGGAGTGATGGGCCATAGGATGCCTCTTCCTCAATCTGGGAGGTAGAACAGCCTCAAAATGTCTGATCTGCAGAGTAGCAAGTGCATCCATTGCACCCTGTGAGGTTTCTTCCACTGTTTGAGTGACTGTATAAGTCACTTGTTCCCGAAAGTCCACTGGATGCTGGGCTCTAAGAAAGTCCATCAAGTTTTCAGGCGACACAAACATTAGTGGCACTTCATTATGTATTACCCTCATAGTGGCTGGATAGCGTAGGGAGAAGGAGTAGCTATGTGCATGAAGGATCTTCTTTGAATGGCCAAACTCTTTCCAGCGGTCTGATAGTTCCCTTGAATAATCCTGGAAGATGTGTATTCTATGACCCTGCCACATTAGGTTGCTGATTTCTCTGGCAGCTATTATAGTAGCCTCTTTTTGTCTAAAGTCCAGAAATTTAGCTAGCAACTGCCTGGGCCTTTTGCCCGGTTTGGGAGGTGGGGCTAAGGAGCGATGAGCCTGCTCTACCTGGGGCCTAAAATCCTCTGGAAGGCCTAATAAAGCAGGAAGGGTTTATTGTAGGAAGGAAACCGCATTAGCTTGTTCTGCCCCTTCTGGGAATCCTATGAATCTGAGATTGTTTAGCCGACTCCAATTTTCAAGGTCATTGACTTTTTCCTGAAGGAGGTGAATTAGTTTTGCTTGCTCCCGCATGTTTGCCAGCATATCTTTTATAGCTGCATCTTGCAATCCCAGTGTCTGCTCAGTGTGAAATAGATGGACTTTGATTCCTTTCAATGTTTGGGTAGTCCCATTAGCAGCAGTTGTAAGTTGTTCCATTTGTGTTAGGATCAGTGTGAACATCTGCTCCATGTGGGAGTTCTCCCCAGTAGTAGTGGCGTTGCAGGCCATACCGAGAGTCGGGCCCAGTGCTAGATTAAGAGCACTAATGTTAGTGTGCTAGTATTAGCAGTTTGCAGAGGGTTCAGCAGTTCTCTTGCACAAAAATAATAGCACAACGTATTCACCCAGCTTAAGCGCTATTAATCATTTTGAACAAAGATCCCCAATGCCGGATTTAGTCAGAGTTTTATCCTCTTAGCTGTAGAGCGAAGCAATTAGGCAGCCATCACTGTCCATGGTTGGCCACCCCCCCCCCCATAAAATGCTTTCTGCTGGAGTGGGGCTGGATGTGCCTTTATGTAAAGGACCTAGGATTTGGAAGTTTAACACTTCCCTGTTACAAAATCCAGAGTTTTTGCAGTCTTTGTTATATTTTCTTCAGACACTACAATCTGTCTTTATCTGGTATGAAGACCCTATTCAGTGGTGGGTAGATACGAAATGACATTTGGTGAATTTTTTTAAACTTTATAGTTATAAGAAAAGCAATCTGGAATATCTTCATTACCTACAGCAGAGTGTGCATTTGCAATCTTTAATGACGATAGCGTATACAATGGGGCAAGATCTTTCCCAGCAATTGCACCTTGTTCAGGCAGGCATGTTAAGCTATCAATCTAGATAGTCCCATCAATTATACCATCAGCACAAATTTGGTGTACAGGGTAAGCAATCTGTGATTTGTCCATTTAAAAATAATTCTCATATGATAGCCCAGAAATCTATGTCTTGTCTTTTGGATACTGAGGGATGCCTGCATGATATGCAGGCAGATATATGCAGGCTTGTGACAGAAAATTAATTGGCCCTTTTTTTTCCTCCCTTCCCTGATACTATGTAATGTTTTTACATATATAATAAAGGCTAAGAAACTACAGTGTACGAGGATATAATGCCATTGAGGGTGCTAGTTAGCTAATAACCCACATGCCCAAAGGGCAAGTAAGTTTATTGAGCTAATTCACCCAGAGATCTCATTATATCATCATATACTACACAGTCTTAGCATTTGTTTTATATAATACATTGGAATGTTTGTCACATAAACTGGACAGTAGAGGTAGGCGAAAGTGATGTTTTTCACCTATGCGGAACTTCCGTGGAACTCCCCAAACTTTCCCGTAAGTTTCCAAACTTTCCAAACAAAATTTTGCCAATTTCTACAAAAAATAAACCATGGTGGCTAGTGGTCCCTCCCCCACCCAGCCCACAAGTGCACAAAATATCCCAATCGTCCATCGTGTTATAAAAAAATCCCTGATGGTTTAATGATTTCAAACTCCCTCCCCATCCCCGATCCCTGACAGTCCCTGAATAAATTACCTGGTGGTCTAATGCCCCTCACCCCAGCAGGTGTCCCAGCACCCAACCCCATCCCAAACCCCAGTGGGCAGACCGGCATAACCCTTCTCTCTCCACCATGGCCAGCCCGCTCACTGAGCTGTCAATGAAGGAGCGTGTTTTTTTTTTCAAATTGAATATATTTTATTCATTTGTAGGAAGAGTAAACATATCACTTAACTCAGACATTTGACATGAACATTGACATATACATTCTGTGTGATCAGTGTTCTATGCTAGGGTCCTGTTACATTACAATGTCTTATAAAGTATATGTTGTAAACATGGTCTCAGTTATATTCGAATATTACAGTCTCAACTGACTACAGAGATCCTTCATGGCCCTCCTCCTACCTCCCCTCCCCAAACCCCCTCCCTTTCAGGTATGCAACAACAATGTCCATCATTCTGTATAATCCAGGTAAGGTAATCGGGAAGATCATCTTTAATGAAGTCTACCACTCTTGTGATTCTATCCCCTCCTTGCCTTACCTACTTATTTGATATCCTTGATCCGCTAAATAGTCAGTAGAGTATGTAAAGGTTCCCATGTTTTTTGATAGTATTGTAATCTCCGTGCAATGTGAGCAATTGTGTTCTCAGCCTGCAGGACAAATAGTATCTCTTTTAGCCATTCTGTATATGTAGGAATAGTTTGGTCTAACCAGTGACGCATAATCACTTTTTTGGCACACACCGATATTAGTGTCATATATTTTAATTCGGTGCTACTTAGAACTTCTCCATCGTCTCCTATTATACAAATTTCTGGTCTGAACGCGTCAGATAACCCTAAGAGTGGGTCTAAGTTGGACTTAATACTATCCCAGAAAGGCGTGACCTTGTTGCATTCCCACAATATATGCAGCAGAGTGTCAGGCCTTTGCTTACACCATGAACATACACTTGAGATTTTCCCCGTTTGATAAAGCCTAGCTGGGGTATAGTATAAATCATGTATAACATAAAACCGTAAGATGCAGTATCTGATCCATTTCACATCTTGGTACAATTGTGACCAAATTTTTGGCCATGATAGAGGAGATGAGGTGTTTGGGGGTAGTACTTGGTTCCAGACATAATCCGTCTCATCTTGCTTTTCCTCTATGGCCTTCCTTAGGAAGCAATAGAAGTGGGAAATGAGGTGAGAGGAAGGTAAGTTAGGGATAGCCTGTAAAAGGGGGCCATCTAGATACTGTGTCCAATATCCCATTCCAAAGTGTCGTAGGAGCATATGTTGCAATCGGAGGTATTTAAAACAAAAGGTTTTAGGGAGGTTAAACAGTGAGCTGACTATTTGAAAAGGTATCAGTGTGTGTTCATGAAGTAGATCCACAACTCTCAGTTGGGTGTTACCTGGCCAGAAATTTTTCGAAAGGGACAGTCCCCCAATTTTGAAATTGGGATTAGCACATATAGGCTGGGAAACATCCTTTACCAGAGATATCTGAAAAAAGTTACACATTTGGGAATGTACTCGAAGTGTTCTTTGCATAGGTGTGGTCTTGAGAACCTTAGGCAAATTTTTTAGAGAGGAGGAGAAGATGAGAGCCTTGGGATATATGTTGTGTGGGGAGAGTAAACTTTGCTCAATTTGATACCACAAGGGAATATAATGAACACTCTCCTGACATGAATTGTCCCTCATCCAATATGCTAGGACCGAACAGACAATGGAGAACTGATAAAACAGCAGATCCGGGAGTTGTAAACCCCCATTATTGTTATTCCTCTGCAGCTTAAAAAAAGCACAACGAGATGTCTTCCCACCCCACAGAAAATTGGACATAATTTTATTGACCTGGGTAAACCATGCTTTGGGTAGAAAAGGTTGTATCATCTGTAGAGGGTACAGAATTCGTGGAAGGATGCTCATTTTCAAAACATTTACCCATCCCCAGAGAGTTAACGGCAACATGGCCTAGTGGGAGAGATCCATTTTAATCTGTATAAGAATTTTGTCCAAGTCGTATTGTTTCATCTTGGTCTCCGAACGGGAGAGATATATACCTAGGTATTTTAACTTATCTCTGGTCCAGCGGAATCCAAGGTGAGCAATTTCAGCCTGGAATGTATGAACATTTAAAGGCATCACTTCTGTTTTTGTAATATTGAGTTTATAATTAGAAAAGGTCCCGAATGTTCTGATAATTTCGAGAGCGGTGGGGGCTGATTTTGAAGGTTGGGTTATGTGAAGTAAAATATCATTGGCATTGACAGAAATTTTGTATTGTTTGGGTCCAATAGAGATACCGGTAATATTTGGGGATAATTTAATATGTCTAATAAGCGGTTCCAGGTATAAGTTGAACAAGAAGGGGGAAAGTGGGCACCCCTGTCTTGTTCCTTGTTGTGGCTGAAAGGGATGGGATAGATGCCCATTACATAATATACGTGCTGAGGGGCAAGTATATAATATCTTGACCCATTTTATATACTGTTTTGGGATATTGTGAAGTTGTAACAAAAGAATGAGAGGTATGGGAATACAAAATTTTGTAGTATTCTTGAAAACAGTTAGTAATTTCTCTCGGGGAAGTGACTATTTGTCCTTCAGAATTTTGAATACTGGGAACAATTCTATCTGAGGCTTTTGCCATAAGTCACAATGCCAAAAGTTTTCCGGCTTTGTCGCCCTGATCGAAATACTTAATCTTGGAGCGTATAAGAAGATACTGTACATGTTCAGTAGAACTGAGTTATATCGGTCTCTTAAAATTTCTAGGGCTTTAAACTGATCCTTTGTAGAGTTCGGGGAGAGTGACACCTCCATGTCCCTGATATCCTGCAACAAAGCAGAAGTGACTTTTGAGGTAGTTTTTTTTTTAACCGTTGCCATGTGAATTATTTTCCCTCTAACTGTTCTTTTTAAGGCACCCCATAGCATGTCTGTCTTGATCATGGAGGGGGCAAATTATCTCAATAAATTTTGAAATGAATCCAGCCAACTGATTCTTCAGATATTCTGATCGAAATAATTGACAATTAAATCTCCAAACCTTGTCCCTAGATATGGGCGGGCCCGGACTCCATCCTACTAAAGTGGGATGGTGATCTGAGATCACCTTGGGGAGGTAATTACAGTTTGTTATAGCTGAGAGGTGTCCCACATCTATGAGAGAATGAGCGTGTTCCAATGTGCTCATTCATTGACAGCTCAGTGCGTGGGCCAGCCATGGTGGAGTGGGAGGGCTGTGCCTCTCCATTCACTGGGGTACAGGATGGGATGGGAGTGGGGTGGTGGTGGTACAACTGCTGGGGTGGATTGGGAAGGTGGGGGGGCACTAGACCACCAGGGAATTTATTCAGGGGCTGGGGATCGGGGTTAGGGGTGGGGGTTGAAATCGCACTAAACCGCCAGTTTTTTTTTTCAAAACAAGACAGTTGGGACAAGATAGGGATGGGAGGGGATACTGGACACTTTGTTCATGGTGAGGGGGGAGGGCCCACTAGCCACCAGGGAAGATTTGTTGGGAAGGTAATGGGGTAGGGGGAGGGATTGCGATCACCGAGGGAGGGCATTTCATTTTAGGTTGGGCAATGTGGTGGGGGGGGAGACCGCTAGCCACCAGGAATATTTTGAGTACTTGTGGGGCTTGCAGCGAGAGGGGCCACTAGGCACCAGGGCTTATTTTTAAAGGGAATTGGATTGCTCATTGTGTGGTGATTGCAGGTGGAATTTCCAGGAAAGTTTGGAAATGGATTTCTGAACTTTCGCAGAAGTAAAAGTCCGACTTTTGCTTGAATTCCACCTGTGAAAGTTTTTTTTCTCACACCTCTACTGGACAGAGACAAAGTGTGCAGAGCAGAAATAGTATTACCTCAATTACAGTACATTAATTGAGAGTGGTTTACTTAGCTGTATTCACTAATGATTAATAGAATATGGTTAGGGTTTATTGTGAATGGAAAACGATGGTTTTCCAAATCCTGTTGTAGGACAGTTCAAAGGTCAGAAAAGTTGTTGTACTATCGTTCTGACATCACAACGATAGTACAACAACTTCTTAACCATCAACTGTTTCTCAATTGGCTGAAACATTGGCTTTTCAAAAAATACTGTACAGCATGGCAGTGCTAGCAAGCGAGCAGTTGAGCATGAGCTTTTCAGATAGTTTGGACATGGACTGCCATAGTCGGCACCCTGTTTCCAAACTATCAGTTTGTCAGCAGTTTTTTTTTTTTAATAAATCATTGGTCCCTCTGTACAAAGCTAAGCCAGATGACAGAGAGCAATGGTACCTTCGGGGTCGGCAGCAGAGCGGAACTGCAGCGAGGACCAGGAGAAAATGGCAGTGTCTAGACAAGGTACAGAAACTAACAAATCCTTGTGAAATTAATGTGGCACAGTTTGCGGGGAACCATATACTATACAAAATAACAGATAGGAAACTGTGTACATCAAGGCCATGTTTCCATCTCGGGTGTTTGATGACATCATAGGGACTTCTCGAGCTTCTTTCTCGAGGTCTATGATGTCATCAAAACCGTTGGTGGGAACACAGCCTTGTTGTGCACAGTTCCCTATCCATTATTCTATATGTTGTATTTGCCATCAGTTTTGCATCAGTTCTGTGTCAGTTTTGTGTCAGTGTTCCAGGTGGTACAATTCAGTTAATCAGAGTCTGTGCTGGAATCCACTATTATGTTGTTGTTTTTTTTCTCTTTCTTTTTGAGGGCCCCATGTTATATATATATTTACTGTCATGTTTTGCACAGCACAATTAATCCTAAATAGGTTTAAGGTATTACCTTTAGTGATAAGATCTATATTTGCTGTTATTTGGGAGGTAGTGAAGTTTGTTGTGGTTGGGTGCTCCGTTCCCATTCGTTTCTCAGTGCTGCTCTCATTGGACTGAGGCTGCAGGTGTATAAATACTAGTGCTGGTACATTAAGCATATTCTAAGGCTGCAGAGGGAGATACGCAGGTGCCGGTATGTAGGGAACGCTGTAAACACTATGTGTGCTATACGCTGATATCATTCTGTATGGTGTTATATGTGTATTGGGCCATTGGCTTCCATTGGCTGGTGGTGTTCCTGGATTTGTTGCAGGCATGTTTGAGTCAGTGTGCCCTGAGTCCTGATTTGCCTGTGACATTGTTTGTGGCATCCTGGAATCCCAGTTGGTTGGTGGTGTTTTGCAGGCTACTTCAGGAACGGTAAATCCCAATTGGTTTAACACAGTTGGCCCTTTGCTAGTGGCCATAGGATGTTCGGCATTGGTGGCAGGTTCCACCAGGATGGCATTTTTTGGACATTCTCCTGAGGTTCAGCAATGTGCACTTCAGCACAGTTGGGCCAAAGTAGAGAGGGTTTTGGTAAGATTCTTAATTTTTTCGATAATTAATTCTGATTTGGGTTTTCTCCTTGTATTTTTCCAGTTCAGCAATGGAGATTTATCTATTGGTCTGGTTTTCTTTCTTTTTAGGCTATGTTTGTGTATCCAGCAGGTGTAGTAATTCCTTATTTAGGGGCATTTCCAGGGTTTCTGTCTCACTTTTTGTAGTTTCAGGAATGTCTTCTTTTTACTGTGGTTTAGGTTCTGTTTTTATGTGGTGCCTTGTTTCCGGCAAGGATGTTTAATACATTTTTTTGTTTGTTCTAAGTCAGGGTGGCATATGTATCTATGGATTGAAGCTTTTATGACCTGAGATCTGTGGTAATTCAATTGGTGGGAGATTAGAATCCATAAACGTTTGAATTGATGTCTTTCTTGTACTGTAATTTATCTCTTTGCATTCTGGTAGTCCAGCAGAATCTTTTATAGTTTTCACCATGTTGCATAGTTTATTTTCACCTAATTCCATTTTTCTGGACCAGAGGGATTGTGGGGTGTAGTTCAGTTCAGGGTTAAATAGAATGGAGCATCATGGGGGTCACGTGATGGCTACTTGAGTGACAGTGGCTTGTTTCCTTTGCTCCTCTTTTCCCCTGCATTAAAACTACAATTTTGACTAGCTTTAATCATAGAAATTTGTTCTGACTCACCCACCTTGTTGTAAGAAAGCTTGCTGTACCTGAAGTAAGGCTTGGATCATAGATAATGATATGAAGAAAGCACTATCATGCCACTCACCTCCACCTACACCTGAAAAAGACAAGGCCAACAAAAGGCCCAAATAGCAGCCTGCCAGCTTCAGTAAATTGGAGCCTGGTGCCTCTACCTTATCAGAGAAGTGCTTCCTTGAGATCATGAAGCCTCTTCAGGAGACCATATCTGCAATATCTGCAGAGCTCCATCAAATGCGCTCCTCAGTTGACTCACTTGCCACCCGGGTTAGTGATTCAGAGACTTGGCTAGTCTCAATAGAAAAATGGAAAGATAAATCAGAGTTAGACTCCACAGTGATCCAATGCAGACTCAAGTGCATAGAGGACAAATTAGAGGATCTGGAGGGGTGAAGAAGGTGCAGTGACCTCCTAGTCATTGGATTGCCAGAAAAGGAAGAGGGCAATAAACCTGTGTTATTTCTACAGAAGTTGTGTGATAAAAATGCAGCCTGTCTCAGAATAATAGCATGTATATTATAGAGTGAGCCCATTGCTCCCTACACCCCCCTCCACCACTCAGATTGCCTCCTCGACCCATGATTTTCAAATGACTGAACTTTCAGGACAAAATACATATTTTGTCCAAAGTTAGGGATATTCAAGAGCTGCAATAGAAGGGCCACAGGCTATGCATTTCACAAGATCTTCCACAATCGGTGCAAGTGAAATGGCAAGAATTGCACCCTACAGTTGCCAAGTTAATAGCCATAGGAAGTCTTTTAAAGTCCAATACCCTGCCACTCTACCGATGAAGTATGTAGATAAGTGGATCTCCCATGAAACTCCAGCACAGGCTGCAGCAGAACTCAAAATTCTTCTCCCTAAGCTCTTCAAGTGACTGCCCTTTAATTTACCATCAGTATCTTCTGGTGATTTTTTGCCTGAAAATGTAATTCTTGTTTTGAAAGGTAACTACCTACTTTGATCTGAATTTTGACTTGGCTGCTCCTTGCTCCAAACTTGGGCTGTGTCTCTGCTCCAAAGGGATTCATCCATTCTTCATCTGGGGAGACTAGCTTGCAAGACCACTTCTCCATGATCCCTGTTTACTTCCCTTCGGTCCACTGTGATCCCTCTCTGGACTGTTCTTGCTGTGTGGATGCATGACATCGGGTTCCGCCCTGAAAGCCAGTACCTCTCCCGTTAGGCTCTCAACTAGGTGGTACTGCAGAATGTAATCCTGGTACTATAATGGGTCTCCACAACACTTTACACAGTATCACCAGATCAGGACTGAGGACTTGTCATTCATAGCACCTTCTTGACTCAGGCCCTTGAGTGTTCATACAGACAAGTCTCTGGATTTCTCATCGATCTTATGGTTGTGTGTCATTTTGTAAGACAGGGAAGTGGACCAGTCTCTACTACCTATTAATGTGGTCCGATAACCCTAAATAACTGTTCTTCAGAATGGACCCAGATTGTCCACAGAAAACTTCTCTTAACACAAATTCCTACTTAGCACCCAGGGACTAAGAAGTCTGGTTCTAACTTACAGCTACCCCCTTTCCTGAGGGGGGGATTTCTTTTTGGAATTTGGGAGTACACGTCAATAATCATCATAGTTTACTATGCCTGAGCTTGATAGTGGCCCCAAATTGCTTCTGACTGACATAATTTCATTACAGCCTGATTACTGTTAACAAATTGCTTAATCTTTTACATGCTCCTGGGTTGTTATTGTGTGGGGGGGATTCTGAGTTTACCTCTCTTAAAGGCAGTGGAAATAACATCACCTGCCATATTGTAAGAAGTATATCGGTTGTTGGAATTGGGGTAGAGCTGTATAGATAAGAAGATTTTCTAAATGTTCTTTGTCTTTTTTGAATCTAATAGTTGTAGAAGGGAGGGTGGGGGGTTTGGGGACTTTTTGTGGGTATTGGACAGTGTTCTGTGCATCCTGTTTGACTTGTACTTGAGTATCAAGATGGATAGGGTGGATAACAATCATGCCTCCATAGTGTATGGGCCACCAATTGCCACCGCAAAAGAAAGTGCCTAGAAGGTACTATTTGTCTCTCCACCCACATCCCATAATCCCATGATTTTCAAAGCGTATGGTTAGCCCATATACTTTCGTGACTTGGAATATTAAGGGCGCCCAAGATAAGTGCAAAAAAGCTATAATATTATGTTACCTTCTTCACCTTCAGATTAAAATAGCTTTCCTGCAGGAGACCCACCTTTGTAGGGAGGATATTTCCCTCTTTCATAAATCCTGGGTGGGACAGGTGTTCAGAGCTGGTACTTCCTCAAGAAGAGGAGTCACTGCAATATTAATCTCTAAGTCTGTACCCTTCACCATGTTGCAGGAATGGGGGATCCTTCTGGTCATTATATTATTCTCTGTGGCATGCTGGAATCCACCCCTATAATTTTAGGATCAGTTTATGGCCCAAATCCAGACTCACCGTGGTTTTTTACCCACTTATTATCTTTATTAGTTAATGATCCTCCTTTACTAACTATCCTGGGGGGGATTGGAATCTAGTGTTCCAGCTTGATACTGACCACTTGGATAATAGGAGATTAGGTCTATCTCCAGCTCAACGAGCTTTGAGGGACCTCATGGCTACACCGATTGCAATCCCAATTCGCAGATATAATGGCACAAAAGGAAGAGCTTGCTCTACACTGTACTAAGCTGAAATATCTGGAATTGGGAGAAGGAGTAGGTAAACTGCTGGCCCTTAGGATTAGACAGACTGAGGCAGTAACATTTATCCCAGGTCTGCACCCCACCCTGGATGGAGAGCTGATCTCAGACCCCAGAGAGATAGTGTCCATCTTTGGACAGTACTTCCAAAGCCTATATTCAGCAGAGGAGGTATCTACCCTCTCGGATCAACTTAGCACTGAGTACTTAAGCTCAGTTACTCTCCCAACATTGTCCCCTCACCTTACTGCACAATTGAGCTCATGGATTATGCGTAGTGAATTAGAGTTGGCCATTAAACAATTACCCTTAGATAAGGCCCCTGGGCCAGACGGTCTTCCTAATAACCTATACAAAGCATGTCTCCCCCCATTAACTCCTTTCCTGGTGGAAGTCTTTAACTTCTGGTTTGAAGAAGGTATGGAGGACAATACTTTTTTGGAAGCCCTGATAACCCTTATTCCCAAACCTGATAGTGACCCACTATGCCCTGAAAATTACCAGCCTGTCTCTTTATTGAATACTGATGTGAAAATCCTAGCCAAAATTCTGGCCAACCGATTTCTTCAAATCATGGGAGAAGTTATTGGACCAGAACAAGTGGGCTTCATGTCAGGGAGGGTCTCAGAGGACTATATGAAGAAGTTACTACACCTGCTCTTGGCATCACGGAAGTCCAGGGCACCTGCAGCCCTGGTCTCCCTTGATGCCGAGAAAGTCTTTGACCGGGTGTCCTGGGAGATTCTTTTTGCATCCCTCAGTAAGTTTGGAGTCCTAGATGATTTTATCAAATGGGTTAAATTGCTGTACACCTTCCCCACAGCCCTAGTCTAGTGTAATGTCTGTTTATCCAGTCCCTTACTCCTTAATCGTGGTACCTGTCAAGCATGCCCTCTCTCTCCCCGTCTCTTCAATTTTTACCTTGAGCCCCTATTAGGTAGACTCGTTAACTTGTCAACTTAATGGATATCCAACTTGAGGAGAAATGGTATAGAATTTCAGCATATGCTGACAATCTCCTCCTACATATAGAGCAACCTAACCTCACCATTCCTGTTCTGTTAGAAGAGATAGACAAATTTTCCAAAGTCTGCTCATATAAACTAAATCTCTCTAAGACAAAGGTATTCCCTGTCAACAACTGGTTTAGCAGGGCAGAGATCAGCTCTCTGGGTTTATCTTGGGAGCCCAAGTTTCGGACCTATTTGGGTATCAAAATCTCCCAAGACATCCCTACCATGGTCAAAGAAAATTTGGCCAAGTTATTACAAACCCTGAAAGCTGACCTGGATAGATGGGAAACACTTCTGCTCTCCCTCTGGAGCTGGGTCAATGTCCTAAAGATGAATATACTGCCTTGTCTACTTTATCCATTAGGAATGTTAGGGTTCTTTTTTCCCAAGGTCTGGTTTACACATCTGCAAAGAATGCTTAACACATTTCTGGGGAGAAACAAATTGGTACAAAGAGCATATGTCAAACTGACAGCCCCTAAACTGTCAGAAGGCTTAGCCTTTCCCTCCTTTTTCACTTATTATGGGGTGCAGCATGTTAGTAAGATAGCATTCTGGATGATTGACCCCCGTCCTCAGGCTCCCAATGCTTATACCCCCACTTGGTTAGATATAGAGAGGGCTTTGGTAGGTAGAACACACAACTTCCTCAATGCCTGGATGGTCACTTCGAGCTCTGCATCAACTTCAAACTTGTCTGATGAAGAACTGGCATCAGTCACTTATTCAACCGATTATAAATAATCTCCATTTTCAGATTGGTCATAGGACTATTCCAGTCTCCTTCCTGTCTCAGTTGAGGGATTATACCCTTGCCATCTTCCTCCAAGGAGCAGGCTTGGTCCCTTTTCCCACTTTTCAACCTCGATTGCAACTTAACAATAGGGATATATTTACATTTTTGCAGATCAAAAATGCAGTGACCTCATTTCTGGGGCCCAAGCCCTGGATCCCCCCACCGTCAGAGGATCTTTGCTCCAGGTGGTGAAACAGCCACATGTGGTGTCCAAGGTCTACAAGCATTTGCAAATTTTAGATCCATCTCTCCCCTCTGGAATCTGTTATTATTGGACCCAGGAATTATCCCTCCCAGCTGACCCTACTTTCTGGAAGCAGGCTTGGGGTGCCATCTACAAATACAACAAACAAGATAGACTCTGCCTGATCCAGTTTAACATCATGTATAATTTGTACTACACCCCTGTAAGATTATATAAGATAGGTAATCTTGTGTCCCCCTTTGTGTGCATTGTAGGGCTGCCCATGGATCCCTATACCATTTACTCTGGAGTTGCCCAAGATCTCAGGCCTTCTGGAACTCCATAAAGCAAGCCTTAGACCCCCTTTTACTTCTGGATTATCTCTTCACCCAGAATGTTGTCTCTTATCCATGTTCCCAGATGGGACTCCCAGGAAAAGGAAATCCCATCTGGAGCTGGTGGAGGTCACAGCAAAACTGACAATGCTAAGGTACTGGAAAGAAGAATCACTGCCTCCAGTGCTGGAATGGTATCATGAGGAACTATTAGCAATTCAGATGGAGAAGCATATTGCAAATACACAACACCGGCATCACTTCATTCAATCTACCTGGGAGCCTCTTCTTGACTTGTTGTCCCTCTAGCCACCTTAAGTCTGGGACTTGGTCTTGTTTTAAACCTCTCATATACTTTTTCCCCTTCTCTTTAGTTGGATGTGCAGAACAGCGTGGGGGTATGGATTGGGGGGGTGGTGTTTAGTGTTTTGTATTTTCTCTTTGTTGCTCTGTACTCTTTTACTGAGTTGTTTCTGCAACCTCTTTCCAGTGCATGTGAATGTCTGGTATCTCTCTATGCTTCATAAAAATTTAATGAAGTATATTGAATAAAAAAAAAGAATGGAGCATCATTTTTGTTCTTTTCTTCTGGTCTGTTGTTGGCATTGTTTTCATAAGCTGTAATTGGATTGTGTTCTGTATTTTGAAAGGTTTGATATATTTTGGGTTTTATTGGTCTGATGTAATATTGTTCTGGGTCTATCTCTCTGTGTATTCCAGATATTTATGTCCTGTGGCATTTTTTCCACTTTTACATCAACCTGTTTTAGGTTGTACTGTTCTGTTGTTCTGAGTGCAAAATGCAGTCTGCAATTGAAGAAGATCATATGCATTTGTGCTATTGGTGGGTGTAGTCCATGTGATAGGGTGGTAGATGGAATTTTTGTTAGCAGAAGAATGGGTAAAGCTTTGTACCCATTTTAGAAATGCTGAAAGGGTTAAACAATGTTCTGGAGGCATCCAGGTATGGAGCTATTCAAACACAGAAAGTCCTGGAAGCATCCAGGTAGGGAGTTAATCAAACACAAAATGCTCTGGAAACACCCATATAGGGAGTTAAACAAACACAGTTGCAGTCAGTGTTGATTGGGACAGTGTACAAAACCTGCCTAGGCAACACAGAAGAGAGACGGGCCTTAGGGAAAGCTGCTCAAAAATGGCAAGTTCAAGTACAGACACCTTTGGAAAGGACTGTGAAATTTGTAAGTGGACTTTATGATACTACCTAGAGGCTGGGAACTAAAATATCTAGTAACCAAATGTAGTGAGGGCTTATTTTATTTCATTAGAACTCCAGATGGGAGTAGGGTTGTGTTTATGTTTGTTAAAGGGGTTGAGACCCCAGTTAGTTGGAGACAAAGCTGCCTTAAAAAACTGCACTGTTTTATTTGACCTCAGACTGTGTATATTCTCCTTGGACAAACCTACAAAAGCCCACCCAGAGAAATAACAGAGGTCACTCTACCACATATGGTGTCACTGGTGGGATTTTACAGCCCACTGGTGTGTCAAGGAAATGGAAGAGGTCATAAAAGCCCAATTGCACATGACAGCTGCACAGCAGGAGATGAACCGAGCTCAGCAGGAGGTAGTCCAAGTGCAGCAGAAGACTGTTTACTAAAGTCCCAGATTGCAGATAGATCAGCTGCACAATGACAGGGCTACATGATTCTCAGAGAGATAGTGCAATGCATGAGCCAACCAGCCTCTGAAAAGCCACATAATGAAGAACCATGTCCAATCTGGGTGAGACATTGCCTACAGAAAATGACACATGAGGATGATATGGAGGTATAATTGTTAGCCTTTGAATGAACTGCACTTCGGGAGGCCAGGCCACACTTTCAATGGGCCAGCATTGTGAGCCATTCCTGTTGGGCAATGTCCAAATAGCTTATTATGACCTACAGGAAGAAGCAACAACAGACTATGGCCATCCAAAAGTGGAGATCCTAGCGTGAACCAGAGTTACCCAATGGTGAGGGCTCTGAGGTTCTACAGATGATGGTTCTAGGAGGGGAAGGCCCCTAAATCACAAATGTTTGATTTGATCCATCTGGCAAGGAAGTGGTTAAGCCTGGACATCAACAGTCCAGCTCAGATCTTAGAGATGTTTGTGCTGGATCATTTTCTTCATGGACTTCCATCTGGTCTAGCCAAGTGGATGGGGCAGGGCAACCCCCACAACATATTACAGCCTGGTAGCCTTAGTGGAATGATACCTGGCTGCCCAAGAACTTTCCCACACTATACCTATGGAAACACCTCAGACCTAGTGGTGACCCTGAAGCCCAAGGAACCAGACCTATGGCAAAACTGATAGAAATGGGGCAAGGAGTGAAGGCAATAAAGAGAGGACAGAAGCTAACAAAAGGACCAGGGTTTCCTACTGAAAAGGACAATAAGGGGGGGACCTAACCTAAAAAACCCTTATTGATGTTCTGAGTGAGGGGAACTGGGGCACATTGTGGCTAACTGTCCTAATATCTCAGAACCCATGCAGTGTGGTATGGGGAAAATAGACAATGATTATTGTGGGTTTGTGAGGGTGGCAGATGGTATTCATATCTATTGGACACTGGTTACAGTAAATGGGAAACCAACAGTGGCCATGGTAGACTGAGGGAGTGCAGTTACCCTAGTTTCAGGGAATCTGATAGACACTTCCAAATTCAACAAGGTTAAGAAGGCAGCTGTCACTTGTGTACATGGATCAGTAAAATATTATCCATTGGCTCCTATGCAAATTGGTATATGTGGTCAAACATCTCTGTCACTGCCGGAGTAATACCAAAACTACCATATCTTCTGATATTGGGATGGGACTTCCTTGACTGCCAAATAGATCAATTGAGGACATGCTGTGAGCTATGGCTGTATGAGGTGGTGCTGAAACAAAGGGCAGCCAGCCTAAACTCGACAGAAAGCCAAAAAATGTACAGCACACTTCAGCCCGTTACAGGATAAATCCAGGTCCAAACGTATGAACATAAATAAACTGTATTTTTATTGTATCCAAAAGAGCAGAACGGACCAAACCCTGTTACAGTCGCAGCTAGGGGACAGCCCAAACCTGAGCCAGAACTAATTTTCCAAAAAGAGAGTCCACTAAGAATTTTCCTATTCACCCACCCAGATTGTACCTGGAAAACTGTAAGCATCGTAAGACGAAATGAGAATATAGACAGGATAAGCTCTGGGGTACTAAAACTTTAGGGAAAACCCACATGGAGGTTCTGCTTAATGAACCTTCAAAATGTGTTAGAAAAGGGGTGGCAACAAGATGTAGTCAATCTGATATCACCCAAGAGACAGGAAAGCAAGTCCCTGATGCAGCCCGAGAGCTAGAGATAGGTGACTTAGGCAACTTGGGAATCTCTGTGGATTACTTTGGCTGAAAGCAGGCTAACAAAACCCTACTGCAGAACATTCACAGGGAAGTGATTGAAATGAATGGTCCCTGAAGAAATGAGGACAAGAGGCATTGAACCATACTTTGTTCTTAAAAATGACTTACTGTACAGGGTGACCCACACTGAGAGTCACTAAGTTGAATAGTTGCTCATACCCCTAGCTAGCAAATGAAAGATATTAGATTTATCCCACAGTCACCTGTTTGGGGGACATTTAGGGCTGGAAAAGACTTGGGAGAGAATTTTGCAAAGATTCTTCTGGCCAGGGGGTGTATAAGGAGATTAAACGGTACTGTGCCTCCTGTCCTGATTGCCAGCTGACGGCACCTAGACCACACTGGAACACCACTTTAGTACCATTACCTATCATTAATGTTCTATTTGAATGAATTTGAATGAATTTCAATGTATCTGGTAGGAACCCTTGAGAAGTCAGCCAGGTGTCACCAATACATGTTGGTTATAATTGTCTATGCAACACAGTGCCCTGAGGCAATTCCATTATGTAATACAGCCTCCAAGACTATAGCCAAAGAGTTGGTTCAGGTGTTCTCCTGAATCAGTATCCCAAAGAAAATCTTGACTGATCAGGGCACACTGTTTGTATCCAGACTGATGCGGGAGCTCTGCAACCTCCTTAAAATTTGGGCTGTAAAAACCTTGGTATACCACCCCCAGACAGATGGGTTGGTTGAGAGATTTTACCAAACTCTCAAAAGTACATTATGTATGGTAGTCAGCAGGCATGGGAAGAACTGGAACACTCTACTGCCATATCTACTCTTCACAGTTAAAGAGGTTTCCAAACTACTACCAGGTTTTCCTCATTCAAGCTCTTGTATGGGTGACATCCATGACGTATCCTAGAAATAGCCAAAGGATTATGGGAGGAGTAAATACCCCAGGGAAAAATATAATATATCACATATAGCATAAGAAAGACTGCATCACTCAGGTCACTCACATAATGTGGCAGCATATGAAGAAAGCTCAGGCTTCCAAACGGACCTACTATAACTAGCAGGCTGCACTACAGAAGTTCCAACCCAGAGACTGGGTCATGGTTCTAGTACCCACAGCAGAAAGCAAACTACTAGCCTAATGGCAAGGGCCATATGAGGTGATAGATTCAGTAGGCTAGGTTAACTATAGAACTAGAACTAGACACCCTTGATCATAGAAAGCCTGAGAAAGTCTATTCCATTAACCTGCTCAAACACTGGAAGGAAAGAGGCCTATATGGTGGTATTAGAGGTGTTAACTGAAAGTGACCACTCACCTGAGGATCTCTGAAGAATGAACACCCAACCAATATGAGGTAGCTAGACAGATGGTTAACTGGAATACTGATGTGTTATTTAATAAGCCAGGCAGAACATAGGAAATATTCCATGACATAGTCACAGAGCCAGGTGTAAAAGTCAAACTAAAACCCTATCACATCCCCGAAGCCAGAAGGGAGGAAGTAAGGACCAAGATAAAGAAAATAGCAGAACTAGGGGTTATTGAGGAGTACCATAGCGAGTGGTCTAGCCTGACTGTGTTAGTTCCCAAACTGGATGGTTCCATCCATTTTTGTAATGACCTATGGAAACTGATATCCAGTGATGATAGCGATTAAATATGAGTGACTGCAAGAACAGCAATTCATTTTTAGTGCTATCATCATGAGTTACCCTGCAAGGGTAGCGATGGAACAGTGAGGAGAGCGACCAGAAGGGGAGGGATAGGGAGGAGGAGGGAAGGGATAGGAAAGAGGGTTTAGTCAGTGTCAGTGGCTCAGTAGGTAGCACACTCACCTCTGAGACCAGGAGATCAGAGGGCTGTGTATTCAGTTCCCACATCTGGCACTTGGGTTAATATCCCAGTACTGACACTGTAGTGCAGCATGAGAGAGGTGCTGCACTTCTGAGGTGTTGTCTTTCGAATGAGACGTTAAACCGAGGTCCCATCTCTCTGGATTGGTGATAGTTCAGGTGGATGTTAAAGATCCCATGGCACTTATCGAAAAGAGTAGGGGAATTTCCCCGGTGTCATGGCCAAATTTCCCTCATTCACTAAAAAAATACCACCAACAGCTTAATCTGGTTCAAGATCAGTTGGCATTCATCTGTATCCCCTTCCCCCAGGTCGTGCCTGAAAATAGGCAGGATTTGTCTAGTGCACTTACCCGGTCAACAAAAACTAAATAAATAAAGGTAGGAAGGGAGGTGTGCCTCCTGCAGCTGACCCAGCTCTGTGGTGTGGTGGTGAGGGTGACTGGATCCAGTACAGTAGGCACTGGGTTCAGGCTGGACCGAGGAAGAAAACTTTACCACTGCTTACGGCTCTCATTTTTTCTTTTGCACCTGCACCAGTTTTCCCTCCTCCTTGACATGCACCCCACCCCACCCGGAGTTGGTAATCTAAAAATTGGGGAGGAGCACGGGGGGCACAGACCTCCCAGCAAAACACTCATGTTCCTGAAAGTGGGTTGTCGAGAACTGTATATCGCTGATATGCTTTTCGGCGATATACACACACACGCCATAATAGTGATCACTGTTTTGCAATCGCAGTTATGACATGGAACCATGGAAAGTCAATGAGGTGTCAACATTCAATGCCTATCCAATGCCTCGAGTGAATGAATTGATCAACAAACTGGGTAAAGCAAGATTCCTAACCACCCTAGATTTGACAAAGGGACACTGGCAAATTAGGTGGGTCATATGGGCAGACTAGGTGGTCCATATGTTACTTATCTGCCGACAGATTCTATGTTTCTAGATTCCTTTAACAGAGTCTGCTAAGAAGAAAACAGCATTTGCAACATCAGATGGCTTTTTCTAATATACAGTACTTCCCTTTGGTTTTCATGGGGATCGTGCTGCATACCAAAGACTCATGAATAAGCTGATAAGAGCCCCCACAGAGTATGCATCAACATATTTAGATGATGTAATTATTTATAGCCAGGATTGGGATTCCCATTTGGAGAAAAAGGAGATTGTATTGGACACACTTAGAAGGGCAGGACTTATGGCTGATCCAAAGAAATGTGTGATAAGATTGGTAGAGTCCAGATATCTAGGATATACTGTGTGAGAGGAGGCTGGTCAATCATCAACTGAACAAAGTTGAGACAATACAGAATTGGCCTCGGCCTGTTAGGAAGAAACAAGATAGGTCATTCCTGGGAATTATGAGTTACTACAGGTGCTTTATTTCCAATTTTGCTACACTGGCTGCTCTGTTGCTAGAACTGATTAAGGCTAAAGCCCCAGACACAGTAAAATGGAATAATGAGACAGAGAAAGTCTTTTTGGACCTGCATACTGCTTTATGTAGTGAGTCAGTATTCATAACACCTAATTTTCAAAAAGGAACTTTTTTCTACAGACTGATGCATCAGAAGTTGGGCTTGGGACTGTTCTCTCCCAGATGATAGGTGATGTGGAATACCTGGTCCTGTTTCTCAGTCATAAACTGCTACCCAGAGAACAGAATATGTAACAGTGGAAAAAGAATGTCTAGCAATTAAATGGGTGACTGAGACACTGAGATACTATTTACTTGTCAGACAGTTTACATTGAGTACAGACCATATTCCCCTAAAATGGATGTACATCAACATGGAGAAAAAGTCTAGGGTTAACAGATGGTTTCTGTCCCTACAACCATTTAATTTTAAAGTGAAACACAGAGCAGGTTTGTTGCATAGCAATAGAGATGCACAGTCCAGAGTTCACTGCCTCCTGGTGGTGGTCACTCGACCCAGTGGTGAGAACCTGGGGGGGTGACAGAGTGCTAGATTTAATTTATGTCAGCTTAAGAATGGATAAGGCTTTGTTCCCTTTTTAGAAAGGCTGAAAGGGTTAAACAAAGTTCTGGAAACATCCAAGTAGGAAGCTAATCAAACACAGAAAGCTCTGGAAGCATCTAGGTAGAGAGCTAATCAAGCACAAAAAGCTCAGGAAGCATCCAGGTAGGGAGTTAATTAAAAACAGCTGCTGTCAAAGTTGATTTGGTGCAGTGTATAAAACCCATCTAGGCAACACATGAGAGAGAGAGAGAGAGAGAGAGAGAGAGAGAGAGAGAGAGAGAGATTGGGGGACAACTGGAAACTGTGCTACAAAAAGTTGAGTTCAAGTTATAGAGACCTTTAGAAAGGACTGTGAAGTTTGTAAGTGGACGTTATGATACTACCGGGAGGCTGAGAACCAGAGTGGCTGGTAACCAGAGATAGAAAGGGTTTATTTTGTTTAGTTACAGCTCCAGACTGGAGTAGGATTTTGTTTATGTTTGTTAAAGGGCTGCAGCCCCAGTCAGTTGGAGACAAAGTTGCCTTAAATAAATTGCACTGTTTTATTTGATCTCAGACGGTGTATATTCTCCTTGGACACACCTACACCCTCCACACAGAGATATAATGGAGGTCACTCTACCACATCCTACAGTATGTTTCAGTCTCATAGACCATATCAACTTCTGTACTGGTAAGAGGTTCAGCTTTGTTAGGTCTGCCTTCTTTTAAAAAAATATATGTATTTTTTAAATTAAAAGTTTATTGATTTTCTCAACACATATATTTCACCATTATTACATATTGACAGCATAGAGAAGTAGAAATCTCCCCACCCCTCCCTCATCTATCTCCACTCTCCCTCCCACTGGCGCCAATGAGACTAAGGCCAAGAAGTAATACAAGATAATTATGACATATTAAGTTTAGCTGGTTATAACTCTATCTCTGACATTATAGGGTGTAGAAGACATGTAAACTTTCCCACCTCTTTCTATAGACTCCCAAGTGGTTGAAGAGACTAGCCATCATTTTTTCGACCCTTAAGTTATGAAGGAGCTGTTGTAGCCATTCCATTTACGAGGGCTTGACAGAGACCTTCCAATGTTTTAGCACCACCTTCTTGCCTGACAAGGCAATCATCATGATATGATAGTTTCTAACCATTGATGGGAAACCTGTAAAATCCCCTAGTAGGTAAACCTCTGGAGTGAAGTATTCCTGTAAATCAAGTAAGGGGTCTACCTTGGCTTTAATGAGATCCCATAATGGAGAGATTTTAGTACATTCCCAGAACAAGTGGAACAAACATTGCATCTGTTACATATTGGGGTCTCAGCCCTTCCCATTTTATGCATTTTATAAGGGGTCAGATACATGTCATTGAGGAATTGCAACTGCATTAATTGTAATCTGTCCTGCGTAATGTATTTATGACAGGTTTCCCTGATTTTAGGCCATCTAGGGGAGAAGTCGGGTATACATTGTTCCAATTGTTGGGAATGCCGTCCACTTTTGGGAAGACCAATGGATAGAGAATGGCATACAGTGAGGAGACAGCATGTGGAGCTAAAGCCAGAATTCTGCCTGCAGGGACCCAGTCACCAAGGTTGTCTGGGCTAGCTTTATCTCTATAGTAAGATGTAAGCATATGATGAGTCTGATAGATTTGAAAAGCCCATTTATGTACCAAGCCAAATTTAGCTAAGAGTTCAGGTGTGGTCAGCCAATCATGGCTGTACCTACAGAAATCTCTTACCACACAATGCAGCATATGTGGAATCCAATTGAAGGGAATTAATTTCCCACTCAATCGAAAGTTAGGGTTTTGAAAGATAGGTTGGGAAAGGTCATATGTATTGTTGTACTTCAGGGTGGAACATAACTGGGAGTGTGTATGGACCGAATGTCCTACCAGATTATAACAGAGAGTAGGGGGTAGTTTCTTTAGTTTCAAGAAAGGTAGGACTGCTGGATTTATCCCTGCAGAAGCTATTCATTCTTTTTCTACCCTAAGCCATGAGGGAATGTATTTTGATGAGTCCTGGGGAACAGATGGTTCTGCCCATTGGAGATATTTGCTTAGGGGGCTGGCCCAGTGATACAAACCAAAGTGCGGAAGTTTTAGTCCACCTAAAAATTTGGTAGCTGCCAATTTGTGGAAAACTTGTCTTGGGGGCTTGCCTTTCCAGAGAAAATCAGAAAGACATGAATGGATCGATTTAAACCAGGTTTGGGAAGCCATAAATTTAAAAGATTTAGGGAATAAAAGAGACGTGGGAGGACATTCATTTTGATGATGTTCACACGCCCCCATAGGGTTAGGGATGGAACTTGCCATCATTTTAAATCCTGCTGCACTTTTTTAAACAGTGCATCAAGATTCAGCTTATGCAACTAATTATCACTAGTTGAGAGGTGTAGACCTAAATATTTTATGGATTTAGGAGCCCAATTAAGACACAAGTCTAAAACATCTTACTTGAGCACTTTGGGGTTGAGCAGGAAAGCAGAGGTTTTTTCAGTGTTAATCTTGTAATTGGAAAGGGTGCCATACTCTAGTATTAATTGCAAAATATTTCATGTAGAGGGTTTCATTTAGGTGATATGTAACAAGATATCATCTGCATATACCGCTATCTTTTCCATAGTCGTGCCTACTCTGATTCCCTGTATCCCCAGGGATTTCTGTATGGAGACTATAAGGGGCTCTAAGTATAGGTTGAATAGCAGGGGAGATAGGGGGCATCCTTGTCTGGTTCTAGACACTAATGGGAAGTTAGAGGAGAGGATTCCATTACATAAAACTTGAGTGGTAGGGGCAGAGTAATGGATTTGCAGCCATGAAATAAACCTGGAAGGGAAGCGAAATCTGTGAAGTGTCCTGAGCAGAAACTGCCAGTCAACTCTGTCAAAGGCCTTCTCCACATCCAGGAAGACCAGAGTCATGGCTTTGGGGGCATCCCAGGACATGGAGAAGACATGAGACAGGCAACAGAAGTGGTCTACTGAGGGCCTACCCTTCATGAAGCCAACTTGATCAGAACTAATAAGGGAGGGGAGTACCTGTTCTAATCTATGGGCTAGTTGTTTGGCAAGAATTTTTTAGTCACAACTAAGGAGAGATGAGGGCTGGTAGTTGGAGACCTGTGTTGAGTCCCTTGCAGGTTTAGGGAGGATGACAATGGTTGCCTCTAACATTCTGGGGTCCAGACCTTTCACATTTGACATGTTTTGAAAGACCGCCAGTAGCCATGGTGCCAGCTGGGGGACAAATTTTTTATAAAAATTAGATGAGTACCCATCCTGCCCTAGGGCTTTGTCTGAGGGTAGGTCTTTGATAACTTGATTGATGTTCTCTTCAGTAAAAGGTATAATTAGTCCCTCCATTTTTGTAGGGGTGAGAGTGGGAAGGGGGAGACTATCTAGATACTGATCTACTTTAACTTGGGATGGACGGATGGGCATTTGGGCATACAACTTCTTGTAATATTGCTCAAATTCATTAGCAATATCTTTAGCCTGAGTTAAAGGAGGTCCTTGGGGGTCACTTTGTATCGCAGCGATGCATTTCATGGATTCTATTTTTTCAAGTCGGAGGGCCAAAAGCCACCCGGCCTTTTCCCCTTGTTCAGTATAAGTGGCATGCATCTTTAAAATTGCCCATTCGGCCTTTTCTCTGAGTAATTCAGAGTATCTGTCCTGTAATTTTGTTAGTACCTCCTTTTCAGAGTCTGTAGTTCTAGTAGATAAGTATTTCTCCTTGTCTCTAATTTGACCTAGGAGTAGTTTAGTGTCTGGAGCTTCTCTCTGCTTTTTAATTACTGACATTTTACAAATTTCCCCAAAGGAAGCATTTTAGTGCTCCCCATTCCATGGATGGGGAGTGGGTGGTGCCCCAATTAGTATTTTTGAAATATTCCAGGGAAGCTAATATGTTGTCTGTGACCTTTTTTTTCCTTCAGTAGATGGTTATTTAGACTCCATTGTTTATCTGATCCCCAGTTAAGAGAGAGGGAGAGATGACAGGTCACTATAGAATGATCTGAGCCCACCATAGGCTCTGATCTGCTGTCCATTAGCCCTAATAATAGAGATTTACTCAACCAGAAGTAAAGGATTCAAGATGCTGAGCCATGGACAGCAGAAAGGAACATATATTCCCTTTCTTTAGGATGTAATACCCTCCATGCATCACAAAATCCCATGTTGTCAACTATATCCCTGATGGCTCTTTGGGCAGGGGACAAACCCCCGGTTCTGCAGCCCATTGATTTGTCTAAAAGGGGATTGAAAGGAATATTCCAGTCCCCTCTAGAAGCATTGGTGTATCTAAGAAGGGTGTCAATACGGAGAGAAGCTCCATGAAAAAGGAGGGGGAATCAGAGTTGGGTCCATAGATGCTACCTAACAGTATAGTATATGACTGAAGTTTGCCTTTAACCAGTACATATCTGCCATTTTTATCTCTTATACATTGTTCACAAGTGAAGGGAAAAGCCCTGGTAAGCAGAACAGCTACCCCTTTATTATTTTGACAGTCACCTGCAGCAAAGACCTGTCACACCTGCTGTCTCCTCAATAGGGCACCTTCAGCTTTTAGTAGGTAGATTTCTTGCAACAATATTACATCACAATGCAAGATTCCTAAATGTTTAAGCACCTTCATTCGTTTAAGAGTGTGTCTTGCCCCTTTTATGTTCCACGTGAAAAATTTAAAAGATTGCGCCATCTGCACTGAATACAAGTTTTAAGACCAGTACCTGTATTTCTAAAAAGAATAACCAGCTTGTATACCTCATTTGAATTCTGACTTGGCACCATCCCACCAACTTTTTAAGAAATAGGAATGATGACTTCCCCATCCTCCCTTTTAGTCCCTCGATTTCCCTACAAATTCCCACCCACCAGAATGAGTATTGTAACCAAGAAAGATTTAATAACTAAGCTACGATACTTACAAAGATTCCTATTTTGCAACCTAGTGCCTGTAGTGCAATAGTAAGAACTTCCCCCCAAAGCACTGGCCCCTGGCGATCAGCAGACTGAATGCCCTCCCTCCCCACCGCTCACCCAACTGCAACTAAACTTGTTTTATTTTAAATCAGTAACAAAAATGAAAATATAGAGTATCCCCATTTGAGAATTGTCATTAACTGCTTGAGCCTAGTGGGGGCAATCCCAACAAATTGCATTCATGCTAGTACTCAGAAGAACAATCATTCTCAAAAGTAGAGAAACAAAAGAAAGATCTAAATCTCCTAAAGTACAGTGACAAAGTTGGTCTCGTTTGATCTAATAAAACAGCTTGATTACTTTAGCAGGCCCAACAACTCCAACGTGTGCCCCGATGCCGGTTTGGGGTGTGGGCGAGGTCAAGGGGCTTTCAACCTAACACTGAATTTCACTTTTGTCGCAGAAAGTGGAACAACCTAACTAATGCATTAAACAGAGTTTTTTGCCTCTAATTTCCTTCTTCTTTGAGAAGGATAATGAGAAATAATGTGAATGTAATGTGGCGGCAGGAGCGGGCCGGCCACGTGATGTCTTGTGACATAGTAACACGGTGCCTGCAAACGCAAATGGTAATGCGCATAGTGATGCAAAGTGAAACTGAAATATATACAGTACTGTAGACACAAATGGTTAAAATAATGCAAACACAAGCGCAAATGAAAATGCGAAGGGTAACACACATGGTGCCATAGACGGGAACAGTAAGTGAAACGGTTACGGAACCACAAGCCAAAGCAGTAAGGATAACAGTAATGTAATCGCACAGGCTGGTTTTCCCCAAAAGCTGCATAGAGAAAGACAGTGAGTACAAAGAATGTATGCATAATAATGGGTCTCGGAGTAGAAAATGAGGAGTTGGAATACTAAATTGCTTATATCGCAGGAACCGTACGACGTAGAAAAAAAATTTAAAAGTCATATGATTTATGGCTTTCCTGGCTAGTTTTATACTTAGCCCTTGCTAGGGAGCTAAGCATTTTTCTAACGAAAAGTCTGTATCTCGCACCGTTTCCAAGATACAGGCCCTGAAAGGCACAGCGAATGCTGTAATGTTATCCTGTAGGAAAAAAAGAGAAGTTTGGAGTGCCATAACTTTGTCTCCCTGTAATATTTTTTCACCAAGCCAGTAAAAGGCACATCTGTTGGATGTTGGCTTTCTTCTCTCCAAATTTCAGCCCAAAAGACCAAACCGTTATTTTGCAGAGGGTGGCAATTGATTCCTGTAATGCGGCAGGTGCCGTAATGTTATCCTATGGGAAAAAGCAT
Source organism: Neoceratodus forsteri (assembly GCA_016271365.2). Taxonomy (NCBI): domain Eukaryota; kingdom Metazoa; phylum Chordata; order Ceratodontiformes; family Ceratodontidae; genus Neoceratodus; species Neoceratodus forsteri. The sequence continues at coordinate 846,414,106 of CM057449.1, read as the reverse complement.
CAATATTGGAGTGCTGTAACTTTGCTTTCCTGTAATATTTTTTCACCAAAATAGTGAAAGGCACATTTGTGAGATGTTGGCTGTCTTCCCTCCAAACTTCAGCCCAAAAGACCAAACCGTTCATTTGCAGCAGGGTGGCAAAGAATTGCTGTAATTTTCCCACAGCCTGGAAAAGTACTGTCGAACTTTGCAAAAGCTTTCGGAAATTCATTTGAGAGTGTCGCAAGTGTGGAAGTACTTTGTGAAAGTACTTTTTCCAGAAATTTGAAAAACATATTTCTGGGGTATTTTACCCCCCAAAAAAACATGCCGAGCATCCTCAGGGTCCGACTAGGTGACTACAAAAAAATTAGGTTGCTAGAGGTTCCCAAATTTAAATGCCAAGCATTTTTCTGATGACCAACTGAAAACAAAATGGTGGATTTGCGACAGTAAAAGGGCCATTTGTGAAAGTAAAAACTGCATTTGCGACACTGTCGAACTTTTTGTTAACTTTTCCCATTGACTTATAATGGGATATTATTTTTTGAATAACTTTTGAACTGTTTAATATTTTTTCATGAAATCTTCAAAAGGCACATCAGTGACCCTGGCCGCACGTTCTCTGAAGATTTTGGACCAGTCGCACAAACTGTGTGACCTGTAGAGAGGAGCAAAGAATTGCAAAAAAGCTTAAATGCGCGCACAGATCACACTTAATAACTCCGCAGCGATATATCCAAACAGTATGAAAGTTGGCACATCCCAAGATGTATGGTTCTTGATTGCGTATTCCAAATTTCAGGCAAATCCATTAAACAGTTGCAACGTTATTAAGGTGCAAAAGTTTAGGTTTAACATGTAAATGGTTCCTCAACCCTAACTATGGTAGCACTACCGTGCTACAATAATATATATATATATATATATATATATATATATATACACACATACATACATGCACACATGTACATATCTGTATTATTATACTGTAGTGGTGCAGTAGTGCCACTATAGTAAGGATCCAGCAGGGGTTTGTATGTTAAACCTCAGATTTTGCACTTTAATATTATTGCAACCATTCAGCAGAGTTGCACAAAATTTTGCATGTGTGGAATCATGGGGTAGAGCTCTATGATGTGCCAAGTTTTGTTCCAGTCAGATGTGCAGATTTTGAGATGTGGATAGTGCAAAAATGTAAACAAATCTATATTTTTTGCTGTTTTTTTTTTTTTTTGTCGTTGCCTTGCACTCAGATGGTTTGGAATTATGGTCTGATATTTTCAGGTTAGAAAGGGCTTGGCCCACAGACATGCCTTTTGCTGGTTTGGTGAAAAAAAAAATATTTATTGTAAAGTTATTACATTGTAAAATATTGGTTTCTAAACATGCTCAGTACAGTCATTAGATAGATGTTTGGAACAAAAAAGAATTTGGTTTGTATGAAAAAGGATCTATTTCACTCAGGCTTATCCTTTTTCATGAGGAAAAAATTAATTTTCATTTGCTGCCATCTTGTTTTCCATTTTTGTAAAAACAAATGTCAAAACCCACAAAAATGATACCAACATATGTATCTTGCTGATCAGGACTCTGTTAGGTGGATTCTGCACTTACAGTATCTGTTGGAAAAATGACCTTCAAATGTTTTTCCTTTAAGCATTTTAATCCTGTATCGTGACTTGCTTCAGTGTTTTTCATGTGGCCTTTTTCATTCATATCAAAATGGATCCTGTCATATGGAAAAGGATTTAGGACTTGGTTTTTTTCTTGCTCTTTTTTTTGTTTTGTCTTTTTTTTCAAATGAGAAAGGATCTCATTATATAGGAAAGGATTTTGGACTGATTTTATTCCCCGATTCTTTTTTCATTTGAAGGGATCCTTCTTCATTCGATATTTTCTTTTAAACAAAAAAGGATCCTTTCTTAAGAAAAAGGATTTTGACTTAGTTTTTTTTCCAGTTTTTTTTTTTTTTATTTGAAGGGATCCATTGGCCACATTGAAAACACAAACATGAAAAAATGCAAATTCCCATTGGTTAAAATTGGAAGTTTAAGAAGCCACACCTCCCTCAATATTTGGACTTCAGGGACAATCTATATATCAGAAGAATGGTCATAATGAGTACTGCAAGAATAACATATACTCCCCCCCCAAAAAAAAAAGTATTTAGGAGCCATATTAAAAATCACAAAAATTAGAAAACAAATTCCCAGAGGATAACATTGGAACTTTCAGAAGACATGACTCCCTCAATATTTACAGTTAAGGGACTGTCTATATATCAAAACAAAGGCCTTAATAAATACTACAAAGATAACACTTACCCCCCAACCCCCAAAAAAAATGATTTAGGGACAATATGAAAAACAAAATGTTGAAAAACATAAAACAATGCAATTTCCCCTAGGATAACACTAGAGGTTTAACAAGCCATAGAACAAAGGAAATAAATTGCTGTTTTGGCACCAATCAAATGCAGGGCCCAGAGGGCCCTGTACTTCCACAGCAACATACATGTATGCATTTATTGAGGCAAATGAGAATATGATTCTACTATCTCAAACAATAAAATTAATTGCAAAAACACTTTGTTGATGTACTAGTTAGGGATAATCTAGCAAAATTAGGAAACATGTGGAATTAGGGTTTCTCCTGCATCTTTGCAAATAAGGTGTGGGGTGTCAACCCTCACCCTATTCTCATATACTCTACTCATTTCAACCACTTTAATAATGGAATGGGGCGAGTGTGAGGGTTGACAACCCTGAGGCACACCCCACACCTCATTTGTGAAGATGTAGGAGTAGTCAAACTGTAATGTTTTGTTCCTGTTGCTGCCTGCAGGGTGCAGGTGGGGTGTTAGGGTTGGAACCCTGATGCACATTTCCCTACTTTTGCTAGTTTAACCCTAACTAGTGCATTAATATTTTTTTGCAACAAAAAATATATATATATATACTGTATATTTACACACACATACAATATGTGTATACATACATAGAATAAATAATGGGTAAGGGTGGTATACAAGGATGTATATGCATTGAGGGGGATAATTAGAATTATAAGGCCAAGACCCCAAAGGGTGAGTGGTTTTATTGCCCTAATTAGCCCCTGGTATGAGCATACCTCTGAGTGTTCCACCCATACCCAATATTCATTGAATATAATACATTTGGATGGTTACTGTTATGAAGATCACTTCTGTGATCATGTTATGGCACCTGAAGTTCTCTTGCAGCAAGGATGGACTGGTGTGTATTGAGTGCAGGTACGAGTTTGTTGGATTTCTGGATTTAGGAGGGTTTTGGTCAAGTTTTTTTTCCCAGATTCTTTTGCAGCTTTCTAATTGGTTTGGCTTGCTTCTTAATGGTATATTAATTGTGTTATTAGTGGTGTCCCACAGGGATTAATCTTGTGTAACCGTATACCTTTTATTAGTGCAGGTATATACTTTTAATTGTTTGATTAGTGTAGGTACAGTATATATGTGTAATTAGTGTAGGTATATAGCTGTAATTGTTTAATTAGCACAGGTATACACTTCAAATTGATAGATTAGTCACAGGTATACAGGGAAATAAACGCTGGCCTTTTATATGGGGAAAAGTTCCCAGCCATGTATTATATCTACCTATCTACTGTATCTATCTATCTATCTATCTATCTATCCACACGGACACACACACACACACACACACACACACACACACACACAGAGTGATATTACCAGGAAAATGGTCCAATCAGATGGGAACCTTTTCAGCCATGACTGAGGATTTAAAACAGTTGTGAACAAATGACTCAGTTTATACAACATACTGAAAAGGCAGCAAATACAGACAATTATTACAGTAGAAGTACTGTAGAAACAGATCAATATAAAGGTAGCCATATGAGCTGACTTGAAAATCAGCTTCTGAACCTTCCAGGAAAATAATAGATAGAAAATAATTTAACAATTGTTTTCACTTCTTTTGGTTGTGCATAATTTTATTTGGAATTCAATGTTGGCATAAGAGACCAAGGGTTTAAAAGCTGCTGATAAACAGTTTATTCATGTTATGATCAGTAATAGTAATAACATGTGTGCTACCTCAGCCTCATCCAAGGTGTAATAACATCTTATTTGGTCTTACACGATACACATTGTAAAGACTGATGTTTCTATTACTTTCTGAAAATAAGGCATGCATTGTTTATATTTCTACCAGATAAGATTTATGTTGCACACCCCTAATTAATATTGCATGTCCTATTTCCTAATGGCTTGTTCTTGTTCAGGCATAGCAGACCTGGCTCTCCAATATACTGGAACTGTTTCTTCAGAAATATTTTATAATATTTGTCATGATCAACATCATATAGATTAGTACAGTATGTTGCCACTTGCAGATAGAAAACCCCAGCAGAAATGTTGATGTATTATTTATAAATATCTATGAACACATTGTGAATATTCATAACTGGAAAAACATGAACATGCACCAAAGTTCATAGCATGGTTCATGAACTTTATTAAAAAAGCCATTAATATTAAATGTTACAGTACTCTTAGTGCAGGGCAATTTATGGAAGAGGTATTGGCAATTGATATTACTTGCCAGAATGTAGGCACAGGATACTTGGGCTGGGCTGAAATTATTCTGTTTTGTAAACTCAGCAGAATAAATATCATGCCGGAAATTTTGTGGAATGAATTCTGCATGCATGATAAACATAGAAACATAGAATTTGATGGCAGATAAGGACTACTTAGTCCATACAGTCTGCCCATTTCTTCCTACAATAAACACTTTTTCATGTGCAAATTTTGTGTAAACCATAGGGATTGGGCTTACTTTTTCTCATACATATACTGCAGACAAGAACTAAGGAAGAACATAATGGTCAGTGGACTGTTTTGTAAATGGTGCTTAAGATGTACTGTAGGTCTCAACTTAGATTAACAGAGAAATTCGAGAGGCTATATCCCCCACCCCAACATTCATAATTGAATTAATGGTGAGGTTCTATATATTTTTAAATACTGTTTTATTTTGATGTTATAACTTTCTATGTGACCCTCAAGCAAATCATGTTGTTCTGAAACACTCAACTGTCAGTTTGACTCATTTGAATCCATGACAGAAAAAAAAGTACAGTATTTCTGATTTCTCTGTTGGCTCCTATTAAAAAAACAGTGCTGAATGCCACATTAGCAACTGGAGGCTCTTGAACTTATTTATTTGTTTGTTTGCGGTTATTGCATATATCCAATATATTGCATAATGTTGAGGGTAGTCATTCAAATGGAACTGCCCTGCTCATCTTTGTTACTCTCTTGGCCACTTTTTCTTGTGTACAACATGCTCTGTACTCCCAGTTATCATTAATTAACTCATCCCCCACCATTAGCTACCAATCAAAATTATAGTCAATAGAGTTCTCTAACTGAAATACTTACTACTTTTAACATTTAAGCACACACAGTAATCAGCTACAGCATATACAACATTCATTACAAAAACTATTTTCAGGCAACAATTAGGGCTGAAACAGTCCTTCAAAGGTAAGGACATTCTCCTGATTCACCTGCAGAAAGAACCTGAGGTGCCCCAAAAGGTTGTGATATTATACCATCTTTGTACAAGATATATGTTTGTCCAATAAAATGTATCAAACATTCCAGTGACTAAGGTAGGGATGTGAGATGTTTGGATAAAAAAGTTCCCTGACCCTTGATGAATTTGTCCCAAGCTAGTACTCAGGGTATGAATGATCCCTTGGAAAAGCATTGCTTTTACCCTAACTTCAGCACCTCTTAAACATTTGAATGTGATTAAATTTCTGTTGCCTTGACAGACAGTGCCTGAGTGAGGTTAATGTGATTGCTGTAATGAGGGATCATTCAGACTCCAAGTACCTGAATGGCACAGATTTATCAAGGGTCAGGGAACTTTTTTTTTTTATCCTAACATTGTACGCTTGTACTTATGAGGGTTTAGTGTTTCATCCCTAACTGGTACCTAAATATTGTTTTTTTTTTTGGCAATGAATTTGTTTTTACTTATTTTGCCTGCACTCAGTTTCCTGTGTTACACAAAGGCAGCCCAAATATCAGAACCAAAAAAAGAATGTGCACACTCAGATATGGACAGGGCAAAAGTGTTTGGGATGTCTGAGCTTATGTTCATAGGGCTCATGACATTTTTGGTATCAGAACTGAGACATTCGGTAAAATCTTAATTATTTACTTTCGTGCTTGAGTGTGCCCATTCCTTTTATGCTTCTGTTCTTTTATAAAAAGATAAATTATACTGGCTGCTTTGTACTGACAATGCTGTACCAAAAGCAAGAATTCCCTGGTGTACACTGGTAGCACCCACCATCACCCTGCCCCAATATAATCAGTCCTTGATATCCAGTGGTACCTGGTACTCCTCCTTTTAAACCTTGATCCAATCCAATCAGTTCCTGTTGTCCAGTGCCATACCTTATCTAACCCTGTCAGAGAAGCAAGCAGTTATTGGCATCCAGTTGTACCCCCCCTGCTTCATGGTTCCCCAAACTGATCAGTTCCAGGCATCCAGTTGTATCCCGCTTCTGCACCCTGCCCCAAACCAATCAGTCCATTGCAACCAGTGATATCTTCTTACCTCACCCTGCCACAAACCCTCAGTACCTAGTGTTCAGTAGTATCAACTGCCCTCACTCAGGCTCAAACAAGAGGTCTTCTGGAATGCAATAGTACCCTCTGTCTCATTGTGTCCCAAACCAATCCATTGCTAGCTTCTAGTGGTGCTCACCTCTCTCACCATGCCTCAGATAAATCCGTCTATGGCATACAGTGGTATCCCCAGCCTTACACTGCCCATTCCATCTGTCTATGGCATCCAGTTACCCTGACCAAATCATACATTTCTAGTGTTTGCTTGTACCACCCCCCATGCCCCCAAACCAATCAATGCCCCAGAACAATCAGTCCTTGGCCCACAGTGGTGCACCCTCACTCACCCTGCCCCCAAAGTGTCAGTCCTTGGTATCCAGTGGTACCCCCCTCCACACTGCTTCAAACTGATCAGACCCTGATATCCAGTGGTTGCTCCTCCCATACTCTGGCCTAAAGCATCACTCCTTGAAGTTGAGAGGTACCACCTTCCTCAGTCAACCCCAAACCAATTCCACACCACCAGATGGTGGCTAGCATAACCCTCCATTCATCTCTGTGCCTGTTGACTAACTGAATCAAAACTGTGATTTAGTAAAAAAACACACACACGGAGTGTGTTTCATAAATTCAGGTCTGCAATAATGATATCACAAACCAGAATTTATGAAATATACACTGAGTGTGTTTTTTGCTAAATTGCAGTTGAGATTCAGCATATGGACAGTTGTAAAGGTGAGTTAGAGGGTTTTACCATATGTTATCTTGGAGTGTTTGGGCACTATAAGACCACTGGTGTTGGAACCTCAGTGGCCATATTTCTTGTGGGGGGAGGGCAATACAGAGTTACCAGAGACAGGCTTCCAAAGGCAGTTTTTATTCTGGGGACATCTGAGCTCTACATGACCACTGTGAAGGGATATCAAAGGCTTCTATTTTGTGTGTATGGGGTGCATCTGGGGCTCTTAAAGACCATCAGAGATGGGATATAAAGCCAAATTTTGCTGTAGAGAGGGATCTGATTTCTGAAGGGTGGTCACTTTTGTTTTTTGTGTTGAGGAAGGTCATGTTGGTTGCATCACAGGGGATGAGCACCCAGTATCAAACAATTAAAAAAAAACTAAATGGAATTCATTATTGGCATTGGGGATGGGCCACAGATGCCAATTTTAGAAAAAAATAAAAATAAATGTGCTGACTAGGGTTGCTCAGATACCATAAAATCTGATCTGTGTTAGGATAGTCAGATGTTAGGATAAAACATGTCCGGATATGACATCTGATCCCAGTTGTATGTTAGCTTCAAATATGGATTATACTTATATCCAACTATCTAAACATCCTGTATGACATCACCACTCTGCCACATTATTAAGCTAGAACCCCCAGCCAAAACACCTACAAGCCTCCATCCCCCCTGCACTCAAAATATCCTGGAAAAAGGCCAGGCACACCGCAACCCCGGATGACCTCATCGCTTATAGATCTCTGCGGAACCAGTGCGAGAAAGTCTCAAAATCTGCCAAAAGGGAGTTCTTCAAAACCCTTCAGCGGGATACCTTGTCAGACCCTAAGGCCTTTTGGTCCAGGATTAATTTCCTGTTAAAAGGCACAAGTAAACCTCAGCAGGGCAATATAACCTGCAACGGCCAAACCCTAACCGACGGAGGTGAGGCCGCTGCTGCATTCAACAGCTTCTTCATGGACCTTGGCAAGCTCAGAAATGGCCACCAACAACATAACAAAGGTCCCCCGGTCACTAAAATGCAGGAGCCACTGACCCCCCCATTTCTACCTAAGGACTGTGTGCATCAAAGAAGTGCTAACTCTTCTGCAATCTTTAAAACCCACAGGCTTGCCAGGACCTGATGGGCTGGACCCACAGCTGCTCAAGGCGGCTGCCGCCACCATAGCCTTACCTGTTACCCTGTTAATAAACTGATCCCTGATGAAGGGGGTAGTCCCCAAAACCTGGAAGCAGGCCCATGTGGTCCCAATCCACAAGGGTGGATCCAGAGTAACAATCAACCATTACAGACCCATCTCCATCCTCTGCCACCTCGCAAAGATCCAGGAGCGGCTCATGTATGGCCAACTAAGGGATTACCTTGAAGCCAACTGGCTCTTGGTCCGACACAACACGGCTTCTGACAAAAGCATGGGACTGATATTGCCCTCATCAGACTCACCACCGATGTCTTGGCTGTCTTGGATAAGGGCTCCCCCATGGGGGCAGTCTTCATCGACCTGACCAAGGCCTTCACCCTAGTAGACCACCCACTCATGCTAGCTAAGCTGAGTACACTTGGACTGGATCAACACTTCCTGAGCTGGTTCCACAACTACCTGATTGGTCGCTCCCAGCAGGTCAAATGGAGAGGTGCAACCTCCAACCCTCTACCTTTAAATGAGGGAGTACCTCAAGGATCCATCCTGGTCCCTCTCCTGTTCTCCCTGTTCATCAATGACCTCCACCACCACTGCGGCAGCAGCTATGTGGTGCAGTATGCTAATGATGCAGTACTCTACGGAACAGAAGCACACCTGGATGATCTCAGACCCCTGCTCCAGTCAGACCTCTCCCAGGTAGAAGCTTGGCTGGTCGAGAATCACCTGGTCCTCAATCCAAACAAGACAAAAGCACTCCTGTTTGGTCCAAAATCCATGGGTCCATCCTGGGCACATCTCCTGCCATTGGCCACCATGACTGGCACCACAATCGAGGTGGTAAAATCCTTTAGATACCTGGGTCTTACTGTAGACCAGGGACTCACCCTAAAGCAGCATGTGGATCAGGTGACAAAAAACATCCACCAAAAACTCGGGCTGCTCTACCGTCTAAGTGCCATCATGATACCCAAGACATGACTGGCAATCTCTCAGAGTGTCCTCTTACCTACTCTCACCTATGCAGCCCCAACCTTACTCAGCATTGCAAAACTCGAGCAGGGCAGACTGCAAACCCTGTACCCCAAAATCGCGTGATTCGCCACAAATGCCCACCCAAGGACCCATCAATGCGAAGCCCTCGCCTTTCTCAAATAGCCCACCTTGAACCATAGGCTCCAGTACCCCCTGTTAAGCTGGACCTATAAGCTACTCTCTGATGACCCTCCTGCAGGGCTCTTTGGGCTACTTGCCCCAAAGTGGACCAGCAGGCCTCTCCGCTCTTCAGGCAAAACACTACTAGAGGTGCCCAGGACCAGACATGCAGCAGGCAGTAAATGCTTCACACACACTGCCCTTACACTGTGGAACAAGCTCCCTTGTCAACTCCAGGAAGCTCCCTCTCTAGCGACTTTTCAGACGGGATTACGCATTCACCTCCTAAACCTCAGCTCCTGCTCCTGTCCTGAAGGATAGCTAAACCGCCCCTATAGTCAGGCTACAAAACAATCTACCTGCCCTAGCTGACAGAAAGCTGCCACAGCTGAATTTGTCTATGAAACCGGTCTCTACCAATGTAGTCCCCCCAGCGTCCTATGCCGAATTGCTTGTATACGATGCTGTACTACCTCCCTGCACCTTTACAACTTCTCATATGCTAACCTTACCATATGATCTACACTGTACTAATTATGTCCTAAACAGTATCAGCTGCATAGTTAGTTGCCCTGCTTGCTTATAATGCCTGTTTCGCCTATTGTACTATGTGTGCTATATGTCTATACTTCTCAATATATTGGAATAAGCCTAGCAGGACTCACTGCTGGTATACCCCATGTCACCATCTTCTGTAATGAAATATGTATACTGTCAATGAACTTCCTGCATGCTATGTCCTACCCCTGCATTATCTGTTTGTTTCTGCTCAACTCTATGTAATCTAACTCTGGGTCACCCCTGAAAAAGGGACCTCCGGGGCTCAGTGGGCCTACCCGGTCACCAAAATTTAATAAATAAATAATGTGAGTTGATCCATGGATGTTGATCTCTGTAGCACTCACTTTATATTAAATACCACACTACATCTAAATCAAAGATCCCTCCCTCCCCCAAACACAAGCTAAATATCCACCTCAACTATTAAGTAGAACCCCCACCCAATATAACCATTAGTCCCACCTTCCTTCTTTCCCTGTTCTGTAGCACCCAAAATATCATTACATGAGTTGGGTCCCACAGATCCCGACAGCTGTGGCACTCGCTTTATAGTGCCCCTGCCACTGAATCATAAGATCCCCCTCTCCCCAGCACAAGCCATATGCCCACCTCAACTATTTGTGAACCTCCCACCCAACACACCCACTAGTCCCTACCTCCCTCCCTCTCTCCCCAGCACCCAAAATACCTTAGTTTTGTGATTCAGGTAATGACTGTCCTATGGGGGAGTGGCTGCCTCACTCATCTTCATTGCACATGATTGAATGAAAAGACCCCCTGCAATAGAAGGAAATCCTGATTGGCTAACAGTGGGTATACCAAGCTACAATACCTCAGCTGCTTCTAACTCCCCCTTTTTCCATTTAGGATCTGGTGTCAAAAGAAAATGTTAGTTTGTTCTTTTTGAAATCTTTGCCACTGTCGTATTTAGTTGCAGCACATGTAATTTTGGGCTGTCACTGCACTGGGTGGGTTTACAGGTGGCGTGACTAGTTTGGAGGGCGGTAGGCACTGCATCCCATGGGGTTGTACTATTCTATAGCCAGGACACCATTCATTTTCTGTATGTTGAGGCACCATGCCACATTTTAACTTTAACTGGATATGAACCGCCCTCACAACCAGGAATTACAAAGAACTCAGACCCCTCAGTCATGCAGAGCTTGCAAGGCAGAGGTAGCCACCAAAACATTTGTGGCAACCCAGTGGCATTGTAAGACCCCCTCAGTGGGCGCCCTTACATTAATTTTTAAATTTTTCATTCTCAAAATACCAGTTTCAGATTTCTACTCTCAGTATTATTTTAGTTATAATGTATGTGAACAAAAAAGTCTTAAAACCATATTTTTCAGTGTTTTGCAAAATATGTAGCATTACAATTGCTGAATTAACTTATACATATTTAGAGAATCTTGAAAACAAAGGGTGTGCATGCCCATTGTCAGGTGCCTGGGACCATAGATGGCTGAGTTACTGTATCTGCTGCCTGAAAATGAGGTTTAAGTCAGCACTGCATGCAAACTAATAAAAGTGTTACAGCAAAAAAGTGTGACCTACAGTATACATTTTTTTAACATGAAATAATTTACTGAGAAATGTCATGTTGATAAAGCTTGTGAAACATGAAAGGTAACATGTGGAAAACAATAAATAAATACATTGGAATATGACACTAGGAATATGTAAAAAAAGAAACATTAAAAGCAACAAGAACATATTCATGGGCTAATAGCTGGATAAATAAAAAAAGCCTTAGTTTTTTTTATTTATCCAGTCAATAACAATGGTAGAGTAAGAGCTGGTGCTTGCCTTGTGATCTGAGTACAGTATTTCTTTTGATTCGATATGAGGGTGCTCTTATACAGTGAAATATATAATCTGGATTACCATTTGTTTGACATTTCAAATGACATGAGGAATGCACTTTTTAATATAGGTTTCCATAGGTTTTAATCATCATCTACTGTTTTGAGCACTCATCCCAAAATGTTAACATCAGAAGCCTGTTGCATCCTAGTGTGCAGTATCGTAGTCATAAAAAAATATTGTTAAACAATGGGTGTTCAAAGATAATCAAGGATAGAGCTGTGCAGAATATACAATTCCATCCATGGAATGCCCACAGAATGACCGTTCCAATCCTGCATAATGCTATGGAATTTTGGTGAAAATTCTGCAGAATTTTGCAAAATTGTACATTTCAGTTATTTCACTATAGTCTTAAAAGTACATGTCCAAATAATACCATGTTTGGAAAGTAAGCATTACCCCAAGGTTTACAAAAGTGTACCACATTTTAGAGTTATATATTGAAAGGGGATGGAGTTATGGGTGGCCAAACATTTAATCAAAATTTAATTTTGAGTTATTTTGAGATAATTTTTACATTTCTTATTCAAATTTTGCCACAATATCTGGACTTAGAGAAACCTACAGCATGCATATATGCACCATGTTTTAAGTCTCAAGCTTTAATGGGAGCTGAGTTAAAGGTGGCCAGATATTTTGCCAGAATTTGTATTTCTGTAATTTTCATATAACTTTGATAGTACTCATTGAAATATTAAAAAAATTGCCAGGTTTACAGGTTATCACTACATTTGTATATGTACATAGTTTCAGATTTCTAGCTTTAAATGGGACTGCATTATAGTCTGCCAAACATATTGCCAAAATTTGAATTTTGGTTAGTTCCCTCTAATTTTAAAACTACATATCCAAATGTAACCAGAGTTGAAACATTTAAACTACTATATCACATGATTACTTCTGAAAAAGTTCATATTTTCAGCTTTAAATGGGATTGAATTAAAAGTAGTCAAAGTTTCAAAACATTTAAAAATTTATTTGTGCAAGAATGTAAACTAAAAATGTATAAACCCCTGAAACTTTAAAACTAGAGAATGCAATACAATAAAAGTTGACAGGTTCTGAGACCTTACAAGGAGAATGTGTGAGACAATTTTATTAATTACTTGCTGTGAGAAATTACAACATAATATGTGTACTTAAAATCAAATCCCATGAATCTTAGTGAAAATTGCAGAATTTCATTAAAAATTCCATAAAACTGGTATTTTCTAATTTTACTCAGCCTTATCGGGGGGGGATAATTAAAGGATAGGGATATAAGAGGCAGGTAGGGCAGGGGCTCACCAGGTTCTGGATTTATATGGACAGTTTCACCAAGAAATGGACAGCTGAGCTGGGTAGCACAATAGTGGTAGACCCCCAGGTTGGAGCAAGAAAGTACAGATTGTCAACAATTCCAACCCAAATGCAGAATAATTAAGGATCACATCATGTAAATTTATGATCCAGGGAGCCTGGTGTACATGCAAGTCTAGGACTTAGAGGTAGTCAAAAAGATGTAGAGGGGAAGACAATGTTTTTGGCAGTAGGAAGGAAGAAATAAATCTGGCTATTCCAACAGGGTAGATCAATAGGAAAAGGAGTAGGTGACTCACATTTTAAGGGAGTTTGTCACTGTAAAAAACAAAGAGGATATCAATGGGATCAATAGTTCTACTGAGTCAATTTGGCTATACCAAAAGAGAATGCGAGGGTAGTCACCCAGTGAGGACTGCAAAAAGCTCAGCCCAGCTTATCAAATTAAGTAGTGATATGTGCATTGTTAATGTTAAATTCCACAAAAAAAATCTGGATGCTTCATCTACAGAATATGCTATCATTAATCTGTGAGAAAAAGGTTACTAATCATTTTTTTCTTCTGCAAAATTAAAACTGCTTAACCAATTTATCCAGGTGTGTTAGACACCAGATACATTGACTATGAATATGCATGTCAAAAGTTAACTCTATGCATGCAAGAGCAGAGAAGTTATAAACATACACATTTTTAATAGTTTTCACAAAGTTTTGCAAATATTTACATATTAAAGTTTTGAACCCCATTACTTAAAAATCGCTTATCTAATTCTCTCCATATTTAGAAAATTCTATAAGCATTACAAAAAGGTTATCTGTACTAATTTACACATGTCTAGCTCCAAATGTGCCTCAGTTATATGCAGATGAAATATTTTCATGAAATTTCCTTAAAAAAAATAAAATGACTGGTTTTGAGCACATATAATTTTGAGATGATGTATCATATTATCATGAACTCTGGCACATTGTTAGAACACCTATCATTAAGAACTCATGCCAAATTTAAGATCACTGACCCAATAGATCATTAAGGTATATGTCAATAAAAACTGTTCATGAACTTTTGCACAAATGATAAAATGGCAACATTTGAGCACCTATAATTTTGAAACTGTCCAACCTAATTATATGATATTTAGCAAGTTTGTGGCTATGCATCCAAAGAGTATATATACTGAACTTAAGAGCTTTAGCTTGAATGGTTGTTGAGTTATAACCAAATTACTAAATTGAAAAAAATCTGTGAAATTCTGATGAAATTCTGTGAAAGTTCACAGAATTTTGTGAAATTTCATTGAAATTCCATGGTTTCAGAATTTTCCCAAGCCACGCAGCTCTAGTCAAGGATAATGATGGAAACCTGCAGGACATCCATATTAAAGGGTGACTCTCTTAAAATTATTTCATATAAAATAAATGCTAATGCAGACAGCAGAAAAGGAACTATACATTACAATCATTTGTAGATGTCAGACTTTTTTTTTATTTTTTATGCTTTTTGGGTCTGCCCCCCCAAATGCTCCTAGTGGAGCTCAGCCCCTGCTCTGTGCCCTGACCCACCATGCCCATGCTTCCCCCCTTGGTGGGGCTGCCAGGTGAGTGCCCCCCAACAGTCAATGGAAGCAAGCCCTGGCTTAACACCCAGGGCCAGGCCATGGGAGTGGGACCCCACTGGTAGACACTGCTAACAATGGGAGTGGAGAAGGGTGTCATGGTCAGAGGACTGGAGTTTTTTCTGTGGCTGTGATCCCCCAGGAGGTGGGGCATGCAATGATGCCAGCATCGGTCTCACCTCCCATGCAACCAGGCACCAGTCTTCCCGGTGATTCCCTGGCCTCCGTCAGTGGTCACCCAACAGGCTGTACACTCATCTCCCTCCCCCCCAGAGAAGGAGAGATGCCCCTTGGGTGCTGTAACTTTCCCCATCCGGCTGGCCCTCCAACTCCTGGGTCTGTTCCCAAACTTGTGACATCGGCGTTGCAAGCAGTCACCTTGCCACTGCACCAGAAAGTCAGCTAATGTCAGACATGTTTTCTTGCATGCTGTTACAAGTAACAATAGTAGCAGTATCTCATTGCAATGGATCTTACTTGCACACATTTTTACACTGTACCCAGGATAGCACAAGTAAGAAACAATATTGTGTTTTCAGTAGGGTCCTGCTGTTTGCTATTGTTTACAAAGCTGTTTCTTGTTCTGATGTCATCTTTCAGCAGCCACCCCCCCCCGCAGCCCTATCTCTGACCTTGGTATAGACTTACAGGTTATCTAACACTTTTACCTGACCCCAGTGTTGTAGATGACCAGCCATTTCAGTTGCGGAAGAGCTGCGGCCAGCATTTTTCTCCAGCTATGTGATTTTTTTCATTTGGGATGGTGGGGTGCAACGAGGCAATTGTATATCTGACTGTCCTGCTGACTGGTCACCCCCAGTTGGCACTCATGCAGTGGGAACAGCATCTTTCTCTTCCCAAAGAAGAAGAGCAATCCCTGGGATGCTCAATCCATCTTCTCCCAGCCAGCCCTCGATAAAATACACTTCTTTGAAATGCACATTGCCAGCATAGCAAATAGTAGCACTATTGCTGTGCTACTAGGATGACTTGGGGTCCTGCTTTTATCCATCTTTAAAATGTATTTTCCTGGGACAGGCCAGCTGAGATGCAATATCTAGTTTTCAGTAGAGTCCTGTTTCTACTCATCTTTAACAATATTTCCCATGATAGCACAGTGAAGATACAAGATCTCATTTTCATTAGTGGCACAGTTTTTACCCATTTGTACAATGTAATTTTCCACAACAGGCCCTCTTACAGGCCATACAGTATCTTACTTTCAGTGGGCTCCAAACTTTTGACTTCAAATACCCAACATAGTCTTTTTATGACCTCACCTTATGATCAAGGCAGGTGGGATTTTGTAAATCCCGTCTGATAGATGATTTGCAGAGCAACTGCAAAAACATGTTTTGCAGTGGATTTGAAAAATTACACCTGTCATGTTCTTGAGGGGAGATAACACAAGATGGTATGCCATTTGCACAGTGAATTCACAATGGCGAAATCTCTCACAGTGACAATCTCAACAGGTTTTGAGATTGTTGCTGTGAGGGACCCGAGGGTGAAATTTTGCCCTTTCACCATCTTTCATCCCCCGTACAAAACAACTCTGACTCAGAGTTAGATATTTTAAAATTGGGAAGTGCGAGGGGAGCAGCCCCCCAATAGAAAATGTACAATGTCTGGCAGGCAAAATTTTGCCTGTCAACAATGGGGATCTTGCCATACCAAGTTTCGAAAACACTGTTGTCATTTTAGCATGGTAGAACCACATGAGAGATATGTTGAAAATTTGGGTCAAAACTCTGTTGGAGAAATGTTGGAAAAATTCAATGTTTCTTCAAAACTTAGTTGTTTTTTTACATTTTGAACCCACATTTTTAAACATATTCATTTTATGACACCATGCTATTATCAAGACAGGTAAAACTTTTTAAAATCCCATCTAAAAGGTGATCTGGTGGAGTGACTGTGAAAACATGTTGCAGAGAGGAATTGAAAAATGATACCTGTTTAGAGATGCAGTGAATTTAAATTCCGCTGGTGAAGTGAACTCAAAGTGGGCACTTCGCGTTGCCACTCCACTACGTGGAGTTGCAAATGCAAAGTGCTCACTCCACCTTGTCATTACCACTTTGCGTTAAGGCCAAATGGCAGAGCGAAGTAAGGCGAAGTCATTGTTTTTAATGGACTTCGCGTTCCTCATTATGATTCTAAGTGACCCACTTGGTGTTTCAGATTTGGCAGCCCCCCCACACATCACATGGCTTACAGTACTGTAAGTCACATGCTTTTTAGCTAGGCAGGAAGAAAGTGAGTCATACAAGCAGTCACTTTTACTTTCTCCTGTGTAGACAGAGAGAGAGAGTAGTGTGTTTTGTGACTGTTGATACTTTGAGATCAGAGAGGAGGAGATTTAAACTTTGATTTAGACCCAACAGCTTTTTTAAAAGCTACATTTTTTTGTCTTTTCTGTATTCTTTTGTACTTAATTTGCTCTTTCTGTAAATTTTCTTTTTCTTACAGGCTTAAAATACATCCAAGTAACTATTAAAAAAAATTAATGTTGTGATTTTGACGTGATCCTAAATCATGATTTGTGACTGCATTTGTGACCATGATGATGACAAAATGTGAATGCCTACAGCAGTACTTCCCCAGCCCCCCCGATGAGGTGTGACACAAAACTCCCCGACTTAAAAACACTCATTAATGAGTACAATGGTGGGGTGATGAAGCATGGAGATATACTACAAAACAGGCTTAAAATACATCCAAGTAACTATTAAAAAAAATTTATATTGTGATTTGTGACATGATCGTGAATCGTGATTTGTGACTGCATTTGTGACCATGATGATGATGAAACATGACTGCCTATGGCTGTACTTCCCTGGGCCCCGATGAGGTGTGACACAAAACTCCTATACTTAAAAACACTCATTAATGAGTACAATGGTGGAGTGGTGAAGCTTGGAGAAATACTACAAAACAGGCTTACAATACATCCAAGTAACTATTAAAAAAGAGTAAAGTGATTCTTGATGTGATCATAAATCGTGATTTGTGACTGCATTTGTGACCATCCATGATGATGAAGAATGTGATTTGTATCACGAATGACTCGTGATAATGGTCCCGACTTAAAAACGCATATTAATGAGTACAATGTTCATGCAGAATTATGCACCACACCTGTCCAGTACTCTGAAGGGAAGCCAAATAAACAACTGTGACTTAAGTTAGAGATAGAGATTGGACCCTAAACAGATGCAAATGCACAGACAGATTAAGATTGCGATGCACACTGAAAAGATGCAGATGCAAAGGCACAACACCTAACCAGTGCTCACCATCAGAAATTCAAAAATCTGGAAAAGAATTCCTTTTCCAGTTGGGGCAGGCCGTGAAGGGGGCAGTCTACTGCACTGCTGCAGTAACAATCACTGGTACTAGTACTAGTAAAGATACCACAAAGAAGTACAAAAATTACACAGCTGCAGTGGATAGCATAGCAGGTTCACATTGCTGAAATTCTGTGGCACAATAAAAGGTATCTGATTTGATGACACATGTTACACGCATACTCACACACACACTAAGTAATGCATAGCAAATTGAAAACTTCAGTAATACAACCACATATTTTAAACAAACTAAAATTATGCACTGCTGTACCACAACAATCAGCAAAAAAATGGCAAGAATTATTGAAAATATTACTGTGTGTACATTAACACAGTTATACAAGAAAATATCACCAAAACAGAAAGCTCTGTCTTTTTCTCCAAGTTAATCTACCTACACCACAGATATGCCCCTCCCCCAAAGCACACTTCCACTGTCTCTCAGTACACAGACTGAATATTGTACATTAACATTCAAAATCCACACACAAACAATAAACGCTCAATGATATAAGCACAGGAGGGTTTCCTATAATCGATGAACTAAAGTTTCAGCAAAACAAATGACCCCAAAAGGCTTTTTTAACAGCTTTTAGAAGGTATGAATCACAGAGCTCTCAGAGCAGATTCTCTCCTACAGCTTCATACACACACTACCCCAAACTAAGGCTATGCAGAACAATCTAGAGCCCATGTGACCTAAAATCCCATGAATCACTGCAAAATTTGTCTTTGGAGCTTAAAAACAAGGCGAAGTGAGGAGGAGTAGATTGTTTTCAATATACTTCGCCTTAAGAATTGGTGTAATAGTGGTTTGGGAAGGCGGAGTAACGCAAAGTCATTGTTTTCAATGGACTTCACATTACCCATTATAATGCGAAGTACTTCACTTCACGTTGTGGAGCACTCCGCGAATCCTCCTTCACTCCACAGATCACTTCGCGGAGTGAATTGGGGCCACTTCGCCCACCACTATACCTGTTATGTTTATGAGGAGGGATAACACAAAGTCTATGTTGAAAATATTGGGGTGGGGCAAAATGTGCAAAAACGTAATACAAATATGACTAAATACTGGAAAAAAATCAATGTTTCTTCATCACTCTGTTGCTTTTTTTGATATTATGATCCCAAATTTTTAACATGGTCTTTCTATGACCACATGTTTTGATAAAGATAGACAGAATTTTTCAAATCTCATCCAAAAGGTGATTTTGCAGACCAACTGCAAAAACATTTCACAGGAGATTTGTAAAATGACACCTGCTTGTTCATCATTTGGGGTAAAATTAAAAAACTATCTGGGGTCATAACCTGCAGTAATCACAAAGTTATGAGTTAATGTTGAAAAATGTCAGTGTTTCCTTATCATTTTCCTATTTTTTTTAAATTTTGACCCCAAATTTTCAACATTGTCTTTTTGTGACCACACTTTATAACCAAGAGAGGTGGAACTGTTTAAATCCTGCCTGAAAGGTAATTCCGTGGATTGATTAAGAAAACATGTTTTGGTGGGGATTTGAAAAATAACACCTCTCTAGTTCATGACATGGGGTAACAAGAGGGCTGTGCTGAACATTTGGAGCCCAAATCCACAAAAATCACAAAGTAATGAGCAAACATTGAAAAAAAATCAATGTTTCTTCATAACTACTTTGTTTTTTGACCCCAGATTTGCAATATAGTTTTTTATGACCTCACCTTAAGAACAAGATCATGTCCAAAAGGTGATTTCAAGAAGTGACTGCAAAAATATCTTTTAGGGGGATTTCAAAATGTTTACTTAACTTGATCATAAAGTGGGGACACAAAAAGACTGTGTTGAAAATGTGGTGTAAAAACATTAAAAAATTTACAAAGTTATGAGTAAAAGTTCAAATTACATCAAATGCCATTAACTGAATTTACCTTGTCTTTCTCAGTTCCTGACTGGTGTTGGAAGCAGAAGATTATCCCAGTCATCACTGGAGTAGTACTAGATAAGTAAGTGAGGGGTGTTGGGTGGGATTTGTGGTGGTGTGTGCTTAAAGGGGGGTTGAGTGGTGGGTCTGGATGGTCAGCAGAGCAGACGATAACAAGGGACAAGATGAGGGTCTGTTTTCTTCTTTTCAGGGCTCTGGTACTTGTTGGTTAATGGCATCAGTGGTGGGCACCCTGGTATCACATTGTCTTTTAGGGAAGCTAGATGGCACCAGGGATGGGTACTCCAGTGTCACAATGTCTTTTGGAGTCAGATGGCACCACAAGTGGGCACCCTGGTGTCATCAGATTGTTCAAGGGAGGTGGAGACAAAGTTTGGGTTGGTGGAAAGGTGGGATACCAGCAGCAGGGTTGGGCACACACTGCTGGTGATATGTAAACACTTGCGGGGGGGGCCAATTTTGGGCCAGGTGGGATAGGAAATAGCAGGGCCAGATTAAGGCTATTAGGGGCCCTTGGCCTGAGAAAAATCTGTGGAGTCTAAATACAGGGCCATGCCCCTTAGAATGAAATTCACAAAAGGCTCCCAACCTGTCTGCACATAAGGAGGGCAGCAAAAAGTTGCAGATTCCCCCCTTCAATCATGATGCACATAGAGTAGGTGGAGCACTCCTTGGCATCCATGTACCCAGTTGTATGCTCCCTCTACACCTGATCCCTATCCTCTTGTGGGACTATGTGGGTGGTTGGTGAAAGGTAGACCGGGGGTGGGTATGGGCCCCATTCATGGACAAGATCTGTGGTATGTAGTGCTGGTGGAAGAGGTGGAGACCATGCTACCTTAAAAGCAGCATTAACAACTATTTACACCCCTCTGCATGGCCACTGTATTACCATTGAGATCCAATTGGCCCTCCTCCATCAACAACTAGAGCCTCTGCAGTGGGCTGCGGGCTATACCAGCAGAAGCCAGTGCCAGAAGTACTGTAAATTGTGTACAGTTCTGGAGGAGATACTGTATGGCAGTCCCTGGAGGACTGCTGTATCCAGCCATGCCCTGCCCCATGCAGAGCTAGGGATCCATCAACTCAACCTTCTGGTAATCTCCGCCCCCTCTCCCATCCTTTATCCCAGTCATTTCCTTTGAGTCCTAACTTATTCCTTCTACAGCATAGTTATTTGTTTTCATCACAGGACAAGGACACTGGGGGCTTTCAAATTCAGGCAGACCTTGTGTAGCCAGCATTTCATTAATAGTCCAACAAGTACATTTTCAAGTAACAAGGGCTAATATTATCTAAACAGAAACTTAAGTACAAAGTCATACAGTGTAGTAAAATAAATATATAAAATTATGACAGTATGCACTTTAACTATTTTGTACAACAAACATAGTAGCAGGCATCACCTTAGTCACCAAATGTTTTCAATCTCTTAAATCCATGATTTGATCCATATAAGGCTTAGAAAACTATTTTCTTCTACATGGAGTTTGAGACTTTTATTTATAACAATAATAATAATAATAATCTTTATTTTTATGGCACCTTTCAACGAACCAAGGTGCCTAACAAAGTTTAAAATAACACATCAAACATCCCAACATCATGAATAGAATAAAAACAACTAGTACTGTTGCAGAAATCATTCATCAAATGTGTGGTACCACAGATATGTTTTATAGCTTGTTTGAATCCCTCCACATTCGTGCACTTCCATAACCGATGGGGTAGATAATTTGAAAGGGTTGGGGCCACATGCATAAATTCCCGGGCCCCAGAAGATTTCCAACACACCTTTGTAATCTCTAGCAACCCCTCATCAGCTGAGCAGAACAATCACCCAGGACAGTAAGGAACCAGAAGCTCTTTCAGGTAGTCCGGGCCCTGTCCGTGTAGGGCTTTAAAAGTCAGAAGACTGACTTTAAAGGTCATCCACCACTGTACCAGCAGCCAGTGCAGTCCATGCAGCACTGGTGAGATATGACAGGACCGGGGAGTTCCCATCAAAAGCAGGGCCGCAGCATTCTGAACTAGCTGCAAGTGGTGGATTTCCAACCCAGGTAGCCCTAGGTAAAGGGAGTTGCAATAATCTAGGTGCAAGGACACAAAGGTGTGGACCAGCAAAGGAAGATCACCAGATGAAACCAGATGCTTAATCCTGGAGATATTCCTCAGATGGTAAAAAGAGGATTTGACAGTGGCTGACACCTGCGAATGCAGAGTCAGCCCTTCATCAAAAATTACCCCCAGGTTTCGCACTCATTCAGAGGTCGGGAGTGATAAGCCCCCAAGAAAAAGCCCTGAGGTTGAATCTTCCCCCGACTCCCCTATCCGGCGTGCTGGGTCCACAACCAACACCTCAGTGTTTTCCAAGTTCAACTTCAGCCAACTGGAATCCATCCACTCCTGGATTTCTGCTAGTCAGCTGTTAAAGACTGAAAGTGCTCCATCCTGGTCAGGTGCAAAAGAAAGATAGAGCTGGGTATCATCAGCATAGCAGTGAAACCTCAGCCCATACCTTCTTACAATGTCTCCGAGGGGCAGTATATACACTGCAAACAACATGGGGGACAACACTAAACCCTGAGGGACCCCACACAACAGAGGAACTGGGTCTGAGGAATAAACCCCGGACACCACTCTCTGAGTTCTTCCAGTGAAGAAAGATGTAGACCACCTGAGGACTGTACCTGACAGTCCACAGATGAACCTCAGGTGACCGAGTAGGACCCCATGGTCCACAGTGTTGAATGCTGATGAGAGATCCAGAAGAACCAAGATGGAGCATTTTTTCCAATCTCTGGCCATCAGGAGATCACTGAGCACCCGAACCAGTGTTGTCTCAGTACTATGTCTGTTTCAAAAACTGGATTGGAGGGGTTCATAGATGTCATGGATGGTCAAATGGTTCTCCAGCTCTACGGCCAATAGTTTCTTAATCACCTTTCCTAAAAAGGGAAGGTTTGAGATTGGTCTGTAGTTTGCATGGCAGTCTGGGTCCAAAGAATATTTCTTCAAGAGGGGTGTTACCACCGCCTCCTTCAGGGAGCTGGGAAACTCACCCATTTCCAAGGAGCACCAGACTATCCTTGCTAGGACTGGACTGATGGAATCAATGCAACCCAAAATCGGGGAAGTTTGTCCTGGATCCAAACTACAGCAATAGGGCGTGCACCCTGGACATTCCGCATGACATCCATGAACTCCGGTCAGTCAAAGGTACTCTAGGAAAGCTGAGAGACAGTAGCCTCATGCCGATCCAAAGCAGCGCCCATAGAGTGTGCATGTTGGAGTACCACCCTCATCTTCTAAGAGTGTTAATTTCACTCTGTTGAACCTGGTGCCACAACAACTACAGGCAAATTAAATTCCCTTTCTTGGTGGGGGGGGTGACTAGGTATGTAACTCAGAAGTGTTCCCTGGTGTTTCAAATTCCCATTTTTCTGATGCACTCGAAATACTTTCCAAGATTGTTTTCAGGCACAATTACAGTACATTCTTAAATATATGGAAGCATTATTAGAATAATGATTTATACTATTATGTAATGTCCACATACGAATATGTACAGGATGGGAGCAAGGAAATTAACTCCCACAGTTGCAGTAATTGATATCATTCACTTTAGCTACATATCTGTCTGCCTTTGATTACACTGTTTAGTTTATGTTAAAGTCCTTGCCATTCTGCATGTATTTTTTTAATTGTTTGAATAGCTATCTTGAACACTTTATTTTTTATTGGTATGTTTCAATTAGTATTGTCCTGAACCAACCACCTATGAAACTGCAACTCTGAAAGCAGATGTAACCAAAAGAAGCATGGCAACCCCTATATCTCTTTCTTTTTCTATATTCATAATCATATTCTACATCTATCAAAAATGTTTTATGAGAACGGCATGGGTCTGAAATTGTTTTATATATAAAAACATAGAAAAATGTCCCCTTTTTGGGGGGAATATCAGTTCAAGAGGGTGTCACAGTATTGATAATTTACTCATTATTTTTGCATTTGTGGAAAAAATGAAGCAAGCATCATGACAAATTATGTATCCTTTTAATTTTTTCTTTCACACTCATGTTGACATCTAAAATATTGATGTTATAACCACACAAAACCATCTGACCCCTACCAGATTTTTTTGTAAAGAGGGGTTGGGTCTCACTATTGTAACTTAAAAACAAGCATGGTAACTCCTGTTTGTTGTTGTGGATTTTAAATGTTTAGATGACCATCATGTACTGGGCAAACAATTATGACTTTGATATGGGTTTGCTGAAACACCAGGGCACATTCTTAATAAGGTGTCAATTGGTGTTGGGACAGTTATGCTTTGTTAAAGAGATATGGCTAAAGTGTCCTAGACAGGAATTATTACAAGGCAGACTGGCTGAACCCACTTTCTATAGCTAGGATGATTCACTCAAGGCTGGCCGATCCCCTGGAAGGCAGGGGCCCTAGGCCTGGGCCTAGCTGGCCTATGCTTTAATCGAGTTGGCAACAAAACTAGCAACACACACTACTGAAATAAAGGCATTTTTTTATATAGCAAATAACAAACACACCACCAGGCAGTGTTTTGAATAAACAACACAATCTTTACTGTAACATGCACTGCTGCTTTAACATACAAGTGCCTACACATCCTTAAATTGAATGGGCCCAATTCACAAAGGTCAGCTCACGCTGCACCAAAGGTGGCTTGTGCTGGCCACCATTGCACCAAGGACCTTGCGCCAGATTCACTATCAGGTAGGGTCCTGGCTGCAACATCAGGCAGGTTGTGGCAACCCTGGCCCTTTGCCAAATAGATGGTGCATTGGGAAGATGTGCCACAAGCTGCAGGGTGGCTGTGTGGCAATAACACCATGGACATCAGTCCCTGGTGGCTATCACATTCCCCCCAGCCCAATCACAGTTAATACATCAAAGCCCTGGTGGTCTAGCAGACCCCCAATCAGCCTGGTTCCCATTTATTAAATACAAGAAAAAACATCCCTGGTGGAGCAGTAGACCACCCCAAACCCCAATCCCTGTTAATATATAAAAATCCCAGGTGTTCTAGCTGACTTTCAATCAACTCCCTGACCTAATTTATTAAATTTAAAAAATCCCTGGTGGTCCAGCAGACCCCCCCAAGTCTGATTTCCATTTCCTATACACATCCAACCTGGTTGTCTAGTGGACCCCCCACCCCGCAGGCAGTGCCTCACCACCCCACTCCCCTCATCCCATTCCAGAGCTGATGCCTGGCACAGCCCTTTGCATTCCACCACAGTCAGGTGCTGATTAAGCTGTCAATTAGTGGACTGTATACAGTATGAACATGTACTGTAGACAGTCCACTAACTGACAGCTGAGTCAGTACCCATCCGTAGAGAACAGCTGTGGGCTGTGCCTGGTACTGGCTCTGGAATGGGATGGGGTCTGTAGGGTGGTGGAGCACTGCCTGCAGGGCATGGGAGTGGGGGGTTCACTAGACACCAGGTTGTATGTGTATAGGAGATGAGGATCGGGGCTTGGGGGAGGGGGTCCGCTGGACCACAAGGGATTTTTTATTTATTTAATAAATGGGGTCATGGAGCTAACTGGGAGTCTACTAGATCACTAGGGATTTTTATCTCTATAAAACTAAAGTCATGGCACTCCTACACATAGTAATGAAAAGACATGAAGTCCAGTACTTAACCAGTTCCACAGTTTAGTCAGCCACCACACAAGTGTAAAGGCCAGGAGACTTCCAACACAGCCTCTAACATTTCAAACAATCGTGTTCTTTAACAAAGGGATTTTTATCTATTAATGGGGATCAGGGCTTTGGGAGGTCCACTGGACCACCAGTGATTTTTTTTCCTTTTATTTAATAAATGTGAACCAGGCTGATCTGGGGTCTGCTAGCCCACCATGGTTTTTATGTATTAACATGGATCAGGGCTGTGGGGTGGCTGTGGCATATTGCCACAATTGTCAAGACCCTCCCAGAGGCCATTCCAAGTACCTCTAGATCAGCCCTGGCTGGTCTAAGGGTACTTAAAACATTGTCCTTTTGGAGGGTTTTGTGAATACTGAAGCAAGGAAATGGTGGGCTGCTTCTGCTGCAAGCCCCCTAGTGCCATGCTGCAGCCCATTTTTTGAGACATGGATGGCACAGGCCCACTTTGGCACATGCAGCCTGCCTTTGATGTAGGCTGCCTTTCTGAATAGCTCCTGGAGCATCTTTTGGCACAAGGTGCCACTTGCATCATTCATGTTTGATATAGGCACCTTGCGTCATTCTAGAAGCTTTGTGAATTGGGCCCAAGGTGTTTTAATTATTCAAAAAGACTTTCAGATAACAGTAAAACTATTCTTTCAATGCTGATTTGTCTCTTCAGCATTGTATGCATTTGGTTCCTGCCTTGCGGACATTGCACTGTATGCTAGTAAGATGGCATATCTCCTTCAGATACATTTATTAACATAGAAATCCCTACATGATCTGGATCCAGGCTAACTCACATTGATTATGTGTCCCTATGCTCCCTACCACCCACTCCTGTCCTCTGAGAATGACCTCCTGAATGTTCCTAGATTGCAACTGAAGCTGTCTGGGGACCAGGCTTTTGTGGTGGCAGCTCCAGTTCTCTTGAATCAGCTGCCTCACAAGCTCAGGGATGTCACTTCAGTTGAGATATTTAAGTGGTGATTAAGTTATCTTCTGTTTATAATAGCTTACCTCACTGATACTTAATAATTAATTATCACCAAATTTTTAGTTATAGTAATTAATTCAAGCCTGTGCTGCTATTTTCTGTATTTACTACATGCTGTAAGGTATCAGGATCTGTGGGACACGGGTGCAGAGAAATAAACACTACTGCTCCTTCCTATTTGCATATTTAACTACAGAATGTCACCAGTGGAATCTCACCATTTTGCTGTGACACAGAATTCAGCCAGTTATGAAATTTATGATTGGGTTTATGCATAAATACAGATACCAAGGTATCTCTATACTCATAAAATAGTAATAACTATAACAAAAAAAAATCTCACATAAAATATTTTAAACAGATGAAAAATCTCCTATCTTGGAAAAGAGGAATAATTCATTTTTTTTTCTAAACCTGTGTGTGAGGACCTCTCATAGGTCTTTATATGAAAGTAAATCTTGATTGATTCAGCATGACTTCTAAAAAAAAAAAACTCTACTTATTTAACAAAATGCTCAGACTGCCAAAACTTTTAAATCAAGGTCCATGGAGACATGACAAAAATCTGCAGAGCTGTGGTTTATCCCTCCATCCCAGTGACCTATCCATGGTCCCTGGCAACCAGACAGCTCTATCCCTACCTTATTTAATTAACAAGGCATAACAGGGTGTGTTTCATGCTCAAATAATGGTACTGTACATACTGGGCTTGTTGAAACATGAGGCTGATTTCTGAGTGCTATCAATTCCCGAAAAGTGCTAATATCCCTGCACAAAGCATACCATAGAGTGCCTTATTTGGTTATGACATGGGTCAAGTAGGATGAGTAAATCATTTTTTTTTTCAATTACATGTTTAATGCAAATAAGTAAAAATCAGAGAAAGTTAAAACAAAAAAAACAATGAAAATAAATTAGTCCCTAGGAGTCATTGCAATTTTGTTGTTAGGCCAGTAGATGGCAGATGCTATTTTTTTTTAAATACAAGTAAGTGCATTGAGGTGTATTGATACAATTGTTTTATTTTATTTATTTCATAAAAATCAGATTTACAACCTTTGAGTCAGAGACTCGTTTGGTGCTTGGGTATCAGCACTGGGTTCTGAGCTCCTTAGCCAACCAGATTTCTGGATTTTTCATACCCATTGTATAACTTAATTCAAATCATACCTGTTAGAACTGCCATTATGAATTACACCACTTTGTTTGCTTAGGAGCTCATTTTATTTATGGGGATATTTTGCAGTATAGCCTAGAGTTTAGAGTAACAAGCTGTGAATGAGCTTGGTACTGTACATCTAGCAGACATGGGTTTGATTCCCACAACCTCCACTTGCATGCTGTGTGACTCTAAGCAAGTCACTTAACCATACAGTGCTCCTGGGTCACCCCTGAAAACAGGTACTTGTGCCTAGTGAACCTCCTACCAGGTCAATATATTGCATGTTTCTTCGTGCATGACAAAACTGAGCAACAGGAACAGCATGGTAGGAAAGAGCGAGAGGGTGCAAAACCACGAAAGGGTGTAGGCATGGTAGTGCACCATTTTACTCTTCCCAGGCAGAGGATGAGACACCTGCTGGGAGAGGGGGCTGGTGATCAGCTGCCGTGGCTCAACAGGATGAGCCACATGCAGTTAGGGAGGCAGGCAATGCATTTGGGACTGGGTTTCGATTCCCGGTCCCAGACGCATGGATTTTTTTTTCTTTTTCGCACTTTGTGCAAATTAAACTGCTAAACACCCCCCCCAGAGCCCCCCCCCCACAAAACAAAGACATGTGCCGCTGGCAATATATTACACTGTATTGGCAGCGGAATATATTGCTGTGGCATAATGTCTTGCGACATTATGACTCCGTGCCAGTGGGCCTTACTTGGCTACCAAAGAATAAAATAAAAATAAAGTAAGTAATGTATTTTGCTTTGGTCCTTGCTTTGTTCTACATTGTATCTCCTGATCACTCTAAGCCTTTGGGAAAGGATGACCTAGAAATAAAATTTACCTGACCTTACTTTCTGTACCTTAACTTACCCAGGATTACAGCAAGACAGGTTACATCATCCTGGTGGTTTCACTATTGATCTTGGTATTTCTTCCCATTATCCCTCATTTTCTAATCTTTCCACATGATGCCTGGCAGTGGCTCTACACAACTAGCATGTACATTGCATCTCCTGGTGACTGTGGCAGTGGAAATCCAGTAACAGATCTTCCCACTGGGAGTGTTAACCCACAGCGATGTCACCCTAGCTCTCCCTGGGCCTCGTGACTTCCTGGGCAACTTCCCTCTTGTGTTTCTGAACCAAGATAACCAAGCATGGCACTGGGTCATTGACTGCCCTCCTACATATCTACTTTATGTCTTTTTGGGGGAAGATAGGGTTGCCTAATGCCTAGAGCACTGGGTACCAAGATCACAGTTTTTAATCTCAAAATAGCAAGTGACTAACTGTATGACATTATGGAAGTCACTTTGCCTCCCTGTGCAACAGTCTGTCCTGCTGCAAAATTGGGTAAAAACAAGGCCACACTATTAATGGGGTCTTGCATCTTAGTTCGGCTATCTTGGTAAATAAAATAGGACATCAATTGCACATTAGTTCTTGAAAATTGATGGACTTCTGTGAACTACAGTGCCTCTGTTTTTTGTAAAATGCAGTTACAAATAAAACCATACTGTATATAATTTCAGTTTTTATATTCATTTAAGTAAGTAATGAACCCAACATGAGTTCATCCACCTTTATAGGCAACCAATAGGTTACAACTTCCTGCAACCACCCAGGAAGAAAATTATCACAGACAGATAATGCAGCCTCTATGATAGCGATAACTTAGCAGAACAATTCAAGGGAAACCCCTTTCAATAGTCAAGAACTTATGCATAAGACAGAGAGAGAGAGAGAAAGAGTGAGAAGAGAGGAGAGGAGGAAAGGGGGAAAAACCTAGGGGCAATGCTTAGAAACATAGAAACATAGACTTTGATGGCAGATAAGGACCACTTGGCCCACCCAGTCTGCCCATTTCCCTACCTACTGGATAAGCTGCAGATTCTAGTTAACCAACAGCCTACTTCCTGCCACCCCCCACCACAATTGCCTTGTGTCTGTCCCATGCATGTTTGAATTCCTCCACTGTTTTAGCCCCAACAACCTCCCCAGGAAGGCAGTTCCACACATCCACCACTCTCTCCGTGAAAAAAGATTTCCTCACATTACTCCTGAGCCGTCCCCCTCTATCTTTAAATTGTGTCCCCTTGTTCTTACACATCTCTTTTTCTGAAAGGTGCTACCCTCCTGGACTTTGTTGATTCCCTTGAGGTACTTGAACTTTTCTATCATGTCCCCCCGTCCCTCCTTTCATCAAGGGTATACATATTAAGCTCTCTCAGTCTCTCTTCATATGATTTCTGATGCAGAACCTGCACCATTTTAGTTGCTCTACTCTGGACTGCTTCCATCCTGTCTATGTCCTTGCGTAGATGAGGTCTCCAAAACTGCACACTGTACTCCAGATGGGGTCTCACCAACTGTCTGTACAGAGGGATAACCACTTCCCTTTTCATGTTGGCTTGCCGCGCTTGTGCAGCAGTCAACATATTGGGAGAGTGCAGCTTTGGGGGCATTGCTGCTGTTGGGCGAATGCAGGGCACACATCGGTGTGTGTGTCTTTTCCAATAACAGCATGCTAGCACGACTAATATTATAGTAAGGACAAATTTGAACAATGTGCTGCAGTTATATACAAGCCATAACTTGTTTGTTGTCCACTACTGCCATCTCCCCCAGTACAGGGTTACACTGGGAGTCGCCCCGGTGCGTAACTGATATGGCTGACGTGCCTAACTTCGCCGGCTCCACTGTCCTCCCCTGCACAGGGTGCCACGCCTGGAGCCCACCCTAGCTTGGCAACTATGCGTTGGCCGATCGGGGTGCCTAACTCCTCATGGCTCCATGCCTCAGCTGTCCTTCTGCCATGCTGGGAGCCCACCCAGCGTGGGCAAACGTCCAGCCACCTTTTTTTAAACTTGCAAATTAAAACGGCCCCACGGCGCTTCTCCTGCCCCCTCCCACAACTCGTACTCCACCCACTGATCACCCTGCCTCCCCACACCCCGCCCCCATACTTACCCGGAGTCCAGCGTGACGATCTCGGTGGACCGGGAACACGTCTGCACTCTTCAAAGCCGACTGCGAACTGAGGAAATGCCGGTAAGCTGTATAATGGGCTAGATAGGTTTTTTTCAACTTTGTTGCATATCTCAGGCATTTTTGGGAATTTTTGTACCAAATTTTCAACTTGGGGTTTTTGGGGCCCCTCCTCATGAATTCTGTCACTGTCATGGCATTTATCGGCCTCAAAAGGTAATTTTTCAGTCACTGTGCGAAATCACCTTTCAGGGCCCATTAACGAAATGACAGTGGCAGTGTTCATGAGGTGCCCTCTTAAAAAGCCTAAGTTCCAAATTTGGTGGAAAAAATCCAACAAATGCCTGTTTTACGAGCATGCGTTGTGCAGTTGCTACTCAGGCTCGTAACTTCGTGCATTCACAATATTTTACTGCTGGATTTTCAGCATTGTCATTTTTGTACATCTCCTTGTGAACAGTACAGCTGTCATTTTCCACATCCTGCCGAAATGTGTTTCCGCACTTCCGGGCGCACAATAAACGCAGTCGCTGTGGGAAATCAGTGTTTGGGCCAGATTATGAAAATGACAGTGACACAGTTCATGAGCAGAGGACCTAAAATGCCTATGTTTAAAATTTGGTGATGATACTCCATAAAATAACTGTGTTACGAGCATGCGTTAGTAGATTGCACGCGACGCCATACCGTCGTATGCGTTTGTGATATTTTCAGTCTGGATTTTCACCATTGTCATTTTTCCACACCTCTTGATGAACAGTACAGCTGTCATTTGACATATCATGCCCAAAATGTGTTTTCACACTTCCGGCGCAGAATAGCGTGGTCGCTGTGCGAAATCACTTCTTGGGACACTTTGAGGAAATAACAGTGACACTGTACATGAGCAGAGGTGCTAAAATGCCTATGTTGAAAATTTGGTGCCGAACGCCCATATAAAATGGCAGTGTTGCAAGTGTGCATTGCATATTTCCCACACACCCTAGTAGCTTCACAAATTTGGTTTATTTACATGCCACATTTCCAACACTGGCATTTTTTTACACCTCCTTATGAACTGTGCAGCTGTCATTTCTCACATCCTGCCCGACATGTTTTCCCGCACTGCACTACCGAACACCCAAAGGGACACACTAATGCTTGTCACTCTCTGCAGGGTGGGGGTGGGTTGGCATCAGTTCAATACTTCACTGCCATTCTTATGATGCATCTGTCTAACTCCTGCACTACCAATGCCAATGCCAGCAAGCCAACATTTGGCATTGACAAATGCTTGTTCTACTTGTGATGCCCCTTCCTATGCATCCCAGTATCCCCCTGGCTCTCCTTACTGACTTTTCACATTGCTTACCAACCTTGAGATCATTTGGGATAGAGGGCTAAATGCTGGACATAGGATATAAGCAATACAACCAGGAGTCCAGCTATAGCAGCAGGAGGGTTTAGTTAGTAATAAACAGGAGGTGACAAAAACAGAACATAAGTGGAAGATGCAGGGAGTGGTGCAGTGCAGTGGGTGTGGGGCAGCAGTCTTCAAGAGGATGTTCTGGGTACTGCGGTGCTGCCCCATATGCAGGCACCTCTCTGGTCTGAGGTCAGAGTTAGCCAGTCTTCAGGCCGAGCTGGCTGGAGTACTGGGGACCTTCGTCCCCACTCAGAGGCACCATGTGCCAGCAACTACCACAATGGTTGTCCGGGGCAAGGGGCTGGATGGACTTCAGTGGGCTCAGGGAGGGTGAGGGAGGTGAGACAGAGATAGAGCCCCCATCTGGTCTAACTTAGAAACTCCTATGCTGTCCTGCAGGAGAGAGAGAATCCCAAAAGGGAACCCAAGGTTGAGACCATGGAGGATGAGTGGGTCCTCCAGGAGGGTGACCCAGGAGTGGGAGGCAGAGGACCCCAGAGGAAGAAGAAGCTACTGCTGGTGGGGGACTCAATTGTCCAGGCAATGGAATTGGGCACAGGCAGTGTTCTGGAGAGGGGGTTAAATGCCTTCCAGGAGGCACAGCTCAGAGGGATGGGGAGTGGATCGAAAGGATCGCTAATTCGGTTGCAAGGGGGGGGGTGGCTGGAGGCCATTGTCCACTTTGGGAAAATTTACCCTGCCAGGCATAAAGCAGGTACAGGAGGACTTCAGGGAGTTAGGAAGGTGCCTTGGTGAGGTTGCAAGTTCTGTGACATTCTCTGAGGTGCTACTGCTCCATTGCGGGGGGGGGGGCCTAGAAGTCTCTGCATTAGAAGCTTCAACACTTGGTTGGAGGGCTTGTGTAGGGAATAAGGGATTGGGCTTCATTTGGGACTGGGGACTGACCTGGAACAATGCAGGCCTGTACAAGAGTGATGACCTTCCAGGTAGAGAACGGCAGTCCTCAATGAACCATTTAAATGCTTTCTTGGCAGGCATTTAAACTAGCCAAGTGGGGGTGGATGGGAGACAGAAAACCCAAGCAGCCCACCCCGTCAGGTTAGAGCAGCCAGCAAGGAAGATCAGGAATTTAAGGTGTTGACGGGTACACCTGAACCTGTTATAAGGGGTATCGCAGAGGAAGAGATGCAACAAAGGAAAGAAACTGAAGATAAAACGAGGAAACAAGAGGGCAAATTACCAGAGTAAGGGAGGTGACAAAGGAAAGAAACCAGAGTTGGGAGGAGGAAACAAGAGGGCAAAAGCAGGAATAAAAGGGGGACAGACAGTGAAAGGTATAAGGCCATGTATACAAATACCCGCAGCCTAGGAAATACTGTAAAATCCCAGACCTGGTGGCCTTGATGGCAGAGGCTGACCTGGACTTAGTGGCAATAACCAAGATGTGATACACTGTAAACCACAACAGGGAGGTAAGTGTACCAGGTTAGACTGTATTTAGGAGGGATAGGGAGGGAAAAAGAGGGGGTGTGGCCCTGTACATCAGGGAAGAGATAAAAGCTACTGAGGTACAGGGTAGGCAGGGGAAGGCCAAGGCACTGTGGGTTACCCTTGAGCCAGACTATGGCACAGCAATTCATACAGGGGTAAACTACAGGCCTCCAGCTCAGGGGGAGGAGGTGGATAGGGTGCTAGTGGAAGAAATACATGAGATGGCAACAAAAGGGGAGGTACTGCTTCTGGGTAATTTTAATATGCTAGACATGGATTGGACCATCCCGGTGGCTGCCTCAGCCAGTGCTGAGGCATCCTGGACTCCCTGTAAGGGGTCAGGCCTAGTGCTAGAACCCATCAGTGATGGGGGATTCTAGACCAAGTACTGACCAATGGAGACAGAATCACAGAAGTCCGGGGGACACAGAAGGAGGAGAATAGGTTGGTGTACCTAAATAATCTGTGGGAAGCAGGGAAAGCTGTTAGGAGTGCAAAGGCACAAACAGAGGTAAGATTAGCACAGACAGTGAAGAAAAGGAATAAGACTTTCTATAGGTACATCAGTGAAAGAAGGAAAGCCAGGGGTGGGATTGTAAGGCTCAGAGGGAATGAAGGGGAGTGTGTGGAGGGAGAGCTGGAAAGGGCGTCAGTACTGAATATATACTGTACTTCTGTTTATTTTTCACTGAAGAAGGTGAGGGACAGGGACCATGGCTATGCATCAGATAAAAAGGGGGGAGGGAGCTGAACACCAGCCCATTTAAAGAAAAGAGAGTCCTAGAGGAACTCACAAAACTGAGGGGTGAACAAGGCAATGGGACCAGATGGCATACATTCCAGAATATTAAATGACCTATGGATGGAGCTAGCAGCACCAATGGCAGCCCTGCTCAATGAGTTGCTCAGTACAGGAGTAGTTTCAGAGGATTGGAGGAGGGCACATGTAGTCCCTCTTCACAAGAGTGGAAGCAGGGAAGAGGCAGGAAACTATAGGCCAGTCAGCCTCACCTCAGTAGTGGGTAAGATTATGGAGGCACTGTTTAGGGAAAGGATCTTTGAACACTTGGAATCCACTGGTGCACAGAATACAAGTAAGTATGGATTTATAGCAGGAAGATTATGTCAAACAAATCTTATAGATTTTCTTTGATTGGGTAACGAAGGGTGAGGATAGGGGAGAGTGACAGATGTTGCCTTCCTCAATTTCAGCAAGCCCTTCGACACGGTTCCACATAAAAGACTGGTAAATAAGTTGGGTAGCCTGGGTGTCGGCCACAAGGTGTTTAACTGGGTTAGAAACTGGATATGGGACAGGAAGCAGAGGGTGGTGGTAAATG
This sequence comes from Neoceratodus forsteri, assembly GCA_016271365.2. NCBI lineage: Eukaryota > Metazoa > Chordata > Ceratodontiformes > Ceratodontidae > Neoceratodus > Neoceratodus forsteri. The sequence goes on along the minus strand of CM057449.1, from coordinate 846,378,772 downwards.
GGATCCAATCTGTGGAAAGGGGGGGGTGACCAGTGGGGTACCTCAAGGATCATTCCTGGGGGCAGTCCTTTTTAATATCTTTGTCAGTGGCATTGAAAAAGGGCTGGAAGGGAAGGGTTTGCCTATTTGCAGATGACACCAAGATGTGCAACAGGGTAGACACTTCTGATGGTGTGGAGAGAATGAGAAGAGACCTAGGAAAGCTGGAAAAATAGTCCGAAGTGTGGCAACTGAGGTTCAATTTGAAGAAGTGCAAAATCATGCATCTAGGGTGCAGAAACCCTGTGGAGAGCTACAAGAATGGAGGGGAGGGTTGCTGGCAGTTACGACGAGAGAAGAAAAGGATTTGAGGATTATCATCTCAAATGATCTAAAGGTGGCCAAACAGTGTTCTAAGGCTGTAGGGAGGGAGGGTCAGTGGCATGTTGGGGTGCATAGGAAGGGGTATCACTAGCAGAAGATGGGAGGTGGTGATACCGCTATACAAAATGCTGGTGAGGCCTCATCTGGAATACTATGTACAGTTCTGGAGGCCACATCTTCATAAGGACATAGACAGGGTGGAGTCAGTTCAGAGAAGGGAAAGTAAGATGGTGCAAGGCTTGCACCAAGAAACATATGAGGAGAGATTAAAATATCTCAAAATATATATATATATATATATATATATATATATATATATATATATATGTATATACACTGAGCTGGCCTGGTGGCGCTGAGGGTTGAGGTGCTGGATGCCAAACCTCACGCCACGCTGGTGACCCTGTTTCGGGAACGGACTCAGGTTGTCATGGGGTGGGCAGGGAAGGGAAGGGATTGAGCATCCGGAGGACTGCTTTCCTTTTCTGGGGTGGGTAAAGGGTCTCACACCACTCCCCAGTGGCACCTGATGGAGATCGGGATCCCTGCACAAGCATTGTCGATATTGGGGGTGGAGTGGTGATGGACGCCAGCACACAGGTGGTTGGACATCATTGCACATCCGTGCTGCAAAGGGTGAAACACTAAGGAAAACCATGGTGGACCAGAGGAGGTGAAGTAGACCTCGGGGACCAATGTCCACATCCCGCTGCCAGACCAACCCTTCACCAGATCTCCCAGCTCCCTATTCGGCCCAGGGACCGTCCCTCTAATTTCAGATAGGCCACCAGGTAGGTGAGGTGGAGCCTCCTCTGTGGGGTGATCTGGGGGACTGGACAAGTCCATGGGACTGGGTGGGAGGCCAGTGAGAAGGAGGTTTCCGGCTAGGAGTAGAGGCGGGGGTCACATGGGTACTCCAGAGAGATGCCCCGGTCCCACTGGAGATTAAATAGAATTGATAAAAAACCTATGTGTATATATATATATATATATATATATATATATATATATATATACTGTATATCTATATATATATATAGAGAGAGAGAGAAAGAGATACACACACACACACACACACAACACACACACACACACACACACACACACTGGAAGAGAGGAAGGAACAGAGAGATATGATAGAAATCTTGAAGAATCTTAAGGGCATTAACAAGGTACAAGTGAGTGACATCTTTCAGTATAGGAGGGGTACAAGAATGATGGGGCACAATATGATAGTGGGGGGCAGGATAAAGGGAAATGTGAGGAAGTTTTTTTTTTTTTTTATGGAAAGGGTGGTGGATGAATGGAATAGCCCACCCCAGTAGGTAGTGGGAATGAGCATAGTGGGGGGATTCAAACATGCATGGGATAGACATAAGGGAACCCTTAACATTGGAAGGAGAGGCTAAAGCCAATGACCAAGTAGTGTCAGCAGTTGCTAATACAGGTAGGGCATACGGGCAGACTAGACAGGCCTAGCAGTCCTTATCTGCCATCAATGTTCTATGTTTCTGTGCATATATTTATAATCTCAGTAATTCATATTTTGATAAAAAAATGCTTCATTATCTTCACACTTTAAATGAATCATCTTATGTGAATATACTTACAGAGCTTTTCTGTTATATTTACATGTTTAGCTACCACTTTTACATTTTTCTAGCTTGTTCTTCACCTTTTTTGTAGATTCAGGTTTATATACTATAGATCTTGAATAAGTAAATCTGATTTGGATTATGGTAAACTCATATATTATGTTTAGTTTGCATTTAATGCATTTGGTCTCATGAAAACTAATTTCATTTAATTAAATGTCTTAAAAAATGATATCACAATTATTTTAATTTATAATATCATGGACTGCTATGCTGTTAAATCATACACATTAAACCTTCATCTAAAACTATCCATGGTTATCTAATGTTTGTGGACTCATGGATAATAAACATTATGAATTTTATGAACTCATTTGGAGGCTTCTTAAAAGGACTAATAAAATGTCATTGGTAGTCTTTAATGCCCATGAAGTCATGGGCTGTAATTCAGCTGGAACTGCTCAGCTTCAAATGCTTACCTAACACATTTTGATAAATTGATTAACCAGCTCAGAGTCATTAATTGATATGAAAGACATATAGTGCTGCTTCTGTAATGCTTCTAAATGGTTTTATACACACATACTCACGGCTACAGACTTATTATTGTTTTTGTGGGAACAGCATTATCTTGAACTAGCAGTTGAAGTGGTGTCAGTACTTAAATGCATTCTCTCATTATAGCCGAAGAGCTAAAATTCTCCCAATAGCCACAGTTCTCCCCATAGTCTTCCACTCTCCTCTAGCAAACATAGTCCTAAATTCTATTTTAAGAGGGTAAGCACCAATGCAGTTCGAAATTACATGCTAACTTGGCAACCAAAACAAGAACTGGACCTAACTACTTGGACATGAAGATACTAAAAATGAACATTGAGGAACTGACCATACCTATCCAAAGAATGTTCAACTTTTCAGTCCAATTTGGCTTCCTCCCCAATGTCTTCAAACAAGCCAATGTAGTAAATCTGGTGGTGACAGCACAGCAACCTCTAACTATGGGCATATCTCTATCCTCTACCACTCTCTAAGGCCTTACAAAAGATTGTCAACAACCAACTGGCATCCTACATCATGGATCACAACCTCCTCACTGCTGAACAAGACGGCTTCAAAAAGCTGCAAAACATGACTACCACTCTAATTGAGCTATCTGAAGAACTCAACAATGCCCTAGAAAAAGGTGACTACATCAGTGCAGCCTTTCTTGATCTCTCCACTGCTTTTGACTTACTTAACCATGGCCTTTTAATCATAAAGCTCTGAGAGCTGGACCTGTCAATTGAGGCCTCAGTGTGGTTCTCTGACTACTTTGCCCACAGATCACAAAAGGCTAGATGTGGAGAGGTGTTTTCCAGCTTACAACCTCTAACCAGTGAAACCCCACCATGCTCAATCCTTGCCCCCTGAAATTCAACCTGTTTGCCAACAAGGTCCCAGAAGTTTGTGTCCACTCCAGAGCATTACTGTATGTCGATGACACAGTCATCATCGCCTCATAGTGCAACTTGAAGACACCGAAATGCAACCTACAATATGAGTTTGGCGAGGTCTACAATTGGTTCACATCTAATAGGCTGGTCATTAATACCAAAAAAACTAAATTTCTTCTCTTTGAGACCACCAATTCCCTGAAGGGTGGCCCTGAGCTGCACATCACAACTCCAACTGGGGACCTCATTGAACAGGTCCAGGTCTTCAAGTGTGTGGATGTACAACTTGATGAGACCCTGTCTTTCACATCTCACACTGACTCCCTGGTCAAACATATTCACCAAAGCCTTGGTTTGCTATACCGAAACAAGCACAAACTCACCCTGAAATAAAAAACTCCTAGAACCCAACCTCATCTGCGTTAAGCAGAGTCTGACTGCATTTGCCACAGGAGGGACAAACAAAAAGGCTTGTGTTTTTGGAGACAACATAGGTGGGGTAAAATGTGTTGAAATTTGTTTGAATTTGTGTATTTCCACACCCACACACCCCCATCTGTCCTTCCCCTCTCCCTCCCCAACACCTTTAACACCCCCTTCCCCCCACCCACACCCCCTTTCACCCCTTTTCCATCTTCACATCAATGTGCAATGTGGACTATTATAATTATTAATTCATCTTATTTTATTGATTATGGTGTGCATGTATTTGTCATTTGTGGTGAGCAAACTATAACTTGATCAATCATTTATCATTTATGTATTGTATTGCATTACATATATAAATGTTGAAATGGAGTACTATCACTTTAATTGGGTCCCATTTTTAAGGGGTGGTTTGCACAATGAATGAAACAACTTGAAAAACAGCCTGGTGGGGCTTGAAAATGTTCGCCGGGTGTTTGGTGCATGGCTCAGGTTGTAATCATTAATAAATGCAATATTGGAATCAGGCATTCAGTCATCTCTAATTCCTGAACTCTGTGTGTTACCTGAGCTCTACTCCTGGTTTTTGCTTTGGACTTTTGCAAATTTTTGAGCTCAGTAATTGTGTCCAGTAGCTGCCTGTCTGTCCTGCTGAAGATAAAAGTGAGCATAGTAAAGGCAACAAACCTCTGCATCAAACAACTGAGCAAAAGCAAGAGGAAAAAAAGACCACTACGGTTCTCAAAAAAAGTAGTTGAAAAGGTAAATGCTAAAAGGGTAGCATTAAAAAAGACCACTATGGTTCTCAAATGAGGTGACTGAAAAGGTAATGGTTAAAAGGGTAGCAATCAGAAGGAAACACACAGCAAGGAGGATAGGGAGGTATATCAGAAGAAACAGAGGGAAGCAGGGAAAGCAGTATGGAGCACAAAGGCACAAACTGAAGATAGAATAGCCCAGGAGGTAACAAAAGGGGACAAGACACGTTTTAGTTATGTAAGTGAAAGGAGGAAGACCAGGGTGGGACTGTAAGGTTGAAAAGGGAAGGGGAGAGCTGTGCAGAGGGAACCCAGAAAAAGGCTACATCCTGAGCATATGCATTTTTTCAGTGTACACAGAGGAAGGAGTAGGGGAGTGGCCACAAAAGTGTAACAGATGATTTGGACAGAGGAGATGGACACTCATCCTTTTCTGGAGACAAGAGCCCTGAAGGGACTTGCTAATCCGAAGGTGGACAAATCAATGGGGCCAGATGGGGTGCATCCAAGAGTATTGAGGGAGCTCAAGGAAATACTGGCTGCACCTTTGACATCTCTATTTATCAGTCCACTGGAAAAAAGTGTGGTTCTGGAAGACTGGAGGAGGGAGGATGTAGTCACACTACACATAAGTGGTAGTAGGGAGGAGGTTGGCCATTATAGGTCAGTCAGCCTGACATCGTTGGTGGTAAAGTGAATGGAATTGATCCTGAAAAATAGGGTTGTGGAATATCTTGAATCCAGTGGGTTACAAGACTGGAGGCAGCATGATTTCACATGAGGGAGGTTATGTCAAATGAGTCTGATAGATTTCTTTGACATGGTGACCAAGGAACTAGATCAGGGTGGAGTGGTGGATGTGGCCTACCTAGATTTCAGTAAGGATTTTGACACTGTTTCACATAGGAGATTAGTAAGCAAGCTGGATAGCTTAAGAGTTGGTCCAGAGGTGGTACACTGGATAAGAAATTTGTTAGGGGATAGGCAACAGAGGGTGGTGGTAAATGGAGTTCACTCCAAGGAAGGGAGGGTGACCGGCAGGGTTTCTAAGGGATCAGTGTTGGTACCATTCCTCTTTAATGTCTTTAATAGTAACATTGTAGAGGAGCTGGAAGGGAAGGTCATCCTCTTTGTATATGACACCAAAATCTGCAACAGGGTGGCCACTCCATGGGGTTGGAAAAAATGAGCAGAGACATGAGAAAACTAGAGGAGTGATCAAGGGTATGGCAGCTGGGTGTCAATGTGAAAAGTGCACAATAATGCACTTAGGGTAGAGAAATCAAGAGGTGAAGTGCAAAATGGGTGGAGTGGAATTGACTACCCTCAGGCAGTGCAACAAAATAGCAGGGAGGGCTAGTGGGAAGCTGTGGTGCATAGGAAGGGGTATCACCAGCAGAAAGAAGGAAGTGGTGTTGCCTCTGTTTAGATCACTGGTATGAACCCACCTAGTGAACTGTGTCCAGTTCTGAAGACCACATCTCTTGAGGGATATAGAGAGTGGAGGCATTCCAGAGGAGGGCAACTAAAATGGTGCAGGGTCTGCATCAAAAGCCCTATAAGGAGAGACTAAATAAAGGACCTGAATATGTATACCCTGGAACAGAGGAGGGAGGTGGATATGATAGAGAGCTTTAAATACCTTATGGTGGTAAATAAGGTACAGGGGGAAAGTATTTTTCAGAAATAAAGGTGCTCAAGAACAAGAGGACATGCTATCAAGCCAGAGGGGGTAGATTCAGGAGAGATGTGAGAAAGTATTTATTCACAGAAAAAGTGGTGGATTCCTGGAACAGCCTTCCAGCAGAAGTGGTGGGGGCAAAATAGTGGTGCGGTTCAAGAATACATGGGATAAGTACAAGGGGATTATAGTGGAAAGGAAGTGGGAAGGGAGAAAGAGCTGTAGATCTAGTACAGTCTGTGGTAATAGTGTAAGTAGGGTGAAATGGGCAGAATGATTAGGCCAAGCAGTCCTTATCTGTCATCAGATTCTATGTTTCTGTTTCTAAAACAGAATCCCATCACTGTGACCAAAACCTCTTCACCAGCTGGCTTCCTTTCCACATCTGAGTTAACCTCAGTGAAACCCTTCTATGCAAGAAATCACATCTTGGTCAACTGATGCTGAGTGTCTGCAACCTCTTCTCCCCTTGATTATGAACAAATATGGAACTTGATTGATGGGGGATCAACAACTCTTCCTGCCCTTCAGAAAAACGACTCTTGTGCAACGTTTCTTTGCAACAAGAGCAGTCAAAGCCTGGTACTCCCTGCCCAGAGCCATCACCGCTCTCCCCTGCTTTCCCTCCTTTAATGCTCAAGTAACTCACCACCTTTTCCAGAAACTGTACTGCATGTACCTGGGCTGCTTGTTGCTTGTGAAGCCTAACCCACCCCAATGTCTAGGGGCCTGATGGAAACGTTCAGAGTAGGGGGCACCACTTAGCAGCAAAAACACATCCAGAACAAGAAAAGGGACACATACTTGGGTCCATCTTAGTTTCCAGAAGGTGGTTGCAGGGCGCAGATGAGCAGAAAAACCAAAGGCTGTGGAGCAAGAGGATAACTGCAAAGGTTGTTAAATTCATACAGCAACCAGAGGCCCACTCCAAAGTCCATTTTTTAAAGGTAAGAACATTTAATTAAAACAGTACAGACTGCTCCATAGAGCAGGGGGCATGACTTAGCAGGCAGAACAGTCTTCTGTGGCACAAAACCACAGAACCATATTTATGGATGTTAAGGCCATGATGCTGGGTCCCTGTGGAGCTGAAGTGGCTCCCTTATTGAAATTGATGGCAGTAGCATGACTTCGATCTAACACACCCCTTACATGCCTCACTACAGCTCGACTCTTAGGCCTACCATTCACTCTCTCATCGAATGTTCAGTGACAAACACAGCTGCAGTGCCTCCCTCAATTTCCATCACCCTCCAGAATAGGACCTACTGAACCAGGCCCAAAGCATCCCAGCAAATCCCCAGCAAATGTGATCCAAGGGACACACTGGCTGAACTCTTTGCTTCCTGCAAGCCATCTTTATCTAGGGAAGAGTGCCACACAGGAAAGGGGATGCAGGCTGCCACCACCATTCTCCCCATGATGCAAGCTGCCCACCACTGCACCACCCCCACTGCCTGAGCCTGAGACTCCCTTTCTAGGCACTACATTACCATCATCCTTCCTCACCCTGATGCCATTGTACATGCAGGTGGGCACCTTTCTCCCCAGGCCATGACTTCCCAAACAGGACCATCTCCCAGCATGCTGTGAACTTGACCACAGTCAACCACACTCTAAGTGGACAGTCCCACGATGAGTTGCTGAGCCCTGAACCAGGCTGGGGCTAATGCCCCAGCCCCACTGTATGTCTCCATTCTCTCTCCCACTGGCATCCTCCTAACCCACCAAAAGCCTCCCAATAAAGACACCTGAGGCCACTAGCTCCACCCAACCAGCAAGCAAGCCAGCCCCCACCTTCCAAAAAGTCAACAAGGGGCAGAGAGGGTCACCTTAGTAAGCATCCCCAGAGGGGGATCTTAAACTGCAATTCCAGTATCTGTTGTTAACTCTGCTCCATATAACATGACAATTATTGTGAAACCTGTTATATGTTGTATTGACCACTGTCGAGTGTAACTTGTTCTGCATTGTATGTATCTTGATAGACTTGGACACCTTTGAAAAAGGGCTCTTGAACTCAAACATCCTCCAAACACAATAAAAAAAAAAATTAGTTCCTAATACACGTAGAATTCCTCAAGCATGCAGTCATTCTAAGTGCCAAGGCACTAACACAAAAAAGTAAAGCCAGCCCATTTTCACCTGTTTCTTGCCTGTGACTCCAACAGACACAGTATGCTAAAAGGGAGAAGGAAAAAAGATACAATATTGCTTCTTTAAGGAAGTAGTAAAGGTGGTAAAGGAAAAAGTGTGGCATTTTGGAGGTATAAGGAAAGAGGAGGACATGATGGTATACCTACTAAAGCAGAAGGAAGCATGCAATGTGATTAGGGAAGCAAAGGCACAGACAGAAGAAAGAATCACCTAAGTGGTCACTTAGGAAGATAAGACTTTCTTTAGACATGTAAGTGAGAAGAGGAAAGCCAGGGAAGGGATAGTGAGGATTGAAAGGGTGAAGGGGGGAGACTGTGCAGAAGAGTACCAAGAAAAAGCAGACATACTAAACAGGTACTTCTTCACAGCCTTCACAATGGAGGGAGGGGGAACGGACTGCCAGAGAATAGCAAGAATGGGGGTGGTGGTGGAAAGAAGTCCATTTACAGAGGAAAATGGTCCAGAAGGGACCTGCAGCTGTGAAAGCGGACAAAGCTATGGGATCACTATGGGATCAGATGGGATATTATCCAATGGTTCTAAAAGAACTCAGGGACATGCAAGTGTCATTAAAAGCCTTATTCAAAAGGTCACTGGAAACAGACATGATTCCAGAGGGCTGGAGAAGAGCTGATATGTTGCCTTTGCATAAGAGTGGGAGCAAGGAGGAGGCTAGCAATTATAGGACTGTCAGTCTTACTTCAGTGGTGGGGGAATTGAATGGAAACCCTGCTAAAAACAATACTGGTAGTGTATGCTGAATCCAGTGGACTACTGGATCACAGGTAGCATGGATTATCGGGGGGGAGGTGAGGTGACACCAAACAAATCCAATAGATTTCCTTGACTGGGTGACTGGGTAAATAGATCTGGGGATGGCAGTGGACGTGGCTTATTTGGACTTCAGTAATGCCTTCAACACTGTACCAGAAGGAGGCTGATAAAGAAAATGAGCAGCCTAGGGTTGGGATCCAAAGTGGTGAACTGGGTTAGAAACAGGTTAATGGGATGAGATCCAAAATGACCACTGTGTGAGCAACGCCAAACTGCCTTCTCATCAAGACACCAAGACTAAGTTTTGGTTAAATACTGATTTTTCAACTGAACTGTTTTATAGTTCAACTGATATAGGAAATACTGATTTCTTATCTTAACCACTGTCCAAAAAAGAATGGAAAAAAACTCTGAGAGAAGGAGAAAAAAGGCAAAGAGAGGAAATACATGTATTTTTCCCCCACAGAACTGTAGAGCCCTATGAAAAAAGGAAATCAGGCCACTTAATACCTACCTTGTTAATATCACCTCAGTTTGAGTCAGTGGTGCACTAGTTATTGGGACTAACAGTGCTGGCCCTGACTCCAAGAATTCGATATCTACTTTTGAGGTACTGTAAATCAAACAAAAAGTAACCTACCCATTGGCAACTTTGATAAGACGCCAGATACAACTGCCAAGCTGGCTGGTATGCTCAAGATGCCTGGATTGGAGGCTTCTGAAGGAGCAATATCATCAGTGTCTGTAGCCTCAAAACCTAAAACAACTCCCACTTTGAAAAGGATTGGCTCATTCAGTTAGGTTAATAAGTTTTTCAATATACTTATTAACATGCTTCAAACATTAGACGTAACAATAGATGGAAAACTAAGTAAAGTGGAAACAAGTAAAAGAAAAGGAAGTTTTGAATAATGTTAAAGCCATTAATACTCTTGAGAAAGAGACTACTGAATTGATAGGAAAGCTTGAAATGGCCACATCTCTTTCAACAACCCTTATGAGAGATTTGATTGTGACGGCCAGGAAGACTGAAAATCCTGAGAATCACGAATATATGCATAACTTCAGATTTGAAGGACTGCCTCCATTAGAGACCTAAACTTTCAACACATGGGACTTGATAAAATAGTTCACCTATGTCATAGTGACAAACATGTTGACAACTGGCATTACAGCATCAGGCATTATGTTTCCTGGGAGTCACAGCGACAAAGTACCTTCCCAGGAAACAGTCCATTTTTAAGGAGGACTTTGCCCCCTGCACGCCCCAAAACTAAATATAACCTCCTTTGGGGCAGTCATGCCCCAGAGGGGTCAAACACTGTGTAGAGCACAGGCTGACTGAGTGTGGTGATCTGAAATCAGAATACCCCTTTCACTGTCGTGCTTGTTGTGGCACTGCAATTGTGACTACAACATTTAGTCACTGTCCTAATGGTACACCTGTGTCAGAACAATAGGTCAGAATACAAATTTTTATTATGGGCACTCAGCTATGCCTTTAGCCAAAGTCACCAAATGTGGCTAAATCATATAAACAGTAAGACTGGTTCAAATCTTACTTTACAACCTATTGCATGCAAGTTCTAGATAATGGTAAATAATGTTTTTGACACACCCACATGTAATATGTAGAACAAATAGATTTTATTTATTCCTGTATAACTTTACTACTTACTAAGAATTTGCATAGATATAAAACCTCTCAAACAAAATAAAAAACAATGTAAACATAAAACAACAAAGATTTCAGAAAATCAAACAAAACAAACATTTCAGAGAATAGGCAAAACAACAAAGAAATAGCAATATTCAGCACAATGAATGATACTAGCTGTATACTATGCATTCAGCATGCTTGTATATAGCATAACCTTGCATAACAACTTACAACCTCTTTTCATTAGTGTTCTGGATTACAGTTCTGTATGAAACTTGTTTCAATACTTTATGGCATGTAGAAATGTTTATATCTTATTTTATTTAAACTCAAGCTGAGCCATGTAAACAAGATTTTGTATTTGAAAAGTTAAGTTTACCATGTTACCTTCCCAGCTGAGCCAAATTAAAATATTATGAAAACTAGTTAAAATAATACTTAGAGATCTGATCATATGTAGGGCTTGGCTTTCTTCCTTTCAACTTTAAAATCTTGGTGCGTTCTTCTTCTTCTGGATGATAAAAAGTTATTTTTAGTAGTTGGGTCTCATTTTAGTCTCTGTTTCACTCCACACATATGAAAAATAAGAAGGCAGTACTCCTGTCCAGGGAGATTGCTGCTGCACAGAATTGACCAGCTCAAGTATTCCGTACTGTGGATAGATTGTGCAATCCAATCTGTTTTCAGCCTGGAAATGCATCTTCTCAAGAATGTGTGAAGAGTTTGATCGATTCTTTTCAGATAAGTTTGCCGCAATCAGGTCTGCTATCCACTTGACACTCTCTAATGTGAGTTGCGATGGTCGGCAGGAGATGTCAGTCACCCAGTTTGTGTGGCGTGACATCAGCTTGCCCACAATCAGTGACAGTGTGATGATCATCCAGTCTTTGCGTTCAACCAGCTGTAGTTTGGACCCTCTCCCCACATGTCTGTTAGTGGGCTGTGTGGATAAAATCTCCCCGGCCCTTGCTAAGATAATCTGGATGTCTTTGGAAAGGGGGGTCTTTCCTGATCCTCCAAAGGAGGCCGTGGTTCAGCCCCTTCTTGAAAAATCCTCCTTGGACCCAGATTGTCTGGCTAACTACAGGCCTGTCTCTAACCTGCCCTTTGTGGGTAAGGTTATTGAGAAGGTGGTTGCATCGCAGCTGTATGATCATTTGACCAGCCACAATGTTTATGATTCTCTCCAGTCTGGAATTAGGAAGAGACATAGTACTTAGACAGCCCTTGTCCTGGTACTTAATGACCTCCTAATAGCGAGAGATCGAAGGACCCTTTCCATCTTGGTCCTTCTTGATCTATCTGCGGCATTTGACACCGTAGACCATGGTGTGCTATTGGAGCACCTGTGGTTCATCTGTGGACTGTCTGGTATGGTCCTTGGATGGTTTCAATCTTTCCTAGAGGGTAGGACTCAGAGGTTGGTGTCGGGGATTTGTTCCTTGGCATCTCTCCCCCTATCCTGTGGGGTTCCGTAGGGTTCCATTTTGGTGCCCATGTTGTTTGCGGTGTATATGCTGCCATTGGGAGTGATTATTAGGCAGTATGGCTTGAGTTTTCACTGCTATGCAGATGATACTCAGCTATACATGTCCTTTGTGCATGTACAGGATGCTGCTGTTTCAGTTTTTAACAACCATCACACCAAAATCCAGGAGTGGATGAATGTGAGCTGGTTGCAGTTAAATCCAGAAAAAGTAGAGCTGTTGGTTGTGGACCCAGGTCACTGGGAGGCGGGTTTGTTGGCGGGTTCACCTTCAGGTCTATGGCTTGGGGGTAATCAGCTAGCTTCCTCTGACACTTAAATCTCAGGTGTCAACAGTCATCAAAACCTCTTTTTACCATCTGAGGAATATTGCCTGGGGGAAGCACGTGGTTCCTTCTGATGATCTTTCAACTTTGGTCCATGCCGTATATGCTAAAAATAGCTATTAATCCTCTTTACCTCTCTGTGTACTGCCCCCCAACCCCCCCCCACTTTATCAACCATAGTCTATCAATGGATTTTGGTGGTCTCCAGGGCTGAGCTACCCAGAGTATCATCCTAGACATAGCCTGAATCCTCCTACAATTGCTTTGTTTTCCACTGTTTGTCTATAATTCTCATGTACTGCTCTTTAATTGCCTAATGTGCTGAACCCTGAAACTACTATATATGTGCTGAACCCTGTAACTACTGTATTTGTGTCTTGTATTATTTGTCCACCCTGACGTGGAACCTGTGTAAAAGAGCTCACGCTTAAAGGTCTTCCGCTATAACAAATAGGTAAAAAAAATAAATAAATGCCTTCATTACCTCCCGCCTTGACTATTGCAACTCTCATTACCTTGGGCTTCAAGGGGTTGATATCCTTCACCTGCAGCTAGTGCAGAATGTGGCAGCCAGGCTATTGACTGGTTCATCTAGAACCAGTCATATAATGCCTGTACTTCGCAGACTGCATTGGCTGCCAGTACTGTGGTGGATCACCTTTAAGGTTGGTTTGCTGATGTATAAAGCCCTACACGACCAGGGACCTGGTTACCTACAAGAGCTTCTTTTTCCTTACTGTCCCTCCTGCTCTGTCCAATCCACTGACGAGGGATTGCTAGAGATTCCCAAGGTTTGTTTGAAGACATCTGGGGCCAGGTCTTTTAGTTTTATTGCCCCAACTCTGTGGAATTCTCTACCTCGTTAGGTGCGAGATTGCCCAACTGTCCAAAGTTTTAAAGTAGCACTGAAGACATTTCTATTCAATTTGGCATGCATTGATTTTTAAAGCTGCCGTTATGAGTTTTAACTTGTTTATCTATTTAGGGTTTTAATTAATTGTTTTGAGTTATTTAATAAGTACAAGCACCTTGGTTTTGAAAGGCATTTTTTATAAATAAAGTTTGATTTGATTTGATGAAAACCCTGGCAGTTGGACTCCTTTGGCTTGCTTTTCAAGGACAAGGCTCCTCCTGCATTGTGTTGGCTTATCCTGGATCAGGCTTCCACAAGCAGTCTCAATTCCTTTGTTCTGGTTTTGGAGGGAATTTTAAATAACAAAATAAACAGCAATACATGCTCATAACACCACCACAGATCCTCTTATCATGAAGTTCAGGCAAGAAATGAGTTGGATCTTTTAGCACTTAGCTTTATTACCTTTGGTAAGAGCATCATCCTGACATCATTTCCTGCAAATTTTACCAACTTTGATTGGATCATGCAAATGATGTAGGTGTGGGTCTTCACCCCTCTTCAAGGATTGCCCCTCTGTTTAGAGTTCAGTTTTTAAACATAAAATTATTTTTCTTCATAAATTATGCATGCGACATGATACAGTTTCCAAGTCTGAGAGACAAATATTTCCTGAGATAAGATAATATGGACTATAATTTCATTTTCCAACAAAGTCTTTTAAAAAAAGGATTTAATAAGTTTTCAACTTATATCCTAGGCTTCAAAACTAATCAGGTTTCCCTTACATCAAAGTTCCATAAGGTCCTCAAAAGCATCCAATTCCTTTGCCAAGAACAGTGCCTTTGTTCCTGGGCGGTCAACCCTGAAGCCATGCTTGCTTCCAAGTGTTAAAGAAATTTTCCAGACAGTGTGATGTTATTCTGCATTCATTTATCCAAAAGTCATACTTCTGGATTTGACATTACATCAGCTGCAATTTAAGATCAACCTTGATATGCTTACATTGAAGGATATTGTCCCAGGACTTCCATGAAGATAACTCTGGTCTTCCATTAACTATGTTTGCACAATCTATCCAGACAACAAGTTGCAATGTCTTCCATTAACTGTGTAACTTGCATGCTGGAAGCACTTTGCATTTTTCAGTTACAGCCAAAAATCTTCTTCCCATAGTAAACACATAATGCAGTTTTAACTTAAGATATCTCATGGTTCCAGCCTCCACCTACCACCAATTCCAGCTGCACTTCATCACTGTCAAGTTCATGATAATTATCTCTGAGCAGCAGCTCATAATGAAACTTAAGTTTGCACAGGCTTTGTTAGAGGCCAATTCTGGGATAGTTCTTAGTTTAAACAAAGAGTTTAAATCTAGACACTTTTTTCCCCAAAGTCTCACTCAGGCAGGCATCTCCCCTTTTTCAGAGTTCATATAGACAGCAGCTTTGATCAGATGTCTTAGTATGACCTCCCAATTACCTAAATCAATAATTAAGCATTTATAAAGAATATAAAATAATAATGCAAAATAAAAATATGATAGCATATTTTTTTATAACTAAGGTTTGTTCCCACACCTCATAAAACAATTTATGATGGAGCAACTAAACTTTCCCAATTCATACATCCCAAATACATTTAAGGTCTACAGAATACAAACTTCTAGGACAATTATTGAAGCAAAAATGAATCTGAATAAAGCAATTACAATAATAGTAACTTTGCCTTTATTACTAGACAGAGAATTCATTATCAAGTCAGGAAGGGCAAAGGAGCCAATAGCTTTAAAGGTGTTAAAGTTTTCATATACCCAAACATTACACCTCTAACTGAAACAAGAAAGTGAAGATTTCTTCAGTTCAGGGAGGAGGTTGAGGAATTAGATGGCCTGCTAGCC
Source organism: Neoceratodus forsteri (assembly GCA_016271365.2). Taxonomy (NCBI): domain Eukaryota; kingdom Metazoa; phylum Chordata; order Ceratodontiformes; family Ceratodontidae; genus Neoceratodus; species Neoceratodus forsteri. The sequence continues at coordinate 846,363,360 of CM057449.1, read as the reverse complement.
ATTATTTACCCTTGCAAGGGCTGTATTGCTTTGAATGGACAAACAACAATGTTGTTTGATGAAAGTCAAATAATTTCATTTCCAAGATAACAACGAGCAGCAAGAGCCACACAGGAAAAATAAGATGATTTAGATGGTGACTCGATCATTTCAATGACTTTTAGTTCAAGATTAATCTCTTTAGTTTCCTTAGAGATGGGGCCAAAAATAGAGATGGACTTGATGCATGCATTAGATAGGCACAAAAGAATTTTGGTAGGAAAATGGGGGGGGGCAGCTAGAGATCAGGTTGGGTTCATGGTATCAGTATAGCCTGGGAAAAAAATGGGCAGGGAGGTGGGCAAAGGTGGTCCTTATTGGCTGACAGATTCTGTGTTTCTATGACTGTACATACTTGAGCATACTTAGTCATAACAGATCAGATGAATGCTGATACTCAGATTGACTCACAAGCAGCTATTCCTCTAATTCCTTTGTTCCTCAACAGTTCCCAGAATCAGTAACACCAGAATTATTGACTCCTGAAGGAATTGCTCCACCCTTCTTCTCGCCAAACTGCAGAACCTCAGTTGCTCAAATGGTACTTCTATGTGGTTTCAGAGCTATCTCTTGGGCTAATCCTAATCAGTTAACAATGGACTGCCACCTCCTCAGCAATGGCTTTGTCCACTGCAGTTCCCCAGGGCTCCATCCTGGGCCCCATCCTATTTTCCCTCTTAATAAATTCCCTACATGCAGATAGCCTCACATGTGAAACCTTGCTATATGATGATGATTTAGTATTATATCACAGTGAGAAATCCCTGGCAGATATATCCATCACCCTCACCCAAAACTATGGGGCTGCCTACAAATAGTTTCTGACCAATAGGCTACTAGTCAATGAAAAAAAAAACTAAAGGCATGCTCCTGGGATCCAATTCCAGCCTATTAAAACTCTCCAAAGCTAACTCCTCCTTACAGTTCTAGCACCCAAGGGCCCCCCCACCCACAGAACGTACTCTGTTTTAAATACCTGGGTGTCACTCTAAACCCCTCCCTAACAGTCTCTGTACATGTCAATATCACTGTATGGAGGATCCACCAGAAGCTAGTAGAAGGTTTTGACTCAAACAATGCCTGACCCCAGAAGCACACCTCACCACAGCTCAAGACAACCTCCTTCCCTATTAGATTACTACACTCCAATATACTTACATACAGTACATCCACTTATCTGCATGTAAGACTACAATAGTATCTGTAGGTTTGCACTTATGACACCCTACTCCACACACCACTACACCCTGTACTAGTCCTTAGGCTGGCTCCCCCAACAAGTAAGACATAATTATGCCCTTGGATCCATCTTAGATAATACCATTAGAAGCAGTAACCTGCCACCTTACTCATCCCTGATCAAACACAAAACCACATCCCGGAGCCTCTGACAATCCTCAATCCCACCTTTAGAAGTTGCTAGAATTTCCACTTGTCTTAGTAGTAAAGCCCTGTCCTTTGTGGCTCCCACACTATGGAACAAGCTACCCTCTGCTCCCTAGACTCACACCTTACATAAAGCCTGGCTGCTCACAGAATCCAAATATACTTGCTTAGCTGGGCAACCTTAGAGATGGGAGTCATCCCACCTTTCCCAAGTCAAAATCATCCTGCTATCCTAAGCTAGTTATTCTAAAGACTGACTGTCTGTACCATCTTATTAATTGCACTTGCACCTTATTTGTATTGTATCGTATTGAATTTATGTTTCTTGCATTCTTATGTATTCTTCATCTTATCTGTAAGTTACTATATTCAAAGCATTCAATATATTACTAGAGTGTTTTATCACCTTCACCACTCTCCACTAATTATAATTGTATTATATTGTTTGTATTCCAATGTGCCATCTTCATGGCCCAGGTTATGCCTGAAAAAGGTCCATTGGATCAGTGTACCTACCCGGTAAACAAACAAATAAATAAATGTGTAACATCTGACCTTCTTTTCTGATTTTATTCTAGCAGTGAATAATTCCCAATGCACATGATGCAAACTCAAAATAATAACTGTTTAATGTATCTAAATAATATTGGGATATTTCATCTTAAAAGTTGAATGATTAAGTACTGATAGTTTAAGCAGCCTATTTAATGTGTAAGGCTCTTTGATTATCTATTGAGAATCTGATTAAAAATGTATTTTCTGTTTAAAATACTATATAATATAATTGAGATAGAATACAAGTCCAAATCATAACCAGAATAATGAATGACATATATTTACAGTTAGCAAGCTCTGTGATCAAGTAGAAGTTATATAATGTGTTGATGTTTATTCTTAATATTCTTTACAGTGAAGTTGCTGAATTGTGATGTTCCACAGATAAAATTATAAGATTAGATTCTAGAATGATTATTTGTTTTTTGTCAACCTGGATCATACTTTTGGTACTATTGATCACATTTTAATTTTCAGGATCTCACTCTCTCAAATGATCGTCTGAACTGCACAATGCAAACTTCTTGCTTGTATAATATTTAACTAGAATCATGAACATACTGGTGATTTAAATGTTTTATTCTTATAATTTTACTTCATTTCCTGTTTGACAAAATCTTACAGTATGTAATTAGCACATAACTTGACATAACTGTAAGCATTCTTTTGTTAAATGTATACAATTCACAAACAACAATTATAAAAAAACTGATTAACAGATAGGAGACAGAGGGTGGTGGTAAATGACACTCACTGTGATGATGGGTTAGTGACTAGCAAGTTGCTATAGGGCTCAGTACTGGCACTGGTACTCTTCAATGTCTTCCAAGTGACATTGCTGAGGAACTAAAATGGAAACTATGCCTTTTTGCACATTAGGTAGACACTCAGGAGGGGCTGGAGAGAATGTGCAGGAATCTTGGGAAACTTGAGGAGTGGTCACGAGCAATGCAGTTGGGGTTCTATGCCAAAAAGTGCAAAATCATGCGCATAGGATATATAAACACAGGCACTTTGTATGGGATGGGGGGGAGATACTAACAATCATTAAACAGGAAAAGGACCTTGGGGTAACACATCTGATAAACTCAAATTAGCAGTGCAGTGTGACAAAGCAGTGAGTAGGGCTAGTGAGATGCTGGGATGCATAGGGAGAGGTATCTCCAGCAGGAGAAGGAAGGTGGTGTTGCCACAATATCACTCACTGGTGAGACCTGACCAGGATTATTGTGTCCAGTTTTGGAGGTTGCACATCAGAAAGGACATAGACAGGGTAGAAGCAGTACAAAGGAGGGCAACTAAAATGGTACAGGGTTGTATGAGAAGCCCTATGTGGAGCGACTGATGGATCTCATAATGTACACCCTGGGAGAGAGGAGAGCGAGAGGTGACATGATAGAGACCTACAAGTACAATACAGGGTGAACAGGGTGAAGTAGGGGAGTCTCTTTCAAAAGATAATGAGCATCAGGACCAGGGAGCATGCAATGAAGCTAGGGGAGAAAGTTTAAGAGAGATACTGTATGAGGAAAAATATTTCACAGAAAAGGTGGTAGGTGTCTGGAACAGACTGCCAATAGAAGTGGTAGAGGTTAAAACAGTGGGGGCTCCATACATGCATGGAATAGATATAGGGGTGTATTAGAAAACAGGTAGGGTGGAGGGAGAATCACCGCAGACTAGTTAGGGTCTGTTGAATCAGATTATGCAGGGAACATCTGGGCAAATTGGGTGGTCAAAAGGATCCTATTCTGCCAACAAATTCAATGTTTCTATGTTTCTTAAGGGGGTCACAGATCCTCCCATGCATGTCAAATACAGTTTGTGAATGTAAGTGGAAAATGGGAGGGTTTCAATTAAAATGCAATACACAAAAGGCATACTCAGGGGGAACTGAGGCAAAAAAGGCAAAGAAGGCAAATTAATGCTGCAGTCAAAAATGAGCTAACTCATAATCTATTCACTAATGCCTGCATGCCACATATATGTGGGGGGGAGGCATGCCTCTGACTGAATGCCATGCAGCAGGGTCCAGCAAACCCCCAGCATCATTCACTGCAGGCCTGCTAGCACCTTGCACACCAGATTCCCTGGCCACCCATGCAGAAATGTGGCATGGCTGGTCCAGGGGCATGCCAGGGGGCGTGCCCACACTCCACACCATTCACTAAGGAGTGCAGTGCCAGGCCTGGGGATTCAAGTTATGTGATGGGGGGACCGTGCTGTAATTCTTGTGCACACCCCCAAAAGGATATCTGCCAGATACAGCATAACTCCTATGCCCCTCCCCAACAGATATCTGCCGGTACCACCACACTGTTGCCCCAGCCCACTGGACTGCCTGGGAGGGCTAGGAGCAGCCATTTGGGCAGTCACCCATCAGACTCTACATCCCAGGGTCTGCACCGTACGAGGATTCCCTGCATGCATACAGCTGAGTATCCAGTTCAAGACCCAGAACAGGCTGGGTTCTGCGATCTGCTGCCCAAGCAGCCATGCTCCACAACCATGCAACTGTGCACTGGGGGGGCAGGGCCAGGGACAGGTGGCTGACAATGAGGAATACTGGCTGTTGCACACCTGTCCCAGGTATGTAGCTGCACAGACTCTGTATGTGCAAATCATTAATACAGTCCACACATCTGTAAATAGGAACCAATAGGCATACAAAGAAGTTTAGCACTGTATCCTGGAACTTTGACAACTTGTGAAGCATCCCATCTATGACATGAAGTCTAAGGGTATAGTGGTACACTCCTCTGTATGCCTATTAAAAGTTAAGGGATTTGGCTGGCCCAATGGCACTAGCAGTAGCACTACCACTTGTGGCATCAATGACCTGGGTCCTTTGGGGTGAGTGGGTTTTGGTGAGGTGACAGTCTGACCCCTAGTGTTGGCTGGGATCAATGAGCCAGAGACGACATGTGCAAGGGGACTGCAATGGAAGCAGATGTCAATGCATCAGACATAGGAGAATGCCTGAAGTCTTCAGGGTGTCATTGTACACCCTCTCCTCTAGGGAGAAAATCAAGGTGGTAAATGGCTGTCATATGAGAGGGTGACACCGTTCCTGCCCAAAATGTCATCCATCAGATCTGAACTCCATGGGCCAGGTTGTCCTTGGCCTTCACCTTTGCATGTGACCAAACTGGATAGAGTTGGAGTTAGTCAAGGCACTGAAGGCAACCCCACCTCAGGGGGCAAGCCGAAGGAACTGGCCACCAGGTGTGTCGTGAGTGGATCTGGGGTGGGTTCAGAACCATGTGCTACAGGATCTTGGCTGGACAGGACAAGGGCACTGGAAATGGTTGAATGAGAACTCATCTGATGGGAGAGAAAAGAGATAACTAGAATTAAAAAATTTTGCCTGCAAGATTTATTTTACACTTTTCCTTTTTTGTCCTCAACTTCCCTTGAGGGCAGCTTTTGTGTTTCACCTAGTCTGGTATCTTTTTGAATAGTACCCATTCCCTTGCTGTAAGTGTGTGGTTCTGAGTTTTCACAATGCAAATGGCATGCAGTGCCATTCAGAACCCTTGCTTGTGCAGTTTCAGATTTTTGGTGACAATCACTGCCTTTAGAATTAACTAAAGCATGTGACCTTTGATGCAGCTGTGACAGGCAGAGGGACATTTGGGGGGGCATGGAGTCCCATGTGAGGCAACTTGACATGCAATGCATGGGGTAATGGGGCAGTGGAAGCAGGAATCCACTGCATACTAGGAACATTGGGGAGCATAAGGGGTGTCACTAGACAACCTGCATGGCAAGGAGATGCCCCCAAAATATTAGGACACTTCAGCACAGAAAGCATCATATCACTTGATCCTGAAAACTCATGTCCTGACATACACAGGCACTCCAGAGGCATCACAGGATTCATCATTTCTGATGTCAGTGTAGGGCTGCAGCTGCAAGATATTCAGTTACCTTAGGTGATAATTAAGCTTTGTAAAGGTCTAATTAACCTTCACTGATATTGGTGTCCTCCTGAGACTTAGATGTCTGAGGTATCAGAAAGGAACTGATCAAATCTTTTATAAAGCAGTGCTCTCCTTGTCATGCAAATCAGACTTCATTTGTTCAACAACATCATACAAAAACTGAATCTGAGACATGATCATACTCAGACATGTATTATCTGAGCTTAGAAAAAGGACAGAAAATGTCTTGGCCTCTGACTGAGACACCTGGCAAGGGTTGCGTGTATGTGCCAAAAGAGGCCAGGGAATAACTAGTCTCATTGTCAGCATGCCTTTACACAATAAACATCAATGTGCCCAATTGGATTTAAAAAAATCTTTCATTGCCTTCATTTGTTTCCTCTCTTAATGAGATTTTATATTGTATTCCCACTCGGCTGTTTTTGAAGAACTAAACAAATAATATATCTGTTTCTACAGTTTTCATCTTGTTTTTCCACTCAGATCACTGTTTCAAGAACTGGTCTGTCATTTTCAAGCATGATCACTCTACGACGACCGTGCTCATTGTTCTGTAATGCTGGCAAGTGAAACAAGTAGGAACTGGGGCGAAGTGGGGTGTAAAAGTATAATTTTACAGCCATCAGCCATATTGCCACAGAAGTAGTTCTGTGCACATTGCCTTTAAAGTAACACATGATAGGGGAGGAAGTCCAACTGGAAGAAATACTGTAATAAGTGCCACGAGTGCCTTAGGAAACACTCTAATAACAATATTGTGCTCTGCTGCAGTGGTGCCAATAAAATGATTACTTTTCAATAAACATGCAGTGAAGCTCGTCAGGATGAAATCCACTTCTACAGCACTCTGCAGTATGCTGCAGCAGAGGTACTGCAGTAAACAATGTAATTTCAATGGGAATTAATCACTTTTGTCATATAAGAAACTGTGACACTGCCAGGAAGAAGTGAATGTTACAGTTTCCTGCATGACAAAAGGAACTAATTGCCATTGAAATTGCATTGTTTTCTACAGTAACTCTATTGCAGCATGCTGCAGAGTGTTGCAAAATGCTGCAGAATTGGGTTTCATCCTGGAACGCTTCACTGTACTAATAGACAGATGTATGTATTTTTTTTCCAAGCCTAATTTGCAACTAATTTTCTAAGTGCAATAATGCCATCCAGGGTGGGCAGTATGGGTTTCTACTGGACCTTCTAGGAGCTATAAACCCCTCCAACAGCAGTGTAAGGTCTTGTTACACCCCTGCGTGGTCTGGTATAGCCCTATACCCCCACCCTGTCAGGTATTGTTGCAAGCTTATGTTTCAGGTGAAAGCTTTAAATGGTTCAAGTACAACCCATCAGCTATTGCCAATGCTATTAACATTCAGTTCTCCGACCTCTCCAAATACACAGCAGTTTTCCCATCATCACCACCCATAAACAACCATGAAACTGAGAGCCACTCACCCAAACATCCCCTTTCCACTTTAAAGCCATCTCCAGCCTTCACATCATCAAGCATTTAAGCACCATCTCAGACTACAAAAGAGTTGGATCTGATGGCCTTGAGCCAAAACTGCTCAAACTGGTGGCCCTCTTCATTGTGGCACCACTAGCCAGAATTTTCACCCTGTCACTTTGCCAAGGACATGCCCCACGCCTCTAGAAAATTGCCAGAGTCACCCCAATTTACAAGAAAGGGGATAAAAAGGACATTTACAACTACCGTCCCATTGCCATTCCATTGGTACTGAACAAGATCCTTGAAAAGATTGTAGCCACCCAAATCACTGAATTCCTCTCCAACTACAACTTGTTCTCACCATATCAGCATAGTTTATGTAGAGGGCATAGCACCTCCACTGCCCTGCTCCAGCTCACAAATGACATACTTCATGCTATGGACTCTAGCCTTCTAACTGGGGCCATATTTATTGACCTCACAAAAGCTTTTGATCTGATTGACCACCCCCTTCTACTGACCAATCTTATGTCCCTTGGCTTCTCACAAAGCTCTGTTACCTGGATAAATAGCTATCTATACAATCGATGTCAAGTTGTTAAATTCAACTCTGCAATGTCTGATGAATCCCCTGTTAAACTTGGCATCCCCCCATGGGTCAATACTGGGGCCTCTCCTCTTTTCTGTTTTCATAAATTGAGTTAAACTCAACATCCCCTCTTGCTCAACCACCCTCTATGCAGAAGATCTTGTCCTGTATTATAGTTCCAGTTCTATACAGGACATAAATCTGAAACTATCCTCTGCTTTTCTTCATGTCCAATCCTGGCTCACTAACAACAAACTTCTTCTCAATGTCTTCAAGACACAGGACTTGCTCTTTGGCTCTGCCACCAAACTGAAAACTTGTTGTGGTCGGCTTAAGATTCTTGGTCCTGAAGGCTCCCTCTTGGACACTGTGAGTGCATTTAAATACCTTGGGGGAACTACTACTGGATGAAACACTAGACTTTGACCAATACATCCAGGCCACCTGCAAGGCAGTAAACAGCAAAATTGGGGTTGCCTACAAAACAAGTCATGTGCTCACTCCCTCTGCTAGACTGGCCATTGCATGTGGTATTCTACTACCATCACTTGCCTATGGTTCCATCACCTACATCAATACCTCTAAAGCCTCACCTCACAAATGGGACACCACCTACAACAACATCTGCCATTATGCCTCTGTTTCCCCTCAGTTAAAACACTACTGTCAACTCTATGCTGACCTCAACTGACCCTCCCCCCCCTCTGCCCATCTGCTCCTCTCCCTCTGCTCTCTGGTCAACAACATAATCAGGTCTAACACCCCAAAGTCACTAAACAACCTTCTAATGCCTCACTCTTCCACCCATGGCCTATGTTCCTCTGACCTAGCCCTACTACATGTGCCCAGGTGCAAAACCACAAAGGGTGGCACTGCTTTCTTTCATGCAGCCCGTAAGCATTGGAACTCCATATCCATGGAAGCTCATATTGCACCCACATATACCATCTTCAAACACAAACTATGCAGCTTCCTCGTCAACCCTGAATCCTGCACCTGCTTTAAACCTCCCTAATCTTCTTAAGCTATAACCCTATCACTCACATCCTCCTCTAAACACCTGCCTCCTTTCCACCTGGATTATAGCCTCCCCTCCCTACGTATGCCTATCTCCTTCCCTTTCCACTGTTACTACCACTGGGTTTACTCACAATACTTATGATGCTATCTGTAAACCAGTTCTTATGCCATTTAGTTCTGTTTTTGCCCAGCTGGTGCTGAGTCAGTGGTGACTCATGTATATATGCTGTATAACATGACCCTCTGCTGACAACTTTTATAGCACTTGGCTTAATTACTATGTCTGCCTATCGATTTGTATTACCATTTGTTTTTTAAATCCTGTCGCACAATTTTTGTGATGTCAAATTTTGTCTACGACCAAATGTAATTGTTAATTTGTATACCTTACCTTGCTATATCATCATATGTACTGTACTGTGTTGATGCTCCTAATCTGAAACTGTATTACTTTGATGTAACACTGTTTGTAACTTTGTACCCTCCTGGGTCATGTCTGAAAATAGTCACAGCTTGTGTCTAGCACACCCACCTGGTTATTAAAAACTAAATAAATAAAATAACATAGACCAGAGATTTGATAACTTTGCAGCTGACAGCATTATGTAATCACCAGCTATTTGAAGGCTTATAAGCTACTCTTGCATCACTCTTTGTTGCTTTAGAAAATTCTCAAGTGTGTAATTCTGTAGATCGAATTCTGTCTTATAATGTCATCTTGTTTCAGGAAGTGTCCTTGTAGTTTCTTCTCTTACTACACACAGACAATTCTGTTTTCCCCCTGTAAACAGATGAATACAGATAATGCTGCTTGTCCTCTACTATCAGATGCACTTGGTACTGATGTAGCTTTCTATCAAAAGGAGGAGGGTTAACAAATGACACCCACTAAGTTATTAATGCCATATAATACAGTACTGTTGCCTGACCTTTGTTCCACCTTTCTGCCATGGCATGTAGAGGTGGAATAGATCATTCACATAGACGTTGTATTTGCTTGGAGCAATCTGAGGCAGCCAGCCCCAAACATATGAGAAATCTTCACAAAGGCAGGCATTGCAGTGGGGGAAAAAAAGTGCTGCATCTGCATGTGATCTGAAAACCCCCAAAAATGGTAATATTAAATGCACATGGGAAAAGGAAAATAGAGTAAGAATAGATGTTTCAAGCATATATATTATTCAGGAATTATCTAAATTAGAAGAAAACAAAGTTAATGGAGAGGTAATGGAAAATAAATCATATTATATTGGTTCAGTAAGGCCAGCATAGTTAAGGTTGAGTAGGCACTTTAATGTTAAATTCAAACTTTTTCACTTTAATAACTTTGCAACCATTCATCCGAGTTGCATGACATTTTGCATGTGGAGTCTGGAACCATAGATCTCTGGATATGGAAAGTTTTGTTCAGGTCAGATTTGCAGTTGCGGAGCTGTGGAGTGTGAAAAAGTGTGGAGAATCCTCAATTTTGTGGAATTCTTTGCTTATCTCCACAGCTCAAACGGTTTGTCCGTCTGATCTAAAATTTTCAGAGTATATGGGGACTCGGTCAGGGACATACCTCTTGAAGGTCTGATGAAAAAATATTAATCTGTTCAAAAGTTATGAAATGTTTTCATTTCCCATCATGGCCTACGGAAAAACATATATCGTATGTGCACTACGAAAATATCCGCGAAAGCCCATTTTACTAACATGCTTGTGGTTTTTACTTTCATGCTGCTGCCATCTTGTTTTCAGTTAGTGACGTGGAAAAAACAATGTTGCTCAAAAATATTGCCCCTTAGTAAGCATCATCAGTTGGGTTTACCTAATCAGGGCCCTACGAACATGATCCTGGCATTAGGTTTTCGCTAGCATGCCCAGAAATATGTTTTTCAAAATTTTTCTCCATTTTAGTCATGGAACTTGAGTGAAATTTCTGTGTATTTTCATGAAAGTCTGCAATACTTTAGCGAAAACCCCACATGTAAAGTAATGGGACTGTTGTGAAAACCTAGCGAGAACTTTCGTGAAAGGTCCTCAAGAGAAACAGCCCAAAACACCAATTTCTTTGCCACTCATGGCAAAAAAGGTTAGGACTTTTGGGGTGCAATTTACAGAGTGGTTAGCCCTTGCCCTACAGATGTGCATTTTGCTGGTTTGGTGAAGAAAATAACAATGTTTCCATAGTTACAGCACTCTGAAGTTGTGAATTATCCCATAGGAAAACATTGTGGCAGTCATGGTGCCTTTCGTCGGCTATATCTCAAAAACGGTTTGAGATATTGATTTTTCGATATGAACAGCTTAGTACACTTTTAGGTGCACTTAGCATGTGTGGAGGTGGCCAGGTCATGAAATCAACTGTGAAGGAATTTTTTTCCAAATTTGCTATGGATACTGAGCAATTGCCACATTTGCAGTACAAGGGTTACTTGGAATGTCTCTAGAACTGTGTGATGTGTCTGTATTTATGGGTAGGTGAGAACGCAGGCCGAAAGGGCCCACACTCCCACCTATGCATACTATTTATGCAAAACTAAAAGCACAGGGCCCTCCTGTGCTATGTCTCCATACTTATAGGTGGGTGGGGGTGCAGGGCACAGAAGGTCTGTGCTCCCACCAATGGATACCATCTTGCAATACTGGGAGCACTGGGCCCTCCTGTGCTATGTCTCTGCACATATGGGTGAGTAGCAGTGCAGGGCCCAGAGGGCCTGCACTCCCAATTATGGACTCCATTGTGCAGAACTCAGAGCACATGGCCCTCCTGCACTATGCCTATACACTTATGGGTGCGTGGGAGCACAGGGCCGGGAGGGCCCGTGCTCCCACCTATGGATACCATATGAGTAACATTTCACTTTCTCAAAAAGGGAAATTCACTGCAAAAAAAATTAATTAATGCATCAGTTAGGGTTAGTTCCACACCAATAAGGGGCTAGAAATTCAATGTTAGGTTTACCAACCATATTCCCCCTCACCCCACACCTCCACAGACCAAAAGGCATCAGGGTGTGCTTTGGGGTCATTGGGTCTAACTCTCATTCCATTCTCCTATACTGTACCATGTCAGCTTCCTTACAAATGGAATGGAGTGAGAGTTAGGCCAACGACCCCAAGGCACACCCAACACCTGTTGGTCTTTGGAGGGTGGCGTGTGTGGGGGGGGTTGGGTTGGTAACCCTAACATCGAATTTCCAGACTTATCTTGATGTGGAATCAACCCTAACTGATGCATTAACAGAGTTTTTTGCAATGAAAAAAAAAATATATATATATATATATATATAGAACAAGGAGGAAGATTTAGGAGAAAAGTGATAATAGGCAAGGTAATAATGGAAGCAGGAAAACAATAAGGGGATGATGGGTATGAAAAGTCATAGCAGGAGTGAATGAGTTGAGGAGTCCTCAAGTTGGGACCAATTAATGGCCTAGTAAGAAGGCTGAAAAGTGACAAATGTGGGGGGAGGACACAGAGGCATCTTTGGAAAATGAAAATAGATGTGCACAAATAGCTGAAATGCCCATGTGAGCATGCTTCCCCCTACACACACACACAAATACTGGATAAAAGTGTGTGCAGACATGCCCACACATGAAAATCTACCTTACACAGATGCAAGCAAATACATCATGTGGGTGTGGATAAAAAGGACAGATCATATTGTTGAATGATAAAGTGGCTGAAAAATGTTAGAATCTAAGTCTATCATGTAAACCAGAGGGCTGCTGGGAGCCTAGGTAGATGATCACATTGGTCACTGTGTTTTTCTTTGATCAGCAAACCCTGCTGAAGGACACAGAGAGATTATTGACATCATGGTCTCTGGAGGTAAAATGAGATACAATGGGTTTATCTGTGTCTCCATTCCTGACTGCCTTGTAAAGTTCCTTGAATCGGTCAGCCAGGCACCTACCAGTTTCTCCAATGTAGATAGCTGCACACTTCCTGCAGCAGAAAGGCAGGCAAACAACCCAGGAGCTAGATAGATAAATAAATAAAAAAATATTTACTAAAGCATCAGCATTGTGGAATACAGTGCCCAACTTCATGGTGCTTTGCCTCACTCTGAGGCTTCTTCGGGGGGTGGAGTTAGGCATCTCCATGTATTGTTATTTAACAGGAGGCAATTAAACTGATATCAGGCAATCAGCTGTACAAATGATACCATTACAAACCTCTGTTCTCTAGTGAGAAAATGCAACAAATCTTGATCAAGTGTTTTCTTCCTATTCTGTGTAAGCCCCCCAAATGGAGCTTACCTTATGAGCTACGGCCCCAGCGCTGTATCTCCAGGGTCCTCCAAGTGACCTTGGGAGATTCAGGCCTGGTGGCCTCATTGTGTTATGTGGCAGTGGCCACCAATGCCTCATTGTTTAGCCCTATCTGCCAAAAGGGTCTGAGTTAAAAAGAGCGGATCCCACACCTCTGGCCACTGGGAGGGGTAGTCTACCAGTCCAGGGAGCTGCCAAGAATTGGACTGGCAGATGAAAATAAAAAGCATGGCCACTGTGTACCTTGTGTGCATGTGTGGCTGGGGGGTGAGCAGAAATTTAAGTAGCCATGGCTCCATTGAGAGAAGCACCTAAAAAAGGGCACAATCAGAGGTAGTATGTTTTGGGAGCCCGGTGAGCATATGGGGCTCTCACAAATAAAATATTAGGTGTCATGGCTCCATTAGAAAAATCAGAGCCAGGACAAATCAATCTCAATTAAAAGTATTTGGGCTGTGTCTTCTGGGGGGAAAATTTAAACAAATATGGCAGTCCCCATGGGACTACTGTAGTCAAGGGGCTGCTAGAACAGTTCAGAGAGCACTGAAAAACCCTGAGAACAGTGCATCCACTCAGAAGGAGCTCTTTAAAAACTATAAATAGGACTGGATGCTTGGCAAAGGGGGGGTTCAGCTTGAGCCTGGAGAGAGAGAACAGATTGCAGGAAAGACTGCTGTGAGCTGTCCAGCCCCAGGCCTGCACCTTTGTCTCATCAGCCTGTTGGTCCCTAAGCCGAAGAATAGGCAGAGTACCTGAAAAAGCAATCTGCAAGGGAAAGACATTAGAGAGTTGCTGCAGCAGAGGACATTTGGAAGTTTGCTGATAAAAGGGGAACTGGAAGTGTGCTGAAGAGAAAGTGAAAGTGACTGGGTTCAATGTAAAAGCAGGTGCCAAGAGTAAGTGTGCAGCCTGTGAGAAAAAAATGCTTCAGTCTTCAGCAAAGACTGAGATACTGTGTTTCCCCTCCTTCTCAGTGAGGTAAGTGCTGTTGGAGACTACATTTTGCTGCAAACCTGATAGACAGGAGTGCTGTGGCTACATACTAAGGTGAATCCCAGCTTGTTTGTGCCTAAAAAGGGTGCTCAACAGAGAAGAAGTACTAGAGTCTCCTTCACTCTATTTACCCTTGTGATTCTGATGATTAGAATGCTCATGGTCTTCCCTGCTTTCTTCATCATCATCAACATGACTTGAATATTTGCTTCTTAGTAGACAATTTGTCTCCTATATGTTATCAACATCTCAGGTATCATCTGGTTCTTCAACTACTTCTGTATGCAGGCCTGGATCTGTGATTAGTTCCTGTGGGCAAGTTGGTTCCTTTATTATTCATCTTTTAATACTGCAACTTCTACCAACCAAAACAACTGTTGATGACATCCCGTTTTTCAGCAAGGATAGAAAGCATCAAATTTTCATGGTGCATAAATATTTTTTTCAGCTTTAATGATAAAGGTTGATGAAAAATAAACTGCATTACTAGCAGTTCTAGAACTCAGTGAGTGTTGCCCATCTAGGTGCAAGGTGCACTGCTTGGTTTGATTGATAGTCTGCCTATTGTCATCAATGACATGTACTGCTCCACTACTTCTCTTCCTGGAAGTGCACAAAGTTGCATGTTCAGTCATGCATGTGACTGTTTTACTACAGATATACACAGTGAGGGTGTGACTGGGATAGCCTGGAATGCTAAAAGATGGGTCTATGTGATAACGGTGAACGCCTAAAGGCAATCACCGTTATCACGCAGTCAGAGTGCAAAAAACCTTTTCAGCTCTCCGACAACCCTGGTGCACAGGACAATGGTGCCAGGAGATTGTTTTAATGCTTTCTATTGGGGAGGGGTTGCACCCACCCACACACCCCCTCAACTCCAGGGGGGTGCATGTCGAGGGGCATCAGTAAAAAACTTAAGGTTCAAACTGGGCACAATAAAATCATACCAGTGCCCAGACCCGAACCTAGTACCTCACCCACCCCAACCACTAGCTAACCCCCGATGCCATGATGCAGCTTCGCCATCCACCGCAGCGCCACCCCCTACAGCCCCTCCACCTCAGCCCATGTTCACCATGCTCGCTCCCCCCCCATGTGCACATACATATAGCGACAGCCTGTTGCCCAGTTCGCCCACCCCCTCATCCGGTCGCCCCTCCTCCCATCACCATGAGGGATTGCGCTGGGAAGGAGTCGTCTTTATGGACGGCACCCTTCCACATGCGCCCACCTTACAGGTTACCCTAAAAGATGGATATATTATGGATTGGGTCTCAGAAGGGGTGCAACATTTACAGTAAAAAGCTGTGAAAATAGGAAGTTTGAGAGGGCTATGAAGAGGGATATCGCCTTTAGATGTGTCAAATCCTGTCAAAGTGCTAGGAGTCAACTGAATTTTTTTTAAACAACACTTGCAGGTGGGAAGAAAAAAGACTGCTTGACTCAACCAGTCTGCCTAGATATTCCCTGCATAATCTGTCTTCAGAGATGGTATCTGGTCTCCAGCAACCATCTCACCTCCATGCCTATTTTGTAATATACCCCTACAGTGAAGCCCGTCAGGATGAAGCACAGTGTCACAGTTTCCTGCATGACAAAAAGGAGTTATTTCCATTAAAATTGCATTGTTTACTGAAGTAACTCTGCTACAGCATGCTGTATCTTGTCTGTATGCTGTAGCATGTCTTAATCCTGGGGGAGCTTCACTGTATGTCTATCACTTGGATGCTTGAAGCCCCCCCCAACTGTTTTCTTCTCCACCACTTCCACTGGCAGTCTGTTCTAAGCATCTATCACCCTTTCAGTGAAGAAATATCCTATACTCAGTTCCTGGGTTCCTATTCTCTTTGGGCATGATTTTGTAGTTTTTCAACTTGAACCCCAACTGCCATGCTTCTAACTACTCCTCAAGTTTCCCAAGATCTTTATGCATTTTCTCCACATTCTCCTGAGTGTCTATCCCATTGCAGATTTTGGAGTCATCTGCAAAAAGTCATACCTTCCCTTAGAGTTCTTCTACAGTGTCTGTTATGTACACATTGAAGAGGACCAGTCCCAGTACTGAGTCATGTGGTACCCTGCTGGAAACTCTCTCATCATTAGACAGAGTGCCATTTACCGCCACCCTTTGCATCCTATTGATTAACCAGTTTCTAACCCAGTTCACCACTTTGAATCCTAAACCTAGGCTGTTCAGTTTCACTATCAGCCTCCTGTGCAGCACAGTGTCGAAGGCCTTCCTAATTTCCAGATAGGCCATGTCCATTGCCCTCCCCTGATTTATGTCCCCGGTCACCCAGTCAAAGAAATCTATCAGATTTGTTTGGCAAGACTTCTCCCCATGAATCCATGTTGCCTGTGGTCTCGCAGCCAATTCAATTAAAATATACTTGATATCAGTCATTGCATTAGTAGAGTTTCCATTAATTTGCCCACCACAAAACTAAGACTGACTACAGTTGCTAGCTTCCTCCCTGCTGCTGACTTTATGTAGAGGAACCTTGTCAACTCTTATACAGTTCTCCAGAAACATGCCTGTTTCTAGTGAACTGCTGAACAAGGCTGTCAGTAGGGCAGATAGCACCTCCCTGTATTTTTTTTAATACCCCTGAGTACATCCCATCTGGTTCCATAGTTTTGTCCTCCTTCAGAGCTTCAAATACATTCTGGACTCTTTCCTCTGAAAATGGACTTGTGTTCACGCAGCCCTCTCTGTTCCTGCTGCTCCTCTGGCAGTCTGTCCACTCTTCATCCACTGTGAAGAGTGAGAAGAATTACCTGTTCAGGATATCAGCATTTTCTTGATTCTCTTCTGCACAGTCTCCCCCTCCACCCTTCTAATTCCCACTATCTCTCACTTTGCTTTCCTTTTCCAGTACTGGCCCTAGCTATTTCAGGGCCCTGTGTGAGTTTTATTGCTGGGGCCCCATATCAGAAGTCTCAAAGCCCCCAGGGAACATCCTCATCCCTATTATGGCCTCCTAGTAGCTTCATTTTTAGTGAGTTTTCTGCCATTTATGCAATTTACTTAAATTAGTACATACAGGCAAGGAAGAAGGAGGCCAACTGGACAGCTGAGTTTTTGGGGGGCAGCTCTGCTCTTGGGGCCCTGTAGAGATGCACAGTTCACAATCTCCTAAGGCTGACTCTGTCCTTTTCTCCTGTACGTATCTGAAGAAAGTCTTACCCATTTAGTTACCCCTTTGGGATCCTTTCCTCTGTCTTCACCTTTGCGCCCCTCACCACCTTTACTGCTTCCCTTAGTTTTACTTGGAAAACCTCCCTGTCCTACTTTTCCTTCTGTTTTTCCTTATGCCTCCTGAATGCCATCCTTCGTCTCCTTCACCACCTTGTCTGCTTCCATATAAAACCATGACAATCTCTCTTTTTTAATTTTGCTTTTACTCTCTTTCTTCACACAGATGTTGGTTGCTTTAATTATGCCCTCCCTTATTTACCACATACCACTGTATGCATTTATTACCATGTCATAGTACACTGGCACTCCAGGGAGAAAATCTGGACTAACAGAAATCCCTGCAGGCTTTCACATGACCTACACGGCTGGCCACCTACCATGTTATAGTCCTGGGTAAATAGCAGATAACCTATAAGTCTGTGAGAAGGTTGGTAATGAGGCTGTGGGGTACCACTGGGCAAGAGTTGGGCTACAAAACAGCTCTTTAGTAAAACAAATCTGGACTGGCCCTGTGGTGTGGAGGACTGAAACAATGAGCCATACAGTACCTCCTGCCACACTGAAGACCCGTGTTTGGTGGCAACTGCAGGTCACTGGGTGTCGGCCGGGGAGTGAGAGGATCGAGTGTCTAGAGGACAGCTCTCCTCTCCTCGGGAGTGTGGCTTGGAAGTTCTGTTGAATGACTGCCCCAGGTGGAGTTCTGAGGGTAGAACAGGCCAGAGGCACCAACAATGGGATGGTGCTACAGGACTCCACAGCGGGTGTGTGCCTTCTTGTGTGCTGCTGACGTGCACACCCCAGCAACAGAGGAGAAGGGAAGAAAATTGAAAAATGGGTCAGGTTGCATGAAGCACAGACCATGCTTCTGACCCTCAGCTCATCCCCGACATCTGGATTTGTGTACTGGGAAGGGAGGACAGCCTTCCCCTATGTGGTCCCTCTATGCAGGATCCCAGAGAGAGCAACCCGGTCACGGGTGGATATCAGCCCTCCTGAGGAGATAGCCAACAGCCCACCTGCCAGCCACCCTGCAGGAGAAAAAGAAGGAGAAAAAAAATATGGTAAGATGAGAAAGGGGTGGCCAAAGAACCTGCTCTGGCCACATGTGGAACAATAGATTTGTTTTAAGTTCATTAAAATGTTCTTCTATTTTGACCAAATAGCTAAATACAAATAGTAGCTGGGTATCTGGGGGTGCTAAGTACAAATAGCCATTTAGTACTGTATTTGATAATAGGTGCTCATATATCACTATAAAGCAATATTAATAAACTGTACCAGGCAGCAGTAGATGTGAGCATACATAAATGTACACACCCACTGAAGCACACAGAAGTTGGAACACTCCACTTTTAATGCACACCAGATGTCTGCTAGCCCTCTTGACAGAGGCTGTACACTGCTCATCCTGTTTCAGCTCCTTGTTTCTTATGACCCAAGACCTGTTTCCTCTTTGAGTAATGTTAGAGATAACACACAGTATGTAGGTTAGGGTTGCGCAGACCCAAAAATGGCCTGCCCCTTATTGTCTGGCTAAGGATGCAGGCCAAAGTCCTGGTTCTAATCAGAACTTTTTTGGAAAATGTGAAGAAAAGATTCATGCTATTATTTTCTGAGGCACAGTGCCCCTCCTCCCACTCACACACCGATGCAAATTGATGACACATTTAGGGGAACTCTACCAGAAATTAACCACATGTCCTTCATTTTTAAGCATATAAATGAACAACAAATTAAGAGAGATGACATTGCTAATGAGAGGAGAAATTAATAAGCAGCACAACCAGGAGCTACATGAAGATGGTCATTCATGAATTCAGGGTTGAAGACTATTGGGAATGATGAACATCAGTCAACATCATGCATAACTACAATCTGGTTTTGGAAATGAAGGACATGTCTGCAACAGGAGAAAGCAATAGTACACCTTCGACTGGTAAAAGACTTTGGTCTCTTAAGTAGCCAGAGGAGAGACAACACCAGGCAGGTCAACAGCAGCTCTGTGGTCGTGTCTGCAATCTACAGTCTGTTAACAGCTCACCATTATGAGGGAATGCTTACTATGAATTAAGATAATATTTTTTAGTTTTGAAAGAGAATATTCAGGGAATGCAAATGTTAAGTGTAACTCAAGACATGCAGTGATTTTATTGAATGGTGCCATTCAGGATTTCCAAAAATTACTTCAGTCCAATAGAACATGCTACAGTAATTGTGCAATCAGGTTCAGGCAATCCAGAACCTAGCTCAGTGCAGTAGGTGGTGTTGCAAAAATTGTGCCATCACTTACAGGCATTCCAAGCCCCAAACCTTAGCTCAGTCAAGTAAGTAAGTAAGTAAGTAAAATTTTATTTTTAAGCGCTTTTCAAAAATCCAAAGCGCTGTACAAATGAGCAACATTTAAATTACAAGCACATTATTAACAATAACAACAATAAAATCATTCTCCAAATGCTTTCACAAACAAAAAGGTTTTTAGCTCTGATTTAAAACTCTTGACAGTCAGGCAGCCTCGTATCCGACGAGGTAGAGAATTCCACAGAGTGGGGGCAGCATAAGAAAATGCACATCCCCCAGATATCTTTAAACAAACCCTGGGAATCTCTAGCAATCCCTCGTCAGCGGATCAGAGTGAGTGAGAGGGACAATAGGGAGTAAGGAGATCTTGTAGATACTGCGGTCCCTGTTCATGTAGGGCTTTGTAGGCCAATAGTCCGACCTTGAAGGTGATCCGCCACTGAACTGGCAGCCAGTGCAGTCTGCACAGCACAGGTGTAATATGACTACTTCTAGATGTCCCAGTCAAAAGCCTGGCTGCTGCGTTCTGCACCAGCTGCAAGCGACAGATGTCAACCCCCGGTAGCCCTAGGTACAGGGCATTGCAGTAATCAAGGCGAGTGGTCACAAAGGTATGGACCAAGATAGGAAGATCAGCCAGAGGAACCAGGTGTTTCAACTGGGCGATATTCCTAAGATGGTAAAAGGAAGATTTGACAACGGCCGACACCTGTGATTTTAGGGTCAGGCCGTCGTCTATAATAACGCCCAGATTATGTACCTGGTCTGAGGTTGGGAGCTGGACACCATCAAGCCATATGCCTGATGGAGCCCCAGCCCTATAACCCGCCTCAAGGTGACCTGGGTCCACAGCCAACACCTCAGTCTTATCCGGGTTTAACCTCAGCCAGCTGGCGCTCATCCAATCTTTGGTTTTGGATAGACAGCTGTTAAGCATAGAGACTGCATCTTCCTGCCCGGGGCCAAAGGACAGATACAGCTGGGTATCATCTGCATAGCAGTGAAAACCCAAACTGTATCACCTAATAATGTCTCCTAATGGCAGCATATAAACAGCGAACAACATGGGTGCTAAAATGGAGCCCTGCGGCACCCCATAGGAGAGGGAGATAGCATCAGAGGAATAAATTCCAGTGACAACCCTCTGTCTCCGACCCATGAGGAAAGATCGAAACCAATGCAGAACTGTACCAGACAGTCCACAATAAAGCCGCAGGTGCTCCAAAAGCACACCATGGTCCACAGTATCAAATGCTGCGGAGAGATCAAGAAGGACTAGAATAAGTACAGGCCTTTGATCTCTCACAATCAGGAGATCATTTAGAACCCGGACAGCAGGTCTCAGTGCTATGTCTTTTCCTAAACCCTGATTGAAGAGTATCATAGACACTGTGATTTATAAGATGGTCATCCAGTTGTGGCGCAACCACCTTTTCAATAACCTTATCCACAAAGGGCAGGTTAGAGACAGGTCTGTAGTTAGCTAAACAATCTGGATTCAATTAAGGCTTTTTAAGGAGTGGCCGAATGACCGCCTCCTTTAGGGGATCAGGAAAGACCCCCTGCTCCAAAGATTTCCAGATGATTTCAGCAAGGATCGGACAGATAGTGTCTATGCAACCTAATAATAGTGACGTAGGGCCCAGATCCAAACTACAGCTGGTTGGTCGTACAGTCTGGACAATCCTCACAATATCCATGAACTTCGACTTACCAAAGTCAGACCAGGTAACACAGGTGTTTGTTTCATCTAGCCGATCACCACAAACCCTTAAAGAGAGAGCCTGGCCGATGCCCGATCTAACGCTGGCAATCTTATCTGTGAAGAACCAAGCAAGCTCATCACACTTTATTTATGAAAAATCTCTTCCAGACTGTAGACAGAGTGGATTGCACAGTCTGTCGACAGTCCGAAAGAGTTGAGCTGGTCGGTTCCACGCAGCAGCAATCTTCCTGGGCAGGAATTCTGCTTTCTTATGGGTGTTTACTGACTGATAGATACCATAATGGTCCATCAACCTAAGTCTGTCAGTATTCAGGCTGGATTTCCACCAAGCCCTCTCTAGCCTTCGCCTCACTCTCCTCAGTTCCTTCAAAGACTCATCAAACCACGGAGTCTTTGGGCGCTGAGTGAGTAGGCGAACACGGACAGGAGCAACTAAGTCCAAGGCCTCACCCACCACCTTATTATAGGCCAGAACGAGGTCCCCTGGACCCATGCACTCACCTGAAATACCCGATAGATCCAGTACCGCTAATAGGCCCTCTGGGGTAACTCCCCATAAAGGGCGATACTGGACCATCTCCATAGAGGCAGACCTATTAGGGGGTGCCCCGAAGCTAAATCTTATGGTGTGATGATCTGTCCACGCCAAGACAAGCTGCAAAAATTATGGCATCAGGTTCAGACAATCCAAACATTAGCTCAGTTTAATAGGACAAGGTGCAAAAATTGTGCCATCTGGTTTGGGGAATCCAAACACTAGCTCAGTCCATTTGGATGCTCAGTAAAAATTGTGTCATCAGGTTTGAAAAATCCAAACATTAGCTCAGTCCAGTAGGACATGCTGGAAAAAGAGCGCAGCTCACTGAAGGGCTTACTGAATAAGTTGTTTATTTCTATTAAAAATCTCATTCTTCCAACTTCCATATAGTCAACGTTATGGTCAATGTAAAATGTATTTGCTGGCACCACATCATAACTGTCATGAATCAGCGGAATCTTTATTTTTAAGAAAGTTACATTTTCCACATTTTCAGGCAGTAGCCTACATCACGTATCTGTTGCCACATTACGCATAGAGATGAAGTATTGCTCTGAAAATATGCTGGCTGGGAGACTGACAATGTATTTCAAAATTACCAGAATAAGTGCAGGCCACACAGACTCCATGTTTTGTCAGGACCAAATCCAACCTCGCAACTATCAAAACTTCCCTAGGAGAACCACTTGAAGTTGTTGATAAGTTCAAATACCTAGGAGTCTGGATCAACAACAAACTATCCTTCAGCTCCCACATTGATAATCTCTCTGCCAAGCTTAATGCAGGATTAGGTTTCTTTTTCAGACATAGAACCCTCTTTCCACCTGAGATCAAACTCAGACTCATCCAGGCAACATTCCTCCTGCTCTTAGACTATGGTGATATAATATACAACTGCACTTCAGCTACCAGCCTCCACAGGCTCAATGTCCTCTTCCACTGTGCCCTTCATTTCATTAATAACACATCCCCCAGGACCCATCACAGTGACCTATATTCTACTGCTGGGTTGATGTCCCATGCCACTAGAAGACTATTCCACCTTGGTAGATGGATGCTCAAAGCACTGAATAATAAACTCCCAGACTATATCTCCTTTCTCATTCACATCTCACACTGCACTTATTCCCTTAGGAAGTCTTTCTTCCTCCTCCTGGATATCCCCAGAACTAGAACCTCCCTTGGCAAGGGATCTATATTGCATTATCTCCCTGTGGCTTAGAACAGCATTCAAACTTTACTCAAGCTCACCGGCCTGGTGACTATTAGTTTCTTCAAGTTGCTCACCTCAAGATTCTTCATGGATCCTTGCAAATGAAAGAGGGCTTAGCTCTCTGAATCCCTCTTCTCCCCCCCCTTTTCCTCTAACCTTCCCCTCTGGCCCTGTCTCATGATTTATCCTCTCACTGCCTAAGTTCCCTCCCCTCCCCTGTAGCACTCCCCTCCCAATTAACTTACTATTTCGCATCCTTACTCACTCCTGTCCTGTCTCCTCCTTCTGCTGCATTCCTTGCCTTCTCTGCATCCTACCACAGATTGCCACATTGTTACATCTTGTAATCTGCCTCATAATTGTAGTATCTTGTTGCCAGGACATGTTTTGTATTGTGATAGTATGCTGAGATGTACTGCATCCATTGTCTTATACATCTTACTGCAGATTGTCGCATTGTTGCATTACAGTATGTAAATTGCCTCATTGCTGCTCTATCTTATTGCCAGGACTTGTTTTTACTGTTATGATGTATGAAACCCATTGTCTTATTCAAAGTATGTACTTTTACTTTGCAAACCTGTTGTTGTACATCTGTCTTGTACTAGGATCTCCTTGTGAATGAACTTGCTCAATGGAGTTTTCCTACAATAAACTTTAACTGAATTGAATTGAATAGCTAGTAATTTATAGGATCTTCATTCCACTCACTACCTTTTTCTGCCAAATAGCAATCAGCCATAACCTGGCAGAGGCACTGATACATGAAGAAGGAAGGTCTCATTTTTCAATGAAAACAGTATCCAAGTAACCCCAAGTTGACTAGTGGGAGTGGAATGAATGACAGCTGCTGACCTGTATGTAGCCTGATGGAGAAGAGAGGGCTGTGAATGTGCTGGAGGAATGGATGAGGGGACTGCATCTGTTTTCACTGTTTTTTAAAAACTTAATCTACTTCCTGAATGATTTTCTCTCTGCAGTTTTGGAACATATTAGGGTCATACTGTGGGAGTTGTTTCATCTTATACTGTATCTCTAGTATTGTTGCTGTAATATAATGTTCTGCCTCCAATATTTCAGAGATTCTCATCATCTCTGAATTTTTTAACCATTCGATAAAATATGTCATTATTTATTCTGAGTGACAAGTCCCTTTCAGTGGCAGGAGATTCTCCCATCTGAAACTGACTGTCTGGAATATCCAAGTTATGCCTGATTGTATTTAACTTAAATCTCAGAATCTAGATCAGTGGGATGATATAGCTGAGTGTGGCACTCTTTGAACTCACTTCCCTAGCAATTTCTTCAAAGGGTTGCAGGATCTTAATGAGAAATTCTAAAACAGCCCACTGCTGAGGATTAATGTACACATCAGTGTTCCCTATGCTGTTCTCCAATGTGTGCTGACTTACAACTATTTTGTTTTTGGTTTTTTGCTCCAGCAATCATTATGACATGTAAATGGCAGAGTTTCACCTTGTTCCAACATCCTGGATGAGCATATTCAAAGGCAGTCTGTGGTCTTCTTGTATGGCTGGCAGTCGCTGTTGTGCTTTGCAGGAGTGGCTGAAATGTGTGCATTCTTTTTACCACATTCTGAAAGCTTTTCTATCTCTTTCCTTTTTCAGAAAGGCATGCATCATTAAATTTAGACTGTGCAAAACATCAAATGTGCACAAATCCCCCATCAGATAATGCTTTCTTTATGTTTGAACCATTGTTGGCCACAATAAAACTTACAAATAGTCCTTGTAATGTAAGCCAGACTGTATCTCACTATTAGGCTCATCCAGGATGTTGGAAGCTGTGTGATCCCATGGGACATACTGGATGTGAAGGGAAACTGGTTTTAGATGGCATTTGTCTGTGCCACTGCAGGGAATAAATGACACCCAACCCAATGTGCAATAAGTGACATAAATGGTTCTGGCTGACAGCTTGTCTGTATGTCAATAATCAGATGTACAATACCAATAACTGCATCTTTTAAAGCATTTTTACGTTTGCTTACGCGCATGCGCAAGGAACGTTTTGGGAGAGTAACACACTTGGAGGTGTGCCTCTCCCATCCAATGCACTGCTCCCTTGAGCAGGCGTGGCGGTCCTGCACCAATGGGTGCAGGAGCTCTGTATGACAGCGGTGTTCCTCTGCTTCAAAGGAAAGCACTGCTGCCATACTGAGTGCCACCATCACACCGTCCCCCTGTCACATCATGCTCTCGCCGCCTCGCACGTCATGCTGCCCCCCCCAAAGCTTTGGTGCCACGCTGGGAGCCCACCCCAGTGTGGCAAATGTTGTTTGCCGACGGGGGTGCCCAATCCCCATCAGCTCCATGGCACCCCAAGCCCACCCCAGCGTGGCAACATTCCTTTGTTGACGGGGTGCCTAATCCCCTGCCGGGTCCTGGGCCCCTCAAGATACTTTGCCGACAGGTGCCCAATCTCCGTCGGCCTCACCCCCAGTTATCTTCTGCCATGCTGAGACCCCACCACAGCATGGCAAACATCCCACGTAGTCCGTTTTTTGTTAAAACCTGTTAAATAAAACGGTCCCACGGGCGCATCTTTCCAGCCCCCACAACCCGCACTCCACCCACCGCGCACTCCAGCCTCCCACACCCCCCTCACTCATACTTACCTCGGACTCTGGCGCGATGATCTTCGGTGGACCGAACACGCCTGCACTCTTCAAAGGTGACCGCGAACTGAGGAAATGCCGGTAAGCTGTATAATGGGCTAGATAGGGGGGTTTCAACTTTATTGCATATCTCAGTTATTTTTTGGAATTTTTGCACCAAATTTTCAACATGGGGTTTTTGGGACCCCTTCTCATGAATGATGTCACTGTTATGGCATTATTCAGGCCCGAAGGGTGATTTCGCAGGCACTGCGC
Organism: Neoceratodus forsteri; assembly: GCA_016271365.2. Taxonomy (NCBI): domain Eukaryota; kingdom Metazoa; phylum Chordata; order Ceratodontiformes; family Ceratodontidae; genus Neoceratodus; species Neoceratodus forsteri. The sequence continues at coordinate 846,337,254 of CM057449.1, read as the reverse complement.
AGTCACTGCATGAAATCACCCTTCAGGCTTGAATAACACCATGACAGTGACATCATTCATGAGAAGGGGTCCCAAAAACCCCATGTTGAAAATTTGGTGCAAAAATTCAAAAAAATGACTGTTTTACGAGCGTGTGTTGCGCAGTTCCTACGCAGGGTCGTAAGTTCACGAATATTCAATATTTTCACTCCACATTTTCAACATTGCCATTTTATCACACCTTCTTATGAGTTGTACAGCTGTCATTTTTCACATCTCACCCAAAACATGTTTCCGCCCATGTAGCGCACAATGGCACAGTCGGTGTGTGAAATCAATGTATGGAACACAGTAAGAAAACCACAGTGACACAGTTCATGAGCAGAGGTCTTAAAATGGCTATGTTGAAAATTTGGTGAAAAAATTCCTAAAAATGACTGTTTTACGAGCGTGCGTTGCACAGTTCCTACGCACGCTCGTACGTTTGTGAATTTTCAATATTTGCACTCCAGATTTTCAAGATTACCATTTTACCACACCTCCTCATGAGCAGTACAGCTGTCACTTTTACATCCTGCCCAAAATGTGTTTCTGCTCATGTAGCATAATGGCGCAGTCAGTGTGTGAACTCAATGTATGGGACACATTAAGAAAATCACAGTGACACTGATCATGAGCAGAGGTCTTAAAATGGCTGTGCTGAAAATTTGGTGACAAAATTCCTAAAAATGACTGATTTACAAGTCTGCGTTGCGCAGTTCCTATGCACGCTCGTACGTTTTTGAAATTTCAATATTTTCACTCCAGATTTTCAACACTGGCATTTTACTACACCTCCTCATGAGCAGTACAGCTGTCATTTTTTACATCTTGCCCAAAATGTGTTTCCGCCCATGTAGCGCACAATGGCACAGTCGCTGTGTGAACTCAGTGTATGGGACACATTAAGAAAATCACAGTGTCACTGTTCATGAGCAGAGATCTTAAAATGGCTATGTTGAAAATTTGGTGAACAAATTCCTAAAAATAACTGTTTTACGAGCGTGCATTGTGCAGTTCCTACGCATGCTCATAAGTGTGAGAATTTTCAATATTTTCACTCCAGATTTTCAACATTGCCATTTTACCACACCTCCTTATGAGCAGTACAGCTGTCATTTTTCACATCCTGCCCAAAACGTGTTTCCGCCCATGTAGTGCACAATGGCGCAGTCGGTGTGCAAAATCAATGTATGGCACACAGTAAGACAATCACAGTGACACTGTTCATTAGCAGAGGTTTTAAAATGCCAATGTTGACAATTTGGTGAAAAAATTCCTAACAATGACTGTTTTACGAGTGTGCATTGCACATTTCCCACGCACGCTCCTAGGTTTGCGAATTTTCAATATTTCCACTCAGATTTTCAACATTGCCATTTTACCACACACTTCTTATGAGCAGTACAGCTGTCATTTTTACATCCTGTCCAAAGCGTGTTTCCGCCTTGTAGCACACAATGGGGGTAACAAAAATGTCATGCTGACAATTTATTGTGCAAATACCAGCAATCGCACAGGGCATTAGGGTAAAGCACCATACATGCCAAACACCACTGCAAATACCTGCAAGCGAACGTTCAGCATTGACAAATGCTTGTTATGGTTTCACACTGACTACTTCATACATCTGAGGCACATCAACACTTGAAATATACTTTCTGGATGGAATGCTGTATAATGGTGAAAGGTGTTTCAATAGCCATTTGAAGGCAACTTGCTCTATGACTCTGAACGGCTGTAATTCCAGTACTATCATCTTAGTTTTGTTGTAGAAATGCTTCAGAATGAGTATATTGGTGTTTAGCTTTACCCTCAAGCATCTGAAAAATTGTGAGCTTCCTTCTAACAGAAGTCTTCTTCAGATAGGCCAGAATAGGAGTGATGGATGATGGTAAGGGCAAAAGGGGACTGTTTACATGATTTTCTCTGGAAGAGTGAGAACAAGGAGACATTAAAACTGTATCAGCAGGGCTGTAGCTACTACTTGCTACAATAGGAAGAGGTGGAGTCTGAACTATCTCTGGCTGCATGGTGTTTCCATATTTCTCTCTGTTCAAATGGACCACTGGCTGGCTGCATACTGAGAGGATGCTGTGAAGGAGAATCTTAGCACAAATCTTTAGAAGACTTAATTGTACTTGTTTACAGGTATGCCAGCTAAGCCATTGTGAGGGTGATGAGTTACTTTTAAATTTATACTTTCTCCTTAAGTTGCTGCAGTTAGGTGATGGCTGTTTCATTTTTTTCCCCCCTTAGGATGGGACTTACACAAGGAGCCAAAGTGAGGAAAGGACATGGAAGTGATGAGCAAACTGGAGTATTTGGTGTGAAGTGGAGAGGAGAGGAGAGGAGAGAGGAGAGGATAGGATAGGATAGGATAGGATAGGATAGGATAGGATTCAGGATGAACCAAAGATCTGAAGAGCCAGGAACTGAAGTTGGAGAGTAGAAGTTTTGGTGTCCTGTAGAGATATATAATTGGAAATTAGAATAACAGCCAAATAGGAGCTAAGTGAAACAAATTGCAGACTATCAGTGGCTGCTGAAGAAAAACAAGGCTATACTTCCTGTCAGTTTGCAAACTTGAATAATTCACTTGGTGAATATGAGGACTATGGGCCAAAGCTGTAGAATTTAATGTTGTCATTTTGTTTTATAATTTATTACTCTCCAACTTACTTTTAAAGTAGTTCCACAGACATAGTATTTTTTAAAGTAGCTTTAAAAGTCAGTTTGTGAGTACTATACTATAGACACATGGATTAATTGGTCAAACTCTTGGGCATTAGATACTTTCATTGTTGAAAATTTTAAATACCCGGCCATTTTATTTTATTTATTTATTTATTAAAATTTTGAATAACACCTTTGGGCAACTGGGCTCTTTTACAAAGGTTCCACATCATGGACACTGCACAATTTAAGGCAAGAACAGGAAATTAATTAAAAGTAAACATTACAGTATGGTTTCAATACAAGGTGACACCAAAGGCATTGTCAAGGATCAAAATGTGAATTAAATATGAGATTCAATTGGAACAAAACAACATTCATTGTACACAGTATGCCTGGTGCAGTTACATGAGAGGCTGAGATCTTGCAAGTGCCAAAAGAGGGGCAGAGGTAGCATTGGGTGTGAACTTAGAAACAGGAAACACAGCAATGTTCATGGGGAAAAGGGAAAGGAGGTTTGGAGATGAAAGGGGGGAGTAAGGTATTAGGTGTGAGGTAGAGAAGGGAAGGGAAGTGATAGGATGAGTGGAGGGGTAAGGAGAGGGGAAATGGCAGGAAAAAATAAACATTACAGTATGGTTTCAATACAAGGTGACACCAAAGGCATTGTCAAGGATCAAAATGTGAATTAAATATGAGATTCAATTGGAACAAAACAACATTCATTGTACTCAGTATGCCTGGTGCAGTTACATGAGAGGCTGAGATCTTGCAAGTGCCAAAAGAGGGGCAGAGGTAGCATTGGGTGTGAACTTAGAAACAGGAAACACAGCAATGTTCATGGGGAAAAGGGAAAGGAGGTTTGGAGATGAAAGGGGGGAGTAAGGTATTAGGTGTGAGGTAGAGAAGGGAAGGGAAGTGATAGGATGAGTGGAGGGGTAAGGAGAGGGGAAATGGCAGGAAAAAATAAGGGGAGAGAGGAAAGAGAAAAATAAAACTAGGATAGGGTTCAGGGAGTTTGGGGGGAAGGAGCTCAAAAGAGTGAAGGGTTGCAGATTGAGGTGGAATGATACGGGGGGAAGGGAGTGGATAAGAAAGGCTTTAAGGGCTATAGGAAAGAGATAAAAGGAAGTGAGAGGGGTGTGGGGAGAGTGTATTGGTGCGAGGGGAGGCCAGGAGAGCAGGCAGAGCAGTTTAAGTGAAGCAGTAACAGTAATCACTGGCCACCAAATGTTGTCAAAGTTAGCGCTTAAAGGAGCTGAGATTTGAAGTGTTGGTGATTTCCACTGGAAGGGGGTTGAACCAGTTGGAGGCCCTTACTTTGCAGAATCACTGTCCTTGTGTGGTCTAGCAGTGGGGAACTGAGAAGGCTAGGCTTTCTGAACTCCTGGTTAGGTGGGTGGCACAGTCCGGGGTCAGTATAGACTAAACCCCCAGAGGCAGGAGGCCCAGCGAAGTCTTCTTTGCAAGGATGCAGGTCTGATACATTAGTCTACCAGATAGCTGCAGCCAGTTAGTCTGTTTGTAGATATCACATGTACGTGAGAGTTCAGCGGCTGAGGTGAGGAGCTGACATGCCTTATTAAGGGCTATTATTATGTGCTGGAGGGCAGTGTCAGTGGCTGATCCATAAACTACAAGACCATAGTTAATTAATGAGGTAACTGAGCTCTGGATAGCAAGATTTAAGGCTTCAGACATCAAACAGTGCCTATGCCTATAGAGCATCCCTATGCGGGTATTCACAGCTTTAGCAATGCTATGAATATGCGTGGTATACAATAGAGTGCAGTCAAGGGTCACACCCAGGTATTTGAACTGGTCAACCTCTTCCAATGCAGAGCCTCCATTATTGTTGATTAGAAGTTGTTGGTCTTTGTGTTTGTTGTGGGTACCATGGAATAATATTGTTTTGGTTTTTGAGTAATTAAGGATGAGTTGTGCAATCTGAACCAGTTTTTAACTTCTGAAAAACTTTGCTGCAGTTGCAGCTGAAGGAGAGAGGGTTCAGAGTGGCTGGTGAAAGTGACTGTATCATCCACATATAGGAGAATTCTGTTGTGGCACAAGGCAGGGAGGTCATTGAAAAAGATGCTAAATAGCAAAGGGCCAAGGACAAAACCTTGGGGGATACCTGACTGGAATGGAAGGGAGGTTGAGAGGGATTCTCTGATTCTGACCTGCTGGGAGTGGTCGCAATGGTAGCTTTGAAACCAGCAGGTGGAGTCCGGTGAGAATCCCAGCTGTTATAGTTGTCTGGTCAGCAGGGAGTGGGTGACTGTATCAAATGCCTTGGTTAGGTCAATAAAGGCGGCGTCAACCAGTTGGTTGTGATCAAGGGCATGGTGGCTGTAGGTGGTGAAATCAAGGAGTGCAGTGGTGGTGCTGTGCCCTTTTTGAAATCCATGTTGCTGGGGACATTGGTGGTTATATTTTTCTAGACAGTCGATAAGTTGATCAACAACTATCCATTCCAAAGCCTTGGGGGGGGGGGATGGAGATTGATCTGTAGTTGCTTGCTTGAGTCTTGTTACCACTTTTGTGGATGGGGTCACCACAGTGGATTTCAATTTACAGGGGAATTGTGAGAGCATAAGAGAGCAGTTAAGGATTTTAGTAAGGGGGTGGACTTCATCACTGGTGAGGGCAATGAGTTTCAAGTCAAGGGAGTCTCTACTGTGCCTATCCTTCCCAAGTACTTTGAGTAGGTGATTTCTTGCTAGACCTTCCAAGATTGCCTTAAAATAAAATGGTGGGTACTGCTGAGTGGCACATGAGATGTCAGGTCGGGTTGCTGCAGGTGTTGGATCAAAAATATTAGGGGGAGCATGTAACTAAGGTCTGAAAAGGTGGTGTTGAACACTTTGGCTATGGTTACTTTATCCAAGGTGATAGAAGCATCAATGTTGAGTATTGTGGGTACAACTTTGAGGGTTTTCCCATTTACCTCTGAGAGGTTGCACCAGAACTTTCTCCCATCATTCCAGGAGTTGGCAAGTGCGTTCCTATAGTAGTTGGCTTTTGCTTGGTGTATAGCTCTTGTGCAGGTGGTCTGCACTGATTTGTAGGAGTGAGTGTCAGCTAGAGTGTTAGTTGCCTTAGCACGGTATCAGAGCTGGTCATGGGATTTCTTCAGTTCAAGGAGGTCGAAGGTTACCCACGTGTTAATAGCACCCCTAATCTTACACTTCTTGAAAAGAGCATGGGCATCACATGCTGAGTTAAAGGTAGTAATAAAGTATTCAAGGACTGAATCCACATCCTGGGCAGCATCAATTGGAGACCAGTCAAGTGATCATAGGTGAGTTTTTAGATGACCTAAGTGACCTGGTGGTAATATTCTGCTGACAATAGTTTTTGGAAGGGGCTGGTTGAATTTTTTAGACCAGAGGGATGCTACAGGTGAATGGTCACTCATGGTGCCCAGGAATACTTCTGTTTTAGAGATGTGTTTACCTCAATTGTTAAGAACCCATTCCAGAAAAGTGGAGGTCCCCATCCTATAGTTCATCATGGTGGGTGACTGGACCATTTGTGCAAGGTTAGCAGCTGCCAAGGCATCCTTATAGTTGTTTGCACAGGGGTCCAACCAATTGATATTAAAGTCCTCTAGCATAATAACTTCTGAGCTGTGACCTAGGAAGTTGATACAGTCAAGGAGGGAGGGAAGACCCTGATTAGTCAGTTTAGGGGGAATATAGACATAGGCAATAGTCAGAACCTTATTATGAGTGCCAAGCAGCAGCTTGGTGGCAGGTATCTGGATATCATTCCCAGAGCTGGGTACGGTCAATACATGGCCCATGAGTGACTCTTTTATGTAAAGAGTGCAGCCCACACCTTTCTTAGTAAGCCTATCTAGCCTGAAGACTGTGTATCCAGGAATAGAAATAGCAGAGTCAGGGATCTTGGGGGTCAGCCATGTCTCAAGAACCGATAGTATGTCAGGGTTGTGTTGAAAGATCCAGGCAGTGAGGGTATCGAGTTTCAGAAGGAGGCTGCAGACATTTATGCTAGCCAAGAACAGAGTAGCAGAACTGTGAGACATCTTTGAAACCAGCTATGGGGGTCCAGGGTCAGGGTGAATATTGCCTGAGATAAGCAGTAGCATCAGTATTATGCATTTGAGATGGTCTTTAAAGTATAATTCCCATGGTGTAATGGTGCCCTTTTTTCAGACTTTTTTCCCCTGTCTTGGTGCAGGGTGGAGGTTAAAAATATTGATGGAATGAGGAACAAGGAGACTTTCATAGAGAGATGGAGGAGCACCCAGAGGTTGTGTGGTCCAGATGAGGGTTGCATGTTAAGATTCAGGTCAGTGTTGCTTGTGTAGGTCCCATAAACTGACAGTGGGCTTTTATTTATCCAGAGAGTGGACATGTAGGGTTCATGCTCTCCTAAGGAGCCAGTGCAGGAAAGTACAACAAGGAAGGAGAGCAGGCCCAGAAAGAGATTAGCTGGCAACATTATGGATCTACTGAGAATTGAACTCTTAGGGGCTGTGGTGAAACTATTTGAGCTAATTGATATATGCACACATTAACCATCAGGCTCATTGTCTAGTTAGATGTAGCCTGAAGTCTAGTGAGTGCAAGTAATTCATGCTTAGTTGAAAGGAGCACAAGGGGTCTGAGATGTTGCTCCATTTTTTATTAAAACTGTTCAAGTTCTTCAGCTTACAAATTATAGCTGATAGTGAGACCTTAAGTCTCTTACAGCTGATTTGTAGCTGACATAGAAAACTGAGCCTTGCTAGCTACCTATGGTATATAATCAAGCTACTGAGTGAGCTTTCTTTGCTCAACCATAGAACTCCATTTCAGCTTGCTTTAAACTCTTAGTAAAGCAACTTCTGCACACTTTGAGCATGTGTGCTTTGATTTTAATGAACATGAGTATGAACAAAGTTAATTACATTTTTATATATGCATCTCTCCTTGTTATTGTAAAATGCATCTAATGTTTTGGATGTTTTTTTATGCAATGATTTTTATTCTTTCTAGTGATATTGAGTTTGACCATGGCCTGGTATCTCTATATCAAGGTCAAATATGGAAGAACTTCACCTGGTGGTGGAGAACTTGGCCAGATAAATGGCAATCTAAAAGGCTATTTCCCTAAGTAAGCTCACACAGTGATTTTCTAGGCACCTTCAATTAATGAAAAGTACAACTTAAAACTACAGTAAATATTTTTACATTCCTCTCGACTGGGAAACTCAGCAATAGAAAGTGGAAATGTTGTCTTTAAGTTTTTTTTAACACTGATAGAGGAAATCTTAGAGTGGCCCCAAAGAAATGATAATTTGAGATTGTGAACCTGGTATATGTCTAAGAACCTTTTAAAAAAGATCTGGATATTTTTGTGCTGCCAGCTCAAGTACATATCTTTTTTAAGCTAGCACTTTTAAGAACATTTCTTGTTTATAAATGTCAATTTTTAAGACTTCAATTTATAATAGTGTGGTTACATACTTTTTGGGGTGTTTTTCTGTGGTGATAGCATACTTTAGTAACATTCATTTTTTGGGGGGAGGGTGGGATATGATGCACACCAGCAGTGGCAGGCAACTAGTAAAAGCAAATAATACAAAGAGGGAAAAAGTAATGCTAAAAAGGCCACTGCAATTATAACGTAGAATTCTAAAGTTACTTCAGCATCAATTTCAGAACCCTTAATTACCAATGAAAGACTAGGTGTAAAAATGGAATTCTCCTTCCCCATTTTGGATTTAATAGAAAGTGACAATTTATTATATGAAGAATCAGGACCAACTGAGAAGAATTTGGTTCCTTTTCAGATATACAACAGGGGCCAAATGAGTATGAGATGAAGCCAAAAAATAGAGACCCAATAGAAATTCTAGATACCCAAATGACTAACAATGAAATGCCTAAAACTATAGCATCCAAAACATTTAAAAAAGGGATTACGAAAGTAAATTTAGTCCCTCCGCAGGAACCAGTCACAATGTTTTTAGAAACTAGAGGTTCAAAGGAAATGAGGAAAATTAAAAATCATATGATACAAGTAGATATTCATGTTCATTAGTGACATGGTGAGGATTTAATTGATCTATTGCCCCAACAACTAATATATCACCAGAACAAGTGAAAAACCTAACAAAAAGCAGATTGGATATGTTTAGCCTCTTAAGCATTAATGCAGACATTGACACTATACTAGATCAAGCAGAGAAAATCAACCAATGTACATCCTTCTCTAAGTAATAATGAACAACATGACGGTCAGTTGAAACAGTGATGTCCAGATTTTAGTAGATATTCAACTTCTCCACATCATAAACTCTTTGGAAAAGAGCATTACAGACTCTGCTCAGACAGACTTTCAAAAACAGATGAAGAATATCAGACAACCTAATCTAGAAAATTATCTTATAGCAATAAACACTCCAACAACTGCTGCCTCATTTAGGCCTTATGAGACACTCATGGATTGCATTTACAACTTAAAAACTGAACTAGTATTAGTAAAGGATGAGTTAGCTTCACAGTCAGTGTTTCTGAATCAGGTATTAGCAAAGTTAGATGAAGGAAGTAAAGAGACAAGGAATATTAGTTTTTTTAGAAATTATTTTACCCAATACATCTCTGAAGGGGAAAACATAGTAAAATAAAAGGGAACAACACAAATAAAGGGACCATGAGAGGGGAAAAAAGACCACCAACAACAAATCGACACAACGCTTTTCAAGTAGAAAAACCAGTCGAAGAAATGCAAGCTGTCAAGAATAAAAACAATTAGCGGGAAAAGAAGCAGACAGGCATATAGAAGAGACATCTACAGGTATTACTAATCAAATGATTAATGTAAAACAAATTAAGCACCTGACTGTGACAGAATAGCTAATGTTATAGCTGAACATAGGATATCTGATATGGAATCAAATGAAGGGATAGTTAATACGCAAACTCCCACAAACAATAATGCTAAAGGGTTAGTCATTTAAAGTGTGGAGACAGCAGATAAAATCACAGGCATTTTTTTACAAATCTTATGAAGATCGGGACAGTTTGAAAGCTTTAGTTTAACATCTTATAGTTGCATAACTGGATGTTATAAAGGTCAAGGACTCTGCAATATGAACCTTTAGAAATGTTAATGGCAACTCAGACTCAGTATACGAAATGAACAAGGGAACCAGGAAAGGAAGGAGAAATATGGAAAAGGGAATGAACAGGAAGGGCAGGATAGGTTGGAAGAAGGGGAGGATCAGGCTATAGAGGCTAGGAAGGGGAGGGGGGACAGCAAGCAGAAAGTGAGAGATACTACGGGGGAACTGGGTGTAGCAGATGGTGGGAAGAAGGGAAGGGGAGGAAAGCAAAGGGGGTGTCACTAGAAGAAGTCAGAGTGGGAAAGGCATCCACAGAGAGGATGGGCGGGAGAAGAACAGGAGTGACATAGGCAAGGGTGGGAAGGAGCTTGGGGGTGGGGATGAGACCAAGGGACACCAGTTTGAGCAGGGGGACAGATGGATAGGGTAGGGTGGTGTGGAAGGCATACAAGGGGAAGCCAGGAGGAATAGCCAGGTAGGTGAGGCAATGGCACTCTTGGGGGCAGCACACAAAAAATCAGTGATAGTGTATGGGGACTCCATTATTAAAGGGATCCTTTGGTTAAGGAAGGGTGTAGCCTGCAAAGGGATGTTGGTTTTCTGCGAGCTGGGTATGGAAGCAGGCAGGCCTCTCCCAAGAATTAAGGAATGCATCAGGCTGATTTGGGGGAACCTAACCTGGTTGTACACCTTGGCACAAATGATCTCGCCAGAGAAGAGTTCTTAGAGGTACAGAGGAGATGTATGGAACTAGCCGGAGGGTGCAAGGGGATAGTAGACATAATAGCCTTCTCAGAAGTCCTGCCAGTTCACTGCACCAGTACAGCGAGACAATTGAGAATCAAAGATTTTAATCACTGGCTGAGGCAGTGGTGCAGGAAGGAGGGCTACTAATGTACAGGGGATTGGGGAGACACATGGGTAGATCAACATCTGTATGTGAGAGACAGGTTGCACATAAACAATAAGGGGGCCAGGATTTTGAGGGGAAGCTACAGGGTTTTATAGATAAGATGTATATTATTTGAAATGAAAACTGCTTGTGATATTGGGGCTATTATCCTCCTTGGTAATCTGAATCTACCAGATATTAACTGGTGTGCTCAAAATTCCAAAACTCTCAATATTAAAACACTTTTAGCTATTTGTGCCCAGCTTCATCTTAAGCAGAGTGTTGTCTTTCCTACGCATAGTAAAAACCTTTTGTACATAATTTCACATCAAGATAGTTTGAACGTGTTTGATGTTTTAAAGGAAGCTCCTCTTGGCAATAGTGACCACTACGTCATTTCTTTCAAGTTACAGTGTCCAATTGAAATTAAGCCTGAGTCTTCATTCATTTGCATTTAAGATAAAGCCAACATAATTGGAATGACACAAGCATTTGAACAAGTTGATTGGATAAAAGAACACTCTAGACTTCCTATTGAGGATTACTGGGAGTTATTATTCAATACCTTAACATCAGTTAAGGATGAATTTATTCCTTGCATAAATTAATAAGACAAAGGTAAATCACAGCCTAAATGGATGTCAATATACATACAGAAACTTATTCAACAAAAGAATAGGAAATATACTAAATATCTAAAAAGTAAGACTTCCAAAAACTGGATTGAATATGTTAAGGTCCAAAAGGTTTGTAAGGCTGCTATAAAACAATCTAAGATGATTTATGAATATAATTTGGCAAATAGAGCTACTAAATCTATCATTAAGTTATTCTATTCTTATATCAGCTCCTTAAAAAAAACAGTATGTAAGGTGGGTCCTATACAGGAAAATAATTAGATTTTTCATGATCCAAAGTCTATGGCTGATTTATTTAATTTAAATTTTTGTAAACAATATGCACCTGTGGATACCTTGATTGTCAACTCAGATGTTAATATTTCAGAACCTATAAGTTTTCATATTAATGACATTACAAAAAAAAATACTCAAAGGTAAAACTAGCTTGGGACCAGATTACAATTCCGGACATTTATTATATTTACTTTCCACTTGCTTATTGATCCCATTAAAATTACTGTTTGATTCTTGTTTAATCAGTGGCTTTGTTCCTAAGCAGTGGAAATGTGCACACGTTATTCCCATTTACAAAAAGGGTCTTAAATCTGATTGTTCTAACTATCGACCAATAAGTCTTACTTCACCAATCTCCAAGTTACTGGAAAGTTTAATTAAAGATATATTGAGTCCCATTCTGAATGATGCAGATTTGGAACAACATGGTTTTAGAAAAGGTAGAGGTTGTCACTCAAATTTGATGTGCTTTTATGAGAACATTATCTCCTTTATTGATGGTCGCATTCCTTGTGGTGTCATCTTCTTGGATTTTAGTAGGGCATTCAATGTCATGCCACATTGGGCTATAGAGGTTCTGTAAAATGAAATAACTTGAACATTAATCAATATATTATCACATGGATTAGAAATTGGTTAACTGATCGCTCTCAAAGAGTGAACATTAATGGATGTTTATCCACTATAGGCTATGTTACTAGTGGTGTTCCACAAGGATCAGTGCTCGATCCATGTTTATTTCAAGCTTTTGTTTCTGACGCTACCTCATATTGTTTGTCATCTGCCATAAAATATGTGGATGACAATAAGATTGGGGAGTCCATGCTCAAGCCTAAATGAATTTAACATTATACAGCAGGACCTAAATCATATAAATGACTGGGATACTCATTGGGGAATGAGGCTAAATGTCTCTAAGTGTAAGTTTATGCATTTGGGTAATACTAATCCAAAAAAAACATGTATGTTAGGGCAACACTTACTTAGTGAGACTACTGATGAAAGAGTCCTTGGCATTACTGTCTCAAACAACTTAGACTTTTCTAATCATATAAATTACTCTATAAATAAAGGCTAATAAACTCCTTTGGTCTATTAAACGTAACATCACTTCTAAACATCCTCAAGTGTTAATCCCTTTATTCAATGCTTATGTTGGGCCTCACTAGGAATATGTTTCACAGCTCGGTGTCCCTACAAAAAGGCTACCATATACCAACTAGAGAGAGCTCAACGTAGATTCACAAAAAATTTTCTAGGTCTGCATCAACTATCATATGAAGAAAGATTAAGTAAACTTGGTCTGTTTTCCTTTGAAACTCATAGATTACAAGGGGATCTTTTGTTTCTATTTGATGTAGTCCAAGACAATTCCTTGATGGTAGATTTAGGATTATCCTTTAAAGAGTCATCTTATAATATTAGAGGTCACCCACTTCAGTTAATGAGTCAATCCTTTAAAAATACCAAAAGAAAATTTTTCTTTACACTGAGAGTGATTAAACCATGGAACAGTTTGCCATTATCCATCATCAGTAAAGATAAGGCTCAGTTGAAGGCTAGATTGGATAATTACTTTATATCTGGCAATCAACTCTCTTATTATTGATTCTGACTAGCATATGAGCTCTTATGGGCTGTTTTGTCCTTCTTGCTCATTCTTTCACCTTACTATGAACCTTAGTATAAAATACTAGGGGAGGTATTTAAATTAGGAGAGGGGGAGGGCATAGCTAGATGATTAAGGCACTGATTGAGGAAAGACTGGTTAAGCATTTTGAGGGGGAGGGCCTACTGAATGACAATCAGCATGGAGTCATGGGTGGCAGGTCATGTCAGGCCAACCTGACTGAATTCTACAACAGGGTGACAGAGAGTTGGGACAAGGGAGGGGCGGTGGACGTGGCCTATGTGGACTTCAGGAAGACGTTCAACACGGTCCCCCATGGGAGACTTGTAGGCCAGGTGAAAAGCTTGTGGGTGGGAAGCAATCTCACTAGTTGGGTGGAACATTGGTTGGTGGGGAGGACTCAGAGGGTCAATGTTAATGGGGTGTACTCAAAGGAGGAAAGCGTGACAAGTGGAGTTCCACAGGGGTCTGTGTTGGGACCCATACTGTTCAACATATACATAGGGAACATCACAGAGGCTCTATGCAGAAACACATGTCTGTTCACGGATGACATGAAAATCTGTAGTAGCAGGGTGGATATGAAGAAAGGGGAGGTGGAGGATATGAGGGTGGACTTGAGCAGGTTAGAGGAGTGGTCAGAAAGGTGGCAATTATGGTTCAACACAAAAAGGTAGAGGATTATGCACATAGGGTGTAACAACCCGAAGGCAAAATACCAACTGAAGAAGGAGGAGATGGAGGAGACAGAGCAGGAAATGGACCTGGGGATTACCATCTCAGACAACTTGAAAGTCCAGGGTCAGTGTGACAGGGCAGCAGAAGAGGCATTGTGTATGCTGGCATGCACAGGGAGGGGTTTCACAAGCAGGAGAAGAGAGGTGATCCTGCTGCTGTACGAAACTATGGTCAGACCACACATGGAATATGGGGTCCAGTTCTAGAGGCCATACAGAATGGGGAAATAGACCTGCTGGAAATGGATACAGGGAAGAGCAACCAAAATGGTGCAGGGGATGCAGGGTAGTCCATATGAAGAGACACTGGGGGAGCTAGGCCTGTATTCACTGGAGGAGAGGAGGGAAAGGGGGATATGGTGTAGACATTCAAATACTTGAAGAGTATAAACAGGGTGAGGGTTGACAGCTTATTCAAATTGAGTAAGAACAATTCCACGAGGGGATACACCTACAAACTGGAGGGGGGCTGGTTCAAAGGGGACATCAGGGCAGGTTCTTTACTGAGAGAGTGGTACAGCCATGGAATAGGCTGCTGGAGTGGGTGGATGGGGTGGATATAGTGGAGAACTTCAAAAGGGCCTGTGACATACACATGGGACTGGTGGGAATAGTGCAGGCTGCAAAGGGATGGAGGAAATCTTCCTGGTGGGAACGGGTTACAGGCAGAGTAGATGGACCTAGAAGTCCCTATCTGCTGACAGCCTTCTATGATTCTATGGTCCTATTTAATTATAGATTGCTTGGAAATAGCAAAACTAATGTGGAGTTCAGTCAAAAGTCTAGGGCAGATAGGTTTAACAGTTACCCCACCAGTGTCCTGGACGTCCAGTATAAGAGCTAAAGCACCATGGGCAGACAAACTGGAATTAGAAATATATAAAATGAATGAACTAGTTAGTGCCATTAACTGGAAATGTTCAGATCCCACCTTGAGACAAGAATTCACACGTGACTCTAATGAACCTGTGATTCTTTTCATTTTGGGCATTTTTTTTTTTATTTATAGAGATCTTGGATAGTACCTTTTAGTACATGTTCATTAAATAGGTTCTGCATCTAGACAAAAAGCTATAAGCAACATAAAACATAAGTAAATTACAACACAATTGTGCTTAAATGACAAAGTAGAGCAAGCACAGCATGTACAAGGTCATTGGCTGTTCACAGTAGCCAGAGTCTGTTAAGTTACAGTAGGTAGGCATTTTTACAGAGGCTGCGTTAGTAGCCAGAGTCAAGTACACTAAGTTAGGTATTGTTACAAGGTTATAGGAAGAGGAGAGGAGAGGAGAGGAGTGAGGAGAAGAGGAAAGAGGCAGTACCTTGACAGAAGAGATGGCAGCTGAAGTACAGGGGAAGGAGTGAGGAAGAGAAGGAAACAGAATCACGGGGAGGAAGTAGGGCAGAGTATAGGTTATAGGATGATTGGAGGGAAGGGGAGGGTGAGGGTGAGCAGAGAAATGGATGTGGGTAGGTGGGAGTGGAAGAGGGTGGGTAAGAGGGTGGGTAAGAGGGTGGTAGGGTGGATGGAGTGTGCAGGGAACTGAGAGCAGAGGTGAGATAATAAGAGGCTGGGGGGGCACAAGAATAGAAGGCACTGCAGGAGTGGGTTAGCGTAAGGTCAGGGGAAGTCCGGAGAACATGCGTAAGACATTATTGGAAGCAGGTACAGCTGGCATTCTCTATTAGCTGCTGTCTCAACAGTCTTTTGAAAGGACCAATCGAGCTTAGGGAGGAGATGTCAGGCTGTAGAGAGTTTAGCCACCCAGGGGCATGGAATGTGAAGGACCTTTGACCCAAGGAGGTGCGACAGTGGGGAATTTTGAATAGGCGATAGTCTGAGCTCCAAGTGCTGCGAAGGTTAGTATTGGGGGAAAGAAGATTCTGAACCCCTGTGGAAACCAGACCGAGACTAGCTTTTTTCTCTAGTAAGCAGGACTGGTAGAGAAGTCTATCAGGGAACTGAATCCAGTTAGCCTGGACATACAAGTCACACATGTGCATCATGCATGCGTATCGAAACTCAAAGGCATGAGAATGATCTCAGATTATTACCAGGGACACTGGTTTACCGGGATTGAGAAAGGGCATATTCAGTTTTGCACATTGTAAAAAATGGTATTTTCACCGGTGTCTACTAAGCCAAAATCCGGTTTTACAGGTGTTTGGTTTTGTGTACTTTATTTAACAATTTTTAACTCTGCTAACATGCATTTTAGCAATTTTGACCTCCACTATTACACATCCTTCCATCCTTGTACCAATTTAAAGTTATTTTAGGTACAAGATGTGATGGCAGCAGCGGCACTATGGCCCCATCCCTCAGGTGCGATGGCAGCACCAACAGCACTAAGGCCCCCATCCCTCTAGTGTGATGGCAGCAGCAACAGCACTACAACCTCCCTCCCTCCCTCAGGTGTGACAGAAGCAGCAGCACTGTGGCCCCATCCCTTAGGTGTGATGGCAGCAGAACTAAGTTCACCATTCCCCAGGTGTGATGGCAGTATCAGCACTATGGCCCCCATCCCTCAGGTGAGGCGGCAGCAGTACTATATTCCCCATCCACCTGTGGTGATGGCAGAAGCACTACAGCTTCCACCCCTTTGGTGTGATGGCAGTAGCAACAATGCAGTCCACATCCCTCTGGGGTGATGGCAGTAGTGATAGCACTATGATCCCCTTTCTTCAACACCTACACCCCACATGCACAAGTTACAAATGACTTAGTCTCTGTTTGTTAGAACTCAGATGTGAATTAATCTGAACCATCACCGCTAAGGTGGACGATCTTTGTTTTTTCCTATCTATAATTTAGCTGCCTGAATTGGATTTCTGCCTGTGATACCACTGACCAGGATTAGGGAACAAACTTGGGTGTTGGAGGGCCAGCTGGTGGGTGAAGGCTTCAGTATCCAACGACCACTCATCTTCTCCTGGGAGGGAGGAGGGAGGGTGGATTCATGGCTCAGCATTTGCTGGCCCCTGGTGGAGGCCAGAGGCATGACAACATGTCAGTCCTCACTGCAGAAGGGAGCGTGATGGGCATCGGCTTGTGCTTTGACATCATGTGGCCTGTCACGCTCCCAAGAAAATGGGAAAACATCCGCTGACCAACCAAATAATGGCTGTTGTTCCCTCCATAAGCTGGAAGCCCCAGACATGTGTCCTGTCTGATCCCTGCCATGCCCAGGATACACACGAAGCTCTTTGGGGTAATTCACCTCCCTTGGTAGCCTCTCACAGGGGTAGGGGGCCCAGTCAGTGAAGGGTTACTTTGGGTTACCTGGTAGCACAGCAGTAAGGGGCAGTGGATGGTGGTCAGGATTCAGCAGCGGTGGTAGGGGGCCTTGGCAGGCCTGAAGGAATGGATGGCCAGGGGGTAGGAGGAGCAACAACAAAAGAAAACTGCTTGAATTTGCTTCTTTGAAATGAAGTGTCTTTACCTAAAAAGTCCAAAAGTGATTAGTGGAGAACTTTCAAATGGATTCATGCATCTCCCAGACACGTGGATGCTTTTTTCAACTTGGTATCCATGAAAAGGGTGTCTCCCAGTTTTCATGTCTTTGTTCACATGTGAATTGAGCCCCACTCTGCCCACCAGCATCATACAGCCCCTGGGGTCTTACCTTCTGTATGTCATTGACTGTGCTTTCAAAATCCACTGGGCAAACATTAGTACTCTTAAACACTTAACATTTGCTTTTTGTTGAAGCAGTCTATCAGAAACGTTTTTGTTGTTACAGAAACTGAAACAGCAAGTAGGGAGAAAAGGTACAAATGACCCCATTCACCTAAATGGGGTGCTAACTGTGAAGTCTTTCATAATTAGTAAGGCAGTTTCTTCTTTGTGAACATACTTTCATTCAGACTAGTTTTCATTCAAACAACTGAGGATTTTGGATGGCCTTACTGATTATAAACTTGAATAAGTTAGTTGGTAACAGCGATCCTGCATTTAGCAATCTACAACCTAGATGCTTATATGCAAAGAATACAATAAAAACCTGACTAAAATCTAAAAAACAAGCTTATAAAACACATAAAATGTATCTGAACATTTATCTTTACCTATAAAAAATCATTGCAGCCCAAATAAAACTCAGGCAAATTACATGGTATCCTGACTACTATTCTATGATGTAGTAAACATATATTGGTATTTTTTTTATATTCTTTGTAAAGCAGGTAAGGCCCGCTAAGCAGAACTGTCTGTTTTCAGGAGTGACCTAGAAGCACTGGGGAGGTTAAGTGACTTGCTTGGAGTCACACAGTATACAAGTGGAGGTTGTGGGAATCAAACCAAGTCTGCTGGATGTACCCAGTTCAATCACTGTTTGTTACTCTAACCACTGGCATGGGTGGTTAAACTGAATGGCTGATTACAACAAAGCAGTATGGGTGATTTCCCTACTGACTCTACATGCAGCAAAGCAGAAAGAATGCAAAAGCACAGCAGCATTCATTTTAAGATACTGAAATCTGGGCAGCCCGCTGGTGCTGCGGTAGCACCTATTGCCTCAATGCCAGTGACCCAGAGTCAGAAGCGAACTCGGGTTGCTGGAGGTCTAAACAGAGGGAGTAGGATTGAGCACCTGGGGACTGCTCTTCTCCTCTGGGAGGGTGGGCTGCAGATTCTGCAGCTTTACCACCTGTGTGACCATGGGTGGTGGTGCAATGGTGCTACATTGTGATTAGGAGGGGAGGTCGCTAGCCAGGATCTGGAGCAGTGGCATGTCTCTATGTGACCTACCTCCTTGGATCTCCTCTAGTGCCAGTGCCCTCAGGGACAGAGACCAGAAAACCAGGAACAATCACCCCACATCGGCCACTGGCAGAAGGGACCCAGGTGTCCCAGACTTCATAACCAGGCTCCATGAGGGACCCACTAAGCTGCCTGACACACACTAAGGGAGTGTGCAGGGGTGACCTGGGGTCCCCTCCTTCACCTGGGGATACAGCCCAGGCAGGATGAGGAAGGCCCACAGGAGCTCCTAAGCATTACCTGGGGTGAAGCTAGGGGATACCCAGCCTAGGGAGC
Source organism: Neoceratodus forsteri (assembly GCA_016271365.2). NCBI lineage: Eukaryota > Metazoa > Chordata > Ceratodontiformes > Ceratodontidae > Neoceratodus > Neoceratodus forsteri. The sequence goes on along the minus strand of CM057449.1, from coordinate 846,318,274 downwards.
TCTGAAAAGTGGAGACTGATGCTGTGAGAAGGGGGCATAGAAAGATAAAATAAAAAATATTAAAAAGATGCTGAAATCTTAGAGAGTCTGTGCAGTGACATGCAATTTCCGTGAGGCACCGGTACAAGAATTCAAAATCCGCAAACCAAGCAGGATTCCGTGATTGTTACCGGTGTTAACGGTAAAAATGGAAAACCAGGGTCCCTGATTATTACATTATCCATGCTTCTTGCTTTCAAAGGTATTGGGAATAATATTGGGATGTAAGAGGATCACTAGCGTGTACAGACCCAATAATCTTAACATGAGTAGCCAGACTGATGTATGAGTCCTAGACAGAAAATTGGCCACACAAATATTATAGAAAGCAATGGAATTGGATCACCTGGGCATACATGTAACAGGCATGTCAAATCAATGCAATTTTGTGCAGCAGCAGATAAATTAAACTGTATCTGGAGCTCAAAAACCTCTAATTGGAGAAAAAAAGAGCCTTTTCCTTCAGCTGTTATCGTGATTCATCATTCTTGTGCTACACAAAACCCTAGAAGCCATTTTTTTTTACAATGTCTCACTCAATGTGTATCTAAAAGAGGAGTAGCAACTGATAGTATCAAACAAAGTCTGTCTCGCACTCACCATCTGACGTAAAACACTGCTCACACAAGTTGTAAAAGGTGCTGAAATTTATTGAAGTACCAGTGTATTAAAATACACAACCTGATGTGTTTCAGAATCCTATTGCATTATCAAAATGCAACAGGACGTGTGTATTTTAATACACTGGCCCTTCAATAAATTTCACCATGCTTTACAATGTGAGTAAGAAGCGTTTTACTTCATTTGTCAAGTACGGGACTGATATTGTTTGCTACTTCATGCTTTTTCCCCTCTGTTGGATGACTTCAGGTCATCTGATATGATATCCCCCAGGTCTCTCTCCTGACTTGTGGTGTCTAGAACCCGTCCCCCATCCTGTATTCCCCTCTTGGGATTCTGTGTCCCAGGTGAATAATCTTGCACTTCTTAGCATTGAAACCTAACTGCTAAACCCTTGACCATTCCTCAAGTAGTCTTAGGTAATTTCTCATTTTATCTAGCCCCTCGTGTGTGTCAAACTCTGTTGCAGATCTTGGTGTCGTCTGTGAACAGGCATACTTTCCCCTTCAGTCCCTCTGCAATGTCTCTTATGAAGACATTGAATAGGACTGGACTGAGCACCGATCTCTTTGGTACCCCGCTGGTCACCTCCCTCCTTTGGATTTTATGCCATTTACTACCACCCTCTGGGTCCTGCCTTTTAGCCAATTTCCAATCCATTTTACCACTTTAGAGCCTATACCCAGATTCCCCAATTTGTTAAGTAATCTTCTGTGTGGAACGGTGTTGAAGGCATTGCTGAAATCCAGGTAGGCCACATCCACCACCCCACCCTAATCCACCACCCTGGTCACTCAGTCAAAGAAATCGATAAGGCTAGTCTGACAGGACCTTCCCTCAGTGAATCCATGCTGCCTCGGGTCTTTTGCATTGCTTGACTCTAGGAACTTCACTACCCTCTTCTTAAGTCAGGACTCTATCAGCTTCCCCACCACTGAGGTCAGGCTTACAGGTCTGTAATTGCCTGCCTCCTCTGTACTGCCAGTCTTGTGCAGGGGGACCACCTCTGCCCTCCTCCAGTTCCCAGGCACCTCCCCCACCTCTAGTGATTAATTGAAGTGGGTTGTTAGTGGACCTGCTTGGACTTCCCTGAGTTCCTTCAAACCTGTAGCGTGAATCTCATCTGGCCCCATTGCCTTGTCTGTCTTTACTTTCCCTAATTCCTCCAAGACTCTATCCATTGTAAATGGGCTGGTGTCCACCTGTCCCCCCTGTAAACCTTTCCTCATGAGTCTTGGCTCCTCACCTGCCTCTTCCTTGGTAAATACTGAGCAAAAATACTTGTTCAGTATCTCAGCTTTTTCAAAATCGTCCTCCACCCACCCACCCTCTCCATTCTTTAGCCTAACAATACCATTTCTGGTCTTCTTCCTCTCACTAATATAATGGAAGAAGGTCTTGTCTCCCTTCTTAATAGTCTGGGCTATTCCTTCCTCTGTTCTTACCTTAGCCCCTCTGACAGCTTTCCCAGCTTCTCTCTGCTTCTCTAGATATTTCACTGTGTCTTGTTCTTTCTGTGTCTCTTTGTATTTCCTGAATGCCTTACTTTTTCCTTTCACTTTCTTGGCTACTGTCTTAGAGAACTACAGTGACCGCTTCTTTGTTTTGCTTTTGCTAAGCAGTCTGACATATTGACTTGTCACAGCTGCTATGGATCTCTTGAGCCTAAGCCACTGTTCTTCTGCCCCTCCCTCATATCTTCTGCTGTCAGGGCAATTTTGAACTGTTCTCCCATCTCCATGAAGTTGGCCTTCTGGAAATCTAGGACCTTAATCTTTGTATGGCTTTCTTCTTCCAAGGTGTTGACTCTAAACCACACAGTTCAGTGGTCACTGGTACCAAGAGGACTTCCCATCTCAGCATCCATGATTCTGTCCCCATTTGTTAGCACTAAGTCCAGTACAGCCCCCACCCTGGTGGGCTCAACCTCAAACTGCCTTAGATTTGCCCCATAATGGTAGACATGAGATCCCCACTCCTTGATGCATTTGCAGTCTGGGTATTCCAGTCTTCAGATGGCATGTTGAAGTTACCCATTAGTAGTACTTCCCCTTTGGCCACCATATTATGGATGGCCTCCACTAATACTAGCTTTATAGCCTCCCTCTGCATAGGAGACCTGTAAACTACTCCAACATGAATGGTTGTTTAGTTCCCTGACTCTAGAGTGACCCACAGTACCTCTGCTTCTTCCCTGGATCCATGAGCCTTCATAGCTTTAATCCCTTCCTTCACATACATAGCAACCCCTCCTCCCCTCTTCCCCCCCTATCTTTTCTAAAAAGTGTATACCCTGGTATGGCAGCATCCCAGTCATGGTTCTCTGCATACCATGTCTCTGTAGTAGCCACAATGACCAGGTTTGTGTCTGCCATCAGTGCCGTTAGTTCTGGGATTTTGTTTCCCAGACTGCAGGCATTTGTCCACATGACCTTCCACTCTGTATATACCCTTAATGTTTCTTGTTTATTGGTCTTTGCCCTATGTCACATTAGTGATGTACCTTCTGTTCTCTCCCCATTGAAACCATAGTAGTTTTATGGTTAGATATTACGCTAGTTATTGAGTCCTCACTGCTTGCAGTTATGTCCTCTGTGTGTGTGGGGGTGGGTGCTATGATAATCCCTTTGACTGTCTATGCTTCCCCCCTTGGCAAGTTTAAATGAACACCAAGGATGCACTTAAAATTCTCAGAGAGGATACCTTTGCCTCCTCTGGATAGATGTAGGCCATTTGGAGAACACAGTCCTTCATCCCTCCAGGTGAGGTTCTAGTCCCCAATGAAGCCATATCCCACCTCTCTGCACCATTTCTTCAGTCATTTGTTGAATTCAGTGATGCTGATGTCCCACCCTTCCCCCTTGCATGGACAGGTAGCACCTCCAAGAAGGTCACAGAGTGTGCTACTTGCCCAAGACTCCTCCCCAGCTCCCTGAACTCTTCCTTTACTCTTCCTACATCTACCTCCTTTCTAGCCAGGTCATTAGTCCCCAAGTAAATAATGATGTCAAGATCCCCCTCCTTGTTACCACTCTTGCAGTCCTAAGGATTCACTTGCCTTCCTTCTGAACATGCCTCCAGGTAGGCACATAACCTCTCTTTCACCATTGCTGCCTGACCCCAGCTCAATCCCCCAGACAATGGAGTCCCCAACCAGGATTTGCTTCCTCCTCCTGTGTGTTCTCCTTGCATCTGCCTTTTGGGTTCCATCCTGCATGACCCTTCAATCTCCATGGTGTAGACTTCTGGAGATGCTGTGCAATCTCTATGCTGTGCCAGGATGGCATACAAGTTGTGAAGTTTTATCGGCTGATGGATGTGCCTCCGTCCTGCCTCCCTCACCCCCCCGAGCCTACCATAGTCCATCCTTCCCCCCTTCTTAGCAACCTCTGAGGGAGTGGTGGTGAACATGGTGGTCTCTGTATGGGGGAAGGTCATCTGTATCTTCACCAGCTCTGCTCGGAGTCCAGCTACCTCCTACCTCAACACCGAGAAGTGCCTGCAGATAGGGCAACACCACAGTGTCCAGAAGGTCTTCCTGAACACTGCTGCCTGACATCCACTGCAAAGCACCACACCCATCATCTTTCTTCTTCTATCCTTGCCCTAACTGCCCCTTATTGTCCTGTACCCTCTGCTGCTTTTTCATTCTATACCTTGTCCAGTGCCCAGTTCTCTCTCTCTCTCTCTCTCTCTCTCTCTAGATATATATATATATATCATGCAGACCAATCAGTCAGATTAGATTAGTTTAATAGAAGTGCACATAGCCAGTACACTTGATCGATCTTATTTTGTTATTTGGTTCAGTTGTTTAGTTAGCCACACACACTGACTAACCTCTGGTGCTTGCAATCCTTTTCTGAAGGGCTGTGCTTTTTCATTTGTTATGGCCGGGTCACGCCAGATTCAAAGTAAAAATGCCTTGACGATCAAAGATGGCAGAGCAGTATGCCATTGAACATAAAGATTTCAAGGTTGAGCTTCTCCTTGGCAAGCGAACACTAATTTGTAAGTTCTGCCGAGTTACGGTGCCACTTGTCCCCGGTAAAACTGCGAGTCGGCTTGCTGAGCATGTGCTTTCTAAGACTCACATCAAGCAGAAGCAGCCCCTTGATAATGAAGAGCACTGTTTGAGCCAGATCTCACTAACTGAAACCATTACCAGGTTCAAGCGCAAAAGAGAGGACGAGCAGGACATCGCTCATGAGTTTGCCAGAGCAATGATACAGTCGGGTGTCAGCCTATATCAAACTGATGGTCCTCTGGGAGATCTTTTTAGAAAATGGGCACCAGTAGCACAAACTATGCATAAATCTAGTCAAATGTATGAAAGATATCTACCTGAGATCATTTATAAAGTAATGTACAAAATCCTTTTATTTAAGTAAAGATGCTATGTATTTATTAACCATGTTGTGACTGACGTTCTATGTATTTATTACTTGTTGTATATTGTAATGACCTATGGTCAAGCAAATACAACCAAACTAAACTGAACTCTGTCCAAATTATCACACCTCAGGTGTAATGGATAGCATCTCTCTAAATGTTTTCTTTTAAATGCTGAGGTACCCAGAGCACCCTTTTTGCTCCCTCTGCTGATCATCTTTTTGTATATAGAGTATACTGCTCACAACTCATTATCTGCAGCCAGAGAAAAGTAAGACCACACATAAGAGATCACCTGTTTTGTTTTCTTACCAGGCATATTATACTTCAGTCTTTCATTGGCACCCTGTTGTTCGTTCTCAACAGTGGACTGATCAAGGTCTGAATCATACTTATCATCATTCAGCTCTTCTAGGCCAATCACATATCCCAATTCCAAATGCACTGCTTTCCTCATCTTGTTCCTCCTGCACCACACTGTTCACTTCCTCGTACTCCAAATCCATTACCATAAAATCATCACATTCATCCTGCACATGCTCAGCTGCCAACTCTTCCACCTAATTCAGCCTTTCCTCCTCCTTTATGTTCAATTCCACCTTTTCTACATCTGCAGCCTCCATTTCATCACCTTCCTCAGACTCAAATGTGTCTCATTCATTTTATTCCAACTTGCAACTGAATGGTAAACATAGGTAGCATATCATTGCTGGAGTGCTAACCATCCCCTTTGTTTTAATTAACAAAGATTTCAGCTTTCCTGACTGCTTGGACAACAATGGGGAGCTACCACTACTGCTACTGCTACTGAATGCTACATCTTTGCCAGGAATTGCTCTTTTAGCAGTCTGCAATACATTATGTGCCATATGTTTTCCCATCCCTTTCACCAATTGTGCCCCCCATCTGTTGCTCATAGAAAATATATTTTTTTATTGTGTCAGACAGCACACAAAAATTATATGAGAAATTGGAAAATACTTGATATTTTATTTAGCAGGAAGCAAAGCATGCAGCGATAGCAAGAGAAGTAGGCACAAAAATAAAATATATACACAACAGCAAATGATCACACAGTCAACTAAATCAACTAAGAAAGGAACTGGCATGTGCTAGTCATGTAATTACACACACACACATGCAGTATATATGTGTGTGTAGATATATATAGAGAGAGAGAGAGAGAGGGAGGGAGGATACAGGATGGGCAGGAGTGTGATATGGAAAATAGTCTCACTCCTGCAGAGTGATCTCTGGATACTCAAGAGTGCCGAAGGCATGAGTTCAAGTATCCAGAGCTCACTCTACAGGAAAGAGAATATTTTCCATAGAACATGATCTGCGCATCAAGTGTGCTATTTATACAATAGGGGTGTGATCTTTTGAAATATGTTTTTCTGTGTCCTTTTTCTGTGTGCTTTCTGCTCCTTCTGAGTATGGTGTGAGTGTGTGTGTGTTTTTCTGAATGGGCTGGGAGTCTTAGAAACACCATGGCACACAGCTGAGTTTCCTTTGCAATGGTATTTGAGTAACTTGCAGGTTTTGGAGAGAAAGAGAAACTGAAGCAATTTAATTTAGAATGTAGGCAGTAGTGAAGCTGATAGCACATTAATGGGCTGGGACTGGAGTCTCAGAAACACTACAGCACACAGGTGAGTTTCCTTTGCAATGGTAATTGAGTAACTTGCAGTTCTCAGTGAGAAAGAGAAAGAGAAGCAGTTTCATTTAGAATGTAGGCAGTAGTGAACCTGATACCAGCACATTAATGGTCTGGGAGTCTCAGAAACAGTACAGCACACAGGTAAGTGTACTTTGCAATGCTAATTGAGTAACTTACAGGCCTCAATGAGAAAGAGAAACTGAAGCAGTTTAATTTAGAATGCAGGTTGTAGTGAGTGAGTGGTGACATCAGCACAGTATGGATAAATGGCATTTATCATTACCGTACTGATGTCATCATTATTTATCAAACTCCAGTGAAGATATCTCCATTTATCACACTCTAGAAGCTCCCACTCCTATTGTGTGTGTGTGTGTGTGTGTGTGTGTGTGTGTGTGTATATATATATATATATATATAGTATGCAAAAAACTTTGTTTATGCATCATTTAGGGTTAAAACACAAAAAGTTAGGAAACAAGATCTTTAGAGTTGTCCCATCCCCCCCTCGTGGACCTGCCCATCATCCCAAGATTGACAGCTGACAGGGTGTGTCATTGGAGTTGCGAGGCCTAAATGTCACTACCACCATGGAAGATGCTGTCCGCAAAATGTAAACTGCCTCACACAATATTTCCATAACAAAATGTATTGTCTGACACCTAAGTACTATAATTCACATCTACAGGACATGCCATTGATGCCTTCCAAATTTCATGTTAAAAGACCAAACCGTTTCTGAGATATTTAATTTGAAAAATTGTTAAAATTGTGCTAGCTGGTCCCCCCCAATCTGGCCATCTGGTCCCCCCCTCACAATCAAAGATTGCGATCAAAGAATCTCACGATCAAATAATTTGCAGGCTCGTGATCCAAGAATTTGCAGGCTCATGATCAAAGTATAACAACATTTTAAAACAATTTTTAGAGAAAAATACATGAAACCACAGCCATGACTCGACAGAACAAAGGACCCTGAGCAGATCCCACCCTAGTTTGCCTTTAGAAGTGACCCCTGTGCTGAGAAAATTAAATTTTTCATGTGGCCATCTAGTCATGCCCTCGTGATCAAAGATAGCGGTCAAAGAATCTTGAGATAAAGAATTTGCAAGCTTGCGATCAAAGAATTTGCAGGGTCATGATCAAACAATAAAAAATGTTAAAAGTCAATTCTTAGGCAGACATGCATGAAGTCACAGCCATGTCTCGATAGAACAAAGCCCTCTGAGCAAAACCCACCCTCATTTGGCTTAATAAGCCAACCCTAATCTGAGAAAATTGATTTTTTCAAGTGGCCATCTAGTCACACCTTCGCGATCAAAGATCATGGTCAAAGAATCGTGGTATCAAAGATTTTGCAGGCTTGCAATCAAAGAATTTGCAGGCTCGCGATTAAAGATTATTAGCGAGCCACGATCAAAGAATAAAAAAGTTAAAAACTCTATTTTTTGACCATTTTGAAAGAAACCACAGGCATGGCTCAATAGAGGCAAGACCCCTTAGCAAAACCCACCATTGTCTTACCTCAGAAGTCCCCCCCCCCCCCGGCAGAGATACATGAATTTTTCCAACCGCAAACTAAAACAAGATAGCAGCCGTTGCAATCAAATAATTCCTCATAATCTAAGATTCTTTGATCATGTGCCTGCAAATTCTTTGATTGTGAGGTGGGACTTGATGGCCCAAACCCCTCTCTTCTTTCACAAAATAACCATATAAATTTCCCCATTGACTTATAATGGGAAATTAAAATTTTAATAACTTTTGAATGGATTAATATTTTTTCACCAAATGAAAAGTGGCATGTTCCTTGACCCAAGCACTTTTAGCCGAGCAAAGTTGCAGAGCAGCACACCACATGATGGCTGTGCAGCACCACAGACAAAATCAAAAAAGCTGCCCACATAACTGTCGAAAAGTTAATTTTCAGCATTTTGGTGTGCAAAAACTGCAAGTTCAACTGAACTGGCAAATCAAGAAATATACCATACCCCACCATGCATACTAAATTTCATGCAAATCCGTTGAAAGGGTCCAAAGTTATTATCGAGTAAAATTTTGAGTTTAGCATAGAAGAGGCTTTATAACCATAAATATAGGGTCGTGACCGCGCCTCTATAATATATTCCATAACCGAGCATGCTGACATGCTACAGTAAAAGAGAATGGGGGGAGATTTAGGCCTCACGACCCCAATGACACACCCAGGAATCTGTCAGACTGTGGAGGATTGGGGTGGTTGACTTTTTTTGTTTTAACTCTAAATGAAACATTAACACAGTTTTTGGCATAGAATTTCCTTACTTTTTGAAAAAATGTAATATAAATAGTAAAAAGCACATATTGGTGGGAGTGCGGAGCCCAGCTCCCACCAAGTTGCCAATTTTTGCATAACAATATGCATCTGGGCCCACGCTCCCTCTTATGCAATGCTACAGAGCCATGCAGCAGCACTGTAGGGCACCAAACCCTTGTAACAGTAATTTGCACATATCTTGGGAACCATAGGAGCTAGAAATAAAATTCTAGCATCATTGTAATCATGACAGTAAGTACTTCATGCAGCATCAAAGACTGTACCCATATCTCACATCATTTCTGAGCTATGGGCACCAGAAAGCACTGGACAGGCACGCTTTCAACCCTTGTGACAGTACTTTCACAATATCTCATGAACCATGCAACGTACAAGCAAAATTCCACAGCAGGCTTACTCTACAATGTCAAATCTTTTTCCAGTGGCTTAGATCACCTAAAGGTGGTTCATGAGATATTGTGAGAGTACTATCACAAGGGTTGAAAGAGCCATCTGGTCTTTCTCATTAACATTCCAAAAATACATATACCTATTCACATAGGATATAATGGGAATTTCAAATTGTAATAACTTTTGAACAGATTAATATTTTTTAACCAAATAAAAAGCAGCATGTTCCTTGACCCAAACTCTTTCTACATCCCAAGCTTCAGACCAATAGCCCACATGGTGTCCGTGCAGCACCACAGACCAAAAATGTGCAAAAGTGACAAAAAGTGCATTTTTGGCACTTTGCTGCTCAAAAACCATATTTTCGGCTGAAAGAAAATTTAGTAAATCAAAAGATCTACCACACCAGACTGGGCATTCCAAATTTTGTGCAAATCCATTTAATTGTTGCAAAGCTATTAACGTGCAAAATGTGAGGTTTAACATTAAAAGTACCTTCCACAATGTAAAATGCTATATGCAAAATGTAAAGTGTGTCATGCAATATCTCTGCAGAAACCTAATTTTCCAACACCTAACTATATAATTCACATGTACAGGACATCCTCTCAACACCCTGAAAATTTCAATTTAAAAGACCAAACCGTGTCCGAGATGTAACATTTTAAAGTTTTAGATTTTCATTGGTCAGAGTGGCAGAATTCTGCACCTATTTACATTTTACACACCTAACAACTGACAAGTACGTCCATGGCAGTAAGGCTAGCTACCCTATAAATGTCAAGCCAGTACCACAATGCAAAATGCTGTCCACAAAATGTAAACTGTGCCATGCCATATATCTGCAAAGAATGTATTTTCTGACACCTAAGCACCATAATTCACATCTATCAGACATCCCGTCAACACCCTCCAAATTTCAACTTAAAAGACCAAACCATTTCTGAGATATTTAATTTAAAAGTTGTTTAAATTGGGCTATCTGGTCCCTCCAAATCTGGCCATCTAGTCCCTCCCTTGGGATCAAAGAATCTTTGATTGTGAGCCTGCAAATTCATTGATCATTAGGAGGGACCAGATGGCCAAAACCCCATTCTTTGTTCACAAAATAACCATATAAATTTTCCCTTTGACTTATAATGGGAACTTAAAAGTGCTATAACTTTTGAATGCCTCAATATTTTTTCACCAAATGAAAAGTGGCATGTTCAGCCAGTGTAGCTCTTTCAAATGATGAGTCATGTCACAGAGCAGAATGCCGCACAATGGCTGTGCAGCACCATGGACAATATCCCAAAAACTGCCTCCAAAACTGGATAATTTTGCATGTTCAGCGTTTTCCTGCGCAAAGACCATAAGTCTGACCGAAGTTTGGCAAGTCAAGAGATATACCATGCCCCACTGCGCATACCAAATTTCAGGCAAATCTGTTGAATGGGTCCAAAGTTATTTACGCACAAAATTTTGACTTTAACATAGAAGTGACATCTTAACCCAGAAGAAGCCAGAAGGGGAAGGAAGAAAACATATTCAATTCAGTGCTTTAGAGTAACTGGTAATTGCTATTTTTCTTTTAAACTTAGATTGTGGGCTTTTAGTAACACTGTACTTTCTTTGTTGTCTTTACTTATAATTGTTTTTGGGCTGTTGAAAATTTAAAACATAGTGGTGGTGTAATTCTGTGCTATCTAATTGCTGCAAATTTTATCTTGGCTTGTCTGACTGCCCTGTAGCTGGGTGAAGGGTGTTAATTGTCTGGCCTCTGACCTCAGCTACGTGATAACTGGAGGTGGGGCTTAGTCAGAGTTGAGGTAGCAAGTAGAGGTTTATTTTCTCAGAAGAAGCCAGAAGGGGAAGAAGGAAACATATTCAATTCAGTGCTTTAGAGTAACTGGTAATTGCTATTTTTCTTTTAAACTTAGATTGTGGGCTTTTAGTAACACTGTACTTTCTTTGTTGTCTTTACTTATAGTTGTTTTTGGGCTGTTGAAAATTGAAAACATAGTGGTGGTATAATTCTGTGCTGTCTAATTGCTGCAAATTTGCACCCCCCCCCTTCTTCCAACTCTTTATTATATGCCCTGTTAAATCTGATTAACAGGAGCTAAACACAGGGTATAGTAAGGGGTGTGAAGTAGGAGGGGCATAAGGGGGAAGAAGCCCACCCTCAGCACGACAAGTGCTTTGACTCATTTATTTATTTATTGGTTTCTTTTTTTTTTTTTTTAAGAAAATTATCTGAGGATCAGTGGCAGGATTTTTAGGACAGTAAATTAATAAAAAGGGAACTAGGAGAGCTTCAGTAGCAGACAAGTAGTGGAATTGCAGTATAATGTGGGGAGTGGTGCAATGCAGTGGCTGTGGGGCAGCCATATTCAGACAGACCTTCTGGACACTGAGGTGCTGCCCTATCTGCATGCATCTCTCTGGACTGCGCGGGATGGGTAGCCAGACTCAGAGCGGAGTAAACTGGGTCAGAGTACCATCACCCCTATCCAGAGACCATCCAGTCCAATGCAACTGCCTCAAAGGATGCCGAGAACGAGGAGCACTTGGATGACAGGGCTCAGGGAGGGTTAGAGTGGTCAGGCAGAGGCACATCCCAGATCCTATTCCACTGAAGAACTCATATGCCACACTGGCAAACGAGGACAACCAAATAGAGGTACCCAGAGAAGTGGAAGGAAAGGATGTGGAGGTTAACAAGGAGGTAACCTCAGCGGGAAAGCAGTGGACCCCAGAGGAGAGGAAGTGAATCCTGGTGGGGACTCCATCATAAGAGGGATCCAGCTAGGAACACAGGAGGGGGAGGACAGGGAGGTGAGGTGCCTACCAGGTGCCACGGCATGGAGGGATGGAAAGAAGATCCTGGGGATCATTGGGAAGGCAAGATGGGAGGGTGAGCTGGATGTTATTATCCACCTAGGTACTAATGACCTGGCAAATGGGAAGCCAAAGGAAGTTCAGGAAGAGTTTAGGAAATTGGAGAGGGGTCTCAAGCAAGTAGCTACTTCTGTCACTTTCTCAGAAGTACTACCTGGGAGAGGCAAGGGAGAGCATAGGAGTGCATACACCAGGAACTTTAACTCATGGTTGAAGAACTGGTGCTGTGAGGAAGGGTATGGATTCATTGGTGACTGGGGACCCACCTGGAGGGATGAAGGTTTGTTCAAGCCTGATGGCCTGCATCCATCCTGGAAGAGAATCCAAGCACTCAATGATAAGTTTAAATGCTACATTGACAAGCATTTAAACTAGTCAAAGGTTAGCAGGCCAAGCAAGGAGGGTACCTGCCTGCTCACTCCCACAGCTAGCAGTGGAACCAGTGAACCAGAGGAGGGCTATCTCTGCAAAGCAGTGTGCAAAAGATGGAGATTAGTGCCCAAGAGGTGGATAGGCAGAAAAGGGCAAAATTCAGCAGAAGGGCAGACAGCAAGGAGAACCAGGGATAAAGGACAACCAAGGAAGGGGCTGGAGTAGAACAGTGAAACAGTCTAGGGAGGTCAAATCATGGAAAGCCATGTGTGCAAATGCCAGGAGCCTTAGCAACAAGATGGAAGATCTGAAGGCTGTCATGGTGCAGTCAGACCTGGACATTGTGGCCATCACTGAAACCTGGTGTAATGATAACCACGACTGGGAGATATCCATACCTGGCTACAACATATTCAGAAGAGACAGAGCAGGCAGGAAGGGAGGAGGAGTGGCACTGTATATGAAAAATGACATAAGGGCCACAGAGATCCAGGAGGAACAAATTGGGGGAGAGATACTGTGGGTTAAGCTGGAAAGGAAAATGGGAACAGCCATCCGCACAGGTGTGGTCTATAGACCACCAGCCCAGGAGGAAGAAATAGACAGGGAGCTGATGCTAGCCATCCAAAGGATGGCAGACAAGGGTGAGGTAGTACTGGTTGGAGACTTCAATATTCCAGATGTGGACTGGAGCATCCCAGCAGCAGCATCAACTAGTAGCAGATTTATCCTGGACTCCCTTCAGGGTGCCTTCCTCAAGCAACTGGTCATGGAACCAACTCAGCAGAAGGCAATACTGGACCTTGTGCTCACAAACAGGGACAGTGTGATGGGGGTAACAGTGGGGGAGCACCTGGGGAACAGTGACCACCAGTCATTGTGGTTTGAAATCACAGAAAAAGCAGAACCAAACCACACAAAAACATGTATCCTGGATTTTAGGGGGGCAGACTTTGGGAAAATGGGGAGATACTTGAAAGAGGCATTAAGGGGAATGGGACAGGAATCATGGGTTGAGGAACAGTGGGCAGTATTTAAAATGGAGATTACAAGAACAACAGAATTATGCATTAAGCAGGTTAGCAAAAGGAAAAGGAAGAGGAGACCAGTATGGTTTTCCAAAGAGATAGCAAAGAAAGTGAAAGCCAAAAAGATTGCATTCAGGCAATACAAAAAGACACAGGCAGAAGGGGATAGGGAGACGTACCAGGAGAAGCAAAGGGAGGCAGGGAGGTCAGTAAGAGAAGCTAAAGCTCAGACAGAAGAACACATTGCAAAATCAGTGGGTAGAGGGGACAAAACCTTTTACAGGTACATAAGTGAAAAAAGAAAGACAAAGGGAGGGATAGTGAGACTGAAGGGAGAGGATGGGGGCCACATGGAGGATGACAACAGTAAAGCTGACATATTGAACAGGTATTTCTGCTCAGTCTTTACTGAGGAAGAGGAGGGTAATGGGTCTGAAGGGAGTACAAGGGGTGAGAATGGTGCAGAAATGGACACAAGTCCCTTTACATGAGAAAGGGTCCTGAAGGAACTGGAAGCAATAAGAGTTGATAAAGCAATGGGGCCAGATGGGGTGCACCCCAGGGTCCTTAAAGAACTAAGAGAGGTGGTGGCTGAACATCTGGCTATCCTGTTTAGCCGATCACTGGAAACAGGGGAGGTACCCAAAGACTGAAAGACAGCAGATGTAGTCCCCTTATACAAAAGCGGGAACAAAGAGGAAGCAGGGAACTACAGACCAGTCAGCCTCACCTCGGTAGTGGGGAAGATCATGGAAGCACTACTGAAGGAGAGATTGGTGGAACATCTGGTTGTCAATGGACCACAGGACCCAAGGCAGCATGGTTTCACCAGGGGGAGGTCATGTCAGACCAACCTCGTTGAATTTTTTGACTGGGTGGCTAGGGAGGTGGATCAGGGGAGTGCAGTGGACATGGCCTATCTGGACTTCAACAAGGCCTTTGACACTGTGCCACATAGAAGACTATTACACAAACTGGGGAATATGGGTATGGGCAGGACAGTAGTGTGGTGGGTAGGTAACTGGCTGGGTGGCAGGACACAGAGGGTGGTGGTAAATGGCTGTCACTCCACAGAGGGAAGAGTTACCAGTGGGGTACCACATGGATCAGTGCTGGGACCGGTCCTATTCAACATCTTCATCAGTGACATTGCACAGAACCTAGAAGGCAGAATTTCTCTGTTCGCTGATGACACAAAGCTCTGTAACAGAGTAGACACACCAGAGGGTGTAGACAGAATGAGAAGGGACCTGCAGAAACTTGAAGAATGGTCAGGGGTTTGGCAGTTGAAATTCAATGCAAAGAAGTGTAAGATAATGCATATGGGGCACAAAAACCATGGCACAATATATCATTTGGGAGGTGAGGATATAGCATTCACCAAGCATTAAAGGGATCTTGGGGTTATCATCTCTGATGACCTCAAGGTAGGGAAACAGTGTGACAAGGCAGCAGGTAAAGCAAATAGGATGCTGGGATGTATAGGCAGGGGCATCACCAGCAGGAAAAGGGAGGTCATAATTCCGCTATACAAGACACTAGTGAAGCCCCACCTGGAGTACAGTGTACAGTTCTGGAGACCATACCTACGTAAGGACATAGACAGGGTAGAGAAGGTTCAGAGGAGGGCAACAAAGAT
This sequence comes from Neoceratodus forsteri, assembly GCA_016271365.2. Lineage (NCBI taxonomy): Eukaryota > Metazoa > Chordata > Ceratodontiformes > Ceratodontidae > Neoceratodus > Neoceratodus forsteri. The sequence goes on along the minus strand of CM057449.1, from coordinate 846,302,933 downwards.
GGTGCATGGATTGCATCACAAGTCCCTATGAAGACAGGTTGAAGGAACTAAACATGTACTCCCTGGAGGAGAGGAGGGAGGACGGGATATGATAGAGACATACAAGTATCTTACAGGGAGGAACAGGGTGCAGGAATACACTATTTTTAAGTGAAAAAGATGTTCCAGGACTAGAGGCCATGGGATGAAGTTGGAGGGAGGACGATTCAGAGGAAACATGAGGAAGAATTTCTTCACAGAATGGGTGGTGGACAAGTGGAACACCCTGCCAGAGGAAGTGGTGGGGGCTGAAACAATCATGAGATTTAAGAATGCATGGGATAGACATAAAGGAATTCTGGAGGTCAGGGGTAAGGGGCAACAGACTTCTAGGAAAACATAAAACTGAACTTACAAGCTCAAATGGGCAGACTGGGTGGGCCATAGGCCCTTATCTGCCGACACTGTCTATGTATCTATGTATCTATGTATAACCCTAAATATAGTGGTGCAATCACGCCACTATAATATACATATATATATATACACACACACACACATACATACATATTATGTGAAAAGGTGTTTTTTTTATTTTTTATTAGAGTCTGCAAGGCAAGAAAAAACTTAGCAGACATGGCAGTGTAGAGTTTTGTAGCAAGTGCAGCTTATTACTAGTGCATCTCTGCATATTGAATGAGATCCCTTTCTTTCCCAGGATAGGCAGTGATACAGTGCCACAGTCATGAGGGGGTCAGGTCAACTGAGATTTTATTTAGCAGGGAACACAGCTTGCAGCAATGGTAGGAGAAGTAGTGCTAGGCCACAGAATATATTCACAAGCAACAGAAGATTATCACACAATGGACTGAGAAAGGAACTGACATGAGTGACGTAAGTTTATGAAAACAGTTTTTAATGTTACTCTGCACGGCAAGAAAACAGCATAGTAACTGTAGCAGAGTAGAGTCTCACAGCAAGTGAAGCCTATTATTACTGCCTCCCTTTAATACCAATTGAGATCCCCTTCCTTTCCCAGGATGGGTAGTGTTACACTGCCATAGTCAGGAGTAGGAGGGGGGCCAGGTCAAGTGAAATTTTATTTGGCAGGAAGCTCAGCATGCAACAATGGTAGGAGAAGTAGTAGGCCACAAAATGTATTCACAACAGCACATAATCACACAGTCAACTAAGAAAGGAACTGGCTTGTGTGTGGCATAACTCTGAAAAAAATAGTTTTTAGTTTTTTTATTAAAGTCTGCAAAGAAAGTTAAGACCAAAAGTACAACAGATGCAGCAGAGTAGAATCTTGTAGCAAGTACAGCCTATTATTACTGCCTCCCTCTATACTGAATGATATTCCTTTCCTTTCCCAGGTTAGGTAGTGTTACATTGCCCCAGTCAAGAGGAGGAGGAGTGAGGGGCCAAATGAGAATTTATTTAACAGGGAGCTCAGTAGGCAGCAATGGCAAGAGAAATAGTAAGCTATAAAATATATTCACAAGCAACATCAGATAATCACACAGTCAACAGAGAAAGGAATTGACATGTGTGACCTAATATGTCTGGTAGGAATTATAGCCCATAGTTTTCCAAAAGTTTCCAGAATTAAAGAAAGATATTCAGTTAGTGACTAATTTATTTCACAACAGTCAGTAGTATTAGTTACTATAGGCTAACTGAAGTGTAGAAACATCTATATTGCCCATGTAGTTTAATGGATAGGTCGACAGAAAAAGAAATTTAGTTACTTTGCTGATTTTTTTTTTAAGCCAGCTGGGTGGCACTAATACAGATATGAATACTTTGACTAGTAAGAGACATAAAGGTTTAGCACTGGGAAGCTGGTGCTTCGGTAAAATTCAAAATAAAAAACAATGTTATGTTTAGATCTAGATATTGTAGTTGATTTTTGGGGGGTATTTTAAATGTGCTTTATGTGTTTAAGTAATTAAAGTGTTCTCAATTTATCTATTATATACGTCATGTAATGATATTACAGTGGTTTCTTGTATTTAAATGGTGGTTGATTCACAGTACTTTAACCTTTGATAAAGGATTGTTTGATCTGAAATGCGTCAGGTAAAATCATTAATAAACAGATATTTTTGCTTCAATCTCCAGTGTCCAAGTGATATGAGGTACTGAATGCTTGGTTGTTTTTGTTTTTTCTTTTTAATTTTACCACAGCACCAGTTTCCCAGTGCGGAAACCTTTTTGTCTCTTGCTGGAATATTTTGGTTTTATACGCATGGGTTGTATTGCCATAAAGTATAAAGAAGTGATCATTTTTAAGTGAAACCTCAAGTAGGATACACCTATGGAGAAGCAAATCTGATTTAAAGAGCCCCTGACACTGTAAGAAAAACCTGGAAAAAAAATGTGAGATTTAGACAGTTCAGTTTATATTTCAGGTATTCTCTATAATTATTTACCTTTTTTCTTTGTTACTGAGGACAGCTGTACAAAAGAGGCATATTGTCCCTTAGACTTTATCTGCCCTTTCTGCTATCCTACATATGACATCATAATCTGGGTTGCACATAGAAATGAGCTCCTGGTCATGGTGCTTTTCCCAGTTACCAACTATTAAATAAATAAATAAAATAAATAATCCCTCTTTTATGGCATTGTAATTATCCCCACAGCAACAGATTGTAATGTCATAAACAGAACTGTGATGTCAGATGTAGGCAAGCACCCAGAACACATAGGGCAGCCATCCTGTTTACATGCAAATGTCCTTAGTAATAAAGAAGAATGAGAAATACAGAAACAATATTAAAATATAAGCTGACTTGTGCTAAACATACATTTTCTCAAAGTTGTCACAATGGTGTCAGGGGCTCTTTAAATGAAGCTGTTTTGAGAAAACCTCAGCTGAAACATTAAACAATATGTCCTTGGAAGCTACACCTAATTTAGACTTAATGGCAACACCTGAGGATCCTTTTAATTATGTGAATCAGCTCTTGACCACAATAACAACTACAAACCATTTTCTTCAAGACAACAAATTGTGGATGATTTGCCACCAGAAGCATATATTCTTGTTGAAGCCTTCAGAAGCTTGGAAAAAATAACAATGCAGTTGAGACATATCTATTGGAACACCACCAACTTAGAAGCTTATATTCAGGTAAATAGAATACTAAGGGGACTGAGATTATTAAAAATCCGGATTATGGGGGAGAAGATGTACAGTTTTTGAAACTGTGGCAGGAAATTTTGTCGGAAGCAAGTTTCAGATTAATGCAATTAATTATCCTCTTCAGTAAAGAGAAAGAAATCAAACTAAAGAATGAACTAAAAGAGGTGGAAAAGGAAGTGTTAAAATACAAAGAGCATTTGGAATTTAAAAGTTTGAATGACAAATTAAAGTGCACTATTAACAAATTAGATAATGAATTAAAACAATGAAATTGACAAAGTTTCAGAGAGATATTGGTGATTATGAAAACCATAGAGTATATAATTGGAAAAGAAATCAAACACAGCCAAAGGGGATTTTAAGACATGAACGACATGTTTCTTTTGAATATAGTACAGAAGCCAATAATTCAGACTATGAACCAGAAAGAAATGCCCAGAATCTGGATAATAGTACACCCACCCCTTTTCAACAGGTCAGGCCGAATGTGGACCCTCCTTTTCAACCGAGACACAGCTCCAGATTTCAAACAAATTTTTTTCAGGAAGAAGACAAGATGGGGGGAAGAAGGCACAGAAAATGGCTACCAAACCAATTGGCGTGGCAACAACAGGAGATGGCACAACAACAGGGGCAGGAGATTTTTTTCGACAATGAAGGTAATTAATCTTTCACAACATGTTTTAAATGTGGATGAAAATAGAGTTTTGAGTAAAGGACTTGTTTTTTCACTCACAAACATGTTGAATAAATATGAGACTATTATGGATATAAATGTTATGTGTAGGAATTTAAGTCTTAAATCATTCTTAGGACATAATTATAGGAATTTGAATCTACAAGATGTGGGAATAAATCCATTTCCATCTAAATCAGATTTTGCCCCATCTCCAGCTATACAGGTATATACAGATTTGGTAGAAAAAGATTTGGAAGTTCGATTTAAGAATCTACTGAACTTGAGTTATCAAAATGTAAGCAATGCTGAAAGAGTGGCTATAATAACTCTGCAAAATGACAAGAACCTAGTTAGCAAGGAGGCTTTGTTGTTTTGGTTTTTTATACTTTGACTAGTGCAGCCAAATTAAGAGTCAGATCAGAAGTGCAACCATCATTTTAAATCAGCCTGAAACCCAGACTGAGATAGTAACTGCCCTTTGTCCCACCATTGTCTTCTAGTTTTTCCCCCTTTCAGTTAGTTAATTGCTTCCTTTTTTTCCTTCCTCGTTTGTAGTAGACACTTTTTTAGGCAACTGTATTTGGCTTGCCAAAATTCTCAAAGTCAGAGAAAGTTTTGCAATTTTGTGAACCAAACCAACTAAGCAAAGCACTAGCTCTCCAACCATCCTCACTAAGTCACTCCCAGACATGCACTGAATTTGTACTGCCACACTAACTTTTATACCTCCATATCACCTGATCTAGATGGTATACTGTTATAACATCCACTCCCTGACATTGAAATACTGACATTGATAAACTTCGCATCAACAGGGATTTCTTGTTGATGGGGGTAAGCACCTAACTCCACTGTCTGTACAATATGGAATTAGATATTTAAAGCAGAGAGAAATTCAGGGACAGCCCCCCCCCCCCCCACATTGATACAGTCAAGTGTGGTGATTAGGTCTGTGTGTTGTGGGACATTGTCGGGACGCATTGTTGTCAGTGATGTCAGCAGGATTGCGTTGATGTAATGGATGTCTGTGGTATTTCTGTTGCTGCATCTATGTCGAATCAGTCTAGATAATACAGTCACAGCTGGTGTGTGACAGAGGTTTTTGTGTGTGTGGCTACAGTACAAAGCTTCACTGTCTGTTTTCTCTGAGGTCCCCCCAATGCCTGCATTGCCAAAAAAGAGCAAAGACAAGCACATTCAAGCAGAGACCTCACATCAGGTCAGTAAACTGTAATGTGCTCAGAGTACCAGTCACCTCACAAGTTCGGGAGGACTGTCTGTCTGGAGGACTGGAGCAAAGTGACTTGTGGAGGTAGATAGACAAGGGGGACTCAGAGGACACACTCCAGCAGCGTTAACTTAATTTTCCATGGAGTGGAGCAGCTTTGCAGATGCAGACTCAGTACAATTAGATTCTATGTGCTTATTGATCCAGGCCTTCTGGACTACATTGGATCTGTGGGGGGGGGGGGGATTCTGACTCTTAGCAGGTTGGTTCATGCATCCCTAGTGTAGGTCCTGCAGTCCTTTTTTTTCATCCTCAGCACCTTACATTTGGGTACAAAATTCCATCTGATGCTCAGGAAGTCAAACCAATAGCCCAGCTTGGTTATATCATGATGAAGTTTGTCCGCATCCTCAAGGCAAGCCATCACCCTATCCATCCTAGTGTGATCTATGAACTTAAGCAGCCTGCTGGAGTCCATGGCTTCCAGATCATTGATGAAGATGTAGAAAAGCAGTGACTCAGCACTGATCCCTGATGCCACTGATGTTGAGTCTGCACAAGATGAGAACAGCCACCTCCACCCCATACAGAATGCTCCCAAGCCAGTTAGCAATCCACATTGTGTATACCTTGTGCATACTGCACTAGTTTACTTTGTCCAGAGTCTAGTCATGTGGCACAGTGTCAATTGCTGCCTTGCTGAAGTCTACATAGATTACATCACTGGCTTTAACCTCATCCATTTCCCTGGTCTACCACTTAAAGATGGTGATCAAGGTTGGTTTGGCATGATTTGTGCTTCAAAGAGCCATACAGAAAGGGCCAAAAACCTTGGACTCAGATAAGTGCTCCACAATTCTGCCTTGATAATGGCCCCAAGGGACTTGCCCAGCACTGATGTCAGGCTGACCAACTTGTAGTTTCCTGGGTCTAGCCATACCCCTTTTCAGAAAATGGAAACCACACTGACCACACTGGATGGATAATTGCTGTTGGTTCTGATTTTGTTCATTTAGCTCCACTGTGATTTTGGGGCATATCTCATTCACTCCCTGGCACTTACCTGGCCAGATCTTTGCCAGCTATTCAGCAAGCAGGACAGGTGTGATTTCCACTGACTGAATAATTAGGCACGGGGTAATAATGTCGCAAGACATTATGCCACATGGCAAAATTGCGCTGCCAATACAGCGCGATTTCTGCCATGCAGCATAACTCTTTTTCTTGCACGGGGTGCTGCCCCCGCACCACCCATTATGAGGGGTCCATGTTCCCTGAACCACCCCAATAAAGATTCCCAACTTCGGGGGGGATTCAACTCAGGGAGTGCACAAAGTTTTAAAAAAAAATTAAAGTTACTGGGACTGGGAATCAAACCCAGTCTCAGACGCAGTGCTTGGGTTCCTGGCTGCAGTGGTAAGTCTATTGAGCCACAGCAGCTGCTTGGCAAAACCTCATCCCAGCAGAGGTCTTATCCTCTGCCTGTGATGTTTCGAGTGGTGCAGTATTACACACAGCAGTATCTGCAGTATTGCACCACTCGCTGTAACCTACAGCGCTGTGTAGGTTTAGCCATTATGCTGTACGTTGTTAACCATGCAACATTATGATCTGGTAGGGAATAATCATTACTGTTGAAGTACTGGCCCTCCCAATAACCCCTTGAAGGTCACCTCTGAAAACAGACACTTGTGCCTAGTGGACCTTACACAGTTACCAAAGAATTAATAAAAATAAAACAAATAGTTTGATCTTGTGTGAACTAGGACAGCAGATCGCTTCAGTCAAGAAAAGGGCATGTAAAGTCATTTTTTATGAAATCCCATCTGCTGAAATAAATCATGAACGTATACTAAATTGAAATGGTTCATTCTTCGACTAAATGATGCATATTTTTTTTTAATCTTAAGACTAAAACAAAGGTTTTTGATTTTTTGCTATATCAAATGGGGTAACAGACATTAAATGACTAGACTAAAGTGAAATAACTTACTATATGCAATGACATAAATATTCTGACAAAACAACCTGGTCTTTTTACTTGGACTGAAATTAGCTCATACCTTTTTATTTTCCACGAGTACATAAATTACACTGTATAGGTCTTTTTTTTCCCTGTCAGAACATTTTCGTTATATTCACAGTTTTCAAAATTGAGCAAACATTTTCTATCAGTGAAAATAACTGTACTATGAGTTTGGCAGGTAAGGGTGCAAACAGGAACTGACTGAGTCAACAAACGTAAAAAGATAATCCTACTGTTCTCTGCGCTTACTCTACTGCTGCATTTTCTTAAGTTTTGCTGAATGCTTTTTCACCTGTGTTAACTGCTCTCCCAGCTTGGCAAATGCTCCGTCCCATCGCATTTGAAAATATACCCCAAGGTTTCTGCAGTGAGCATAACAAACTTTATATAAATACATACACTTGGTGGTTTAAACTGAAAACTTAAAAAAAGAAGCAAAAAGAAGCAAATGACAGTTAAATCCTCTTGTGTTTGAGTCAGCATTCGGCATTTCAGCTCAGTATATTTTATGCGTGAGTTAATTTCCATAATTTATCCCTTTACTGTCTTGGGTGTGCATGGAGGGAGAAAGCTATGAGAAAAGTCAGCAATAGTTCATTCAGTGTCCTTCAAGGGGATTAAATGCATTAGGAAACTAAGTCAGCATCACAGGGTATGGCACAACATAAGTGCTGTAAAACAAAGAGATGCACTGACACTTTTTTGTGATCTTGATATGCCCCCATTTTACTTGTGGATTGAGTGTCAGAGTAAGGCAACTGTATTGGCTGAGGTAACAGTACATCCTCTTAATCTCCAAAGTGCCTGGTTACACAGTAGGGTATTTTGGGAATCCTCTAAATGCCCTTACTACAAAGAAAGGTGCATCACTGGGGTAGACTTGGGAAAATAAAGAAGGCATTTTACCAGACTTAAGATATTTTGTTTTCTATTGGTTCCAACACTGCTGTGCAAATTTCAAGTTGGAGAGCCCTTGGCTTTGTTGCTTGCCCTTCCAGATGACAAAAACAATTGAGGATTCTAGGCCCAAACTGGCTCTTAGAAGGTGGAGGAGTCAGGGTTCTAAGAAGATGTTACTGCTTTGACGAGTGTCGGTCCCCAGTAGGAATGCATGCAGTACTCAACAGTAAATGAACAGGCCAGTAGCAATGTGGACTAATACAGAATATAGTTTTATGTTGTGCCTTTTATACACAATGTAACCAAAAGCACTTTACAAGTTACAGTATTAACAGTTGGCAGTAGTCATTAGGTGTTTACAGAAAGGATACAGGAGTGTTAGGGAGGGCCAGAATAGCTCAGGGGGCTTAAGTGCATAGCTAATAAGCCAGTTAGTTGGTTACTTAGTTAGCCACTTAATTTGTTTTTGCTGACTAGGAAAGGAGGGTTAGAAAATACTTCCAGTTTTCAGCCCGGGTTTGGGTGAACACTGCCAGAGGCTGGCAGTATAGCCTAGAGGTTAGAGCAGTGAGCTGTAGATGAACTTGGTACATCCAGCACCTTGGTTTGATTCCCACAAACTCCACTTGCACACTGTATGACTCTGAGCAAGTCACTTAACCTCTGCAGTGCTCCCAGGTCACCGCTGAAAACAGTGACATATGCCTAGTGTGCTTGATTCAATTAACCAAGAATAATAAAAAAATCATTACTGTACAACCTTACTGGCTAGGTCACCTGCAAACAAAAAACATTACTTTTTCCAGCAGAGATGTTGGCAGTGAAGACAGTGGTGCAGTTCAACAATTCATGGGATAGGCACAAGAGAATCATAGTGCAAAAGAAGGGGAAGGAAGAAAGAGCTGTAGCTCAAGTATGGTCTGCAGGAAAAATACAGGTAGGGAAAAATGGATAGAATGGACGGGCCAAGTGGTCCTTATCTGCCATCAAATTCTAGATTTCTCATCTTGATGGAGGGGGATATAGATGCAAACCACAACTGATATTGAACTTGTTTAATTTGCTGGTGGATTATAAAATATACAAACATAGGAAAATATGAAAGATAGGATAGAAGAAGGCTTGTTGCCCATCAAGACCACCCCAACCCCACATTTTAGTGCTAAAACTTTTTTACATCAGCTTCCTGTAAATACGTATCTAGTATTATATTAAATGTCTAATCTTTCTGAGTTTACTACATTACTAGGAAGAGACTCACATACCCATTCTAGTCTCAGCAAGGGATAATACTTTCTCTTATCCCCCCATTTCCCCTTGTAATTGCCCTGAGCCCTAGTTGCAGTTTTGTTTACTTTTTGATGCAGTCCCAACTACTGATACAATTTTGGTTCTTTTATAAACCCAGGTAGACCAATTACAGCAGATCTCCTCTTATTTAATGGAGAGGAAACTAGGTCAGGACACCAGGCAAATTCTCCTCCTCTTTTCAAAAAGTGCCATGGGATTTATAACATCTACCAGAACAACTACTAGAACAGGCATATGAGACCTTGATTCAAAAACTCATCTGAAAGACAGGGCCCTAGCTGCACAGTGTCAAAAAACACTATCCTGAGGCATCAGTAGAGCTACTTTTTACCAAAGGGTGAAGTACTGCAGAACTAACAAGACCACTTCCTGCTGCACCTGTCACTCACTGAAGGTCTTCTACCATACTACTGACCATGCCAGATCCTGCTTAGCTTTGAGATTGAGGCATATAAATGGCAAAAGAAAAGATTAAACAAAAGTCACACAATTCACAAGCCCTCCTAGGGCACTGTGCCACGATCCCCGTGCAGTACTGCAATTTGCACTGAGATTTTAAACCACCTAAAAAATGTTCAACCTGTTGGGCACAAGTGCCCTATGTTGAGGCACATTCTGCTCCACTTGTTTTAAAAAAAGTAGCACATGTATCCATGTTGTGACACACATTATTGTTAAATAGGGAACCTGACAAAAACTAATCAAAACAATTGAAAATAGCATTCAATGTTTTTTGTATATTTGCTATGATGCAGGCTACATCCAAAATTAAGACCTGAGCCTGCATCATGCCCTTTCAAAATACTGCTCTGGATCTTTAAATGACTTGTTTATGTCTCAGAGGTAGTCGCTATGATGTTTTTCATTTTAAACATTTTCCACATGTGGTGTTGAGCCCAGTACAGTGACTTTTATAAAAAGTGACTGCAGTAGGTAGCAGTTTCATAACTGTATGAGTGTAAATTACTTAAGCTCTTGAGAAACCTACATTTTATTATAAATAATATCCTAAACAGGATCACAAATTAATGGAATAGTTTATATTTTTTTATTTAGAAACATAGAATCTGCTACTAGAAAAGGACCACTTTTTCCACCCAGTCTGTGCAGATGTTCCCTGCTTATTCTGTCTCTGTAGACGCTACCTGTTCTCCAACGAACCTCCCCTCTCCCTACCTATTTTCCAATATTCTCCTATGTCTGTCCCATGCTTGCTTAAAGCCCCAATTGTTTTTGTTTCCATCTCCTCTACTAGCAGATTGTTCCAAGCATACACCACTGTTACAGAGAAGTAGTACAGCATGTCCTCGCATCCCTCTTGAACTTCCCCCTCTTCCAACTTCACTGCATGCCCACTTGTCCTGGTGCACTTCCTCATTTGAAATAGACTCCTCTCCTGTACCATGTTCATCTCTGTAAGGTACTCGTAGTTCTCTATCATGTCCCCAGTCTCCATCCTCTCTTCTAGGATGTACATGCTGAGATCCTTCCATCTCTCCTCATAGAGCTTTTAATGCAATCCCTGCACCATTTTAGTTACCCTCCTCTGAAATGCCTCCACCCTGTCTATGTCCTTCACTGACACAATACTCCAGTCAGGGTCTCACCAATGACCTATACAAAGTAACACCACCTCTGTCCTCCTAGTGGTGATGCCTCTCCTATGGACCCAAGCATCTCACTGTCACTGCCTAGTGCCTTGTCACACTGCCCCGCCACTGTCAGGTTATCAGATATGATAACCCCAAGGTCTCTTTCCTGCTTAGTGACTGCCAGTACCGCTCTCCCCATTTTATACTCAGCTACTGGGTTTCTATACCCTAGATGCATTATTTTGTACTTTCTGGCATTAAACCCCAACTGCCATGCCCTTGGCGACTCCCCAAGTTTTCTATGGTCCCTACTCACTTCCTCCACCACCTCCTGCGTATCTGTCCTATTACAGATTTTGATATAATTTGCAAAAAAAGCATACCTTTCCTTCCAGTGCTTTTGCAATGTCACTTATGAAGCCATTGAAGATGACTGGTCCCAGTACAGAGCCCTGTGATACACTGCTGGTCATCCTACCCTTATTAGGGTGAGTGCAGTTTACCACTATCCTTTGCCACCTATCCATTAACCAGTTTTCACCCATTTTACCACTTTGCATTCCACCCCTTGAGTGCCTGATTTCTTTATCAGTCTTCTATGTGGCACAGTGTCAAAGACCTTGCTGAAGTCCAAGTAGGCCACATCCACGGCTCTTCCTTGATCTATTTCCCTTGTCATCCAGTCAAGGAAAAACAAATCAATCAGATTTGCCTGTCATGATCACTTCCCTGTGATTCCATGCTGCCTTTCATCTTGTAACCCATTGGATTCAAGATACTGCACTAGCCTTTCCTTTAACAGGGTTTCCATTAATTTCCCCACCACTGATGTGAGACTGACCAGCCTATAGTTACTAGCTTCCTCCTTGTTGCCTCTCTTAAGGAGTGGGACTACATCTGCTCTCCTCCATTCCTTTGGAATCACTCCTGTTTCCAGTGAGTTGCTGAATAATGCTCTAAGTGGTGAGCCAAATACCTCCCTGAGTTTCTTTAGCACCACTGGGTGCATCTTGTCAAGTTCTATGGCCTTGCCCACTTTCAAATCTTCAAGTCCCTTCTGTATTCTTTCCTCTGAAAATAAACTTGTGTCTACCTCCCCAAACCCCCAGTGTTCCTGCTGCTCTTTGATAATCTGACCCTCTCTCCCTCCCCTGTGAAGACTGAATAGAAATACCTCTTTAGCATGTCTGCTTTTACCTGATCCTCCTTTGCCCAGTCTCCCTCCGCTGTTCTCCTTATCCTCACAATCCCTCCCCTGATTTCCTCTTTTCACTTACGTACCTGAAGAATGTCTTGTCCACTTATGCCACACCTTTGTCTATCCTTTGCTCTGTGTGTACCTTTGCTCCCCTCACTGCCCTATCTGCTTCTCTCTGTTTAGCCTGGTACACCTTCCTATGCTCATCCCTTTGTGATTCTGTGTGTACCTCTTGATTGCTGCCCTTTTTTCCTTCAACCTCATGTCCACTTCCCTACAATGACATAGTAGTCTTTTTTTCCTCCAACGTTTGCTCACTTTCTTCACACAGAGGTTGGTGGCCTTCACTATGACATCCCTTAACTTTCTCCACTGTTCTTCTGCCCCTCCCTGGCAATCTTTCCCCCTCTAGACAGCCTTATAGGCATAGTCCCATTTCTTTAAAATCTGCTCTCCTAAGGTCCAGGACCCTTGTTGTTCTGTGGTTTCCTCTGCACCCATCTTAATGTTGAACCACACTGTACAGTGATCGCTGGTCCCCAGGGGACAGCCCTCTGTGATATCTCCAGCAATGTCTCTGCTCAGCTCCAGTATTGCCCCATCCCTATTTGGTTCACTGACTAGCTGCCTGAGAGATGATCCCTGCAGGGATTCATGGATGGCCCTGCTCCTAGCTGAAGCTCCAGCTGGAAGGCTCCAATCTACATCTGGTAGACTGATGTCCCTAGCTACAGTAGCTGTATCTCCCTTCTTTATGCCATCCTGCTGATGGTTCCCCTAGTGCTTTATCCAACTCTTCCTCTTGTTCTGGAGGTTTGTATATCACTTTAGTATTGACAGTGGCTCCTGACCCTGTTTCCAAGGTGACCCACAACACCTCCAGCCTTTCCTTTAACTCCTGGTTCTCTGGCACTTCCATAGTCCTGATATCCTCCCTCACATACATAGCAACCCCACCTCCCCTCCTTATCTCTTCTGAACAGTAAGTAGCCTTGTGCGGCCATATCCCAATCAAGGTTTTCAGTGCACCATGACTGAGACATGATCATACCAGGACATAAGTGTGTCCTTCAGCAATATAACATGTGCTTTATTTAAAAATGTTGATTCTGGACACCAGATATCCCAAGGGCATATGTTGGTATTATTAATGTGATGTGATCATGATGAACTATTATTTGATTGCAATTGATTTAAAACTGAGAACCTGCCAAGTATTGAGTATTTAATAATGTCAACTTGGTAATGAGCGACAAGATAATGGACCAACAGAAATTCAACAGCATGTACCTGCTGAATGAACTGAATTGATTTAAGTTAGGAGAGCTTTAAAGTGTGATGCAGAACAAGCATATTCAAGAAGGAATTATTAGAAACTGTAAAAAAGATTCTCTCCTTAAAATGTGAATATAGTTTTTCTGTTGTTTATGAATTATGGTGAGGAGAATTTACTTTAATTATATTGTTTTTGTGTAATAGGCTTTAATCAGAATATATGTGCACTTTCATCTCGGCTCTTATTTTAAGAAAATATCTGTATTCTTTGGAGACGTGATTGTATACTTTTTCATACAATCTCTTGCAGAAGTGACTAACCTGGGCCTGGATGAAGTGACATGTGGGCCATGTAATGTCTCCTATAGTATTTTCCCAGTGACAGGATAAATAAAAAGCAATTGATGAAAATGACTTGAATGGTATTAGCCCTCTATCTTTTGATAATTGTTGCACACAAGTGGTGGAATTCAAGTCTGGGCCTCCAGGTTCACAGCTTGGTAGCCTAAACCCTCTGCAATGCAATAGCATTGTCAGTGGCTCAGCAGGTTGCACACCCACCTCTAAAGCTGGAAGATCAGAAGGTTGTGGGATCTATCCCCACACCAGGCACTTGGGTTAATTCCCAACACTAACACTGTAGTGCAGCATGAGGGAGTTGCTGCACTCCTGAGGTACTGTCTTTCAGATGAGACATTAAACTGAGGTCCCATCTTCCTGTACTGTTGGTTGTTCAGGTGGACATGGCACTTCTCAAAAAGAGTAGGTGAATTTCCCTCGTGCCCTGGCCAAACTTCCCCCATTCACTAAAACAATACCACCAACAGCTTAATCTGGTTCAATTTCAGTTGGTTACCATCTGGATCCCTTCCCCCCCGGTTGCCCCTGAAAAAGGGACTTCTAGTCTCAGTGGGCCTACCCGGTCAACAAAATTCAATAAATAAATAAATGATGCCTTACTATTTAAAGAAAAGTGTTCTAGTGCTTATAGAAAACATCCAAATATCCTGGTTCCAATCCTGCTTAACAGTATTGCTGGCTAACTGCATGACTTTTGACTTGTTTTACTGCTGGTTGCTTCAGTCCTCCTATAACGCATACAGAATTTGTTATAACACAGCATATGCCCTGCCACCTAATGGGGAAATGTAATTAGTCATATTTTTTTATGTATAATACCTTATTAGAAAAAGCATAAATATCAACAGAGCTGAGTTCTAGACTAGAAACTTTTAAAACAACAGAACAACATTTGCCGGAGCAGATAATTCTGCTATAACTGGTTCAACTACTGTATATTTTACTTCTGCCATTTCAGTATTTCTACAGTGAGTAGAATCCAGTACAGCTGTGATGATCTGATGAAAAAGTATGCAGGCAATAGTCATCAGTAGTTACATACTGTAATCAATGTGTTGCAGTCCATTGTATTTTATAACCTTTCAAGTTATAACCTGTAACAATGTGATCAGTTGTACGAACATACGAAAATTGCCAGCAAAAAAAGGCCAACTGGTCTATCGAGTCTGCTTGAGTTTGCAGCTAGCACCCTTATTTTGTAATTTTGATTATTATCTAATGAAGCATTAATAGGCTTTGCCTGTGAGTTCAAGGGTGACTAGGTCATTAGCTGGGGAGAAGCAAACTGTTAAAAATGTGATTAAAGGTACAGTATGGCATTAAAGGGGATGTGAATGGAGCTGAATTAGGTACAGTATGTGTTCATTTTTCTGAAATAGAACAAAAATTCAAAATATTAAGAAATACTAAACAATAAGCCATCCCAGTCATACAGAGGGTTTAGACACTGGATGCCACACCTCTAAGCACAGTGGCACCTGAATTCAGGAGCAGTCTTCAGTCACTGGGGATCAACTGGGTTGGGAGAACTGAGCACTTGATGGATTGCTGTCCCCACCTGGGGAGGGGGCATGCCACACCGCTCCTAGACTACCATCTTGTAGAGGCATGGTGACAGGGCAATGAGCACTGCTTAACTGGGAGTGGCATCAGACAAGTGGTCTGTGCATGCCTCTGCACACATTTGCACCTGTGTCAGTGCATGCTGCCAGCCTGTGGAGAGAAAATGGGAAAGAGAAGCTAGCTTGTGATGCCTGGCTCACTCCTTGGCCTAAATCACCACCTATGCATGACAGCTTCTGTATGTGGTCTATGGCAGGGGAAGATGGAACTCCCCTTCCTGGCCCTGCCACTGCGGGTAATTCATGGGGGATTCATCCTGCCAGTTAGCCCTGGATATATTAGTGTTGGGCTGGGTTGGCTAGGGCTGAGCAGGATGCTGTCGCCTGGGGAGAAACACCTTTATTAAAACAAATAATTAATAATTAAATATATATATATATATATAATATATATATATATATATATATATATATATATATTTTTTTGTACCTCTTTGCTCCATGTCTCCATTTTCTTCCTTAGTCACCAACTAAAACTCCATCCTTCCCCCACCTGCTCCTGTCATCCCCCTCCCTAATGCGACCCTGTTGAAGCCCTTACCATCCCTGTTGTTGGTCATCCTCCTGGGTTCTACCTCAGCCTGTATCAGGCTCCATCCTTTTCTACATCTGCACTGCCTTTCATACCACCTGTTTTGGTCTCTTCTCTTTATTTGCACATCAAGACCACTCATTGTAACTTTGCTTACTCTGTTTAATTTTTATGTGCAATTGTACCTTATTAGATTGTACTCTGTTTATTCTCTGCCTTGTACGAATCATGAATACTCTGTAAGCTTTCATTATTGTATCTGTTATTCCTTCTCCCCTGAGGCAGACCAGGAAATGAGCCTTGGCTCAGTGAGCGGTTATCAATTTTCAAATAAATAAAATAAATAATTGATTAATACTGAGTCATGGCTCAGAAATAAATAATTGAATGATACTGTGTCATAGCTCAATGTGCCTTTCCCAGTTACCAATTTTCAGAAAAATTAAATAAATAAATAGCACTGAATCTTGGCTCCATTTGCCTTTCCCAGTTGCCAATTTTCAAATGCATAAATAAGTAAATACATACAAGATAGCATTTTCTGTGCCATTACCTGCTGACAGGTGCCAACATAATCCTTTCAATTAAAGCCTCCACTCCCTTATCTCATTCTTGCCTGTCCCAAAAAGGTCATTTATCATATGTGAGCCACACTCCTAGCCCCAGATCCAGGATTTGTGGAGACCAGTAGTATTCCAATTCTAGAATAATCAGTGCCCCCTTCCCATTAACCAGCAGCACACTGTTCATAAAGCATATTGTCATGGAATATCAGCAATGCATTTAGGAAGGAGGGAGTAACAGTCTTGCATCATTAATGATGCTAGGCAGATGGATTCAGTTTGCCTAACAACATTAATGAAATTAGACTGCCCCTCCACTCTCCATCCCAGGTGCCAGCTTCTGATGTCACAACTATGTGAAAAATGAACCATATGCTGTGGGTTAGGGAAGGGGGACATGTTAAGTTATATGTAATTTAACTACTATTGACTACCCTTAAAGTCATAGATTGAGGATTAATTATCCCTTTGTTTTTGACTACCTATGTATTTTGCACTTTAGATGTTTGTAATGCTATTTCTGTCTGTAGTCCCCTATGCCCCCATATTGCACCTGGAAATGAGACTCAGCTCAACATGACTTTCCCAGTTACCATTTTGTAAATAAATATATGTAAGCAATAATACCTGACAGGGTGGGCGGTATTGCCCAATACAGCCCACCCTGGAGGGTATTATTGCTCTTAGAAAATGGCCTACCTGTGGCAGTTTGTGTAGGTTTCTACAAAATTAAACATTTTAAATTAAAAAAAAGAGACTGAATTTTAAGTCTTTGGCTTGCAAAGTAGTCCCTTGCTTTCTGTGCCATTCCATCTGTTATTGCCACTCCCCCCTCACAGCACTATTCTGTTGTACTTATGTCTCCCCCATCACCTCCACAGTAGTACATTGATAACAACCAGACAGACACACAAAGCAATATAGCCCCACTTGAAAAAGTGTTTTTTTATTTTTACAATTGGAATTTATGTGATGTTACAGGCGTTACCTCACTTGACCCAACACACTGAACCAGGAAGTGCAGAGCATGGCTGAAATCAGATCAATATCGGGGATCTGGAGTAATGCTACAAAGTAAGAAAAGAAAGAAAATGTCTGCTGATTGTTTATGTGGGTACCAGGTTTCATTGCTGAAGGGACAATATGAGGTGCCCCGTATTTGTATCATTTTCAGTGTTTTTTTTTTCCTCCGGTGGCTCCTGTGGGTAGATGTGGCTGTTAGGCGCGTGGCTTTGCTCCATCAAACCGTCAAACCATGAAGAAGTAGCGTTACAGTGTGAGATGGCAGTGCACTACATTATTATTATTTTTTACATTTAACCACCGGCGCTCCAAAGTTAAGCAGCTGCTTTGTTTCATTTTAATATCTGAGGTGCATGAGACGTGACAGCCTGTTCGAGCTGCTCAGTGGTCAGGTGAGAATGGGAATGTGTATGACATTAGCTAAAAGAAAAAGGAGGTAGCAAAATTATGGACGTTATTGCTGTTGTCACGGGAAGACCGACTGGAGTCGGGAGAGGAACTGCATGAGGGGAAAAAGGTAGTTTCATTTAGTTGGAATATCAAATTTGTCCCATTTATGAGATTTGAGTATGGGTCTGGTTCCATGTTCACGACAAGTGAGACTGAGTGAACGGTGGCAGCGCCAAGGGGTGCAGCAAGCCAAAAAGGGAAAAAAAAAAAAGAAAAAAGATCGACTGTGTTAAAACTAGGAATCAGGTACAGGTTTGTTTTGGTAATGGCATGCTGCTGTCTTTTCTAAGGAGTGAGGTGAGTTGTGTCTGTGTGTGGGTGGAGGGGGGGAGCTCACTCATTCACTCGCTAAGGGATGGAAAAAAAATGGTGGCAATTTGAAAGTATCTGCCCAGTGCTTTAGCCAATGATGAAGCAGGCTGGGCACAATAATACTTAGTTGTGCATGAGGCAGGTTTGGGCTGGGACTTATTATTTGGTGGGCATCTATTGTCTGATAGATGCCCACCTTGCCAGGGCTATCAGCCAATCAGAGCTCGGAGATTTCTTAGCCCATTTTCTAAACATAAATAATTAAATAGTGGAGTGCAAACTTTTGATATATGGGAGTTCGGGGTTGCCACTTTATGAATACTTCAAACAGTGCCACTTTGTGTGGAAAACTTCACAAAAATGTCAAAGATTAAAGTTGGTAATGCCAGTAGAAACTTTGCATAGTGATTCATGAAGGTGAATTTGATCAACTGGCAATATCTTTGCAGATAAAAATAAAACTTTGCAACATCTCTACCTGGGGGTGACACACTCACATCAGCATTCCACTTTAAGGGACACTGTCAACCCCTTTAGGCCTCAAACTGTCTTTAGTTTTAAAAAACATATTTTATGATTGTTAGTATTCTGTAAAATATGCTGAAGTGGCTGGTAGTTTAATTCTGATTCCTTTTTTTCATTTTAAAAGTGGAAACCAGTGGTGCACCCCTTTTCATCGACACCCCGACATGGCGAAACAGGAAAAAAGACCATTATGGCGACACTTGCGGTAATGGTCCTTTTTCTGTGTTTTGCCTTTCCCCAGTGTTCTGCCCCTCCGGACCAACTCCGATCTGAGTTGGAATTCTAAAGTCAGGGGGTGCGGGAAGAGATCCCTCATGGGGTGTGGGGCACAGCCCCCACAGAAAACACCTTGAATAGAAGGCACAATACCTGCGTCGGTATTGTGCCATCACTGTGGGGGAGGTTGACATTGCCGCTTTCAACCAAACTTGGTGCTTCCAGAAACCAGACTGCCCACCATATTGGTGTTACCACATAAAAATGTGTTTATTTATATTCCTTAATCTTCTCCCACGGAATCTTTCCTGAACTTGGGAACACCTCCAATACAGTCTAACCACTCAAGATGCAGTGAGTGCTGAGGAAATTATTGCATTATAAGTGGCTACACTGAATTGGGTTTTTTCTAATGTTCAGGAAGTGAGCAAGAAGAATAGATCAAGGAATTGAAACAAAACAAAGTTGGGTGTAAATACACAATTACTATGCATTTCAGTTGTACTAAGTGAGGAGGCAGATTAAACCATCAGCAACACCAATACATTTTAGATAAGGTAAGCAATAATAAAATGTGGGTTTTCAACCTAAAATAGTATGATGCAAAGATGGTTGACAGTGTCCCTTTATATTTTGAACTGTGGCTCTGTGCTTGCATTTTACATTTACTTGCAATCAACAGAAGACTCCATTTAATTAGAAAACAGATGATACATATATACAGCAATGTTTAGAGTTTATTAGGCAGAGTGGAGCCTAACAGAAGGCAAGCCCACATGGGCATTTCCAGCTATACAGGTGGGTCAGTCTGACCCTGTTTACAGAATAACTGAATGACACCCACTAGTTAAGTTAACAGACAATCCAGTTAAATCCAGCTAGGTTCATCAAACATTGGCTATAAAACTGGATAAATCAGTACCCACTGAAATTCAGATAATGGACTATTTTAGCTAGCATTAAAGTTAATACTCGCAGAGCTGCTCAATGCTACCATAGCCAGCATGAAAGGCAAGCTGATTTCATGCTTGACATATGCTTCATTTGATATAGGAATTGTCATATCTTCTCCATCTCTTGCATGACTTTTACATACTGTAAGCACTGGTAGCAGAAATTTGAAGGAGTAGGCAAACTCAAAGTACCTCCCTTGCCCATTGATCATAAATTTCAAGGAATGTCAGTCCTAACTGTGATGCCATTTCAATTTTGGAGGCTGTATTTCATAAAAGTGTTGATATGATTATGCAGTTTGTACTTCCTAGGCTGAGAAACATTCATCTGTACTCCACTGTGATAAGAAATGTTGAGCTCACTGTCAGATGCAGCTCCCTCATTTGCAACAGTGTAGAAAATGAAAACAATTGGAAGGAGTGAAAATTTATGTGGAATCTTCCAGAGCTCCTTGAATTTGGAAATGTGTCATCTTTCACTGCTCACCAGTATACAATTTACATAGAATACAACTCTCTCTGCTGTAGGCCTGTCTTTGTGGTTCCCATGGGGAAAACAGATGGTGAATTTCCTTAGCCCCAAGGTCAAACTGAGAGAAGAACCCTCCTCATATTTTAGAACACCATATCAGTATTACACATATAAGATGACAAGACTCTGGGAAACTGATTTCTTTCACTTCAAATTAAGAAAAGTGTTAAAACACAGGGCATTTAACATTAGCCCCACATGGCCGTTATAGATAAATGTTCATTTAAAAAAAAAAAAAAACACAGGATTGATTCACCCTAATGCCTACCTAGGGGTAACGGCTTATATAAATAGACTTTTAATGTTTAACATCACTACAATGCTGGGGTTAGAAATAATTAAACAACTTACATGTCTGGAGGCATTTCCTCATGGCTAATGACCAGTTGTATTTTGCCTCAGGCCCTTAACCTAGCAGTCATTAATCCACTACCAAAATATGACAGTTTAACATCCTTATTGCTATCATAAACCACTTGGATTGCTGCTGCAACTGAAATAAATAAAACAATATGAATTCAATAAACAAATATCAGACAAGCACAAACACCATGTTCTGTTTACATGCACTAGCCTAACTTTTGGGATAAGTATCACTAGTGCAGGAAATCCATTTAATCAGATTTATAATAAAAAAGGCATTTGAGAAATAATATGCAATTCATAATATTCGATGCACATACATTTTCCAGTTATTGAAGTTTAAGTATTAGTGTAACATAATTTGAAATGATCACATACTGTAGTTGAAGATCCAGTATAGAGCTAAAAGTATTCTGGCCTGACACTCAAAATGAAACATCAAGTCCACACAGCAGTGATAAAAAACAGTGCTGTCTCATAAACATTCCAAAACATGTGTTTCTCTTATCCTATCTTATTCCAATAATAATTTTGATATCCATGACTTATAAAATGGCAGACAGCAGCAATCTACATACACAGAAACCAGAAGCAATAAAACATTACAAAAAGATGTCCATAACAACCTTGTTCAGAGAGGGGTTTGCCATGCACATTATGACATCATGTGCAGTCACCACACAGTTGATGTTTCAGTCAAACATTCATCAGAGCTGAAGTGTCAGCTGCGTACCTGCACATGACATCATTGTACACACTCCAAACTCCCCTTTGAACAAGGTTGTTATGGGCTCTGGTTTGTAAAGATTTATTACTTCTGGTTTCTCTGTGTGGATTATTGCTGTCCACCAGCTTTCAAGTGGTGCATATTAAAATTAATACTGGAATATGGTAGGACTAGACAAACTAATGTTTTGACTGTTCATGAGAGTGCATTGGATCTTCCCACCACCATGGAGACTTGATGTTTCTCTGGTTTGCATTGCTTCATTACCAGTAGCACTGTACCTGACCATTCCCAGAAAGAGGAGTAAGCCCTGGAATATTTGTTTGGTGTTGTGTGCTGACAGTCATACTGCTCAGATGCTTTTTCATAAGTTCTGCACTGTCTACTAGTCTACATCTGAATGTTCTAAGTCTGTTAGCTTGCACATACTGTTTCATATTGGAACCTAATCCAACTTAATGCAGAGGGTATCTATAGAAAACTTTACAGAAAGCAATGGGAATACAATGTGCCATAAGCTGACCCAGTTGCTCATCAACTACACATCAGTCTGTTATGCGCGAAGTCCAAGTTCATGAAGGATCTCAGATCAGTCACATGATTCAGTTAGCTGAGGGTGGGTATGTTGCCCAGATAATAGTGCTTTGACTTGAGGATGGGTGGAAGTAGATGACGTCGCCCCCTCCCCCAACTGTGGCTGGGTTAATTTTAGTTAGGATAGTTTTGTTTTATTGGAGCATATTATTGAAGAACAACTGACACCATTTCTGCTACATTACAGAATTAGCATAAGCATACCCCCAGTAAATCCCACACCAAAAACTAGATTTCTATGGTACTTCATTTTAAATGCATGAGTTATTTGTAACCCTGATTTCACTACCTGTACAAATAAGCCTGTGTCAGTGAAGAGCTGATGATGATGTCATCTCAGGAATTCACAGTCAGTCAAGTATTTTCTGTCAGCAAGCTTATAGTACCTGTGTCACCAAAGTTCAAAAGATCATGTGCTGTGGTTTTCACAAGTAAAAAAGGCAGCACCATTCAATAAACATTGCTTTAAAAACTATGTGTTTCAGGTTTTGTAACAAAGCTGACAATTTTTTGGGGGTGCCTTTTTGTTGAGGTCCCTTTTTTTCCAGGGTTGCTGGATGCTGGGTCATAGCACACTGTTGTGAGGTTTCTAGACTGAAAAGATTTCTGATGTGATGAAAGGCTGAGACAATTCACACCTGTCATTCAATTGAGGAGATTTCTAAGGATGGCACTTTAAAACAATTATTCCATCTCCTTGTCAGTGGGGTGGGAGAGATAATGCCATTTTGAAACCTTTCTAGGAGTTTCTAATTTAGCCAGCTGAATGTTTTGCCTCTGTCAGGCTGTTTTGACCTACAGTCAGGCTCATCTATGTTCTACTCTAAATTAAGGCGATTATTTTACCAGAGCTAACGTTTTCACCCCTAGTAGGAATTAACACATATAAGGTCCCTATTAAAACTTAATGCAAACCAGACACTGACAAACAGCAGTGATGTTACCAAGATTACAGTACTGGTAGCAATATAACTTCCTAACAGGTACAGCAGAGTAGCATTCCAAATGGCATCAGCCACCTGGAGGCATGCTGACTCAGCATCCAGCAACCCCAGAGCCACTGACTGTAGGTCAAAACAGCCTGACAGGGAGACCACATTGGGCTGTCTAAATTAGAAACTCCTAGTACAGTTTCAAAACAGCATTTCCTCCCCAACCCCCATTGACAAGGAGATGGAATAATTGTTTAAAGTGCCATCCTTAGAAATTGCCTCAATTGACTGATAGTTGTGAATGATCTCAGCCTTTCACTACATCAGAAACTTACTCAGTCTGCTAAACTCACAAAAGTGTGCTATGACCCAGCATCCAGCAACCCTGGAAAAAAAAGGTCGACTCAAAAAGGCACCCCACAAAAAATTGTCAGCTTTGTTACAAAACCTGTTACAAAACAGACTCTTTTCTGCAATAAACTTGAACAAAACCTGAAACACACATAGTTTTTAAAGCAATGTTTATTGAATGGTGCTGCCTTTTTTACTTGTAAGAACCATTGCACATGATCTTTCCAACTTTGGAGAAACATATCATATAAGCTTGTTGACTGGGAGTACTAGACTACGAGTTTTTAGATTACATGAGCAGCAGCTCTTCACTGAAACAGGCTTTCTTGAACAGGTAGTGGAATCAGGGTTACAAAATATCTCATAACTCTAAAATGAAGAAATGCATAAATCTAGTTTTTGTATGAGACTTACTGGTGGTATGCTTATTCTATTTCTGCAATGTATAACTTTTGGCCAGAGTGGTGTCAGTTGCTCTTTAAGTATATTGCAACCTGAAGTTAATGCCTTTTCAAAAGATACAATTTGAAGGCATAAAAGAAAAAAAAACCTCAAATAGGGGTTAGCTGAAACTGATGTGGACTTTGATTGAAGGGCAGAAACTCAACAGTTTCTACTGTAGAAAGCTGTTGTAAATGTTTTGGGGCACTTCAACCCTTCAGCCAAATGAACTCTAAAAAAAAATCTGAAGCTTTCCTGGGTGGCCAGGGCTAGTTCTATGGCCAACTGCCTCCCCAACTCAATCATTTGTGCCCTCCACCCTTTCATTTATAATTAAATAAAAAGTAGTTGCTGGCACTGTGTCATGAACCAACCATGTTTTTTTACAAAATACCCCTATTTTATTCCAATCCCCAGTGCCCAAAATAGGTAAATGTGATAGACAGACCCATTCTTCCTTCAATATATGATTAAGGGGGCTAATAGTATCAAAAGTCCAGGCTAACTCAGTCACCCCTTCAAGCAATGCAAATGCTCAATTTTTGCAATACAGTCTTCTAATTGTATGAACAGGGTGCATGAGAGGGAGAGGGAAGCACAGCCTGTATCATTGTTGATGCCAAGTAGATATGTTTACCTATCATCATTGGTGATAGGCAACTACATCCCCCTCCCTCCTAGTTGCATACCTACTTGTACTTGCAGATCTCAGAATTGCAGAAATGGAGGGAGTGTGGTGTGGTGTGGTGTGGAACAGTAGAAAGATAACTAATATAGCTTGTATATTCAAGGCTACTGGCTCACCAAAACATGGATTAAGGGAAAGGAAGGAATGAATTACTATGAAATACATCTATTTAGGGGACTAGGAAATTGGCTAAGAAGGGGCTAGAGAAGGGGTTTCTTCTAAAAGACATTGTCAGCTCCTGGCACAGTTTCAAGAGCTGACATTTTTTAAATGTGTGTGGAGGAACAGAGCATAGCAATGGAGGCTGGTGAATGACTGGAGTTGAGTTCATACACACCTGTTTGGTTGGCTTTTTCAATACTAATTTTTAGCTGACATTTTTTGGCTAAACTACATAAGTGAACCTGAAGAAATGGCACAGAACTGAAACCAAGTCAGATTTGCCACTTGCCACCTTCACTTTCACTTCCTCTAGCCAATAATAGGAGAGGGGGTGTGCCCGTATTTGGCATATGCTGATGATGTGGCTCTCCTCTCCATGAGCTATATCGGCATGAAAAGAATGTTGAATAAATTCCAGTTAGAATGCAATAAAGCACATCTACAAATTAATTATAACAAATGAAAAGTGATGGCATTTAGGGGAAATAACAGAACATTAAAATACATAGTAAATAATCATAAATTGGAAGTGGAAAAGGAATTTTGCTACTTAGGTCCAGTGGTTACCCAGGAGGGTACACTGAGACATCATATAAAAGAATTAGAAAATAAAGCTAAAAGGTTCATACCAATTATGACCAACTTCTCATATACTGTAAATATGGGGGGTCAATCGATAAAAGGAAACATAAACTTGATAATTGCAAAAATAAGTAGCTGACTGTTATATGGGGTGGAAATATGGGGTGTATAACCTAAAATTAACATAGAACCTTACTTAAACAAGTTCTATAGAAAACTATTGGGATAACCAAATAGTGCACCATCTGCACTGGTGAGGGATGAACTAGGCCAGCTTCTTGTAGAATGTAAGATAAAACAAAGACTAATTGTCTACTGGCTAAAAGTATATGGAATGGGAGAATAGAGGTTCCCTACGTTATGTGCTGAGGAGGCACTAAACTATCTAAAACAAAAAGTGATATTCCCCAGCATACATACCGTTTAAAAAGTCATTAAACCTTATGAATTGTTATCAAGTATTTCAGATAGCCTCAGATATCCATTAAGTCAGATCAAGGTACATATAAGAAATATAGTTAGGGACATCTTCACTCAAAGGGACTTAGATGGTGTGGATGGTGATCCCCTCCTAACCACTCTTTCTATAAAATACCTTGTGGTGACACTTGACCCCCAACTCAACCTGGGGTGTCACATCCTAAATGTTTGCAGAGCTGTAAACTGTAAACTGGGTCTTGCCTACAGGGCACAGAAAAATCGGACCTCTGCCGCTCGCTTGGCGTTGGCCAGAGGTGTGTTGCTCCCTTCACTTAGTTATGGCCTTCTCCTATTAGCTAGCACCTCCAAGGTCTACCTTGCTCAGTGGAACACAACCTACAACATCTGTCACTTTGCCCTGGAAGCCCCATGCCTCACCCATCATTGTAAATTATATGACAAACTGGGCTGGCTTTCCCTGGCCAATCACTTGAATGTTGGGTTAGACTGCTTTGTAGAAAAGGTGCTCAGAACTGGCACCCATCCTGGCCTGGCACAGCTTCTCAAGCTTGCTGAATCCTCCTCCTACTCCCTCAGGTCTCAGGGTCCTGAAGTGCTCAAAGTTCCTTATATTTGTACTCAAATGGGGAATAGGGACTTTGCTACATGTGCTCCGAGGCTATGGAACTCCCTTCCTGACCAGATTCATCCCCCCCCCACTTGAGCCTCTGGAATTCCCTGTGGGAGCACTTGAAACTGGCCTCTGTGTGTGGGTGTCCCAAGCCACCTTAACCAGGTCTCTAAATTGGTCTCACCCAACCCTGGGATACCCCTTGCAGGCTCTAATGATGCTGCCTATTGTCCATTAACTCTGGGAAGCATGTGATTCATTTGTTTATCTACTCAGGAATTATTTGTTTCTGTGGCTCTGATAAAAGGGTCACTCACACACTGTAATTACTGCTACTGCTATTGAATGGTTTAGCCTATTTTATTCTGTATGTATGTGTGTGTGTGTGTATCTGTGTATATATATATATATATATATATATATATATATATATATTACCTATTACTGCTTACTGTAGGCTATCTATGCTCACCTGGCTCTTTTGTTACTCAGTACATTGCCCCTCTTGTTGTTATGTACCCTGTTTAAACCTGTATTTTCACTGTACTCTCTTGGGCGTACCTGAAAATAGGCATATAACTTGTCTAGTGTACCTACCTGGTCAACAAAAGCTAAATAAATAAAATAAATAAATAGAAATGCGTAAGTAGTATAAGGTGTGCAAATGGCTTACAAAAAAACAAAAGAAACCATAAGAAAGAAAGCTACTTATATGAGATCAATAGATCTGGCTACAGAGATCTAATTACACATTATGGATTTGAATGTTTTACCAGTCAATGGAAAACAAATTAGTACAAAAAGAATAGGGAGGGAAACTCGGAACTGTACAGATGTACTGTAAATTAGACTAGGATGATATGAACATATGAACATATGAAGAAGCCAGCAGAAGAAGGCCATTTGGTCCATTAAGTCTGTTCATGTTGCAGGGTCCACAGCTTGACCTACTGTCCCTGCCCCCTCTCCTCGCTTCTCCCATAATCCCTACCCATGACCCTTACCTCCCCCTATATCTGCCCTAGCCTCTCTAAAAGCTGCCCACTGCCTTCAATGAGATTACCTCTTCTGGCAGCGCATTCCAAGTATCCACCACCCTCTCTGTGAAGAAGTGCTTCCTGATCGCCCTCCTAAACCTCCCACCCTCCAGCTTAAGACTGTGCCCCCTCATGTTATGCTTGCCACTCAGCTTGAAGAGACTCTCCTTATCAACCTAATGTATCCCTTTCAAGTACTTGAAGGTCCAAATGATGTCCCTTCTCTCTCTCTCTCACTCTTTCTCTCTCTCCTGTCTTCCAGGGAGTACATGTTCAGTGCCTTCAACCTCTCCTCATATGCCTTACCCTGCTGACCAGTTATCATCTTTGTAGTCCTCCTCTGGACCTTCTCCAGCAGGTTAATGTCTTTTTTGAGGTGTGGACTCCAGTACTAAACTCCATACTCTAGATGCAGCCTTACCAGTGACCTGTACAAGGGCAGTATAACCTCCTCTCTCCTACTGCTGCTCCCCCTTAGATATGTATCCCAGCATCTTGTTTGCCTTTGTTGCTGCTTTCCTGCACTGCATGGAGTGCTTCAGGTCACTAGTGACCATCACTCCCAGGTCCTTCTCCTCCTTTGATGCAGATACTCAGACTCCACCCAGGTAGTACTCTGTCCTAGGATTCTTGGCTTCAATATGAATAACTTTGCATTTCTTAGTATTGAAGCCAAGCTGCCAGATCCTGGACCACCTCCCTAGCTTTTTCAGATCTTCCGGTAAGTCCTGTATCCCTTCAGCTGTGTCCACTCTCCCACAGAGCTTAGTGTCATCCATGAATGGACACATTTTGCCCTTAATGCCATCTCCAATGTCATTGATGAAGACATTGAACAACATTAGCACCAGCACCAAGCCCTGCGTGACCCCACTGGTCACCTGTCTTGTGCCAGATAACTCTCCCCCCACAACCTCCCTCTGGGTTCTGTCCTTCATCCAGTTTTCCACCCATCTGACCATCTTTTCCCCAACCCAAGATCCACCAACTTTCTGATCATCCCTTTTTGGGGCACAGAGTCAAAGGTCTTGCTGAAATCAAGATAGAGGATATCTACCACTTGGCCCCTGTCTACTGTCGTAGTGGCACAGTCAAAGATGCTAATCAGATTTGTTTGACAGGATCTCCACCACATGAACCCATGCTGCCTCACATCCTGGAGACATGCTCCTCTAGATATTCCACCAACCTTTCCTTTAGTATGGTATCCATGAGCTTGCCCACAATGGAGGTCAGACTGACTGGTCTGTAATTCCCTGGGTCATCCCTGGAACCACTTTTGTGATGCAGCAATACATGTGTTGTTCTCCAGTCCTGCGGGTACTATGCCTGTCTCTACACAGACACATCTGGTTACTCTCTGCCCTTTAGATGATAAATACTGAAAATCTCTTTTGGGAGAAATACTGGGATCCCTAGAATATGACCACAGCATTTGGTAAAAATATTTACTAAAAGCTCAAAGAAGAAGAAGAATATTGATCCCTATGGCCTCCTTCCTAAAACTAATCAAGGAGAAAAATTACATCTAAAGCAAAGCAATCTTTATTTCTATAGCACCTTTCTTGAAACCAAGGTGCTTCACAAATAGCAGTAAAAATACATAAATAAATACAGATATATAACTATAAATTAATTAAAATAATCTGGGAAAGCTTTTTTGAAAGAAGTAGGTCTTAAACTCTGACTTAAACCTCTCGACGGTCAGGCATTCTCTCAACCAACGAGGTAAAGAGTTCCACAGGGTAGGGGCCACAAACAAAATAGCAGGTGCACCAGATGTCTTCAGATGTACCCTGGGAACCTCTAGCAATCCCTCATCGGTGGATCAGAGAGGACAGAGGGGGTAGTAGGGAGTCAGGAGTTCTTACAGGCAGCAAGGTCCCAGTTCATGAAGAGCTTTAAAGGTCAAAAGACCGCCCTTAAAGGTGATCTGCCACTGAACAGGCAGCCAGTGCAGTCTGTGCAGCACAGGCATAATATGACTGGACATAGAAGTCCCAGTCAAAAGCCTGGCCACCTTGTTCTGCACTAACTGCAAGCTGCGGATATCAACCCCAGGAAGCCCTAGGTAGAGGGCATTGCAGTAGTCAAAGTGAGAGGTGACGAAGGCGTGGACCAATGTTGCAAGGTCATCCAGAGAAACCAGGTGTTTCACTTGGGTGATGTTCCTCAAATGGTAAAAAGAGGATCTGACAATGGCAGACACCTGAAATTTCAGGGTCAAACAGGCATTACAAAACAACACCCAAGTTACGCACCAGGTTAGAGGTTATGAGCTGGACATCATTGAGCCATATGCCTGATGCTGCCCAGCCCCAAAACCCACCCCAGGACAACCATGATCCATGACCATCACCTCAGTCTTGTCCAGGTTCAGTCTCAGCCAGCTGGTGCTCATCCAGTCCTTCATCTCGGTGAGACAGTTGGTAAATACAGAGGCTGCAGCCCTTTGTTCAGGTAGAAAGGACAGATACAGTTGAGTATCATCTGCATAGCACTGAAAACTCAAACCATATCACCTAATGACATCTCCTAATGGCAGCATATAGACTGCGAACAACATGGCTGCCAATATGGAGCTCTGTGGGACCCCACAGAACAGGGGAAGGGAGTCAGAGGAATAAACTCCAGTGACTACTCTCTGAGACCTGCCCATGAAGAAAGATCAAAACCACTCTAGGACTGTCCATGACAGTCCACAGAGACACCACAGGTGTTCCAGAAGCACCCATGGTCCACTGTGTCAAATGCTGCAGACAGATCGAGAAGGACCATGATGGTACGTGCCTTTTGATCCCTTGCTATTAGGAGATTATTCAATACCCAAACAAGTGCAGTCCTGGTACTATGTCTCTTTCAAAATCCTGACTGGAGAGCATCATAGGCATTTTGGGTCATAAGGTGATCATCCAATTGCATTGAAACCACCTTCTCAATAACCTTCCTGATGAAAGGAAGGTTAGAGACAGGTCTGTAGTTAGCTAGAGAGTCTGGTTCCAAGGAAGATATTTTTAGCAGTGGTCATATGACTGCCTCCTTAACGGGATCTGGAAAGACACCCCTCTCCAGGGACACCCAAACAATTTTAGCTAGGATCAGCAGATAGCATCTACAAAACCCACTAATAGGGGTGTAGGGCCCAGATCCAAACTACAACTGTTTGGGCACAATGTTTGGACAATCAGCACAATGTCCATGAGTTCCAGCTGGCTGAAGTCCACCCAGACAGACTGGGTACTCATCACCTCCCACCAACCTCCACAATCCCTCGTAGTGACAACAGGGCCGATACTAGCCTGGATGACGGCAACCTTATCTGCAAAGGACTGAGCAAACTCCTCTCATTTTGCCTGAGAAAAAGCCCTTCCGGCTGGAGACAGACTGGATTGCACAGTCTATCAACAGTCCGGAAGAGCTGAGTCAGTTGATTCCTTGTTGCAGAAATCTCCCTGGACAGGAATTCTGCCTTCTTACGTGTGATTTCTGATTGATAGCCTTTATAATAATCTATTAATCTAAGCCTGTCAGCATCCAGGCCAGACTAAATAAGGATAATTAAAAATAAATTACTTGATGAAACAAGCATCCTCTGGGATAACTGCTTCAAACATTTATTGAAACATTAATAACTAATGTAGGATGTCTCAGATATAATTATAATGCAGACCCTGCACATGACATTATATAAGATGTGGATAATCAATTGTGTATTGTCTCCCTCTTAAAAGTGTATGTAGATACATTTATACAGTTTTGATATGTAATTTATGTGATTTTATCTGTTGTCATGACTTAAACTAAGTTGAAAAATAAAAAAAAAATTGGTATTGATATATACTATTCCTCAGACAGACTCATATACAGTATAAATTAAATTTACTTAGAAAAAAAGGCTTCAGGAATGGTTCAATAAAAAGAAACAAGCTATTTTCTGTTATCAGCAGCACCTGCCAATGTTGACATTAACCGAACTGTGATGGTGATTGTAAAATCACACATGGACAAGGACAAAATGATGCAGGCTTTGTGTTAGAACTTCTGTCCAGACATATAATCTGACATCCACAGAAACAAAACATAGAAGGAAATACTGTATAAACCTGAAGTCCCCATTTTTACGGCTGTATTGCGTCATGACACTATGCTGACATATTGCTATCAGAAGAAGAGATTTGTGACTGGAATTTCTAATTCACCATTCCTGTGTTGTTACAAAGGAGTGGAATCAAAACACAACTTCCTTCAATTTGTCCATGTCCTGCCCATTCTCCAAAATGTGTTTCCTTCTTCTCCCCTCCCCCTCCCCAGCGCACTTTTTCATTGAAGATGCTCCATGTCTTTCTGTCCTCCTGCACTCAGTAAATATGTAAATACCATGTGCATGCTGATTAACTAAGCACTGTATTTAATTCAGAACATAGACAAACTATTGGTGTAAAGCAGCCTTTTAAAAATAATCACTCACTCAATCCATAGCTTAACACAGCACTAGCATAAGAGGGAGCACAGTCAATCAGACACTGATCATAAGTATAGCATGGCTGGAATGTAAGTACAGCTATTATGTATTATTACAATAAAATAAAAACAGTACATGCTTAGTGAATCATTTGTAAACATAACCCATTTCAATCAATCATCCCTTGTCTGCTCTCTCTGGCTCTCTCTCCCTGACACTGCTTCATTGGAAAGTGAAAACTCCAGAAACAAAAACACTGTTATAAAAAATTGATAGCTTATTCAGTAGCGTTCACATTCTCATCTTGTCTGGCTGTTGGGGAGGGGGTGAAAAGAGTGAGGTTCAGCCAAAAAAATCTGTTTCAACCATCAGTTTCAATTAAGAAAAACGAAAAAGTGTTCACTCGAGCAGCTTCTTCATAATCAAACAATACAAGGCAGACCCTGCTCTGCCTTCTCTAGCTTTCTTTCTTCCTGACACTGCTTGATGCTCAATCCCACTCCCCCCCCCCCACTTTCTTACACTTATTTTAACCCAGCTCATGGTGCTTACTCTCTGGTCTAATGACTTTGAAATGTTAACTCTTGACAGCTGATAAGTACAATTAATAACACAGTATATGAATCAGTGTGCCCTGTCCCCACCTTCTTCTCATAGCAACAGAGCCTTTTTGTCCCCTTCCCCCAACCTTGTCATTGGCAGATCTACTTGCTTTTTCTCTCCACACCCCTGCACACTACATCTAAAAAAAGCTCCTTCCCCTGGCTGGTCTAAAATTAAATGTACTTCTCAATTGTATGTGTTGCCCTCTCCCTGATTTGAGGTGAGGTGTTGACTTAGAGACTCCAAATTGTGCTGGCTACAAAATAATTCAGAGCAGTCTCAAACTTTACTTGCTCTAGTCTCTGTGGCAGCCTCACTCACTCACTCACTCTCTCTCTCACTCACGTAAACTATCAGTTTTTGTTACATAGAAACATAGAAGGTGATGGCAGATAAGAATCACAAGGCCCATCCAGTCTGCCCATTTTTTCTACCTTATGAATGTGCCATAGGCCTTTACTCTGTTAATAGCCTATCTATTCATTCTCATCTGTATTGCTCCCTAATGCCTATTCCATGCCTGTTTGAATTCCTGCACTATATTATTATCCACCACTTCCTGTTCCATGCATTCACCACCCTTTCTGTAAAAAAGAATGTCCTCACATTAACCCTTAATCAGCCTCCCTTAAATCTCATGCTGTGTCCTCTTGTCCTTCTATTTTCTTATATTGAAACATGTTAGATTCTTTAACCTTGTTAATGCCCTTAAGATGATTGAATATTTTGATTATATCACCTCTTTTCCTCCTTTGCTCTAGGGTATACATATTGAGCTCTGTTAATCTGTCCTCATATGTTTTCTGATTCAGTCCCTGCACCATTTTGGTTGCCCTTCTCTGGACTGCCTCCATTTTGTTAATGTCCTTGTGCAGGTGTGGTCTCCAATACTGCAGCCTTACCTACTGCTTTAGTGGTCTGCTTGTATGATTTCAGATCATCTGTGATGATGATGCCCAAGTCTCTTTCTTCCCTTGTGATTGCCAGCAACTCTCCTCCAAACCTATAAGTAACTTCAGGGTTTCTCTCCCCTATGTGCATGATCTTGTACTTCTTTGCATTAAACCCCAGTTGCCACTCTTCTGACTATTTCTCAGTGCTAGCCCCCCCATCCAAGCACTCTGCCTTGGCGCCGAAAAATCTAACTACCTTTTGTCTTACTAAACTGCTCAGATCTAACCCATCCTAACCTCTATGCTATTTAAGACCTGCTCTTTTTTTCTTCTCTCCAGCTGCCTGCCCTTGAACAGGGCTGCTTCAGCTCCCCCACGGTCGGCCGGCACCCAGCCAGCCACCGACCGAGACCAAGACGCCCGCTTGCAGCTCCTTGGAAGGTATGGGACAGTGCAGCCAATTGGAACACGGGTGCTTCCAGCAAACCTGCTCTGATTGGCCAGGACTTTTCTCCTGCTTCAGCCATCTAGCACTTTTTACAAACAGATTTTCGATAGAACTAAGCACATTTCAAATGTGTAATAGAAGTTTTTTTTTTTTTTTAAGTGGCTAGTTTTCCATTAGCAGGTTATACAGAACTGCCACTAGAGGGATTCTTGGTCTTTCTACACAAATCACTGTACTCAATCGTGGGCAATATGGCCTGCATTATCATTCTCAGTATCATTATCATTGCCTTTAAAGTGCTCATTTTTGGACCCCTACTGCACTGCTGACGCTTGCCATTGCAAAGCATTTAACCTGCTGTGCTCTGTCTTTTTTCCTCAGAAGAGGACCCTCGCTAAGTGCCCACAGTCGAGCGCCAGAACCAGTCTCTGCCAGTGGGCAGTCGGCAGCTGCAAGCCGATGCTCGGAACTGCCAGACAGGAGGGACTGCCAGGGAAAGGTACAGCAAAACCGCACTTTTATGCCCACCCACCCTCCCCTTCTGTAGCCTTTCTTATATAGACACCTTCCCGCCAAAACATAAATCACGCCCCCTGCATCTCGTTGTCCTGTAGCCTGCTCTATATCCCCTTGTTAGCTACCAAATCGGCAGACTCCCTTTCTGCTCGCTCATGCTGCCCACACCGTTGAGCCAAAGCTTGACCATTGTTTGCCCTTAAACATCACAGTGAGAAATACATATGCTAGGCACCCCCTATTGTGTTTTTCTATCCTTCTCCCTCTAATTTATATTCCCTTTTTTTAAGCTCTACTCACCAGACAGTAGCTGAATAAGTCATTTACATTAGCAATCTACTGAGGGCACCACGAAAGACATTTGACATAGTACCTTCTGCATACCAGTTATACTTTTCATAATGGGGGGATTTCTCTGGATTCTGCTAGATCTATTACTGTATCCTGAGCACAGTGAAAAAGGATATCTCTCAGAGGATGCCACACAGGGAGATGTATTACATTACTCAACTTACTGCATTACTGCAACAGTCACAAGGGACTGGGTATGTATGTATATATGACCTCCCAATGCTACAACATAACCCATGGAGCAGTTGCCATGGAGGGACTCAGGTGGATTTACTATCTTATGGGACCTTGCTTCAACTCTGTACAGAAAATCATTCAATGCGCCTGTCTGCAAGACTACTAATCAGCGCTCTAACAAGAGGCCAAAGCTCCATATCCGGATGGCAAACAAAGGTATCAGAATAAAAAAATGGCAACGGCAAGAATCTTTAACCTATCTCTTGAGGCAACTATGAAACTATTGATACGATTATTAATATGCTCAGGAAATGTAGAACTTAACCCAGGACCCCCAAAGGTCATCACTGCACCAACAGACTTAGCCAAGATCAAAGGGCTAAGCTTTCTCCATATTAATGTATGCAGTCTGTTAAAGAAGATCACGATGATCCAAGCCTGGGTTAACCATACCCTACCAGATATACTAGTAGTGTCTGAGACGTGGCTCAGGCCTGTCACAGCCAACAAAGACATAAACTTACCTAATTATCAAGTATTCAGAGCTGACCGCCAAACTAGGGGTGGGGGCGTAGCGATATATGTGAAGGACAGCCTATCTGTAACCTGCCTCGACTCATTATCCATGGTAAAGGAATTTGAATGCCTATCCCTCAAAGTGGCCCTCTCCCACACCACATCACTGCAGCTAATCTGCTGCTATAGGCCCCCCTCAGCTGACCTCAAGCTATTATCCCACCTGGGTGACCTAATCAAAAAGGGAACAGAAGAAACTATAATCATAGGAGACCTAAACCCAAACTGGCTCTCAAAGGCAGCTGCACCTTTAATATCATTCTGCGATACACATGGGTTTACACAGCTCATAAATGAATCCACCAGAATCAACAAAAAGAATACAAGCAACAGCACACTATTAGATGTTATACTAGTGAATAAACCTCATCTTTTCTCGTATGTTGGAGTACTATTCAATGACATCAGTGACCACTGCCTTATTGCGGGAATAAGATCAGCATGCAAGCCGTCATCCCCCACCAAGTTCACAATGAGGAGATCAAAGCAAAAATTCAACATTGAGGCATATCTGGAAGAGATAAACCACTCCACATGATGGCAAGAGTTTTACTTAGCAAACACAGTGGCGATGGCGTACGAGGTGCTAAATGACATTATTACAGGTGCCCTTAATATCCATTCTCCAATTTCTAAGGTACGCATCAAAAATAAAACCTGCCGTTGGTTCACTCCTGACCTTAAAGCCACCCTCCTTGACAGAGACAAGTTATGGAAAAAGGCACGAAAAACTAAGATATCAACTGATTGGGAACTGTTCAAAAAAGCCAGGAATATCTGTACCAAGAAAGTACAAGATTCTAAGGCTGCTTATTATATGTCTGAACTAGAATCCTCCTGCCACAATCCTGCCAAGTTCTGGAACACCATAAAAGACATAACAGGATACGATCCAAGTAACACACTCCCAGCCAAAATACACAATGACAAGGGAACCATCTCTGATAAACTGGAAGTCCTGGAATCATTCAACAATCACTTTACAACCGCTGGTCTAGCATTCGACACCTCTCCGGCTAACCAAATGCGCTCCCAGTTAGGTATCAAGAACACTGAAGCACGGGTAATGGAGTCCACCTTCTCCTTCATACCAGCCACCCTGAAGCAGGTGAAAGAATTAATATCACAGCTGGACACCAAAAAAAAGTGCAGGTGCAGACTCCCTTGATCTCTATTTTTTAAAAATTGCCATACACTTATTAGCAGTGCCAATAACACACCTATTTAACCTCTCACGACAACTAGGATCTATTCCATCGATCTGGAAAACAGCCCAAGTTATCCCGCTACTGAAAGCAGGGGACCCCATGGACCTCAACAACTACAGGCCAATCTCTATCTTCCCTGTGCTATCCAAGCTGCTAGAAAAAATCATAAGCACCCAACTGAGAGGATATCTTGAAAAGGCTAATTGTTTAAATCCAGTGCAATCTGGGTT
The DNA here is from genome assembly GCA_016271365.2 of Neoceratodus forsteri. Classification (NCBI taxonomy): domain Eukaryota; kingdom Metazoa; phylum Chordata; order Ceratodontiformes; family Ceratodontidae; genus Neoceratodus; species Neoceratodus forsteri. The sequence continues at coordinate 846,266,114 of CM057449.1, read as the reverse complement.
TAGAACCAACCACAGCACCATCACAGCCCTGTCTAAAGTAACCAATGATTGGCAACTCAAACTGGACAAAAAAAATTGTGCCTGTGCTGTATTTTTAGACCTGAATAAGGCATTCGATATAAAGTCGACCATGAACTGCTCCTCTCCTCCCTGAAATCCATAGGACTTGACTCAACCTCCATTAGATGGTTTAATAACTATCTCACGGGAAGGACCCAGCAGGTGAAGGCTGAAGGAGACCTATCACCACTCAAATCTCTCCAAAGAGGAGTTCCCCAAGGATCCATCCTCGGCCCAATCCTATTTGCCATCTATATCAATAGCATCGACTATAACCTCACCAAAGCCACTGTATACCTGTTTGCAGATGATACAGTATTGTATGTCACCCCTCTCCTGTAACAGCATGCATAGAGCTACAAGCAGAATTCAACCTATTACAACACCAACTACTGGAAAAAAAACTCCTGCTAAATGCAAAAAAAAAAACAAAGGCAATGTTTTTCTCCCCCCAAACACATGCCGGACACTCCTTCCCAAACAATCTCCCCCACATATCCACTGTCCTTGGTGAAAATCTTGAATATGTTACAAAATTCAAATATCTGGGGGTCTGGGTAGACAGTAGACTCGACTACTTAGATCATCTGGAAGATCTGCTAAAAAAACTGCATCAGAGGCTTGGGCTCTATTACAGAATAAAGCACTTTCTCACAAGTGATTCTAAAAAGGAGCTGGTCCAGGCCACATTTCTATCAGTATTAGATTATGCAGATTTCCTATATGGTCATTGCCCCAACTCATATCTGAGCAAACTGGACACACTTTACCATAGAGCCTTGAGGTTTATTACAGATATTCCTTTCAGCACTCACCACTACTCGCTTTATGCTGCAGTTGGATGGACCTCGCTCCAATTTAGAAGAGACAGGAATGCCACACTATGGACTTATAGAGTGATATCAAAGATGCTACCAAATTATGTCTCAGACTGCTTCACACAAATCACATCAAGTAAATATGCCCTAAGAAGTCTAAACTTCATCATGCTTAAAGTGCCCAAATTCAATTTCTGATATGGTAGATCTGCTATCAGCTATGTCTTATCTGCCTTATGGAATACTGATGCAGAAGACCCTGAAAGTGAACAGATACATCTCATTTACATCCTTTAAATATCTGTATTTGAGGCTTATCAAAAAAAAAATGTAATTGTTTCCACAAACAGTAGAGTATTCCTAATCTTATCCATCTCCCTCCCCAGATAGCCAACTCACGGAAGGTATCCACCTTTAGTAAGAGTCACCACCCCTCACACTCTATGCACCCCTCCTTTCCATCTGCCTCACCTCAATCCCTTGTCATATATCACAGCCCTATACCCCTGTTATACAAACCCCCCAGTGCCACCCTCTTGCCTTCTTCATAAGGCCCACAGTTTATCCGTTCCACAGTATAGGCCCCCACCATCTTTCTCCTCCCCACCAGCCAGGCACACCACTTCCCGCTCTCCTTCCCCTCACCCCTTATTACCACTACACCTGAATTTAATGTATATTCTGATTAGAATGTATCCTTAGACTGTCTGTATACTGAATATTCTATGTAGTATCCTAGAGTGTGTGTATATTGAATATTTTTTATGTATGTATGTAAATTGAACCTTGACCTTACCAGGTCCATCTTGCAAATGAGTTGTGCTCAACGATGTTCGCCTGGATAAATACAGATTTGATTGATTGATTGATTGATTGATTTTGCAAGTTTATCCAGATCTCTTCTTATTCTGCCCACCCCATCTGGGTCATCTACTCTTTTGCAGATCTTGATGTCATCTGCAAACAGACAAATCTTACCCTCCAGTCCATCTGCAATGTCACTGATCAAGATATTGAAGAGGTCCGGCCCCAGGACTGATCCCTGAGATACCCCACTTGTGACTTGCATCTCTTCTGGCTGTATACCATTTGCCACCATTCTTTATTTTCTGTCTGTGAACCACTTTGGTACCCAGTTGACCAACCTCTGACCCAGCCCAAGCCTACAAAGCTTATTAATCAATCTTCTATGTGGAACAGTATCAAAAGCTTTGTCGAAGTCAAGGTAGGCAACATCAACTGCACCCCCTTGGTCCAGCACTCTGGTTACCCAGTCAAAGAAATCTATGAGATTAGTTTGACAGGACCTTCCTTTTGTAAACCCATGCTGTCTTGAACCCTGTGCTCCTATGGATTCCAGATGTTGCACTATCCTTTCCTTAAGGAGTGCCTCCATAATCTTGCCCACTACTATTGTTGGCTGTTCGTCTCAACTAATAGTTACTTTGTATGGTAACATAATTTCTAATATAAATTTATTATTTTCATTGCAACATCAATTTGAAAATGTCCGTTTATTACTCTGTTCAAATAGACTCATGATTATGAAGATCGTACAGCTGACTTGGTGTTTTGAGAGGCTGGCAACTTAGCAACTATAGTATATTGTTTACATTTTATCATTTTCCTTGGAATAACTAAATTCATAAACAGTCTTAATGGTCTAATATGGTAAAGAGTGTTAAAAGTCCATATCTGTAAGTGTCACTTTGATGAACTTTTGTTTCTTTCTGTGACCCTCTGCAATACAATTTATGTGAAAGCCTGATCTGTCATAATTAGTGACATTGGATTGACAGCTCTCTGTTAGGTTGTAGTGCTGTCACTAGAGCAATTAGCAGCTCTTTATATTGTCACCCACTGTTCTTTCTCTCTCTCTCTCTGTCTGTCTCTCTCTCTCTCTCTCTCTCACTCTCTTGAGCAATAGCATCATATAATCGGGATTTAGTTTAACTTGGCTATTGGAACAGACCAGACTAACACCAACAGTCAGTGATTTCCCATTTCAAAGGAAAAAACTGAATAGCAATTGCAGTGAAACAAGAAAAAACTGAGATGAATTAAACAAGACAAGCCACCACCAGAAAAAAAAATGTTCATTTGAGTGTTCACAGGCTGTAAACCCAGTCGTTAATCAAGCAACTTTATTTTATGTTTAAATCATCAAGCAGAACATAAATAAAAAATATATAGCACTGACTTAAATACACTTATAACAAATGACAGTATTTTAGGTAAAACAATCAGAATCCAAATTCTGTACAGCACTGTTGCAACAGTTGTATCAAACCAATTCAGATACACAGCATATAAGTCAGTGTCAGTGGCTCAGCAGGTAGCACACTTGCCTCTGAGGCTGGGAGATCAGAAGGCTGTGGGTTGTACCCCACACCAGGCACTTGGGTTAATATCACAACACTGACACTGCAGTGCAGCATGAGGGGGATGCTTCACTCCTGAGGTGCTGTCTTTCAGAGGAGATGTTAAACTGAGGTCCCATCTGCCTGTTCTGGTGGTAGCTCAGGTGGATTTTTTATTGCAATAACATCAAAACACATAAAATATAAAGCAGTAGAAATGTACAAAAAAGGAAACCAAGGGGTTACAAATCAAAAAAATCGAATACAAATCAAGAATTAATTTCAAACTGGAGTGCATAATAGTAAAAGAAAAGGAAAAGAAAAAGAAAGAAACAAGGAAAACTCAAGGAAAAAAAACAATCATACATAGAAACTTAAGACGTAAATAGGTATTACATCATACCTAAAGAAACTTACAGACCTTCATTTATGTTTAATAAAGACACTAAAACCCCTTCCACCACAAAAAAAAACTTCTGTAAGGAATTTTTTGACAAGATCATCCTCATACATCTTGACCATAGCTTGAGAAACTAAAACACGAACTGTATCATATGGCATTATCCTTTGGTGAAGGACCATTGGCACTGACTTTGCCACGAATAATATTTAAGACAACATAAGAACACCAATAAGGTGTCCGGGTAATACAAGGAACTTAATGCAGAAAACTGGCCTAAAACAAGCAAATCATATGTCATCTGAGTCAACCACAGCGTATTCCAGCATTGAGCAAGATAAGGCCATAATGGTCTAACAAAGGAACAATGAAAAACATAATGGTCAATAGTTTCTTCCAGGTTAATACAATCCATATATGGACAATTTCATTCCTCCAGCATCTTATGTTTGGCATTTCCTTGGACATTTATCTTCCCATACACAGAGGGTGACAAATGCTCCCACATGTGGGGAGGAATCCTCGGGTTAAGCAACTGGAACAGCACAAATGTATTATATTGGGGAAACAATTCTTAAAAGGAGTTCTGTGGGTGAGACCATGGCCATAACAGCAAAATAAAGTTGCTGGCCTGAACTTTGTAAAATTAATTGTTTTGAAATACCCCATTTATATAATTTAGATTGCAGCTGGCTGAAAAAAGTCTGGAATATGTAAATAGGGAGATAACTTGGGATGGGTTATTCTCCAAGTCTATAAATATCTAGACAGGGTAAGTCGAATCCAATCACTATGAGGTTCCTATAAAGGAACTAATCCACTTTTAGCCAGCTGTGATAGGAATATCATATGGAAAAACACCACAGGATCAATCATAGCAAGACCACCCTTTGCCCTGGGGAGGTAGGTAAAACACAGCTTAATGGGGTTTAATTTGTTGCCCCAGAGCATCTGAAAGAAAAGTCTATATAATTTAACATCTAAATGTGTGTGGGGGGGTTAAATCATGGCAACATAAAGTAAAATGGGGATAAGAAAATGTTTAATAACCTGAACTCATATAAGTTTGCACATCTTCCAGTGTTTTCATCAACCAACTCTGGAGTCTACCTTTTGCAGACTATTCTCCCAGTTCTCTGTCAAATTGTTGTGTAGGGTATCTTGCTGACAGGAAGGCACTCATCGCAGTGGTGGGTCAGAGCTCTTAGCTGATTGTTTTGTGAGGGCACAGTTTAGGCCCCAACCCCTTTCCACTCCTCACCCCACCCACCCCTGGAAATAGTTCCTTTAAACCTGGGGTTCTGACATCATTTCCTCAAGAGTGCAAGGTGCATATCACTGTCATATCCTCTCTAGCACACTGCACTGACAATATAAGCATACACACTGTATAATACATATATATATATATATTTCTATATAACAAACCAATCACACACACAAACACACACAAATAACTGAAAAAAAGTAGATAAACATGTGGGGAGTAGTGCAATATAATGGCTGTGGGGCAGCAGTCTTCTGGGAGTCTTTCTGGAGGCTGAGATGCTGCCCTATTTGCAGACAACTCTCTACCCTGAGGGAGGAAGTTGCCCATCTTCAGGCCACACTGGACAGTAGTAAGGGAACCTTCCCCCGGGCCACACTGGATGGTAGGAAGGGAACCTCCCCCATCCAGGGAGCACCAGAGCCACCACCACTACCTCAGAGGTTGCGAAGAAAGCACAGTAGCTGGACCACAGTGGGCTCAGAGAGGGTGATGATGGTAGAACAGAGGCACACCCAGTCAGTTGTTCCACTCCACAATCCATACACCATTCTGGGGGAGCATAGCTCCCCTATGGATGCACCTGCAGAGGAGACTAAGGACGCTGAGGACAACTATCACAAGGGAGGCCCACAGAAAGGAGGCAGAGGACACCACAAGGAAAGAAAGCAGCTCCTGGTGGGGGACTCAATTATTAGGGGGATAGAACTGGGGGGAGCAGGGAAAACTGAAGTAAGGTGCCTGCCTGGTGCCATGGCTTGGAGGGACAGGAAGCGCATCCTCAGGATCACGAGACCAGCTGTACGGGAGTCTGAGCTGGATGTCATTGTCCACCTAAGGACAAATGACTTGGCTCAACATGAGATTAGAGCAGTTCAGAAGGACTTTGTAGAACTGGGGAGGGGCCTAAGACAAGTAGCACACACAGTATCGTTCTCAGAGGTGCTGCCTGTCAATGGCATGAGTGAGGTGAGGGTACTTTGCACCATGCAGTTTAATGAATGGTTGAAAAAATGGTGTGGAGAACAGGGGTTTGGCTTCATTGGGGACTGGGGTTCCTGGAGGGACACCAGCATATACTGGCAGGATGGTCTGCATCTGTCCAGGAAGGGAACACGTCTTTTGAGCAATAGGTTTAAATGCTTCATTGGCAAGCTTTTAAACTAGTCAAGGGGGGAGGCACTGATAAGCAGCAGGAAAATCCCAGCCTCTCCCTACAAAACAGGGTACTAAATCAGAAAAAGACCGAAGTAGAAAGGACAGTGGGGGATGCTGCAACAGAAGGTAAAGCCATCAAAAAATGGAGAGCAATGAGTACCAATGCTCATAGTCTGAGTAACAAGCTTCCTGAATTAGTGGCCTTGATGGAGGAGGAACATCTGATATCATGGCAGTCACAGAAACATGGTACACACAAACCATGACTGGGACATAAACATACCAGGATACACTATCTACAGGAGGGACAGGAGGTAAAAGAGGAGTAGGAGTAGCTCTTTACATAAGGGAAGGAATCAAAGCAACAGAACAAAAGGGAAAACAGGGAGGAGAAGAAGCACTGTGGGTAAATTTGGAGACCGCAATGGAACCAAAACCAGCACAGGGTTAGAGCACTGACTTCCTCTCAGGGGGAGGAAATGGACGAGGAAATGATAGAAAGTATACTTAGAATAGCAGAAAAAGGGGAGATAATGCTGATGGGTGATCTGAATATGCCAGATGTTAACTGGAGTGCAGTTGCAGCAGCCACTTCGAAGAGTGGGGTTATTCTAGATGCCCTACAGGGGGAATGCCTTAGACAACTAGTATTGGAGCCCACTCAAGAGGGAGCAATCTTAGACCTGGTACTCTCAAATGGAGATGAAGAGAGGATCACAGATTTAGAAGTGGGTAGCCATCTGGGAACTAGCGACCATCGAACAGTATGGTTCACAATAAACACAGCAATAGAGTCAAGTCATACAGAGGCAAAAGTACTGGACTTTAGGAGGGCTGACTTTGCCAAAATGGGTGAGTGCCTAAGGAATGCACTAGCAAATGGGCAGGAAAGAGGGGTGGAAGAACAATGGGGAATAATAAAACCTGCCATCACAGAGGTAACAAGCCTTTGTGTGAAGCAAATAAACAAAATGAAATGATGTAAGAAACCACTGTGGTTCTCAAAGGAAGTGGCAGTGAAGGTTCAAGAGAAAAAGAAAGCATTCAGGAAGTACAAGGAATCACAGAAGAAGCAGGACAGAGAACTGTATCAGTTAAAGCAAAAGGAAGCTGGGAAGGCAGTCAGAACAGCAAAGGCCCAAACCGAGGAAAAGATAGCCAACTCGGTTAAAAAGGGGGATAAAACCTTTTATAGGTACATCAGGGAGCAAAGGAAGACCAAGGGAGGGATAGTGAGGCTTAATAAAGGTGAGGGAGGGTGGGCAGAGACTGACTGTGAAAAGGCAGAGATACTAAACAAATATTTTTGCTCAGTATTTACAAAGGAAGAGGGGGAGGTACCTAAAACAAACAGTAGAAACACTCTGGATACAGAAGTTGATACCAGCCCATTTACAGAAGAAAGGGTTCTAAAATAACTCTTAAAACTGAAGGTGGACAAAGAAATGGGGCCTGATGGGATTCATCCCAGAATTCTAAAAGAACTAAGGGTAGAACTAGTGACACCACTGACTACCCTCTTTAACAAATCATGGGAGGATGGGGTGGTACCCGAGGACTGAGGAGGGGCAGATGTGATTCCCCTCACAAAAGTGGGAGCAAGGCAGAAGCAGGAAACTACAGACCTGTTAGTTTAACCTCAGTGGTAGGGAAATGATGGAATCACTTCTGAAGGAAAAATTGTCGATTATCTAGAGGCCAGAGGGACACAGGACCCAAGGCAGTATGGATTCACAGTGGGAAGGTCATTGCAGACGAATCTGATAGATTTCTTTGACTGGGTGACCAAAGTAGTAGATCAGGGAGGGGCTGTGGACATGGCCTATCTAGACTTTAGCAAGGCATTTGACACAGTCCCACACAAAAGATTAATATACAAGTTAGCCAGGCTGGGAGTGGGTCCCAAGATGACAGCCTGGGTAAAGAATTGGCTGGAGAATAGGACACAGAGAGTAATAGTAAATGGAGTCCACTCTGAAGAAAGGGGTTACTAATGGTACCGCAAGGTTCAGAGATCAGTCCTTCAATGTCTTTATAAGCAACATTGCAGAGGGACTGGAAGGAAAGTATGTCTTTTGCAGATGACACAATGATCTGCAACAGAGTTGATGCACAAGGTGGGGTGGAAAGGATGAGAAGGGACTTGCAAGGTTAGAGGAATGGTCAAATGTATGCAGCTTAGATTCAATGCTAAGAAGTGCAAGTAATGCACCTGGAAACAAAACCCAGGGAAGAGTACACAATGGGGGTGAGATACTAACAACAACAAAATGGAAAGGGACCTGGGGTAGTCATATCAGATGACCTAAAGGTGGGCAAGCAATGTGAGAGGGCAGCAAGAGGGTTGGGTAGATACTGGGATGCATAGGGAGAGGCATCACCAGTAGAAAACAGGAAGTTAATATCCCTCTGTACAGACAGCTGGTCAGACCCCATCTGGAGTATTATGCAGTTCTGACACCCAGTCTCCACAAAGACATAGACAGGATGGAAGCTGTCCAGAGGAGGGCACTAAAATGGTGCAGGGTCTGCACCGGAAGACATATGAGGAGAGACTTAAGGAGCTTAATATGTATAGCCTCGAGGAAAGGAGGGAGAGGGGACATGATAGAAACTTTCAAGTACCTCAAGGGAATCAACAAAGTCCAAGAGGGTAGCATCTTTCAAAACAAGAGGTGTGCAAGAACAAGGGGGCAGAATTTGAAGATAGAGGGGGGTTGGCTCAGAGGTAATTTAAGGAAGTATTTTTTCACAGAGAGGGTTGTGGATGCATGGAACGGCCTTCCGAAGGAGGTTGTGGAGTCAAAAACAGTGGTGGAATTCATGCATGCATGGGGCAGTCATAAGGCAATTCTAGGGAGTGGGGGCAGAAAGAAGTAGGCTGCTGGTTAACTGGGATCTGCAGCCTATCCATTAGGTAGGGAAATGGGCAGACTGGGTGGGCCAAGCAGTCCTTATCTGCCGTCAAATTCTATGTTTCTATGTTTCTCTAAAGCCAAATTTTGGGGCCCAAAGGTTATCCACCAAATTTTAATGGGGTCCGAAGAAAAGGTAATACCTTCTATGATTAAGGGTGGAATGGCCCTGGAGCCAAATGCCTATAAATAAACCCTTACTTTGAACTACATTCAGTCTGGAGTTAGATACAAGAGAATAATCTATTATATCACTAAGAATACAAGGCAAATGGGCAGAGTCTGAGAAAAAACACAGACATCATCAGCATAAGCCTGAACCCGTAACTCACTACCAGAGCCAGCTACTATAATACCTGACCAGGTAGGAGAGAGGATTAGTTTCCTTAACAGGGGATCCAAAGTAAAAATGTATAAAAGTGGACTAAGGGGGCACCCTTGACGAACTCCTGTAGAAACTGAAAACCCATCAGTAATTTGTTGTCTTATGACTGGATGAAATATAGTAGAAGAATACATCAATCAGAGGTAATCAATGAGGTCATCAGGGACACCATAAACTTTTTACGAGTGAGAAACAAATAAGGGGGACATACCCTATCGAAAGCTTTTTCCTGGTCTAGGGAAAGGTTGTAGCCCGAGGAACCATTTAAGGACAGATAATCATTCAGGTCCCTTATCACCATAAGGGCATACAGAATTTTCCAAGAGGGGAAGGCCACAAAACTGATGGGGGGAAATATCCTGGGAAGAATAACATTTCAACCAATTATCTAAGATTTTTTTTTATTTATTAAATTCTAGAATTACAAATATCTTTGAGCAGAAACTGCTCATTTACAAAGGTTCCACATCAGAGGATGAGGGCCAACATACATACAAAGGTAGTAAAAGAATTCACAATAAACCCAAAATTATACAGTTACAGTATACTTTGAGGTAATATGCATACAGCGAGCAGCTTGAGTAGGCAGCCGGCTGAGATAACAATAAGAGACAGAGGGCATAAGAAGCAAATAAGAATGTAGGTGTGAGACGGAGTGGCGGGAGAGGAAGTAGGCAGGCTAATGGGCCACTGTCAGTAGGTGGGTGGGGGAAAATGTCTTGTACCAGTGGACAAGGGAAGTAGGAAAGGGGTCACGAGGAAGGCCAGGTACCAGAGAGAATGTAAGTAGGGAAAGGGCGGGCTGTGGGATACGAGTGAGCTGGGAGGTGTTTAGACTCTATTCAGAGAAACAGTCACATAGAGTGGAAGAGGTGAGGTAAAGTCTGAGATTCCTTTTAAAGGGTCCAAGTGTAGCAAAGGAAAATGCTTCTTTTTTGAGGGAATTGAACCATAGAGGAGCTCTATAGATAAAGGACCACTGACCCATGGAGGTACAACATCTGGGAACCTGAAAGGTTAGAGATTGGTCACTGCACGTTTGCTGAGTGCCACTGAAGGTAGTAAGGAGTGTGATAACACCAGGTGGCATGAGTCCAAGGAGAATCTTTTTGGTAAGTAAGCAGGTCTGGTATTGTATTCTGCTGAGTCGGGGTAGCCAGCCGGTTTGTGCATAGAGGTCACAGCTGTGTGTCTGTCGGGCTGCACCTGTTAATAGTCTGCAGGCTTTGCTGAGAGAAACTGAGATCGTGAGGAGAGCACTTGTTGAGGCAGAGCCGTAGATGGCAAGGCCGTAGTCAATGATAGATGTGACAGAGCTGTAGATGGCTAGTTTAAGGGCATCTGCAGGCATACAGTGCTTCTGTTTGTGTAGCAGTCCAATCCATATATTGGCGGCCTTGGCAACAGTGTCAATATGCCGAGTGTAGGAGAGGGTACTATCCAGCATGATACCAAGGTACTTGAACTACTTGACATGTTCGAGTAGGTTCCCAGTGTGGTTCTTGACGGTGAGGGACAGAGAATCGTGTCTGCTCCGTGGGTTACAGAAAGACATGGCTTTGGTCTTGCTGTGGTTCAGGACAAGTTTACGAGAGTGGAACCAGTCTTCAATGCGCTTGAAGTCAAGCTGTAGCTGGGACTCAAGGACTGTAATGTCATGGTGGCTGGAAAACAGGACTGCATCGTCCGCGTATAGTAATATTTTTTGGTGGTAGACACTAGGGAGACTGTTCATGAAGAAGGAGAAGAGTAAAGGGCCCAGAAATGACCCTTGGGGGACTCTGGAGACGACTGGTTTTTCATCCGATGAGATCCCTGCTATCCTCACACGTTGGATCCGATTATCCAGGTAACTGGTAAACTGTGGAAGGGCATCACTGGAGATCCCAATGGAAGACAGTTGCCTGAGCAGTAGGGGGTGATTAACTGTGTTGAAGGCCTTGGTCAGGTCTATAAATACTGCCCCCCCGATTTGTGCCAAAATGTTATAATCAGAATTTAAAATAGTAATAGGTAAAAGGGACTTATCTCCAGATTTAAATAGAAGAATTAATAAGCCTTCCAAAGAGGTAGGATGTATTGTCTGGGAAGTGAAAAAATAATCAAAATCTAATGACAAACATACAGCAAGTTCACTGGAAAAGGATTTATAAAATTCAAAAGGCAGGCCGTCAGTTCTTGGGGAAACACCATTTTTTTTGATACTTAATAACTAATTCTATTTCTTCCTCCCCAATTGGGTCATGTAGGTGGGGGTATCCAAAAAAGTATAGGGGGGTCAAGTGAATCCAAAAAAGAGCAGATAGATTCCAAAGAAGGTGGGGTATGTGGTACATGAGAAAGAAGAAATCCTTCAATAGTGTGATGTATAGCCTTGATAGAATTAACAGTACACCCATCCTGATTCACCAGGGAGTCCATCATAACATTATGCCGTAAAGTTTTACAGGCTGCAAAAGAGTCGCCAACAGGGGAGGTCTGTGTCCCATTCTGCAGTACAGCCTGTAAAGTACGAGCTCTATCATACTGAAAGGATTGATTTCTTTTTTCAAATTCTGGATTTGGGATGAATGGTCATATTTATTTGTATTAGCCCAAGTAAATAGGATAAACAGTTGTTGCCGCAATGAAATATATTTAAAAAATTTATCATTAGCTGACTTTTTCCCAAACATCTGGATCCAGGATTTAAAGTCAGTCTTTGAATCAAGCCACCATTCCCCAAAGTCAGAATATAGAAGACAGACTGAACATCTAACAGCAATTAACCCCAGGATTCCCTGCCAAACAACAGGGTCAGTAAGTACAGAGGTGTTCAGCCTCCATCTGTTTGATCGAAAAGAAAATTCTGGGGGCTCGTCAACAATGATTAACAAAACCAGGTGATCTGAAAATCCGGTTGGCTGAATATGGAAGGAAAAAGGAGGCAAAGTATTAGAAACAAACATGTGATCAATAGAGGAAGAGAGTTTATTCCTCATATATGTAAAACTAGGCCCTGACTGCTGGAATGTACTGCAGTTTATCAGATCAGCAGAATTAATAACTTGGAAAAGAGCATTTGTGTCACAATACACCTTCTTTTCTGAGGAGGTCCACCTTGATTTAAAAGGCAGTTGAAATCATTACAGAAAAAAATGTAATGAGATGTAATCAAATATGGTGGAACCAACTGGAAAACAGACACCCTCTTTGACTTTGATTGTGGGCCATTGATATTAATAAGGCAACAAGCCATTTTGTTCCAAACTCCATCCAATAGCAAAATCCTACCAGGACAGAGATCCACTAATGTATGAAGGGAAAAAGAACACCCATTAAATAAAAATCCCACCCCATCTGCACTGTCTAGACCAAAAGACCAGCAGGAAGGGCCGCACAACCACTTCCCCTGGAAGGATCTTATCTGGTCACAGGAAAACATCCATATCTCCTGAAGAAAACAAAAATAGAACCCTGATGTATGAGTAAAGTCAAATATAGCCTGATGTTTCATAGGGTTCAATAAGCTATGAATATTAACAGATCCCACTTTCAAGGGGGACTCAGCTCTTTTATTCCTCTTTTTTTCCCCTCTATACCAACCAATTCAAAAAGCTGAGAGACAGGGACAGAGTCAGGAGGCAAGGTGGCAGACTTTTCTTGATCCATATCTGAATTCCCATCCTCAGAGGCAAGAACCTCGGAGGGATTCAGAGACTCAATTGAGCCCTGAAGGGAGCCAGGTTTGAAGGGGAGTTTCCTAGAAGAATGTCTAGGGAGGATTACTTTACCTACAACAGGAGGCACCATAGGGTTGGGGTACATATAACAAACTGGAAGCATGGAGAAAGTTCCAGTAAGCTCCACCCCAAGGGGGGAAGGGAGGGGATCAGGGATAGCATCACCACCAATGGATACGTCAGCGGGGGGGCACAGGATCAAGAAGGGAAGGAACAGTCAATGAAGGTAAAGACCCGGGAGGGGGGGAGCAAGATCAGAATTAGGTACCAAGTCTTGGGCATGCTGGTTAAAGAGATCTGGGCTCATGCAAGAAGCTTTATTTCTCATAGCCCATGGGCAGACACTAAAGACATGCCTGATCTCCTCACAAAGGTCACACTTTTTATGGAAAGCATACTGAAAAGCTATGTGCCCTACCTCTCCACAATTATTGCATCATGGCTTGTCACAGGAACTGGATATGTGAGTCTGGGACCCACACTTATAGCAGACCCAGGGCCACCCAGCATAAAAGCATACCTCCTGATCCCTGCCCAACATAAATGAATTGGGAAAATGTGTAATACCAGAATCAGACTGCCAAAGATTAATTTTATATTTCCATCCTCCGGTCCAAAACATTTCAGCATCCAAGATGGCCTCGGGGTCTGGAAGAGCCAATAAGTGATATCATCCACGTGGACCCCCTCATTCCGAAACATGATGGTTACAAACTTAATTAAAGGTTTGGTCAAAGAAATAACCAAGAAGAGGGTCCACGTGGGTGAAAACTTCACCTGATTGTACCTCTCCCAGAAAATGTCCAGGGCACAAGAGGTATGAAAACTAACATCATAGTTATTTTGTCCACTAATATTGATAAATACAAAGACCTCCCTTGGGGAAAAATAAAGGGAATCTTTCAATAAACATTTGCCCATAAAGTGTCTATCGGGCTGAAGTTCAAGGCCCCCTTTATGACATATCTGAACTGCATTCCTTCAGGGTGCAGCTTCCTTCTTGATTTTAGAAAATAAGTCAGACAGGAGAGGTTTCTGTGGCTGTGGGTCACCCTGTTGATGGCTATCCTGGTCTACTACAATGGCATTCTGAGTGTCATGAGTTCCAGGATTAATTGGTTGAGTAGGAGGAACAGAGTTCTGAAGCTGGACCCCCTGAAAAGGGGTGGAAGGCTGAGAGGTAATAGGGGGAGGGCAGGAACGTTCTCCCCAGGCAAGATAGAAGAAAGCTGAGGTTTTTAAAGAACTGTAGGAGCCTCTTTAGGGAACCATGAAGGAGGGTCTTGGGAAAAATTCAGTTTTGGGTCCCATTCAGGGTCAGGAATCCAAGAGCCTGTGGGAGATTGTTTCCACCCAGCCTCACACAGAGCCGTCTGTGGAGACCAGAGATCATGAGGAGGGGGTCTATTCTTATCAAAAGAAAAGGCGGCTTGCAACACTTCAGCAGTGGTTTGACCCACCGTAGAGTCAGGAGGCAAAGAGTTAGATGGAACACTCTGCTTCACCACAGCGGGTGCTGAAAAAATATGCCAATTTGCAGTAGTCAGAGCAGTCTTACATCCTTTTATATCACCCTTTGATCCCAACATGGAGTACCCCGCTTTAGAGTGAAATGGAAACACAGTAGCTCCATCTTGAACATTGGGGGAACACTGATAAATCACTGGAGGAGGAACAGATTGAGAAGTGGAGTCATGTAAGGAATATTCTTTAGTACAAACCCAGATTCTCAAGACAAGGGCTGAGTGGTAAGGCAGGAATCGAGTTGAATAGCGCTATCAGCATGCATTGCAATATGTATAGGCAATGTCGCCTCCAGTAAAACCGGCAAGGGAGCAGGAGATTTAGAAAGTCTGGGAGTCCACGGCTGTAGGTACCCACTAAAATCAGCAGTAACAATGCCAGCCAATCTTGCACAAGAAACAAGCACAGCAGGTAAATTCACAATGTCAGTTGCAAAAGCACAAGCATTCTTGCAGGATGACTCATCCGGCCCCAGGAGGGCCTCCGTGTTTGATGTTGCTGCTTCACAGATAGGCATGACTGGCAGGAGATCCGTCGTGACAGCAAGACCTGCAGCTTGCAACAGTGCGATTTTTTTCTTGTAGCACCTTCTCTGTAGCCAAATACCTTAGTGTTTCATTATGGAGAAGCTCCTTAAAAGTAGTTTCAGCTTCAGTTAGGTTTGAAGAAAGCATATTAGAAACAGTTTTTGTAGAATCCACAATTTGACTTAAATCCTCAGTTGAATGGTAAACCTCTGGAGTTTCCACTTCAGTCTGCTTAGTATCCATATTTAGAACAAAAATTGGGTGAGCCTCTAGCTTCAGAGAGGTAGGAGAGGAGGCCTGCTTCCCCACCCTAGAGACGTCCATCACCTCCGGAGGATCGCTGGAAGTGGCTGTCTCACAGGCCAGAGGTTCCCCCTGCAAGTCAAGTATGGAAAAGTTTTATTAAATAATAAATTGGTTTACATCCAAACATTCCATATTAACATAGGGAAAAACAACAAAACAACAAAAAGCCAATCTGTTACAAACTGAAAATAGGATCTAGATGAGATACCCAATCTACATTGTAAATAACTATCACCATTATACGATCCCTTTGATTTCAATAACCACAGCATCAGTGTCTGTAATCCAGGGTAAATACTTCCATAATTCAGAAATGTCCATTCTGGAAAGATGAGAGCTTTCCCCAAAAAATACAGACTGCATATCTTTTAACTATTTTGCTGTGCAATTCAATATAAGTACAAACTTTTTGTTATAAAGTAAATAAACAATGAGACATCCATATATTCCATTTGATAATAGGAAATATTACATGCAATGTACTTAAATTTCATTTCCCCCAGACGTTAGAAACATGCCCGTATGTAACATTTTCATAAGTGATTTTTGAGAATAGTGGTTCATTCCATTGATCAGCAAGGTAGGTCCAAAACCCTTTAATAAAGGAGCACTGAAAAAAATAGATGTTCAATTGTTTCAATAGAGTTAACGCACTGTGGCCTACTGCATTATCTCTCCGAAAGCTGTTTATGTTTATGGTTATTTTTAACATTCATTTTCTCGTGGCACAAACGTCAATGGAAATCCCACATGTGCACCGAGATTCTTGTATTTTTAAATAGGGTTTTAAGGGAATCCCTGTCCTGAAGAGCACATTTCTCAAAAAGGTTCTGGGTAGGCACAGAGAGAGGCTCTTAAAGTTTTATATAAAATCCTATGAGTAGAAGCTGCTAAAATCTGATGAGGGGTAATCTTCCATTGCTTTAACCTAAAAAATGTTTCTTTTAAATACTGAAGGGCTTTCGACTCTTTCAGAACTTTGATGGAGTTCAATTTCCATAAGTGGAACCATTGTTTATGGTTATTATATAACCAATATTCCCACCCTTTTTGTCTATTAATTAAAATAGGCAGTAAATCAGTCAACAAAAACACACTATTGAAGAACAGAATTGGATTTACCATGTCCAGTCCCCCATCCTTTATGGGCAAGTTTAATAGGGTTCAGACGGTTGCCCTATACAGCCTGAAAAAATAAGTTCAACATCAAAGTTTCTAGTTTTTGGGGAATGGGGAATACATAACTTAAGTACAGAAAAACAGGGTTTAGGAAAGATTTTTATCAAAAATACTAATTTCTTTTTCCCAATCTTACTTGTGTTCCACTGAGAAACTTTAAACCTCCAAATGGCCAGCTTATTTTCCCAGTTCTGAAAATCTATCCCAGGAGAACCATACTTAATCCCCAGGACAGTTATTGAGTTAGGGGAAATTTGGATTGGACCAATCAAGGTATCATGCTGTGGGAAGGGGCCTAATTCTAGAGCATTACACTTCTCTAAGTTCAGTGTAGCCCCCGAAACTATGCCAAAGGATGAGCTTTCAGAAGTGGCTTCCTGGACTGAAGATTTATCAGCAGTTAAAAAACATAGGTCATCTGCATATGCTAAAGCTTTAGACTGTGCCCGTGAATTTAAGCTAATAATGGGTTTAATAATTTGTGTGGTATTTATTTTCCGCAGTAAAGGATCTATAAAAAAAATGTATAAAAGGGAGCTCAAAGGACACCCCTGCCTAACACCTCTCTTAAGGGGAACCATGGGACCAAGCCTCCCGTTTACTACTGGCACTACTGTAGCTGTTCTGTACAAAGATTTTATCCAGTTTACCATTTTAGATGGAATTTGATAATGTAACAGGGTTTCTCATAAAAAGTTATGACAAATGGAATTGAAAGATTTCCTTTGATCTGAGGAGATCTGAGTGTCCTGAATACCCAGTCGTAATAATTCTCTCACTGTTATAAGATGGTCTTGAATTTTCCTCTGAGGGATCGCACAAGCCTGTTCTTGAGAAATAACTGTATCTGCCACTTGTACTAACCTATTGCAGGGTTTTAAATAATTGATTAGCAGTTTTTTTCTTGGGACAATACTAACTATACAGAAAGCATTTATGTAGGTTTTCTAGAAGTGTTATGTTTGTTAAACACACTGAGGCAAGTGCTATGCATTTTCACAATGTTTTAGAACTTTTATGAGCAAAACGCTAGTCAATTTTTAGACTTAAATAAAGCCCTGTACTGGCTAATATTTTGGACAAAATTTTACAGTCAGCATTAAGCATACAAATAGGCCTCCTATTATTTAAGTCTGACTTGTCCCCTCTTTTACATAAAAAAAATTAAAGCTCCTTTATTAAAGTTCAATGGAATTTCATGCGGCTCTAGCATAGCATTGAACACAGTCATCAGTCCTGAACCCAGAGTTTTACCCATAATTTTGTACAGTTTATTGGGGAGTCCATCTGGGCATGGGGATACATTGTTTTATAAGTGATGTATGACATACATTAGTTTTCTCAAAGTTATAGGTTGGCATATGATAGATTGAACCTGAGGGGCTATTTCAGGAACAGGGATGCCACATAAATACTCCTTAATCTTCCCTAAATCTGAGGGGATTTCTGCAAATATTTTACAGGAAAAATCAACCACTGTTTGCAGAATTTTGTTTGGGGAACTCTGAAAAATATCTGATTTATCCACCACACCGGTAATGTCTTTCTTACCCACCCGTGTCTTGTTATGAGTAAAGGGACATGTCTCTTGGGCCATTCCTTGTGTCCCAAACTTATGTTGCTAATAAATGTGAGCAGACTTCTGTTTAGAATAGGACAGCATTTCCTTTTGCACTAACTGTATCAGCATACTCAGATCCTGCCCTGTGGTGTGAGCAATAGTAAACAGATTCTGTAGTTGCTGACATTTGTGCAAGTACCCTAAGTATGCTGCATTGCTCTGAGTCTTACTATACCACCATTAGAAATTTGAGAGGTTCAGTTTTGAGTCCTCCCACCACTGAACAGGGTCCTCCTAACATACTAGTACCGATTTCATAGCCACTAAGAAAAGACCCAAGGAATTTTAAGAACATTTTGTCTTTTAAAAGGGATGTGTTAAATTTCCAAGTTCCTGGTCCTTTTGAAAGGCAGGGGCTACTACCAAATGTAATTGAGACTATCCTATGGTCCAGGAATTCCATGGAATCAACCATGGCCATGGAAATGCTAAGCTTTTGGGACAAAAAGATGTAATCTATCCTTGTCAGCAGAGTGCCCTTTTGAAATGTTGGGGAATTTTTTTTTGTGAATTCTAAAAATGCATCATGCAAGTTCGCGGTGTGTATGATAGTGTTCAATGAGCGAGAGTCACAATATAGTTTTTTTGTTTTTGCTTGCAAGCTTTTGTCTTGATTACTTAGCCCACAGTTAAAATCACACGCAGAAAACACATGTTTTGATGAATGCAGGTACAGTTGAATCTGAAACATAATTTCAATTCTTGCAGTTTTGATTTGGGGGGCACACAGACTAATCAGACGATATGGGGCCTTTTGTATTAATGCATCAAGAATTAAAACATGACCAGGGACTACATCATGAAGTTTTAAAAGCTTAAACTCAATAGAATGAACCAGAATCCCATCACCAGAACAACGTTCTTGACCTATCGACCAAAATGAAGGGCCCAAGAGCCAGTATCATTGAGCTTGCTTTAGTTCTGGCACAGTATGAAACCTGACATCCTGCAAAAATATTATTCCAATTTGCAGCAAAGCTAGAAAAGTAAAGACAGTATTACGTTCATCTATTCTCTTAATACTATTGACTTTCATAGAATGACATGTGAAGGCATCAAAAGACATGTTTGAGAAGAGGGAAAACAAGATGAATTATTTATACAACTGTTATTTTTTCCTATCCTTCCCACCAACCACTTTTGATTTCGATCTTGCTTTCTGCTTCTGTGCCCCTCTACCCTTTGAACAGGCCTCTGTATCTGTGTTACCCTCAGGGTGAGAAGAGGGAACAGAGGATGAATCAGTATCCTCACCAGAGTCCACTGAGGCCTACGGTAGAATGTCATATGTGTTAGACAAGCATACCAGGGAAATCCTAACCTTTTTTTGGAAGGGGAGTAGCTTTCAGCTTAGATCTTGAAGAACGTCTGCAAACTATTTGCATAAGCTCCTGAGGAGGGGGCATTATATCTGTAGAAATACCAACTTGCACTGGAGCCCTGGTAACCTCAACCACTGGGTCTTGTGGCACAGGTTAGGGGGGCAACTACTACAGGTTCACCAGGAGTGGAGCTATGCTCTGGAACCACCGGGAAAGCACCTGAGGTGGAGGGTCTTTCTAGGTCAGGAGAGGCCCATAGGTACTTGGTCTGCTTCTTAGTTTGTTTTTTTGAGCCTGCATAATGATAACATGTTGGTCTGCCCCACCATCGTGGTGATCCAGATTATGAGCAGCCTAGATACAGTTCTGGAAGGAGTGCCCCAGCTCATCACATAAATTACATTGACATTCATTTAGACATTCAGTGTTTAGATGACCCAGTTCCCCACATAAATTGCATTTTACAGTGTCACAAACACTGCTTAGGTGCAAGGGATCCCTCCACCTATAGCAGGCCTTAGGTTGACCCAGATAAAACAAACCCCGCATCCCAGCCCAGAAAAAAAGAGTTAGGGAGGTGAATTACACCAGAGTCAGCAGACTTCAATAATACTTTCATTTTCCAGCCACCAGTCCAAATATTTTCAGTGTCCAGGATGGCCTCCGGATCCCCAATGACTGTGCAACTGAGTTTTAGCCAATACAGAACATCTGTCAAGTCTACTCATTCATTTCTAAAAAGAACTGTAATAGTTTTATAGGCAGGCTTAGTCAGGGGATAGCTAGGAATGGAGACCATAAAGCTGACCGCTTCAAGGTGTGGCATTTCAACCAGAATCTTTTCAAGCCTTTTGTAGTTTGAAAATTAACATCTAAGGTAGTCTCTCCTGAAATGTGAATCAGGCCATACATTTCTCGGGCAAAAAATGTCATCAAGTTTTTTTAATAAAGTCCTGGCGATGAAGATGTGGTCTGGAGGTTCTTGCATGCCTCCTACATAAGAAAGTCTCACAGCGTTATGCCTCTTAAGAGGTAGAACTGGTAGTTGAAACAAGGAAGAAAATGTTTTTTTCTGTTTGTCTGGTACTTATTCAGAGGAGCATTCACTTGGCTAGGGCCTGAAATGCAGGCCTCTGTAGCTTTATTCTGATTCCTAAATGTCAGTGCTGGGTTTTGAGTTAAAACAAGACTATCAGGTATAGCTAATTGTTAGACCCCTCTTGGTCGTGACTTGCGATACCATTATTGTGAACCTCCGAGGGTTCCACAACCTTCTTTAGTGCAAGCATTTTTATTGGAGAGGTTCCAGAAGACCGCTGACCAGAAGTAGGGTGTTTTTCTCAACCTGTACCTTGTAGAGCTTCCTCAACTGACCATGGCTCAGAGCTAGGGACCATAGCACCAGATAATACATTTACAGGAGACTGTGAAAGGGAAATAACAGGCACACTTAGAGCTTCAGCTCTCTCCTCAGCAGACGGTGGCTCATTAATTGAAATAGCTTCATTCCTCAGCTGATGTGACTTGATAGAGTCAGACACGCAGTCAACTTTCAGCCACCAAATTCTCTGCATCAGGGCAGACTTTTTCGAATGGAATCTCCGTTCTTCTGTTTCAAGCAAACGCTGCAATTCAAGTGCCTCTCCCGAGATTTCTTGGACTGACTCCAGGTTCCCACCAGAATTGGACACATTTGTTACAGACTCACAGTCCATAATCATTTCTGTCTCTTGTTCTAGTTTGCCAACAATTAGTTCCTCACCAACAGTCTGTATAGTCCAGGTTCCAATACGTTAATCCTCTGAGAAACATCCACCATTGTACTTTCCATGCCAGACTCTGGTAAAGGTGAGGCTTGAGCAGAAACAGATTCTCCCACCTCCACAGCAACTACAACAACCTCCTGCGCACCCAGACTGTTGTCCGTCATCTTGGAAGGCCAAAATGCCCCCCACAGGTGAGTAGGGGGAATTTTCCAAGTGTGCTGGCTAAATTTCCCCCATTTACTAAAAATACCACCGACAGCTTAATCTGGTTCAGTTTCAGTTGGTTACTATCTGTATCCCCCTTCCCCCAGGCTGCCCCTGAAAAAGGGACTTCTAGTCTCAGTGGGCATACTGGGTCAACAAAATTCAATAAATAAATAAAGAGCACTCAACAGATAGTTGAGCAACACTGTTCTGCTTTCATCTGATATTTTGTTTAGTTTTTTTAAATGCCCTGAAAAACAATTCTGTTCATAACGTTAATACACATGAGTGTTCCAGTGATTCCTGAGATGACAGCTGGAATGGAAAACATGGAGTCTGTGCCACAAAACTGGGGGTTGGTATAGAAAGTAAACATGTAAATGAGCTCCTCCTATGACATGCTGCTTGAACAGCTTATTTCTGCAGAGTGCCCAGATGATGGGCTTTACAGTGTCGGCTTTTCTGCATGTCTCAACATAAAAACACAAATTTCAAATAAAATAAATAACACAGACTCATATTTCACTTACAGATATGTTTATCAATTACAAAAAAAAACTGAAGTAAAATTATCTAAAAACGTAAAACAATTGTCAATGATCTTTAACCTTTCTTGTAAATACTAGGTACAAGTGAAAAAATCTGAATTGGTTTGATACAACTGTTGTAACAGTGCTGTACAGAAATTGTATTCTGATTGTTTTACCTAAAATACTGTCATTTGTTAGAAGTGTATTTAAATACTCTATTGCCCAGTCTTCTCTAACATGTGGGGTGTGTGTGTGTCTGTGTCTGTGTCCGCTGAGTTACTCCTCAGTCTATATGTTCATAACATGCTAAATCATTTTATAAAGTGCTTACCATAGCTGATCAATCCCAACTGCTAGATGTACAGATTTTAGTATGCAAACAATTTATATTGACAGATACATGGAAATTAATGTAATTTAATGAATTAGGAATCCATTTTAGACTTGCATCTCCTAATGTTATTTAATGTTTATATTAAATGTCTCAGATATGATGCACCTAAAGTTATTAGGAGGAACAGAGTTTTTGAAGCACTGGATTATTTTTTTTTAATTGAATGCACATTATTAAAATTTTTGCAAACGACAAAACTAAAACAAATTTAGAACAACCAGACAATAACAAGCACAAAACACAAAAAACAGAACAGTAAATCAATAAACTAAGTTAAGCTGTCCCAACCCCTCCCACACTTCGACCCATAGATCATCTACCCTAACAAGAAGGAACAGCTTGAAGGGAAAAACTAAAGTAAAACACTAAGGGGATCCCAAGAGATTAATATTAAAATAAGCTGCATACAAACAAAACTACCACCCCAAAGCTAAGGTGTGCATGGAAAAAATAATCAATATACTGTACTAGCAAGGGATTTCAGCACCACCGACCATAAAATCACAGTCCACAGAACATAAAAGTTTAATACAAAAAGGATTTATTACCAGTACTATTCATCAAAACCTCCTACAGGAGAACAGGGGACCACCAACCACCTCCTACAGGTTTCGCTACCAAAGTATCTTCAGGGAATTTCTGAGGATGTAATAGAAAAGATTTGGAGAAGGGCAGTAAAGATGGTGTAGGGTATGCAAGGGAAACCATATGAGACAAGATTAAGAGAATTAAATCTGTATCAGCTGGAGTTTAGAAGGGAGAGAGAGGAGACATGATAGACACATTCAAGTATATGAAGGGGATAAATAATGAGAGGAAAGGAAGTCTATTTAAAAGGAAAATCAGAGTTAAAACATGAGGTCATACTTTAAGATTAGAAGGAGGAAGATTTAAAGGTAATGTAAGAGGGTGTCATTTCACTGAGAGAGTGGTTGAACCCTGGAACATATTACCTGAGGAGGTGGTAGGTGTTAAAATGGTGGAAGATTTCAAGACAGCATGGAATACACATATGGGGTTGGTTAGAGAACAGAGGATAGGCTCCCTGTGCACCACTGATGAGTAGGGAAGGGGGGAGATGGGCAGATTGGTTAGGCCAGGATGGTCCTTTTCTGCTGACACATTACATTGATACTATGATTGTATTAAGCTTTTATGTTCTGTGGACTGTGATTTTATGGTTGGTAGTGCTGGAATCCCTGCTAGTAAAATAACATTTAAATAAGAAAGCACTTTCACCTTTCTATGACTGCACTTCTACTAATGACAAAGCATATAGTAATTCCCACATAGTGTGAAAACACTCTACCCAATGTTGGGAAAAGGCTATCTGCTTTTCTGCTACTAATGTCTGAGAATTTTTTGATACCATTCCTTATAAGAAGGGATAGCGTCATCCATTCAGTGCCATAATTGAAATCAGTTCCATATATGCCTTTTAGGGACTAAAAAGACTAGAAGGGTAGAGGCCAACTAAGTAAACCTCTGGTGTGAAATAATCATCCAGCCCCAAAAAACATTCAGGGAAGTTTTTATTACATTCCCAAAAGGAATCAGTTTAACACAATCCCAAAGCAGATGTTTGAAGTGGTCTTGAGCAATACCACATCTGGTACAAACTGGAGAATGGTGTTTACCCAGCTTGTGCAGTCACCAGGGGGTATAATATAAGTTCTGCAAGATCTGAAAATGAGTCCAACGATATTGATCTAGTTTTATATACTTATACAAATGCCACCACATGGTGTGTCACAGCCCAGGATCCATGGAAAGAGCTAAGGCCTGTTGCCAGTAATAACAAATCCCTGTAGGGCTACTAGGATCAATGGTTTGTAATAACCCATAGAGCCTAGAGACGGGATGAAGTTGTTCTGCAAGTGAAAAAAAGGGCTGACTGTTTGAGGACTCCTGAAAGGACCACAGAGATGGACCCATATCAATCAATCAATCAATCAAAATCTTTATTTATCCAGGTGGGCACCATTGAGCAAGGCTCATTTGCAAGGTGGACCTGGTCATGAATACATCAAAGTACAATACAGAAGCAGGTATACACAAAGCTATAATATACAAGGAAGAAAAAGTATATACAGTGTATAAAGTACTGTACAAGGTGTCAGCGTGGCTCAGTTGGTAGCACATCTGCCTCTGGACCAGAAGGTTGTGGGTTCTCGTCCCACACCAGGATTGGACTTGCACCTAAAAATAGCTGACATCCGAGTGCAGTATTGGGGGGTGCTATACTCTTGGGGTGTGCCGTCCTTCGGATGAGATGTTAAACCGAGGTCCCTTCTGCACATCCTGGTGTTGTCCTTGTGGGTGTCCAGGTGGAAGTAAAAGAACCCAGGCACTCTTCACAAAGAGTAGGAACATTCCCGTGTCCTGGCCAACATTCCCCTTCCCATAAAACCGGTTCATGCAATTTTCCAGGCTGTGTGTGGGCGATGATGTGCGATATGGCCGCCACCACACATTCAGTCACTTCACTACCAGTCTAGCATTGCTTGTAAAGTGCTTTGGATGTAAATCCTGATTCTTCTTCTTCTTCTTGAAATAAATAAAAAAAAACAGCATTATTTTACAATTGAAGAAGTGAGCAGATGTACAATCAACCATAGACATACAGGGGTTATAAGCAGAGATCTTTTGAGTGAGGCAGCCGGCAACTACACATATAGGGGAAAGAGGCCTTGTATGGGGTGGCAGGTTAGAGAGGTAAAGAAGAGGAGGGATATATTACCGATGACTGGGGGAAAAATTGGGCTAAAACCACAGAAAGTGATGATGGCTGTCATGTATTTTTTTATTATGATAATGATGGAGGAGGGGTAGATAATTGGGACACTACAATGGATGGGTTGGGACTTTAGCCAGGCTGGAGTGGATGGGGAAGGGTGGGTGCTGCAGGAAGAGTTAATAGGGAAAGAGTGAGAGCCAGGGGTAGAAACATGGTGAACATCAGGATGGAAAGGGGGAGTTGCGGAATTAGTGGGCTAGCGATGAAGAAAACATTTGCAAGGTGCTTTCATGTAGCGATCTTAGAGCGCCTTGAAGATATTCAGGCTAACAGGGCAGCTCAGCTTCAAGTTCCTTTGTAAATCGTTCCACAATGTGGGTAAAGAGAAGCTTAAAGCAGCTTTGCCAAAACGAGTTTAGACCCTTGGAACTTGGAGGGCAATTAGGGAATAGCTCCTTAGAGTGTAGGTGCCTAACACACCCCGGGGAATACAATCTGAGACATATGAGGGGAGCTTGTTGGCCCATAGGGTGGCGTTTCTATTCCTTCTATAGTGAAGGGAAGTCCAGCCTAACAATGAGTACAGGGAGCAGTGGTGTGTGGAAAGTGGAAGGCCAATAATGGACCTGATAGCTCTGTGGTAGAGGGTGTCCAACTTAGCCAGTGCAGAGGCAGTGCAGTGGCTGTAGAGCAGGTCTACGTAATCTATTAAAGATAGGAAGGTAGCTTGAACCAGTTGAATCTTGGCCTCCTTTGTGAGCAGGTGGTTAATTCTGTAGCATAGTCCTAATCTTTGCCTTAGTTTATTCTGTAGTTCTTTGAGATGGTCGACGAAGGAAAGTTTATGATCGAGCCAAACTCCTAGATATTTGAATTTAGCTACATACTCTAGTGTTTCTCCAATAACAGTGGTAATTTATGGGATAGCTCCCCCCCAGCAGGAATTGCCGCATGCAAGGAGGGGGAGAAGAGCATGGCTTTTGTCTTTTCACATTGAGCAAAAGCTTTTGTTTATGAGCTGGTATTGTAGAAGGTTAAATTCAGCTTGGAGGTCTTCACAGGCTGCTTCCGCATGGGACGACTCAAGTACAGTACAGTGTCATCCGTGAATAAGTGGATGTCGGCTTTTTTGCTGGGGTCATTGATGTTGTTAATGTAGACTACAAAGAGGAAGGGACCAAGGATAGAGCCCAGGGGAATGCCCCTCAGCACAGGTTTTAATGGAGAAAGATCACCTTCAGCTTTAACCTGCTGTTTCCGTTCTCTGAGATAGTCTGCAAACCAGTACATAGATTTATGGTCAAGGCCTATGGTGCTTAGGGAGGAAAGAAGCAGGCTGTGATCAACTGTGTTGAATGCCTTACTAAGATCCAAGCAAACGGCACAGACATGCTTCTTGTTGTCAAGGTCTAGGAGCCAATCATTGGTCACCTTAGCTTGGGCTGTTATGCTGCTGTGCTTTGCTCTGAATCCAGACTGAACCAGGTATAATAGGCTTCTGGATTCTAAGTATACCCCTAGCTGGCCACACACTATTTTTTCTAGTAATTTAGACAGGATGGGGAGGAGGGAGATCGGTCTGTAATTATTTAGATTGCAGGGGTCACCTGCTTTTAATAGAGGGATGACATGGGCTGCTTTCCATTGAGGAGGGAGGCCACCCTGGGAGAGTGACATGTTGAATAGGTGGGTGATTGGCACCGCAAGCACATGGTCGGCACATTTCAGATAGTATGGCTCTATGAAGTCAGATCCTGCTCCCTTCCTGGTGTCCAGTTGCAGCAGTAGGTCTTCCACCTCTTTTAGAGAGACAGGCAGGAGGGAAAAGGCCTCCTCGGTAGAGGGGGACTCATGGGTTGATGGGCCCTGAGCTGTGCGGAGGTCATTGGCAGGAGAAGTATCAAATGCTAGCCCTACTGTTGCAAAATGGTTATTGAAAGCTTCCAATATCTCCGATCTGTTAGAGATAACACTGCCACTGGACTTAATTTTTGCTGGATTGAAATTACCAGGTGCATGTCCAGACATGTCTTTTAATGTTTTCCAGAGCTTTGAAGGATTTCTTGAGGCAGAGGCTAGCTCCAAATGATAGTAGGCGGCCTTGGCTGCTTTGACCAACTTGGTGCACTTGTTACGTGCCCTCTTAAAAAAGACACTAATCCGAGTCGTTCTTGCTTCTTCTGGCTTTTTTCCATAAAGTATCCCTTTCTAACAGGGAAGCTTTGAGCTCAGGCAAGAACCAACGGCAGGTGCTGCTCCTGACCCACACCTTAACCAAGGATGCATGCTTATTTAAAGCCTCACTTAAAATATCATAAAAAAATAGTATATGCCCTGTTAACCATTTTGACCAGGAAGAATTCCTGCCATTGTGGTGAATGTTTGAAGTCGTGGACGTATGCAAACAAATCGAAGTTGCATTTGCACCACTTGATAGAGAACTTTGCCACAAACTGTGGGTTGTGCACGGATCTAATGGTGGTGATTATACAATGATCGCTAATGTCTGAGAAAAATGTTCCAACATGAGAGAACAGTTGTGGCTTGCTAACCAAAATTACATCTAAGAGGGAGCTGTTGCTAAGGTTCTTTTTATTTGGGTGAGTAGGCTCGCCAATGAATTGCACCAGCCCTAGAGTGTCACAAAAGATTTCAAGGGAGCTGATACACTTGATAGCCAATCGTAGTTCAGGTAACCAAGAATAATGGTTTCCAAGGAACTGAGCCCCAGTACAGAACTGAGGTGATACAGGAGATGAGGCCCGGCAGAAGGGGGCCTGTAGCAGCCTATTACACAGAATGCATTGGAAGGAGAAAGTTCGATCTTTTGGGGCAAGCACTCGACTTCTTTGTGGGAGGATGATGCGTCTATGCATGGGTGTGAGTATTTGTCCCTTACATAAATTGCCACCCCACCTCCTCTTGATTGCCTATCCGCTCGGAAGAGTAAATAATTTGGGATACTGATTTCATTGTCTGGGGTGCCTGGCCTAAGCCGGGTCTCAGTGATCACTAGGATGTCAGGTAGGGTGTGGCTCACCCAAACCAGGATAAGGGTGAACTTTTTCAGCAAACTACAGGCATTAAGATGCATAAAAGACATTCCTTTGATACCTGCCAGGTCTGATGGAGAAGCAAGGGTGTCTAATGGTCCTGGGTTGAGTTTGACATTGCCTGAGCACAATAGTAAAAGAAGCAGGATTCTTTTTAAGGCAGCAAACTATAATTGGTAACACTATTTTTTGGGTGATAGGGGAGGCGATGTTGATGGGCAGGCCTGTACCCACTCCTGGTGTTATACTGGCCTAGTGTTGCAGTCACTAGTGTCCTGGCAGGAATTTACCATGAGTTGGAAGTCTTGAGTCTGGATAGGGGAGTAATCTGCAGAGGCAGCTTGGGAGATGTCCCACTCCCCGGCAGAGACAGCTGAGAAGCCCAATAGTCCAGAATGACTACCTGAAAGGAGCTGTTGGACACAGGACAGGGAGAAGCACAAGGGTCATTCCAATTTAGGGAGGGACGAGGGTTCTGAAGAATTGAGCTGAGCGCTAGTAAAGCTAGTGACACACCGAAGAACCAGCTATAACTTCCCATGGTAGATCTAAATGCCACAACCGCCAGCAGCAAAAGTCACTAGAAGCCTAGACCAATCGACGATCAGGTGTCATAAGTTCAAAATCCTTTTGTTGGCTGAGAGGCAGTTTTGGCACTGAACGTACCTGTGGAGCAACTCTTTGCAGCTGAGCAAGTGAGGTGGTTCAAGGCTGCAATCTGGTGTGGCAAGTTTGGTCTATAACCTTTGTTTCTGTTTCTGGCCCTGCTCCACCAGTACAGAATGGGAGTGGGGGCAGGTGTTCAAGACTTGCAGCCTTAGTGCATAAGCATGGTTCATCCTGAGAAACAGGCAAAAAAAACCTGGGGATGGTCTTCAGAAAGAGAGGTATCCCAGGTCCACTAGAGCAGAAGACGAAGTAGAAAATATAATGTGTTTCCTCTTTAACAGAAAAGACAGCTGTTGTAGCCCTCCAGTGGCTATGTAGTATAATTTGCAAATGAGAATGTAGACACTAAAAAAAAAAGAAATTCTTGCTTTACAAAAAAGGATAGTCCCAGGGCAGCAGCACTGATCAATGTCTCTAATGAAGCAAGGTAAAATGGAAACCAGCAAGAAGAAGTCAGTGAGGCTGAGATCCTCCAATCAGAGTGTTAGCGCTGAAAACTGAAAATGACCAAAGGCCCCAAATACCAACGTACCTGAGGGGGGTATATGGCTTTTGGCTGTTTCTGTAGATTTCTGGGCCCTGCAATGAAATGGAGTTCAGAGGATCCTGGGCAGCACTTTCAACAGGGGAAGAAAGCCTCAGGGTCTGCTAATTTGCAATAGCAGAATAGTGGGTTGCTTCCCAGGACAGGCTTGTAGCTTTTCCTCTGGTGGTGAGGTGCGAGCCCCAGGAGGGCACGGCACACCATATATAAGGAGATTGCCCGCTTCAGCTGAAGATATTTAAAATCAAATGACTGGGGTAAAGAAAAACATTCCCAAAGGATAGTAAGTGGGAGAGGCTTGCCCCACTCCAAAAGAGAATCAATAAAAGTATATTGAAGCTGTGGACAAAAAGTGAGTGTAATCGGATGATGGATAGTATGACAAATGTTTGGATTACCCAATATGGGCTGAGTGAGGACCTTTATCCAATCCTGACCCAAATAATACAACGATGCTAGAGAGCTTTCAATGACAAAAAATGTAGCGCAGTCTTAAGCAATGGGGTTAGGTGGGATGGCTTCAAAAAGAGCAGACTACTCAGCTGTATATCGACCAGATGACATAGCTACCTTTTGATAGTCAGCCAGAGGGGGATGTGAGAGGCCTCTAATGGTGCTGACCAAACCCAACCCCATATGAATAATTTACTTCCATGTAGAGCACAATAATATAAAAAAAATATGAAGGTGCAAGCCTCCTCTGTTTTTCAGGATTGTTAGCTTAACATAAGCTCGCCAAGGGTCTTTTCCCCTCCATAAGAATTCATTCATCAGCTGCTGCAAACTGGAAAACCAAGACTTGGGGAGGTAAAGATGTAACGTATCAAGGGGGTACAGAATACATGGTAAAAGATTAATTTTAACTACACTAACTCTCCCTCAGAAAGAAAGAGGCAAGGATGTCAGGCGCTGTAAATCTAGCTTAATCGTTTGCAAGAGGGAGGTAAGATTCTCTTTAATTAAAGCTGAAGGGAATCTAGTTAGACATATTCCTAGATGAGTCAGTACTCCAGGTTCCCAAGCTAACCCCATATCCAGAATCTCCTGTTTATGGACATAAAAATTAAGTGGTAAGACAATGATCTTCTCTAAATTCAATTTATAGCCAGAAATAGTGGAAAAGCATTGGATTTCAGCCAGTGTAGAAGGGATAGAGGTGGAGGGATGTTCAATGTGTAGCAAAAGGTCATCTACATAAGTGGATAGTTTGTAACGGGCCCTGTGACTAAAATACCCCATACCTCCAGGTTGTTTTGGAGATAATAAATTAAGTGTTCTAGGTATAAAGTAAAAAGATAGAGACAGTGGGCATCCCTGCCTTGTCCCTCACTGCAATGAAAAAGAAGCAGACAGAGCAGTGTTGCACTACATTTGGCTGAGGGATTTCTATACAACAGTTAACTCAAGTGAGAAACTCGGGGGAAACCAAATCTTTCTAAAACTAGGAACAAATAGGACCAAAGGACTCGATTAAAGGCCTATTATGCATCCAAAGAGACCAAAACAGAAGGATTCTTGTTCTCTGTGGACACAGACATCAGATAAAGAAGTTTATGGAGATGGTCACTGGAAAGGCAAACTGCCATAAAGCCCACCTGTATCAGACCTATCAAACCATCCCAAACCAATTGTAATCAGTTGGCAAGCACTATAGCTAAAATGTTTATGTCAGAGTTAAGCAACAAAATCGGTCGATAACTACCCAATGATAATTCGTCTTTCCCCAGCTTGTAATAAGATTAATCCAAGCCTGAGTGAACGTAGGATCAGCTAGGCATGACAGTGGTTAAATAAACAGGTTAAAAATGGGGTTAATTCAGATACAAATACCTTATAAAAATTGTTGGTAAAGCCATCTGGACCGGGTGCCTTGTCCATTGGGAGCTGCTGGATCACTTAGCAGACCTTTTGCATTGTGATAGGCCCCTTTAAAAGGTCCTTCTGTTGTGAAGCCAAGATTGGGAGCTGAAGAGGATCGGATAGATTTAATTAGGTCTGGGGGAACAGTATCAGAGGGATCACTCTGATACAAAGCACTATAATAGTTTTGAAATACTTTAGCTATAGTATACGGTTGTGTAACTTCTGTTCAGCCCGGTAATAGACTGAATATGGGGAATAGACTTAGAAGACTCAAGATGCCCGAGCTGGAAAGCCAGCAACTTCCCAGCTCTTTCCCTTGATTCCAAATAATGAATCTTAGTATGTAACATGGCTAATTCTGCCTTTTCTGCTGTAAGATCAGCATGCTGTGCCCTGAGAGAACTGAGTTGCAACCACTCAGGGAGCCGATGTAGCAGGGGAGAGACAGTGTTCCAACTGCTGAATATCCTGAAAGAGTTGGTCTAACTTGGCAGTGCAGGCCCAATTACATTTTGAGGCCAGTCAAATGCATACACTGCACACTTAGCAGCCCCCCATAGGAAATCTGGAGTTGACACAGAGGACTCGTTGATCAAGAAAAAGGTCTTAATGTAATATCTTATGATCTGAAGTGTGGTGAGGTCATGGATGAGTTGGGAATTCAATCACCATACCTTGTCTCTCTCCTCTAGCCCTCAGACAGAATGAGCCATAGTTACTAGTGCATTGTCCGACGTAACTATGGCTTGAATTTCACAGGAGGATAGGCCTACAAGCGATCCCTGGTTAATGAGGAAATAGTCAATCCAGGAAAATGAACCATGGAGGAATAAAAAAGCATATTGTTTGGCAGTAGGATGCAGGACACTCCAGGGATCAATCAGGCAGAGAGAGTCCAGCAGCTCCCATTGGCTCTGCTGCCCTGGGGATAGGCCCTTACAGGGAGAACCCTACCAGTCTATGTTAATTTTAAACACAAGGTTCCAATCCCATCCATGAATGGTGGGTAAATGGATAAATGGGCCCAACTGGGCAGCCAGATCCATGAAAAGTCAGAGAATCTATATTAGGACAATATACCATATACCTGTACTAAGCAGAGCAAAACATCTGTTAAACCCAGCTGACCCAACAAAAAAATATACCGCACCTCATGATCCCATAATCCCCACTTAAGCTGAACAGCTACTGTAACTTACAGGCCAGCAATATAGCCCCTCCCCCATTCTTATTACTAGAACCTGCACCATATACTATACCTGGCCTACCCATTCTTTCTTAAAGTAATGAACATCCTCCTGTTGCTAGTGGATTTCTAGCAAAAAAGCAATCCCCACTTGCAACTTCTTAAGGTGGTGCAAAACCATGTGGCATTTTCACTTTTCTTGGGCACCCTTAGTATTCCATGTGATAAAATTATATAAACTTCCCATGACTACACAAAAAAGTAATATAAAAAAGCCAAGCCCACAATTTAGAAAAAAAGTCAGACCAAGAAAGGTGACCATGTTCCGGTCCCACCCCCAACCCCAAACTATTAACAATACCCATGAACAATACCAGACCCTTAAAAACAAATCCCACCAATTTTGCCAACAAAGAAATCATGCTCTGATCCCCAAACTCCCAACCAAAACAAACAGACTTCAACATAACACCAATAAACATAACCAAATTACCCCCAGTCCAAATGACTACAACCCCAAAATATCACAGGCCATGATGTGTTCAGGCATTGTCCCCTAAATAACCTCCCCAACCCCCACGCCCCATATAAACATATTCAGACTCTCCACCCATCAAAAAGAAAAGCAGTTCCTAGAAAAAACAATAAATGTAAAGCCTCTCAGAAATGCCCCCCATGGTTCAAGTCCAAGAAAATATTGAACCGTTTGAAGAACAATATTAAATAAGTAGAGAAACAGGTAGATTCAGGCTTGCCATATCACCTTATTATAACAATAAAGCATATGAATAGTCCATCAAAGTCCAGGTAATGTCCCTTTGTTCAAATCTGACCGGAGGCAAGGGGAATCAGGAAAACATCATAAAAGATCATATTCTAGTTCCCTTGAATATGTCAGAGCCATACCAGCGTGACCTGAAGGCCATGACAACCTCAAGGAGAGGCAAGGATAATGGGCCCTAAGACAGTCAAAACCCACATTCATATAAAAAAGGAACAGAAAGACTCATGATTAAATTCCTCTCTGTGCACAAAGCAAACAAGTAAACATAAAACTAGACAATGGCATCCACAAATAATAAATTGGTAGCCGTAGAGACCAGAGTATCCAAGGGGCCCCTCACTATCATAGAAGGGAACTATAATTACCATTAAACAAGAAGTTATTAATGAATCCAACAATCAAAAGGATGTGAACAAAACACTGCCCTTACACAAAATGTCCAAAGCTTCATTCTCATTCTCAGAGGAGGAGAGAAACCAAGATGCTGAAGTTTAAAAATAAAGCCAGCTCTTAGTGCATCAACCGCCCCTCAAAAAAAAAAATTACTATGAAGATGGCAAACAGAGTAACAGCCGATCGTCATGTAAATCCTGCATCCAGACCCTGTGAACACGAGATGCTTTGAATAAATCTGGAAAAAAGGCAGGCAGCCCTTTTTGGGCATATTCCATCAACTCAAAAACTTTGAGAACTCCATGGCAAGTGAGCTACAAGTTTGCTGGATACAACATGTGGAATTTAATATTGGCTGCCAAAAGATCGGAGGCAGTGGAGTGATATGCAGTTATCTTTTTTTTTTTAATACAATACTGATACCATTATAATGTCCTGGCCTGAGTGAAATCACCCCTTGGAAGTACAAATCAGAGTACCTACCAAACTACTGATACAAAGAAAATAGAACAACAATAATATTTAAGAAATATTACAGGTATAACAGACAATATTAATAGTTAAATTGGTGTCTGCTGGCCCCAAATCAACTCTGGCCTAAATCCTTCATAGAAAGCCAAAGAAGGTTACTCTCTTCAGGGTGTCTTCCTCAAACAACTGGTCATGGAACCAACTTGGTAGAAGGTAATACTGGACCTTGTGCTCACAAACAGTGACAGTGTGATGGGATAACAGTGGGGGAGTACCTGGGGAACAGTGACCACCAGTCATTGTGGTTTGAAATCACAGAAAGAGCCAAACCAAACCACACAAAAACATGTATCCTGGATTTTAGAGGGGCAGACTTTGGGAAAATGGGGAGATAATTGAAAGAGGCATTAAGGGAAATGGGGCAGGAATAAGGGGTTGAGGAACAGTGGGCAGTATTTAAAACAGGGATTACAAGAGCAACAGAATTATGCAATAAGCAGGTTAGCAAGAGGAAAAGGAAGAGGAGACCATTATGATTTTCCAAAGAGGTAGCAAAGAAAGTGAAAACCAAAAAGATTGCATTCAGGCAATACAAAAAGACACAGGCAGAAGAGGATAGGGAAAAGTACCAGGAGAAGCAATGGGAGGCAGTGCGGTCAGTAAGGGAAGCCAAAGCTCAGACAGAAGAACACATTGCAAAATCTGTGGGTAGAGGGGACAAAAACCTTTTACAGGTACATAAGTGAAAAAAGAAAAGCAAAGGGAGGGCTAGTGAGACTGAAGGGGAGGATGGGGGCCCCGTGGAGGATGATAACAGTAAAGCTGACATATGGAACAGGTATTTCTGCTCAGTCTTTACTGAGGAAGAGTAGGATAATGGGTCTGAAGGGAGTATAAGGGGTGAGAATGGTGCAGAAATGGACACAAGTCCCTTTACACGAGAAAGGGTCCTGAAGGAACTGGAAGTAATAAGAGTTGATAAAGCAATGGGGCCAGATGGGGTGCACCCCTGGGTCCTTAAAGAACTAAGAGAGGTGGTGGCTGAACCTCTGGCTATCCTGTTTAGCCGATAACTGGAAACAGGGGAGGTACCCAGAGACTGGAGGACAGCAGATGTAGTCCCCTTATACAAAATTGGGAACAAAGAGGAAGTGGGGAACTACAGACCAGTCAGACTCACCTCAGTAGTGGGGAAGATCATGGAAGCACTACTGAAGGAGAGATTGGTGGAACATCTGGTTGTCAATGGACTACAGGACCCAAGGCAGCATGGTTTCACCAGGGGGAGGTCAAGTCAGACCAACCTCATTGAATTTCTTGACTGGGTGACTAGGGAGGTGGATCAGGGGAGGGCAGTGGACATGGCCTATCTGGACTTCAGCAAGGCCTTTGACACTGTGCCACATAGAAGATTATTACACAAACTGGGGAATATGGGTGTGGGCAGGACAGTAGTGAGGTGGGTAGATAACTGGCTGGGCGGCAGGACACAAAGGGTGGTGATAAATGGCTGTCACTCCAAAGAGGGAAGAGTGACCAGTAAGGTTCCACAGCGACCAGTGCTGGGATGGTCCTATTCAACATCTTCATCAGTGACATTGTGCAGGACCTAGAAGGTTGAATTTCACTGTTCGCTGATGACACAAAGCTCTGTAACAGAGTAGACACACCAGAGGGTGTAGACAGAATGAGAAGGGACCTGCAGAAACTTGAAGAATGGTCAGGGGCTTGGCAGTTGAAATTCAATGCAAAGAAGTGCAAGATAATGCATATGGGGCACAAAAACCCTGGCACAATATATCAGTTGGGGGGTGAGGCTATAGCATGCACCAAGCAGGAACGGGATATTGGGGTTATCATCTCTGATGACCTCAAGGTAGGGAAACAGTGTGACAAGACAGCAGGAAAAGCAAATAGGATGCTGGGATGCATAGGCAGGGGCATCACCAGCAGGAAAAGGGAGGTCATAATTCCACTATACAAGACATTAGTGAGGCTCCACCTGGAGTACAGTGTACAGTTCTGGAGACCTTAGCTACGTAAGGACATAGACAGGGTAGAGAAGGTTCAGAGGAGGGCAACAAAGATGGTACATGGATTACATCACAAGTCCTATGAGGACAGGTTGAAGGAATTGAATATGTACTCATGGGAGGAGAGAAGGGAGAGATGGGACATGATAGAGACATACACGTATCTTACAGGGAGGAACAGGGTGCAGGAACACATTATTTTTAAGAGAAAAAGATGTTCCAGGACTAGAGGTCATGTGATGAAGTTGGAGGGTGGATGATTCAGAGGAAACGTGAGAAAGAATTTCTTCACAGAACTGGTGGTTGACAAGTGGAAAACTCTGCCAGAGGAAGTGGTGGGGGCTGAAACAATCACGGGATTTAAGAATGCATGAGATAGACATAAAGGAATTCTGGAGGTCAGGGGTAAGGGGCAACAGACTTCTAGGAAAACATAAACTGAACTTACAAGCTCAAATGGGCAGACTGGGTGGGCCATAGGCCCTTATCTGCTGACACTGTCTATGTATCTATGTATCTACATATTTCCCATCACTGCTGGAAAGAAGAGGAGAAGTAAGGAAGGCCCAAGGCCCCTCAGTCCCTAAACCATCCAGAGTCATAACCCAGGCCCCAGAATGGTTATCTTAAAACCTTAGGTCATATCTACTGCTCCTGGTACCATTCATACAGGGAATGAGCCATATACGCCCTCTGGGCAAAGGGATTCCAAGAAAAAGAAGGAAGGATTGCTAGACATGAGCACATTTTTAATGTTTATCAATAGCAATATATTCCCTCCCTTCAACTTCCACCATTTTAAGCATACTGTCTATCCAATCCCCATGTGGACATGTCTGTTGTATGCCAACAGTGTAGTACAAGGCATTTTGCTTCCTTAATGGAAGCCATAAACCAGGCATGCTGACAGGAACTTAAGCGTGGAATTTTTAAAAGTAATCCCCAATATCATTAATGAGGCATCCACCACTAACCTTATCCCCAAAATCCTTTCCATTATCTGCCTGATTCTTGCCACCATGGTGTGAGATGGGGACATGCCCACAAAACATGAAGTAAAGAGCCTGGGTCCCTATCACAGCGCCAACATCTAGAATGTGGTACTATCTTCATGTTATGTAGAGATGCAGGAGTTTGGTACCATAATAATAATAATATTGTCAATTGCATTAATTGACCTGTCATGTCTTTACATATACTATGTGCATTTTCTCAAATGGTACACCATTCAGTCTCCTCAAGTGAGTGGCCCATCATACATTCCTACCTATCCTGTATTTTGCTTGTATCTGGAGCAGAAGCCTCCTGCAAAGCCCTATACCCAATTCCAATCCCAGGAGGATGTGAGGAAACCCAACTCAGCTTCCCCTTTCCAAAAACCTTCTCCCATAGACCAAATAAAAGTTGCACAAGGAAACCCCTCAATACAGAATGTATCAAGTGCTGTATTTGGAAATACCACCAATGGTCTATTGGGGGAAGGGAATACTGATTTTGGAGCTCCTTATATGACTTAAAATACCCTTGTTCAACCAAGAAAAGGCCCCACCCTTAATATGCCCCTTTTAGCCCATGATGGCCCAAGAAAGAGAGATCCCTCTACAAGTAGTTGAGTGTTACGCCACAGAGGCCATGAAGAAATAGGGACTCTCCGGTCCAACCCAAAATACTTCTTGGCTAATCTCCATTCATGGGAGACATATTACAATGTGGATAGTGAAAGGCAATGATCTGGCAGAAGCAAATACCGCACACTTCGGGGCCGTAGTGGTGCCCCATTCTTTTTTTTTTTTGCAAATCAATATACTTTATTGAACAAACTCATATACAACACATACATCACATAGAATTAGGTTAAGACATAATAAAGTCTAATACAAACCAAAAAAAACAACCCTAAACAAAACGAGTTCTCCCTTTATTCCCTCCTCCTCCCCTAACCCTCCCACAGCTATCCTACTACTAAACAGCTATTCCAATATAGAAAATGAGGACAAAATCAGATGATACAAATTAATGGCTACCTACATTTGAAGGGCAAGAGAGACAAGAATACAGGGTAAGAAGCAAGATAAGACACCTGGTACCACAAGTATATAGATAGTGATAAGCGAAAACAGGGGTCAACGTACAAAAATAGAGGATAACAATAGAAAATGAAAAACTGAAAAGACAGTGGATAAAAAGGTAAATGAAGGGGTGCAGATAGAGAAGCAAACAACACAAAAGGGAGTACCTACCAAAGAGAAGAAAACCAAAAAAAGAAAAAGAAAAGGACGGCTTAACAGATAGCTTCCCTAGAACCCAAACTTATCCTTGAGAGTTTGATGAATACCCCCAACATTTAAAAACTCAGTCGATGCCTTACCTAATATAAAAGCTAACCTTTCCAGATAAAGTGCATTCAAAAATTCTCCCACCATTCCCTATGGGTAGGGTCCAGTCGTCCCCGCCAATGACGTAAAATTAACAGTTTTGTAACAGAAGAAATCAACGCCAATTGATATTTTTGAAGTTTACTTGGAACTTGGGCATACATCCCAAATATACAAATTTCTAAATTAAAGAAGGCTGAGAGATCGTGAACGGACCAACCCAAAGTTTAACCGATCTCCAAAATCCTTTAATCTTTGGACAAAACCAGATTTTATGGCTTGTAGTTGCCAGTGGTCATTACAATCTTTACATACAGGAGAGCCCAGTCCACTAACTCGTGTAATTTTGCGGGGACAAATACAGGTTATGTAATAATTTAAATTGGATATCTCTTAACCTGTCTTGTTTGACATAAAGATAAGTTTCCTTCCAGATGTTTTCCCAAACCTTATCTGTCCAGTCCGATTTCAAATTTATTACCCAGTATAAAGGGCAGTGGAGGATACAAAGTCATTCCTTTCTAATATATACTTGTATATTTTGGAGATCCTTTACCAGATAGACTAAGTTCTCGAACTCATTAAAAAATCCCTGCCTCTATCAGAACACTGCCTCTTACCCAAAAAGCCTTAACACTGCATTGAATTTGGGTCATTTGCAGTGAAATTGAGGATTGACCCCAAATTTTAGAAGCAATTCCATAATGATAGCATCGAATTCCCTGAAAATAGATCTGCAATTCAAGCCTAGACAAGGAGGATGAGAAAATCTTATGATGGGTAGTTTGCCAATTAAGAGATTAGGATTTCTCAATAGAGGTTGAGATAAATCAAATAATTGGGATACTTCTAACCTCGCATAAAGTTGGTGCATGGCTTTAATGTCCCACCCCAACGGTGTGTCTCTAGCTGTTTTAGGGACTTTAGCCCATGGAATATATAGGAAGGATCTCAAATCTAGGTTAAGTTTCTTAGAAAAGGCTCGATCGAGAGCAAGACCAGGCTCGGATGTCTCAGAGTCACAGACCCATAGGCAGCTCTTGCAGCATGTATTGCTAAATAATACATATAAAAATCAGGTATCTGAAGGCCACCTTTCATACGTGGACGACAAAGTTTACTGTAAGCTCTTCATGGAGGACCTCCTCCCCACAAAAAATCAGAGCATATCTTATAAAAGGGTTTAAAAAAGGATTTGGGGAGGTAAGTATTTAAGTTCGAGAGAGGATAAAAAAGTTTAGGTAAAATTACCATTTTAACTGTGTTGACCAG
The DNA here is from genome assembly GCA_016271365.2 of Neoceratodus forsteri. Taxonomy (NCBI): domain Eukaryota; kingdom Metazoa; phylum Chordata; order Ceratodontiformes; family Ceratodontidae; genus Neoceratodus; species Neoceratodus forsteri. The sequence continues at coordinate 846,226,276 of CM057449.1, read as the reverse complement.
CCCCGAAAGGGTTAGAGGGAGTTTTACCACCTTTCCAGGTCCTCTTTAAAGATTTGAGCAACAGTTTGAAGTTTAAATTGACCAGATCTCCTAAATTCTGAAACACAAATGCCCAAATACAGTAAGGCCTCTGATTGCCACTGTAACCCTCAACGAAAGACACCAGCTCCTTGAAAGGTATGTAGAAAGTGGGTACACCATAGTTTTGGATAAATTTAACTTATATCCAGAAAATTCACTAAAATTGGCTATAAGTTTTAAAACTTATGGAGTGAAGTAACCGTGTTTTGATATGTAATAATAAATCGCTGCAAAAGCCGATAATTTAAATTCTAAGTCACCAATATTTATCCTCGAACTAGCTGATCCGACTTAATAGCTCTTATTAAGGGTTCAATATAGAGATTAAATAAATAAGGAGATAAGGACACCTTGGCGGTTCCTCTCTTTAAAGGAAAAGCTTCTGAAATCAAATTGTTACACTGAATTCTAACCGATGGACAAGTATACAAAATTCGAACCAGGTGCAAAAATCTTTCGGAATACCGAATTTGGCTTAGGAAGAAAACATAAATGGCCATTCGACTCGATCGAAAGCTCTTTTCATGCCTAGTGAGACCAGGATGCTTCCATACCTGGACTCACTGAAGCAGAAATTAAGTAAAACAGTTTCTAAAGTGGTCGGCCAAGAGCGGCCTCCACAAAGCCTGCCTGTTCAACTTAACAAGTCGAGCCATACCTTTAATGTCTAGAAGCCAAAATCTTGGCAAAAATTTTGACATCAATATTTAGCAAGGATATTGGCCTGAAGTTACCTACTAATTCTGGAGACTTACCCGGTTTGGGAAGAAGAATAATCCTGGCTTCAAATAAGGTTTTGTCATTAATCCCTTGATCAGCCCAAAAGGAGTATAGTTGACTCAACAATGGTACAATGTTCTGTTTGAACATTCTAAAAAAAAGGGGTGTAAACGTCTGGGCCTGGCGCTTTATCTACTTTGAGGGAGTCAATAGCTTGACTTATTTCTTCCTCAGAGATAGGGGCAATTAAAGCCTGACCAGAGACAGCTGACAATTGAGGGAGAGAGATATTAACTAGAAACTCTTCCATTTTGCTCATACCTTGCGAGAAGGAATTCTGACTCGAGTATAGGTCTTTGTAATAATCAACAAAAGCCCCAATACACCTTCCGGGCTGTAATCAGGTTGTTGGATACCGGGTGTCTCAAGGCTGCGACCCATCTGGCAGAAGCTCTCTGTTTTTAATTGCCAAGCCAGCAATTTCCCAGCCTTGCTGCCTTGACCTAGGTAAAGAGTCTCGATCCAGCAGCCGAGGATACCACACTCTCCCGCAAGGTATTAGCATACCATGCCTCAACGCCATAAGGTCCTGTTCCTGGCTTTCAGACCTTAAATTCTCCTGAATGCCCTCCAGCGCCCTGATCTTTTCCAAGCAGCTATCTAGATGTGCTATTCCTTTAGCTCTACGCTTTGGATGCTAGCCGTATTAACTCCTCCATACTGATTTGAGTGCGCCCAAGTTTGATCTAGGGCCTCAATGGAACCCCAGTTAACTTCGATTGAAGTAGTCAAAAATTCCTTAAAACGACTCAAAGTACTAGAATCCTTTAATAAGTTATTATTTAGTGACCACGAATAAGCTCTCGGGGGCTTAAATAATGGTGACCAACACAATTTTATCGGGGAGTGATCGGAAATAACACGAGGTAAAATCACCAACTCCGAAATACCGGTTAGACATTGCTTACTTATCAAAAAGTAATCAATTCTGGAATATGATCTATGGACCAGGGAAAAAAAGGTATAGTCCCTAGAAGATGGGTTAAATAACCTCCAAGGGTCCACTAACCCTAAGGAAGAGGTAAATTCCATTAAAGCACTTTGAGCTGCAGAGGATTGTGTCCCTCTATTCCAGGAACGATCTAACTTATTAGACTGAACTAAGTTCCAGTATCCCCCCAAAACAATTGGACTCCCTTTAAAGGAGGCCAATATTACTGCCAACTGGACAAAAAAATTTGGTGACTCTTGATTAGGTCCATACACCGATCCCAAGATTAAATTAGACCCATGAAGTCTGCCCGAAACAAAAATGTACCTGCCATTTGGGTCAGAAAAAATTTACGAGTGGACAAACGGAACCCCTCGAGTAATCAAAATGGCGACTCCCTGACTACTCGAGGAGAAGCCAGCTCCAAACACCTGGCCTACCCATTTTTTCTTAAAGTGGGGTAGACGATCTGGGAGAACATGTGTTTCCTGTAGAAACACTACCGCGGGGTTATAATGAGCCAAGTGATTTAATATAACACATTTTTTACAATTGTCTCCCCCCCCCTTGATATTCCATGAAATAAAATTCAGACTATTAGCCATAAATAAACATTATTTCTCGTATAGGAAGCAAGGATAGCTGACCCCCTACTAACTGAGACCCTTTCCTAATAATAAAATAAAAATGAGAAAACCCCTTATCTAACAAAAAAGAACACTCATCCCCTCCAAAAAGAACCCCTAAACTAACTCTCCAGGCCTGTAGCCCACTCCTCCGCCACTGGTTCATGGTGCGCTATAGAGGCAGGGTCCCCCCCTCCATGACAGGTTAAGTTGAATTTTGTAGTTTACACTCTATCCTATGTCCATTAGTGCTAGCTAGAAAAGAGACAAAGGGAGGATTAATAAAATTAAAAGTATCCTTATGAATATGAGGGAAGGTAGTTCGACTAAAGCATTAAAAGAAGAATGAGAGAGAAACATAGAATTCCCAAAAGGGCAGCCACTATACTGATGTGTCTTTAGTCAAGGTCAAGAGCAAGAGGGGGCTAACAATTAAAATACAATTACTTATTAATAAGCACACAACAAACTGTAGCTATGTGCTAGCTTAAAACAACAAGGAATTATAACCCCTCTGAAATATCTTCTACAACGCTATCGCACTTAACATCAATGAACAAATATTATATTGACAAATTAGTACACTAGCAATGATTAGGGCTAAAAGAACTTAGGTAATAGAAGCACATAATATTGGTATGACATTAATGAACTAATAGCTCCCTCGTGTGGACCAAGTCATGCACCACGCCTCCCCAAATACTCGTGAGGCTAAAACAACCAGATCGGAGGCCAAAATAAACTAAAAAGCCATATAATAAAAAGTCCTCTTTAAAGGTCCATAAGTCCATAGAAAAAGGGAAACCAGATGCATCAAATCATGGCCTCGCTGAAATCATAATAACCCAGATCAGAGGGTTCACGTAGCAAAATGAAAGTGCTCAAATCATTGCCCCAACTAACAACCTGATTTTCACTCCAGAGAAATTAAAGTTTCAGGCTAATCATTTTTTAACAAAGAGTTCAGGAAACAGTCTCTAGGGAAGTTAAAGCTTCCTCCGCCGAATCGTAACGCTTAATCCCATCCTTGGATGAAACTTCCAATTTCGCCGGGTATAACATGCGATGGCGGATCCCCGCCGCCCATAACTTAGTGGTGATCGGTCGGAAAGCGGCCCGAGCCTGCCTCATCTTCCATGTTAGGTCTGGAACCAACTGAAGCTTCTTCCCCCTCCCACTGAAATGCAGCCAGCTTCCTAATTTCTCTCAAGATGTGCTCACGATCCAGGTAGTTTAATAGTTTGAAGATAATGGGTCTCGGTGGGTCAGAGGGTGGAGGTTTGGCTCTCAGTGCCCTGTGGCCTCTTTCAATGATGTAATCAGGACCATTAGGAGAGGGACCAGCTGATTTTTTTAACAGCTTCTGGAGAAAGGAAATTGTGTTGGGCCCCTCTTCTCCCTCGGGGAGGCCTAGCAGAACCAAATTATTGCGCCTACTCCTTCCCTCTAAATCGTCGAGGCGCTCTTCCAACTTTCCCAGGCTCCGTTACATTCTTTGATTGCAAGCCCGCTTTTTCTAAGGCACGCTCTATAGATGAAATCCTGGCTTCAGCGTCCGTCACCCGACAGGCTAACTGAGTTAACACCGGCTTGAATTCAGCAACATCCTCGATTAGTTTGAATAGGGCATCCTTTATTGTTGTTAGGTCCTTGTAGATCTTTGCAGGAGTAATACCCTCTGGCGCAGTAGTTGGCGACGAACTCCGGCGTGGCCACTTGGCCTCAAGCTCTTGGTCAGATATCTGCATTTTGCAGTACCGATTGGCACGATTAAGCCTTCTAGTAGTCCCTCCAGTTGTTCAGCTGCCCAGGCAATTCAAAATTAGCTGTTGACTCCTCCGTTAAGCTAGAAATTCACCCGTTCAGAGAGGGAGACCCTACAAGTTGCAGCTACTCCTCCATGCGCGTCACGTGACCCCCCCGTGGTGCCCCATTCTTTCTCTAACACCAACCAATGTACCATGGACTCCCATCGCTCTGAGTGGAGCCACAACCAGATACGATGAAGGCCTGTGGCAATATAGTACCCCAGCAGCCATGGAGAAGCAAAGCCCACCCTTTTATATGGTGCTATCAACCTAGTCATAGAAACACAAGGCCGACTGTTATTCCGAAAAAAAGAAGAAAGGGCCACATTAAAATGCTGCCACCAAAATGTGAAAATTTTTAGGGGCTGGTACCTAAAAATATACATAATTTTAGGAAAGAAGAGCATCCTGACTGCTTGGACTTTACCCCATAGGGATAATCTAAGATACTGCCATCTAACAATATCATCCCTCAGCTTCCGTAGTAACAGATAAAGATTCAGTAATGGTCATTCTGCTAATTGGGGTGATATTAATATACCTACATATTTAATTAGGCCTGAGGCCCAGTTAAGCCCATGCATGGGTAAAGGTGATAGCTTCCCCCTTAAACACATGGGGATTCCATCTGTTTCCCCCCCCCAGTTATTGTGCAGTTCTGACAGAGAGGAAAAGCTGTCAAGTAATTGAATTGAGTGAGGTAGAGACGACTTAACATTCTGCAGAGTCAACAGAACATCGTCTGCAAACAACATACTTCTATACATTGTTGAGTCAACCTGGACTCCCTCAATTTCAGTAGTGTCCCTAATTTTTTGGGCCAGGGGTTTGATAGTGAGCAATAACAAGGCCAGAAGTGAGGACTCCCCTGATGTGTCCCTCTGCCCAAAGAAAAGGATGGGGAGAGTTTACCATTTGTTAGCACCAACGCCTGAGGGGAAGAGTAAATGACCTGGACCCAGTGAATAAAATGAGGGCCAAAACTAAATTTCTTCAAAGGGCCAGTAAATAGGGCCATTTAACCAAATCAAATGCCTTTTCCTTGTCCAAGGCCACAACGGCTGATATGCCAGAGTGAGCCTGAGAAACATGGAAAATGTCTCGCTCCCCCCACCCCCAACAAAGCCGGCTTTATCGGAGTGTATAATAAAAGGTAATACCATATAGCCACACTGTTAGCAAGAACTTTCACCAACAGCTTATAGTCCACATTAAGGAACGAGAAAGGGTGGTAGTTCGCACAACAGGAGTCCTTATCATGTTTCAGCAAAACTGAAATGACAGCATCATACATCGTTGGAGGTAGGGCCCCCTTAGACCAAGCTGTCTCAAAAACCTGTGTCAACAAGGGCTCTATTAAGTCCCCCACCACCCTATAAAATTCAGTAGGGAATCTATTAAATCCAGGACTCCTCCACTCCAGAGCTGGTCAATGGCATCCCTAATTTCCCAAGGTGCAATAGGTGCTTCTAATACCCGCTGTTGATCCTCAGAAAGAGTAGGTAGTGTCAGGGGGGCTAAGCAATCATGAATATCTGCTTCATCCCCTTCTGATAGTCACTTAGAAGAGTATAACTAATGATAATACTCCAAAAAGGCCTCATTAATGCCTCGTTCCAGATCCACCGTCAAATTGTCATCCTTCCTAATCCCAGTGATTATTCTAGAATTTTCCATTTTCTTATATCAATATGCGAGTAACCTACACACCCTTTCCCCACCCTCCCAATAGGCTTGTTTGGTTTTATACAAACCTAGTTTGGCTTGTTGAGTGTTCATCAGATTAAGCTGGAACTGCAGGTCCTGTATCTGTATAAGCAAAGTTGAATCAGAAGAACCCCCCTCATGCCATTTTTCCAAGATCCCCAACTAGTTCTCTAATTCCACAATCCTGGACTGCAGTCCCTTTTATGTGCTGAAGAATAAGCTATCAGTATATAGGCCTTAAGTCCTTCCCAAACCCATTAGGGTGCTACATCCTGTGTGGTATTAGTCCTCAGGTACACTTGAACCTCTCCCCGTAGCCAATCCTGAAAACGCTTATTGGAGAGGAAACTCATGTTACATCTACATCGCATCACCCTATCATCTCCAAAGCCACTCATAAAGGTCCAAGTCTCAAGGGAATGGTCAGACATAACCATGGGCTCTATATTCACCTGGACTGACTGTTTCTTTTTTTTTTGTTTTTTTGCGCCTCCCACGCTCCCTGACAGGTCACTCCTTCCAGTCACCTAGGTGCACCCCTCCTGCACTCTGTCCCCACTACCAACTACTACCCATCATTACAACCCCCCCCCACAGGTAACTTGACTTTTCTCTTCATCAGATGGTCCCCTCTCTGAGGAGGAAGGTGCTGGTGGGGGTGACCAGAGCAACTTACTTGGCCCAAGTGCTTCTGGGGTTGGTCTTGGCTGTCTGGGGCTTTGTGGCAGTGGGGAATCAGCAACCATCATCCTGCCAGTCAGGAAACTTTTTTCTGTTTTTTTCTTTCTGGGAGCACAATATGCCAGGACGTCAAGGAATGAGATGACATCTGTCACTCTCCCTATGCAGCAGAACCCGACGTGCTGCCATGCCTCTGGCCTCTGCCAGAGGTTGGCAAACATCAGGACATGTAAACCCCTCCCCCTGGGAGATGGTCAGCTGTGATGGGATGCTTGAGCCATCATCCCCCCAGCTGATTCTCCAACACCCGGATCCATTCCTGAACCCAGGTCATTGGTGTTGCATGCAGAAATCGAACCACTGCATTGGCAGGCCAGTGGACCGACTGTTTGAATAAGTGGTGAGAGACTAATAGCATAACAGTTTGACTGTATGTGTGGTGTACTGTAGACTAAATCATGTAGTTCCTAACCACAAGGTTACAGGTATGCCAGATGTCCCAGAGCCCATGATCCTCTGGAATAGAGATAAGACCTTAGAACCTCATGTAACAAACTTGGTTGGAGTACACTCCGGTCACAAACTGGGTCCAAGAACTCATTCATATTCCCCCTACTATTAAGGTCTCCTCAGCTTTATCGAGTAAGATCTGGGAGAGTTTATGGAAAAAAGTAGCCCTGTCCTCATTAGGACTATACACCAAAACTAGCAAATATGGCCAACTATCCAGAGTTCCAGAAGCTAACAACCAGCAACTCTGTGTCTCCTTTGCTACCTGTCTAGTAACAAAGTTGAGCTCCTTAGTGACAAGAATCATCACCCCTCATTTTTTCGAGGTGAAAGAGGCTGCATACATCTGCCCCTTCCAGCAGCCCAGAATCGTGTCAACTTCCTTAGAGAGCAGGTTCGTCTCCTGAGGGATTACCAATATACCCTCTAGCTTCCAAATATGAGTAAAGACACATTTATTTTTATTTTATTTAAAATTTTGTTGACTGGGTAGGCCCACTGAGACCATAATGGTCCTTTTTTCAGGGGCAGCCCGGGATTAGTTACAGGCAACAGTACAATGAAAAGTAGGAAAAATTCAAGGGAAAGTGAGCAATACAGACATTACAATCAGGACATACTATACAATCACAGGCAGGTTAGGTACAGTTGAGGATAACAGGAAGGGTAAAAATAGTTTCACAAGAATAACAGTTACATAATGTTCATTTAGCAGGACAATTTTACAAATTACAATTACAAGTGTTTCAATCAGTGAGAAAGTTCCAAGGAATGGGATTTATGTTGAACAGGCCCACTGATTCCTCACATGTTCCAGATTAGGACTTTATAGAATGTCATAAACAAAGTAGAAATTTCCCAGAACTCCAACTCCATGCTCCCCGGCTCCCAGGAGCAAAAGAACTCCCACCAATGAAAACCCATCCAGCAGACAGCCCTTAACATGAAAACAAAACAACAACCCTCCCCAGAAACCCTCATATTGTATATAGTAGAATCAATAGAACTAATGAGCACAATTATAATAAGAAAATCTCACAGGTACTCACTGGATCACGCCCCCCACCATACCGAATCCACATCATCTTCACCATTTACCCCCTTTCCCTCTGCCCCCAAAGGGGAGTTCATGAACAGGAGAACAAACATATCCCCTCCATAAACCTCCCAAGTACCATTATGATCGCTCCATTGTCCACACTGGTATGACCACAACAACAGCAGGAGGAATGGGCACCACTCTTAGTGAAAGATCACTAAATCAAATGTGCAATTCCCTCTCCTAACATTACCCCATTTTATTCCTGAAAGAATAAACCTCAGAGTCCAGTGTTACTCAATGGAGGTAAACAACAAGCTATCCTTCACTTAACACTAACCATTAGTCCACTTCCACTGCCCCCCCCCCCCGTACTGTTAGCACAATATACAGGCTACAACAAAGATACTGCAAGAACTTATAAGCAAAAGTCAGCATAAAAGGAGAAGAAAAAGACCCCCATTCACCAAATCTGTAAACAAATGTAAATCCATACAAGTCTCTGAGCTTAATAAACCGTCCAACAGTCCTTTCCAAGTATGATGGAGAACCTATAGCATTGCTAAACTAGCCTCCCACCTCAGCTACAGTTATCCCAAAGTAGCTGTTCCATAGAGCAGGAAGAACAAATGTCCACTACCACCACTGTCTCATCTCAGTACATTGAGTTTCATCCCGGTAGCCTGTGATGATGGTGACCGTGATTGAGCGCTTCCAAAAAAGGCGACTCAGTCATGGCACCTGTGCACAGGGCTATTGGACAGGGAGGGCGACTGGACATGGGGGGTCTGTGAATATAGTGACAGGATATCGCTATATATACATGCACTTGGGGGGGCACCATGCTGTGCAATGGGTGGAAGGGGAGGGAGGGTTTGTGGGGTGTAGTGCAGCACTGGGCTGCCGAGCTGGCCATGTGGTATGGTGGGTTGGTGGCAGATTAGGGTTGAAAGGGTGCCAGGTTCAGTTCTGGGTGAGTGCTCATTTCTTGCTCTGGTCTAGGAATTTTTTTTGTCTTCTTTTGTCCCCCCCCGGACATGCACCCCCCTGGAGTTGTGAATCCTTTAGTTCCCCCTACCCTCACCTTCTTTTTACCCTGTGCACACCCACCCCCCTAAATCTCTAGTCCTCCTCCCCTTACCCCAATTGCTCCCCCTTACTGGTCTCCCCTGATCTCTCACAGAATGTAAAGGACCCCGGATGCTCTCCATGGGTCCCTCTCCTACCCCTGATGGGGCGTGTGTTGCTCATCTTCTCCCTTCCTCCACCGTCTTACAGGGGTGTCTCTGGGACACTGCCTTATCCCATTCTTTCTGGTCCCCCAGTCCCCATGCAGGGTTCCTTGCATCCTGAAGGGGTCTCCAGGGATACGACTCTTCCCCCTCCCCCACCTCACTCCTTCCTTCCCTTTCCCCCTTTTCTTTCACATAAGCACTTATTAATCCAGCACTTATTATTGTCCAGTCTTTCTACATGTTATGAGCAACACTTTTGTAACACTGTTTGCAACACCAGCCTTACAACTGTATGTTAATATTGATCTTGTAACTTGAATGTTTAATGTCTCATTCCAGTTGTATCCTTCCCCAGGTAGCACTGGGAGATGAGCAACTTGTTGCTCACTGTGCCTTACTGGTGAAACATTTCTCTAAATAAAAAATAATAAGTGGGGTGCGGAGCAAAGCCCCACACATAAAAAAAAAAAGATCCATGCCTCCGGCACCCTTTTGCTGTGCGCTGGGAGCGTACATCGCCGAAACTGATTTTTGTCAATGTACACTCGCTCTAACAGCAATCACCTTTCCATGATCACATTTATGACATGGAACCATTGTCCCAAGGGAGTTCTGATGAAGCTAGATCTTGACACAGCTTTTCTTTAACTTGCTGGAACTGGGTTGCCTTGTCCTTCAGTCACTGCAGCTAAGGAGAAGTCTGGTCTTGGTGAGCACACTCGATGCATCATTCCCTGCTAACTGGCTGCACTCTGACAGAAACCTCAGGGCCTCCACCGGTGAATCAAAAAATTCAGCTCTATTGTGGAGCATAAGTTTTAGAGTGGCTGGATGTAGAAGGTAGCATTTCAACCCTTACTGATGAGCTTAATCTCGGGCCCTATCAAAGGCCTTCTGTCAATCGATGACATGCTTTGGAAAGTCCTGGCAAAAGTATGGATGGTCCCCATTATTCCGTATCTCCTTCTGTTTTCTAGCGTCCCTTAACATCTCTTCCCGATCAGGATATCTTAGCAGTTTAAAAGGATGAGTGGTACTATCTGCTGGTGGAGGGCCTGCAGGGACTCAGTGCATCCATTCTCTTTCCACCATTGGTGCAGCGCTCCAATCTATCCACTCTGATAATTTATTTTGCAGGAAAGAGGCCATATCAGCTCCTTCTGACTTCTTCAGCAGCCCGAACAGATGGTTATTACTACATCCGTGCTGGGACTCCAGATCATCAAGTTTATCCCAGATCATATGGATCTCCTTTTCAGTGCATCCCAGGTGACAGTCCATAGGCCAAACTCAGTCCTCCACCTGACTAATTTGGGAATCAGCCTGCTCCATATGATGCCCCAGTACGTCAATTGACACCTGAACAGCTGTAAGCTGCACCATTATGTGATTAAGTTGATTTTTGATGCTACTCAAAGAAGCTTTAATTTCCCCGAGCTTGTGTGCCACAAGACTTGTGTCAAACTCCCGTTCCACATGAATATCGGTGTTAGGCCCTTGTCCGTCATCCACTGATGGGGTGAGGTGGATGATTTATATTTTTTCTTAGCCAGGACTCCTGATTTTTCAATGTCCATTTTTGTGATCGTTACTGATGCAGACCAACCAGAGGAACACTGAAAAAACTCACAGGAGGTAAGGAGAAAAGAGTTTTATTGTCAGGTAAGACAGAGCTGTGTAACCGTGTTGCTCCTAGCTCAGTTACATCATGTGGCCCCCCCTCATTTTGCGTCTCTCTTTTGTCACACTGCTGGAGTGAAATCCTCTACCACCCAGAGTTTATAGCCTTCTAATGAAACATCTTGCAAGCCATGTACCTTATTCAATAAATTTTAAATAAATAAATAATAACAATGATAATAATTAATAAATAAATACATAAATTAATTAATACTCTTGTATGGGAAGCATACTGAATTGTTATTTACAGAACATATTAGAAATACTGGGTGGATGGGAACCTGATTGCGGCATAGGTGAGCTGCTGTGCTCACTCATCTTTTAATTTACTCCATTTCTCCTGGGCATTTCTTTTGGTGCACCTATTTTACACCTAACTCTTCAATGAACTTTATTCTACATTCATCTGAGATGTTTCTTTATTTTACAAAGCTCTATTAACAGACTTACTTGGATCTGCATCATCAGGGCTTGTTAACCCCTATACAGATTAAAGCGTCCTTGGAGTTTCAGGCAGCTGTAGATTGAGAAGACCTCTCAGATATTGGATCCATGTTGCAGCAATTAGAACAAGAACTCATGCAAAAAAAAAATCCAATATTCTATAATACCTGGTGGTTTTAATGGTCTTCTGGGAAGGAAAGTTGCTAAGATTTGAATCTCCTCAAGATGTTCAACGCTTTCTCGTTAGTACCCGGCATTCGTCTACTAAGTCAGGGTTGCCGAAGTTGTGGACCTCGCAGAAAGATCGCAGACCTGTGCAGGGCCAGCAGTTATAAGCAATGATATCAGCACAGATCTCTACAGTTGATGAATCCTCTCCTGGTGTGGATCCTGGCAAGGCAATGGTATCTGATGCATGGGGGCTTGAGTTCCAGTCTGTCAAGCCCGAATGTCAAAAGGAAGCACCTCATGGTAAAGCATCTTCTTGCTCTGCAGCTGCACCTTTAAGAGCTTCACCATCACCCCTAGCTTAGGACTCAGCAGTAGCTCCAGCTCTGGCATCTAGTCCTCCAGTGTGGCCCCAGTACCGGATGCTAAACAACCCTGATTATCACTTGCCATACTACTGGAATCACAGCTGCTGTCAGAGATGGATTGGTATGACTTTGAAAATTATGAGTTGCTGGATGCAGTGTCTCCTCAGGTCACCACAGATACTTCAGTTCTCCTAGCAAGTAACTCAGATTGCACTGCAGTTACCTCTGGGGGATCACAAATGTCTACTCTGTCATCGGAGGTAGCAGCAGAATGAATGGCACACCCTGTCTACTTGTGCTTAGCATGGGCTCTGGTTAGTGGCTAGATGGGGCTGAGTTTCCCTGTTTCAAACTGATCTGGCTAGACATACTGTGCACAGGGGTATTACCCTGTTCTGAACTGTTCTGCTGACTGTGTCCAGGTGCTGTGGGGTGGGAGTGCAGGGAATGGGTTCTTTATTTTCCGGGCCAACTGAAGGGTATCTTGTGTAGGGATATATTGTTTATTTGCCCTATTATTATCTCTGTGTCATCTCAGATGGTGGGTCAATTAAACTGTCCTGCACTCCTACCTATCAGGCAGATTCTCATTATTCTGATAGGTTGACAGCAACATTCTGGAGTTGCTATATTTTTCTTACATTTAGTCCCTGTTTTTGTACTGCAGCTATTTGCAGAGGATAGGGCATTAACTGTTTTTTGTGGCAGAAGGGCATTTGGGATGCTAATGAGTGGATATGTAGTCGGGTCTTAGATACCCGCATCCACACCCACTGGGGAAGGGAGCATGGGTGGCGTTCAGCCGCCGACTTGCTTAATCTCATTCCCTGAGCCTATATCCCAAATATGGGGGTTATCAAAGTTATGTTTTAAACAACTTGGCACATTTTATCATGATTTTTGGGTATGTTATAGCAGGAGTGTGTTTTCTGGGATTTTTCTAGTTAAAGAGAATGTTCACTATGATAGGTTCCACTTTTCTTTACATACAAAGACTTGTTATATTGTTATTGTGTTGAGGGTTTTCACAAGTTTACTGTTTCAGTTTAAGGGGTAGGTTTTGGCTTTCTGTTTGTGTATAGTTTCATGGTCTCAGTTGAATGTTATTAGTGTTTTAAATAGCCTTACTGCTAACCTGAGATTGTTTTTATTTCCTGACCTCCAAGTTTCTGATCTTTTTGGAAATTAGAAACTTATAACCCCTTGAAACAGAAAAATGTGTTGTCATATTTGGGGTCCTGTAAGTGCGGCGTAGCATTTTTACAGGAAACCCATTTGTTAAAGCAAGAAACAACTAAACTTGTTAAAGGGTGGGTGGAGAAAGCATTTTCAAGTTCCGTTATTATAAATAAGTAGGAGGTATCAATTTTGATAAGGAAAGGGAGCCCCATCCATGCTGAGTCAAGTTCATCATATAAGGATGGGAGGTGGATCATACTTTTGGTCAAAATTTATGATGTCTGAATCTTGCTGGTTAACCTATATGCTCCAATCAGGATTCCCCCAACTTCTTTTCCTCATTAGCTCAAACTATATCTGATCTGTACTCCCCCCCCATGCTGGTTATTGTGGGAGGGGATTACAGTTTTGTGCTAGACCTCCTAACTGATAGGACCCCTCTGGAGAAAGGACCCCCTCTCTTCAGAGGTCATAAGCTACCCTTCAGTGTTTTTTAGCTGAATTTCAATTGGTAGATTGTTGAAGAATTTTCCATCTAGAGGCCCGTGATTATACTTTTCATCCCCGGTTTCAGACCTGTAGCAGGCTGGACTATTTTATATGTAGCACCACCATTTTATCAGACCTGATTGGTATTGTTATCTTTCCCATAACTATCTCAGATCATGCCCCATTTAGCAAGGTATCTGTACCTAAGGGTAGTGCTGTTAGGTCTCCACAGTGGCAGTTAAATCCAGTTCAATCCTGCCCTCCTTTGTTTATGAGAGTTTCGACAATGGATGCAAGTTGAAATAGAGTTCTACTTTGAAATGAATACAACCCCTGAAGTTTCATGTTCTACTTTGTGGGAGGCGTTCAAAGCCTATGCCAGAGGTCGCATTATTTTTTATGCCTCTAAGGTGAATAAAGCCTGGAAGTGGGAGATTGTGGACCATACTACAGTACCTGTATTAAACAGCTGGAGATGGAATTGTATGTCTCACTGTCTATGCTGGAGTCCAAAATTCAAGAGGCTACAGCCTATAAATATAAATTTAATACAATTTATCAACAACAGGCCTCTAGGGCTTTATTTATTTTTTTGCAGCAATCCTACTGCGAATCTTGAGATAAGGAAGGGAAACTCCTTGCTTATAGATTAAAGAAAAAATCTATGGAAATCCAGATTCCATACTTAATGGGGCAGGGTGAGGTCGTTGTTACAAATGTGGTGCAAATTGCAAGCCAATTTTGGGAGTATTATGCATCCCTCTAAATTCTAAAGATTCTCCATCTCAAACCCAATACAATGCTTTTTTTGTGAACTCACAGTTACTTAAGTTGCCCCAAGATATAACATAGACCCTGGAGGAGGATCTGACCTTGGCTGAACTCCAGCAAGATGTCAGAGCTTTGACCCCAGGGAAGCCCCGGGTGCTGATGGGCTAAGAATCACCTTTTATCAGGCATTTGTGACCCAGCTTTCACTCAGGCTCTTGGACCTCTTTACAGTTATCAAGATTACTCTTACCATGCCCACCTCCATGCAGGAGGTGACTGTCACTGTCCTGTCTAAGCCTGGTAAAGACTTAACTTGTTGTTCAAACTACAGGCCAATCTCGCTGTTAAATGTAGACTACAAGATTCTCACAAAAATATTAGCTATCCAGCTTGAGAAAGCCTTACCTCATCTTATCCATAAATCACAAGCAGGATTCATGAAGGGTAGGCAGGGTAGTGACAACCTCCAGGTTGTATTTAATTTAATAGAGGTTGCTGCTCACAGCTTGGAATCTGCTGCTTTACTTTAATTGATGATGAAAAGGCATTTGATTCAATAGAGTGGTTATACTTACTATATGTTCTAGAAAAGGTAAGCATAGGGCCAGGTTTTCAAAAATGGATTCAATGTTTATATTTTGCTCCTTGAGCAAGAGTTTTGACCAACGGGGTTTAGTCTGAGCCATTTTCTCTGTTTCAAGGAACACGTCAAGGCTATCTGTTGAGTCCCATTTTGTTTCTTTTAGCTATAGAGCCACTTAATATGGCACTTAGCCAGCACCTGGACATCTTTGTTATTTTGATCAGAGGTAGATCTTTCCCTACCATATTATACACTGATAATTTACTTTTAATGTTGTCCAGGGTGGAAACTTCACTTCCCAAGGCATGGAAGGTTATCGACCCTTTGGTTCCATATCTGGGCTGTTGGAAAACTGACCAAAAACCAAAATTCTGCTTCTTTATACAGAGGATTCCTCTTGGAGCCATATAGGGTCTCAAGGCTTGAAATGGTCCCCTATGGAAATCCATTACCTAGGGATGTTTTTTCTCCATAGATCTTAATGAAATGTGTTACAATTACAGACATGGTATCTGATATGAACCATTGGATGAAAATGCATTTGACCCTTCCCTGGTAGGACTGCTGCAATAAAGATGATGGCTTTTCCTCAGTTATTTTATAATTTGAGTAGTCTATCATTAATCATTCCTCAAGGATGGTGACATAAAATCAAACTTACTTTTAAATTTTTTATGGGTGGGTAAACCCCCATGTTTTAGTAAGAAGATACTCAGAGCTCCGATCTCATGCAGAGATTAGAAAATACCCTGGCCATGGGCTTATCATCTTTGTTATGGCCTAACACAGACATTGCACTGGCTATACCCTACTTCATTTAACACTCCCCTATGGGTTGAGATAGAACAGGTGATTTGGGGCGATACACCTTTGGCTACACTGCTGAGGGCATCTCCTTGTGAGCACACATTCCTAACAACCCCTATGCAATTCTCTAGACATTGTTGGTCAAATGTTTTTAGGCAATTAGGGTGGGATGCTAGCCATATAGTCCCCTATGAACCCCTGTGGTTCAACCTCAGTTTGTATGTGGGGGATTCCCCTATTTATTGGAGCTCTTGGGCATCCAGAGGCATTTCTAGGGTGGGGGACCTGGTTGATCTGCAGAGCGGATTACTTCCGTCCTTACAGCAATTGCAATCGGCTTTTGGGTTACCTGCAGGTGAATATTGGAGTTTTTTTTCAAATCCGTCATACTATTACTCCTTGCTTTTCTAAGGAGTTTAACATTTTAACCACTGAGCTGACAGTTCATTTAAAGAAATGGTTTAAATGTCCTAAAGGGCATACAAGTATAATATATAAATTGCTACAAAAAGCCTCCCTATCTCCCAGCTGCTGTACCGTTGACCACTCCTTGAGTTTTCTCAGATTTCTATGGCCTCTGCTGGTTAATGTTTGTAACCATCACCATGGATGCAGAGTAACACCTTTATGGGTGCCAGCAAATTGCTAAAGAATTTCCTTAGTATGATATGATATGATATGATATGATATGATATGATATGATATGATATATCATATTTATTTATTGATGTATTTATTTATTTTTATTTAAAGTATATGGCAAGAAAACATTAAGCATGAAATTGAACTCATGATTTGGTCTAAAAAATTGAGTCCTCCCCCATGCTGTTTTCAGAAACAGCTAGTGACAATTCGGGAGGCTTTGAGGAACAGGGCAGCAAATACAAGATTTTTTTTTTTGGAAACTAGACCAGGTTTTTGAGTGGATCATTAACATTCTGAGTATGGGAAATGGAAGTACATGAAGAAGGAAGAGAAAGAAACTGGTGTGATTTTGGATTGCTTCAAATGGTTTTATCACAAGATGAATGACTTGCAGGTATTGTAAGTCTGCTTGCACTGCAGTGTATGCACAACCTTTTAAAATGAACTATTGTATGGTTTCTTTGGCTATTTATCACATATCCATTCCATATTCTTATAGCTCTAAGGCTATGACTCCAACCAAAGTTTCTGTAGCACCATTACCATCTCTTTTGTACCACCACTACTTGCAGAACTTGTACTAGGTGGGATTGGCATGGTGGAATATTTATCTGCTCCATTTCTCTCCTCTTCATCCATTCTTTTCTAGTTCTTTTCTTTCTGGTGTCTACATGACAGGACCATGGACCCCCATTCACACATGTCTGTCACCCACTCTGAGACACACCCTCCTCCTCCCCTTCACATAGAAACCTAAATGACACAGGGACCCAATATTCAAATATGCAGAAAGTGGAGCGCCAGAATTTGCAATGTGAGTTACACTTTCCCAGGTGTCTGAAGATGCTATTTTCAGTCAAATTGCACACCAGTGCTATTCAACTGAAAATAGGGCAGTGCTGGCCCTATGCTAAGTCACTTAACGTTGCCCTGACAGGGCTCCTGAAGTACACTATCAGAAGGCTAGTGCTGGATCATTATTTTCAATATTCAAAGGGACCTATGTAAATAAGCCTGTTGAACATGCAAGGTGCTGAGGGATCATTTGCATGCCCATTATGGGCTCATTTGCATAGGTCGTGAGGAAGGTTAGTGCAGCACTGTCCCCCATGTCACCCAGCCCCAGATGTGTATATACCCCTGGTACTAGTGGTTCCCCCTCCTATCACTAGCCCCACCATACATAGATGTATCACTGGTGGTAGTGGTGCCCCCCTCTCCCTTTGACTGCTAGCCCCACTGTAAATCAATGTACTCCTGATGGTAGCAGTGTCCCTCCCTCACTCTGATCACTAGTACCACCTTACAAAGATGTTGTCCCTATTGGTAGTGGTGCTCTCCCCACTCTGATTGCCAGCCCGGAAGTATAAAAAAATGCCATGCCATCCAGTGCCCCCACGAATCAGGCACCTCCCCCAATGCTTATCACATATCTGCGGTGCCGTGGGAGCATAGGGCAACCAGCATAGCCCTCCTCACACCTCCTCTCCCCGTTGCCATATGTACCAACAGCAAGTGCTCCTCTTATTTTTAGGAAAGGTTGCATCACCCTGTCCTATAAATAAGAGGTGTGCTCTCTGCCTGTACATATGGTGGCTGGCCAAGGAAGTGTAAGGGGCTCTGTGCCAGTTGCCATATGATCCCCAGGCACTGTGAATAATGCTATGGTGAGTGTTGGAGGGGGTTGCTCAGTGCTGCAGGGGGACCACTCGATGTCAGGGCGCTTTTTTGGTAGTGCCAGGGTGGTGAAGGGGGGGGAGTGCACCGCTACCACCAAAAATAACATCTAATTATGGCAAGGCTAGCAATCAGAGGGGGGACAGTGATGGGGCAAAAAGGGGTAAGGCCTTCAGGAAATGGAGGGTAATGAGTACCAATGCCCACAGTCTGGGCAACAAGCTCCCTGAATTGTTGGCCTTGAGGGAAGAGGGATGCCTAGATATCATTAGCAGTCACAGAAACATGGTACACAGAGAACCATGGCTGGGATGTTAACATACCAGGGTACACAACCTACAGGAGAGACAGGGAGGGAAGAAGAGGGGGAGGAGTAGCTCTCTATGTAAGGGAAGGGATAAAAGCAACTGAACAAAAGAGTAAACAGGGAGGAGAGGAGGCACTGTGGGTCACCTTACAGACTGGAAATGGCACCACAATCTGCATGGGGGTTGTATACAGACCCCCATGTCAGGGGGAGGAAATGGACAAGGATATGATAGTAGGCATTCTTAGGATGGCAGAGAAAGGGGAGAAACTGTTGATGGGAGACCTGAATATGCCAGATGTTAACTGGAGCACGTTAAGGGCAGCCACATCCAAGAGCAGGGCCATTCTCAATGCCCTACAGGTGGCATGCCTCAGACAGCTAGTTTTGGAACCCACTCATGAGGGAGCAATCTTAGACCTCGTACTCTCAAATGGGGACAGTGAGAGGATCTCAGATCTAGAAATGGGTAGCCACCTGGGAACAAGTGACCACCAAACAGTGTGGTTCCTGTTTAACTCAGCTACAGAGTCAAGCCATACAAAAGTGAGGGTATTGAACTTCAGGAGAGCTGACTTTGGCAGGATGGGAGAGTGCCTTAGAAAAGCACTAGCAAACAGGCTAGAAGGAGGGGTGGAGCAACAATGGGGAAACATCAAAACTGTCATCACAGAGGCAGCAAGCCTTTGTGTGAAGCAAATAAACAAATCAAAACAAAGGAAAAAGCCACTATGGCTCTCAAAAGAGGTGCCACAGGGAAGGTCAGGGAGAAAAAGATAGCATTCAGCAAGTATAAGGAAACACAGAAGGAGCAGGACAGAGAACTGTACCAGTTAAGGCAGAAGGAAGCAGGGAGGAGAGTCAGAATAGCAAAGGCCCAAACTGAGGAAAAGATAGCCAACTCGGTTAAGAAGGGGGATAAAACCTTTTATAGGTATATCAGGGAGTGTAGAAAGACAAAGGGAGGGATAGTGAGGCTGAATAGAATGGACGGTGGGTAGGCAGAGAGGGACAGTGAAAAGGCAGGCATACTGAATGAATATTTCTGCTCAGTATTCACAAAACAGGAGGAGGGGGAAGTGCCTAATCCAATTAACAGAATCACTCTGGATAGAGGAATCGATCCCAGTCCTTTCACAGAAGAAAGGGTTCTGAAAGAACTCCTAAAACTGAAGGTGGACACAGCAATGGGGCCTGATGGAATTCACCCCAGAATTCTAAAAGAATTAAGGTGAGAACTAGTGAAACCACTGACTACCCTTTTTAACAAATCATGGGAGGATAGTGTGGCGCCTGAGGACTGGAGGAAGGTGGATGTGATTCCCCTTCACAAAAGTGGAACCAAGACAGAGGCAGGAAACTACAGACCTGTCAGTTTGACCTCTGTGGTAGGGAAAGTGATGGAATCACTTCTGAAGGAAAGAATTGTTGAGTACCTAGAGGCCAGTGGGGCTCAGGACCCAAGGCAGCATGGGTTCACAGCAGGAAGGTCATGTCAGACAAATCTAATTGACTTCTTTGACTGCGTGACCAAAGTAGTAGACCAGGGAGGGGCTGTGGACATGGCCTACCTAGACTTTAGCAAGGCATTTGACACAGTCCCATACAAAATATTAATAGTCAAATTAAACAGCCTGGGAGTGGGTCCCAGGATGGTAGCCTGGGTAAAATATTGGCTGGGCAACAGGACACAGAAGGTAATTGTAAATGGAGTCCACTCTGAAGAAAGAGGGGTTACTAGTAGGGTACCGCAGGGTTCAGTACTGGGTCCAGTCCTTTTTAATGTCTTTATAAGTGACATTGCAGAGGGACTGGAAGGAAAACTATGCCTCTTTGAAGATGACACAAAGATCTCCAACAGGGTTGATACACAAGGAGGCGTGGAAAGGATGAGAAGGGACTTGGCAAGGTTGGAGGAATGGTCAGAAGTATGGCAGCTTGGATTCAATGCAAAGAAGTGCAAAATAATGCACCTGGGAAACAAAAACCCAGGGGAAGATTACACAACAGGGGGAGGTAGTAACAACAACAAAAATGGAAAGGGACCTGTAGGCAATCATATTAGATGACGTTAAGGTTAGCAAGCAATGTGAGAAGGCAGTAGGGAGAGCTGGGGGAATACTGGGATGTATAGGGATAGGCATCAGCAGCAGAAAACAGGAAGTTGTTTCCCCTCTGTACAGACAGTTGGTGAGACCCCACATAGAGTACTGCATCCAGTTCTGGAGACCCCATTCTCCAAGGACATAGACAGGATAGAGGTAGTCCAGAGGAGGGCAACTAAAATGGTGCAGCATCTGCAAGAGAAGCCATACAAGGAGAGACTAAAGGAGCATAATATGAATGCCCTTGAGGAAAGGAGAGAGAGGGGGACATGATAGAAAATTTTAAGTACCTCAGTGGAATCAACAAAGTCCAAGAGGGTAGCATCTTTCAGAAAAAGAGATGTGCAAGGAGAAGGGGACACAATTTGAAGATAGAGGGGGGCGGTTCAGGGGCAATGTGAGGAAGTATTTTTTCACAGAGTGGGTGGTGGACTCATGGAATAGCTTTTCTGAGGAGGTTGTGAGGTCTATAACTGTGGGAGAATGAAAGAATGCATGGGAGAGACATAAGGCAATTTTTTGTGGGGGAGTAGGAAGAAATGGGCTGTTGGTTAACTAGGATTGCTTATCCTGTAGGTAGGGAAATGGGCAGACTAGGTGGGCCAAGTGGTCCTTATCTGCCGTCAAAGTCTATGTTTCTATGTTACTAACAGGGATACGTCTATGTATGGTAGGGCTAGTGATCAGAGGGGGACATCACTACCACTAAGGATACATCTACGTACAGTGGGGCTTTTAATTGAGGGGGGACACCACTACAACCAGCGATACATCTCTATATGGTGGGGTTAGTGATTTGAGGAGGGTGAGAGACAATTACCACCATGCACCTTATTTTCTACAGAACCAGCTGGTGATCATCGGGGGGGGGGTGCCAGGGACCACAGTGGGTGGTTGTGCTTCCCCAGCACCTAATGGGCTCAGTGGTTGCAGTACCTCCAGCAGCCATTAGGGTTACCATTACCATTACATGAGATGGTCATATTTTTAGCTGGCAAATGGGCAATGTAGTATAGAATCATTGCTGGCTACTCTCAGGGAACACAATCTGGGATACTGCATGCAGCAGCTGAATCCATACCAGACATTTAGCTTTATCCTCCCTCACCATGCTCCTTGGGGCATTAAAATACTCACCTACCTCATATCCCTCAAAAGTTTTAGCACTCCTGGACTGTCACCACTGCTCATCACTTGATATGCCAACCATACTCCCTCCAATACTAATCCTGATACTATTTTGTTCCTGTCTGGCTCCCTACACTAAGCCAAAGTCAACCACACCCACTATTCTGCCAAATTCTTTTTATGCACCCAATCCACACCCTTTATGGGACAAATCAGCTGTCTCCCTTGCCCTTTCTCTCATCTCCCCACATTCAGTACAAATATGAGCCTTTTCTCTCTTTTATGTATCAGCATCCATCTGCCTTTATCCCACCAAGAAACTGTCTGCCCCATCTATGTCAAACAATATATTTCCACAAAGGAAGGAAAACAAACTCTTACACCTTAGGCTGAAGAAACTTATGACATTACTGCTCCTCTGCTCAGGCAATATAGAACTAAACACAGGACATATATCCCCACTAGCATCCACCTCTGAATTTGCATTAACTAGAGGATTAAGGATAAAGTTAATTAATGTATGCAACCTCCAGAAAAAACTTGACGAGGTAAAATCATGGGTCGCCTATACAAATCCTGATATTTTGGTACTTACAGAAATGTGGCTAAAGGGCTCTACCTCAGATCTAGAAATAGAGCTACTTTTGTTTAATTTATTCTATCTTGAAAGACCTACGGTGGGGGGGGGGGGTTAGTCATTTATGTCAACGAAAAGTTATCAGCTATCAAAATGCTTGCTGCTACTAAACCCATGGAATCTGAATGCTTAGCCTTAAAACTTTCATTATACTCTGCCAAAACATTTAATATAATTGGCTGTTATAGACTGCTGGCAGGGGATATAGAACTACTTCCAATCCTCTGCAATTTTATAGATTCTAACTCCAGTGAGTCAATTATCCTTGATGACCTCAGTCTAGAATGGCTTAGCCCCAGCTCTAATATCCTAAAAGAAATGTGCAATGAGCTGGGCATGTCTCAACTAATTTCAGAACCCACTAGATCCAATACAAAAAAGCATAACAAATGCTCCCTACTAGACCTAGTCCTTACAAACAGGCCCCATAAAATGTTACACGCAGCAGTGTTCCATAATGACATGAATGACCACAACATTGTTGTATGTACAAGAGGTCTAGAAAAAATGATACCCTGCTCTAAATTCATTTCAAAACAAAGTTTCCACAAATTTAAAGTGGAGAACTACCTATCTGACTTGCGAAACATAAGTTGGCAAAGCTTCTATTTATCATCTTCAATTAATGAGGCAGTTGATGTCTTCAACTCTACTCTTACATATCTAATAAACAAACAAGCTCCCGTAATTAAACGTAGAGTCAAAACAGCTGCTTGTCCCTGGTTCACTGCTGCATTAAAAAAAGCTTTAACCCTTCGGAACAAGCTTTGGGCTACAGCTCTGCATACCAAAGATGCAGTCGATTGGATGGCATTTAGAGCATTCCATAATGCTTGTACTAGACTTGTTAGAACCACCAATGCTAATTTGTATGTGAATACACTCAAGAGTGCTACGGGTAACCCTGGTAAAATCTGATGCACCATAAAAGCTGTTGAAGGTCATAGAGTCCCACTCTCTGTACTGATGAAAAGAAACTCCCAAGGATTCACTACTTCTGATCAAGGCATAATTCTAGAAAATAAAATGCCCGCTTCGTGACAGCAAGGCTAGCCTTTGACTCCTCTCCAGCTGCCAAATTCATGAGTAATCTTAATTCAAATTCTGTTCCTACCATCTCACAAACCCCAGGGTTCCTTTAAACTCTCCCTCAAAACATTCAAACAGGTAGAGGACCTGCTCAAAAAACTATACACTAGAAAGAGCACAGGTGCTGACAGAACAGATTCTGTATTCTTAAAACTAGGCTTTCATTTCTTAACTGCTCCAATAACCCATCTATTTAATTTGTCAGATGCTTCTGGTGTTGTCCCATCATACTGGAAAACAGCTCACATGCTTCCCTTGTTCAATTCTGGCGACCCATGTGACTTAAATAACTATAGGCTCATCTCTATCCTACCTGTTCTTGCCAAACTTATGGATACACTTCAATGCCCAATTAAGGGACTATCTTGAAAACTCGAGCTTAATCAACCCATTACAATCCAGTTTTAGGCAGATTCATAGCACTGTTTCTGCCCTTGCAAAAGTTGCAAATGATTGCCTTACCTCCATAGATCACAAATACCCAATGGGGGCCATTTCCTTGATTTAAGTAAAGCCTTTGATATGGTGGACAACAACCTTCAGTTAATTAAGCTTAAGGAGCATGGTCTAAGTATCTCTGCCATTAACTGGTTCTCTAGTTACCTCACAGGAAGATTTCAATGCATCAAGGAGGATGGGACCCTTTCCTCTCCTCGACTGCTTGTACGAGGTGTACCACAGGGATCTATATTAGGCCTTCTTCTGTTCTCCATGTGCATCAATACTCTAAGTGACAATATACATAAAGCAAACATACACTTCTTTGCTGACAACACCATCCTTTATGTATCAAAGCATTTCCTATTAGATGTCTGCACCAAAATACAACCAGACTTCCATCAATTGCAACTCAGCCTTTAACAGTCTATACTCCTTTTAAACACCAAAAAAACTAAAGTGATGTTTTTCTTACCCATGAACTCCCCAGCCTTCCTATGAAATCTTGGCCCCGCCACATACATTATAACCCTACTAGGAGACACCCTAGATGGTCTTAGATGAATTCAAATACCTAGGCCTTTGGCTATACAACAACCTCACCTTTACCACACATCTTGAAGCCCTCTCTAAAAAGTTGAAAACTAGACTGGGTTTCTTTTAAAGGAACTAATCCTTTTTCCATGTGTCTTCAATGCCTAGGTCGACGATGAACTTTCACAATTTGGTAATCACTTCCTCCAATTAATGACTTCTTTGAGCCTTACACAGGTTGTTTCCACTGCTACTCATAAATCTGGGCACTCTTTGGACTTAGTCTTTCTCCTGGGGATTGATGCATCCGACTTCTGGGTGGAACCAATCGCATGGTCAGACCACTACACCGTGAGGTTCAGTTTTTGCACCCCCCCTGAGAAGGCCAACCCCTGTGGAGATGGTTAGGTACTGCCCTTTACGGGATATTATTTCCCAAGGCCTTGCAGCGGTCCTTGACCTCTCATCCCCAGTGTTGGCGAGCAGTAATCCAGAGACCCTGGTGTCAGCCTATAATATGGCTGTTACAGCGGCTCTGGCTTCCGTGGCTCCTGTTCGTGTGCATCTCTTATCCCTTCACCCCAAGTCCCCCTGGTTTGATGGGACATTGAGGGAGATGCAGAGACAGGGTCAAAGGTTAGAGTGGTGCTGGCGCAAGTCCGCCCATGAAGCCGACCACCTTAGATTGATGGAACATTATTCTGTCTATCAATCTGCAACCACCCGTAAGAAGGCAGAATTCCTGTCCAGGGAGATTGCAGTTGCTCGGAATTGATCCGCTCAGCTGTTTCGAACTGTAGACAGACTGTGCAACCCATCCTGTCTGCAAATTCAAAAAGTCTTTTTGTAATTAGAGTGCAAGGAACTTGCTCTTTTCTTTGCAACTAAGGTGGCCAACATCAGGTTGGATTTGCATCCAGCAATCTCTAAGGGTGATGCTGTTGAACAGTGTGAGTCCACAGTACCTCAATTTTCTTGGAGTTCCTTCAGTCGACCTGATTTCGTGGATGTCATGAGGATTATCAATAGTGTGCATCTCACAAGCTGTAGTTTGGATCCTGGACAGACCTCCCTAATCTTGGGTTGCAGTGATATCATCGGTCCAGTCCTTGTGCAAATAGTTTGGTGCTCCTTGGAGTCGGGTAAGTTTCCTAGCTCCCTGAAAGAGGCGGTGGTGACACCTCTCTTGAAGGAAGCTACCTTGGACCCAGACTGTTTCATAAACTACAGACCTATCTCAAACCTTCCCTTTATTGGGAAGGTGATTGAGAAGGTAGTGGCAGCCCAGTTGGAAGACCATTTAACCATAAATGACATCTACGAATCCTTCCAATCCAATTTTCGTAAAAGACATAGCACTGAGACTGTGCTGGTTCGGGTGCTTAATGATCTTCTGAGGGCAAGAGATCAGAAGAGACATTCCATTCTGGTTCTCCTTGATCTCTTGTCAGCTTTTGACACTGTGGATCACTTGGTATTGATAGCACACCTGAGGCAGATTTGTGGAATATCGGGAATCATTGTTCAATGGTTCACCTCATTCCTCACTGGGAGATCACAGAGTTGTGTCTGGGTTTTTTTCCTCAGGCCCGACTTCTTTGTTGTGTGGGGTGCCTCAGGGTTCTGTGCTGTTTCCCACATTATTCATGGTGTACATGCTGCCCCTCAGAGACATTATAAGATGGTATGGGCTGAGGTTTCACTGCTATGCAGATGATACCCAGCTGTGCCTGTCTTTTGCACCTGAACAGGATGGAGCTCTCTCAGTGTTTAATAACTGTCTGGAAGAAATCCAGGATTGGATGGATTCTAGTTGGTTGAAACTGAACTCAGAAAAGACAGAGGTTTTGGTTGTGGACCCGGGTCATTGTCAGATAGAGGGGTCGTTTGTTGGTACACCCTCTGGAATTTTCCTTGGTGGCGTTTCACTTCCGACCTCTGAACGGGTGCGTAACCTGGGGGTTATCTTGGATGACAGGCTGACACTACAGTCACAAGTGTTATCAGTTGTCAAGACTTCCTTTTACCATTTTAGGAATATCGCCAGAGTTAAGCACCTTGTTCCATCTGACGACCTACCAATGTTGGTCCACGCCTTTGTGTCCTTGCGTTGGGGCTACTGCAACTCCCTGTACTTTGGGCTTTCTGGGGTTGAAATCTGTCACCTACAGCTGGTGCAGAATGCAGCAACCCGGGTTTTGACTAGTACAAGTAGGCTCTGTCATATAACTCCGGTGCTGTGCGAACTGCACTGGCATCCTATATGGTAGCGGATTGCCTTTAAAGTCAGTTTACTGACTTTCAAAGCCCTTCATGATCAGGGTCCAGCCTATCTGAAAGAACTTCTGGTGCCTTACTGCCCTGGCCGATCTCTCCGCTTGGCAGATGAAGAGTTGCTAGAGATTCCAAGAGTGAGTCTTAAATCATCAGGTTGTAGAACATTTTCTTATGCTGCACCTAGTCTTTGGAATTATCTACCCCATCAGTTATGGGAGTGCACCACTGTGGAGAAATTTAAGAGTGACCTGAAAACCCATTTTTGGCAATGGCCTTTTTGGGTGGCTGAATATATTGTAATTATTATTTATGTTGTGGTTTTATCTGTGTATATTATTGACTTTTAATGTTTGATTCTACTGTTTTAATATGTACAGCACCTTGAAAAATGAAAATGAAATGTATTATTATTATTATTATCAGGAAGAGGCTATTTCAAGCCACCTTTCTACCCATTCTTGACTGTGCCAACATCATTTATAGTGATTGCACAGCTCCTAACTTGCACAAACTAGATGTCCTATATCTCTGTACTATTCATTTTATACAGAATACACCATTCAGAACTCACCACTGTGCCCTTTACTCTGCAATGGGCTGGTCATCCCTTGCCACAAGGAGAGTGATTCACAGCTACACTTGGACTTATAAAATGCTCCTAATTAAACTCTCTCCTTATATTTCATTCCTATAGCATCGTTCCTTTAGCTGCTACTTGCTCAGGAAACATTTTTTTGTCTTGTTAGATGTACCTAATTATACAATGGCTCCAAAAACAAAGCATTCTGATTGTCTGGCTGGCACCTTCTAGCCGTGGTAAATCCAAGCATCACCCCAAGGAAAAAGGTGCAAGCCACAAGTCTGCCACATCATAAACCCCTTCTAAAATCACTATGGCCCTGGCAAACCCAGGACTGGCAATCCCCTCTAAAACACAATGTGAAAGTGGAAGAAAAGAAGCACTGCAATTTTGGCAGCTGATGTAAATTCTGGGTTGCTGGAGAGCAAGAGTGCTGAGGCAAGAAATAGTCGGTTAAATTACCTGTATGCCCCCAACCCATAGGGGGCTCACCTAAGAACATTGCAATATAGCTCTCTCCTGACATCTTCACCCTCCAGTCCCAGGACTGTCATAGATAGGGACCGGTAGGGCTGTCACAGGCTCCACAGTTGAAACATCCATCTATTGCTACTTTGCACCATCTGGCCTCAGCCCACTCCAGTACTTCCAAGGCTGAGGCATGGGGCTCAAGGGAAAAAAAACTTTTTCCCATTATTTCTGTGCCCAGAAGTGGAAAAGAGTCAGGAATAATTCCAACAAAGTGAGTCTCCAAAATACGATCCCGCCTATGTGCACACCACATCAACAACAGAAGCAGTGCTCTGTAGTTGAAATTGACTGTACACCAACTGAAGAAAACTGTCCAAGCTTGTAACAGAAAAAACAAAGTCTGAACATAGTAAACTAATGACTTTGGGCACAGTATGCAAGCTATCCTGGCCCCAAGGAAAGCATGGGGGCTGGGAATGTGAAAACAATACTGTGCATGAGCAGCAGAACAGTGTCCCTACCTACCAAGGATAATTTTATCAGGCTAAGCACTAAATGTAATAAAAATATTACAGAATTTAAAAAAAGCCTATTTTTTTTATTTTTTAACACAGAAAATACAGAATGCCATTGTATAACTGCAATATCCCACTCAAGGGTGTGGGTGATTCCAGTATTTACCCATGCCTCGTGTGGCTTACTCACTCAGCCTGCAGTCTCATAACCAAACAACACACCAGACATGGGTAAATCCTGGCATCACCCACACCCTCTTATGATATATTGCTTGAGTTTTGCACCCACCTTGGTAAAGCTGCCATCAACCATGCCATTCCTTCAGTTTGGAACACACTGCAATCTTCCCTCAAGCTTTCTGAACTAGTTCTCTTAATATGTTTAAAACTTTGATTAACAAATGTCTAACTGATGTATGCCATTGTCATACTAGCTAGCATGTCATCTTAAGCTAGGCAAACTTGACCCTGCATAAGCTCAAACTCTTCCTCCAAATTAATTTTATATTTTCCATTAGAATTGTAGGATTGCCATATCTGTTTCATTCATGTAAATTCTTAGTAGTATTATATTTGCACTTTCAAGAACCATGTTGTTGTCCTCTTCACCTTTGTCATTGTACTGATGGGCCCAGATATTCAAACTGCTCCCAAAAAGTGCTCAATAGCAGGAGCAAGCACAAGTCTATTGTGCCCATGTGCAAGAGATGCGATATTCAAAAACGGAGCAGGCCAAATTGCACCTACAGCCGACAACTGAATATCGCACCACCTGTGCCATAGCGCAACTAGGGAGGGGAAGATGAGCAGATCTGATGCGCCATAGCGCAACAAGAGATGTTCAGCTGAGCAGTCCAGAGGTGCCATAGTGCAACCAGGCAGCCCCCCAGCTGCAGAGCAATTTAACAGCACAATCAGGGAGGTAGGGGCCCACCACCCATGCCACAGGTGGGCACAGGAACACACAGCAGAACAGACATCATCCCCCCCACACCCCAAGCACAGCACAACTGGGGGAGGGCTGGAATAACCACTGGCCCATGGAGACTAGCAACCAACCCACAGCCTGGCCATGGTGCCCCATCACACCTACCGGCAAGCTGTGACTGGCACACAAGGAGGGCAGACCACCCCGTGCCACACCATCCCCCCAGTGCAGAGCACACCCTGCACCATGACCCCCAGACACCCCCCCATGAGCAGTGACCACAACTGCAGGAAACCCCATGCATGCCACCACCCCTACTGTTTCAATGCAACCCTGTGCACCACAGAACCATGCAAGCCAGCCCCACCACGAGCACCCATCAGTGGGTTGCAGCACATGGCAATGCAACAATGGCAGACATGTTGCCACCACACACAGTCCCCCCGAGGTACTGCTGAGAGACCGACCATGTGTCAGCACAAGAGGTACCCCACATGGGACAGGGCATGCCCTTGACACCACCACCAGTGGTACAGCACCCTGCACAGTATTTCAGTGACACACCCCGACCCACCACTGGCCACAACAGCCAGAACAGACACCCACAGTGGTGCGTGGAAGCATGCACCACACCGGATGCCACACAGTGTATGTACAGACACCCATCCATACCCAAGGGCCCACCAACACAGGGACGCAGTAGTGGGCCAACCAAGCCCCCATTGTGGGCCCATGTAAGCTGTGTACACACAACCCGCAGTCCTCCATGGCACTGGAGTGCCAGCCACCCTGTGCAGGCACTGTGGACCCGTACACCACCAGTAGTCACCCGGAGCAAAAGTCACAGACAGTGGGGCACATCCCCTGCAACACACACAAGGCACAACATGGAGGTGGTGACAATGACTGTTTGTGCCCACAGTGCCACCCGAGCCAGGTATGCACCACACCAGTGACAGGGGCAACCCAGCAAAGTGACGGGTACAGTGGCCGCCCTGCAGGGACTGTCACCACTGACATGCCAGCTGACCGTGCAGGTCACAGACATGCATATGTGTCAGCTGCACAGGCCATGGATGGGCCAATGGGTGCACCATGGACACAGAGCACGCGCCATGGACCACTGCACACAGTCATCCAGTGCACAGGGAACAACACACACACCACAGACACTGTCCACACTGATGTCATTGTAACAGGTGTGGAGGAAGCCCTGCCTGTGTCCCAGCATGCTGGGATCCACGGATGCCAGCACACTGTGGCTGTGGCCAGGGCAGAGTCCGGCACCAGTGTTGATGACATGACCATCATGGGCAGTGACACGTGTGTGCCACGGGATGGCCACACAGCAGGGAAATTTGCGCACATGGCTGTGGGTGGTGCCGCCATGGAGTCCTGCGTGTCAGCACAGTCCAAGGCTGTGCCTGTCAGCACTTGTGGGGCAGCACTGGTGTCTGTTCAGGACAGTGGGACTGTTGTGGCCACTGCGGTGGCACCACTGAGCCCTGGGGAGTGGCAGCTGGAGGGGCAGCATCAGCAGTCACCCAATGGGCTTGGGGGTACAGGGTTCAGCAGTGGCATCTGTGCACCACCTGTGAACATGCCCAGACCTGGTCCTGGTGTGTAGCACCCACCCTCAAGGGGTGCTGAACATCAGGGCCTTGCACACCCTGAGGGACAGGATGCCGAGGAGGCTGATGACCTCGTGGATGAGCACACCCGCCTACTGCGAGCATTGGCCCAGCAGCAGATGCGCCTTGCGATGTCCGTGGATGCACTGCATGTGGCTCTGGAGTGGGCAGAGGAGCGTCACAGAAGGGACACCGCACTGATCCTGGCAGGGATGGACCCTTTGCAGGAGGATGTGACCGCTGCCATTGACAGGCATGCACAGGCATTTATTGCTGTCGTGGCCACAATGGGCACACAGTCAGGTGCCCATGCATTGCGGACACCACGCAGTGCACAATCTACTCCCTGTTCCCGGCATCGTGCGACTCCCACCCTGTCGATGCCCGGGTTCAGCTGTGGGCATCCCGAGCACTCCTGGTGCAGGCATGTTCGGTGTGCTGCAGACCCCTGCACGAGCATGGTCACATTCACACAGTGGAACCCCTGGAGGACCATCGGTGCCACCCTATGAGGCCAGTGGTCAGCCTGCCAGTGCTGGCTGGTCTCGGCAGGGCCGCCCACGCATCCGTGGCAGTCATGGCACTGTGTCATGTGACTGACCTGTTTCCCAGTGCGGCTACTGTCTGGTGCTGCCCTGTGTGCATTGTGTGTTTTAGTGGGCAGTGCACGGGTGGGTACCCAGCCCTGCACGCAGACACACAGTCCACCTGCACACCCCTCCCGGCTGCTGTCCACAGTTGCGTGTGCATGATGATGCCTGTATTGTGCAGTACACCAATGTGCAATGGTGCTCAGCATCTGACACACTCACATGGACAGGCAGTGGGTGTGGTGGCCTGTAGACATGTGTGTTGCTAGGGTGTACATTCTGGGTTGGTGTGCCTTCTGCCCTCTGTGCACGTTTGTTGCATTGTGTGTGAGTGTGTGTGTGTGTCCTTCAGTGTGGCATGTTAATCCTCACCCATCCCTGGTTGTGTGTGTGCTTCTGTGCCCTGCCACTTCCCTTGATGGCATGCACCCCTGGTGTGTGTCCATGCGTGTTTGTGGGTTGTGCCTTGGCCACTGGTGGTTGCGCATGGCCCCATGACTTACCTGGGTTGGCCGAAGTGCTCCTCCGTGATGGTGTCCCGGTGCAGCTGTGCCAGCCAGAGCAGTCGGGGGTCCTGTCAGCCAAGGGAAGGACTGCCCATCACCATCATCACTGACATCCCCATCGTCCCCATCGCTGTCCCCCTCTTTGACCTGTACGGCTATCCCACATTCATTGGCCATGTTGTGCAGGATGCAACAGGCCAGGAATAGCCTGCAGGCCTTTGAGGGGCTGTACTGTAGGGCACTGCCAGAGGTGTCCAGGCAACAGAAACGTGCCTTCAGCATCCTGAACACCCACTGGATGACATTACGTGTGGTGGCGTGTGCCTCATTGTAGCATTGCTGCAATGGGGTTGCAGGCCACCGGTAGGGTATGAGCAGCCAGGGACGGAGTGGGTATCCACTGTCACCTGTGTGTAGAGGGCAGAGGTTAGTTTTGTGATCAGCATCGCCCTGCCCCAGGCCATGTAGACCACTACCCATGCCACCTCTGGCCATGCCCCCCAGGCCCTATGATTGTCCATGTGGTTTGCATAATCACCCACTAGGTGTCCAGTGGGGATGTCCCCACTCTTGAATCTGTGGCACAATGCTGACTGGTGCCAGATGAAAGAATTGTGTGCTCCCCCAGGGTGCGTGGCACAGACATTGATGATGCGCCCCCTGGCATCGCACACCACCTGGCAGTTGATGCTGGCATAGCCCTTGCGATTGATGTATGAGGCCCCCTCAGGGCCAGGTGGTGTGTGTATGGCCACATGGGTGCAGTCTATTGCCCCTAGCATGCTAGGCATACGTGCTACCCTGTGGAACTCCTGTATGTTTGCTGTCCACTCCGCCACTGTGCTGTGGGAAATGGATGTACTCCGCAGCGTGTGGCAGCAATGCACTGAGGAATTGGGTGAGGTGGCATGACTTGGCCAACTGGGTTATGCCTGTGGTGTCCCCAGTTGGTCTCTGGAAGGTACCCATGGAGAGCAAGCACATGCAGGCTGTTACCTTAGTCTCCACTGACAGGGCATAGCTCTGTCATGTGGGTGCCTGCATCACATCACTGCACAGCTCACAGAACCATCTCAGAATTGCCCTATTCAGGTGGTACTGGCCCACAATCTCAGTATCAGTGTACAGCTCAAAGCTGGTGCGGGCTCGGTACTGCCTGTTGTGGGTATACCGCCGACGGGCCCTTCCATGGCCACGTCCCCCCCTGCCACCCACCTTCTCACCCCACTCATTGCAGCCTCCATGTGAAAGGTGGCACTGGCCATGTCCCTGGCTTGTGTTCACCCCCCCTGGCAGCTGATGCTGTATCCCCCCACTGTCCTGGCTGCTACATCCCCTGCACCAGGTACACCTGCCTGTGCTGGCCTCTGTGCTGTGTGGCTCCCCACACCTTCCCTGTGCCTGGCTGTTC
Source organism: Neoceratodus forsteri (assembly GCA_016271365.2). NCBI lineage: Eukaryota > Metazoa > Chordata > Ceratodontiformes > Ceratodontidae > Neoceratodus > Neoceratodus forsteri. The sequence goes on along the minus strand of CM057449.1, from coordinate 846,192,920 downwards.
AGACTGCCCTTTCCTTGGCCTGCCCTGTTTGTGCCTCCTGCCCTGTCTGTCTGCCTCTGCTTCTGACACATGTGGCTTCCCTGTAGCATTCTTGTGCCTCTCCCTTGCTCCTTTTTATTTGGGCTCATTTCCACTATGGCGCAACTTCCGCTTGCTCCCCTATTGCGCATGGCACAAGTCATTGAATATCACACTGTGCCATTTATGCATGATTCCTCCCCCTTCAGTTGCACATGCCTTCATTATCATTGCGCTGTTGCTCAGCATGATTTCGGGGGCGCAACTGCCTCCTGCTGAATATCGCAGAATGGCGCAATTTTGGACTTGTGCAGGCACAACCCTATTGTGCATGGCTCAACTCTTCTGAATATCTGGGCCATTGTTTTTGATTTGTCCTTGGCAGAACCTTCTCGTAAATGAGCTTGCTTGTTTTTCCTGATGAAATAAACTTGAACTTGAACACAGAACTTGAAGTCGGGATTTTGATCAGCGGTATTTGTGCTGCTCAAAAGGACCATGGTAAACCCTTTTGTGCAGTGCCACACTGCTGAATATGGGGTAGCACACATATTCATAACCATTCCCCTCTCTTTGCCTGCATGCATACATTATGTTTTGTGCAGGCACTAACCCTCTTTGCTCGTGCAATTGCCCCTTTTTAATATGGGAATCCAGCACAAACCCTGGTTTGCACTGACAAAGATCCATTAGCACCTCAGCAATGTTTTCAATATGTGGTCCAAGATCCCCTATACACTGATAAACAGTAGAGAAATGATTATGACCATCCTATGCTGACAAAACTGAGGAGCAGCAGAGCAGCTTGCTATGAATAGACATAAAAGAATTTGTGAAAAGTTATGCTATCATTGCCAGAGTTTTGTGGATGCTTTAATATTTGATATTCATACTAAGCTGGTGCCTTTTGTGGAGTATTTTTTGTTTGTTTGTTTAGCTCTGAGTAGGTTTGTGTTAACCTTTAGCACAGCTGAGCTGAATATGATGGAGAGGTATAGGAACAATATTGGACAAAGACTCTGGGAAAGAAACAGAGAACCAATCTGATGGGGGTATAGGAACAATTTTGGAGGAAGACTCTTAAAAAGTCAGTGAGATTACCAAAATAATGGATATAATTTCAATTGCAAATGGTGGACATTGAGGACAGATCCAGTATAAATGGATGTTTATGACCAGATGTGGCTCGACAGAATCAGAATTTTTTACTGGAGGCTGTAAAAAATTGTAAACAAAAAGAGCATTTTCTTAAATTCTTGACAAGGAAACTGCTCCAAAAATGTTAAAGTTATGCAGGATTTTTGTCGGCTGCATGAATAGTTATGTGCACTTAGTAAAGTGTACCCATCAAAGAGTTTCTTAAACATTATTTAGTAACTTATTCTATTTTTTGTTCCTTTTTATACATTTGGGTTCTATGAGATAAATGATAAATAAAATTATGTGCCATAATGTTTAACTTCTGTGCATTTATTGCATCTTTTAGGACTTTCAACATCTATGACATCATCACTCACTGATGTCTTAGAAAAAATTCTCTAGTTATAATTTCAGAAGTGCCATTTTTAAAGACTAAGCACACTTGCTACTGTATGTAATAGAGAGTTGAAGTGTTGGAAATTTTATTAAATTTTCTAATAAAATGGAAAATGGGAACATTTCTTATTGTTAATGTTCCCTATATGACATAAAAAAACATTTAATTTATAGCATTTAATTTGCATAGTGAACAAATTTAAGTGTCTGTAAAAAGCATGCAGAGCAGTTAGGTCGGTGTTTGATTTAACTGGGTAAGCCCATGGTTTTCTTTCCAAGTGGCAGCACAAGATGCAAAAGTAAATAGAACCTCAACATATTTTAGAACAGAGCAGAAATATTCTATTTTGTAACACAAACTTAATACAGAAACTCTATGGTTTTATCTACAGGGGGAACATGTTTTAGCACTGCAGGTGTAGGCAGATGCCAAAGGATTTTCAGTAAAAGTAGAAAGATATAAAAATGGCCTTGTATTATTCTGTTCACTATGTTATAGTATCTTTCTTCTTAAATAAGAACTGCATCAATCAAATATTGAAAGAGATCTTTGGAATATAATGAGGGATTTAAGAACTGGGAAATTAAAGGACACCCACAAGCTTAATTCAAACATAAAGAAACATACATTTTACTAAACATTTCAAAACTGGCTTTTATTGCTAAATAATCAAAGCTTTACTGAGGTGATTTTTTGACAATTTAGACTGAAGTTTTTTATCAAAATTTTGATTGTATTCCTACTCCTTTCATTTGGCTAATATTTGTAGTTTAGATGAACTGCCGTTAAACTAACATTATTCTGTATGTGATATTAATTTTCTATATTTGCTTCTGTATTTGGTGCTTGTTTATACCATCTGTATTACACAAGTGAAACTGAGATAGAAAAGAAAAAAATACAAAATAAAAATCTACAATGGTAAAAAATGTGGAGGAAAAAGAAAAAAGAACAAAATGAGATTCTACAAAGGTGAAAAATGTAAGGTCAAAAATAGCAAAACAATTACATAATTTACTGAAGACCCTCAACCACTTATAGAACTTGAAGGAAGAGATTTGTGACAATAAGTTTTCACTAACATCATCTGCTATGGATAGTTTTCGGCCCTGAAAGAAAATTAATGAAGATAATGAATTACTTCAGTTAATTAAAAATCTTGAATCTCAGCAGTAGGATAGTAAAAAAGTGAGAACAACAACTTTTCTTAACATATACACTACCTCAGTATTATTCACACAATTGAAAATAGTAGAAACAGTTAGAAGGATATAAAAGAGAAACAGAAATCATGGAAAATCATGTCACGAGACAGCCTGATCAAACCATGATATGATTCAGGAAAATACAAATTTAGTGATATAACCTCTAAAGGGAAACTCACCAAGGGATCATCTGCATTTTCCTGAAGATTTTGAGCAATGTATTACTTCCTATATTAAAAGATGTAAATAAGACTCCCCCCACACACCCACACACAGATAAAAAGAGTTGGATATCCCTCATATTTGGTCCATGGAGGGGGATATGAACCAACCTAATAAGAATAGTCAGCCTCTCCTGCGTCACTTGGTTAAAGTCAGGAAATAGTGCACAGCAAATTAATAGAAATCAAATGAACTATTTTACAGGCATGCAATATTTAAGGATATTTTGGAGACTCTAAGAAGCAAAACAATATTTTAGCATTTAATAGAATCAACAAGGCACAAACAGAATTTATTCAACAGGCAGAGTTAAATAGAATAAAAGGTATGAATGATCAGAGGCATGGTGGCTCAAAAAAGTGGAGGACTAGTAAGGAAATAAGTGAGAATATAATAAGAAAGATACAGGAAGCAATCTGAAAAATGACAAAGGAGAATAGAGAAATAGCAAAATAGCAGAGAAAAATCAGAAACCCAAAGAATCAATGAAAGAAAATCACAAAAAGAAAAATAAGGGTATCAAAACGGAATTTAAAAAAAGCAAAGAAAACCAGAAAAAAGTGCCTCAGAATTGGACTCAGTAGAAGTGTATAAAAATGCACATATTAGAAAGCAAAAGATTAGTAAGAATAACCCTAAGAAAAATAAACTTCCAACAATGTGCTTTAAGGGTATACCAAAAACAGTGTAGAAACAATCTATTAAAGGTTGTTATTAATAATATGCTAAAGATATTGTTTCATAATAATATTAAATGGTAGGATTTAAAATCTGTACAGAGATACAGGATTCTGGCCACTAAGGGAATGATATGTGTCTTGTTGGCATCACATTATGTAAGAAAACAGATTCTGGATAAATGTGAACACTTTCAGGAAAATAGAATAATCATAAGTGTCACACTAATCATTAATTCCATATATTACATAGAAATTGTCAGCAGATGGTCCAGCCCAATGGTGCTGAGGGTTGAGGTGCTGGACACCACACCTTACACTACCCTGGAATCCTGGGTTCAGGAATGAGCCTGGGCCATCGGGGGTTGGCTGAGGGGAGGAGGATTGAGCATCCCAATGGATGTTCTCCTCCTCCAGGATGGAGTGGGTTACTGGGCAGTGGATGCACCTGTAGCACTACCACCGGTGGAAGCATGGGCAGTAGGGTGCATGGCTCTTCAGAGTCGGGTGGGGAGAGTGCTATTGGTTGCTTGAGAATGGCATGCATTAGCATGCCATCAGCCCAGACATCAAGTCCTTCACGCAGGCACCCTCAGGGGATGGGACCTACAAAATAAGGGGAAAAAAGTAAAACACCCCCAGGGCATCATGCACTATGATGCCAGGATCCTGGTATGATGGGACCCAGCAGAGGAGCTGGAGGGGAGTATGAAGCTCCCCCAGGAGAGGACAAGTGCCCTGGGCAAGTACAAAAAAAAAGAAATTGTCAGCAGATAAGGACCATTTGATCCACTTAGTCTGCTCATCTTACCTACCTACTGTAACATGCAGACCCTGCTTGGTCCCTGGACCCCCCCTCCATTGCAAACTAATAAAATTCCCTTGTGCCTATCCCATGCATTCTTGAAACCTGTTACAATTTTTACTTCAACCACCTCCACTGGAAGGCAGTTCCTGGCATCCACCACTCTTTCTGTGAAAAAGTACTTCCCCACATTTCCCTTGAAACTAACCCCCCCAGTTTCATAGCAAGACCCCATGTTCTAGAGCATCATTTTTTAAATGCTTCCCTCCTGTACCCTATTTATACCCCTGAGGTATTTGAAAGTTTCTTTTTTTAATATATATTTTTTTTGGCCCAGTACCACAACCCCTGCCCACACCAGGCAGAAGCTTCAAGCTCCCATCCCACACTCCAACCCCCATACCCAGGTTTACCCCCCCTGGGCAGGGCTACCGGGCAGGCACCCCTTCCCAAGAAAAACAGTCATTTCCCCAGGCTTGCCCCCCAGGATGGGGCCATAGAAGTGGGACCTCCCCCTGGCAAATATGAGTCTTCAGCTGGAGTGATGGCAGAGGCAGTGGTGTCATCTGCAGGGCCAGATTTTTGTATGCTGCTTTCTGCTGGGGGGTGGGACATGCAATGATGTCAAGGGGCACACCAAACATCTGTTCCACCTCCTGTCTCATGTGACACCATTCTCCATGGATCCCCCAGCCTCCACCAGGGTCTGCTGATGTACCAGGCACTCATCCCCCCAGAGAAGGAGAGCTGTCTTTCAAGCATTCAATTCTTCTCCACCCAGTCAGCCCTCTGAATCCCGTATCCATTCCCAAACCTAGGATGTTGGCATCACAAGTGGACTTCTTGCTGCTGTGCTGGCGGGCCAGCTGTATTTGAAAGTTTCTATCATATCACCTTTCCCCCTTCTTTTCTCCAGGGTGTACATAGTGAGTTCCTTTAGCCTCTCCTTATAGAGCTTATGATGCAGGCCAAAAAATAATTTAATTGCTCTCCTCTGGACTGCTTCTATTCTATGTCCTTAAATAGATGTGATCTCCAGAACTGGACAAAATACTCCAGTTGAGGTCTCACCAAAGTTTTATACAGAGGTAAAACTACCTCCCTCTTTCTGCTAGTGATACCCCTCTCAAAGTACCACAGCAATAAGGCAACTGTAACATCGCAGACCCTACTTGACCCCCAGATTTACCCCCCCCACAGAAGGCTTACCCCATGCTCAAGAAATCAGGCACTTCCCTCGCACTTCATCTCAGCTTATCCCTCTCTCTATTTACTCCATCTCAGCATTTACTCTCTTAACATACTAACATACTAACATACTATTTGCCAGCACATTAGGCCTTAGGGTCTATCGAGTCTGCTCGAACCTAGATCCTTAGTTGGGTGCCGAGACCCTCCCATCCCTTGTTCTCTAGAAACCCCTATCATCAATCCCCACCCCCCCGGGACAGGCCATCATCTGATACATCCACTTTCTGTGTCTGTCCCACCCTCTCTTGAAGCCCTCCACTGTGGATCTCTGAACCAGCTCACCAGGCAGTGCATTCCAAGGGTCCACCACCCTCTCGGTGAAAAATCTCCTCCTCTTTTCCCCCCTCACCCTTCCACCTTCCAACTTCAAACCATGCCCTCTGGTGATACCTCCCTGCTTTAGTCTAAAGATCCCCTCCATGTTTACCCTATTTATTCCCTTGAGGTACTTGAAGACCTCAATCATGTCCCCCGTCTCTCCTCTCCTCTCCTCCAATGAAAACAGGCAGAGCTCCTCAAGTCTGTCCTCATAAGTCAAATCCCCTAGCCCTCATATCATCTTTGTTGCCTCCTCTGTACCCTCTCCAGGAGCTGTATATCCCTCTTCAAATGTGGTCTCCAGTACTGTACACAGTACTCAAGGTGTGGTCTAACCAGTCCATTGTACAGCGGCAGAATCTTCCTTCCTCCTTTCTCCTTCTCCTGCCCTCCAGGCAAATTTGATGATTAAGACTGTTGTTACTACTAGTATAAGTTCATATATCTCGTCAAATGTTAAATTTCAGCCAATCAGCATGTGCCACATCATTTGACAGGTGGGCATGGCCTAAAATGGACCAATCAGAATAGCCCCTTGTTAAACCGGAAGTCCCTCCCTAAAATGCGCTAGCCCCACCCACTTCTGGCGGAAGTGATGCAACCTCGAACCCGTGTCCCACCCCTTGTGCAGGAAATGACATGCGTTCGAACCCGTGTCACACCCCTTGTGCAGGAAATGACCCACACTGAAACCCTGGAAGTGACAAAACACCACCATTTTGTAAGCGTCTTACGCCCCTTATTCTTGTACACGCCTCGAACCCCTGCCACCCACCATTTTGTAAGTGTCCTGCGCCCCTCCTTCTCGTACACTCCTCAAACCCTGCCATGCCATCCTGGCTGGAACCCAAGCCCCACCAGCCTGGCTCGAACCCCTGTCCCCCTTCTCCTGCACCTCCACCATCCTGGCTTGAACCCCTGTCCACTCTTTCTCCTGCACCCCCACCATCCTGGCTCAAACCCCTGTCCCTCTTCACCACCGTGCTCCACCCACCCCAAAAAATCAGTTAGTGTTTATGTAGTGGTATGTGCCCCCCGTAGGCCTGGTGTATAACTGCAGGGGCATGTGTGTGTTTTTTGATTAGGATATTTTCAGAAAGAAGTATCTAGGAGGGAACCTGATCATGCAGAGGTTTCACAGATCTGTGTGGAGACTCCCACCCCGAGGGAAATTCATCTACCTGTGTGAGTACCCCTGTTTCTGTTTTTGTAACAATATACAAAATTATTTAACTTGCATCTGTAGGACTGTGTCAAACTTGCATCAAAAGGATAGCTTTATGTATATGCATGTAACATTTATAAGCTAAAAAGGGGGGACCTCTGTGTAAATAAGATGGTTCAGCAGTTTTCTCTGGATAGCATTGCAACAATCGCAAAACTAATTATTTATACTTTTATCATGAATTAAAAGAATAAAATATATCAGAAAAAAAGGAATACACATACCTATAGTTCACCCCTCAGCTCTGTGTAGTATCAAGGAGAAGGCTGAAATGAAATGTGTGTGTGGTATTTATAATGTTTTGAAAAAGGGGGTGGGGCTACAACAGATGTGCCTCTGACACGTTACCATGTATAGTATGATAGGGTGTGGTGATGGTTTTACCAAGGGGCAGTCCATCTTGCAAAGCTTTATATAAACCCTGCATTTGAAGCCAGAAGGCACAGCTTTTGAGAGATTTCTCAGATTCTGTTTTATAGACTTGGAGCAGATTATCAAAAACATCAAGCAAGAAGATGGCACAGTGCAGCGCTTCTCATTTCAACATCCCTGTAACAGGTCAGATTGTCATACCACCTAATGAAAAGTCTGGAGATGAAAAACCAAGCAAAAAGATGGCAGAGTGCAGCGCTTCTCAATTCAACCTCCCTGTAACAGACCAGATTGTCACACCACCTAATGAAAAGTCTGGAGATGAAAAGCCAAGCAAGAAGAAAGCTGTCGGGCCCCCACAACCCAAGCCAACATATGTGTACTACGTGAGGTGTGAAAAAGAATGTCCCACACAAGTCTTGTTGAGTGGAAGAGTGTCTGACATAAAAAAACTTGCTGAACAGTTTGGTGAATCAGAAAATCCTAAATCTGACTGTCCTTCTGAAGAGACACCACTGCAAGACCTTGAAGAGTTGCTGGGTGTGAATCTGATGCAAAAAAGAAGTTACTATGAAACCAAAAACAGAGAGTGACAAGATGGGGGAGCCAGAGAAGATGGTCAGTGAGACACTGCCAAAAAAGCATCAGAGAAAGTTGTGAAAAAGAAATGCAAGACACAGCCAAGAGGGGCCTCTGACCAAGAGGGTGATGATGATAATGCAGCCACAAGCAGTCAAGCCCAGGCTAAGAAAGAGAAAGATGAGAAAAATGAAGAAGAAGAAGAAGAAAAGAGTTGCCTTGATGAGGTAAATGCCTTTTAACATTTAAAAAAAATGTGAGTGGTGACATGCGTACATGGTGTAACTGAGGGAGATGAGTTAGCAGTAGAACTAAATCTTACCTATAATGAGTCAGAGGACCAATGCTGTTTTCTGTTTTACTTTAATAGACTGAAGGATTTGCGATGGAGCAGCAGTCATATTGGGACAGCATGGATTCTCGACTTTCCACAAATCTACTGTTCGACTGTCTTTGCTGTGTGAAAGATACAAATGTTAATGAGATGTGTGAGAACCAGTATGTTAGAAATACAGAGAGTGATAGAATGTTTCAAAATGTCACAGAACAGGCTGTGATCACTACACAGCCCTCTTCTTCTACTGAGATTAGACAGGGGACCTCATGTGAAAAAACAGGCCTCAGTAGTAAACCCCCCAAAAGTGACAACGATATGTATTGTAAGTACGTTATGTATCATACCATCCGTGGCGTAATTGCTTCAGTGATACAGAGGGTGATACATTGTGAAGTGGTCGAATCCTGTTCTGGGTGTGAGATAGATGATCCGAGTCAGAAAAACCATTCATGTGTCCTTGATGACTTAAGGTCTAAAAAAAGCATACAGAAATGTTTCTGAAGCCATATATATAGGGCAGCTCATGCCCGTGATCTTGGCAATTGCTATGAAGCATCAGGGGTTAAATATGACCATTTGTACCCTGGAAACTATAAGTCATGTTTTAAATGATGTGAGAAAATCCGATGACTCCATGTGGTTAGTTATGCAAATGTTACAGCAGACAGACAGTGAAATTAAAAAAGATGCCAGCCATCTGGTCAGCAAAGGTTCCTTTAAAAAATTTCTAAAAAGAAATTCAGGAACCCTGTTTATATTGTAAAAAAATTACCCCACCTCACCCCACCCCCAAATTACTACATGGAAACATTTCAGTACCAAAAATGTGTCATATTTTATTTTTACAGATAATCATGCGGGATGCAAGTACAGAGAGAATCCAAAGGCTTATGTATCTGATCCTAAGCCATTACTGTCATCCATCACTGTTTGGTTCACCTCAATATGACATTTGCCTTTGTGAGATACATGCAGCCTCTGAACTGATGATGTTTGCCCTTCCAGAAGTATGGGAGGATACAGATAAATATATAAATGAATCTGTGTTACCACTTGTAGAAAATGTTAAAGTGATTGCCAATATATTCGTGGAAGACAATGAATATTCTTTGTGGACTTTATATTATGATTGTCACAGTCATGTGTGTGTGTACTACAAAGCAGAAAAAACCTTGTGATATTGTACGTGTTGTTAACCTGGCTTCTCTGCTTGCTGAAATGATCCACTGGTCAAAAAAAGGACCCTTTAAAAAATTATATAAGGAAATTTAGGAACACTGTTTACATTGTCAAAAACATTTACCCCCCCCACCAACAAAAAACTGTTACTTGTTATCATCTTAATATTGTTCATATTGATACCCTGGCTTTTACCACTTGCTAAACCACCCATGCATGAAAGGCCACTAAAACATAGTGCTGTATGTTTTTTTCCAGAGTATGCAATGATGGGAAACACCCTGTCAGTGCATCCAGAGGCTTATTTACTAACTAGTCAGACACAGAGCTAAACAACCTGGTTAAAATCTACCTACAGGACAAGCACTGTCTGTACTTTTAGAGACATGCCAAGGTCTTTTTGATGGTCTCCCAGAGGGACCCCAAAAGGAAACTGTGGATTATTTTAAGGATGAGGGGGCTACTCTTGAGGAAGCAATGTTTAAAATTGCTATAGAGTTTATGCATAACCCTTATGATGTAATACACTTTTGTGGTTTTATCTGTACTGCTGTTGACTTTTTAGTGTTTAGTTTGCAGAACGGGGGGTCTGAGTCTGACATCATAAATTTTGCTTCTTTTATCGCTTTTGTTGTGTTTCATAAACCAGATTTAGCATATGCTTTTCCTAAATAGTGTATTATAATGTACTTTCAGATGGAACGTACTGGCATGCTCCCAATATTCCAGACAGTCTTGATGTCTACAATATACCGTGTGATAAAGGACATTTTAAAGGAACCTATATACTTTGGAAAGCAGCCTGCATTAAATGTCTGCTCTGAAGATGCTGCTGCTTCACTGACAGAAAACACACTGACTCTGATTAAAGAGTTGCCACCCCTTGTATGGAGACTCTCTGTTGACGTAATGGAAAACAATAACTGTAGAGCAGTATGCAAAGTGAACGTCATTTTAGATGTAACAGAATGTCTTAAAAATCAGGCTTGTTATTTTGAGTGGTGTATGGCATATGTGTGTATGTATTGTGCCTACCTCATCACTAAGGGGGAAGTGGACGATGCCAATGCTTGTGTAAAACATGCAGCTCAAAAGTTGCTGTTTCTGGGTATTGTGAAGCGTGTAAAAATTGAAGAGTAGAAAAACAAGATATTATATAATCCGTTGCATGCTTGCCATGTGTTATGCCTTTTGTATGTAGCAGCTATATGCATTAGTTTATGTATTATAAAGTATATAAAATAAATATTCAAATACTGTTATGACGTGTGTATTTATAAATAAAATATAATCATGCATTGCACTTTGTGGTTGTCATAGTGTTTTTAAAAGAACAGAAAGAGCACATACTTTATTTTACTGGTGACAAGAGTTTTGCTAGCTAACAGATGTGTCGGGGTTGACGAAAGAAGATGAATGATCACCTGTTCCAGAATATATATTTTAATGCAAAAAAAGTGGGTAGTTTCACAGGGGTGACTCAGCTGTATAAGGCTGCAAAAAAACTTGATAAAGAGGTCACCAGGAAAGGTGTTGTAGAATGGCTTGCGAAGCAGGACCCCTATTCATTACACAAAGCAGCCAGAGTCCGATTTAAGAGAAATCCTGTCATTGTTTCTGACATAGACAGACAATGGCAAGCTGATTTAGTGGATATGAGTCAATATGCAAAGTACAATAATGGGTTTAAGTACATACTGACGTGCATCGATGTGCTGTCCAAGTATGCCTGGGTAGTGACTTTAAAAGACAAATTAGGCTAGGCAGTGACGCAAGCCTTTAAAACTATTTTTAAAAGTCGACGCACACCTCAGAAGTTGCAGACTGATCAGGGTAAAGAGTTTCTAAATGCTTCCTTAAAGAACCTATTAAAACAAAATAAAATACACCTTTTTGTGACGAATAATGAAGTTAAGGCCAGCACTGTAGAAAGATTTAAAAGGACACTGAAGTCACGCATGTGGCATTACTTTACAGCCCAGAATACTTGGAAATATACAGATGTGTTGTCAGACCTGGTGCACAGCTATAACCATACTTATCACAGAAGCATTAAACACAGACCTGTGGATGTTAACCCTTCCAATGCCCTGGGTGTATGGAAGATCCTATACGGTAATTCTGTTCTTGGCAAAAAAACAAAAGGGTACCCTTCAGAAAGATGATCACGTGAGACTATCTAAGCTAAAAGGGGTGTTTGAAAAGGGATATGAACAGACGTACACAGATGAGATATTTATTGTGATGGAGGTCTTAAAGACACAGAGGCCCACCTATAAGCTAAAAGACTATCCAGGGGAAGACATTAAAGGTACTTTTTATGCTGAGGAGCTGCAAAGAATTGAACCTGATGAGGACCGTGTGTACAGGGTGCAGAAAATACTGAAGGAGAAAAAGCGTGGCAGAAAAACTTGGTATCTGGTAAAGTGGAGAAGGTGGCCCGATAAATTTAATAGCTGGGTTGAGGCAACACAGGTTGGGACATTAGAAGCAGATAAGGCTTAAAATGCTCAAAATGGATTTATATCACATTGCCCAGCAATGCATCGCACAACATTTTCCCTAACAATACTATATCCACTTTACTGTAAAGTTACCACAAATGCTTGAACTACCTGGTGAATGGGAAGTGGGCTTAGCAGAAATTCAGTACCCTCATACCTGGGACAATGTGCCTGCACAGAAAAACAGGTTCAGTATGCTCTATCAGCCTCTAAACGTAGCCCACGGTAAAACACCACCAACTGGACCCTTTACTGAGTCAGCAGCATTTAAAATTCCATTGGGCTATTATCCTAACATGGCTGGTGTTATTTCTCAAATTAATAAAAGCATATTTGAAGTAAATGAACTGCCAGTGGTTTTGGAACAACAAACCGCCGGGAGAGAAATAAGCATTGACAGTGACATCAAATGCATTTTGTTTATGCATGGGCAGTTACAGTACCTTTTGGGTTTTAGCAGACTCGAGGTAGGTATAGGAAAGAATCTAGCAAAGAACCCTCCAGATATTAATGGGGGTTTTTACACATTATATATCTACACTGACATTATCACACATGAAATAGTGGGTGACAGTCTAGTGCCTTTGCTGAGATGCGTACCCATCAGGGGCCAAGACAATGAGATAGTGACCATGACCTATGATAAACCCCATTATCAAACAGTCAGTAAACATCAGATCGATACAGTCACTATTGAAATAAAGAATGATCAAAATGAACCTGTACCATTTTGATTTGGAAAGGTGATGGTGAAGTTGCATTTTCGCCCCCAGAAAGTGCTCTAAAATTTAACAAGGATGGTGATTGTTCGACATTATGGGGACCCTGCCTTGTACAGAAGCTATTACAAGGCACAGGCAGGATACGGTCTGCCCGGCTTTCATGGACTTCCTACTATGTATGGTTCTGGTATAGGAGGGATATTTCATAGTCTGTTCAGAAAAGCAGTTCCATTTTTAAGAAGGGGGTTTGAAATTGCAAAACCACATCTACAGACAGCTGCTAAAAATGTTGCAAAGGATGTTGTGGGGCATGTGACTAGTGCTGTCACTCAAAAGATGTCAGGGGGTGATAAGCCTACTCAGGGTGGCTCAGGGCTGATTGTATTCAAGAGAGGTAAAAAGAGAAAGCGCAGAGTACACCCTTCGCTTCTCATCAGCCCCCCCGGCTACTTTAAAAGAGGTGGTTCAAAACGCAAAACTTCACATAAAAGAAAACGCTCAAAGGCAAAAGGATCTTCGAGGTCGTAAAAGCAGAGAGCTGTTCTAAAAACATGGCTTTGCGGCACTGTGGTTCTGAAGAATGCACAAAATCAGAACTTGACTTGTTTGCCATTTCCCACACAGACAAGCATTGAAAAAGCATTTATGTAGAGATACCCCTCTTGCCTTTTCAGAAAACTCACCGATTGAATTTTATATAGCAGGGACTGGTGAAGACTATTTGGATCTAAACAACACGCTCTTTACCTGGTTTGCAAAATCACTGAAGCGGATGGTAGTGATATACCGCAGCCGCCAAAGTGTGCCTTATAAACCATCCAGTGGCAAACCATTTTCAGTCAGCTGGATGTGACTGTCGGTGATCGGCTCATCAGTCAGAGCAATAACTGTTACCCCTACAGGGCTGTCATAGAATCTGTGCTGAACTTCAGTGAAGAGACCCTTTCACACAATTTACTGCAGGGTTATTTTACAAAGACACCCCGGGGAAACATGAAATCACAGACAGAGATGGTGACAATGTAGGTTTTAATAAAAGAAGCTCCTTCACACATCTCAGTAGAGGGGTAGAACTGCTGGGACACTTGCACACAGACTTGTTTTTTCAAGAGAAACTGATGCTGAATGGCGTGGATATTAAAATTAAACTGACACGTAACAGGGACAGCTTTTGCCTGATGAGTGGAGATGTTGAGTCTTATAAGCTAAAAGTCATGGCTGCCTCTCTGTTTGTCAAAAGGGTTAAAGTGACCCCCTGAGTTCGTCTGAGACACTCAGAAGCCCTGCTGACCTCCAACACTAAATACCCTATACACAGAGTGGGTATGAAAGTGTTCAGCCTCCCTGCAGGCAGCAGGGTCTGCAACCAAGATAATTTGTTTTTGGGACAGTTACCAAAAATGATGGTCATGGAATTTGTTGACAATGATGCTTTTAGCAGTTCCTACACTAAAACCCCTTTAACTTTAAGCATTATAACATTAATTTTGTGGCTCCGTATCTGGACGGTGAACAAATCCCCATTAAACCTCTGCAGCCAGATTTTAGAAATGGGAATGCTGTGAGAGAATATTTTAATCTAGTACTAGCGGCAGGGAAATCTATGAAAGATCGCCCGCTTTTAGTTAACCATCAGGAATTTACCCAAGGGTACACCCTGTTTGCCTTTGATCTCACTCCGGACCAAGAATGTGCTGATCATTATTCATTAATTAAAACTGGGAACCTCAGAGCTGAGATCAGATTTGCAGAAGCCCTTCCACAAACAGTTGATCTCATTATCTATGCAATGTTTGATAATGTCATTGAAATAAACCAGAGAAGAAATGTCATTTTTGATTATATGTGATAAACCATAAAAATGAACACAAAGCAGCTGGAAAAAATTGTAACCAATGACACCCACATCCGTGACTGCTTTCTGGGCATGTTTCCCTGTGATCTGCTACCCAAGGAGAGACTGAGAAACCTTCCTGCAGCACTAGTCATCAATACTGACCCCCCATGACCTCCCTGGACAGCACTGGTTAGCCGTATACATTTCAGAAAATGGGACTGGGGAGTTCTTCGACAGCTACGGTTTTCATCCTGACAATCATGCACAAACTATTGTTTTTTTTAAACAGAAATGCAAACAACATTCTACTCAAGACACACAGTTACAAGATACCTTTTCTACCACCTGTGGATTTCACTGCATATTTTTCTTACACCACAGATGCAAAAGACTTTCTTATGATCAGATTTTAAAAATGTACTCTAATGATTTGCTGAAAAATGATGCCATGGTAACTAGTTTTGTACGTCACTTTTCCAGACATCTAAACAAGTCAGGGCACGTATCAGTGAGGTGGCAACATGTTCAGACTTGTTTGTCTTGTAATGAATTTAAAATATGCAACTGCTTGTAATTTTATTCAAAACGTGTCACTTATAAAATCATATATAAACACTCATAATTGTGTGTCTCTGTGTTTGCTGTGTTTCAACTTGGGGGGAGCACCTGTGTTTAAACTGTGGGGGGGGAGGCTGTGTTTAACGTTTTCAGATATGCAATGTCTTCAATAATGACAAAAATATATAAAATATAAACGTGTTTATTGTAAAAAACTGCCAATAAAATACAACATACATCAGTGGTAACATCATGGATAAGATGTGCAATGTCTTCAATAATGACAAATATATAAAATATAAAGGCATTTATTGTAAAAAACTGCCAATAAAATACAACATGCATTAGTGGTAACATCATAGATAAGATATAATAAACAAAAGCAT
Source organism: Neoceratodus forsteri (assembly GCA_016271365.2). Lineage (NCBI taxonomy): Eukaryota > Metazoa > Chordata > Ceratodontiformes > Ceratodontidae > Neoceratodus > Neoceratodus forsteri. The sequence continues at coordinate 846,177,188 of CM057449.1, read as the reverse complement.
CTCCTGTTAAAAAATGCACACTATATATACCATAGCACTGAGGTAGAATTATAAGCACCTCTTTCTAAAAACATGTTAACATATTTAACTATGAGGTAGGCTAACATGCATCAATATAAACACTTTTTTGTAAAAACAGGATTACGTATTCAATATGAGGTAAATGGCTAACATAGGTTGTACACAGCAGTCACTGAGGTAGGATTACATATTTAATATGAGGTAAATGTTCAACATAAGTTGTACACAACAGTCACTGAGGTATCTAACATTCATACATAAAGATTGCATTTTAAGTTTTACATAGTGAGCCACACAGGTTTCTTAAAAGACTTTTGTCTTTTGGGCGTCACTGACCATTGGCTAACTGGAGATGGCTGTGGTTGTTTTGCACCAGCTACCGATTTCAGCCTTTCCACATAGCTCCTGTTTGCTGAGTGAGCAAACACTGAGGTGGGTATGTTAGACTCAGCCATTGCTTTGACAAAAACATCCCAGCCCTTTGGCTTTCTGTGGTCAGGGATTGTGTGAGTGGCTGTAGCCGCCCTTACTAAATCGACCATGTGAGACCCTGAAACAACAGTGCCTTTATATATTAATTCACCCTTATCACTCCAAAACACAATATCCTTGTTCTTTGCCATATGCTTTAACAAAAGTTCAGCATTGGTTTTAGACCAATGAGAAACACTACTTAAAATGTCTTTTTCCATAGTACTAGGTACAGAAGCTGTCTCTGCCGTGTACACAGGGTGGTCAGACATTGATTCATTTTCAGGCATGAGTAATGTCAAACTGGTTTTAGCTTGTTCTCCTTGTCTTACCAAAGTCAGATAGTGCTGTAACACAGCAGAGTACATTTTGCTTTGTCATAGTCTGATAAATCAGTCCGGGCACAGTATAGCTCTCATGTCAGTGTCAAACTGTTAGTTGCAACTTTCTCATATCCTGATCAGGGTAATTAGTTTTAATGTGATCCATCTGTTGCTGAGGTACCAAATACATTTTCTGTGTAAAATCCATTATCTGTTAGCCAGCAGGCCTGTGATCAAAGGGGTGGCAATTCCTAGCAGCGTTCCTATAAAACCACCAGTCTGATTAACTATTTTCTTTTTCCTTTTTAAGGTTACTTGTTTATCGCTTAAAGTTTTAAGGACTCTCCATTTTTTTTTTCAGCAAACCTAACTGTTTTGCTGACAGTGGAATATTTCCTCTGAGAGTGTTTAAGGCTATCTCAGCTATAGCTGATATCAGATCATCAGAGGCTGAACATAAAATAGTTTTTCTTAAGCTCGGAGGCCCTTTTACTAGTAACTTTAAAACAGACAGATTTCTCTGCAGTCTTTTAGACATAATGACAATACAGTATCAAATATTTTTAGAAGCAGAATGTGTTTTTTTCATGACATATGCCACAGGCCAGTCAGGGGGAAACACCCCACTACGCAGTCTATATTCGTCTGGTGTATTTGATCTTAAATCAACCAGTAAATAGCCATGAGGCTTTCTTGTAGCATCTTCAAAAGCTTCTAAGAAAATTTTGTCTGACCAGGATACATTTGTCTAGCTAGTGTTGTGATCTGAAGCTTGTCTCTGGGATTTTAAACAAAATCATGTATTTGGCATTTAGTGTGATGGTCCTGGTTTTTTTACCTTGACAGAACACATTCTGGACAATTAAAAATATTGTCAATTGTTTATGATGACTGTACTTGGTAAACCCATATTCCACTTCACTATTTTGACAGGCAGAGTCCATCAAATCATCTATAATGACAAAATTTACCTTTCCAGGGGGTAAGAGATCATTGTCAGCTAGTGACATTGGTAGCCCCTCCACAAATTTAATCTGTGGGAACTTTAACAGCAATTCATTATAAAAGGTGCCAACAGCTGTAGAACCAGACAATATTTTCAGGCTTGTGTGATAAAGTGGCATCTGCATGTTCCAACAACTGTTTTATAAAGAAGCTCTTCCCACTATTAGAGAGACCAGCCAACAGACAAGTAAAGGATGCTGCAACCTGATATCCATTTTCACAATCAGTATCCATAAGGAAGTGTTTAAAATTGTCTTGTAAAACTCGCTTGTCATAAACTTCTCTCTGGGTCTTGGACAGCGTTTTTGTTTCAAGGGACCACTGCTTTTTATTCCTAACAATGCTGGGTTGACTCACGGTATTTCTTTAGAGTTCTGTGACCCCGTGATAGTCAAAGACCAGGTCCTTCAGACTTTCAAAATTAATGTGTTTGCTGCTGGCTACAGTGAAATTAACCCTTTCACTTTAAAACAACCTCACCACTGGACAGCCTGTAACTCGTAAGTTTTTGGGCCTGCAGAAATGAACTCTGTAATGTGTTCATCAGCAGGAACTTCACTGGTCAGCTCCCAAATAATCGCCAGAGGTGGGGCCCAGTCCCAGTCTGGACACAAAAATGACAGAGTCTGTGTCGTGGTAAAGGCACCTGTCCTGTAACCTATCTAGCAGGTTGTAGAGTTCAACTCTGGCATATGCTGTTGTAAAACTAGCTATAAATATGTTGATATTATTGGAATTTGTGTAATGATCACTGGTATATTTCCAGCTTAAACATGCTGTTTCATCATCGATGAAAAAGCATGATGAGATATCGTGATACGGAACAAAAACATATTAAAATAATTTCTGTGGGTCTGTTACTATGCTCGTGGTCGGTAAATTAGCTCTCTGCCCAAATTTGCCCCAAAGAGAATTTAAAAACAGTTTAGATATCTGTCTCCTTGCAGGGTTAACAGCTATGGCTGCAGGGTTCAAATGTACATTTTCCTTTCAAAATACTGTTGTATGTACCTGACTTTATCCTCTTCGGTTTTGACCCATGAAGGGAAACCAGATGCCTCTTGCTTGCCTTTTAGATGCAGCTTGATGTAATCTGCAAAAAGCTCTGTGCATGACTCTTTAAAATGCCAAACTTCATAAATGTTAATGATTTTGTAGCCTTTTTCCAGTGCCAGGTTTAGTTCTACAGTACAGTAGGTACCTGTAAGTGACGTTGCTCATCATCATGTGTGCATGATGTTGTTTGAAGTCTATTTTCAGCGCATGCACGACATAATGTAAACACAACTTTTTACCAATCCTGGATGGCAGCACTGGAAAGAAAAGACCTCTGGGGGTAAGACTTTTACTTTTGCTAAACCAAAGTACTGAGTGAGGTCATCAAAATTGTCATAAATGATGTCAGGATGACCGACTGGATACTGTTTGGTTTTGTTAACAAAAGGGTAGAGGCTGGTATAAAATCATAATAGTGTATTTTCTCATCAGGCTGCATCTTATTGTACAGACAAATGGCATTTGTTCTCCCCCCAAACCGTGACTGCCTAGGTTCGAGTGGCTGTGGTAGCTGCCTGTCCCTCAAGAAATTATTCAAACCCTGATCTGTAGTCAGCATTGCTTTCCATTCATGTTCCCACAATACTCTAACGGCAAAACCCTGGCTTTTTAGAAAATGAAATTTGTGCATGGTCCTATTGAATAACTGTCCAAAACTAGTCCCAGTCATGTGGTTTCTATCTTTCTCACAGTAACAGATGTTGCAGCCATGAAAAAAACAACCATTAAATTCAAATGCTGTGGGTATTCCATTTATGGCAGAATAGCCATCCAAAAACTACGGACCCACCTTAAATTCACCACCCTTTAGCGCATGCTGAATAGAAATGTTTTCTTTCTCAGATATGTACATAAGCCACTGAATAGCAGGTGTGGAGTATCTCTTCAATTGTCTGTGGTAGTTGTCTGGGGGGAGAACAGCAACAGTGCATTCTTTCAAGAATAGAAATCTGTACATCGCCATAGAAACTGAGGCTATGGTGACGTACTGAAGGGTCTAAGGATACTGTTTCATACTCCACTGTATCACCGCCTGACTGTTTTAAAATACTTTTGGTTGCCATCTCCAGTACTTCATTTCTAAATCTGACACAGGCTTTTCAAAGAATTTCAACATCTAACTGACAATAGTAGCGAAGCTCTCTTTTCAGATTAAATTCTCTATGTCTGTTAGCTAGGTACCATTGCAAAAACTCTTGCTTTTCTGCAGGCAACATATATTCAGAACCATAAAACTGAGCATCGGGCAGGGGGCCTACATAATTTTCATTAGCCTTGGTGTTAAAAAAATGGGGGAAGTAACCTTTAGCAATCTCATTCTCAAATCCAAGGGCTGCAGGGATTTTTGCTAGTTTAAAAGGAAGAAAACAATGGCTGTCAATAAATCTGATGTGTAGGGATGTCACTGTGACACAGAGTACTTTTCCTCCTTGTGTGAGCAATTTAATATCAATTCTTTCCTTGACTAGCTGGCTAATGATAAAATAACTGTCATAGCCTTTGGCATTGTGTGCTATAAATGTGTAGTGTCTAAATGGGGCATCAATAAAATGTCCTACAAAATCTTTCATGCAATCTTCACCTTCAAATTCCCAGGACCTCTTCCCATCTAAATGCTTAGCATACACAAATTTGGTATGTGCACCCCCGTTTCTTGTGTGGCTTCAAAATCAAACACTATATATTTCTCAGAGATTTTTACGTCTGTGAGTGGTGACATGTAACACAGATGCCTGTCTGCTGTCATGAAAGAACCACATCTGCTACACTGTATCAATTTACATGTATGAGATCCCTTGTAAAAAAACAAAACATTGTTCACACAGTTTCATGGATTTACAACACCCTGTATCCCCATCAGCTCTAGCTAAATGTCTTTCTAGGCATGCTGAAGACCTACAAATCTTCTTACATTTGTGACAAGATACTGTGCCAATTTCCTTTTTGAGACAACACGGGTCGAAACAAACTGCACTGTTGTGCACAGATATGATTTCCCTTATGGCTGTAGGCTACATCACAATATTCGCAGAGGTACCGTGTGCCTATGAATTTTTTTACATTAGTGATACCATAGAAATGCCCTTCATGTAATAATACAAACAGTGTTTTAGGAAATCTTTCTGGACCTGTTGAAAATGTTTGCCAGTTTCCTTCATTATGATATAAAATCTTAATTTTGACTCTTAAAAAACGTTCAAACACATCACTAAAAGTGACAGGGGTTTGGTCTGACAAACCTAGCTCAGCATGCAATATTTTAGCCTTGTTCAACAACTGACTGTCACTCATATGTGGATTTAAGAGTGCGAGAATGGAGCCACTGAAACACAAACTATTGTCTCTGTTATTTAAATCAATCAGGTATTGTCTCTTTTTTTGTAAAATCCTGCTATACAAGATGGAGCTCAGTGTCCGTCTCCCCCCCACCCCCGAACCCTGGCGGTTCCTGATAGTTGTTACCACGAGATGTATAGTGTCATCAGCAATTACTTCAGTATTGCTCTGTAGCATATCAGCTATCTGATCTAAGAAGGCTGCAGCATTTAGTTCATTTGGTCTTGTCTTTCTTGAGAACAAGGGATGATTCAAAGAAGCAACATTTAATCTTACCTGTATAAAATCACCATATTGTGTTTTTCTCTTCGCACTGTCTAAAAACTTTCTATAGCCTGGTGCATTGCAGCAATAGCCTCTGTAAAAGATTTTATTTTATCTAGATTTATAAACTTATATCTTTGATGAAATTCGGTTGCATTAAATTTTTTTAAAATTCGTTCATATTCCTGTACAGCTTTTAAATACACTGTAGGGGGTGCCCTGTTAGCCTGATCATCATCATCAAGGTTTTCTAATTCAGACTGCAGACCATTAGTAACATTTTGTAACAGCCTACGTTGTAATATTTTCCTGGCATGCTTTACTTTTCTTATCAACTTTTCTCGGATTGTTTTATTTTTTACCCAGATTTTTCTTTTTTGACCCCATTTGTTATTTTTTTTTTCATTTTGTTAGCGATGCAACCCTTTGTACTCAGTTTGTGATAGCTTCTGTGCTTTCACTTTGTAATTTGATCTTTGTTTTTGGCCACTTTTTCCTCCAAAACCCTGTACTTTTCATACATGTTGGCCGCACATGCCATCATTTTAATTTCCTTGCATGAGAATTTAGATACATGCACTAAACCAAGCACACTGTTCAATAACATAGCTGAACTTTTAAAAAGCTCAGATTTAAGCAGCTGATGATCGTAATCCTCACTAGATAATCTGCCCTCAATTACCAAGGCATTAAACAAACTATCAATTGTTTTAAAAATATAGGCTTTCCCAATATTGATCATGTCAATGTCCCTTTCTTGAAACCTTTGGTCATAAACTCTTGTGCTGCTGCTCCTAGATGGCTTTACATTGTTTATTGGCACATTTGGTTCATTTACAGCCGCAGAGACTCTTGAGCCGCTGCTCCTAGATGGCTGTACAATGTTTATTGACACATTTGGTTCATTTACAACAGCAGAGACTCTTGAGTCGATGCTCGTAGATGGTTGTATATCTTGTTCAGTTATGCTATACGTATTCTGGTCACTGACACCAGCAGAAACTCTTGAATGCCTTTGAAAAACATCACTTTCATGTAATGATCTCTTTTTCCCTCTCTCACCTGCAGGGTTTCTCTGTAGAGCTGTTTAAAAAAAAGAAAATACACCCCTGTCACTACTTTCAGTATTTTAAAACTTTTATAAGACATAATTTAAACTCTAAAACCTGCAGCATCTACTATTTCTAGTTAAAAATACACACCTTCTGTAGTGGTAATCTGTGGATTAGCCAGCCTCTCCCTTGCAGGGTTTCTCTGCACGGCTATTTAAAAACAGAAAATACAACCCCTGTCACTACTTTCAGTATTTTAAAACTTTTATAAGACATAATTAAAACTCTAAAATCTGCAGCATCAACTGTTTCAAAACAGAAAAATACACCCTGTCACTACTTTCAGTATTTTAAAACTTTTATAAGACAAAATTTAAACTCTAAAACATGCAGCATCTACTATTTCTAGTTAAAAAATACACACCTTCTGTAGTGGCAAACTGTGGATTAGCCAGATGAGCAAATGTTTGGATAAGGTCTTCATCAGGAGTCCATGAGTCCATAGCTAGTTAAATGTTTTTAAAATTTTTTAGCTCAAGAAGTAGTTGTGGCAGTCTCGCTCTGTCCTTCAGTCTTTAGCTTCCAAAATCTTGAAATACTTATATAAAAATGACTCAGACCACCCCCCCAAAGTACGTAGCTGTGAGTAAAACAACATCTGGTACTGTCCATCAAACCACACACCCCCACCCTTTCTTGAAGGGGGAAATATTTAAGTCCTACACAGCTCCTTGCAGGCTTCACTTTACCTCCCTGTGACAGCTGAAAGGCATTAAGAAATGCCTTTGTGACAAACGTTTGGTCACAGTTTAATTAAAAGGTATGTAGACTGCTTCTTTAAGTCCAAATAAGCTTATGCATAGTTAGCTTTTTAAAATGTATAATGAAAATCTTGTCTTTTTTAAAACAGCTGTGTCCTTTAAATTAATAATTCATTACATCAGTTTGCATAGCACGATTCAAAAAGTTAATCATGTGAAACACCTGTTTTTTCATTTACACAGTGGAGAGTTCAAAAAAGAAATGCCATACTACTGACACACTGGTCACAGTCTAAAACAGCTGCTTTTTATCAATCTTAAAACACAAAGAGGCACAGTTTACAATAACAGCTGTTGAGGGCCATCTTAAGTTATGTTTTTAAAATTCAAATGGAAATTTTGTCATTTTTAAAACAGCTGCATCCTTTAAATTAGTACTTTATTACATCAGTTTGCATAGCATGATTCAAAAAGTTAATCATATGAAACACCTGTTTTTTCATTTACACAGTGGAGAGTTCAAAAAAGAAATGCCATACTACTGACACACTGGTCACAGTCTAAAACAGATGCTTTTTATCAATCTTAAAGCACAAAGAGGCACAGTTTGTAATAACGGCAGTTGAGGGCTATCTTAAGTTATGTTTTTAAAAGTCAAATGGAAATTTTGTCTTTTTTAAACAGATGAGTCCTTTAAATTAGTAATTCATTACATTCTGTCTTTTCTTTGTAACATATCATTTATTTTCCTATTTAGTTAAGCTTAAGATTAATACTTTTGAGCCCTGAGCTCTTTTACAAAGGTCCCAAGTCAGATACATTACAGAAACATACAGGTAATGGTTACAAACCTACTACATGACTTTTAATTTTTTCCAAAGACCATCTATATTTTAAACATCCATAAAAGACATTGCTTTTCCTATGTGTCTAATGAGGGACACACACACCACACACACACACACAAAGTGTGTATTTTTCAATGACTCTAAGCAAAGCTGTAGATACATTTTAAGACTGTGTGCTTTAAAATTATTTTGAAAGAGAAACATTATCATTTTACATTCTGTCTTTTCTTTGTAACATATCATTTTTCAAAACATTATAAATATCACACACATTTCATTTCAGCCTTCTCCTTGATACTACACAGAGCTGAGGGTGAACTATAGGTATGTGTATTCCTTTTTCTGATATATTTTATTCTTTTAATTCATGATAAAAGTATAAATAATTAGTTTTCGATTGTTGCAATGCTATCCAGAGAAAACTGCTGAACCATCTTATTTACACAGAGGTCCCCCATTTTAGCTTATAAATGTTACATGCATATACATAAAGCTATCCTTTTGATGCAAGTTTGACACAGTCCTACAAATGCAAGTTAAATAATTTTGTATATTGTTACAAAAACAGAAACAGGGGTACTCACGCTGGCAGATGAATTTCCCTCGGGGTGGGGGACTCCACACAGATCCTCTGCACGATCAGGTTCCCTCCTAGATACTTCTTTCTGAAAATATCCTAATCAAAAAACACACACATGCCCCTGCAGTTATACACCAGGCCTACAGGGGGTACATACCACTACATAAACACTAACTGATTTTTTGGGGTGGGTGGAGCACGGTGGTGAAGAGGGACAGGGGTTCGAGCCAGGATGGTGGGGGTGCAGGAGAAAGGGTGGACAGGGGTTCGAGCCAGGATGGTGGGGGTGCAGGAGAAGGGGGACAGGGGTTCGAGCCAGGCTGGTGGGGCTTGGGTTCCAGCCAGGATGGCGTGGCAGGGTTCAAGGAGTGTACGAGAAGGAGGGGTGCAGGACACTTACAAAATGGTGGGTGGCAGGGGTTCGAGGCATGTACAAGAATGAGGGGCGTAAGACGCTTACAAAATGGTGGTGTTATGTCACTTCCAGGGTTTCAGTGTGGGTCATTTCCTACACAAGAGGTGGGACATGGGTCCAAACGCATGTCATTTCCTGCGCAAGGGGCAGGACATGGGTTCGAGGTTGCATCACTTCCGCCAGAAGTGGGCGGGGCTAGCGCATTTTAGGGAGGGACTTCCGGTTTAACAAGGGGCGATTCTGATTGGTCCATTTTAGGCCACGCCCACCTGTCAAATGACATGGCATGTGCTGATTGGCTGAAATTTAACATTTGACAAGATATATGAACTTATACTACTGTTACTCCTTGCCAGCCATCACTATCTGTGGTTCTGTATTACCACAAGGGTTCAAAAGAAATATGTATGTGTACAACTGGAAATTAAAGAAGCATTTGGCAGTCTAGGAGAACAACGTGGGAAATCTTACTAGAATACAATGTGGATCCCAGACTCTTGGCTGTGATAAGAAAGTTATATACAGACACTAAGCTTAAGGAAGGATATTCTTAGGATTGAAAATGTACAGCTGTGAGGGTGTTAAACGGGGTTGTGTTTTGCTCTCACTCTTTTTAAGTTACATATAAATACTACAATAAAAACATCTAGCTGTAATAGACTCTGATGATATGAAATTAAAGGTTGTAAAATGAACATACATTTTTATGCAGATGATGCATTGCTAATATTATAAACTCTGAGTGGACTACAGAAAGATTAAATAGTGTGGTAGATTCCTTAAGTTAAATCTAAGGCTCAATACACATAAGGCAAAAGTCATCTTTGAAGAGAATAACAAGGCCAATTTCAGCTGGAAAAACTATAAGGAATTGTTGGAAAGAGTAGATTGTTACAAATATCTGAGAAACAATATAAACAACAGGAGAGATTGGGGCATGCATAGTAAACAAGCTAAAATGTTTGCAAGGCAATCCATTCTTGGAATTAACAGGTTTGGAAAATGCATATTAGCAATTTATTTAAAGCAATATTAAAAGTGTATAATGCTTAGTAAAAATCACAGAGGTCATATGGGTCTGAAATTTGTGGCAATAATCAAGCAGTTGGAAGGCTAGAACCTATGCAACATCAATGTATGAGGTTATCATGAGGTTGCCAAAGTTTGTTTCAGGGAAGATCTTTTGAGCAGAAACAGGGATAACTCTACTGGTGATGCTAGCCTTGATTAGGGCAGTAAAGGTTTGGATTAAATTTTATAATGCACAAGTGGGTGAATGGGTGTTTACTCACCTGGTAAAGGTGATTGTGTTAGTTGCATCCATGACACTCCAGATATTACCTCTTGGGTTTCCAACCCACCTGATAGGCTAGTGATGCACATGTGACCCAGACCAAATTTCACAGTACACCTTGGTCCCAGGAGTCCCCTTTCTCCAGTTCAAGTCTTCTGTAGCTGAAAAACAACTTTTGCCTAAAGCCTCTTATCTTTGACCCCCACCCACTGAACTACATATTAAGAAAATGCTAAACATGACTTCACCATCACCATTATTTTATTACCTATTGTTACAAATCTAGATTCGGTCACCTAAGGTTACCGACAGTATGCAGGTTTCCATATATATATATATATATATATATATATATATCCAATACTGTGCACGTAATCAAAGTATGTTAGAAGTCTGTGTGATAGCTGCTGCCATGATCGCCCTGAAGGGAGGGCCATGGAGTGTCATGGATGCAACTAACACAATCACCTTTACCAGGTGAGTAAACACCCATTGTGTTATATTGCCATCCATGACACTCCAGACATTACCTCTTGGGTTACTATAAGATGCAGTTCCACCATTCCTTCAGGGCAGGACAGGGCGATCAGAAGGCAAACTGTTTTATCACGCTGTGGATAAAACTTTACTGGCAAAGTCAATTCTTTGTCTATATAATGTCTCACGTCTGTAATGTCTTGCAAAAGTATGAACAGAAGACCAAGTTGCTGCTCTGCAAATGTCTTCCATAGACACATTAGCTCTTTTTGGCCAAGAAGTGGCCACTGCCCTTGTGGAATGGGATTTTATTCCATCTGGTTGCATGAGGTCTTTCAATCTGTATGCCTCTTGTATTGTCTTTTTTAGCCAGCTGGTGATGGTAGTCTTGGAGGCTGTCATCCCTTGCTTGTGGCCTTGAGCTATAATAAAGAGTCTCTCTGATCTGCGAATTGTCTATGTCCTCATAATGTACTGCTGTAATGTGCTACCTACATCCAAGGGGTGGTGTACTCTCAATTCCCCCTGTTGTGGTTGAGCATAGAAGGTTGGCACTTCCATAGTCTGCTCCCTATGGAATGAAGACATGACTTTAGGTCGGAAAACTGGTACTGTTTTCATGAACACACCTTCTGCTGTGAAAATGCTGTAGGGTTCTTTGCAGGACAGGGCCCCTAACTCATTAATTCTCTGAGCAGAGCAAATGGCCATGAGAAAACAAGTCTTCAGACCCAGCCAGTAGAGCTGTGATTGCTGCAAGGGTTTGAATGGAGCTCCCCCTAGAGATTCCAGGACCATTGTAAGATCCCAGGGGGCCACCAATGTTTGTACATGAGGTAGGATGATCTCTGCTGCCTGGAAAAATCTGATGGCATCTGGATGAGCACCGGGCTGTGTAGGCCCGACATTTCCCATGGCTGCTCCTATGGCTGACAGCTGGACTCTTAGGGAAGAAGTAGACAGGCCTTTGTCCAGACCCTGCTGTAGAAACAGCAGAATTATAGACATATCCACCTGCATTGGGTCGACTTGCGTGGACTTGCACCACCTTACAAAAATGTCACACTGTCTGCTATAAGTAGCTGTGGTAGATGGTTTTCTGGACTGCAGGATGGTTGATATGACCGACTCGTGATACCCTGCTGCCTATCAGAAGCCAGGATGATAGTTTTAGGGTGTAGGGGGCTGGGTGACTCATCGGACCTTGAAACAGCATGTCCACTCGATATGGGAGGACCATCTGTCCAGGGTCATGGCTACTGCTGATGCAAACCAGGACCTCTGGGGCCAGTATGGTGCAATGAGGATGATCAGTATCTGGGATAGTCTGATCTTTGCTAGCACTTGGGGAATCAGCAGGATCGGTGGGAAGACATATGAGCAATCCTTGTCCCAAGCCTGGGATAAGGCGTCCACTCCTAGTGCCTACTTCTCCCTGTATCTGAAGAAGTACATTTTGACTTGGGCATTCGACTTGGATGCCATTAGATCTATTGGAATGTGGACCCAACTTCTCTGTATCAGATTGAACAAATCCGGGTGCAGTTGCCACTCCCCTGGAGGTACCTGCTATCTGCTGAGCCAGTCTGCCCAGACATTCAATTTTCCCACCAGGTGTATGGTGTGAATGTGGGTAAGATTGGATTGAGCCCAGCTGAGCACTTTGGATGCTTCCCTGATCATGGCTCTGCTACGTGTTCTGCCTTGCTTGGCTATGTAAGCCACAGTGACCTTGTTGTCGGACTTTACCAGGACTGACCATGAACACTCTTGGTGCTGATGTGAGGCAAAATGGTAGGGCCTGATACTGAAAGTGTTGACCCAGTATGTGGAACTGAAGGAATTGTTGGTGGCTGGGCCTGATTGGAATATGCGTGTATGCGTCTTTCAGATCCACTGAGGTGAGGTAGTCACCTACCCAAACGTTCTGCAGTGTAGATCTGAGGGTTTCCATCTTGAACTTCGTGGTAGTTATGAACTTGTTCAAGAACTTTAGATCTAGTATTGGCCTGAGATCTCCATTTTTCTTTGGAACTAGAAAGAAAATGGAGTAAACTCCCATGCCCAACTCGTTGTCTGGCATGGGCTGAATCGCCCTGCTCTGGACCAGATCTCGAAGTACATCCTGTACCTGATGGGCCATGGCTCTTCTCTTTGAAATGGGAGAGAGTACCACTCTGTCTCTGCAAGGCTTCTTTGAAAAGTCAATAGCATATCAGCGGGAAATGATCTCCAGAACCCACTTGTCGGAGATAGTTTGCTGCCACTGTAGGAGGAACAACGTTAGTCTTTGCCCCACTGGTGGGTAAGTCTGCCACAGGCTGGGCATTGGGGCTGCATGTGTGTAGTAGTCAGTACTGTTTAGGTGTGCTACTTCTGCCTCTGCTTCCAAACCGAGGGTTCCTTCCTCGGAAGGTGGAGTAGGTGCTTTGAGAGGGACTTCTGAAGTTACTGTGTCCTCTCCCACAAAAGGAATTGTTCGTGTAACCCTGCTTTCTGTTTTGCTGAAATCTACCATTCCCTCGAAACCTGCACTGGGCAGATGGTAGGTAGAAGGTTCTTTGTTTTTTCCTTGCCAAGATCCTTCCCCTCCTCTTTTTGCTTAGGGAACTCTTTTAGGCTTTCACCAAACACATTGCCTCCCTTCAGGGGCAAATTTTGCAGAAGCGCTTTTGACTCGTTATCTGATTCCCAAAGTTTTAACCATAAGGCACGTCTGGCTATGTTTGTTAGTGCCCCCATCCTGGCTTCCAGTTTTAGGGTATCCACAGCCATGTCCCCCAGGTACTTAGCTGTATTTAAAGTGCATTCCAATAGCTCCGTCTCCCTGGTCTTGGGATGGAATTTTTCCATTAGTTCTTCCAGCCAATGAATCTGTGCCCTGGCTGAATAAACCACTGACACTGTGGCTCTAGCCGCCATGCCTGAAAACTCAAATAGCTTTTTTAACATTTCTTCCACTTGTTTGTCAGTGAGGTCTTTTAGGGAGATGGTGCCACATGGCAGCATTGTTTTCTTGCTTAGTGCTGCAATTTGTGGATCTATGCTAGGCGCAGTACACCACAGTTTGGCTTTATCCTGCTGTATTGGGTACATTCTGTCCAAATTTCTTTTTTCAGACAGGTGACCCGGTTCTGTGGATTCCTATTCTTTAGAAAAGATATCATCAATGGCCAGACAGCTAGGGAAGGTGTCCTGAGCCTTCTGATTTTGTTGGATCATGGGATCCAGCTTGGACTCTGGTTCTGGCGCTTCTGTTTTGAATCCCATTGTGGACTTCATGGCCCTCATTGGCCTGGGACCAGGTCAAAGGAACAAAGTTTCACTGTCAAAGAGGGTGAACTGGATATTATATCCATGTCCTCATCCCCCGATTCTACTTCCTCAATATCTTCTGGTGCTTCTCTGTGGTCCTTATCCCCTGGATGGGTTGGTGCTGGACCTTCATAATTATTTGGATGAGGAGGGGGGAAGCTTCTCCAGGGGTCAGTACTGGGACGGGTGTGGGGGGAAGCCTTGTTTTTGTCAGGGACTCCAACTTTTCCATAACTTTAAGCATAAAATTTTGTTGACGCTCCATCATAGCAACTGTCGTCTGTTGTGTCTGTATAAGGAGTGTCCCAGGATCCATCCAGGTGGGAGCGCTTGGTTCCTGGTTGTCCAATTCTGAGCCAGGAATCTGATCCGCTGCTGATTCTTCCTCCTCGTGGATGCAGGCAGGGCATACTGGACCCGGATTGTGGGGTAGTAGGACGGCACTACAGGAAGTGCATTTCTTTGCCTTCACCATCTGTGGATGAGAGAAGGACAGAAAGAGAAGAGAAGAAGAAGAACAGCATTAAAATTATGGCACCCAATGGGGTATAATTATCTGAGATAACGCCATCAAAAATCTCTGTCACCCAATATATTGGCCCAGTACAACAGGCTCAGGGCGACATACTTCATGAACCCCATGAAGGAACACACATGCATGATTGTGTTTGTAACATAAAAGGAATAAATATGGGCGATAGGCAAGGAGGTAGTAAATAATAAGCACCTTGTGGAAAACAACCGCTTCATTGTAAACACCGGGGGGGGTGAAGGAGAACTGTCCCTGTATGCCTGTAATGAAGGAGGGCCTTTCCATCCAAGATGGTGGTCCAACAGCAGGGAATTCACCCTAAACAAAATGGTGGCTGATGACCCTGCATGCCAGCAATGAAGGAGGGTGTCTCCATCTAAGATGGTGGGCCAACAGCAAGGAATTCATCCTAACAAAATGCTGGCTGAGGTTCCTAAACAAAATGATGGCTGAGTTCTTGAAGCCTGAGCTGAAGGGAAGCCTGTTTGGCCCCCATTCAGTGGCCTGTTTGTATGAACTCTCAACCTGATTTTTTTAATCAGCACTGTAAATCTCTACATTATATTTTTAGTGAAGATAACAGTGGAAGTAGCATGCACTAAGCCCCCTCCCCCAAGTTAAGTGATGCATCTTGAGAAAAATTGTGGAATCCACATGCCAGCAGGCCACTGCCATAAGGGGCCTGGTGTGATTGAGTGGAGCAATCAGATTAAAACCGGGGAAAAAACAGTCTTTTACTTCTCCTCCAATCAGTTGTTGAGGCAGGGACTGCATTGTGAATTGGACTGTACCCTCTGCACTGCCCGCTAGACAGGGAGCATTGCAACGGGCATGGATACGGCACCACGTGGCCTCCACTTGTGAGGAGAGGGCCATGGAGTCTGCACCCATATCCATAGGTGGATGGCCAGATCAGCGCTCGGACTTGAGCCCAAACATCCCCATTTCTGATTCTTTTGCCATGCGGCCCCCACTTGTGAGAGGGAGAAACACTGACTGGGAGGCATGCATAGCGCATGAGATTATTTTAAACGTTAGGAGTTCATGTGGCAGAAATGGCAAGGAGCCATCTCGCACTGGATCCCCAAGTATTTAAATCAGTAGTTTTAACTGCCGAGCACGTTAATCGTGATTTTGTGAGAACAACACATTATTAAATCGAGCAAGTGACTTTGCTCACAGATAAACAAAAAAAAATCCAGATTTTTTAAAAAATCAATGAAACCAGAAACTATCCATACTATAATTAAATAATGAAGGGCTATGATGATCAACAAAACAGCATCAACTAATTCCCTGCTGATTCCAACTGAATATAACAGACAGCTAATAAATTAGTTACAGATTAATTAGCAGAACAAGGCCTTAACATCTATAGGCCAAGAACTTTAGCCCAGCTCATTAAGCACTCAAAATGAAACAATTGCAGCAATCTTTCTCATCAGCAGGAGAGGATTTAGACTTTTTATCTTATTAACAATGCCTTACAGATAAATTTTCAGAAATGCAGTGGTTTTAAGGATTTTTTTTGGCCTACCCTAATTAAGCAAATGAACAAGGAACTCCTGGTGTGCTTGTAGCCTCTCAGATGCAAAAGTTGAACTGGAGGAAGGGGACTCCTGGGACCAAGGTGTACTGCGAAATTTGATCTGGGTCATATGTGCATCACTAGCCTATCAGGTGGGTGGGAACCCAAGAGGTAATATCTGGAGTGTCATGGATGGCAACATAACACCATTTATTTATTTTGCTGTTGTGAGGAAGCCCATAGTTTCAAACAAAATAAGATTCATATTAACACCTAGTTTTACAGACAGGACAATATTTTGAGAATAATGGACTTCCCGAATTGTTCCATTATCAGTTTAATAGTAATCTAGAGATGTAAAGACAATGATCAATACTAGGGGTTAAATTCACAAAACTTTGTCATGTCACAAACCCAGTTTGCACCGTGTAGACTGGGTTTTGCTCCACTGTGGTATTCACCAAAGCCCAGTTTGCACCCACAAACTGGGTTTGAGATGGGACAGAGTTCTGAGGGGCTGCAATGCAAATGAGGGGGAGGGGCCCTGCATATGGAACAGTCCTATTCACCAAAGATTTTCTCCACTCAAGGACTGTTTTTTGGGTACACTTACGTGGAGAAAATACCACAGAGAGAGAGAGAACCTGTGGTATTCTGTGCAACCCTTGTGGTTGCTGGAAGTACTACTGAGCCCAAATCCTGTAATAAATATGAACAAATGTCATTGGTGGTATAGTGGTCCCTCCCCATCCCCAATGCCAATCTCTGATTCTGAAGTAACAAAATAAAAATGTCAGTGGTGGGGTAGTGGCCCAACCCCCTCCCCATTCTCCAATCACCATCCAGTAAATTTAAAAAAAGTTTCCCTGGCAGTCTAGTGGTTCCCTCCCCCCACCCCTTTCTCTCGTCACCATCCTGGTAGTTTATAAAAGTTTCCTTGGCAGTCTAGAGGTTCCCTTTCCCCTCTCCATTCTCAGATCACCATCTTGAAAGTTTAAAACCTGTTTCCCTAGCAGTCTAGTGGTCCCTCCCCCTATCCACAACTGTCATGCCTGTAACATAATAAATATCCCCCGGTATTCCAATGGTCCCCCCACCCTTTCTCCGATCCATCCCCATCTGCCTTAAAGTGTAATATTACCCTGGTGATCTAGCAGTCCCCACACCCATCCCCAATCTGCCTGTATATGGAGCTGTACCATTTTCTGTGGTTTATAGTGGACCCCCCACCCACCCTGTGAGGAATTTGCCCACCACACTCCCCCCCAACCTTACCCTCCCCAGACAGCAACCAGCAGAGTCCCTTTGTCATCTCCATGGCTGGCCACCAACTGAGCTCTCAATTGGCGTGTACTGTCTACAGTACATGCTCAATGACAGTGATTGAGAGCTCAATTGGTAGCCAGCTGTGGAGGTGAGATGAGGGCTGTGTTAGTCACTGACAGGTGGTCAGGTTGGGGGGGAACGAGGTGATGAGCAATCCCTCACAGGGTGGGGGGGTCCACTAGACACCAAGGAAAACTATATGGTGCCCTAAAAGGGCAGATAATGGATAGGAGGGGGACCAAGAGGCCACCAGGGTAATGTTACACCTTATGGCAGGGAGGGATTGGGGATTTGATGGCTAAACCACTGGACTACCAGGGGATATTTATTATGCTATGGGCACAGCACTTTGGGCTTGGAGGAAGGGAAGGGGTCACTAGACTACCAGAAAAACAGGTTTTAAATTGTCAGGATGGTGATCAGAGAATGGGGTTGGGGGAGGGAACCATGACACTGCAAGGGAAATGTTTGTAAACTGTCTGGATGGTGATCAGAGAACTGCGTTGGGAGAAGAAACCACTAGACTGCCAGGGAAACATTTTTTAAACCTAAAGGATTGTGATCAGAGAACGGGAAGGGGAGAGGGACCTCTAAACTTCCAGGGTAGTTATTTTGTTTTACACAGGAATGGTAATTGGGGACATGGGAGGGACCACAAGACCACCAGTGACTACAGCTGCATCAGGCATGGGCTAAGGTTCAGTGCTAGGACACCAACAGCCCATGTAAATGAGCCCATAATTAGCATTCATATGACCAGCTAGCACCTTGCATGCCCAATTGGCTCATTTGCCTGGCTGCTTTTTTGAATATCAAAAAGCTCACCAGCACTGTTCTTTGCACAGCCATTTCAGGGAATGCAGGTCAGTGCTAGTGATATTAGAGGTAGCGATAATGGGGTTACCACTGCCTCCACCTACCACTATTCACAGTCAGGAAGTGCCCTTTGCTATCCATCTCGTCTACGAATAGCATTTTTTACCACCTGGGCAATGGCAAAATGCAATGCAAATTTTTACTTGCCACTCTTTTTTGTGAATCCTGCCCCAGATGCTTAGATATTGCTCAGAAGACAGAAATGGCTAAGGCATTCTGCAGCAGAATGTTTCAGTTGTAGAAAACATTAAAAACTGGCAAAGAGAACCATATTTAGTGTGAAATAAATGTGAATAATAGACCCATAGGTCACCTAAGACTGGAATTTAACTTCCTTACAATTTCCAGTTGTTTGACATGGGACAAGCACACAGTACCGTCAGTCAAGATGCAATGCAGGAATGCTGCAGGGAACAGTGGAATTCAATGACAATTAAGCCCTTTGTTATGGCAGTATTTTGTGACATGTCATTTACTGCAAGTTACTGCATTGCATCATTGCTGGCTCTACTGTATATGAATGGTGTAACATGTAATTGATAAAATTACCTTTTAAGAACAACATAACATCTTATGTTTGAGTGTGAGACCCTGCAAAATATATAAGAGAGACATGTTTAAATATTATTCAGGATTTCATTAGCTGATAACAAGAAAAAAATGGATTTTCTGCTGAATAGTGTTCTGTGGTAGTATTGAACTCTATTACAAAGATTGCACAGTATGCTAAAAGGGTGTATAGCTACAGATAAGTAATGGCATGGAAATTAATAACTTATTTTTTTGTAAATATGGGGCCAGATATTCAAAACTTTGCACTGGGCGCAAACCATTTGTGCAGGTTTAGCGCGGGATTAGCGTGGGTCCGCTATATTCAAAAGGCCAAATACAGAGCACAAACTGCATTAGCACCAGGCAAAATCATAATGTATTCAAGGGACAAACTGAGGGGGCATGTACATGAATACAGGCACAATGCTATATTCAACGACTAGCACTGTTCAAAGTGGTTTTGCGTGACTTAGCGTGACACTTTGTGCAGTGCAAATTACTGCCCAAGAAAAGGTAGTCTTAACCCTGGGCAATCCAGCTTTGCGCGACATTGTGACTTTGCGCAGCATTTGCACAGCATTTGAGTGGCTTTGTGTGACCCTAACCAATAAGTATCACATATAGAAAAAGCCAGACATAGAGGAAACATGATGCTCACTGATGGCATGACAATGATGCCATCATCTGCCACCAGTCCCAGCCATGCCAGGCAATAAGTGATGACTCGGCCTCCAGTGGACACCATGGCAGCATGACCATACAGAACACACCTGCAGACCACCCTTCTGTGGACACCAACAGATGCCAGCACAAACATGCATCACTGTGGGCATGGAGGGTGTTCAGGGAAGGGTGTACAGGTGGCCAAGCTGCGCCACAGACAGGGTGCGACCACAAGGCTGGGACACATCATGCAGTGCACATGGGTCAGAATTGGGAATACCCCAACACTAGTGTGCCTGTCTGATCGTACATGCCCCTCCAGCCACTTACTGCACAGCTATACAAACACCACAGCACACACAGCCAGCCATGTATATGCCACTGTGACTGTGAGTATCCCATGCCAGAGGTGCAGCATTTGTGGGTCACATAACAGTGTAACAGTAATGTCCACTGTCAGTAAACATCTGCAAGTTGGGCCTTTCACTGTGTACAGTGCAGTGGTCATCCCTGCCCTACACACCATAGGCATTGCTGTGTCCCTCACACTACTGGCCCACTTGCTACTGTAGTGTCTGCTATGTACTGTGGCATGACCTACAGTGTGACAGTTGCATGCAGCACCACCACCACCTGTGCCTATGCTGTTGTTCCCTGGGGCACAATATGCTATGCTGTAGTGTACACATGTAGCCTGCAGCTACCATCATGCACTGCCAGACTGACCCACAGGTGAAGATGTGGGACCCTGCAGTAATGCTGGGCAAACTGAAAGAAAATCAGGGCATAATGAGAAGCTAATCTGGATGTTTGCCCAGGGACTGCCTAAGTAGGCCCATTTGCATGTCACTTTTGACTATGGCAAAATTTAGCCCTGGGAAAAAGTGTTTGCACCATGCAAATGACTTAGCTCTGTGCTAAACCCAAGGAAATGTGTTAGCGATGCACAAATGCCCTGATGCTGTGGAAACCAACTTACAGCTTGACTTCAACCAAGTTCAGCTCTGGTTTGCTTCTCACCAGCTTTTTCTAAATGCCAATAAAACAGTCTTAATGACATTTGGCACCAGGCAGAGACTATCTAGGCTCCCAGCCCTTCCCACCTTCCACACCCTTGATGGGACCATCCTGGAGGACACCTCCTCATTTAGATATCTGGGGGTTTGGCTGGACCAGCACCTCAACTTCTCTGTGCATATCGATGCTATCCTGAAGAAACTGTGCCCCAAGCTTGGTGCTCTGTACAGGAATTGTAGTTGCATCGCGCTGACTGCAAGGCGTGAAATTGTTCAGAAGATGATACTCCCCATCTTTGACTACTGTGATGTAGTCTATGGTGCTGCTCCCAAATCTTCCCTGACCAAGTTGGACACTATCTTTAACTCCTGCTGATGCTTTGCTCTCGACTCACCGTCCCGCTCTCACCATTGTGAACTCTATCGCTCTCTAACCTTCCGTCTACTGTCTCACAGGCACATCTCTCGCTGTGCCAAACTAACCTCCAAATTCTGGTTCAGGAGGCTCCCCTCCTATCTCTCATCCTCTCTCTCCACTCCACTTCCCCTCACCTCCTCTCTCAGATTAAATGACACCTGCACCTTGACAGTCCCTTGCTGCTCCACCCTCATCGGTCAGACTGGTTTCGCCCATCACTTCCCTGAAATCTGGAATTCTAGCCCCCCGAGATATGACACTCCACAACTACTCCCTTACCTCTGCCCTACACAATTACCTCTCCCTCAGATGTTCCTGCTTTAACCCTCCTTAATACCCACCCCAGTTTCTGCCTTCCTACCATGATCCCCCTGGCAGGGTTCTCAACATCCTGAAGGAGGAAATCAGGAAATGGCTACCCCTTCTCCTCATATTCAGTTCTTGCCTCTCCCCCTCTCTTCTCCACCTGCCATTCTGTGTCTCCAGTGTGCACAACCTATCCCATCCTTTTTACTCCAGCAGCACTTGCGTACTACCTCGAGCCTGCTCCTGGTACAGTCATGCACTATAAATGGTTCTGTTGCATTATTACTGTTTGTATGTTTATATGTTCTTTTGTATGATTTTGGACACGTATTATAATTTACCCAATGTTCCACTACTGTTTATTGTACAATATCATGTGTTCCAGCTGTTGCACAATCTCTTTACAATGTTGTATTGTTTGTACTACCCACTTACTATTGTAACTGATCATCCTGCACAACCCTATGTAACCCCCTTCACCCAGGTTGCACTGTGTTGTTCAGTGTGCCCTCCTAGTGAAACATTTCAATAAATAAATAAATAAAGGTTCAGGGAATATTATACAGTTTTGCACACTGTACTTTCACATGTGCTGCTGCCTGCAGCTGTACTGAGTCCACGCATTTGCTGGTACACACATTGGCCAAATAGTTCACCTCTACCTACCTTCATGTCGCTGTACACTTGGCTACTGCTGTGGTGTGCACTTCCTGGTTGCTATATTCAGAGCTGTCTTATTCCCGGGATATGTTTGCACTGAACTCCCAGCCCAGATTGCCTGGCTTCCTGAGCATGCTATATTCAGTAGGGTTTGCACAGAGGCTATCCCTTTTGAATATATTGGGCTATTGGGCCCGGGCTAATTTACCATGCCGGGCAGTGCTAATTTAGCCCCGGGGCAAAGTTTTGAATATCTGGCCCATGATGTCATATTGTACTTATATGTTTTTTATTCCTCATTTGATTACTATTTTATACATTAACATAATAAATTTGAACTTTGAGCAGCACTGTTCAATTATATGTAATTGAAGCAAAAAAATATGTCTTTCTATCTATCTATCTATCTATTTAGCTATATCAATCTATATGTGTGGGTGTGATATATATATATATATATATATATATATATATAGATATAGATATAGATATATACACACACATACCTTACATACACTAATAATAGTCAACATGAGTTTCTGTTCTACAGCCTGTACCACTAGCAATGTATTTGTCAAATGAATCTTTTAAATTCCCTCCTGCAGCAGGGGGCATAGAGTAACAGAATAATCATTGTAGATATGGAGTTCTGTGCACTCTACATCATGAGTAGCACTGAGTAAAAAAAGTGTCAACACATCTTTCAAAAGCCCCCCTGTGCCTTTCCCAGTCTGATACATTTCCAGTGTCCTTATCCTCCTGAAGGCTGTTCAGCTGCCAGAGTAGGCTCACACTGTGCACTATCTTCTCTCTCCTGAAACACAACTTAACTCGCTTCTTTGTCTGAAACTACAGTTAAAAATAGTGCTAACTAGCTAATTACAATGATAATGAATATGGACTGGTGTGTGCACAGCCTTTTTTCAACATTTGCATGTTTGTCATCGCAAATGTTTATTTTGAACCAGTAAGTGTGCATATTGTATTTTATATAGATGAGCAACGGTACTATCTTAGTTTTCACACACACCTGCATGCCTGATGCATGTTCACAGCCTTTGCCAGGTATTGTATTTTAATGGCTCATTTAGGTGTTCTAATGCTTGGGTGCCTGCTTCAGGTATATGCCACTGAATAAGAGCACATAGATAAGAACTTGTAGTTTTGCCAGCATATTGCTGCCATTATAGGAATGAAGTGCCATTGCTGTAGTCAGGCTCGTACATGTCTGCAGAGCTACAGGGTTGCTCACCTCTGTATGCAAATGATTAGACCTTTACAGTCAGCATGCAGAGGAACCACTTGTTTTTACAATTTCATAAAAACAAATTAGTGATAGAGTAATAATGCAACAAAGTAGTCCTGCTAAATGATGATCACAGACTTTTGGACCTAGAGGGACACTGCAGTCTGCTTTGCATGGTTTGTCACAGAAATCTGACAGTTTCCCCTTAATGTTGGACAGATAAAAAAGAAGCAAGGTGGGCAAAGGGAAGAAAACATATAAAGAAAAAAGAGGAAAGGTGAGAAAACAGGTCAGTGTGAGTGGAAAAATAAAGGATCAGATCATGATGCAGTGATGTAGACATTTTTATCAGAAGTTTAGAATTTTTAATCAAACAAGGGGACATTCCTCCACTGAACAGGATCATAATGATCTGATCCTAATCCTGTATTTTCTCTTCTGCAAGTTTCAAGTAAAGCTACCTTGGAATAATTAGTCATGTTGTGGGAATTCTGACATTAAACATAAAAGGTGCTCCTCTAGCCTAAATTATACTGAGGTGGTGCACCAATAAATTACAATAAATGGTGTGCCCACTCCCCAAAAGTTCCATATGCACTCTGTGCAATATCTACAGTTCTCAGAAGAAGCCAGAAGGAGAAGGAAACATTCATTTCAGTGCTTTACAGTAACTGGTAATTGCTATTTTTGTTATTAAACTTAGATTGTGGGCTTTTAGTGACACTATAATTTCTTTGCTGTCTTTACTTAGAATTGTTTTTTGGCTGTTGAAAATTTAAAATGTAATGGTGGTGTATTTCTGTGCTGTCTTTAATTGCTGCAAATTTAGTCTTGGCTTGTCTGACTTGCCCTGTAGTCTGTGTGAGGGGTGCTAATTGTCTGGCCTCTGACCTCAGCTACGTGATAACTGGAGATGGGGCTTAGTCAGAGTTGAGGTAGCAAGTGAGTTTTGTGTTCTCAGAAGAAGCCCGAAGGAGTAGGAAACATATTCATTTCAGTGCTTTACAGTAACTGGTAATTGCTATTTTTGTTATTAAACTTAGATTGTGGGCTTTTGGTGACACTGTAATTTGTTTGCTGTCTTTATTTAGAATTGTTTTTGGGCTGTTGAAAATTTAAAACATGGTGGTGTATTTCTTTGCTGTCTTTAATTACTGCAAATTTAGTCTTGGCTTGTCTGACTTGCCCTGTAGTCTGGGTGAGGGATGCTAATTGTCAGCCTCTGACCTCAGCTACGTGATAACTGGAGATGGGGCTTAGTCAGAGTTGAGGTAGCAAGTGATTTTTGTTTTCTCAGAAGAAGCCAGAAGGAGAAGGAAACATATTCATTTCAGTGCTTTACAGTAACTGGTAATTGCTATTTTTGTTATTAAACTTAGATTGTGGGCTTTAATGACACTGTAATTTGTTTGCTGTCTTTACTTAGAATTGTTTTTGGGCTGTTGAAAATTTACAACGTAGTGGTGGTGTATTTCTTTGCTATCTTTAATTGCCCAAATTTTCACACTCCTTCCCTCCCCTTCCCCCAACTCTTACTTATATGCGCTGTTAAATCTGATTAACAGGAGCTAAACACAAGTGATAGTAGGAGGTGTGGAGTAGGAGGGGCATAAGGGGAAGAAGCCCATCCTCTGCACAAGTGTTTTGACTCATTTATTTATTTATTTATTTTAAAAGAAAAGTATCTGAGGATCAGTGACAGGATTTTTAGGAAAGTAAATTAATAAAAAGGGAACTAGCAGAGCTTCAGTAACAGACAAGTAGTGGAATAGCAGTATAATTGCAGTATAATGTGGGGAGTGGTGCAATGCAGTACTGCAGAGGCAGCCATATTCGAAACGAACCTTCTGGACACTGAGGTGCTGCCCTATCTGCATCATCTCTCTGACTGTGGGATGAGGTAGCCAGACTCAGAGTGGAAGTAAACTGGGTCTGGAGTACCCATCACCCCCTATCCAGAGACCACCCAGTCCAATGCTACTGCCCTCAAAGGATGCTGAGAACAAGGAGCACTTGGATGACAGTGAGCTCAGGGCAGGTTAAGATGGTCAGCAGAGGCATCCCGATCCTATTCCACTCAAGAACTCATATGCCACACTGGCAAATAGGGGCAACCAAATAGAGGTACCCAGAGAAGTGGAAGGAAAGGATGTGGAGGTTAGCCAAGGAGGTGACCTCAGCGGGGAGAGCAGTGGACCCCAGAGGAGGAGGAAGTGAATTCTGGTGGGGGACTCCATCATAAGAGGGATCCAGCTAAGAACACTGGAGGGGGAGGACAGGAAGGTGAGGTGCCTACCAGGTGCCACGGCATGGAGGGATGGAAGGAAGATCCTGGGGATTGCTGGGAAGGCAAGACAGGAGGGTGAGCTGGATGTCATTATCCACCTAGGTACTGTAATGACCTGGCAAATAGGGAGCCAAAGGAAGTTCAGGAAGAGTTTAGGAAATTGGGAGGGGTCTCAAGCAAGTAGCTACTTCTGTCACCGCCTCAGAAGTACTACCTGCAGAGGCATGGAGAGCACAGAGGTGCATGCACCAGGAACTTTAACTCATGGTTGAAGAACTGGTGCTGTGAGAAGGTTGGATTCATTGGTGACTGGGGACCCACCTGGAGGATGGAGGTTGTGTCTAGCCTGACGGCCTGCATCCATCCTGGAGGGAATCCAGCACTAATGATAAGTTTAAATGCTACATTGACAAGCATTTAAACTAGCCAAGGGAGGTGGCAGGCCAGCAAGGAGGGTACCTACTTGCTTACCCCCCACAGCTAGCAGTGGAATCAGTGAACCGGAGGAGTGGATATCTCAACAAAGCAGTGTGCAAAAGATGGAGATTAGCACCCAAGAGGTGGATAGGCAGAAAAGGGGCAAAAATCAGCAGAAGGGCAGACAGCAAGGAGAACCAGGGATAAAGGACAACCAGGGAAGGCTGGATGAGAACAGCTAAACAGTCTAGGAGGTCAAATCATGAAAGCCATGTGTGCCAATGCCAGGAGCCTTAACAACAAGATGGAAGATCTGGAGGCTGTCATGGTGCAGTCAGACCTAGACATTGTGGCCATCACAGAAACCTGGTGTAATGATAACCATGACTGGGAGATAGCCATTCCTGGCTACAACATATTCAGAAGAGACCGGGCAGGTAGGAAGGGAGGAGGAGGAGTGGCACTGTATGTGAAAAATGACATAAGGGCCACAGAGATCCAGGAGGAACAAATTGGGGGAGAGATACTGTGGGTTAAGCTGGAAAGGAAAATAGGCCAGCCATCCGCACAGGTGTGGTCTATAGACCACCAGCACAGGAGGAAGAAACAGATAGAGAGTTGATGCTAGCCATCCAAAGGATGGCAGACAAGGGTGAGGTAGTACTGGTTGAAGACTTCAATATTCCAGACGTGGACTGAGCATCCCAGCAGCAGCATCAACTAGAGCAGATTTATCCTGAACTCCTTCAGGGTGCCTTTCTCGCAACTGGTCATGGAACCAACTCGGCAGAAGGCAATACTGGACCTTGTGCTCACAAACAGGGACAGTGTGATGGGAGTAACAGTGGGGAGCACCTGGGGAACAGTGATCACCAGTCATTGTGGTTTGAAATCACAGAAGGAGCAGAACCAAACCACACAAAAACACGTATCCTGGATTTTAGGGGGGCAGACTTTGGGAAAATGGAGAGATACTTGAAAGAGGCATTAAGGGGAATGGGGCAGGAATCAGGGATTGAGGAACAGTGTGCAGTATTTAAAACAGGAATTACAAGAGCAACATAATTATGCATTAAGCAGGTTAACAAGAGGAAAAGGAAAAGGATGCCATTATGGTTTTCCAAAGAGGTAGCAAAGAAAGTGAAAGCCAAAAAGATTGCATTCAGGCAATACAAAAAGACACAGGCAGAAGGGGATAGGGAGAAGTACCAGGAGAAGCAAAGGGAGGCAGGGAGGTCAGTAAGGGAAGCCAAAGCTCAGACAGAAGAGCACATTGCAAAATCAGTGGGTAGAGGGGACAAAACCTTTTACAGGTACATAAGTGAAAAAAGAAAGGCAAAGGAAAGGATAGTGAGACTGAAGGGGGAGGATGGGGGCTGTGTGGAGGATGACAACAGTAAAGCTGACATACTGAACAGGTATTTCTGCTCAGTCTTTACTGAGGAAGAGGAGGGTAATGGGTCTGAAGTACAAGGGGAGAGAATGGTGCAGAAATGGACACAAGTCCCTTTACAAGAGAAAGGTCCAATGGAACTGGAAGTAATAAGAGTTGATAAGCTAATGGGGTCAGATGGGGGTGCACCCCTAGGTCCTTAAAGAACTCAGAGAGATGGTGGCTGAACCTCTGGCTATCCTGTTTAGCCAATCACTGGAAACAGGAGTGGTACCCAAAGACTGGAGGACAGCAGATGTAGTCCCCTTATACAAATGTGGGAACAAAGAGGAAGCGGGGAACTACAGACTAGTCAGCCTCACCTCGGTAGTGGGGAAGATCATGGAAGCACTACTGAAGGAGAGATTGGTGGAACACCTGGTTGTCAATGAACTGCAGGATCCAAGGCAGCATGGTTTCACCAGGGGGAGGTCATGTCAGACCAACCTCGTTGAATTGTTTGACTGGGTGACTAGGGAGTTGGATCAGGGGAGGGCAGTGGACATGGCCTATCTGGACTTCAGCAAGGCCTTTGACACTGTGCCACATAGAAGACTATTACACAAACTAGGGAATATGAGTGTGGGCAGGACAGTAGTGTGGTGGGTAGGTAACTGGCTGGGTGGCAGGACACAGAGTGTGGTGGTAAATGTCTGTCACTCCACAGAGGGAAAAGAGACCAGTGGGGTACCACAGGGATCAGTGCTGGTACCGGTCCTATTCAACATCTTCATCAGTGACATTGCGCAGGACCTAGAAGGCAGAATTTCACTGTTCGCTGATGACACAAAGCTCTGTAACAGAGTAGACACACCAGAGGGTGTAGACAGAATGAGAAGGGACCTGCAGAAACTTGAAGAATGGTCAGGGGCTTGGCAGTTGAAATTCAATGCAAAGAAGTGCAAGATAATGCATATGGGGCACAAAAACCCTGGCACAATATATCAGTTGAGGGGGTAAAGATATAGCATACACCACGCAGGAAAGGGATCTTGGGGTTATCATCTCTTAATACCTCAAGATAGGGAAACAGTGTGACAAGGCAGCAAGTAAAGCAAATAGGATGCTGGGATGCATAGGCAGGGACATCACCAGCAGGAAAAGGGAGGTCATGATTCCACTATACAAGACACTAGTGAGGCCCCACCTGGAGTACAGTGTACAGTTCTGGAGATCTTACCTACGTAAGGACATAGAGAGGGTAGAGAAGATTCAGAGGAGGGCAACAAAGATGGTACATGGATTGCATCACAAGTCCTATGAGGACAGGTTGAAGAAACTGAATATGTACTCCCTCGAGGAGAGGAGGGAGAGAGGGGACATGATAGAGACATACAAGTATCTTACAGGGAGGAATAGGGTGCAAGAATACACTATTTTTAAGCAAAAAAGATGTTCCAGGACTAGAGGGCATGGGATGAAGTTGGAGGTAGGATGATTCAGAGGAAATGTGAGGAAGAATTTCTTCATAGAACCGGTGGTGGACAAGTGGAACACCCTGCCTGAGGAAGTGATGGGGGCTGAAACAATCACAGGATTTAAGAATGCATGGGATAGACAGAAAGGAATTCTGGAGGTCGGGGTAAGGGGCAACAGAGATCTAGGAAAACATAAACTGAAGTTACAAATTCAAATGGGCAGACTAGGTGAGCCATAGGCCTTTATCTGCCGACACTGTCTATGTATCTATGTAAAGTACACCAGTGCACTTGGCCACTAAAATGTGTTACTTACCTATTTATTTTTGCTCATTGTGGCATACAAATTTAGACAAAATAGTACAGTCTAAAAAGCAGTTCAACTAGCAGCAGCAGTTATGCCGGAATACTTAGTGGATAAACCGTATGTTTTACCCTGGCTGGGCAGGGCTTCTTCAGAGGTCTGAAGAAGCCCCACCTAACCATGGTGAAACATAAGGTTTAGTCACCAGGTATTCTGGCATAACTACTGCTGCTAGTGGGACTGCTTTTTTACATTCCTGTTTGTATGTCTTATACCAGCTTTGGAAACCACTATGCATACAGGATCAGGCATGAGGGGTGTGTTTTGGGGTTGTGAACCCTAATGCTCACCCCATTCCATGAGTAACTAAGGTAAGATGGATACAGCATAGGAGAATGGGGTGAATTAGGGTTCACAACCCCAAAACACACCCTCATGCCAATTCCTTCATGCACAGTGGGGGTGGGGTCTTAGGTTTGTGAACCCTAATGTTGCATTTCCCTTCTTTTGATGCTTCAACCCTAATGGTGCAATAACAATGTTTTTTGCAATGAATTTCCTTGTTTTTTCAAATAGTATAATAATATTCTTATTTTTCTGTGAGAGCACAGGGCCTGGAATGTAGCCATTGAAGTGCAGGGCCCACTGGGCCCTGCACTTCCATTCATGGGACAACAGTGACCAAGTTGTCAGCATAGTCATCTTATTACCCCACCTGATGTACCCCAGTACAGAAAATTTTTGAATCCATGACAAAATATAATTCTGTGCAGCTGCAACACCATTCTGTGCCACAGGTGTGAAAACACATTTTGGGCAGAATTTGAAAAATGACAGATGAGGTTGGGTATTAAGAAGGCTATGTTGGAGCACATGATGGCTGCCTGAGTGAGTGCACCTCCACCCTGCTCCTCTCTGCCATTACTCATTATTTAATTTTATGTTTTACCACTTTTGACTGATTCCTATGCTCCTACTTTAACCCCTGTGGTCTGCAGCATCACTGGAGGTACGAGTGACACTTACTTAAATAAAGAAATGGATGCAGAAATGAAGGCTTCACTACCGTGCCACACGCCACCTCCGACCCCAGAGCAAGAGAAAAATGCAAAGCGGTCCAAGCAGCAGGCCGCAGCTTCACCAAAGTCTCCACCTGCAGGGACCGCCTTAACCTAGGAGAACTTTCTGGAAGAGATGAAGCCCCTCCAGCTGGCAGTCTCTACTGTCATCGGCGAACTTAAGTGACTTTGTTCTTCTGTTGACTCCCTTTCAACCAGGGTAGCTGACTCTGAAGCTCGCATATCCTCTGTGGAACAATGGAGGGAGAAAATGGATCCAGACATCTCGGCACGCCATCAAAGATTTCGCTGCCTCGAGGATAAACTAGATGACCTAGAGGGTCAGAGCCGGTGCAACAACCTGATTCTCTTCAGGCTCCTTAAGAAAGAAGAGGGCAAGAACACAATTCTGTTTATTCAAATGTTTTGTGAGTGGGTGGCGGGCCCCTTGCCCAATGGGTCCCAGTATATTATCAAGTGAGCCCACTGCTCATTACATCCACACTACCTTCAGGCTCTCCACCCAGGCCTCTCATTTTCAAGATGCTGGATTTTTTAGACAAGCAGCACATCTTGTCTAAGACCAGGCAGTTGCAAGAACTGCTCTCGGTGGGGCATCATCTTCGCTTGGCTCAGGATATTCCACAGTCAGTAAGAGCCAAACGTACAGAGCTGTATCCACTTGTCTCTAAACTCATTGCAGTGGTGAAACCATTTCAGGTTTGATGCCCAGTTGTACTGCAAGTTTCACATTAAGGTAAATG
Organism: Neoceratodus forsteri; assembly: GCA_016271365.2. NCBI lineage: Eukaryota > Metazoa > Chordata > Ceratodontiformes > Ceratodontidae > Neoceratodus > Neoceratodus forsteri. The sequence goes on along the minus strand of CM057449.1, from coordinate 846,146,166 downwards.
GTGATCATTTGGAAACTACTGCTCAAGCTGCTTCGGAGTTAAGGATCTGGTTCTCTGACCTGTTCAAGAGAGTTGTTAGGGCTTCTCCACATGCTGATTTTTTTTGTACCACTACTAACAGTGATTTTACAGTGTCTGCAGTCATTGGGCTAACTAAAGATTCTGTGGGCTATCTCTGGACCTGTTTTGCCAACCAGTATACTAGAATCCCTGCTTTCCAGCTAACCATTCAGTTTTGCTCTTCCTCCCTCCTCCTTTGTATGATTCTACAGTGGTGTCCCCCAGCTCTCCTCGGCCACTTTTGAGTTTTACCAGCATCTCTGGGGTGCCTTGCACTTTGAGAACACCCCCTGCTTCTTTCAATGGCTCAAATGCATTTGGGACTTAGCTCTTCGACCTGCCGTGAGTTTCTGTGGTTGAAACTTTTATTCTTGCTGGGAGTTTGTTGGTGCCTTGGGGAGATCTCTGCGTCTTTCTTTTAGGTGTGGATTGATGTATTGTGGCTTACCCTCTCCCCTTCCAGTACAGTTTTCTACATGACCTGCATTGCGATACTGATGCAGAATGAGTGAGTGAAGCATGGGCACTGTGAGGGAGTGATTTACTTCATCCCACATATGTAATGTGTAGACTAATACTTGGTGTCTGCCTCTATACACATCACCACCCTGACTCATTAGGATCTTAAGACTTTGGGACATTTTCACCCCACTCCATGTAGGCTGTTAGTCATGTTTAATACACCTTGTCAGAATGTTATTTTTGGGTATAGAAGAGGGGTGTTCATTTTTTCATTGTCTTACATTGTTGGGGTTATCTGTTTTATCCCATCTTATCCATAGAGAAAGTCTCCAATGCTTCCATTTATTTTCTGATTTATATGCATGTGGGGTTAACAATGTTAATGTGAACTATATGCTCAGAAGGGGTTTCCCTCGACTGGATTCAGGTAGGATATGCCCCTCATTTCCTTAATGTCACCAATCAAGTTATTCCTTTATAGGATGGGTAATTTGCCCTAGCAGTACCCTCTTCTGGTGCAAAATATTGTTTTTATACTCTTATGATGACTAAAGATTTTAGGTCTTGTAATGTGTATTCTCGGTGACATTGAGGGGGATATCCTGCATAATTTATTCTGGTTAACTCGCTTTTACCCTTGTTACTCTGTTTAAGATTAAAGGGGCACTGATTGGGCTGTTTTCATGGGGACAGTGATGTTATTTCGGTATGTTGATTTCCCATTCTACTGCTTTGGCCGGGGGGGGGGCTTTGGGTAGTATGATTTTGTAATCATCATGGATGGGGATCTGATGGGAGTGTGTTCGCTTGGTCTGGGGTTCATGCTATTTTGGTTTGCTTTTTTTGTACGTACAGTTTTGGGTTTCTGGGGGAGATGGGTGGGGGTTGTTTGTGGAGGGGTGGAATGGGTTTATTTGGAACTGTTTTTTTAGGGGGCTTGATGGGGGTATGAGGGAAGGGGTTTATCTGTGACCCTGTTCCACTGTTGGATTAGCTAGCTTGGGTAGGATACTGCTTGTTTTCCTGGGCATGGTGTCCTGTTCTAATTTAAATAATGAGTGGTCCATACTGCTTTATTAGCCGGAACATTAAGGGAGCCCAGGATAGGTGCAAATGCTCAATGATTTTGTGGCACTTGAAAAAACTATGGGTGGGGATGACCTGCTTGCAGGAATCCTACCTTCATAGGAAAGATGTTCATTTGTTCAGACGGGAGTGGATTGGTCAGGTTGATGGGTCTGCAGTCTCCTCCACATGAGGGGGGTGGTTATCCTAATTGCTAGACTGATGCCATTCCAACTTGTTTAGGAGCTGTGGGACCTGGCAGGATGATACATTATTTTCTGAGGGACCGTTGGTATCCACTCCATTGTGATTGGCTCCATCTATGGTCTCAGCTCAGACTCACCTCATTTTTTTCACCCAATTTATCCCCCTTCTGGCCTCCAGTTCTCCCTCTCCTATACTTTTGGGGGGTGACTGGAATGTAGTGTATCAGTCAGATCTGGACAGCTCAGATGCTAAGACTGTTAATCTTTCTCCAGCCCAGTGAGCACTTTGTGTTCTGATGGACAGGTTAGGCCTCGTCGACATCTGGCGGGTTCTTCATCTGACTGTGCAGTAGTACTCCTTTTAGTCACCACCCCACAAAACTTTTTCCAGGCTGGACTACTTCCTGGGAAGCACCTCCTGTCTACAGGCCATACTCACTGCAGACATTATCCTATGGTCCTTTCTGACCATTCTCCTGTTGGTGTTCAGTACCTACTTGGTGAAGGTCTACGATGAGATACCCTTTGGTGCCTAAACACTCAATTATTACACACCTCCAATATCCTGTCTCATGTCTGGCAGTTTATATACACTTTTTTTAGATCTCAACAGGGGCTTGTTTGAGCATGTGGACACTCTCTGGGCAGCCCTGAAATGCACTCTTCAGAGGGAGTTTATACGACTCTCTTCAATATGGGCCTGGATCGGCAAAGCTAAACTTGAGCAGCTTCTTAGTGTCATTTGTCACTTGGAAGGCATCTTGCCCCATGCTTCACCCGACATGGATTGGGCTAGGTTGCACTCCCTTCATCTCAGTGCTTGGATGTCTTGGCACAAAAAGCAGAGCTTGCAGTCCACTGTACTAGGATGAAGTACCTGGATACTGGCTAGATGGCCAGGAAACTTCTTGCCCTTAGACTGCACCAAGTAGAGATGGCTAAGTTTATTCTGCTTATACGGTCTCTCCCTATAGCCCAATTGGTTACCAACCTCAAGGAGATGGCTGGTGCTTTCTGTGTTTATTACCTGAGGCTGTATGCAGTTGACCCTGCTTTAGATCATTCTCCAGCAGCCATTTCAGCCTTTCTACACTATGTATCACTTCTGACTCTATCTTCCCATCAGTGTCCTCATTAGGTGCTCCTATTACTGTAATAAAGGTGGAGAGTGCCATTCAACAACTGCAACAGGATAAAGCCCCTGAGTAACAACTTCTACACAGCATGTAATTCCGAGATCACGCTCTGCTCATAGAGATTTTTAATTTCTTGTTTGAGAATGGGAAGGGTGACTCTGCCTTCTTGAAGTCCTTGATTACTCTTATTTAAAAACCCAGAAAGGACCCTCTGCTGGCCTAAAGTTATCACCCCAGCTCCCTTCTGAATATAGATATTAAGATCATTTCAAAAATTCTGGCTACATGGCTAGTTTCAGTCATGGACCCCATCATTGGATGTTAACAGATAGGTTTTATATCTGGCAGGTTTTCCAGGGATCCATTCAAGAAGCTTCAGCACCTGCTTTCCGCATCCAGGGAGAGCAAGTCTCCAATGGTCTTGGTTTCTCTGGATGTGGAAAAGGCTTTTGATTGGGTTGCCCACCTGGTGGCACATTACATAGATTTGAGGTTCTGTTAGATTTCATTCAGTGGGTACAACTTCTGTATGATTCATCATCCGCTCCCATTTGGTGTAATGGTCACCTCTCAGCCTCCTTCTCCTTACAGCATGGCACCAGGCAGGGGTGCCCCCTGTCACCCCTCCTATTCAATTTTTATCTGGAGCCCCTCATTTGGCATTTGTGAAACTCAAGTGGCCTCAAGGGGATTCGAGTGATGGGCATGCGCTATGTTTTGTCAGCATATGCTGATGATTTGCTCCTACAACTGGAGAACCCCAAGGCATCTTTCCAATTCTGCTTCAAGAGATTTCCAATTTCTCCAGTGTTTCCTTCTACAAATTGAATGTTTCTAAAACAAAGGTTTTTCCTCTCAACAGCCTGGCTTGTAAAAGGGACATTACGGGATTGGGTCTCTCATAGGAGCCTCGAATGTTAACTTATCTGGGGCTTAAAATCACAAGATCAGTTTTGACAATGGTGAAAGAGAACTAATTAAACTCCTCGCTGTGTTAAAATCTGATTTGGACAGGTGGTCTGCCCTCCCTCTGCCCTTATGGGGAAGAGTTAGTATCCTCAAACTGAATGCTGTGCCTTGTCTATTATACTCATTGGGGATGTTGGGCTTTCATCTCCCTAAACTTTGGTTTTCCCGCCTACAGCAGCTGTTTAACTCATTACCTCCTGGGCGGCCATTTTTTGTCAGGTAAACAATGGATAGTTCAGACTTCATATGGAGTTATTGGAGGTAATGAGTTAATTTATTCTTTCAGAAGTCCTCTGTTACTCAGAGGGCCTATATTAAGTTGACTGCCCTAAATTGAGTGGAGGTTTATCTCTTCCCTCAGTCTTTTTGCATTATGGTGCTCAGCACACTATAAATTGTTCCTGTGAGGTGCGGATCGTACACAGTTTGGTTCCCCTGCATATACCCCTCCCTGGCTGGATAGTGACAGGGCTGTAGCTGACAAGGTTGGTTGCTCTCTTAAAAGTCTGCTTTACCTTAGGCCCTCTCAGCTTCCTCGCCCCCTGTGTGCTACTCTTATAGAGTTGTCTCTGAAAGCCTGGGTGCAACTACAGTCTTATCTCTCCCTGTTATGGGTTAGAGCAACTTCCCAGCCAGTGTTCAGTAACCCTCATTTTAAGATAGGTTGTCGCTCCATTCTGACTTCTTTTTGCCCTCAATTGAGTACTTGTATGCTGGCTGACATGTCCCGTGCTGATGGGATGGTGTCATTTCAGACACTGAAAGCTCAGTTTCATTTAAGGGGTACGGACATGTTTAAACCTCTCCAGAATAGAAGTGCAGTGGCTGATTTTTTGGGCCCCAAACCTTGGTGCCTGATGCTGTTAGATGGGATGGACTCCCTGCTGTCCCTTGCTGTGCAGCCTCATCTAGTCTCTGTGCTCTGTAAGTATTTCCAGTCTTTAGACCTGCACATCTCTATGGGGGTTTGTTATTATTGGGTCCATACATTCCAATAACCAGATGAAATGCTTTACTGGAGGGCCCCTTGGATACATTTTGAGAGATTTATAAAGCAAGATATGCTCTGACTAGTACAGTTTAACATTATGTATGATTTGTATTTTACCCTACTAAAATTGTATAGAATGGGCAAACTACCCTCACCCATGTGCTCTCAATGCTGAGAGGTTCCTCGTTCCCTTTATCATGTGTTATGGGAGTGTGCCAAGATTCGCCCTTTTTGGAACTCGATTCAGCAGGCCATGGACCCTTTACTGGGACTGGATGACCTTTTTACCCCTATAGGTTGTCTACCGGCTGTTCCCCCCCCCCCGGCACCCCAAGGTCAGGAAATCCCACTTGTTCCTTGGGCTGATATGGCCAAACTTGTTATTCTAAGACACTGGAAGGATACTGTTCCTCCATCCTTCTTATAGTGGCACCACAAGATCTTACTGGCCCTTCAACTGAGAAACATATAGCATCCGTGTGGAAGAGGCCTTAGCTTTTTTCCCATATATGGGAACCTCTCTATACTTTACTGTCCATTTGGGGTACCTAGGACTCTGTCTAACCCCTCCCGGGTCCTACAGCCTTGTGTTACCTTTTGTTTTTCTGGATGGCGCCTATCGTCTATTGAAGTTTGGTGGTTGGTAGAGTCGCAGATGAGGGGAAAATGGGGGTAGAGGATGGTGGGGATGGTTTCCTTTTTCCTTTTTTATTTGGCCCCTTAGTGTTGTGTCACTTCAGCTTTTTCATGTATGCATTTTTTTAGTTAGTGTAACGATTGTTTGTTCTTGTTTTGTATCCTTTTTCATTGAAAATCTTAATAAAGTATACTAAATAATAAAAAAAGAAGACTATGTTGAAAATCTGGGGTCAAAATATTAAACATTTCTGAAGTTACGAGTGGGTGTACTGAAATTGCAATGAATGGTCATAATTTCGGCACTTTTTTTTATTTTGACCCCAAATTTTGAACATAGTCTTCTTATGACCCTCCTCATAAACCTTATAGGTGAAAATGTTCAAATACATGCCAAAATGCCATTCTGCACCACAGGTGTGAAAACATGTTTCAGGCAGGATGTGAAAAATGATAGCTGTACTGTTCATGAGGTGATGTGAAAAAATGGCTATGTTAAAAATTGGATGTTAAAATATTAAAAATCACCAAAGTTATGTGCTTACGTAGAAACATTTCTATGAATATTCATGACTCGAACATTTTATAGGTATTTTTTCACTAAATTTTAATTGTGAGCTTTTTGGCACACCACCTCATGAACACTGGCACTGTTAATTTGTTAATTTGTCATGAAAGGTGATTTCATGCAGTGACTGCAAAATCACCTTCCTGACCTGATTAATGGAAAGACAGTGACAGTGTTCATGCGCAGGGGTCCCAAAAAGCCCATGTTGAAATTTTGGTGAAAAAATACCTAAAAATGCCAACAATATCAACATAAGTTCAAAATGCCTTTGAAATACATTATACAGCACTTACCTTGAATCCTGTTTGTGGTTCAGCTTTGAAGAGTGCAGATGTGTCCTGGTCCATAGAAGATGACTACCCAGAACCTCCAGTGGTAAGTTTAGGGTAAGGGGGGTTACAGGGTGGTGGGTGCTCAGTCGGAGGGTTGGGATGGGGGGAATCAGTCATCAGCGATGACGAGGGACCATTTTCTCTGTTTCAGGTTTAAAAAAGTTAAACACATTGTGGGACAGTTTTCTTTTTTTTAGGTAACCATACATTGTTTATAGTATTAGGGGACACTGGGAGTGGGCTCACCACTGTCCCACACTGTTGGTGGCGTAACATAACATTACAAGTATTTGGGGACACTGGGAGTGGGCTTCCCAGGTCCCACACTGCTGAATGGGGGGACTTGTGAATGCCAACAGGGGGATTGGGCCCTCCATGTCAGCAATACTTATAACAAGAACAGGTTGATGGTGGGGAGGGGTATCGGACACAGAGGGTGGGAATCCCGGTGTCAGATTATAACTATATGAATATAACAAGATGAAGGGGGCAATCGGCAGGTGGGGTGGTGCCACTAGACACCAGGGAAAAGGGGCAGCTCACAGCAGATTCCACAGCTGGCAGCACGAGTTCCAGCTGCAGCTGCAGAAGCCAAGAAAACCCTGCTGTTCTCATTCAGAGAATGGTGGAGAATCAGTCCTCTGGCTATGCTCGGCACCCAAGATTTCGGGTGCCCAAGAAAGGTGTTTCTGACCATAGTCAACAAAACAAAAACATCAGAATGTAGCTAAACGAGTCCCGTTTAGCTATGCTCTGATGTTTTTTTTTCCTATATTACATTCAGTTTGACATGATTTCTTCATTTTCTGTCTCTTGCTAACAGTAAAACAAGTTGGTGGACACAACAGAGCTCTGCAAAACTGCAACAGGCTCTATGGCACTCTACATGTGAAATAACAGTAGCTCCTGTGAAAACAACGGAGCTCCTGTGAAAACAAACTAGGCTCTACGTGACCCTACATGCAAAATGGAGTACCTTCTGAGAAAACAAAAGTATTTTCGTGTGGAACATGTAACTTTTCCCATCGGAAATAATAGGGCAATAAAAAATTGTATAACTTTTAAACAGCTTAATATTTTTTCACCAAACATTCAAAAAAGGCTTTCTACCCTGAAAAATTCAGACAACAACCTAAAGTCATTTCTGAGATACAGGTGGACAAATAAATGGCAAAAAACATGTAGCTCACAAACCACATAACTGATTCACACAGAATTTGGAAGATCAAGAAACATATCCATAGAGATTATGCATGTCAACTTTCGTGCAAATTCGTTGAGCAATTCCAAATATATCATGGTTCAAAAATGTGACTTTAACATAGAGGTGTGCACTCAACCATATTATACTGATATACTGATGCTAATGCACCAGTATAATAAATATAGGGGCCCAGTAGCACTCCTATAGTTAGGGCTGAGTAGGCAGTTCAATATTAAACTCAAAATATTACGCGTTAATAACTTTGCAACTGTTTGACAGATTTGCACAAAATTAGACATGTGCCTTCCAATGGGGCAGATCTCTTGGTTTTCCAAGTTTTATTCCAGTTGGACATGCAGTCTCTGAGTTACAGAGAGGAGAAAAAAACATGTTTTCTCTGATTGACTTTGCTGGGATTTTTGTTTGAACTTGCCTACAGCCCAGAGGGTTTGGTTTTTGGGTATGAAATTTTCAGGGTAGATATTGACTATCCTACAGATGTGCCTTTTGCTAGTCTGGTGCTAAAGCAATACACAGTTTTCAAGTTATTGCAATTTAAAAATAAACAACTTTCTCAGCATGCTCAGTAAACACTTCAAGATAGCTGTATGAAATGAAGTAGGAATCCTGCTCCATATGAAGAAATTCCTACTTCATATGACCACCATCTTGTTTTCAGTTATGACCCCCCCCCAAACAAATTTTAAACCTCCAAAATGATATTCTGGGAAGGAATTAACACATGTACCTTGCTTATTGGGACCCACTTTGGCACACTATGCACCTTATAAGACAAAATATGCCCATAAAATGTGTTTACTTAATCATTTTAATCCTACTTCATATCCGTGTATTACGACCTTGGATCCTACTTCGTATGCTGAGATATGACATAGGATACTAGATCATCAGCCAAAAACAGGATTATGATAAAGAAATAACATTTTCTGCTGACTTTGGGTGGCCAATCCCCATGTCAGCATTAGAGGACCCCACGCACACCAGTATGGGACACTGGGAAGCCAACTTCCAGTGCTCCCAACACAAAACAACCATGTCCAACAATTGGGTGTCCAATCCCTGCGTTAGCGGTAGCCCCCAAAAAAGCATGACTGAAAATATTGAACAATGCCCGTGTTACAAGCAAGCAATGTGCTTTTTCTATGCACACTCGTAACGTAAGCACGTTTTAATATTTTCACTCTAGATTTTCAACATTGGCATTTTTATACACCTTCCCATGAACAGTACCACTGTAATTTTTCACATCAAACCCAAGACATGTTTTCACACCTGTGGAGCAGAATGGTATGGCTGCTGTGCAAAATCAACTTTCAGGAGAGATTAATGACATCACAGTGCCAGTGTTCGTGAGGGGAGGTCACAAAAAGCCCATGTTGAAAATTTGGTGAAATAATTCCAAAAAAAAACGCATTATAAGAGTCATTGCGCAGGTTCTACGCACAAGCATAGCTTTGACAATTTTTCATATTTTCACTCCAGATTTTCAACATTGCCATTTTTCACATCTCCTCATGAACAGTATGCAGCTGTCATGTTTTTTACATCCTGACTGAAACATGTTTTCATCCCAGTGGTGCAGAATGTCGCAACCCGCATTGTGGATTCACATTTAGGGGCTGATTAACAAAGTTACAGTGCCAGTGTTCATGATGTGGGGTCCCCAAAAATGTTGAAAATTTGCTGAACAAGCCAGCCCGGTGTTGTAGAGGGCTGAGGCACTGGCACCTTACCTCAAACCACACCAGCGACCCGGATTTGGGAATGGACTCGGGTCACTGGGTGTCAGCAGGAGCAGGAGCGGATTGAGCATCTGGAGGACTGCTCTCCTCTCCTGGGGTGGGTTAGGGTGATGTCTCACTCTGTAGCAGCCCCCAGTGGAGACCAGGAGCACTACAAGATGCAGCGCAATGTCAGGGGTGCCAGGAAAATGCAGAAAAATGGCATCTGAGCAACCAGATGAGGGCTGCCTCAACTCCCACCTCTACGGAGCCCCTGAAGAGCCAGGACTGATCTAAGCAGCACCCAGGGCTGAGAAAAGGAATGCCAGAAGGCAATTTCCCCTTGGAAGGAGGGAACCTACCTGACGATGGGATACAGAGGGCTACCATGGGCCGACTGCAATGTGAGATCGGGAATCTGGCACTGGGGTGGGTTCAGAGTGGAGGAGGGGGAGCTCCTTGGCAGATGGCCTGAAGGAGAGGCCGGTCAGACATGGATGTAAATAAATAATGCAAAATAAAAAGAAAGAATATTTGGTGAACAAATTCCTGAAAATATACAAGCTATGTGCATCCATTGCATTTATTCTACGCATGGACATAACTTGTGCTCCCATAGTAAAATAAGGCTACTCTTATACTATCTCATAAAGAAGGGGACTTCGTTGCTAAAAACTACATTAATGCATCTGTCAAGGTTTTTATTAAATTGTCAAAAGCTGGGATATTCGATGTTAGGGTTTCCACCCCTACCACCCCACCCTTTACACACCAACTGGCATCAAGCTGCGCCATGGGGTCATCAGGCATAACTCTCATATCATTCTCCTATACTGTACCATGTCATCTTGTTTACACATTAAATGGAGTGAGAGTTAGACCTGATGACCCCATAGCACACCCTGATGCCTGTTGGTGTGTGGAGGGTGGGGTGGTAGTGGTGGGAACCCTAACATTGAATTTACCAGTTTGTAATGATTTAATAAAACCCCTAGCTGATGTATTAATGTAGTTTGTTGCAATGGATATATATATACTGTATATATATATATATATATATATATATATATATATAGAGAGAGAGAGAGAGAGAGAGAGAGAGATTTTTATTTATTTAGGAAATCTGAATTACAACCCTTTGAGTCATAGACTCGTTTCCAAAGGCTCCACGTCAGAATAAAACATAGACATTCACACAGTACATACATTGAATAAATGTGGGTGAGCAATCATACAGAGTATAAATACAATGAGCATGGGTTAATGCCTATACATTTTGTAGCTAAAACAGGGCAGCGCTATCAACATATTTACCTAATGAGCAGTTAAGACCTATACAATTGGTAGCTAAAGCAATGCATGATATGAGTTGGTAGTAAGCCACCTCAGGGAGGCCTTGTCTTATACATAATACAATGCATTCATAGTCCAGTGAAACTATATGGTAACCAAGGGAGGTGAGGAGCCTGTAGGCTAGAAATAGTGAGGGCTCTCCACTGCCTGGCCAAGGGCGGGTGCTTGGCCTAGCGGCGTGATGCAGGATCCACAGGTTACCGGTTACACTGGCATTGACGTGAGGAAAGGATATGGGCCCTTAAGGCAGCCTTAAAAGGACCTAGATTGGTGATTGATGTGACAGCCAGTGGGAGGGGCATTGTATTAGGATGGAGCTCTAAGGGGGAAGGATTGCTGGACCAGGGTGGTCCTGACCCTAGACACCTTCCAGATAGTTTTTGGGCTAGCCCGTGTGGACGCTGAGATGGTGGCTGCCTGAAGAGAAGCCAAGACACCTATTGGGGTTAAACCCAGTTGGATTTTTTTGGTGAAGAGACAGGTCTGGTATAATAGTCTTTCCTCAAGGGAGAGGATATTGGTGAGCGCGTATAGGGTGCAGGTATGTATATTTCTGTCAGCACCAGAGAGAGGAGCCAGCAGGTCTTATTGATGACTACTTGTATTTGATGAAGTGCCATAGGGTCAGCAGCAGCATAGATTGGGAGGCCATAGTCCACCAAAGATAAGACTGAGGAGGTAATGGCTAGACAAATTGCTTCAGGTGGCATGTAGTCTTTATGTCTGTAAAGGAGACCAACACGGGTGTTGGTGGTAGAGGTGAGGATTTTTATATGTTCATGGAATGAGAGGGAAGAGACAAATGTAGTACCTAGAGACTTATACTTTTGGACCTATTCCAGTGGGATGAGAGAGACAGAGAGTATTTCCAGGAGAAAATCCTTTGATCTGTTTTGGCGATGGGCATAGAGCATCGTCTTAGTTTTTTTAATGTTGACCACCAATCTGTGTTCAGCAAACCAGTGTTCAATCTGAGAGGGGTTTTGTAAGGTACGCTGGAGAGAGAGAGAGAGAGGATCAGGATATGCAGCATAAAGAACAGCGTCGTCCACATAGAGGAGAAGGTTGACGGGGCAGGATTTAGGCAGGGCATTGAGGTAGATGCTGAATAGCAGTGGACCCAGGATAGATCCTTGGGGGACTCCTGAGCACACAGGCAGCATAGTAGATATGGGTATTTTTAATTTTAACACATTGGGTTCTAGAGGAAAGATAGCTGGAGACCCATGAGAGTGGACAATGAGAGACCCCAATTTGTTGTAATGTGTTAAGAAGGAGGGGATGAGAAACCGTGTCAAAGGCATTTGAGAGGTCTATAAACATGGCCCCAGTGAGGTGCCCCTTGTCAAGCGTGAAGTGCAGGGAGTTAGTGAATTCTGTGAGGGCAGTTGTAGTGCTATGACCAGCTCTGAAACCATGCTGCTCGCTACATAAGAGGTTGTGTGTGAAGAGGTAGTCAGTGAGCTGATGGGCCATGATCTTTCCAAGGAGTTTAGAGATATGCGCTGGCACATGTTACGATATCAGAAATATCTTCACAAGTAGACTTTGTCCTCCATGACCTCACGAGTGAATAGTCACTAAGGGGAAAGTCTACGAGTGATGATATTTCTGATATCTTAACATGGACCAGCACATATCTGATGTATACAGCAGCAGGGATCAAATTACTGGCAAGATGTCTAGGTTTCCTTATGTTGACTATGTGTTTTTTTTTTCCCCTGAAGGTTTTAATGTGAGACTAATTGTGATGCGGCTTTTTATTCTGCCATTTTTATGTGACTGCACATCTGAACACTTTTTATTGACGTGCAATTTCTTTGCAACCCGTAGATGACACAGATTAAAAATAAGTGGCTTCTAATTGGTTGTTGACAACGTGGGTGAAACAGCAATTGCTCCTTAAGGGTTGCTGAAATCTGTGGGTTCCATGGCTTTGGGTTGGGGTTGCATTACCATGTATATTGCCAATTGGTTAATTACATTTTCCCACACTTTTCTATTGGATGTAAGCAGTTGCTTAGTTACGAACCTGCACTTCCTCGGTAGTCACAAGGTCCCTGGACTTTCTTTTATACTGGGAATATTTACTTTGGGTTCCTTTTTTTTAAAAATATTACTGTTTCTATTTACCATGCCAGAGGGATTACTGATGGGGTTATTGGTACACATACAGAGTCAGAGAATGCAATGAAATCCACATGCATATGTGGTGAGACTTCAGGTACATTTAATCACGTTCATTTTTTTACTAACTCTGTTTTATGGCTATATTGATGTCACCACGGCAGTCAACTTCTGTAGAAGTTGCAGTTCAGCTTCTCTGTTTTTTTGGGGAATGATACTTTATTTATCGAAGTATATTGTCTTTTTTTTTGTGGTGCTCACTGATACAATTGATACTATTGGCAGCCCCCTCCCCCTACAGTATGCCACACACACACACACTCACTGCAGACAATTTTTCCTGACACATTTTTCTGGTACTGTTACAATACCATAGTATTATTGCTAAAAACAAAAAAAAAATATGCATTGTACGATTTATTCACAGAGATAAATGATTTTCAATCAGTCCAGAAATACATTTTTTTTTACAAACACATACTAACATAGGGTTTGGTCTGTTTGTATTGTGGACGCTACGCTGGGCAAATGTTGTTTGCTTATTTACTGATAGACATAAAAATTATCTGATTAATGCACACACTTTTGAATGTTGTGAGCTCAGGCTGATAGGCTTACAATTTAGATCATGCAAGAACCAGCAAGATGTGTTTCACTACCGAATTCTTTTTTTTTAATTTAGTTTCAGTTTACTATGTTTAATGGTGAACTCATGCGGATGTACAAGACTATAAAAACATCCCTTTCAGTAGTGCAGATTTTGTTGTTTGACATCAATGCAGAGGTTACAGCAACTGTGTTTTGTTGTCTATTGATAGAATCTTTTGGGGAGCTTTATTAAACACTGCAAAAACGCTAATCTGCACACCAGTATTTCATATTTTACTGTGAACCAAGCAAAGTTGGTTGCCCCTGTAAAGGGTAGACCGCATTGTCCCAAGGCTCCAACAAAAGAGTGTGGGAGCTCAGGAAGTGGAGGGGTTGGGGGGAGAGGCTGATGGAAGGCAGGTGCCTCCCAGAAAGAGGAGGAACGGTGAGGTCACTAAAGGGGACAGGAAGAAGGGGGGATCAGTGAGGTGGCAAGGGGAGATTGGGCCAGGGACTGAGGAAAGGAGCATGGAGGGGCCCCCTTTTATGTGGCTGCACAGCCCTGGGAGATCACAAACTTGCTCCGAGAAAATAGTCTCTGGAAGCACATCAGTTGGTGAGATTTTTGTGCCATTGGGCATTTTAAATTGATATTTGGAGTTAAAAGAGGAATCTGGTAAGTTAAAACAAGTAAGAATTATTTAAAAAAGGAATATAGATGAACCCTTCCAAGTGAGAACAAGGAGAGAAGCGAGGTAAGGTCCATGATTTGTTTTGTCTGGATGGCCGAGAGCACTGTTAGAGGAATGTGTGAAGATTTGTGGGTCACAGGGTTTACAGTGGGGGGGGCGTGATGCATGGGGGCCCAACGGGGGCCAAAGGATGGCGTACCCAGAGGAAAAAGAGGTGTCATACCATTAACAAAGGACAAAAGCTAGAGGGATAATGAAAAAAAAAAAAAAGGAGAGGAGTATGAGTGGAGTCTAGAAGGGGAGAGACTAAGAGCTAATGGTTGTGCTATGCTTCTTTCAGCAGGTTCGGTGGAGACATTTGGATGGTACCAAAAAAGGTCATGCCTAACAAGGAGGAATGCTACCAGGCTATAATGGACCCAGTGGAAAAAGCAAATCAACTGCTGGAAGCAACGGAGTCGGATGAGGGGGAGAGAGGCACTAAGCCGAAAGGGAAGCAAGGGAAGGAATAAGAGAAGAGGAAACAGGGGCCAGGAAGGTGGGGGATGCTAGAGCTCAGGAAGGGACAGTGGGTTGCGGCCCCATGAAACGCATCCCCAGGTGAACCCGTGTATGAGCTGAACCCGATGCCAGTGCCAGAACCCCCCATGCCGGTGGCCCCGTTGACCCAGCTGGAGCCTGACAAGCTACTGCAGGTTCCAACAGTGGTACCAGAGCCAGCGAGAGTCCCACTGCCAGGGACTGATAACACGGCCATAACAGGTAATCAGGTGGTCACATTGGAAAGTAGTGTGAAAGAATATGTTGAGCAAATGTTTAAGAACATTGGAGAGAATGGTCTGGGGCAGCTAGAGAAGGCATTAGGTGAGATTAGAGGCACCGGGCAATGGTTGGGACAAGTGTCCCAGCCGCTGCACCCATGGAGCAATGGGAAGTAGGGGTCCCGGGGGGTGCGGTTAGCAGATCACGTTCCCACAGCAATGAAAGAAAAGATTTGGAAACGGGAGTACATGAACATATTCACCCTAGTGAATGTCAACCCCATGGATAAGTGCGAGGAGAAGGATAGTTTTGAAAAGAAGGATACGGCAGCGGCGGTGGTGCTGTTAGGGAAAGGTGAAGGTAAAGCGGGAAAAGGGAAAACATGGGACAATTGATCAATGGGATTTATGTATTTCACTTTAAAGGGAGACAAAGCTGGTTAAAGTACGATGAGAAATATAGGAAAAGAATGGCAAATTTTGGGGATGTAAAATGGGATGCCAGGTAGATAGACTTATGGTTGGAGATATATACTGAAACAATGGAGAGAGAGACTGAAGGGGATAGATGGGGAGGAGTCGGGATGAAGGCATGCTGGGGATACAGTAGGGCCTTTTGTTCATGGCCAACTGCCAGTTCTGGCATATCTACTCTAAGTGCAGTGGCCATCACCCAGCCTCGAAGTGCAGATACAACTGGGAAAGAGGGAACAGGAACCAGGAGTTGGCGCATCAGGAGCCCTTTCGGGCTAACCCAGTTCCCTTTAGGGGACAGCATTGAGGGAGGGACAGCAGGGGGAGGGCAAATGGGGGAGGGAGGGAGGGGCAGGGCTATCAGACCCAGCATCAGTCCAATTGAAGGGTTAAGGAAAGGGCAGTTCTGGCTGTCCTGGAAGCCCATCAGAGTAGAAGTGATAGGGAGATGGCTACAGGATTACCCGGATAGGGATGCAGCCAGGAAATTATGGGTATGATTTAATAAAGGGTTTAGCTTGCAGTTCCAGAAGAAGCAGCAGGCAATGAGGGCAATGAACTTGAAGTCCACGCGAGGGATGGAGGCCACATTGGTGCAAAAAATCCAAAAAGAATTAGCAGCAGAGAGGGTTGAGGGGCCATTAGCCACCCCTCCACTACCTAACCTAAGGGTTTCACCACTGGCGCTAGTACCAAAAAAGCAAAAGGGGGAAAACCGGGTGATTCATCAACTATCCTACCCTGAGGGGAAATCAGTCAATAATGTCATCGGGGAAGGGGATAGTAGGGTTACATATGCCACCCTGGAGGATGCAGTGAGTCTAATAAGGACCAAGGGGACGGCATGGTTGGCAAAGAAGAATATAGAGTCTGCCTTCTGCTTGTTGCCAGTGCAGCCAGAGGATTGGGACCTGCTAGGATTTCAGATAGGGGGTCAGTATTATTTCGACAAGACTATGCCAATGGGCTGCTCCATAGCATGTGCCAGGTTTGAAATGTTTAGCACTTGCACTTGGTTGCAATGGACATTTCAGAAACGCTACGGGTATCAGATGGTTGCCCAATATTTGGATGATTTTTTTATTTATAGGAGAAGGGGAAAGGGAGACCAGAGAGATGTTACAGGATTTCAAAGAATTATGCCAGGAATTGGGGGTTCCACCTGCTGAGGATAAAACAGAGGGTCCCAGCCAGACAACTGAGTTCCTGGGGTTGGAAATGGATATGGTACAGGAGTTGTACCTCTTACCGAGAGACAAGGTGGAGAGATTGCAGGAATTATTAGATAAATTAGGGGGTGCAGGAGAGTGCAGTTGCAGCAGGCACAACAGGTTTTAGGGCACCTGAATTTCGCATGCAGGGCCATTGCCCTCGGGCGCACGTTTACATGGCAGCTGGCATGGGCGACACGGGGAGTGAAGCAGCCCCACCATTGAGTGGACCTGAATAAGGGAACTAGGGAGGACATGGGGGTATGGGAACAACTTTTGAGAAAATACAACGGGCAGACGTTTTGACAAGATGAATGGGTATACAATACGGACTTGCAACTGTACATGGACACGGCAGGCAGCAAGGGAATGGGGGGGTTATTATCAAGGAAAATGGTTTGCAGTGCAATGGCCAGAGGAATGGGGAAAGGCAGGTGTGATGAAGGACATCACCTTCCTGGAGCTATTTCCCATTTGGGTAGCGATGTTGGTGTGGGGAAGGCAATTGGGGAACAAAAAGGTAACATTTTGGAGTGACAATAAGGTGGTGGTTGAGGTGCTGAATACAAGGAGGACAAAGAATGAAAGGGTCTTGAGGCTGTTGGGTAGTTTGGGCCTGACCCTGAACATGTCGTTCAGGGCCCAGCATATTGATGGAGTGGACAACGTAGTTGCTGACTGCCTCTCCCGATTGCAGATGGACAAATTTTGCACCATTGCACCCAGAGCAGACATCAAGGGGACTATCATCCTGACGTATGTATGGAGAGTTGGATTGGGGTAGCCAAAACACTGTTTCACAACTCCTGGGCCCCCAGGACCTGTAGAGCTTATGAAACATCATGGAGGGAATTTCAGAAATTCCAGAAGCAATATGGCGGGCAGATAAGTGGGGTGATTACACTGGAACAGGTAGCCCAATTCATTGTAGCAGGATAGCATCAAAACATGGCACATGCGATCATGGGGGTGCATTTGGCAGCAATAGGGCAGATCTGTGTCCTGCAAGGCTGGGAGAATCCAATGAAAGACAACCTGATCCACAGGATTATGAAAGGATGGATACAGGGGCAGGAAAGGAGGCAGGATGGGAGGAAGCCAATATCTGAAAAGTTGATGGGACAGCTAATGGGTGCATTGGCCCATGTATGCACCTCAAAGGGGGAGACAGTACTATTTAGAGCGGTGTATGTTACGATGTATGGCGGAGAGTTCAGGTTGATCAAAGTGGTGGGCCGTAACAGAAAAGGGGGAGAGAGGGACTGCAATGGGGGGATACAGAGTGGAAAGGGGATACAGTGGCTTTATTATTAAGAAGGTCGAGGACAGACCAGCAAGGGCAAGGCAGGTGGGTTTAGTTGAAGAGGCACCCTCAGGCTAGCATTTGCCCGGCAGGGGCGCTGCACACATACGCTGCAGAACACCCTAGGGTGGAGGACACGGCACTGTTCATACATGGGGATGGCAGAGCGGTGTCGGGATACCAGGTGACAGGAATACTGTGGAAAGGCCTCAGATTCTGGGGGAGGCAGTGGAAGGATACTCCTCCCATTCATTTAGGATTGGGGCAGCATCTGCCCTGGCAGTGAAGGGCAGCTGCTCGGGAGAGATCAAGAAGAAGGGCAGATGGGCTTCGGATTGTTATAAGAAATATATAAGGAAATTGCCACAATAATGCTGTTTACTTTCTCTCCCTCAGCAGGTACAAGAACAGGGGGAAGGAAACAAGAAAGAGGGGGGTGAAAGGATACAGAAGGTAGGCGAAATACTAATCATTTTGCTTTGCTCACACAGGGAGGGGCCAGAGGCTGCAAGCATGGATCTGTGGGTATTCGTTCATACATTGGGCAGAAAAATGGGCAGTCAGGAGGCATGGGGGAAAACAGTTGTGTTTGGACAGCGATACCATTCAACTGGTGTGGAAAGGTTGCAGGGGAAGGAAGTGGGCGCAGCCATTACCTGAAATTGGGGGGGCTCAGAATAGAGCAAGAGAGGCCAGACTTACTAGTGATACATCTGGGTGACAATGACCTGAGGACAAGACCCTGGTTGGACATATTCTACCAAATAAAACAGGACATGGAAAAAATAAAGGAATGGTGGCTAGAGGTTGTAGTGGCCTGGTCAGAGATGACACCCTAAAGGGTGTGGAGGCAGGCGGAGAGCCACAGAGGTATGGATAGTGCCCCTAAGTGCATGAACGCACAAGTTGGGAGGTTGATAGAAGGCATGGGGGGAATGGTCATTCAACATTATTTTTATTATTTTTTATTTATTATTTAATTTTTGTTGACTGGGTAAGTGCACTAGACAAATCCTGCCTATTTTCAGGCATGACCCGGAGGAGGGGGATACAGATGAATGCCAGCTGACCTTGAACCAGATTAAGCTGTTGGTGGTATTTTTAGTGAATGAGGGAAATTTGGCCAGGACACCGGGGAAATTCCCCTACTCTGAGTAGGTGGAGCCTTTGCTGCTGGCTGCAAGATGGCCAGTTCGCATGATCCCCTGGAGGAGATGGACGCTGTTAGCTCAGGGGAGTCGGCCTCCTCCTCTGTGCTACCTTCTCAAGAGGCCCCAGATGCATGTCTTGCTGTAGCTGATGTTAGTAATACGACTATTTTTGAATTTGACTCCGTTCTTCAAAACGACCCTAAAGAAGTTGTTTCCAGTCTACCTGATGTGCAAAGTGGCTCCGCGTTCAGTTCCAGTCTTCAGGAGCAGCGCGAGGCGTTAGTCCTGCAATTGCAGCTTTTAGATTCGGCATTGCGAGTTTCTGCGCAGGCATCGCCTCGGACGCCACTTCCTTGTTCTCCTTCTCGCGACGTCGGCATTGGAAAGCCCCCAGTCGATGGCCTACCGATGGATTCGGCTTCTGTTCCTGCTGTAGAGAATTCTCTTCAGCCCCCTGCTACTGCTGTTTCTCGGACTACTTCAAATGACCCACTTCGACTACCGACGTCGGAAAAGCCAGATTCTGAAATCCCTGTAGCTATTCCCTGCTCTGTAAGTGACTTTAGCACTACAACTGCTTCCGTTTCGTTTTGGAGAAACCCACAGTATTTTTTCTCAGCTACACAGGAACCTGGCTGGTCCAAACGAGGGGTTCCTTATTCCCAAAAAATTAAATCCGGCCAAAATACTGATTTAGACTGGTCACCAGAGTCAGCTTTATTACATGCTGGCTGGGAAAGAGATATTGAAGGACTTGGACTCCTGATTCTCAGGACCCTGTCTACATTAATATGCTTCAAAACTCTGCTAAGAATAATGACCTGAGTCTAACGAACCCCGGTGTGACTTTTCTTCTTCTACTGCTACTAGTGACACTATTGTTGTTTCTAATTCTATTTCTACTGTACCTGAACCCACTACTGTTTTCTCAGGACCTACTTTGTTACCTACTGTTGCTGCACCTAAAGTTCAACATTTAAACTTACTGATTTATTTTCCTCCAAAGGCAACCTGCACCTAGGAGGAATGCAGTACGCTTGCTTTATACGGGTGGATTAGAACTCCACCAGATCGCTTGTATATAGCTAAAACCTCCTTAAGGGTTCCATGAAGTTTTTTTCTTCTGAGATTTTTGCCCTGATTAATACAGGTAATTCCAATGTTGATGTTAGTTTTAAACAAATGTCTGGGCTTGATAGATTCTGGGCCCAATATGACAAACTTCAGACTACACCCATTTGGTCCCCTTCCAGGCCATCCTCTCACCAAACCTGCCATTCGTAACATTACTGTTGTTTTTAAAATGAGGAGTTCACATTGAAGACATTTTATTTTGGTTAAACAAAGCTGTGAAGTCTTGAATGGCCTACCCTAATCTAGACTCTGAACAGATTTGGGATGGCAGTTGGAAGGTCCGTGTTAGCTTTTTTCCACTAACACTGGCCCACGACATTTGCCTAATTTTTTATTTCTAGGTAAAGACAAGGGCTTCATTTTTTATGCCGGACAACCCAAGTCCTGTTTTAAATGTGGGTCACGCACCCATTTAAGTTCGGCTTGTGATACCCTTAAATGTAGCCACTGCTTTGAATACGGTCATATTGCAGCTAAATGTACTAATTCATTTAAGTGTAGCTTATGTGATGGGACTGGCCACGCGTATGGCAGGTGCCCCTGGGCCTCTCATAACAGAGAAGATTGTCCCTCTCATGATGGCATTATTACTATTGCTCAACAGTCACTTGCCCATAGTCTAGCTTCCTCTAATTCAGAGGTTACCACCTCCGGTAGTTGGAGATGTCTCTTCTGTTCCAGTTTTCCAACCCTTTTCCTGTTATACCTACTCCTACTGCCATTGTGGTTTCCCTGATACTACACCCATTATTCCAGATATGGATATGCCTCCCCCTCGGGTCAAGGGGAGATAATTTTAGTTTTACCACTGTTACCCATAAACGGACTAGGAAGGGTTTAGCTGTTGCTACTGTAGTAAGGAACCCTCAGACGGAACTGGCAAACCTCTAACAAATTTTCGGTTTTAGCCACAGATTTTTCAGACAAAGACTGGGGTGAGGATACTGATTCCTCCTCTCTTTCTTTCCCGGATGGGGTGATAGGGCTGATATGGATCCCATTGCAAAACGTACTAGGCAGCGTATGAAGGGTAAGTCACCACCTATTACTTAAATCCTGTCTTCCTTAAAGATCTGCTCTTTAAATGTGAACAGCATTAAAGGGAAGAGAAAATTAGGGGGATTTTTAACCCTTTCTGATTTACAGTGTGACATTATCTGCCTTGTTGACACTAGATTAAAGACCCATGGGGAATTATTCCAGGCCTCTAAGGCATGGACTGCAGGCCTTCTTTTGGTCTGTTGGACCTGATACTTGTGATGGGGTCGGGATATTGTTCTCCAGCTCTAATTTTACAGTCTCTAGACTTGTAGATATTTCCCTGGTAGAGCTTTGTTATTAGTTTCTCATATAAATCTGAGAGATTTCGTATGATTGGGACCTCCGCCTCAAACCAAGGCTCAGAGGGCTTCCCTTTTCACCAAATTAAGCCTACCTTTTTCATCCAGATTACTCCTATGGGTCGGAGATTTCATCATGCGCCACATCAAACAGATCGAGGCCTAAAGACTTCCAAGTTATTTTGTGACTCTGTGGCTTTAAATAGTGTGGTCTCTACACAAGCTTGTGGATGTTTATAGACATTTCCATAAAACAGGTGGGTCCACTTTTTTAAAGGGTCCTTACATACTAGGATAGATTTTTCTTTTTTTATCTAAGATTTTGATTTTATTTTCCTGTACAACTGTGGCTACCGAATTTTTGGATCACGTTGCCCTATCTGCCACTTTTCCTGGGACTCTGCTCCTAGATGAAGAAATCCAGTTGGCGTCTTAATGATTCTCTACTTAATGACCCTCTTTTTCTTAAACTTTGGCACAAAGAGTTTACAGCTCGGTTGTCAGTAGTTGATTTTATGATACTGGGATGGATTGGTGGGAGGAATCTAAGCTAAGTTGGAAACAGTTTTTTCAGAAGGTAGCAAAAAACAGAATACTAAATATTTGTCTTATCTGTCACTACGGCATCAGCTACAGCACCTATTCTCTTTAGCTAGCTTCTACTACTCATGATTTTAGCTCTCAGATTAGTGAGGTCAGCGCTAAATGAGGTTATCCCAGTATAATTGTGCTGACTCTTTGGGTCAGGAGGCGCGTTTTGGCACTCATCTTACTAAAGGTTGTTTAGACCCGTTTAAGGCCTGTAAAGATAGAGTTGAGCTAAATTAATTACCTCTATTGTCTCCATCGGGGAGTTACTTAAGAAACCTGAGGATTTGCTTCACTGTGTTGAAAATTATGTTTTCAACATGTTTGGCACTAAAGCTGACCTTGACAATGCGGATCATTTTCTTCGCTCACTGTCCTTACCTCAGCTGGACTCTGATCGAAACAAGCTTTCTCGGTCATTACTGAACCAGAGGTATTGGCGTCATTACTAGTTTAAAATCGCATTCTGTTCCGGGGTCTGATGGCTCTAACCCACATTTTTTCAAGACTTTCTCTGCTGATCTTGTTCCGGTTCTAACTATTCTCTATAATGAGATGTTACATTCTGATGCCTTGGCTACTTCTATGAAAGACGCTTTACTGATTCTACTGTTTAAGAAAAAGGGATCCCTTTGACATTACTAATTGGAGACCAATCAGTCTGCTTAATGTGGATTATAAGATCCTTGCCAAAATTCTTTTATCTAGAATGATTACTTTGGCATCACACATGATTAGCCCAACTCAAACCTGTGGTATCCCAGGTAGGCATCTTTCTGACAATTTGATTTTATTGAGAGAATTGTTTACTCTGGGACAACAAAATGCTGTAACAGGATGGATTATAAGTTTAGACCAGGAAAAATCATTTGATACAGTCTCTCATGAGTTCTTATTTCTAGCCCTGAAGGCTTTTGGGTTCCCGGTATGCTTCCTTTCCTGGCTTCGTTTATTATATAGGAATGTTGTAATACGGCCCTAATGTGAACGGGCTGATAGGTCAGCCCCACTATTCTGGCCCGGGGGTACGGCCAAGTGCCCATTAAGTCCCTTATTATATACCTTTTTATTGATACTCTTTGAGAGCCTTTTTTTTTTGCCCACAGATTATTGGGTTGCTCTGTACCTCCTCTTTACCACTTAAAATATTAGCTATATGACGATTTAATTTTGGCTGTGGATTCTTCCACGAAACAAGAGGATATTGTTCAGGTTTTACAGGCATTCTCTTCTGTTTCAGGTTCTAAGATAAATTTTACAAAAAGTATTTGTGTACCACTAGGGCATACTTCCTCCCTAGTACGGGCCTTTATGCTGGTGTTTCTGTATCCACTAATGTTTTTCGTATTTAGGTATTTTTTTGGTTGTGATGATCCGCATATCTATAATTGGAATCTTGCCTACAAAAGGCAGATAATGTGATTAATGGGTGGAAAAGCATTTAATTGGGAAGAAGAAACGGTTGTGCTCCTTAAAACTCTGGTTATACAGATTTTCCTGCATCTTTGTTATGTGTTCCCCGCCCATTTCCCTATTTTCCAGATTAACGGGTTTTTCAAAGGATGGGGATCCAGGCTAAACCCCATTAAAAGACATATTACTTACAGACTCAAGGAAGGTGGACTTGGTATGATCCACCCGCTTGTTTTTTTTTACAGCCTTTTTCTTCATTATATTTATGGGAAAGTGCTGAAACCAGGGACTGTTTATGGAAGCCCTATTTTTAGCATGGTTCTCCTCTGCCTTGATAACTGGCAAGCCCGTTATAAAGGGGTTATTTCCAAATCCCAACTGATCCCCTCTTATGGGAAAGAGAGTTTTAAGATGGCCTTGACCTGGTGTCTTCATCCTCAGGACTTTTGTATCTTATCTAGACCCCAACTATATGAGCGACTTTGGAGGTTGGAGGCTCAGGAGGAGATTGTTTTTCCATTCTGCCCCTCTGGACGTCTCCCCTGGGTACTCCACCAACTGCTGAATCAACGGCTGCCATCGTATTTATGGGATATGGTATGGTTATGCAACTATGATAGACTAGGAGTTAACAACAATCATAAGCATAAAGCCTTGTCTTTGAGATATTGTCCTAGATCCTCTTGCCTCAATGTTTGTGAAACTCAGCAACATTTATTTTGTGAATGCCCTTTTCTTTGAAGCCTGGTCTACCCTATCTGCTAACTGGGCAGAACCCTTGCTGGCCTCTCTTCTTATGAACATGTTATGTTTTGCACGAATGACCTGCTTAATAGAAAGTATCATGTTGACAGTTTATATATAATTTTGCTATTATTCGTTATTATTTATGGCAAGCCAGATGTTTGCTAGTGTTACACCGAAAACTATTTCCATTCATGAAGTATTTTGTAATATTCGGCTGCTTTGTGCTCTGTAAAAAGTCTGACTTCTTACTTTTTCTACTTGCAAGCTGTATTGTTTTGGAAACATTGTGATACTTTCTTCTGTTAACTGATTTTGCCTTGTTTGGATTGTTTCTGTTTATTGAGTTGTTTTGTTTTTTTGTAATGAAGCCCACTTTATTACCAATAAAATTCCCCTACTCTTTTCGATAAGTTCCATGGGATCTTTAACATCCACCTGAACTACCACCAATCCAGGCAGATGGGACCTCAGTTTAATGTCTCATCTGAAAGACGGCACCTCAGAAGTGCAGCACCCCTCTCATGCTGCACTACAGTGTCAGTACTGGGATATTAACCCAAGTGCCAGATGTGGGAACTGAACCCCCGGCCCTCTGATCTCCCGGCCTCATGGGATTGTAGAAGGAATGAATGAGTTTTACAAGGGTGATGGGATACACCTTTCTGGGGTAGGTTTGGCCTTATTTAATGCTGAGATAGGAAATGCCATCGAAGGGTGGTTAAGGAATAGGGATGCAGGAAATTAAGGGAAGACTGAAAACATGGGTGAGCAGAGAACGAAAAGGGGAGGGAGGGTGCGGGGGGGGGAGTCCACCATCCATCGCAAGCTGGAGGTGGACTAAGGGGAAAAAGGAGATGAAGGGCTGGAAAGTAATGGAGAAAAAGGGAAAGCATGCAGAAAGACACAACAATGGCAACCAAGGGGCAGGGATACAGCGTGTACACTCGTACTGCTTGATGGCATAAGAGGATGAGAGCCCCACAGGAAGTACGTCTGGGGGGCAGAAGAGGAAAGAAGAAATAAAGATTGGTCAATAAAGTTGTATCAATGAGAAGAAAGTAGATGTTTGTACTGTACAGGAATGTAATGAGAAGAGATAAAAATTCAAAATGTAGAGATGCTTCCTTTGGTTGAAAGTATATGGAAATGATGATGAAATACAAGTAAAATTATTGCCAACTGAGCAACCACACTTAAGTTCTCTGAGATGTTATTTGAAGGGGCTCTGGGGACAAAGTGGGTTGCCCCTGTAAGGGGTAGACCCCATTGACCCAAGGCTCCAACAAAGGATTGTGGGAGCTAAGGAAGCAGAGGGGGTGGTGGGGGCTGGTGGGAGGAAGGCACCTCCCAGAAAGGGGAGGAATGGTGTGGTCACTAAAGCAGGCAGGGAGAAGAGGGGGATCAGTGAGGTGGCAAGGGGAGATTGGGCCAGGGACTTGTGGAGGAGCATGAGGGCCCCTTTAAATGGCTGCTGACAGCCATGGGAGCTCACAAACTTGCTCTGAGAAAATCCCACCCACCCACCCAATAGGGAGGAAAGAGGGCCCTGTGGCAGGTGGAGCACTGGGCGCCACTGTGGTAGGTGGAACACAGTGGCAGGTCAGGAGCACTGCCAAAGGTGGATGGCAGGAAAAGAGGGAAAAATGGGAAAAAGGAGATGAAGGGCAGGAAAGTAAGGGAGAAAAAGAGAAAACAAGCAGAAAGACACATCAATAGCAAGCAAGGGGCAGGGCTACAGAGTGTACTCTCATACCCCTTGACGGTATAAGAGGATGAGTGCCCCCCCCAGGATGTACGTCTGGTGGGCAGAAGAGGAAAGAAGAAATAAAGATGGGTCAATAACATTGTATCAATGAGAAGAAAGTAAATGTTTTAACTGTACAGGAATGAATGAGAAGAGATAAAAATTGGAAATCTAGAGAAGTGTCATTTGGTTGAAAGTATATGGAAATGATGATGAAATACAAGTAAAATTATTGTCAACTGAGCAGCCACACTTAAGTTGTCCATGTGGTTATTTGGAGGGGCTCTGGGGACAATGACCACATGTACTCAGGGGAATCTAAATAGCCCTTAACAAACAGCTGCATGCTTATAACCACAAACTTATATGTGTGCCAACACTTTTACGACTTTGCATCTACTGCTATTGTTGAACGTTAAGTTAGAAAGATTGATTATCTTGTGGTTTACATTGTGGTTGCTGTATTGACAGATACCTTCGAGGGAAAGAACAACAAGGAGCTTATTAAGACTTATTTACAAGCTTACACATGCAAGATAATAATGACAGAGACAGGCTTTATTTCACAAATACATCTTTACTTTTTTTTTCTTTTTACATTTTTTGAACAGCTACTTATTTTGTCTTACAATGTGGATAAATAATTATCTACATGCAATGGGACAGTTTATTACACTTTTATATGTTTCTTATTGTGTTGTGTTTCTGCTACTTACATTCACTAGAAACATACTTCTTATACAATGCTTGTGTTTTTATACAATGCTTTTCTCACAAGTTAAACAATTACATTTTCAGCAATTTATAATACTGCTCATACATTTTTATTCTTTTTAAAATTACTGTCAGTCATGTCCTAAAACAAAAGTACAGACATAACAATCACAGGACTTTCTGTGTTACATGTGAACATCAACACATCTTGTTAATGGAGAAAATAAAAACAGTACTGCTATTGTTTCTACTAGATCTAATTGTAGCTAACTGAATAAAACGTATAAAATAAATCCACAGAAATAAACTTAGGAATGTATCAGAAGATGATACTACATTTTAAGCACTCACAAAAGAGAAAAACAATGTCTGCATGCTTTATCTTTTCATTTTTAAATGTCATTCATAAGAGGTAGTGGTGGTCATGGCTTCTGTAAATATCACCTGTGGGACTTCCATTCTTGTCAATGCGTAACTGATTAATTCTGAATGGGAAAAAAATACTATTTCTATTTGCTAAGTGTAATGGGGATAGATGTTGATAGCTGTGGACTGCAAGTGGAACTTACAATGTTTTAAATATATATACAATCTACAGATTCTCTCATTATAAGAATATTTTAAACAAGTTACTCACATTTCTGTTTAATGTCTAGCAAGCTTTTATGGAGGCAGTATAATGTGGTGGCTAGGAAATATGAACTGCAAACCTGGAGACATGGGCCTGAGGTCTATTAACTCTCACTTGCATTCTGTGTAACACTTAACAAGCTATATTACTTACTTGTCCTTCTAGGTAAAATCTGTGAACAAACTCTGGTGTTGTGCACTTTTAGTGGTTAAATAATTTTACCTTTAGCTTAAGTTTCTATATTTCTATTATTTTTAATTACCAAATTTCATTAACTACACAGATGCAAATAGTAAACACTGCAGCAAATTATGAAGGGAAATACAACTATTTCATATTTACTAACTTACTGTCAGAAATGCTGCAATATAATTTGCTGTTAGAATTATTGCTGCTATACATTTATTCATGCTACTATGTCATGTACGACCAAATGTTAATTTCACATGGATTCTTATTTTAACTAATCTCTACTTGGACACTACTGAGTAACTGAAATTATGGGTTCTGCTTCTGTGTCAACAGCCTTTCACTGTTAATGGAGTTATTATTATTATTCCAATACTCTATTGGCGAGGGATCAGTTTTCTAGCTTTCAGTATGTATTGCACAAGCAGGAGAGTACCTGTTGGTTTCTCATTCTTGTTGCTAATTATGCACATAGTATTGGGATTAACATAATGATAATCTAACACCTTGTCATACTTTTCTATTTATGTTTGCTTACGTACATGTGCAAGAAACATTTCGACACAGTTTAGGAGAAAAGCGGGGTTTTGGAGGTATGGCACTGTGGAGGCCATTGCCCCCAGTGCCTTTTGAGGCTTGGCCTGCTTTCCCCAATGCAGTGGCACACTGCTGCTGACACTAGTTCAGTCAGCATGCCACCACCTTGAAATGAATCCGCCGCTGCAATGAGGGAGAGACCCATCATTGCAGGGCGGTGCTTTGCCTGGTATAACATTTCCTATAACATGTCAGTGGGTGGTGACTTTCACTGTCCACCTGAGAATCCCCATGAAAGCCAACTTGGGGGTTCCCAGTCCCCCTGTCAGCATGTCTCCATCCGCAGTTCATTTGCCGATGGGGTAGCCCCATCGCTGTCAGCATGATACACTCCCATTTGTTATGTGCCAAAGGGGTGCCCAATCCCCCTCGGCTCATGTGCTCCCACTCCCCCCCCCACACTGTATGGCCAACAGGGATGCCCAATCCCCATTGGCTCCAATGCCCACCAAACACCTGGCCAGGTGGAACACTGGGAGCCCACCCCAGCATGCCAAAAGTGTCCCACAATGTCTTTTTTAATTTAAAATCTTGTAAAAAAGAAAACGGTCCCTCATTAAGTCCCATGCCCCCTCCTCCAACCCGCACCCACCCGCTGCATACTTTACTTCACAACCCCCCACCTCACCCCATACTTACCTCCGTAGCCCAGCGCGATGATCTCCGGTGGACCCGGAACACGTCTACACTCTTCAAAGCTAACCGTGAACTGAAGAAATGCCAGTAAGCTGTATAATGGCATAAATGGATTTTTTTCAGCTTTAGTGCATATCTCAGCCATTTTTTCAAATTTTGGCAATAAAGTTTCAGAATCGGTTTCTTGGGACCCCACCTCATGAATTTAGTCACTGTCATCTTGTTATTCGGTCCAAAAGGTGATTATGCGGTCACTGAGCGGAATAACCTTTCCAGACTGATTAACAAAATGACAGTGTCACTGTTCATGAGGTGTGCTCTCAAAAAGCCTATGTTGCAAATTTGGTGAAAAAATTCCAAAAAATGACTGCGTTATGAGCGTGCGTTGCACAGTTTCTACGCATGCCTCGTAACTCGTGAATATATAATATTTTCAGTCCAGGTTTTCAACATTGGCATTTTTCCACACCTCCTTATGAACTGTACAGCTGTCATTTTTCATATCCTGTCCAAAATGTGTTTTTGCACTCCTGGCACAGAATAGCGTGATTGCTTGTGGGAAATCAGTGTTCGGGACAGATTAAGAAAATCACAGTGACACTGTTCATGAGCAGATGTCCTAAAATGCCTGTGTTGAAAATCTGGTGACAAAAGTCCATAAAATGACTGTGTTACAAGCATGTTTTGTGCAGTTTCTATGCACCCTCATAACTTCGCAAATTTGCAATATTTTCGATCCAGATTTTCAACATTGCCATTTTGCCACACCTCCTTATGAACAGCACAGCTGTCATTTTTCATATCCTGCCTGAAATATGTGTTTGCACATCTGGTGGACATTGACACGGTCACTGTGGGAAATTAATGTTTCAGACAGATTAAGAAAATCATAGTGACAGTGTTCATGAGCAGAGGTCACAAAATGCCTGTGTTGAAAATTTGGTGAAATAATTCCACTAAATGACTGTGGTACAAGCATGTATTGCGCTGTTTCCAAGTACGCTTGGAACTTCACGCATTTTTATTATTTTCACTACAGATTTTCAACATTGCCATCCCTTCACACCCCACTATGAATGGTACAGCTGCCATTTTTCACATACTGCCTTATCTGTGTTTTCAAACATCTGGTGCAGAATGGCACAGTTGCTGTGGGAACTCGAAGTTAGGGACACATTGTCCCGGATTCTCCCCTTTTCCCTCACAAAAAGACAGAGACCATTGTTTGTTGTTGTGCTCAGATTGGCAATTAATTTATTTATATCCATAATTCCATATTCCATTTCAATTTCTTTATCATATTTTCAAAATTTTGTTTATTTTCCTTCATATATCAATCTCTGACTATCCTTCCCCCAGGTGAAAACCTAGGTGCCTTCTTCTTCTCCTTTTCCGTTCGGTAACGGTGAAAACTGAGACCGCTTTCTCCTTCATCTTCCTCCTCTTCTTGTGTATTCCTTTTTTCTTCCCCCCTCTCCTCCTCCCCCCCTTTTCCCCACTAGCCAGTCTCCAGCTTGCGTTGGATGGCTGGCTTCCCCAATCCTTAGGGTACCATTCTCCCTTACCTCAGGGAAGATTCTTTTTATTCTTCTTTCCTTTTCCCTTTCTTTTTTTTTTATTTTCCTTTTATTGCATGTTTCCACCATGCTTCTATAAAGCCCATTGTTTCTGTATTGAACATGTCTATGGCTAGGTCTGACAGGTGCACACAGTCAGACCTGTAGAAATCCTCTACTCATTCTTTACCCCCTCAGTATCACCTGTCCTCCCATCTGCCTTACCAATGTCCCAACCCTCCTATTCATCTTTCTCCTGGCCCTCTCTACCACTCTGTGGCTGTGCTCCTGCCTCCGCACCCTCTTCGGTATCATATCTGACCAGGCGAGGCCTACCTGTGGCCACCACCGCTGTATTGCCCCTAAATCCCTTTTTATTTGTAAGTATGTATCTACCCAAGGCCTGGCTGCAAGGTCGTTGCCCCCTAAATGTATAAAAATTAGATCTGGACTGGGCCACCGTCCCTTGAGTTACTTCAAGGTGGGAAGCAGCTGTGCCCATCTCACCCACCGTATACCAGGCCAAACCAACCTACACTGTCTCTCATCATGGTACAGCTGCCTTCCCCCAGCCTTCTTCTCTGCTCTTTTTCCGGCCCAATAAATATAGGAATGGTCGCAGATCCAGACTTCCATGATCCTCCCTCTACCTATGGGGTTCAAGCAAAATTCATTATTTTACACATGCTCTTAGTGCCATACCCACATTCCCCCCCCATTATAAACATTTTTTTTATATACCCTCTTCCACCCTTTTCTGCCCCCCCCCATTTTTGCAGTCAGACCAGAAGCACTACCTTCAAAAGTTTTTTTTCTTTTCAGTGCTCTAATGTATCTCTTATAACTGGCCGATCGCCAGTGTACCTTTTCCAATATCCTATTCACCATCTCTCCCACTGCTGCCCACTGTGAGGCAGCCCCAATCTGCAAGCAATGGGATGAATAATTAGCCGGGTCTTCCCCCATGAATTGCATGCCCTTTTTGAGCAATGCCATGACCTGGTAGCCGGTGACCCTCTTCCCATCACCATGCACAAATAATTTTCCCGTCCTGTTCCCATGCTCTGCAGCAAAAGCCCACAGAGCCTGTATGGGGCATATTGCACCCTCTGTTCGCCCTTTCAGTGTTACTATGCAACCCTGCCCTCTGTGGTCCATTTTTGACCTCCCAATCTTAATCCACATCTCTGTCACCCCCCAGCTTATATCATCCCATTCTAACCCCCCTTCCTTGTCTTCTCTCCCATGGCTTACCACTGCGCTCACTCTCATGGCCCCAGCGAACGTTACTACGCCTTTGATCTGCATATTGCTGGGAGCACGTCCTTCAGCTTTATTAGCCACTGCTCCCCTATAGGCCTTCTATTATCTGCTAGTCCTTGCTTCAACCTGCTCCATCCTTGCATCATTCTTCTGATGAGTAATGATTTTGTCAGGTCCTTCCACCCTTTTAGATGGCAGATAACACTAATCCCTGCCAAATAGACTCCCACTGTGGTGTGGGCTGTGCCTTTTTGACACTGCTCTATGGTGAATATTCCCAACTGTTCCTCGGTGAGTAGCCTACATACCTCCATCTGGTGCTCTGCCCTGAATGTTTGAAACACTTGCCAGGCCCCATTGTAGGCCCTCAGAGTCCGAGGCGCCCATGAACTGCGAAACAGCAGTTCTCCTTCTTGCCAACGTCCCAGATGTTTGTTGGTATGGGTGTTTTTAGTTCTTCCACTGCCAGTGCCAGCCTCCGAAAACAGTCTAGCTGCAGACGGGAAAGGCTGTCAGCCAGGGTATTGTGTGCCCCTTCTATGTGTTGTGCTCTAAATGATATGTTCAGCTGCAAAGCCCTTACAACTAAAAGTCATAATACCTGCATGACTGTGCCTGACCTGGCTCCCCTGTTGTTCGGAACATCCACCACCGCCCTATTGTCACACGAAAAAGTCACTTTCTGATCTTGTAATTCCTCCCCCCAGACCAAAGTACACGCCCATATGGGCATGATCTCCAGCAATGTTATATCTCTCACTTTTCCCTCCTTTACCCAACTGGCAGGCCAGGGTTCTGTGAACCATCTACCCCTCAGGTAACCCCCCATGCCTAGCCCCCCAGCAGTGTCTGTGTAGAGGTCGAGGTCTGTGTTGTATAGCCATTCCTCTTGCCAGAAAGAGCACCCATTGTACTCCCTAAGAAATTCTTCCCAAATTCTAAAATCCTCCCTGACCCCTTGTGTCAGGTCCACCCAGTGATGTGCTCTGGTGACCCCCGCTGTAGCCCTAGCTAACCTCTTTGTGAATGCCCTCCCTGGCCCGATAGCCCTGCATGTGAAGTTCAGGTGCCCCAGTACCTGCTGCACCATCTTTAGTTGTACCCGTCTCCTTCTGGTATGTACTTGGATTAGCTCCTTCAATTTCTTTACTTTTTTGTCCGGTAGTCGAAATATTTCATTTGGAGCATCTTTCCCAATCCCTAAAAATTCCATAACCCTGCTGGGCCCCTCTGTTTTTTCTGGTGCCATTGGGACCCCTAGCTCCCGGCACAATTCCTGAAACTTACCCAGCATCTTCTGTGTCTCTCTTTTTCCCTTTCCAATGAAAAGAAAATCATCCAGATAATGGATGACCGTCCTGTAACCCGTTTTTTCTTGGAATATCCACTGTAAGCAGGTGCTGAACGCCTCAAATGTAGCACATGCTGTGGAACAACCCATTGGCATTGCTTTGTCAAAATAATACTGTCCCTCACTTTTAAAACCCAATAGATCCCAGTCTTCCCTCTTAACTGGAAGCAGTCTAAAAGCAGATTCAATGTCCGTTTTTGCCATCCATGCATCCTCTGTGGCCCGGATCATCCGGACCGCATCCTCTAGTGTCGCATATGTCACCTTACTATGCTGCTCACTGATGAAATCGTTCACTGACTCCCCTTCAGGATAGGACAGGTGGTGGATCACCCTGTACCCTCCCTCTTTTTTCTTGGGTACCAAACCCAATGGCAAAATCCGCATGTTCGGCAATGGGGAAGTGTTAAATGGGCCCTCTACCCTACCTGCTGCCTTCTCTTTATCTATCTCCTGTCTTAGCATCTCCTCCTTCCCTTTTTACTGACCCAAGGTTGCTCGCCTCCTTCATTCACCTTTGTCCCCTACACTGCAATGAAAACCCTGTGTTAAAACCCCTCAAAATCATATCCCGCACACTTGTGTCTGGATATCTGTCCAGGCAAACTGTCCATACCTTCAAGTTGATGGGGGGATCTGGCCATCCCAAACTGTTCCTTGTTGTGTCTCCGCCACTCCTCCCCGCCCCCTCCCACTCATTTTGCCCTACCTTTCTTCCCTCAGTGGCTCTGACCCTCTCTATTCACGTTCCCCCTACATCACCCCCCATTCCATGTTTTCCCTTTAAACCCTTGGCCATCTCGAAAAAACTGTTGACCTGATCCTTGACACCCGTGCCCTTGTGCCCATGTCATTCTACATTTGTTTGCCGGGTGTCCTCCTCCACATTTTGAGCAAGCGTGCCGGAAACGACATTGAGGTCATGAGCAAAAAGCCCTATTGTAAGCCCAGCAGCATCTCTGGGGCGTAAACCCCTTTTTGCCCCAATCACCTTTGGGTGTGGACTGACCTATTACGTAATCCGTCCACAAATCTATATGCTTGTTGTCCCATCTCAAGTCCCCAAATGTTGCCATTCTCTGCCAAAAAAATTCATCATAGTATAACCAACCCGACCCCACCTTTTGCTTTTGCTCTCTGTATTATCAAGGAATAAGTAATGAGCGGGATGCCTAGCTCCGGCCTTTTTTTCCAGAACGATGGCTGGGAAAGTGGCAAAACCCAGGAACCATCCATCCCAAGTCTTCCCTTTTTTGAACTTGTCATCCTCCTTCTTTCCTAAAAGTACTATAGCCGCTGCCATCTCACTCTATACTATGCGCTCAGTTTCCTCATATTTGGCTGCCGCCTCCCAACTCACCAAAACAAATATATCTACATTTTCCCCTTTCCATATTTTTTCCTTTGTGGCCAGTGGCACATGTTCGCCTATCCTCATCCCAGGCACCCCTATCTCCCTTGTACCTCTTCCTTCTCTCTCCACTTCCTTTTCATTCCTTTCCAGCCCCTCTTTCTCCATCCTAATCTCTGCCAGAGCTGATTCCCTCTGCCCCAGCCCTCCTGTTCCCAGTGCTGCTACAAGTTGCCCTATGTATTCTTTTATACTGTCACCCACTGCACTGGATGTGTTACCTGTAACCTTGTCCAGGTCATGCTGCCTGGAGTCTTCCACATTTCCCCTTGCTTCTCCCTGTGGTTGAGGAGGAGGGGGAACTACTGGGGTCTGCGGAGGGAAAACCATGTTCTGGGCATTGTGTCTGGGTTCAGCCAGGGAGATTCCACCTTGATCAGGTGGGGGTACTGGCATTGCCGGGTCCATGGGCCACAGAGGTACTGGATCAACCGCCTTGGTGGGCCCCACTGTTTCCGGTGCTACCCTAGTGGGACTACATGGCCCTTTGGCTGGTCGTTTCCCCCTGCCGTCCGATCCCGGGCCCACTTTTCTCTTCTCCACGGGTCTCCCTGGTTCCTCCCCCTCCACCAGCTCCCACATTCTGTTTGCTTTTTCTGCCAATTCAATTATAGCCTTATAAGCATCCTCCTTTGATGGCCTGCTCTTCTTAGATGCCATTTCCTTCTTTTCTTTGCTCTGTGAAGACAACTACAGGAAGATAAAACAAGGGTTATTTGTATATCTGTACCTGTTTGTAACGCCTTCATCCTGTCCCTTAAACCACACGTCCACATCAAACAGACTGGCCCCCCAGTGAAGGCCCCCATCCTGTTCGACAGGTCACCAGGTCCTTCGGCTGTTCTCTGCTGTGTCATTCTGAGACCGCATTGTGAGAGACCTGGCACTCCCCCTTTTCATCCCCCCAAATGCCTCCTCTAATTTGTAAATTTTTTTTTTTGGGGGGCCTTGCGCCTCTCAACAGCATCCTGCTGCTGTCCCTCAACAGCTCTGCAGTGTGTTGACCTCTCTAGAAGCTTACCCCTTATGCATGCTGCCATTTCTTGACCTCCCCCCTGCCTGTGCTGACCAAGGCACCCCCGCAATCAGCCTCCCCCACCTCAAGAAAGTGGACACACCTCGTGGTCTGATAATCGCACACCTTCCCCCCATATTCAGGTCTCTGCCAAGCCCTTGCTCCCTCACAGTGCCTGAAAAAAGGTGGGGGGAGGGCCAAAACACCAAACAACCACCCACGAGTGAGTGCCACGGCTTCCCAATGTGACCACCTCGCAGCGTGGGACCTCCTCGCGAAGTCCCGGGTTGCGATCTCTCTCCTTCCACCCCTGGCCTCTCCCAGGCCCTTGTTTTCCCTCCTCCATATGCCTTGAAAGGCTCCCTAAACCGTGAAAAACAGCCCAAGCACATGGGCATGCTTTTTCAACCCCCCGGAGGCACTTGACGTCACACTGCATGGTCACATGTTGCACTTGCTCTCCCTTGTCTTCTGGGCCCTTCTCTGGGCTTATTCCCCTACCAAAACCAACCCAAATGCTTCCCCTGCCCCAGTACCCACCCAAGCCCAGACAAAATGCTCTCTATACACCCCCCCTGGCGTGTGACGTCACGCCATGTGGTGTCTCCATCGGGGCCTCTTACAGGCCTATCCTCCATCCAGGGCACCGAAAAACCACAAAAACACCACCAGACCCTAAGAGTAAGTCCCCCAAATTATTTTCACCACCCCACCACGCGGCGTGTGATGCACGCCGCATTGTCCCGGATCGAGCTTGCTCCTTCCAGCTGCCAAGCTTCACCTTATTGCCTTCTAATCTTAACAATGAGCAACAGCCACACAGTGCCCCCTAACCCGAGAGCCCAAGCCAGTGCCCTTCTAGCAGACCCCCCCATGTGGCATGTGATGCCACACCACGCGGTCCATGCCTCAGTGCATCTGCTAGGCCTTGCCCTCCCTCCCCAGGCTTTCCCTCAGCAAACACAGCCACCAACAGCCACCAGTGACCTAGCAGAAGGCAAAATGGGGTTTCCACAACCCTCCACATGGCATGTGACGTCACACCATGCGGTCCCAGCTTTTGCTCGCTCCCACCATCTCCACAGGCTCTCCCAGGCCCACTTTTCATGCCAACCAGCCCCAAAATGGGGGAAATTGCCACAAACCCACCACAAATGAGTAAAGGCTTTTCTTCATTCACTAGTCATCCACAAAAAATGGCGCATGGTGCCACGCCATGTGGTCCCAGCTCATGCTGTCTCTCTCCCATCTCTGGGGCTCCTCCATGCATACCAAATTCTTACCAGGGCAAAAACAGTCCATAAATTTACCACAAAAACCTCAAAACAAAGGCCTTCCAACCAACCCCCCATGAGGCGTGTGCGTCGCCCCTACGTGGGCCTGGGCCGGTCCCTCTTCCATAATCTGATTTCCATCGCTACTCCCCAAAGCTCAGACATATACTGTAACATGTTTTACTCTTAATACTGTATATATTCCTCCTCTTCTCCTTTTTTTTTTTTACACTTCACATCTTGTCCTGCAATATCACTGTTTGTTTCCTTACCTCTCTCTCTCTTGGTGAAAAAAACTCAAAACTTTTGCCAATCCAATGTGCTGCAGTTGATGTAGATCAAAATTCCAGCAAAAAGTGGCTGAGGCCCCCTTGTGCTGTCCCTTATGTACCTCCCTTCGCCCCTCCCCTTCCTGCTACCTGCCCATTGTTCTGGCCCTTAGCCCCTCCCCTTCCTTCCCCCCTCCCCTTCTGAGCACAACCATTCTATGCAGGAGGGAAGGGGTGCACTAGGACAACCTGGTCTGCCCATTAAAGGGCAAACTTCATTAACAAAATCACAGTGCTACTGTTCATAAGAAAAGATCCCAAATGCTTTCATGAGGTGGGGGTCACTAAAAGGCCATGTTGAAAATTTGTAGTGCAAATACCAACACACGCCCGGGGCATTAGGGTTTCTAACCATAACGTCCCACTCTGTACAGATTGACAGGCATCAATGGTGTAACTTTGAATGCTCATGCCATCCCACCCCCACCCTGAAGCCAGTGACAGGCATCGAGGTATGCCTTGCACTCTTCAGCCCCAGACTTCACCCCATTCTCCCATACTGCATCCATTTCAGTGTATTTCCTTATTAAATGGGGTGACTATGAAGCCAAACACCCTAAGGCACACCTCAACACTTGTCGGTGAGGTGAAATGCCGTGAGCATTATGGGCAATGACCAACAGACACACTCCAGTGCCTGTGCATCTCTGCAGGGTGGAGGTGGGATTGGCATGAGTTCAATTCTTCACTGCCACTCCTATTCTGCATCTGTCTAACTCCTGCATGTCCAATGCTAATATCAGCAAGCAAACATTCTGCATTGACAAATGCTTGTTTATTAAAGGTATCCATTACTTACCACTAGTCTGAATCACTGTCACTTATTAGCTGTCTGCTCCATGGATGCATCATCGGCCTAGCCCTGGATTCTACATAGACAGTGAAACAAGCAAACAAATATGAGTACAATGAAAAATACATTATTTCTATGATTTGGCTATTACTAGGGGGTGGGTATGCACTCGGACTCTGTTAAAGTTTACAACACAGTATAGCTGGAGGCCATATAACACACTAGCTTACAACATGGCAGTATGTGTTACTTTAACCTATGAAGATTTTTACAATTCTGTTTATGATTTCTACACTTGTGCACAGACAAGACATTGTCTTTGTGGTTTTCTAAGGTTCTGTCTACTGTATTATAATTGTTAGAAATGCCAATGGCTTATTGATGACTTCAACAATAACATGGACAATTATAGCTGTGCTACAGCAAATAATTATTTACTACCGCTACACAAAAATACTATGTAACCTAACAAATTTGATTTGGTCATTACAAACTAATATAGACTTACCATTAACTATTTAAAATGATATTTTTTTTACCTGAAATGCAGGCTGGAAAAATATGCCCTCAAATCCAGTGTTTGATTGCAGAGAGTTTTCAAGTGGCATTCAAGTAGGATGACTATGATGACCTGTGGCTATGAGTCCATCTGGCCTACCTGTGGTTATTATGTCAGAGATAGCTTTTTGCTGCTTCTCATTCAATTTACTGTAATCATTTGTACTCTTAAGATTTTTGTGACCTGTAGTTTGCATAATTTCTGTGGGCTGCACCCCTGAGTCATTCAATGTATGCACCAAGTGCTTTCTTGCACTGTGATTTGTTAATTTTTTCCCCATCACAATATTTGCAGCTTTTACCATAGATTTCACTACTGTTGACAACTTAATTTATACCTATTGGCTGCTTTTTGTACCAGCAGACAGTATTTGATAGTGAAGGAGAGTGGACATTTACTGCCAAGTAAAATGTACTATAAACAGTTAGTGTTTTGGGAGGGCATCTGGACTTGTACTCATTGTAAGTCATTACAGAGCACCTGTCTGCCTTTCCTGGGGTCTCATATGCTCCTGGACAGATTTTACGTTGGTCTTTGTGATTTACTCCTGTACGAGTTTTCTTGCTTCTTGCTATACTATATTCTAAGTATTGAGTTCCATTTTCATCTCGTTTGAGTGATATATCTCCCCATCACAGATCCCTCATTTCCTGGCAACCCCTTTATCCAAAATATGGACTGCAGGAAAAGCACATTGTATTAATTAATGACCCTGACATACCCTGGCCTAACTGCCCATTCTCATAAAGTTCATCTATCACTGGTTAGTTCATCTGCTGTGTTCCTGCTAGAACCTTTCCCAACATTTTTCAACTGTCTGCTTTTGGCCTGTATGATATTTCTGGTTTGCTCAAATGCTTGGCCACTTGTTAAAAGGGAAGGATATGCATTTATTTTTAGATGCCTCTTTATTGACTAAAACATGCAACATAATGTCACAGTCTCATATTCATCACCATTTTTCTTTCTAGCCCCCATGAAGTAAGAACAGATGTATTTATTCAGTAAGGTGGAGGGTAGCTCAAATATCTCTCTTGCATCACTAAATTTATTATTGAAAATGTCTTGAACACCTCTGTGTCATACAGTGTCTTTCTGCCCATTTTAGCATTGCTGTTTACTTGAAAGAAAATGTGCAGTGTATTTTTCTATGTCTAGGACATTGCTTGCATTAGCTCCATCATTTGGATGACCCAGCTGTGTAACATTTATATGCTTGGGTCTATTTGTATTGCTTGCTTCTTCTTCTATTTCATTGTTAAAAGGCATTTGCCATCCTTCAAACACTATTTCTGTATCACTGAATATGCTTGCTGCCTCTTCTGGTATTGTAAACACTCTTGCTGAAGGTGACACTGTTGAATTTACTGCATCTGTGTAAGTCACACACACAGGTTGCATTACAGCACTGCTGGTTGATGCCATTTGGTACTGTGGCATTTGTTCACTGCACATACTACTAGGATCTGTTAAGGGTTCATTGTCTTGCTCATAGAATCTCATTAAGTCATCAAATTCTATTTCAAAACTGGTGTTCATTTTTACTGGAATGGTTACTTTTTACACCTTTGTCAATTACTAATTTAATTACTATCAGAAGTGTACTTGACTCTGCAATTTTGCTAATCTTTTATACTTGTGACTGATTTACTTAGGGGTATCATGATATTTTAGTAATACTCTTATATTTGTTATTATTTTTATTGTTTCAACACACTTTGTTTCAAACCAAGGGTATGGGGCTGTGCTGCCATATTTTGCTTTTTTACACAGTTACCAGACCCCTTTTAGTACGTGCTTCTGTTACACAGGAATGCCTTTATGTACTGCTAACTTGAGATCCTGGACCTTCGCTAGGATGTCAGTGTATTCAAGTGGACTCTTGAGTATCCAGCGGTTTGGACTGCTGCTTTATGCATTTTTGTTATTTAAACAACTGATTTGCTTATTTACAGGGTGGCAGGACTGTACTTTTGCACCACAGGCTCACGTTACTACATTGC
Source organism: Neoceratodus forsteri (assembly GCA_016271365.2). NCBI lineage: Eukaryota > Metazoa > Chordata > Ceratodontiformes > Ceratodontidae > Neoceratodus > Neoceratodus forsteri. The sequence continues at coordinate 846,105,848 of CM057449.1, read as the reverse complement.
CATCTTCTGTTGAAATGAGGAGACGAACTAAAAAAAAAAAAATTAAACAGAGCTGCATTTTGAATTTGAGTGGTGCGTGGTACAGTGGCATCTAGCACTGGCACAATTCTATGTGGCTTTTCAGCAGTGTGATGACAGTGATGCACAAGATATCAACTGTGACATCAACAACGTTGATATCTTGCAAAGATATCAGTGTCACTGTCGTCACAATCAAAGGTATCACTTTTTATCTTGCCAGGACTATATATATATATATATATCTTAGGGGTGCAGTCAGCCCCTATAGTTAGGGTTGAGTAGGTACTTCAATGTTAAACTCAAAATTTTGCAATTTAATAACTTTGCAGCCATTTAATAGATTTGCAAAAAAATTTGGTATGTGCTGTTCTGTGGTGTAGATCTCTTGATGTGGGAAGTTACGTTCCAGTTGGATGTGCAGTTTCCGAGTTATGGAGAGGTAAAAAAACATATTTTCTCTCATTGACTTTGCTGGGATATTTCTTTGAACTTGCCTACAGCCCAGATGGTTTGGTTTTCAGGGCAGAAAGGGACTACCTCACAGATATGCTTTTTCCTAGTCTGGTGAAAAAACAATAAGCCATTTTTAAGTTACTGCAATTTAAAAATTTGAAAAAAAATCATTTCTGAGCATGCTCAGTAAGCACTAAAATATAGATGTTTGAAATGAAAGGGGAATCTTGCATTGTATGAGAAAAAATTCCTCTTGTATGGAACACCATCTCAGTTTCAGTTTGCCTGAAATATTCAAATTTGGACCCCTCCCCAAATGATAACCTGGGGAGGAACCAACACATGTAGTTTGATTATTGGGACCCTTTAGGTTCATATTGCACTTTTCTGCTTGAAAAATTCCCTTAAAACAGCAGTGCAATGAAAGACGTTATTCCAAAAAGCTGATGATTTTCTGCTATGGTTATGAAAAATACTGGCAGAACTGCTGATTTGGGTTTTCTGGATGCTTCCTATGCTGTGTACGGTACATTTGCATTTTTGGTGGCTAGATTCTTACTGTCCACAGGTCCTTAATATTATTTATATGCAAAAATGAGGCGGCCATCTTTTTTTCTTGAGAAATAATTTCTTTCAAATTTTCATAGATTTCTTTAATGATAATGGGAACTTAAAATTTTACCACCAAAAAAAAAAAAAAAACTGGAAACCATCTGGCATTGATTAGGAAGAAAAAGAGGTAGGGTCAAATTTTAGTCTATTTTTGTTGCACTGCTCCTTTAAAATGGGCTTTTATTTTATCTAGAAATTCTTACTTTATATCCAAGTAATACAAAGTAGGATCTTACTTTGTATGACAAGATAAAAGTAAGATCCTACTTTGTTAGCAGAAAATAGTAATATTGTTAAAAAAATTTTCATAATGACATCGGTGTGCCCAATTTCATGTCAGCACTAGACGACTCCCACATGTGGGACACTGGGTAGCCCACTCCCAGTGTCACCAACAGAAGAAAACTGTACATAACCAACAATGAGGTGCACAATCCCTGTGTCAGCAGTAGCCCCCCCCAAGGTGGGACACTGGAGAGCCCACTCCCAGTGTCTCCAGTTACATCATACCCCCACCACTAGTTCTATCACTGTGGGACATTGGGGAGTCCACTCCCAGTGTCCTGAAATGTTGATTTATTAATATTGCACCTGAAAAAAAAGAAATCAGTCCCCCCAACATCTTTTTATGTTGTAAAAAATCATGTAAAAAAGAAAATGGTCCCTCGTCATCTCCCCATCCCCTTCCCCCATTGCCCAATACTTACCATAAGAGGTTGGTGGCTGTCATCTTCTGTTGACTGGTACATGGCTGCACTCTTCAAAGCTGAACTGCAAACTCAAGAATCAAGGTAATTGCCCTATCGTGGTTGTCAATGGTGTTTTGAACATATATTGACATCTTGACCGTTTTTCTATATTTTTGCCCTAAATTTTCAACATGAGGGTTTTGTGACCCACCTCCTGAACACTGGCAATGTCATTTTGTTTCTCAGTCCTGAAAGGTGGTGTTGCAGTCACTGCACAGAATTGCCCTTCAGGACAAATTCATGAAATCACAGTGTCAGTGTTCATGAGTTGAGGTCCCAAAAAACCTATGTTGAAAATTTGGTGCAGAAAATTCCCAAATATGGCCATGTTATGAGAGTGCATTGCAAAGTTTCTATGCAGGTACATAACTTGGGTGATGTACAATATGTTGACTCCAAAGTTTCAGCATTGCCATTTTTGCACACCTCCTCATGAGCAGTGCAGCTGTCATTTTTCACATCCTGCCCTAAATGCATTTTCACTACTGTGGCACAAAATGGCATGTACACTGTGTGAAATTAGCTTTTGGGGATAATTAACAAAATGACAGTGCCACTGTTCAAGAGATGAGGTCACCAAAAGGCCATGTGGAAAATTTGGTACACAAATGCCTAAAAATGCCTGAGTTACATGCATCCATTGAATATATTCTACGCACATGCATAATTTTACTACTTTTCAATCTTTTGACACCAAATTTTCAACATAGCCATTTTTTCACACCACCTCATGAACAGTACATCTGTCATTTTTCACATCCTGCCAAAATGTGGTTTTGCACCTATGACACAGAATGGAGTTGCAGTTGTGCATTATTATGTTTTGCCTTGCATTTCACAATTTCTCTGTACTGGGGTACATAAGGTGGGGTACTAAGATGGCTATGCTGTCAATTTGTTCACTGTTGTTTGACACATGGAAGTGCAGGGCCAAGAGGGCCATGCACTTCCACACCTACATACATATGTGCATCTACGGTGGGATTGGAGTGCAGGGTCTAAAGGACCCTGCGCTCCCACAGTAAAATAAGAATACTTTTATACTATCTCAAAAAGAAGGGAAATTCATTGCAAAAAAACTCTGTTAATGCATCAGTAAGGGTTAGTATTACAGTGACAAAAGTCAGGAAATTCAATGTTATGGTTACAAACCCTATAACCCCACCCCCATCCTCCCACCCTCCACTCATCAACAGGCATCGGGGTGTGTCTTAGGGTCATTGGGTCTAACTTTTATCCCATTATTCTATACATAGAAACATAGAGACATAGAGTTTGACAGCAGATAAGGACCGCTTGACCAACCTAGTCTGTCCATTTCCCTACCTACAGGATAAGCTGCAGATCTTAATTAACCAACAGCCTATTTCTTCCTACCCCCCCCACAAGAATTGCCTTATGTCTGTCACATGCATTCATGAATTCTCCCACAGTTTTAGATTCCACAACCTCCTCAGGAAGGCTGTTCCATGCATTTACCACCCTCTCTGTGAAAAAATACTTTTTCACATTGCCCCTGAGCTGTCCCCCCTCTAACTTCAAATTGTGTCCCCTTGTTCTTGCACATCTCTTTTTTTCTGAAAGATGCTACCCTCTTGGACTTTATTGATTTCACTGAAGTACTTAAAAGTTTATAACATGTCCCCCCTCTCCCTCCTTTCCTCAAGGGTATACATATTGAGCTCCTTTAGTCTCTCCTCATATGGCTTCTCTTGTAGACCCTGCACCATTTTAGTTGCCCTCCTCTGGACTGCCTCCATCCTGTCTATGTCCTTGCAGAGATGGTCTCCAGAACTGGATGCAGTACTCCAGATGGGTCTCACCAACTGTCTGTATAGAGGGATAACAACTTCCTGTTTTCTGCTGGTGATGCTTCTCCCTTATATCCCCTTATCCCTCAGCCTCCCTACTACCTTCTCACATTGCTTGCTAACCATAAGGTCATCTGATATGATTACCCCCAGATCCCTTTCCATTTTTGTTGTCACTACCTCCCCCACATTGTGTAATCTTCCCCTGGGTTTTTGTTTCCCAGGTGCATTATTTTGCACTTCTTTACATTGAATCCAAGCTGCCATACTTCTGACCATTCCTCGAACCTTGTCAAGTCCCTTATCATCCTTACCACACCTCCTTGTGTATCGACCCTGTTGCAGATCTTTGTGTCATCTGCAAAGAGGCATACTTTTCCTTCCAGTCCCTCTGCAATGTCACTTATAAAGGCATTAAAAAGGACTGGACCCATTACTGAACCCTGTGGTACCCCACTAGTAACCCCTCTTTCTTCAGAGTGGACTCCATTTACAATTACCTTCTGTACCATATCAGCTTGCTTACACATGGAATGGAACCCCACTTCATGAACAATATGATTTCGTGGTCGGTTGATGAAATCGCCTTTCCATTGGGATTTGTGTAATGACAGTCATATTGTTTACCAGGTGGAGTCATAAGATGGCTATGTTAAAAATTTGGTGTCAAAATTTCAAAAATGGCTGTGTTATGACCATTTGTTGCAATTTCGCTAAGGTCGCTCATAATTTTGGACATTTTTAATATAGTCACCCCATATTTTCAACATAGCCTTGTTATTACCCCACCTCATGTATGCTACAGCTGTCATTTTTTTTTGCATCATTTGTTTATTTCCTTTTTTTCCCATGAAGAAACATATAGACATACATACATACAGGCATATACAACATGAATCTTAATTCATAACCTAGTTACATCAAGATCCATTTCGTCATTCTAACATCTTATTCTATCCATTCAGTTAAAAAAAATGTTCCCCATAAACTATTATCCCGGGTGGTAAGGAGTCAGGGCCCCTGTTATTTTAGTGTCCACATATACCCCTCTCCTTTTATATTCACTTCAAACCTAGCCCTCTTTTAACATAACACTCTCTGCTACTGTCAGCGATGAAAGGTATGGTTGCCAAATTCTGTGAAAAAGCTCCTCTTTATCCTTAACAGCATATGTTAGACGCTCCAGAGTAATGGCCTGTATTATCAGGGTTTTCCATTGGGCTACAGTAGGCTTCACAGCCGTGACCCAAGTGTTAAGAATACAGTGCCTAGCCATATATACAGGCACCCTAAGCCATTTTTGTACAGAGGCCCAGTCTCCTTCCTCTGTTTCCTCCACCCCAAATAGCAATAGGAGAGGGGATAAAGGATACTGCTGTCCTATCCTGCGCAATTCAGATACCACTTCTCCCCAAAATGTCTGTAAAATTGGGCAGGCCCAGAAGTAGTGGTAGTATGAAGCCAGGTTGTTATTACATCTAGGACATACGGGAGAGACTGCAGAATTATACTTATGAACCACCAGAGGTGGGCAGTATAACCTATGACAGAACTTATAGTGAGATTCTTTATATTTATTACATAACAGGATGCCTTGATGTAGCTGGAGAAGTATTTTCCAATTATCTGTTGAAATTGTGATCCCTAAGTCTCTCTCCCAGAGCATCCTAGTATTTTGTATTTTATCCAGAAGCCACGTTTTACTTTCTTTAGCCATTCTCTGAATGGTTCCCGTGGGTTTTCTTTGTCCTGTCATTATTAATTGTTCTATTGCCTCCCACTGTGACCTGGAACTCCCGAGCCTCCCAATAGATCTAATATATGCCCTTATTTGGAGATAGCGGAAGAAGTGCTAGCATCCCAGCCCTGTTTTATCTTGTATGCTCTCAAATGAATCCAGCACTCCATGCGTAAATAGATGCTTGAAGCAGCTAATTCCTTTTATTTCCCACTCCTTATACCCCCTGTCCTCCAGCCCCAGAAGAAAAAATGGGTTTTCCCTCAATGGTAGGAGTAGTGTATCCTCCTGTCCAGTACCTCTCAATTTGGACATCTCCCTCCAACTGTCTAACACCACCATGACCAAGGGATTCAGATTAGGGAGTCTCTGGTATGCCTTCTGGCCTCCAAGGGACAAATATGCTGAGATTTTCCCCACACTCCCTCTCTCCTCTAGATCTATCCAGCCAGCTTCCCTAGGCCTACCAATCCAGTCCTGGATATATCGACACTGCATGGCCCTTTGGTAATTCTTTAAGTCTGGAAATTGTAGTCCTCCCTTTTCTATAGGGGCCTTCAGGTGGGCTAAGCCTACCTTCAGGCGTCTCCCTCTCCAAATAAAATCAGAGAAAGCTTTTTCCAATTTTCTCACTTTGGTTCTTCTTAACCCAATATGAAGCATTTGTAGACTATAGAGTATTCTAGGGAGTGGGTTCATCTTGATAAGATTTATCCTGCTCAACCACGTTATAGGAAGGTCCCTCCATCTAGACAAGTCCATGATTATACTTTGCATGAGCGGCACATAATTCAGGTCATATAAAGTCTCAATTTCTCCCCCCACTTGGATGCCCAAATAAGTGAAAGCCTCTTTGACAACCCAAAAGCCCCAGTTTGATTTCTGTGTAACAGTTCCTCCATCTTGCACTCCTACCCTCAGCTCTTCCAATTTATCCAGATTTAATTTGTATCCGAAGAACTGCGAGAACCAGTCAGTCAAGCTCAAGAGACCTGGCATAGACTTACTGGGCTTCGTTACATATAGCAACATATCATCTGCATAAAGTGAAAGCTTGGTCTCCCTACCAGTCTTCCCCATGACCCCTGAGATTTCAGTGTGTTTCCAAATGGCAATGGCCAGGGGCTTGAACGCTAAAGCGAACAAGAGAGGGGAAAGTGGGCACCCTTGTCTGGTGCCTCTTTCTAAATCAAAGCTATCCGAGAGGGTACCATTGGTTAGTGTTCTGGCCCTAGGGTTCCGATATATCTGCCGCACCATCCCTATAAACCCTTCACCCAGACCAAACTGGGCCAGAACCTCCATTAAATATTCCAACTCTACTCTATCGAATGCTTTTTCTGCATCCGTTGACAGTATATGCACCACTTCCCTATTACTCTTTGCTCCCCAGATTACGTTCAGGAGGGTCCTCATATTGTGTTATGAGTACCTATCCTGAATAAACCCGGTCTGGTCTGAGTGAATGAGCTCTGGCAACAGGCTCTCCAGCTGAGTAGCCAAAATTTTGGACAAAACCTTGGAGTCACAGTTTAAGAGGGATATCTGTCTAAAGGAAGCACACTTTAAAGGGTCGTTCCCAGGTTTCGGAATCAGGCAAATCGTGGCCTGTCCCCAAGATTGAGGTAGTACTCCCTCCTCCTCCCTCTCTTCTCACAATACTGCCTCAAGGTGGTCCACAATTTTTAATTTCATAACTTTGTAGTATTCCGGCTGAAAAAACGTCAGGCCCACTGGTCTTGCCCCTTTTAAGCACCCCAATAGTGGAAAGAATTTCCTTTTTTGTAATGACAGCATTTAACCACTCTCTCTGTCTTTCTGTTATCTGTGGTATCTCCACCTTATTCAAAAATTCCACCATCCCCCTGTCTTCTCCCCCCTTTTGACCCTGATAAAGCTTGTGATAGAATCTCCTAAACCTTTCCCCAATGTCTTTTATTTTTCAAAATAGTCCCATACTCTCCTCGTATGGCTTGAATTAAATGTCTCCCTCTTTTCCCCCTTATAAGATTTGCACGCATAGTACCTGGTCTATTCCCCCACTCATAAAAATGCTTCCTAATAAATAGCCCAGCCTTCCTTGCCTCTCCCAGCAATAGATTATTCAGTGCTTCTCTAGTTCTTGCTAACAAGAAGTGCACATTTTCTCCACCCATACCCAGAGCAGCCTTTCTCTCCAACACCTTGAGTCTCTGTTCTAGATTAATTCTCCTTTCCTTAACTTTTTTTTATGATGGGCCACATAACTAATAATCATCCCCCTCATAAACGCCTTCCCCGCATCCCAAAAGACTGCTTTAGAAGTGGCTGTCCCTGAGTTGTTTTGCACATACTGTTGCTAGTTCTCATATAAATGCTCCTGAAACTCCTTATTGGCTAGTAAATAATTAGGAAATCTCCACGTCCTTAGTGCTTCCTTTTCTTCCCCCATATTCAGAGACACAATAACCATAGCATGGTCAGAGATGAGAATGGGTCCATGCTTAATGTGCCTAACTCGAAAATACCACTCCCTGGGAAGAAATATGTAGTCAAACCATGACCACATTCAATGGGGGTGTGAAAAAAAAGTGTATTCCTTGGCCGTAGGGTGAGCTGTTCACCACCCATCTATAAGATCTAAATCATTCATTCCTGCCATCCATTCCTGAATAGCATTTTTAAGGAGCCCCTTATGTTCTGAGTGGTCCAAACTAGGGTTCATAAGACATGTCCCCCCCCAATATCAGATTTGGGAATTGCTCCACAATTATTATAGACAAGATCCTGCCATAAAAAGTCGGGTCATGTACAGCAGGTGCATATATGCTTCGGAATGAGATTTTCTCCCCATATAGAGTTCCTACCACAAATACTTAGCATCCTTCACTAGGATCAGCAACCACTTGCTCTTTTTGGAATGGTAGTGTCTTATTCAGGAGAACAGCCACCCCCTTTTTATGTGCATTAAAAGCAGCCGAATAACATTCCCTCATCCAGCCCTTTTTTAACTTTGTGTGCACCCTTTCCATAAGGTGTGTCTCCTGTGTCATGGCAACCTGAGTATTCTGCCTTTTAAAAGCTGTAAGCAACATCGTTCGCTAGACAGGGGTGTCTATTCCCCTTACATTCTACAATACCACATTTAAATCCTGCATTCCAGACATACCCTCAGAATCCTTTCCTCTACCCTTAACCTACCAATAAGCCCCAATCTGTTCCTGACTCCATCCCTGCTAGATTGTCTGAATGGTATTTCCTATGGATCTGCAAACTGGTTTCTTACTGTAAAAAATCTAACAAATAGTAACTATATACAAAAACCATCCCTCCTCCCTCCACATTCCCTTATTTTCTTGTACCCCCCCCCCCAGTAACAGGAACTGCACAGTGCAGAAATTTTACTCTCCTTTCCCTCTATTAAGCAAATCAGAAAATGCCTCCCCCCCAAACCGTCACATTTTACAAGTCAAACAACTGCTCGATGGCTTCTTTATTGTCAATCTTTAACCCAGTGTAACATTATAACTCTCCTTATCATCGTTGTGGCTGCCCTCCGCCCAGCCAGGCAAGCATGATTTGTTTTCATTTATCTCCCTGGACTTGGGAATTCCAGGGGATTCCCCCCTCAAGTCCCTCCTATTCCTTTTCTGTTAGGGCCCTTCTTTCCCCAGTAATACAATTTTTATTCCCTTGAAAGGGGTGGGGCAAGGCCCCCCCTCCAGGTGGCGCAGAAGGCCTCATCCTATATTACAGTTCACCCCTCTCCATTATGCCCTCCCTTCCCCCTTGAATAGATCTCGGAAGTATCAAACCACCAATTGCATGAGAAAGCAGTTTCACCCCCCTTGCCCCAATATCCTCATATCTATTTTACATCAGTCCCATTTCAAAAGGATGAGAGCCTTGAATTCCAGATCTTGAAACAACACTCGATCTGCATAGACCCTCTGCATGCCGTCGATTCCTCATGGTTCACGGTAGCGATGCAAGTTCCATTCCGACCTGATCCCCTGTAAAAGAGAGAAGAGAACAACAGACAGGCAAAAAAAAGGGGTGGCTTCCCACTCCAAACCAAGCCAAGTTCCGCTTGTCACAAGCTGTCTCTAGGTAAGAAAAAAAAAAACATTTATCTTCAGGCCTGTGCTCATTTCTAAAAAGGAAAAGGGAAGCCCTCCATTCTTGTTCCCTTCCTTATCTCAGGAATATTAAACCAGTCAGTTTGCAAACAGTTCGCCCTCACATTGTTAACAAAGACAAGCCTTCGAGGGGTAAGACAGAGGAAATAAGAAAAAAAAAGGGGGGGAACAAAATTATAAAGGGAAGGGGAGGATTAGTTTTGTGCTAGTCACTTAGCTTTCTCAAATCTTCAAGTAGAGTTGTCTCCGATATCCTTCATCAAAGGGAGGAGGGGAGAGAAGGGATCCCCTGTAGTCAATCATGTACGTAAACGATCCAGTCGAGCAAGCTTGTTTCCCACTTCTAGTCACCCCATCTTTTTAACCAGGTCCTTCACAAATGTCTCCGCCTTGGGAACTTCCCAGAAAGAGTAGATCACTCCTTCGTACTTAATCTTCAGGGTTGCAGGGTACAACATGTAGCAGTCAATTTTGACTTCCTGTAACTGCGCCATGACAGGGCCGAAAGCCCTTCAACGTTTCAACAGACGAGCTGAGTAGTCTTGGGAGAGATATAAACGGTACCCCTCATATTCCAATTCTGCTCATTCTTGGTATGCCTTTAAAACACTTTCCCTATCTGGGAAATAATGAAATCTCATGATCACTTGGCGAGGAGGCTGGTTAGGCGCTGGTTTCGGCATAACAGCTCTGTGGGCCCTTTCCAACTTCATACACCCATTTTTAGAAGTAATGCCCAACAGCTCTTGCAGTGTTTTAGCACTAAAGTCCATCACACTTGCACCCTCCATACCCTCTGGCAAGCCCCTCAGCCGTAAATTCAGCCATTGATGGTAGTTCTCCTGATAATCCAAAAGTTTCCTCAGCTCTTCTAATTCTTTTTGCAGGGTAATCACTTGCTCAGGTATGGGGGCTGTAGCATCTTCCAAATCCGAGACACACTGTTTGGCCTCGCTAATTCTAGTGGCCTGTGTAGCATGTAAATCTACCAGTTCCTGCAGTTTTCTGTCAAAATTAGTCTCCAAGCTAGTCAGTTTAGGTTCTAGCACAGCCAGCACCTGTTATGTCACCTCTCGGCCTACAGCACTGACTTATCCAGCCAAGAGAGATATGTGGCCTGTATTCTCCACTTGGAATGCTGGTGGTTGCTTACATTGGTTTTTAGTCACCATCCTCGAACTTTTAACAGCACTAGAGATCTCAAACTCGTCCATCTCACTTTCCCACACACTTCTCAGCCTACAACTATTGTTTTGGGTAACTTTTAGGGCAGCTTATTTTAATATTTTGCGATGATTTTGAGGAACGAGGTGAAATCGCGTCTTTACTCCAGTCTGCTCATTAGCGCCCCAGCTGTCATTTTTTAAATCCTGGCCAAAATGTGTTTTTACACCTGTGACGCAGAATGGTGTTACAGTTGCGCATAATTACATTTTGGTGAGAATATAAAAATTTTCTATACTGGGTACATGCAGTGAGGTTATAAGAAGGCAAGGATAGAAATTTGGGGTCAAAATGATTAAAAAGGGTACAGTTATGACTATTTGTTGCAATTTTGCTACACATGCTCGTAACATTGGGAATTTTAAATATTTTGAACCCAAATTTTCAACACAGCCTTCTTATTACACCACCTCATTAATGTTACAGCTGTCATTTTTCAAATCCTGCCTAAAATGTGATTTTTAGCTGTGGTTGGATTGGTGTTGCACTTGTGTGGAGTTACGTTTTTATGGGGATTGAAACATTTTCTGCACCGGGTAAATGAGGTGGAGTAATAGCATGGCTATGGTGACAGTTTGGTGACTGATGTCATATAACTGGAAGTGCAGGGGCTGGGGGGCCCTGTACTTCCACAGCTAGATACATATATGCCTCTATGGAGGGATGGGAGCACACGGCCCTGAGGGCCCTGTGCTCCCATAGGCAAATATGGGTACAATTATACTATCTCAAAAAGTAAGGAAATAAATTGCAAACAACTTTGTTAATGCATCAGTTAGGGTTAAACTGACAAACGTAGGGAAATGCAGCATTAGAGTTTCCAACCGTAACACCCCATTCCCCACCCTGCACTGACCCACAGGCAGAGGAGGTCTGTCCTGGGGCCATCAACACTAATGCTCACACCCATTCTCCTATGCTGTACCCATGTCACCTTATTTTGTAATGGAATGGGGTGAGCATTAGCGTTGCTAGCCCCAAGACCGATTCCCACCAGTGGGTCTGTGCAGGTGGGGAATGTGGTGTTAGGTTTAGAAACCCTACACCACATTTCCCAACTTTTGTCAGTTTAATCCTAACTGATGCATTAACAAAGTTTTTGATATATATATATATATATATATATATATACACACACATATATATATATATATATATATAGAGAGAGAGAGAGAGAGAGAGAAAGAGAGACAGAGAGAGAGAGAGAGAGAGAGAGAGAGAGAAAGCAGTCACGCCCATGAGGAGAAGCATCATGGCACCAACTCGAGTAGCCATGTAGGCAGCATGCCATGGCCTCTGTTGAAAACCATCAGTTTGCAGCCCCCCTCCATCTGGTTTCATGGTATGGACTTGATTTTCAAACCTAAAACCGAGTCAGATGAAATCGAAAAGGAAAACCTTAAACTGCTGACCAAATCTGGCATAATGACTCCAAGGAAAGAACTTAAGAAAACAGTGTTGCGATCCAAAACCAAACTGTTTAAACCTTTGAATATGGTCACCCTCAAAGTTTTAGCATTCCAGGTAAAAAACAAAATGAACAAGACTCACCCTGATAATGTTGGCGATATTATTAGTAACTGAGGTGTCACTCCTCCATTTCCCTTGCTTCACCTACATGAGAAGCCCGTTAATGGGAAAATCACTGATTGCCCTAAACTATGCAGCATTTCCTCTGGAATGGAGAACTCTGGCTTACAACTTGACTGCAACGATAGCAGCAGTGATAGCAGTGTCCATATGATTTCCAACCCCATGGGAGATCAACCTGCTCTTTCAACATCCGGGGTCCAGCTGAAAACAACATCTGATTGTGCTGAAGTACCACCTTCTATGCAGTCAGAACAAGCTAATGATATCACTGTTTTGGATGATGATAATTCTTCTCAGAATGAAAAGCTAGAAGGGAACACCTCGATATCCCCTTCCAGTTTGCCTTTGATCCCGGCCAACACCTTGAAGTTACAGCGTCCTTCCCCCAAAGACATTCAAACACAGACCTCTCAGAATGGTGGGTAAGCACGCTAAAAACATTTAATGCTTCCTCAGAATCTACTGTTTTATTAGAAGGTGTTGAGTCACAAGTAAATTAAAATTCTGCTACTTTTCAAAAAGGCGTACATGAGATCCCTATGCCTGTGTCTACTAACTTTAGTACTCAACTTAAGTTGGGTGGGGGGGTTAGAGGGTGTACCAGAGCTGCTTCAGATAAAACCAATACAACATTTTGAACAAGACAATGACTTTTCAGACACAGAAGATGAAGCTCCATCCCCCTCAACCCTGGACTAAAATTCTTTTTACTAAAATCAATGACATTTCAGATAAGATGGAAACTATATTGGCATACCAAGCTAATCTTGATAAATATTTTAAACTAACTCAGGACTGGGTTACAGAGAACCAGCAAATCAAAACAGAAATAAAACAAATTAAGCAAACTCTGGAAAAAATCTCAAATGATACTGACCCATTACCACAAAAAATTACAATTTTAGAAAATGCTAACATAGAACTGAAGGAGAAACTGATCAACCAAGAGTCCAGAACCTGGAGAAACAGTATCTGAATCTTTAGGATCCCAGAGATGTGGGATGAAACCAAAAGTTTGCAAGATACATTTAAGTCAACTGCTGCCTCCTCTTTAGATACCGATCTGGTGAAGATTAATTGGGAAATCAACCAAGTGCATCGAGGCCTTAGATCCAAGCCCAACTCATCTGTCCCACTGCACCCAGTGATTTTAATATGTTTGCAATCTTCTGATAAAGACAAATTAATGTCTGCAGTATATAAGAAAAAGAAAATCAGTCTGATGGGGGCTAATATCTTCATTTACAATGATCTACCTCAGGAACTTATTGCTGCAAGAAAAAAATGTCATTCCCTGAGAAACAGACTTTGGGCAAATGGCTATAAAGCATCAATGAACTATCCAGCAAAGCTTCATGTCATTATCGATGGAAAGTGCTTTATGTATGACAACTTAGGAGAGGCAACAAAAGATTTAAATGAGAAACTTCCTAATGTATTCTGAACTCATGTTGATACTGAACTTTAACAGGTGATGACAGGGCAATGTTACTGCTGAGATATTTTGTTAATTTAAAAAAAACTCTGCATATAATAAGTTTATTTGCTATATCTGAAATATGTAGTGAAATTATTCTTTAAACTGAGGCTGGGTGGGGCGATTAAGATTCAATTCCTAATAGATGTTTTTTCAGAGTCCATGCCTTGAAGGTCCATGACTTTTGCTTCACTTATTGTTTTATTTTAAAGGGACACCGTCAACCCCCTTAGGTCTCAAAGTGTTCCTAGTTTAAAAAACACCTTTTATGATTGCCAACATTCTGTAAAGATCGTTGATTTAGCTAGTAGTTTGATTCTGACTTTTTTTTCTTTAAAAAAGTGAAAAACAGACTGCTCACCATACTGATGTTACCACAGAAACAAAGATTTGTTTACATTCCTTGATCAGCTCCAGCTGCATCTTTTCTGGACTTGGGAACACCCACAACAGAATCTAGCCAGTCAAGATGCAGTAGGAATTTAGGAGTCTACTGTCTCTTGAGTGACTGCACTGTTTGGGTGTGTTTCTAATGATCAGGAAGTATGAAGTAAGAACAGATCCAGAACAGTAAACAAAACAAGGTTGTTTATAAATATACATAGCATGCATTTCAGTTCTATTAAACAAGGAGACAAACAAAACAAATAGCAACATCAATACATTTTAGAGATGGTAAGCAATCATAAAATGTTGGGGCCCAACTCCAAGATGGGCTACGCTGGCGTAAGGCAAGATTCGGCTTATCTCATAACTTACGCCATGTGTTATGCCCATTGGAATTCCAAGTGGTGACTTGCACCATGGCAGATGTGGGCTGCGAAAACTGCAGGTTATGCCACCCACTACACTGCAGCCTACAATGCCATGGCACAAGTGTGGGTTATGACAGCAACATCCTCCAATTCCAGGAAGGCAGCTGTCGCAACCCGCCATTGTGATTCTGAAAGGCACAGTGGCGTACCATTCTTATGGCAGCTCGGAGCTGTCCTAAGTGGCATCAGATGGCTGGCACCATCGGATGCTGCCATGCAACACTGCAGCAATGGTACAATACTGCCCCCCAAGCTCCCACAAGCACACCCCTGCCCACAACCCCCCAGATTGTCAGGGACCCCCAAGGGTCTGATTCATGGTGCACCCCTGGTTACCTGTGCCATCAGTCCTGCTCCCCATGCCCCCTGGTGTGTGCCATGGTGGTCCGGAGTGTGTGGGGTTTGGGAGGCTGCCTATCAGCTGCTGTGATTTGCGACATATGGGGCATATACACCATGTGCATGGCATTAGCCTACATATGGCATTTCCTGCATGTCACAAGTGCCAGGATCCTGCTGCTCTTGGAATGCAGTGTACGGTCCTTGGCATAGTGGTGAATGGCATGACTTGCAACTTCCTGCGAGTTATGCCATTCATCTTGGAATCACCCTCCCCAGGTTTTTAACTGGAACAAAAATGATGAAAAACAGGTTGAGAGTGTCCCTTTAAATGTGCATTCTTGCTAAACTACAGCAAAAGTTTGTGTAATGAATTAAGGAAGTGGGGATGGGGGAAGGGGTTGCTACCACAGGAAGTACACAGACTACCCACCCAGGAATCCAAGAATAGGGGTATGCTCTCCAACAGTAACCTTCTGTACTTTTTTTGTTTACATATTTATATTTTTGTTGACTTACATATCAGTTAAACATTATTATAATATAAATTACAAGGGGAAATTAATAGGGATGAATTTAACAGTGAGTTCAATGGGAGCATATTACCTTATTATTACTATACAAATGCAATTTTTCTTAAAAGAGAAATTTAGAGACTGGGTGAAATGATAGGCTAGGTGATATTACTAAGAACTACAGTGGGCTTTAGGAATCTTAAGTTTTATTTATTTATTTATTTAAATCTAGGATTACAATACCTTTGAGCCAAGGCTCTTTTACAAAGATTCCATGTCAGCATGTGCAACAGTCATCATTTTTATTTACAAACATATAGTCATTGACTTACAGACATGTAATAACCAGTACAATTGGTTTACACTTTTTGTTGCAATGTTGGTGAAGTTTTTAAAGAAATTAACAGCTAACTTCAATAAGCTCAAATTAATTTAATTTAATGTTATTGGCATTAATCCTCCTGTAAGAAGGTCCCAATTACTTACATACTTAAAGAAAAAAAATGTACACATTATGTGCTTACAAGAAACTCATTTAAAGACTAAAGAAATAATTAAACTAAAACACAAATGGGTTGACACTATATTTTACAGTAAAGGTACAAGGAATAGAGGAGTGGCCATCTTACTAAAAAAGGGTTAAACTATAAGCTGCTTGACCAATATTCAGATGATGCAGGTAGAATTATATTAATAAAAAATTATATGGAAGGGAATGATCTAACTATTGGCTCAGCTTACACCCCTTTTGAAAACTATCCATAATTTCTAGCTAAAATTAATGAAGGTCTCCAAAAATCGCAAGCAACAAATGTGTTATTAGCGGGAGATTTTAATGTTTATTTAAACCCTCACCAAGAGAAATCATCTTCCCCAAGTAAAGGCAATATGATAACTGTGAGGAAACTAAACTCCTTTCTGGACTCTGAACAACTGATCGATATCTGGAGATTACAAACACCCACTAGTACATCTTACACCCACTTTGACAAAAAAAAAAAGTATTCTCTCATATTGACCGTATAATCATATCAAAAAATGTATTTAGTTATATCTACCATACTGATATTGACTCAATAATTATTTTGGACCACACCTTAGTGAGTTTGGATCTATATATTATTAATTTAGATAGGAAGACAACAAAAAAATGGTCATTTGATAATTATTTTTTGAGACCAAAATTTCACTCAAAAATTAGGGACACTATTAGAGAACATTGGTTTTATAATTATGTTGCCTAATGTACAGTACTTTCTTTGTGGGATGCCTTTAAAGCTACATTGTGGGGAGTGATTATCTCATATCATATAGCTAGAATAAAAGAGAGAAAAAACAAAGCCTAGAAATTGAAACAAGATTAAAACAACTGGATAATCTGGTTTTAATTAATTATAATACATATAAAAAAGACTGGTATATTTTTAAGGCAAAAAAAAAAAAAACAACAGCATATACAACAAGAGTCAACAAGAATAAGATTTACCATTAAAAAGTACAAATACTTCCATACAGGTAAATCTGGAAAACGTTTAGAGACCTTACTAAGGCAAGAAAAACAAAACAAAAATACAATAACATCTATTAAAGATGATCAAGGCATTGTACATACTTCTGATAAGGCAATAGCTAACTGCTTCTTTAAAAAATATGGAGAAATCTATCACAACAACTTTTTACCAGACCAGGCCCTAATGGATAGTTTTATGAAAAAGGCAAATTTAGTAGCATCCCCTTTTAATTATAAAACCATCTCTCAACAAGAAATAATTGAAATAATAAAATCTCTTCCTAGAGGCAAATGTCCTGCTTTGGATGGACTTACTAATGAGTTTCTCTAATGTTTTTCAAAAGATCTGGCTCCATAGTTTCAAAGGATGGTGGAAGAACTTCTATTGGATGAACCAAAGTACAATCTCCCTCCCTCAATGCAAATTGTTAAACTAATATTAATCCTGAAGGAAGATAAAGCTCCAGACTTCACAGTCAGTTACAGGCCTATTGCTATTCTAAATGCTGCTTATAAATTATTAACCAAATTAATAAACAACCAGATCCACCCTCACCTATATGCATATATCAACCAAAACTAATATGGATTTATGAAAGGTAGAACTTTACACCGAGTTAACAGGGAAAGTCAAGCTTTGATTCATTTGATCAACACTGACCCGGCATATCAGAAAGATACTTTTTATGCAATATCAGTTGACACCACTAAAGCCTTCAGTCTACTTAATAGACCCTTTATGTATCAGGTTGTCGAAAAGCTAGATCTCCCTCAAGAAATAATATTATTAATAAAGAGACTATATCATAATTCCATGGTAAAATTCCAACTTAATAATCATTTAACTGACCATTTTGATATGCTAAATGGGGTTAGACAAGGTTTTCCCCTTTCTCCTACCATTTTCATATTAGTATTAGAACACTTTTCACAGATAATAAGGAATAACCAGTTAATTGAAGGGATTATGGTGGGGGAAGAACACATCAAACTAAGCATCTTTACAGATGACATTTTAACAATTCTTAAAAATATTAATATTTCACTCACTTCCTTCTAGAATGATGTGCAACTTTATTCTGAAATCAATGGATATGTAGGCCTAGATATTCAGACCTGTGCTAAAGGTGAGCGCAAGTCTGGCCAGCACAAGTCATATGCACCATGAGGAAAAGGAAGCCATATTCAGAAGATGTGCCACTGACATGCAGTGGTATGAGACAGGCTGAATATAGCAAGGATGTGCCATAGCACAACCACAGATGCTCCAGTGCAACCACGAATGCACTGGAGCAAGCCAAAACACACAACCCACCCAGCTGAGCAAGGGCAGCAGGCAACTGGGACACACAGGCAGGGATGCACAGGGGCACAGTACCTCACCAGCATGGCCAACCACAGACAACAGGGGCACACAGTCCTAGAGGCACCACAGGGCACCAGGGGACATAAGAAACAGGACCCCAGTCTGCCAACCATGGTGCAAGCACCAGGGCAACGCACTGACCTAGCCGGCATGCCAAAGGCAAAGCCACACAAGACACACCCAACAGGCCATGCTGCAGGGGGCCATGGCTATGGTGCCAGGGCAACACACAAACACAGAGAACCATGGGCCAGGGGTGAAGGAGGAACAAGTCACCCAGGACCACACAGCCCACCACCCAGAGTGGGGAAGGGAAGAGCACCATGGGTCACACTGGTGTTGTGCATCACGACTGGTGGACAGAAGGCAGTGCAGGCAGACAAGGGCACAAGGCACAGGGGCAGGCACAGACCACTGTGGGCCCCACCACATTGGGACACGCACAGGACAGGGACACAGCACACATGCCAGGAGCACACATGCACAGTACCCCAAGGGGATGGCAGCAGGATACCAGACACACACCCAAGTACAGCACAATTGAATTAATAAACAAACAGAAATGAGGGCCAACAGGGTACCTATATACAAAGAAGAACACAAGAATGGGGAAGGGACATGGGAGGTGGGGGTTAGGGTCATGGGGCTGTACAATGGAAAGTGGGGATGGGCAGGGCAACAGGGAAGGGCAGGAAAGACAAGGACTGTGCCCTAATGGACATTTAAGATCTGCTGCCACACACCATGACCTCCAGCCTGTGGATGTCTCCCTGTATAGCCACCATCACTCGAAGGTGATACCCAATCACTGCTGTCATTCTCCTGAGCTGGCACAGTAAGGTGTATAAGGCCCATACCATCTGGCCTGTCCTTCTCTGCAGCATTACACGTGCCTGACCAATGAGAAGGAACAGAACAGGCAATAAGTGATATGCCAGAATGAACCTCATCCCACCCTCAGAGTGCACTGTACAGCAGAGGCACACACAAGTGGATGGACCCCAAAGGTCCTATGCATGGAGGGCCACACCAGCCAGCCACACAGCACATCACAGCAGTTCAGACAGGCACACAGGGCCCTGCAGTGGGTGCAGCTGCTCACATGCAAGTCACACGACATGGACCACAGGCACCCATGGATGCACACACAGTGGAGTCTGTGTTCACAACTCACCCCCCCAGGCAGCCCAGTGGATAAGAGCATGGTGCATGCACATGCAGTGCAACACCGGCATGTCCACTGGTCCCAATGCCCACCGAAGCAGTGCCCACACATGGCTGTGTTGACCATGTCTGGAACCCTGCTGCCTACAGTGACCCACACATGAACAGTACAGTAGTGTGAACATGCCTACCTAGCTGTCACAATCCAGCAGCCCCAGAAGCCATACCATCAACATGCCTGCCTGCCACAGGTGTGGCTGCTCTGGCCCTGTGGATGGATGAGATAGAGAGGTAGACATGAGAGGATGGTCACGCACAGACAACCCCCCCAGAACACAGCTGGCATGGTGCAGGGTGGGTGGGACACCACCCACTCTGTGGCCCTGATGCATGCTCAATTGTGACATGCTGCAGCAGCATATGCTGTACATCCTGATGCAGAGAACAGGAACACCACAGGCATGCATGATGCATGGGAATACTAACCTGGCTGTGGCACAGCACCACACTGCACATGAGCCAGGAGGTGATGCAGCCATTCAGGATCCCACTGTCTGAGGTCACTGTAGCAGTGCCTGTATTGTTCAGCTGTATACAGCACCCCCATGTGGTGTTCCATGGCTGTGGCCACATGGTCCCACACATGAGTCCTGGGCTGCTGCAAGGTCATCTGCCCAAACAGCTGGGGTGCATATGGCTCCACCAATGCAACTAGGTTGCACATTTCCAATTGACTGCCTGATCTACTGCACTATTGCCCAGCATGACTACTGTTTTACGCTACCATTGGACATGCAATAGCCTACACTGCAGGCATTTGGTGCAGCCCATAGATGTTGCACAATAGCATACCGCTGTATGGGATGCGTGATTGGTGTGTGCTGTGGAGGAGTAATGTGCAGCACTGCACATGCTCACAGTGGCATGCCCTGGTGGGGGCCTGGGGTCACAGCCATGACCCTCACTGCACAGGACATGACCCTGTGCAATGGCATGCATGACCTTGGCCTGCACTGTATGCGACATAGCACATCCCGTACAGCTGCGCAATGGGCCACTGCTCCATGATCCACGTGGTTGCATGATAGGAGAGCAGCACCACATGTGCAATGCGTATGATTGTGTGATAGTCCACAGCACATACCCACGCACATGCACACTGCAAGCCCGTGCACCATGCTTGCTCCAGACTTGCACCGCACAATTGCTCTGGCACATCCTGACTTAGCATGATGCATAATCATGATATTGAGTCACCATATGCAAAGCACCTCATTAGGCTATTCACTGCACAACAGGGCTATTTAGCAGCTCATTACCATTGCACACAAGCTCATTTGCATGCATTGCGCTTGAAAAGTGCCATGCAGGAGCACAGGCCACAGAATGATATTGCAGCCAGGTTGTTAAGGGGAGCATAACGCTGGCCATGAGAGGCCCATGCCTACAGTGCAATGGAGCAACCTTCTGTGCCATGCTGCTGACATTCTAATCTGTCACTGTCCATAGGTAGCATAATGTCTGAGGCTGAGGGAGAAGAGGAGTGTGGGCCTGCACAGAAGCACAGGCCCAATTTCTCAAAGAAGAAGCAGCAGGCCCTGTTCGAGGCCTACTTCAACAGGGAGGCCTTGCTGAGTGGTGCCATGGGTATGTCACAGGACAGGTCGGCCAGGTGGGAGGCAGTGGCCACCTATATGAATGCCCATGACAGACACCAGAGGAGTGCCCAGGAGTGCCGATAAAAGGTGGGAACTGACAAATGCCATATAAAGGAGAAGGTGGCAGCCATCAGGGAGCCCTGCACCAAGATGGGCGGTGGACCACCCACCACTATGGCACTGATGGCGACTGAGGAGCTGGTGGCAGCTACCATCACCTGTGAATAGAAGGGGTTCCTGGCAGTGATTTTCAGATAGGTGGCAGCCCCTCACAACATGGTTAGTCAACACACCAAGCATGGGAGGGGGATTTGGGCAGTCACATGCAGGCAGTCCTGCCATGATGCTGCATGACCCATGCAGGTGAGGTGTGCAGCTTGGCATGGCACACTGGTGGATGAGTGCCCTGGCAGCATGGGCCCCTGGGTGCAGGACCTGCCTGCATGGGTGCTATACATATGCTGACCTTGTGTTTCTGTTTTCCAGCACCATCATGGCTCCACAGATTGGCACCTGTGGAGGAGGACACCACCGTGAGAGTGGAGGTGGAGGAGCCATTGACATCCATGGCCATCCAGCACAGGGACCAACCATGCCATGACAGCATGGGGCTGCTGAATATCCTGGGGCTGGAGTTGGACAATGCACTGTCCCAGCTGCTGATGTGTGATAGCCTGCCTGTGCTATGTGCAGGCACACAGCTGAGTGGTACGTCCGACTCTGATGATGACATGACACTGATCCTGGACAGCACCAGGCATGTGGTGCCTGACAGTGTCCAGTGAGAGTCACACGCATGGTTGGGGTCCAGTGTTGTGCTGGCAGCTGAATGGCTGCCCCTTGTTCCTGTCAACACAGTGGTGTGTGGTGTTACCGCTGTGCCTGGCAAGGGTGATGTTGCAGTCACAGATGTGCTGGCCACAGACCAGCTGACAAAGAGATGGTGGCAGCAGGATGCAGGGACCACAAGGAAGCACGCCGCAGGTGCCACAACTGGTGCGCCATTAGACACACTACCCACTGTGCCATCCCCTGTGCAATGTCTACCAGAGAGGGGCATTGACGAGCATGCTGTGGTGCCCCCAGCAGGCCGGCTTCTGACCAAGGATGTGCAGGATACCAACAGGCTGACCAAGCACACCCGGCTGCTGCTGGCATCTGTGGACAACCAGGCGATGCTTGGTGCAGAGATCTGTGCACTGCAGGCTGAGGTACAGCTGGCTGAGTAGTAGGACAGTGGTCATACACAGGTCATTAATGAGATCTGCCAGCTGCAGGAGGCCATGATCACATCACTGGACTGCATGACCAGTACCATTGCAGCTGGGTTTGCATCTCTGGCATCCACTGGGTGTGGCCATGTGTGTAGGACTCCCTGCAGTGCTACTTTCACTCCATGATCCAGGCATCTGGTGACCCTGCATGGCTGATGCCAGGCTCAGACATGTCAATCCCCAACATCCCTGGTGCAAACCTATTTGGCCAGCTCTACACCCCAGCGAGGACCTAGTCACGTTCTCAGGCAACCACCCCTGCAAGTGTGTGGGACACTCCCCCGGTGGCTGTTGCACAACTCATGGCTGTTGAACAGCCTGAGCATGGCTTCCCACATGGCCATGGCAGCCGTGGTACCATGTGGTAGGCTTGCTGGGTGTGCTGCCCTGTCCTGCTGTCCATTGCTGCTGCCTAGTGCACACAGGTGTGGTGTTGCCTTGCGCATGTGGTGCATACCCTCTGTGTGTGCTGTCTGGGCTGCTGGACTTTGTGGCTGGTGTATGATGAGTGCAGATCTGTGCCAGCTGTGCCTGTGCACCGGTGTCATGCATCTGATCCATGGCATGTCCCACAGCCTGTGTGTTTGTGTGCCCATGCCTGTGCTGTGTGCTGTGTGCATCTGTATGGCTCTGCATGCACCATGCATTCTATGTGTACCCGTGCCACTACACACCTACCTATGTGCCTGTCTGGCTCTGTGGGTGGGGTGGTGGTCTGTGCAGGCCCTGCATGCATGTCATTACACTTACCTGTGGTCTCTGTAATGTTCCTGTGTGATGGTGGCCCTGTACCTTCTGGCCTCTGCCACCACCTGGGGTCCCATCTCCCCATGGGTGGCTACACACCCCCTTCCAGGCTGTCATCCCCATCTTCCCCACTGCTATCACCCTCATCCGCCTGAAAAGCTATCCCATGGTCAATGACCATGTTGTGCAGCATGCAGTGGGCCAGGAAAAGGCCACAGGCTTTCAATGGGCTATACTGTAGGGCACCACCTGATCTGTCTAGGCAACAGAACTGCATCATGAGCATGCCAAAGACAAGCTCAATGACACTGCATGTGGTGGTGTGTGTCTCATTGTATTGCTTCTCCACAGGTGTGGATGGTTGCCAGTAGGGGGTGAGCAGCCAGGACATTAGAGGGTATGCACTGTCCCCTGTGTGGGGAAAAAATATGGTTATTGCTGTGTTGTGCTTGTGCTCCCCCAACCCCTGCTGCCATCTGCCTCATGCTCCCCTCCCCTGTGTTGTTGTCTTCCTCTCCTGGCATTGCTGCACCCACATCCATCCCTGTGTTTTGCTCACCTAACAAACTCCCCATGGGGATATCCCCACACACAAATCTCTGGCACAAGATAAAACTGTGCCAGATGTAGGTGTCATGTGCACTCCTGGGGTGTCTGGCACAGACACTGATTGTGTGCTCCATGGTATTGCGCACCTCCTGGCAGTTGATGGAGGGGTACCCCTTCCTGTTGATGCATGCCATCCCCTCTAGGCCAGGTGGTGTGCGTACTGCCACATGGGTGCAGACTATGGCCCCTATCATGCTGGCATTTGTGCCACCCTGTGGAAGTCCTGCATGGTTGCTGTATGCTCTGCCTGTGTGCTTGGGAATCATATGAACTCTGAAGCATGTGGCAGCAGAGCATTTGAGGACTTCTGTGAGGAGGTGGGATGTGGCCAACTGGGTGATCCCTGTGGTATCACCCATTGGTCTCTGGAAGGTGCCTGTGGTGAGCAGGCATATTACTGCTGTCACTTTGGTCTCCACAGACATGGCATGACTCCATCCAGTGGTTGCCTGCAGCTCATCTCTGCACAGCTCACAGAGCTGTCTCAGACTTGTCCTGTTCAGGTGGTAGCAGCCCATGATCTCCACATCAGTGTAGTCCTTGAAGGTGAGGTGGGCACGGTACCATCTGTGTTGGGCATACCACCAACGGGCCCTTCATCTGCCACACTGCTGTTCCTCCTTCCTCCTCACACCCCTCATGACCTGCTCTACAAGGAATGGACTTGCATCCATGCTGTTGGGTTTGTTCTAGGTTGCGCATCTGCTATGTGTGTGTGTGTGTGTGTGTGTGTGTGTGTGTGTTTGAGCTTGTTTTTATAGACTCATGTCCAACTGGCACATCCTGTGATTTGCTCCTGACATGCACCATAGTTTTGGGTTGACTATGCCATCGTGCCACATATTCATGGATAAACCCCCTTGCACTTGCGCTGCATACATTACTTTTGTACCATTGCACAATGGGACATGCTCTGCACAGCCTCGGTGGTTGAATATGGCTCTGCGGTGCAAGTCTGTAGTTGCACCACACAACTCAGTTGCACCATGAACAACTGCTCTGAATAGCTGGGCTGTAATCAACAAAAATAAATCAGTCATCATGAAGCTTTCAAAACATAAGTCATCTTACACACAGGTTTTCGATGGGGATTTCAGAGTCCAGAAAGAGAAGAAATATTTAGGTATACAAATTACCCCTGATCAAAATCAAAATATTAAACTAAATTATGAGAATGCTAAGCAAAAAGTTATAACCTTATTAGAGAATTGGGAAAATTTATCTTTATCTCTTTTAGGGTAGGCTCGATACTATAAAAATGATGCCCCGCCCCCACTTTATTTTTATAATTCAAGATATACTTGGGTTGCCTTCAAAAGTCTAGTTCCAAGATGTCAAAGGATTTTCACCAAATTTCTGTGCCATGGCAGTAAGTCCAGAATAGCCTGGAACCTTCTGACCTCCTTAAGAGAAAAGGGAGAACTGGATTGTCCAGATCTCTTATATTATACAGAAGCTCATATTATTTCAGTGTTCTATCAATGGACCTTTTCCCTGATAGGGATAACCTATTATATCAAAAGATTATTTATCCATCACCTTCCAATTTAAATCTTCAAAATATATTCTTAGATTTGGATTTTGTAAACATAAAACCCATGTCCTCAGTTCATGGTTCAGTTTGGTTAAAAAAATATATTACAAACCCAGCATTATTACAATTCCTGTGAACATTTCTGCCCATCCATGCCAGCAAGAGAATATGGGGTGAATCAGGAAATAATCATAACTTCAAAGTATTAAATTCCAATGATAGTAGAAGTTGGAAACTTGTTATAATAGTTGGTCAATTACGGTCCTTTCAACAAATGATAAATTAAAAATGCCCAGGACCAATCAACTTCTGTTTTTTACCACTATTAAAAACTTTCATAAAATGGAAAACATATCTGAAAATAAAGTAACAAAGATCTCACACTTAATCAAAAACCATAAAGTGTTATTCGATAAAGGGACAAACAAATTACTTACCAGATTGTACAAAATTTTAAGCAAAAGAAACACTGCCTTTAATAAAACAAATCTTAAATGAAATTCAGAAGCAGATATTTGTTTGACCCACTAGCAGTGGGAACTTATTAGAACACATAACAACAGACTATATATTTCTGCTAAAAACAGATCAATCCAACGTAATATTCTGGATAGAGCCTATTTAACACTTACTCAAATTTCCAAGATAAATAAATGCAAGCCTGAAACTTTCTGGCGTGGATGTGACAATAAAGGCACACTACTACACTGCCTTTGGACATATCCCAATATTAAGCCATGGTGGGAAGACACACATAACATTTTTATCTCATTAATGAACATAGATTTCCCATTTTAAATGGCTAAATTCATCTTTAATAATATAATAAACTTAGAACGGAACCTTTCTCAAAAAAAGGTTTTCATATTAGCCACTATGGCCACTAAGCGGCTAATACTAACACATGGAAGGATAAAAACCTTCCTTATTTTGAATATCATAAATGGTGATTTACTTTTAATGATACATTAATGTTTGAAAAACTAATATAGGAATTAGATCAAAAAGCAGATGCTATTTTCCGCACTTCTTGGAAGGAACTATGGAATATAATTCCTCCTATTATGAAACTGTGATACAAGAATCTGGACATCTCAGCCCAGATACAAACATTGCTAAGTTTATGCCCAACCATTCCCAGAATGATTAACTTAGATGCTTATATCTAAATATGATGATATACCTATTTTATATACTACTCTGGACTCACTAATGAAAATCAACTTTATATTTCCCCAAGATGGAATAATACTGTGAAGGGGAGATTGAATTGGGTTGGGTGAGGGTGGGTTAATTCTGAATATGTCAATTATTTTGCTTTGTATTTAATTTTTTCATTTCAATATGTTTCAGATGTCTGCTCAAATGAATACATTGTGTAACTGTCTATATTTGAAATTAATAAAAATGATACATGGAAAAAAAAAATGTGTGTGTGTGTGTGTGAATGAAGTTACAGTTCAGGATAAAGTGACAAAAGTCAACCCGAATGCTGACCCCACTGCAGTAATGGAAAAGCATGAAATATGATGGAGACAAGTATGTATGTTGCATGAGTGCAAGGAAAACTCCACCCCTCATTCACTTCAGGGGTGAGGCAGGGGATCACATTTCCCTACTTTTGTTGGTTTATCCTGAACCCTAAATGATACAATATTACAGTTTTTTGCAAAGAATTTTCTTACCTTTGAGCTAGTCTAATCATATCATATTTGCCTGTGAGAGTGCAGGGCCCTTTGAGATAGAGTAATCATATCCTTATTTGCCTCAGAGCCCTGTGCTTCCACAACAAAATTGTCAACATAACCTTCTTATAACCCCACCTAATGTACCTGGTATTGGAAATGTTCAAATCCCCACCAAACATGATTCTGTTCCACTGCAACTTCATTCCACTCCACAGGCGTGAAAATACATTTTTGGCTGGATTTGAAAGAAGACAGCTATTACATTCATGATGTGATCTAAAAAAATGGCTATGTTGGAAATTTGAGGTAAAAATATTTTAACATTTCTAAAGTTATGAGCCAGTGTAGCACAATTTCAATTAACTTTGCCATTTTTACATATGTTGACCAGATTTTCGACATAGCCTCCTTAAGACCCCACCTTATGAAAAAGAGTGGTGGGCATTTTCAAATCCCAACTGAGAGGTGATCACCTTTTAGGCAAGAACTGTCTGATTCCACCACAATTGTTCACGAGGTGGGGTCCCAGAAAGGCCATGTTGAAAATGTGAGCTCAAAATATGCAAAAATGGTAAACTTATGTATCAAAGTTAAAAACCCCATTGAAATACTTTGAACTGCATTTACCTTCATTTCTCATACTGCAGTTGGTGGTTCCAGCAGCAAGACATGTCAGCTATCAGAGAATGGATCTTCACCCAGCAAGCTGTTCAGGTGAGTCAGGGTGTGTTGGAGATGTGGGGTGTGGGGCGGTGGGTCATTAGTGAGCTGTAGAAGGGGGGGTCAATCTGGGAGGAGTTGTTTTTTTTCAAAAGGTAAAATAATGACATAAAGGGACCATTTTCTTAATTTCACATGGGGACAGGGATCATTGGGTGGGGTACCACTAGACACCAGGGAAATATTAACAATATGGGGGTGGTGATCAGAGGGGGGTGCCACTAGACACCAGGAAAATATAAAATAACAGGAAGGGCGATCGATTGTGGGGAGGACACCAGACACCAGAGAATTGTGAAACAATTATGGGGATGGCAATGGGAGGGGTGAGGGGTGCCAGTAGACACCAGGGAAATATGAAATCATTACAGGGATGGCAAGTGGTGGGTGGGGCTCCACTGGAAATGATGGAATGATTAAATAACTATGAGAACAGTATTGCTTGCTCAAAACCCCAAAGTGCTTACTGAGCATGCTCAAAACCTGAAATTTAAAAATGTGATAACTATGGAACAGATGGATATTTCCTTTTACCAAAATAGCTAACATTTCTACACTGAAAATTTCAGACCATAAATCCAAAGCATCTGGGCACTAGACCAATTTAGAAGAACAGCTAAGAAAACCTGACATTTTCATTCATATGAAAATGTTTGTATGAATATCCACAAGAAAAAACCTGTTAGCAAGTCATGAAAAGAACATTTAAACTGTACAAAAAAACATGATTTGGAGTAATTTATCCAGCAGTTAAATGCAGATTACACCTAAAGGAGTCCCAAAGAGAACAACAGATATTTCTTTCTCTCACCAGGATGTAATTTTTGAGGGTTTAAATTTTTTTTGTGGAGAGGGAACAGAAAACAAGATAAAAATGATTTTTCCCTCACAAAAAGGATTCTTTTTTTTTGTTTCATACAGCTATCTTGAAGTGCTTACTGAGCCCAATCAGAACCAAAATTTCTAAATTAAATAACTTGGAACAGATTAATATTGTTTCACCACATCAACAAAAGGTACATCTGGGGGCCACGACATTTCTCCTCTGAAAATCTCAGACCAAAATTCTAAACCATCTGGGTGCTGGCAAGTTAAAAAAATATCAAAAATACAGTAAAGCACCCACAAAAATTCACTTTTTTTGCACTATCCAGAACTTGGAATCTGCACATCTGATCAGAACAAGCATTGGCACATCCAGAGATCTGCTCCACAAAACTGCACATGCAAAATGTGATGCAAATCTGTTCACTGATTGCAAAGTTTTTAAAGTGCAAAAATTGGGGTTTAACATTAAACACATTGCTCAACCCTCTCTATGCCTCTGATGGCACTGGGTGAAAACAGCAAAGTCAAGGACAGTGCAGTCAAAAAACCATACAGGAAAAATGGTGCTGCCAAAAACAGCATCCAACAAAAACACCATCTGTAACAACAGCGCCAATGGTAGTGTTCCAAACACACACCAATGACAATTACCATGGCAAACAAATATCAAGTACATTGAATTTTTGAGGGGGGCTCCAACCCCACATCTCCTGACAACCACGAGGCATACTCAACACTTGATTTCTGAAGCTGCAGGACAGAGCAAACCATAATGGTTTCTCCTGTTGCTGCCTGCAGGGTGGGGGTGCGGTGTTAGGGTCATAAACCCTAACTCCATATTTCCCTACTTTTTTCGGTTTAACCTTAACAGGTGCATTAACAAAGTTTGTTGCAATTAATTTATTTTGAGATAGTATAATTGAATCCTCATTTGCCTCAGTGCCCTGCACTCCCATCCCTCCATACATGTGTACATGTACAGTATGTTGCTGTGGGCCCTGCACTTGCAGTTGTGCCAAAACAGCAACTTATTTCCTTCACTGTATGGCTTATGAAACATCAATGTTATCCTATGAGAAAATGCATTTTTTAATTTACATGCATTTTTTATACTTTCCCTAAAATTTTTTTTTTTTGGGGGGGTGATATGTGTTATCCTTATAGTATTTGTTAAGACCTTTGTATTGATATATAGTTTGTCCCATAATTCCAAATATTGAGAGAGTTCTGGTTTCTGAAAGTTCCAATGCTAACCTAGAGGAATGTGCATTTAAAAAAATTATATTTTTTTTATTTGTTTGTTTAGTTTTTTATATAGACCCTATATATTTTGGGAGCATGATGTCTTATTCCTTGTAAATCTTGTGGAACACAAGTTCGAACCAGAAAACAGTGAAGACGATAGAAATAAAAATGTCCACAAGTCGCAGATTCACTTACATACACACATAATATTGAAATGTAAGTTCAACTAATGTCCCAAGTTTACATTCCACCATTAGTAAAGATCTGAAAGAATTGGACAAGTCCAGATTTCATATAAATACATAGCCAGTGTCACATTGTTGTAACACATGGGATTCCAATGCTAAAAATCCAATCACTTCAATGAGAATAAACTGAGAAATTGTGTGAAATCTATGCTCAATTATACAATGGCAAGAAAAAATCCTGGACTGCGATTGGTCAGTCTTGGGCTGGACCCGTGATGTTATCCCAGTGCAACATGACATGTCTAGTCTCAGTGTCACTGTGAACCTGCAGATGAGCATTTTATGGAGCCTTTGATTGATTGTTTCATCTTCTCTTAAAAAACAAAAATATTTTTCCCCACAAAAACATCTTTAAAATTATTTTTTTATTCTGTATAACAATGAGCCAATGTATAATAGCAATAATGCCCTCCAGGGTGAGTGTCGTTTGGGATAACATCACGCCTCAGTTGTTGGATGCACTCAGCCTGTTTGCCTCGTGCCCAACCACCTGATGCGTGACGTAGCACGATATACACCCTGTCGGGCATTATTGCTTAAATACCACAGCAGCCATATGAATAGAAGAGTAAAATCAAGCAACTTCACAGTTCAAATGTTACTAAAATAAATAACAGTGTGAATGAGTGGGATGATAACTGACACAACTAGGCAGAGATCAGGTGCATAAAAGATGCAGGAAATATCATTTTATTTATACAAAATTGAAAAATATGTACAGAAGTGATTAAATAAATGTTAGTAAAGCACAACAGAATAAAGACATTCTCCAGTGATCTACTGTCCTCATAGAGCCTGTGTCTTAGCTTCAGCCAGAATATCTGAGTATTACACCTTTTACACTCTTCAACTGTAAATAGCTATGTGAAAGATCAGCACACACAAATAGGTCCTTCCACTTCACTGTCAGCAACCAACTGACTCAACTTATCTAAACTCCCCTAGTGGTGGGCTCTTTTTATAGATCCTAGCACTGACATTACATAATTGGGAAGTTCCCATTGGCAGTGACCTCACAGGCTCTAAAACCTATAAATAGGACCATTGTCAGGCCAGCTAGCCTTATAGTAAAAGCCTGGTGCAAAAGAACCCACAGGTAATTATTTATTTTACCAACTTTTAATACATGTATGTGCAGGTATCTCTGACTTGACAAGGGTAAGGGGAGATTTAGGGTGCACTCCTAATCTCCCATCTCCTCTCAAGTCATGAGACCTGCAATGTCCGAAATCTGCAGAACAAAAAACAAAGGAAACTCTACTTATATTGTTCATAATACCCCTTAATGGGTTTTATTCTGCAGCTCTTCATAGCTGCACCTTTATTTACAATGCAGGGGTTCTGCACTAGGTTTCCTGTACGAGCCCCAGCCACAAACCAACATTTCCTTTTATTGAACCGACAGCTGAAATATCAGTCAGTTGGGTAACATTTCATTTGGGCCCTTATTTGGCCCTTCTGGCCCATTTAAGCTTTATTTTATAGTTTTTAGGTAAGCAGCCCCAGTTACATCTCTGGGGCTGCAGAAACTCAAGTGACCATATTTCTTTTAATTATAGGACACTATAGAGCTTAATTATCCCTTTGCCCATAGTGTCCAGCTAGCCAACAAAGCCTTTTCATCTTTGCCACACTTGCAGCATCTCCTAATGCTGCAGAGCATGTCTTTGTTCTGAAGCAACCCTTCCTACCTTGCCCCAACACAGGAGCTCATTCTAACATGCCGCAACATGAGGTTTTACCATGATTCATGAAGCATCCTGCTCCAGTGTGCTATTTGAGCTGGAAATGCTTTTCTTACTCAAGCTGTACTTTGCAGCAGTGGGTCCAGCACTCAGTCACCCTTGGCAGTGGATGGCACAATTTAAAACTCCACTCCAAGCAGAGCCAGAAATAAGGAGCACCAGTTATTTAAGCAAAAGTGCGACATGCTGTACCTCCTATTTGGGCATTTAAACAAAAGTGCAACTCTCACTTACAGGGGATAGCTTAAGGCAAACAGGGAGAGCAAGGATGTTGTAGAGGGATCTGTCAGGTTGATCACCCTGACACAGAAACATGGAAAGCCAGAAAAAGAAATAGAGCAGATAAGAGTGAGAGAAAAAGAAAGGTACATTTTTTTTTTCTGGGGGACTGCAGACTTATAACAGGAGACACCCTGTTACAAACTAATAAATGTGAATTGTTTGGTAATCACTGGATTATATTACATAACAGAAAGTATGCTGTGGGTCATCCCATCAGGTCTACAATGCCAGACATAAATCATTTTGATTGACAGACCCCTTATCATCCATTTGTTCCTCATTCTCCTACCACTCTCATGATTTAGCCACTTCTACTACAGTATCTCTCTTTTTCACTTGACCTGGTTGTTATAATAATGTATACAGTACCATACAGCTAGCTTTAGCCAGCCAGCTGGTACAGCAGTACTGCTACTGCTTGCCATCTAGATGACCTGGGTTTATGCCCCGAGTCTGGATCATCTTGTGCTGACCAGTGAGGTGTGGTTCAAGCATCTATCTAGACACTGCCTGACCCAGGGAGCAAGGGGGGCCTCCTCCTTCCACTGCACAACTGCCCACTGGTGGCCCAGGGGGAGGGTGTATCATGTGAGAAAGAACAAGTGGTCCCTCTGGAATGGCATTCAATCAGCATGTGCCTGCTTACCTGGTGAGTGATGTGGAGGTGTCACATGCCCATAGTGGCGCAGGTAGGGGAGCAGGCACTCTGCCAGGTAATTTCTCAGAGCAATACCCTTGGAAGGGGTAAAGTATGGCTTAGAAGGCAAAAATACCCCAGTTGTACCAGGTAGATGAATATGCCCTTCCCCACATGCCACTCTAGGGTTCTTCTGAGTCATCCCATGCCTCACCAGCTCATCCTCCTTCCAGGCCTCAACCATCGAGTGAAGTTCCCTGCTCCTGGCCTGGGGAACTGAGGGGTCTTGCCCACAGAGGACAAGATGTGGGTTATGGTCCAGGTGTCCAGAGAGATTGTTAGGCAGAGGTTGATGGTGAGCTAGAACATCAGAACATACCTGTGACAGGTAGATTGGCCTGGACAGGTAGAAAGAGGATCTGGCAGTTGTCAGGGAGAACAATTGTGGCCAACAAAAAAACAAACAAACAAACAACAAACTCACCTGTTCAAAAATGGTGTCCATTTCTAGGTAACTGCACGAATATATTGCAAGGAGGAGCTGTGAAACAAATCATAAAATCATCACAAAGAATTCAATGTTCTTACAAGAATACAGTTACAGTAATTAATATAAAATGAAATGCAATAATACTTATCTAATAATATGTTCCGCGACATTCTTTTAGACCTGTAAAGTATAATAGAGAAGTTAGTCAAGCACTTTGTTCCCATAATACTGGCATTCCCTGAATGACGTTTGAAAAACATCATGAGATACATGATGCCTCTGCCTATAGCTTCATGTTGACCAATGCAACATGCCAGATGGCAGTGTATCTGTAGTGGTGTGGGGAAGTAATAAAGGTTATACAGGCAAAAAGTTCAATATACTATTTTTCCAACCAGTATGCCAAACTTATTCAACAAGCCCAGGTCCATCCTTCTTCAGGCTCCTTACTCATAACTAGGCTTGGCAGGATTAGATTTAAATCTGTACATGTCAATAAATGTTGATTTCACTGCATACACTCAAACTGACGAAAACATTTTTCCATTGATAATAATCTAAATTTACAGATAGGCAAAGTGAGTTCTATTGCTAGTTTATTTATTTATGTATTTAATTCTTCAGAAAAGACCTTTGAGCAAAATGTTCTTTTTCAAAGATTCCATGTCAAGGCACGTACATTTACATTACAACATAACACAACTGATATGACCTGTTAAGTTTAAATATGGGATGTAGAAACAATAAGGATGGTATAATAATACTATACATGTGGTAATAAAGTGCAAAGCAGGTAGAACATGCTTTAAGGAGATTGGAGAATTGACAGGAAGGAGAGATTGGAGAAGAGGTATAAGGGAGAGGTATGGTTGAGAGGCTTGGTAGTCAGGTAATTCCTTGGGGCCCGGGAGGCATTTAATCATGTTAATAATCCAAGGGGTAGGGCTGCTGATAACAGGCATTGTCATGGAAAACAGAGGGAGAGAGGGGGGAAGTTGTAGGAGTTTATTTAGAGGAGTGGCCAAGAGGTTACCCTGAAAGGAATTAGGCATTGTCTACCAGGATTACCTACAAGTGCAGGTGGAGGCATCAGAGAGGTACTGCCTCAGCAATAGTTTAAATGCTGAGAAGCCGGTGTTGCTAGAGCTGAGGGTAGGGATCTCATTTAGCCATAGGGGTGCTCTGTAGGCAAATGATCTTTGTCCCAGAAAGGTTCTCATGAAAGCGATGGATAGAGAGTTTCTGGTCACACCCCTGGTGTGGTAAGAGGTGCGGGTAGTCTGAAACATGGGTTTGAGAAAGGGTGCAGCTTTCTCTAGCAGGATTTTCTTGCCCAGAAAGCACGTCTGGTACTTTATACTGCTATTGAGGTTTAGCCTGTTAGTTTGTCCATAGAGTGAACATGTGTGATCTCTGTTGTCAGCTCCCAAGGCTAGTCTGCATGCTTTATTGAGGGCTATTGTGATACGCTTAAGTGTGGTATCTGATGCAGCCCCATAGATTACCAGGCCATAGTCAATTATTGAAAGTATGGAGCTGGAGACTGACAGGCGGAGGGCAGCGGGTGTAAGGTATTGTTTGTGCCTGTGTAAGACACCTAGCTTGACATTGACTGCTTTGATGACATTATCAATATGTTGCGAATAGGAAAGAGTGTCGTCAATGAAAACCCCAAGTACTTAAAAGCACACACCTGTTCAAGGAGAGTGGCCTTATTATTGACTAATGTCAGGCATGGGTAGGATTTCTTGTGTTGAGAACCAGAAAACAACATCGTTTGTTTGTTTTTTGTAATTCAGGAGC
The DNA here is from genome assembly GCA_016271365.2 of Neoceratodus forsteri. Lineage (NCBI taxonomy): Eukaryota > Metazoa > Chordata > Ceratodontiformes > Ceratodontidae > Neoceratodus > Neoceratodus forsteri. The sequence goes on along the minus strand of CM057449.1, from coordinate 846,070,835 downwards.
AGTTTCTGTACACTGAACCAATCTTCCAGGGAGTGGAAGGTGGACTGCAGTTCGTACTGTAGCTGATCAAGTTGGGTACTGCTAGGCAGAATCACTGCATCATCAGCATAAAGAATAATTTTGCTTTTGCTTGTGATGATAACAATAGTGTTTTTATCATTTGTAAATCCTCAGCATTTACTGCCATTAACTGCAGCTGTGAAAATTAAATTGTTACAAATCAAAATAAATGCTTAAAAACCCATAATTTTGCACAACTGTGAAAATTTACATCGATGAAAGTAGGGAAAAAGGTTTAAGAATAAAAATCAATATTTTCCATCGAAATTATAAAAAAAATAAATTGAATTCTGCCAACCCTACTCCTAACACAAACCACCAAGGCCCCACTCTCACCCCCACTACTCTTCACCCGCCAGAAGAACCAGAAAAAATTTGATCTATAATAAAGACAGTCAATCAGTGCAGATTTGTTTAGTAGCACTCTGTTACTCTGTGTTCTCAGCTGCTATATTGTATTACTCTGTAAACATTTTGTAACCATTGTCTGCAATTATTATGTTAGTTGTTACTTTGGTCACTGTTGTCTTTGTTTTATGTAATGACGTGGAACCTTTATAAAGGAGTCTTTGACTCAAAGGTGTTATCCAATATTTGTCAATAAACAGAGCATCTGCTCTGTTCTTTGCCCATTTAAGTAATTGCTCATTCATGAATGAATGGTGAAATGGTGAGTAGTATGCATTCTGACAATGAATAGGTCACCAATCATTCATATGCAAATTCTGCAAATCAGGTTTTTTACAAGAGAAAAGCAACACCATCTATTAGTGATCCAGTTCCATGGCTGAAATGGACCCTGGACAGAGCAGACACTCTAAACCAGGAGATGACTATCTTGATTACGGGCCAATTTTTGTTTCTCAGTGCTGATGAGAAGAGGAGATTGATGAGGGGTTGTAATGTGGTTGGGTTGTGGGTCTTATATAACTAGACCCATTAGTTGGATTTGGATGGGGGAAGTGGGGGCATTTTACATGCACATTGGGTGTGTGAAGTGTATGTTTCATATATTATTACACACACCCCTTTGCTCAGCTTGGTCTAGCATACACATATCCCAAGTGGTCACCAGACTACAGTCCATTTGTATGACAGCCACGCCATATTGATGTGCTTCTATGTAAAACAACACTTTACCAATCAAATCAATCCAAGTTGCCTGGCACCACCTTCACACACACCAGGTAACTGTAAAATGCAATCATATGTAATGCAGATCATCCCCTGGAACTCCCACCTCTCCAGGCTCCCTACTGTTTTTACTTGCCTTGTTAATTGCCCAAGGTTCAATTCAAATCTTTATTGTTTGATGATTGTTTGTCATTACAAAAATCATACACATATATATATATATTACAATAGACATTCTTCTATTTACATACACTGTATAATAAATAAATCCTATCTATCTTAAAACCCCTCATTAACATTTAAATAAACATACACTATAAATATAAGTAAAATAAAAAATAGATACATAAATATATTGCACCAGATTCCCCAAGTTACACAAGTCATGTAGATGGCCTGGCATCATCAGCTATCTAGGTGAAAACACACCCAATCACAAGATGAGATGTGGAATAGGTAGGAGCAGTCCCTTTTGTGTTTCTTAACAGAAATAAACCTGAACACCATTGATCCTGTATACTACAGTCCTAACACCAATACTGCTCTTCTCAGCTATGCAAACCCAACTCTGTAGTGCAGATGTTTCAGGCCACTTTCCTAAATCCAAACCATTCCTACTAACTGCTATCTATAACTTTTCAAAACTTCCCATCCTCAATAGTGCCCTTGGAAGTATGCACAACATGGTAACCACCCACTCCTAAATTTACTAGTACTAATAACTATTGACCACACTGATCAATTGGACAGTGAGTACTATGCTTTTAGGTCTTGATGCCACCTACTGGCCCAAACAAAACATCTGTCTAATATCAAGCCACCAAACCAACCACGAACATGCAGGTAAATACCCCTGCCTCTGTTGCCTTTTCCTTACACACAGTGCATCCTATTTGGTTTGACACCTTCCTTTCATGTCCCTGGTGCACACTTTCCCCTCTGAGACATCACACAGAACCCCCCCCAAGGGGTCAATCACCATTCTGTATATTGCATCAGCTCTGCTCTCCCTTACATCCTCACCTAACTATTTGCACTTACCTTTGAAGATCAACTCAGCTAATAAACCGATGTTTGTAACACTCCATGCACTCCCTTCATTTATCATTAGAAAATACTGTGATTACATTGAGCAGGAAAGGAAATGAATATACAGAATCATGAGTGCAAACATCACACAAGGTATAGAATAATTTACCAAACAAATACAACCCCTACCCCCATTCACTCACAAAGTAGAAATTGCATATGATCAACTGACAATTCCACAAAACTTCAACATTGAGAAGTATAAGGAAGGAAAGCAGCACAACAAATTCAGAACCATTCACTGAACACATCTTCATCACCCACTGTAGTATGTTACATTCCACACTCTACTGGATGCAGATTACTGTAGGCAGAAAAGCAGACTCTTTTTGTCCATACTTTGGTAAAGCATACCTATATTGGGGAGTTGAGAAGAGCAGGTAATTTTTAGTAAGAGGAGCTGCATACAGACATTTCCTATGTTGGTCATTTAGAAAGTAAAACGGCAAAACAACCAACTGGAACCAACTCTCTCCAAAGAGCTAATCAGTATTTCAGTCTGCTGTACCTGTTTCACTACTAATACAAATGCAATACTTGAAAAAGGAAAAAAATTGCCATTTATATCAGAGAAAAGTTTCAATAGGACAGAAAACCTCTGATACTGTATTACATTTTTATATAATCAGCAATTACCTTTGGAATTACGACAGTGGCTATCACTGCATACAATGCAGCATAAATGCAAAATTGCTGAACACTAACCACTACTCCATGGCACTAAGTAATCGCTGAAGCTTGGCTAACAAGGTATCAAATGTAGCCTTTCCATTGTCCTGCCCCACTTTCCTTTTGTTCAACATCTTATATCTCCCTGCAGTCTCCCCTTCATTCAGCAGTTTCTCACTCCCTGTAGTTTAGCTTTTGATCTTAGCTTTTTAAAATCATTTTTATTTTGCATTTCAAAACAGTATTATTTTCAAGTGCTATCTAATAAACATCTTCTATGTAGTATGTCTAACATTATTATATTTTCATTACAACATATAACTCATTTGTGTGTTTCTTTTAATATTACTAATAGCTAAATATACATATATATTCATTACAACTTTTAACCATAACATTTCTTTCATTTCATACTTTTTTTCTGTTTTACTAGTGGAGCATTTTATTCTATACCTTTTCACCAGATTCCTTTGTATCAGTTTTAATAATTCCATTAATTAAATGTTCCTTCATCTATTGCTCTTGGATAGGGTCACATTTCTTCCAATATTGCTTTATTTGACTGTAATTATAACAATATCCTTTTTCTTGTCTCATAGTTTCTAAAAATAGATTTTTCAAAAGCTGAATGAATGGTGTCTCTGTACCTTTCCACATCTGCGTAATACATCTTTTAGCATTCATAAATGCTAGATCTACTATATGCTTTATTGAGTTCGGTATTTCTTGTACAGTTGATATATGTAGCAGACATAATTCTGGTTCATAGACCAACTCTAATCCCAAAATGTTATTTAATATCTCAATAATTTCCACCCAAAAGGTTTTAATGAGGGGGTATTCTACTATCACAAGGGTTGCATTGGCTATATTATCACATTTTTTAATACAGTAAGGTGAGAAAGTACAGTTACATTTATTCAATAAGTATGACAAATAATATAGTCTATGTATGATGTACATCTGTATTTGATTCATCCTATTATCCATTCAGCTTTGGAAAAACTCCAAAAACAATAAAACCAATTGGTTGCTTCCTAGCCCTCTTATACATCTCCCTCTGCATTACATATGACCTCCTCATCTCCTTCTGTAACAGGGAGCAATACTGTGGTGACCATGACTTTTACCTCCACAGCTCACCCTAGATTCTTACCCAGATCTCCTTCCAGTGCCTCTATACCCTCCCATACCTACCTAAACAACACATTGTCAACCTAGGGTGCTGGCTACTTGACAATCTATCTGTGCCCACCCCTAGACTTAGAAAATGGATTGTCCCCAAACACGCTCCCCCCTGGCAACATGCTGCTTCACTTTTTCTCTCACTCCCTACTAGATGGTGATGTGGAGCCCAATCCAGGATCCCCAGCTCACATCAATCCCCTGAACCTCCCACACCATACATCAGTGCAACCCCAAGGTACTCAAAATGATTTAACTGCCAGAGTCTGTGACCACAAATGGCTGAACTTGAGACTTGGGTCTGCTCCATAGTGGTTGGTGCTAAACTATCAATGGTTTCAAACATGCCTAGGACAGAATGAAGGACTTAGCGATTGTTCAGAGTGGTAGCAGTAGGGTCAGGAGTATGGGGTGGATAGTAAGGATTAGACGGACAACAGGTCCCAGGTTTGTTAAGCTTTATGGGCAGACTCGATGGACCAATTATCTTTTTCTGCCATCATGTTCTATGTTTCACTGGGAAGGGAATGAGAGTCAAAAAGGAATCAAAGCTACATTTTCAAATCCCGAAGTAGGATCCCACATCCACATACATTTCTCTGTGATTCTGGCTAACCAATTAATTTATTTCCAAGTCACTTTCCCATGTCTTTTACCTATGCTCTTGACCTCTCTTCCTCTGCTTATAGACTTTGACTCCTTACTGTACCTGTCCTTGTTTTGTCCTATTGCTACTGAATCCCTCTCATGATTCATCTGCCAACAAGGTATAGCCAGTCTACATTTCCCTACAATAATCTGTCCCACAAGAGATTTGTGTGGGCTTTATAACATATTTCCAGCATGGGCACAGTACTTTTGCAACAGGAAACTTGAAATCGGCATGTTAATGACTGCTGAGGTTGTATGGTGTGTGTTTAAGTGTAGGGCTAGATGGGGGGGGGGTGGTTGCCAGACTGTGTCTGTGTTACCAATATGTATCAATATTCTCATTCTGTTCATGCCATCATTATCACCTTATTGTGTTTGTCTGAGTGGTCGTGGATCAGTAGCACAAAAGTGAAACCAATCAGTGTTGTTAGTGCCTCATCTAGAGGCCTACTTTATTGTGTGAAGCTGCTTGCTGGGACAAAAAAAGGCTTCTGTGATGTAGGCAATGAAAGTGAAAAAAAATTGTCAGTATTAGATTTCTCTTGTTTCAGGTGCCACTGCTTGCTGGAAAAAAGGATTCTGTAATATAATACAAATTGATGAATGGACATAGAAACATATGTGTTCAATCTGGGGGCAGAAATGAACCATTTGTCCCACCTAGTCTGCCCTGATGGTCCCTGCCTAGTTTGTCTCCATAGATCCTAACTGTTGTCTGGCAACCTAGCTCCCTGCCTCTTTACTAATGTTCCCTACTGTCTATCTCACACATGCTTGAAGCCCCAGACTTTTATTGCCTCCATCACTTCTGCTAGTACTCTATGCATCAACCACTCTTTCACTAAAGTAGCACTGTCTCACATCCCTCTTATACTTTACCACCCAACTCAGGTGCCACCAAGTAACATAAAAACATAAAAACAGTTTTTGGCAGAAATGTAGTGCTTGGCCCACCCAGTCTGCCCCAGTGGTTCCTGCCTAGTCTGTCACCACATATCCTAACTGGTCTCTGGCAACATTTCCTCCCTGCCTCTTTATTAACATTCCCCTCTGTATATCACATGCATACTGTAGGCCCCAAATTGTTTTGTTCTCCACCACTTCCGCTGGTGGTCTGTTCCATGCATCCACCATTCTTTACTGAAACAGTACTTTCTCGCATCCCTCTTATACCCCCACCCCACTCATTCAGCTTGACTGCATGACATCTGGTCTTGCTGATCTTTCTCGTTTGAAAGAGATTACCCTTCTGCACCCTTCCCCCCATGATGTAGTAGTAGTAGAAGTAGTAGCAGCTTTTCTTTTTAATTTAGTATGCTTTTTGCACCCCAAGGCCAGCCCACTTTGGCCCAACCTCTGTCCCCAGCCCCATCATCCATCCCAGGGACTTACCATCCCCAGTGTCCCCCCTGGCTTACCCATTCGGTGGGTGACTTTCTCCCTATCAGAACCTGAGGCTCAGTGTCCATGGAGCTCTTCCCTGGTGTTCTCTACTTGCTTACTATCCAAAGTTGGGGTCTTCAGAGGGGCCCAGCTATCCTCCTATCAGAAACTGAGGTTTGGTGTCCAGGGAGTGCTACGGGGTGACAGTGGGAGACCAGTGTGGGAAGGCGAGTGGCATACTGCATGGCACTATTTTCCCATTTTCTAGTTGGGATGCATGGTGTGCAATGACATCAATGGCAGCTCTCCATGTCTGCCACATCTCCCTGCCACCAGCAAGCTCTGGCAGTCAGTTCCCCAGTACTCCACCAGGAGCAAATCATGCACTGGCAGCTAATGCACCCTCCCCACCGGGGTGTAGAGCAGTCACTGGGACACTCAATCCTTCTCTCCCCGGCTGGCACTCTGACTCTTGGGTCCATTCCAAAATCTGGGGGATTGGCATCATGAGTGGAAGCACTACTGCTGCGCTGCCACTGCTTTATTAATAATGTACCCTTCCCTGAAGGATCAAGGTGCTGTACATAAAGACTGGCAGTTTAGAACAATACAATGAATTAAAAATAAAATATAAACAATTTCAAATAAACAGAATCAAAGATCCATTTTTCTATTAAAATTGGTAGATATGTTAGGAGGGACCCCAAAGGCCTGACTAAATATATATGTTTGTAACCTGCTTTTAAATGCCTGAACTGAGGGGCCTCTCTCAGTTCCCCATGCAAGGCATTCCATAAAAGAATGCTGGCCACTTCAAATGAACGACAACCCAGTGTCTTAAATTGGGGTCTCAGGATGAAAAGGAGATCCTCTTCAGATCTGCAAAGGGAGTGCATGGACTGGACAGGGTGCAGGAGCGCAACCTGGTAGTCAGGGCTCAACCAGTACAGAGCTTTGTAGGTTAATACTTGCAAGTCTGTATCATACCCCCTCTTACTCTCCTCTGTTCCAGGGTGTACATATTGAGATCTTCAGTCTCTCCTCATAGGACCTTTGATGCAAAAACCCTGCATTTCTTTCTGTATCCTGTGCTAAGTCACACCTCCTATACAAATGATGTTTATGTGCCTACTTTCAGCCATAGAAAAATACAAGTGAATGTAGCTTCACCACTATCCCTGCTAGATATTCCTAACATTCAAACTATAGAGTTCTACTGCATGTATGACTACTACCACTACACTAATAATATAATTGCTGATCAGTACTTGTCAACAAGTGATACATAATTTTGTGGTGAAAACCAATATGGAAACATTCATGTATTTACTGTATTAATTACTTAGCTAATTAATTATTTAATTAATTAAATTTATGTATTTATTTAACAGTTTGATAACCAGGAAGGTCACATGAGACGAGGGTTGTTTCCAGGTGTGACATTGTAGAGGAGGGAAAAGGAGTAGGCATACAGGAAATAACAAGCATCAGAAGTGCAACAACATCAAATACAAGTGCAAAAATTAAATTGGTAACAAATTTCACATAAGAACAGTGGATATAAAATAAAAACATAGGGTTTGATTTTCGAAGGGTGAGTCAAGCCCTGCATCAAACCTAATGTTTGGCGCAGTTGCGCCAAACTCCTTTGACACAGCTGCATCCAATTTTAGTACATTGGGTGCAGTTGTGACAGTTTCCTCAGCTTACGGTAGCTTGCACCATAGATTTGGCACAAGCCCCATGACAAGGGTCTCCCAAATGGCACAAGTTAGACCCAAGAAAAGCTGGTCTAACTTGCAGCATTTGGTGCTAGGAAATTAAAAATTCTGATCGCTGGCCAGGAGAATGCCGTTAGCTCTGTGCACTAAACGATCAGTGCACCAGGGGCTTGCAGCATTCTTCAGGTTTTGAAAATCAGGCCCATAGACTTGGTCTGCAGATATGGACTCCTTGACCCATTTAGTCTGCCATTTTGTTCCTACCCATACTGTCAATGCAGCCCCAACATAACCTCTGGCCCCTTCACCCCCTGCTTTTCTATTAAGATGTCTCTATGTCTGTCCCACAGTTGTTTGAGGCAGGCCACTGTTTTTGCTCCCTCCATCCCCACTGATAGACTTCTCCAGGAACTCAGATTACCACTGGGTAAATAGTGACACAATGATTTAGCTCATAGATAGTGTACTGCAGACAGTATGCACATTGAATCTGTTAAGCTACAAATGACTTGCCCAAGGAGCAGAGATCAGTCCTCATATTTGTTCTTTTGGGGCGATCAAAACAGTAAAGAAAAATGGGATAATACCCATCTACATCTCTTCATCCTGCACAGATCTTCAGCCTTTGGACCTGATGATTACCAATATCTTTTTGGACAAACTTAAAGGGGATCTGAAGTCAAAATTTACAAAACAAAAATGTTGTGAAGAGTGTTTAGATTTGTAGGTGTAGTCCTAATGTGTCCTTCCCTTTGTTTGCTGTGAGGATTTTTTTTCCCAAAGTTTGCCTGTTATTCTTATGGCCCCTAGGAATCTCCATGTTTGCATTATTTATGGCTTTTCTTGTTCCTACAATGCCTCTTGTCCCATGTGACAATGATGCATCTAGAACCATTCATTCAGAGGTAATAACTGCTGCAGCAGCAACCTGTTGTTAGGACCCTGGTGTTCTGGCTTCAAATAAATTACTCTTTCTAATCCAAAATTCATATGTGCTAGGTGTGTGTCTAAGTCAAGCCAGCAGAGCGATTTTTATAGATACATTTTATCCTCCTGTGTTCAGATGGGCAGTTCTTCAGCCCAGTCCCTGGCCCCTGTACTGGCTAACTTGCCTGCATCCACCACCTACCTTGACTTGGGTTTCCCCATGGATTTCCCTCTGTGGCAGGACTTAGATGGGAGGGCCATCCTCCCGCCTGTTCGACATATCTGAGGTGGAGCAGTGTGATGACTGAGTGGCAGTACAGGCATGGATGCAGCCATACTGGGCCTCATTAAGACCACAATGCCATTTTCATGGTTTTCTTCCACCCCACTAGGGGGTGTCGTACTCCTGTATGGAGGTGCACCCATCCAGTATGTTCCTGCAGTTCCCTCATATATATGCCTCCCTAGAACTGCTGTACCTCCAGGCCTCCACCTGGGGGCAGCCTGGGCCAGACCGACATACGGCCCCTCCCCTGGAGAGGAGAGTAATTCCTTTGATGCTCAATCCTCTTCCCACCAGCCAAGCCCTGATAACCAGAGTCTGTTCATGAACCCAGGTCACCAGCATGAGAAAAAACAAGGTGCAAGGTGTCTCAGCCCTCTTCACCACTAGGCTAGCTCTGAATGTTTTGCCTTTGAAGCTTTTCATGTAATCAGAATACACATGACCATTAAAGAAAAAGAATCACCCAGGTTGCAAATACTATAATTAGTAAAGACACTAGCTGTTTCCTTACATAAAAGATAAAAGAGATTGATTGGCAAGCTGAAAAGCCTGGGCAAAGGGTAAAAACTGGTCAGATGGATTGGGGACTGGCTGGAGAACAGGAAGCAGAGGGTGGCTGTTAGGGAGAAACTCGTAGCACCCTGAACAGCCATCAGTGGCGTCCTGCAGGACTCGGTGCTGGAGCTGGTGTTATTCAATAGCTTCATATCAGATATTGCAAAGGGGGTACAGAGTAGGATGAGCCTGTTTGCTAATGGTGCTAAATTGAGAGTGGTGGTGGACAGATTGGAAGGTGGGTGATGGGAGGGTACCCCAGAGTGATCTAGACACATTGCAGAAGTGGTCTGACACATGGCACCTGGGGATCAAAACCAGGAAGTGCAGGGTTATGCATTTCAGAACCAAGAATCCAAGGTAAGGATGCCAGATGGGGGGTGAACAGCTGTCGGTCTCCACTGAACAAAAAAGACCTGAGTGAGATGGTCACTGCTCAGATGAATCAGTCAGCACAGTATAGGAAAGTGGCAGCAAAGGCCAACAGGATGCTGGGGTGCATAGCAAGGGGCATCACCTCAAGGAGTGAGAAGGTGATTCTGCTGCTGTACCGGTCACTGGTGAGGCTGCACCTGGAGTACTGTGTGCAGTTTTGAAGCCCCTTCCTAAAAAAAGGACATCAGGCTATTTGAGGGGGTGCAGAGGAGGGCAACAAAGATGCCAAATGGGATGAGGGGAAAAGCTGTATGAGGATAGGTTGGCAGAGCTCAACATGTACTCATTGGAAGATTGAAGGGATAGAGGGGACATGATCAAAACCTTTAAGTACTTAAAGGGCATAAATAGTGTCAGTCCTGAAGGTCTGTTCACATTCAGTAAGGAGGGGATCATGAGATGGCATGATCAGAAGCTGGAGGGTTTGAGTTTCAGAAGGGAGATGAGGAGGCATTTCTTCACAGAGTGGGTTGAGGAGGAGTGGATGCATTACCTGAGGAGCTAATTTCACTGACAACAGTGAAGGGATTTAAGAGAGGGTGGGACATGGTTAAGGGTAGAATTAGACTAAGAAAGGAAAAAGAGTGGGAAGGGGCAGCATCAATGGTAATCAATGAGAGCTGCACAACTAAGCAGACATGATAGACTGTAAGGCCTGTATCTGGTTTTTTTTTGTATGTTCATATGTTCATAAAAGCACCAGACCCTCAACCTCTCAGCATTAAAATGCATAGCATAAGCCTTCAAATTTCGAAGCAAATGGCCAGAATGTGTACTGTAGCACTTTCTTATTTTAAAGAATAATATGTCAAAGAATAGTGGGCCCCATAGGTTTAGTCTTAATGAATGTTTTTATCAAGTTAGTTCAATATTTTATTAGTTTGTGTGTCCAGAAAAAACTCAAACATTGGAACATCAGTAACCTTCACAGATCATGGGGAAATATGAGTGTAAAAATCATAGCACTATGTGACATTCATAGCAGTTGAAAGGTATGAAAAGCACTCAGTTGCCCCTTAGGAGTTTTTAATCTACAAATATAGCCTTCATCAGATCTCCCTGGACAAAGATAACTAATTAAAATCACAGCTATATTGCTGTAAATATGACAAAAAAAAAACACAGCTCTTGTTGAATTAATGCTCCAGAATACATGACAGTCACATGGGGCAGGAGGCATTGTAGGAAAAAGAAGAGCTATAGAAAATGTGAACATGAAGAATCTCAGGGACCATAAACTAGAAGTCAAATAAAAAAAAATCATTACAGCAAACAAAGAGGACACACTGAGACTACAACTACATATCAAAACACTCTGCACTACATTACTTTTTGTGTAAAGACTTCAGTTACCCTTTAAGCAGGAGTTCACACAATGCTATGTCAGTGTTATCCATCAGCCCAAGCTATGGATGCAGTGTTTTCTAAATACATTTTCATCTACAATGCAAATGTTACAAATAAAACATGCTGAGTAAGTGGTGGGGAGTTTGAAGCAGATCTATGAACAATACCTGGACATTATTCTGCAAGTGGCTTTGCACAAGCCAGAACAGCAACTACTCACTTAGATTGTTTAAATAGTTAATAAAAAAAAGTCCTCATGCTTTTAACAGCAACAGAACAGCACCCTTTTAATGCTTAACATTATTCTTTGAAAAAAAACTGCATTAATGCAACATTTAGGGTTCCGGCTAAAGCAACAGAAGTAGAGAAATGTGGCTTTAGGGTTTCCAACCCTAATACCCCAATTCCACCCATAAAGCAAATCGGGGCAGAATCTTTCATGGGATAGTCAACCGTAAAGCTCACCTGATTCTAGACACTCCAGAATCATACACACCTAAAGGGATGAGCTTTAGGATTGACAACCCCTAGAAATACTGTGCTCCTAATTTGCTTTAGGGATGGCATTGTGGTTTTGGGTTGAAAACACTAAACCACATTCTCTATTTTAACGCTTTAGCCTGAACCCAAATATGTGACAATGCCTGATTTTTTTTTTTGCAAAGAATGTCCTTACTTTTGAGATAGTGTAATTGTATCCTTATTTCTCTGACAGAGAGCAGGACCCTCTGGGCCCTGCGCTCCCATCCCTACATAGATGCATATATGTATTTTTATGGGGAGCACAGGATCCTCCAGGCCTTGTGTTTCCATTTGTAGAACAACAGCAACCAAACGGTCAACATAGCCTTACTATTAGCCCACCTCATCAACCTGATAGGAAAAATTCTGAAATCCTCATTAAAATGCCATTCCACACCACTTCAGCATCATTCCACACCAGGGCAATGAAAAGACATTTTAGGCAAGATTTGAAAAATGACAGCTATTACATTCATGAGGTGGTATAAAGAAATAGCTATGTTGATAACTTGGGGTTAAAATATTGAAAATAAAGAAGCTTGCAAGTGAGCATAGTGAAATGTTGACAGATGCACACACCTTAACCATTTTAGCATATTTTGACACCAGATTTTCAATATATCTTTATGACCACACCTTATGAACAAACTTTGAAATCCTGCCCAAAAGCTGATTTTGACAACTGACCACAAAATTGCCTTTGGAGCAGGATTTGTGAAATGACACCAATATTGTTCAGGAGGTGGGTTATTAAACAGGGTATGTTGAAAATGTGATGTTAAAATCTTGAAAATTGACAAAGTTATACACCAAAGTTGAAAACTCAATTCAAATACACTGAACTGCACTTGCCTTACTTTCTTATGTAGCAGTCAGCATTTCCAGCAGCAAGATGTGTCTTTGATCAGAGAGTGGATCTTCAACATGGGACCTGTTGAGATGAGTGATGCGTGTGTGTGGGGGGAGGTGGGTGATGAGTGGGAGGTGTGGTGGGGCGGGGGGTTAGATCAATGAGGACTTTTCAATTTAAAAAAAAGACATCATGACACCATTTTTTTATTACAGGGAGCACAGTAAAGGGAGGGTGAGTGGCCTCCTGACCACAGGTAAATTATTCTGACAAGGGGGACAGCAATTGGATTGTGGGGGGTGCCATTAGACACCAGGGAAAATTGATTAAGCAACTGGACTGGGGATCAAAGTGAGAGGGGTGCCACTAGACACCAGGGAAAGTATTCAAAGATTGGGGATAGGGATCAGAGGGTGGGGGGTGCCACTAGACAACAGGGAACATTGATTTAATAAGAGGGATGGGGATTGGACCAGAGGTACACATTTCTGACGTCTGGAATCAATTGCATTTTAAAAACTGGAGCACTGTGAAGTCCCCAGCTTTTTGCTTTCTCCTCCCCTGCAATCCTCAAAAAGGGTAAGATAGATAAACAACCAGAACGGTGATTGGGGAGGGGTGCCACTAGACACCAGGGAAAATAAGTACAATTACATGGACAGCCATCGGAGTGAAAGTAGGGCACTAGACACCAGGGAAAGGAGTTTGCCCTCACAAAAAAGGATGTTTTTTTCATTACTTGTGAAATGAAAAAAGATGTTTCAAGGGCATTACTTCTACAACAAAGTGCAGAATCCATCAAAGGGAATCCCAATATGTGAGGTACATGTGTTACATGCTCCGCTGCATCTCATTTTTGGTGGTTTCCAAATCTGAATTTTAAGAAAAAAGGAAAATAAGATGGTGGCCAAATGAAAAAGGATTTTCCACTCATGAAAAAGGATGCTGTCAATATGAAGAAATAATATTTTTTTTATTTAATGCAGATATTTTGAGATGCTTGCTGAGCATGCTCATAACCAATTTATAATTTTGTTTAAATTAAAAAACTTTGGAACAGATTAGTATTTTTTCATCAGACCAGAAAAAGGCACATCTGTAGTTCAGCCCCTTTCTACCATGAAAATTTCAGACCAAAGTTCAAAACTGTCAGGGCAGTAGACAAATTCAAAGAAATCCAATTCAAACGAATTGGAAAAAAATACTAAAATTGTTTTCACTATTCAGATCTCAGAAACTGCACATCCGACCAGAATGAAACTTGACACATCCAGAGATCTACCACATGAGACTCTGCATGTAAACTTACATGCAAATCCACTCAGTGGTTGCAAAGATATTAAAGTGCAGCATTTCAGGTGTAACATAGAAACCCCAGTTCAACCGTAAATATATCGATGCTACTGTGACACTATAATTATCTCAAAAAAATGCATCTAGATAGATAGATATAGATATAAATATAGATATAGATATACGGTAAATAGAGATATATTATAGGGTCGCATCCGTGCCCCTATAGTTAGGGTTGAGTAGGCACTTCAATGTTAAACTCAAAATTTTGCACTTTAATAACTTTGAATCCATTTGATAGATTTACACAAAATTTGGTATGCAATGTCCTGAAAGGTAAATTTCCTTATGTGACAAGATAAATTATGGTCAGATGGGTGGTCTCCGAGTTATGGAGAAGTGAAAAAGACATGTTTTCGCTCATTGGGCCCTATGCACAAATGGGTGGGTAATATGCACCAGAGGCGCGTTACCCACCCGTGGAGTTCCTCACCTGTGGATAGGTGTGCACCAGCCAGTATGCACTACCAACCACCACCTGTCCTTGGCCCCACCCCCTGGCAAGCAGACACGTGGGGGACATTTCCATGGACCAGGCACACATCAAATGGGATGCCCAGACCCAGTCTGCTAATGGATCCTATGCATCCAATGGGCATGGAAAATGACAGAGGGTGTGATGTGTGCTGCCAGCTCAGGGAAGGTGGGTGCCCAGTCAGCCACTCACAGCCCTCCTTCTTGATCCATGGGCTAGGGTGGCATGTGGGAAGATCTGCATTGAACCCACATCGGCGCTGCTACTGGCGGCAGCAACTGGTGGGGCATGCATCCCATACAGATGGGTGTTACCCAGCATAAGGTGTGCCCCCCATGCCCAGCATTCCACACCTTTGTGAATGGTGTGGAGTGCGGGCACATCCCTGACATGCCCCCTGCTCATCCTCAGTGCATTGCTGTCCGCATGGCTGGGGGATCGGGTGCCTAGGGGCTGCATGCCCCAATTGTGGAATTTGGCATGGGGGGGCAATGGGTGTGGAGTGGCTACATGCCACAGATATGTGGCATGTAGCAACTCTGCACAATAGTGCATAGGGCCCATTAATTTTGCTGGTATTTTTCCATGAACTTGTCTACAGCACAGATGCTTTTTTTTTTGGTCTGAAATTTTCAGGGCAGAAATTGACTTACCCACAGATGTGACTTTTGCTAGTTTGGTGAAAAAATAATAAGTCACAGAAAAACAGACAACAATGTCCAGGAACTAGCACCAGCTGAAAGGCAAGTGGAGCAGATGCAGCTTCCACTGTCACTTTACTTAGTCATAGTTTGCAGTGGCAATTGAAATGTACAAAAGCACTCACCACTTCTTAGTGCAAAGGATCTTTAATGTTATGCTCCATAAAAGTCCATTCAAAGGATAAAAGCCAAGCACCAAACATAACCCAAGTCTACCATTTCGCAATTACTCCATTACTTTCTTCTCCTTCTCCTCCTTCTTCTCCTACCCCGATCCCTCTGATGTCACCAATCAGCTGACACAGGTCACCTGACATATTTCTGACCAATAGGTCCTTTCTCAAAGGTTTCCATAGTGTGTGTTGTTATTACTTAAGTACCCCTTAAACTTAAAGTGCCAGTGCAGAATAAAAAAAGTGTTAACAAAACATGCATAAAAGGCTCTCCTTATTCTCTATTATTCTGACCATTTTGAAACAGTTATTGACAACAACAAGCTGGGAAGAAACTTAAGTTTTAAATCATTTTTTAAAAGAAGGGCTGAAAACCTAAACATTGGCACACTGGGAGTTAACTCAGGAGGTTAATGGTGACAAGGTAAACTTGGATTATGTTTGGTGCTTGGCTTTTATGCTTTGAATGGACTTTCATGGAGCTCAGTATTAAAGATCATTTGCACTAGGAAGTAATGAGTGTGTTTGTACATTTCAATTGCCATTGCAAGCTGTGACTGAAGTAAAGTGACAGTGAAGCTGCATCTGCTCAGCTTGCCTTTCAGTTGGTACCAGTTCCTGGACATTGCTATTTTTTTTGTAACTGATTATTTAACCATGGCACAACTAATCCCTGGTATGGTAGTAGCTCCAAAAATCATACTGTTTCTACTTAATTTACCACCAGCAAGGGTTACAAAAAGAAAAAAAAGGCTGCTTTAAGTAATTCCTCAGGTCTAAGATTTCTGATGAAGAAAACAATTAATTGTCATGGCTGAACAAAGGCAAATACAGAATGGACAAGAACCCCACTCCTTATAAAGTCTGGTACTTATGAACCCAGGGGAAGAGTATACAGTGGGGGGTGAGATACTGACAACAGTAAAAATGGAAAGGGACCGGGGTAATTATATCAGATGACCTAAAGGTGGGCAAGCAATGTGAGAAGGCAGTAAGGAAGGCTAGAGGGATACTGGGATGCATAGGGAGAGGCATCAATAGTAGAAAACAGGAAGTTGTTATGCCTCTGTACAGACAGTTGGTGAGACCCCATCTGGAGTACTGTGTGCAGTTCTGGAGACCCCATCTCCGCAAAGATATAGACAGAGTGGAGGCTGTCCAGAGGAGGGCAACCAAAATGGTGCAGGGTCTGCACCAGAAGACATATGAAGAAAGACTAAAGGAGCTTATATGTAACCCTTGAGGAAAGAAGGGAGAGGACATGACAGAAACTTTCAAGTACCTCAAGGAATCAACAAAGTCCAAGAGGGTAGCATCTTTCAGAAAAAGAGATGTGCAAGAACAAGGGGCACAATTTGAAGATAGAGGGGACAGGCTCAGAGGTAATGTGAGAAAAATTTTTTCACAGAGAGGGTTGTGGATGCATGGAACAGCCTCCTGAGGAGGTCATGGAGTCAAGAACACTGAGGGAATTCAAGAATGCATGGGACACACATAAGGCAGTCCTAGTGTGTGGTGGGGGTAGGAGGAGGTAAGCTGTTGGTTAACTAGGATCTGCAGCTTATCTGTTAGGTAGGAAAATGGGCAGACTAGGTGGGCCAAGCGGTCCTTATCTGCCGTCACATTCTATGTTTCTATGTCATCAGTTACACTACAATGCTAAATGATCCCTTTGTATCCTTTCAAGGACTATACAATACCAGACAGGCTTTTAATTGATTTGAAAAAACTGCTTTTAAATTTAAATGTCTTTAATGGGAAGAAATTAGCCAGAAGGATAATTTAGAGGTGGAAAGAGCATCAAGAAGCCTAAGAGTTCTTAAGAAACCTAACTGCGGGATTGTGAGACCAGAATTTATTGAAAAGTGGCAAGTCATTAGCCATAGAGCTTAAAAAGAATATATTGAGTTCATATTATCTGAAAATGCAATAATACAAAAAGAAATTGAAGAAGAATTGAATTAAAAAAGAGGAGACCTTAAAGAAGTTTGATAAAAAAATTCCCCATTTTGAAATGTTGTATGAAAACTTTACAGAAACTCATAGGAAATATGATGAAAATTAAAAAAAACTTCAAAAAAATCAAAGTTTGAAAGAGATGAAAGGGACTACCAGGAAGGTCAAGTTTTTGAATGGTCATCAGAAACTAAGTAAAGCACAGTAGGAACACAAGGAGAAAACGAGGCTGGGATTAGAGCAGAGAACCAAGAGGGTAACAGTAACAACATCTCACCAGATACATATGCTTTTTTGGGGAAGAAAGGGAGCAGGAACCATGTGCAGGTTCTTCCCCAGTCCCAGCTACCATCAGGACCCTGGCAAAATCAATGCCAAAATTGGTGGATACCCTGTGGCCTAGGAAATGGATGAGAACAAGGCGAGGTGGTGCAAAGAGGCGTAGGAAACAAGAGAACAACCAGAGGATGACCCTGGAAGGAACTACTGGGATAGGTGAAAGCATCTTATTGAATGTGATTAATTTATGAAATCAAGGACTGACTGCAACAGAAATACAAATTTTAAGTAAAGGATTATCCTTTGTCCCCACTAAAATATTTGACCATTTTAAGATGGTTATTGACATCAACAAGCTGGGAAGTAACTTAAGTTTGAAATCATTTTTAAAAAGAAAGGCTGAAAAGCTGGGGATTGACACACTGGGAGCTAACTCAGGTAAGAACTCAATAGAAAATGTGGAACAGGAGGCTTTAAGATTTAAACCACAGTCCACTTTCTGTCCACCAGTGACCCCTGCAGCACAGACCTTTATGTTTATGAAGCAAAATATTAAAGATCCTCTGAACTAAGAAGTGGTGAGTGCTTTTATACATTTCAATTGCCATTGTAAACTGTGACTAAGTAAATAGTTAGCAGAATCTGCATCCGCTCCACTTGACTTTCAGTTGGTGCCAGTTCCCGGACATTGCTGTTTTTTGAGGGTTTTTTGTGACTGATTATTTAACCATGACACAACTAATCCCTGGTGCATTAGTATCTTCAACAAAAAAACTAAAAAATAATAAGCATTTTTAAGTTATTTCAATTGAAAAATTTGAAAAAAAGTGTTTCTGAGCATGCTCAGTAAGCACTGCAAGATAGCTGTATGAAATGAAGATGGAATCCTGCTTCATAGAAACATAGAAGTTGACGGCAGATAAGGACCACAAGGCCCATCCAGTCTGCCCATTTCTTTTTTCTACCTTATAAATGTGCCATCGACCTTTGCTCTGTCAGTGGCCTATCTATTCATAGTCATTTGTATTGCTCCCTTATGCCTATCCCATGCCTGTTTGAAGCCCTGCACTGTATTCATAGCCACCACTTCTTGTGGTAAGCCATTCCATGCATCCACCACCCTTTCTGTGAAAAGAATTTCACATTCCCCTAATTGGCCCCCTCTAATCTCATGCTGTGTCCTCTTGTCCTGCTATTTTTCTTATATTTAAACATGTTAGACTCTTTCACCTTGTTAATGCCCTTAAGGTGTTTGACTCCTCGATCATATCCCTCTCCCTCCTTTGCTCAAGGGTATACATATTGAGCTCTGTTAATCTGTCCTCATATGTCTTCTGATGCAGTCCCTGCACCATTTTGGTTGCCCTTCTCTGGACTGCCTCAATTTGGTTAATGTCCTTGTGAAGGTGTGGCCTCCAATACTGCACGCAGTACTCCAGATGGGGCCTAACCAGCGTCTTGTAAAGAGGGATTATTACCTCCCTGTTACGACTTGTGATACCCCTACTAATCAATCAATCAATCAATCAATCAATCAAAATCTTTATTTAGTCAGGCGAACATCATTGAGCGTAGCTCATTTACAAGATGGACCTGAGTGGTCATACAAATAAGAGTACAAGTATTTTTACATAGACAAGAATAACATAAACAGTAGTACAATGACATAAAGTGATAATATACAACAATTTACATATATACAAGGCACAGTAAACCATTTAACCTGTAAGAAAAAGGAGACAATGGGTATAGCAGGCATAATATATAAATTATAGGGCCTAATTGGCTTTTATGAGAGTATATCAGGTGACTGGAAAATAGAAGTAGAACTAACATAATGGAACATGGAAAAGAGGGTGGGAGGGTAGGTAGGGTAGGGGATTAGGCCTTATAAAAGCAATTGCAGAGCTCTGGAAATAGGGTGGAGAATAATCTTTTGAAGGAAGTTAAAGGTAAGAGGCTATTTAGCTTCATGGATTTTTGGAGTGAGTTCCATGCAACTGCTAGTGAGTGGCTGATAGCGGCCCTCCCAAACCGGGTGCAGGCATTGGGGACCTTTAGTATGATGAGTTTACTGATCCTTAAGGTGTATGGCCTAGAAGTAATTAGGGTAAAACAGTCTGTGATATAGGTGGGTAGTTTGCCTGATACAGCTTTGAATATCCAGATTGCAGCATTCCTATTTCTTCTGTGTTGTAGTGATGTCCAGTTGACTGCCATATAAAGAGAGCAATGATGGGTGCTGGAGGAAGGTCAGTAATAAATCTGATGGATCTATGATACAGGGTGTCCAGCTTGTTTAAGAGGGGAGAACAATGGCCATAGAGAAAGTCAGCATAATCAATGAGGATAGGAATGATGCCTGGATTAATCTTTTTTTGGAGTCTCTGTTAAGGTAGTGTTTTATTCTAAAAAATAGACCAAGCCTTTGTCTCAGTTTTTTTAGTAGCTCTTCAATATGGACAGAATAGTCAAGCTTATTATCAATCCAGACTCCAAGGTATTTGAAGTTATCAACAAATTCCAGCTTCTCTCCAAGTAGGGTGGATAATTGTAGGGTGGTGGGTGATGGGGTAGTGGCAGAGCAAATCTTTGTGGCAAAGAACATAGCTTTGGTTTTTTTGGCATTTAGAAGTAGTTTTTTTTTTCCAGTAGATTGTGTTTCAGGATGGAGAATTCAGATGGTAACAGCTCACAGGCTTTAGGTAATGAGGGATTGCTGACATATAATACAGTATCATCAGCAAACAGATGAATGTTAGATTGAGTGAGGTTGGCATCGATATTATTAATATAAATGGCAAAGAGGATGGGGCCAAGAAAAGGTGGATAGGTAATTTCCATTTTTTACCAGTTGTGACCTATCTGATAGGTAGCACTTAAACCAGTTGAGTGAGAGAGAATCCAGTCCTAGTGAGCTAAGGGAGGTGATTAATGATTCATGATCCACTGTATCAAATGCTTTACTCAAATCCAGGAACACAGCACAGGTACTGTTCTTCTTATCCAAGGCAATCTGCCAATCATTAGTTACTTTGGCTAGGGCAGAAATGGTGCTATGCCTTGATCTAAATCCTGATTGTGCTGAATTTAGGAGGTTATTGTTATCCAGATAGTCCCTTAATTGTGAGTTTACTAATTTTCGAGCATCTTGGATAGTACTGATAGGATGGAAATGGGCCTGTAATTGTTGAGGTCCATGGGATCACCAGATTTAAGTAGTGGAACTACTTGAGCTGTTTTCCAAGTGGAGGGAATGGATCCAGTAGTTAGGGAAAGATTGAAGAGATGAGTGAGGGGGCAGATGAGGCGTGTGATGCAATTTTAAGGAAGTAGGAATCCAGGGTCTGTACCTGCACTCTTAGAAGTATCTAAATTAGAGAGAGGTCTTCTACTTCTTTCAAGGATATTGGGTTGAAGGAAAAAGTTGAAGTAGCCTTTTGTCCCACAGTGGATTGAAGGTTCAAGGAAGATCTCAGGAGATTTGCAGGTGATGAGTCAAATGCTAGGCCGGCTGTGGTGAAGTGGTCATTGAAGGTATTTAGGATTCTTGTTTGCTCGTAATTTCTGTATCATTTAGTAGCAGTTTGGAGGTTAAGGCAGGAGTAGAGTTTTGGCCCAGAATTCCTTTTATAGTACCCCAGAGTCTGGTTGGGTTATTGAGGCATCCAATTCAGCTCTATAGTAGGCAGCTTTGGCAGTTCTTATTTGTTTTGTACATGAATTCCTTGCTTTTCTGAAATTTAGCCAGTCTCTGGTATCCTTTGTTTTCTTGCCTTTTCCACAGTTTGTCTCTGGTTAACAAGGCTGCTTTAAGATCAGTAGTGAACCAAGGGCAGGATCTTGCTTTAGTTCTGATACTGGTGATTGGTGCATGAATATTGAGAGCATTAGTGATAATGTCCTTTAAGGTCTGGAAGCTGTTTCAACTGAGGTTGTAAGGTAGAAATCTTGCCAATATATAGTATTACTCAAGTCATGGAGGTATCCTGAGATGTTGAATTTCTTTTTGACCTTTTGAGGACAAATTCTGCAGGATTGGTGGTTTGAGTGTAGATCTTATGCCAGCTATAGGACAATGATCACTTACATCACTCGTAGTACTCCTGCATGTGAATATAAGTGAGGCTTGTTTACCAACATAATATCCAGGAGTGAGCTGTTGCTAGAGTTTTTTAGGTTAACCCTGGTTGGGTCTTTAATTAGTTGTGTAAATCCATAGGTGTCACAAAAGGTTACCAATGGTGCAGATACATTAGATAGCCAGTTTAAATTCAAATCACCAAGGATGATGGTATCATCAGGGCCTAGATTGAGTATTGACCCTAGGTGAGATAGTAGTTTGAGGCCTGCAGAGGGGGGCCTATAGCAGCCAATCAATTTAAATGAAGACAAGTTAGGAAGGGATATTTTGATTGACAAACATTCAAATTCCTTTGGTTCGGATGTATTGATGAGGCAGGTTGCAGAGATGGTGTCCTTAATGTATATGGCCACCCACCACCCCTGGAAGGCGATCTGCTCTGAAGAGCTGATAGTTGGGAAGGTTTACAACACTGTCTTTTGTTGTAGGTCTGAGCCAAGATTCAGAGATGACCAGGAAGTCAGGTAGAGTATGTGCCACCCAAGCCTGTATTAAGGAGAACTTTTTTAAGAGGTTGCAAGCATTGAAATGTAGGAAGCTTAGGCCATTTATGGAGGATAGATCAGCAGGGGAAAAGAAACTTTCAATGGGGCCAGGATTTATTTCAATAGTACCAATGCAGATCAGAAGGAAGAAGATTAATTTGAGGAGGTCACCAAGGGACAGGGATAGTGAGTGGTCAGAGCATTTCCTCTTCTTCCTGGGTGCCCACTGTGTGATGGGAGAAGGTCCTGTTATATAGGTGTGAATTTATCATAACATAATAATCTGATGGACAGGCATAGTGGGTTAATATAAAGCCAGGATACATGTAAGGTGCTAGGGAGTGTTGAATTGTTAGAGAGGCTTTATTAGGATACCCCAGGGGTTGCAGTGTAAAAGTGGTTTGAAATGAAAAAGGAATAGGTGGTTGTCCATTGTGGATGGCAGGGGTGGGCAGATCATATTCACTAACTTATTCATCATGACAGGGGTATATCATAATTATCATAAGGATTGGGGGAAGAGAGGCTCAGGAGCAAAAGGAAGCAAAGTAGCATTGTGGAGGTTAGGTATGGGTTAAGAGAGGAAGGGAAATAGATGTGGGCGTGAATTAGCGAAATGGCGGGGGAAAGTGCATAAAAAGAATCAACCGAGAGGGGGGAGGGGGCGGGCAAAAATTTGCGGCTTTGCCCGTACCTTCTGCCTGCTTCTTCCAGCCTCCTGGATCCCTCAGTCAGCTAGACGGATGCCGCTGGCCCGCTAATACACCCTAACACCCCCCTAGCCTTACCTACTGCTTTAGAGGTCTGCTTGGATGATTTCAGGTCATCAGTGATGATGATGCCCAAGTCTCTTTCTTCCTTTGTGACTGCTAGCAACTCCCCTCCCAGCCTATAGGTGGCTTCAGGGTTTCTCTTCCCTATGTGCATGATCTTGCACTTCTTTGCATTAAATCCCAGTTGCCACCCTTCTGACCATTTTGCTAGTTTATCCAGATCTCTTCTCATTCTGCCCACCCCATCTGGATCATCTACTCTGTTGCAGATCTTGGTGTCATCTGCAAACAGACAAGCCTTACCCTCTAGTCCATCTGCAAGGTCACTAATGAAGATGTTGAAGAGGACTGGCCCCAGGACTGATCCCTGAGGTACCCCACTTGTGACTTGCATCTCTTCTGTCTGTATACTATTTATCACCACTCTCTGTTTTCTGCCCGTCAACCAGTTTGCCACCCAGTTGACCAAATTCTGACTCACCCCGAGCCTACCCAGCTTATTTATCAATCTTCTATGTGGAACAGTGTCAAAAGCTTTGCTGAAGTCAAGGTAGGCAACATCAACTGCTCCCCTTGGTCCACCACTCTGGTTACCCAGTCAAAGAAATCTATGAGATTAGTTTGACAGGACCTTCCTTTGTAAACCCATGCTGTCTTGGAGCCTGTGCCCTATGGATTCCAGGTGTTGCACTATCCTTTCCTTAAGGCGCCTCCATAATCTTGCCCACTACTGAGGTAAGACTGACTGGTCTGTAGTTCCCACCTCCTCCTGCTTCCACTCTTGTGGAGCGGGATCACATAAACCCTTCTCCAGTCTTCTGGGACCTCTCCTGTGCTCAGAGACTCACTTAACAGTTCTGCTAATGGCTCTGCTAGTTCCACCTTTAGCTCCTTAGTACCCTGGGATGTATGCCATCAGGTCCCATTGCCTTATCCACCCTGAGCTTAGCAAGCTCTTGTAGGACCCTTTCTTTGTGAAGGAGTAGTGCTACCTCCCTCCCCTGTGTCCATGATGCTGAGCTGTGGGCCTGCCCTACCTTCTCTTCAGTAAATACTGAGCAAAGTATCTATTTAGGATAGATGCCTTTACAGGATCCTCCTCCTCACATGCTCCTTTTCTCCATTAACAGCAATACCCCTCTGGACTTTCTCCTTTCACTAATGTATCTATAGAAAGTCTTGCCACCTTCTTTTACTGTTCGTGCTAGTTTTTCCTCTGTGTGGGACTTTGCCTGCCTTACTGCCTTCCCTGCTTCCCTTAGGGCAGTTTGCTATGCCTCCCTATCTTCTTCCTCTTGTGTCCCCTTATATTTCCTGAAGGCCAGCCTTTTGGCTCTGTCCTTTTCTGCTACTGTATTTGAGAACCAAAGTGGTTTCCTTCTTCTTTTGCACTTCCTTTTCTGTCTAACACAATGGGATGTTGCTTCAGTATTGCATCCTTAATGCTTGCCCACTTTGCCTGTACCCCTCACCTGTGTTTTTTGCCAGAGGCTAGCTTGCTCTGTTGGCCATCTTATCAAAGTCAGCTCCTCTGAAGTCCCATATTTTGCCTTGGAATGGGATGATTTAGATGTAGTAGTCAAATTGAACCATACCATGTGATGGTCACTGGCCCTCAGGTGACCTTCTACTTGGAGATCTGTGATCCCTTCCTTGTTAGTCAGTACTAGATCTAGGATAGCCCTGTCTGTCGTGGGTTGCTGTACCAATTGTCTGAGGCCCTTTCCCTGCAGGGAATCCACTATGTGTCTAGTTCTGGCAGATGTTCCTGCTGGTATTGACCAATCTGTATCTGGCATGTTGAAGTCTCCCCTTATCAGAACCTCCCCTTTAGCTGTCATGTTTTGTATATCTTCTAACAGTAATGTGTCTATGTCCTCCCCCTGGTCTGGGGGCCTGTAGACAACCCCAGTTCTTATGGCTGTCCCATTTCCTGTTTCAGGGTGACCCACAGTTCTTCTGGCTCCTTATGTGTATTCTGAATTTCTGTAGCTTTGATATTTTCATTGACATACAGGGCCACTCCTCCCCCTTTTAGCACTCTCGGTCTCTTCTGAACAATACATAGCCAGGTACTGAAGTCTCCCAAGTGTGGTTACTGGTAAACCACGTCTCACTAATTGCTACTATGTCCAGTTTAGCCTCTGACATTATTGCCTGCAGGTCTGGGATCTTATTTCCCAGGCTGTGAGCATTTGTGTACATGATTTTCCATTGGCCAGATTTCAGTGAGTTAGTTGTTGGGAAAATTCCTTCTTTGTATGGCCACCATCTTGTTTTCAGTTTTGCCTGAAAAATTCAAATTTGGAAACCTTACAAAATGATATTCTGGGGAGGAACCAACACATGTAGCTTGCTTATTGGGACCCCTTAGGTGCATTCTGTACTTTATTGCTTGAAAAATTACCTTAAATATGTTTTATTTAACACTGACATTCTTCTTTCATAGCGATGTCATACGAAGTCAGATCTTGTGTTGTATGCTGACTCACTAAGCAAAATCTTTTTTCATATGGGAAATCAATGTATTTCAATAGGAGTTTCAACTTTGGTGCATAATTTTGCCATTTTGCATATTTTGACACCAAATTTTCATGATAGCCTTATGAGAGCCCCATGAACCATATGACTGCTGCTTTGCAACTCCCACCCAAAAGGTGATTTTGCGGTCACTTGGTGACTTCATTTTTCAAGTGGGATTTGCATAATGACAGTAATATTGTTTATGAGGTGGGGTCATAAGAAGACTATGTTGAAAAGTTGGGGTCAAAATATGTAAAAATAGAAAAGTTATGACCCTTCCTTGCAATTTTGCTGCACACACACGTAACTTTGGAACTTTTATTTTTTATTTTATTTTATTTAAACAGCAGTTTGTAAAACCTTTGAGCCATAGGCTCATTTACAAAGGTACCTTGTCACAGTAAGACAAACCAAAATACACAGTATAGCAGTACAACACATAAGTATAACAGTAAATTAAGACATAGATAAAAACAAGCTGGTACAGGTAGGATGGATGCAAACAATACCAGAGTTATGTTGTCCTTAGCAGCCTAGTAATAAGCTTTGTCATAAGTATTGAGTACGGCTTTGACTAGTGGCAGTTACAGCATCGGGTGTTAATAAGGTGGTTATGTAAGGAAGTTTTGAAGCACGATATAGTTGGAGCTTCGGAGATGGAGGGGGGCAATGTGTTGAACCAGGAGGGGGCCCTAAAGCTGAAGGCTCTTTGGCCGTGAAAGGTCCTAGCTCTAGGGACAACAAGAGAGGTTTTCCCAGAGGTCCGAGTATGAACTAGTGGGACAGAGCGGCATATGGTGGTGGTCAATCCTGGTGGGGATAGCCCAAGGAGGGTCTTTTTTGTAAGGGTACAGGTCAGATATTTGAGGCGCTCGTCGAGATCAAGTACCAGCGCTTTAGCATACAGTAGACAGGTGTGTGTCATCCTAGGTGCTCCAGTAATTAACCTGCAGGCCTTATTCAGAGTAGTGCAAATTTTATGGAGTGCAGTCTGATCAGCAGCACCATACACCGGCAGTCCATAGTCCACTAGGGACAGGATAGAGGAGGTGACTGCGAGTCGAAGAGCCTCCGGGGGGAGGCAGTGTTTATACCGATGTAAGATGCCCAATCTGATATTAGTGGCAGTGGCTAGGGCAGCATGTGTCCATGGAAGGAGAGGGAGGGTCAAAATGGATCCCTAGGTATTTATAGGAACAAACTTGTTGAGTGGGAAAGAAGACCCAGAGTGAATGAGGAGTTTGAAGTTGCAGGACTTGTTTTGGGATGAGAGTGAAGAACATGTTTTTGTTTTTAAGATTTATCACCAATCTATGTTCCTTGAACCAGCCCTCGGCTTCAGTGAAGGACTTCTGCAGCGAGTCCTGGAGGGCAATAGGGTTACGACTTGAGGCAAAGATGACTGCATCATCAGCATACAATAGAATGTTCCCCGAGCAAGAGCGTGGAAGGGTGTTAAGGTAAAGGGAGAATAGTAAGAGGCCCAGAATGGAGCCCTGGGGAACCCCAGAAAAGATGGGACAGATGTCTGAGTAGGTCCCATTAATTTTTACATGCTGTGAGTGGTCAGACAGATAACTGGTGCACCAGGAGATAGGCCCAGTAGCAAAACCAGAGAGACTAAGGACATCAAGAAGGAGGGGGTGGGAGACAGTGTCGAAAGCTTCAGAGAGGTCAATGAAGACAGCACCAGCCGGAGAACCAGTGTCTAAGGAGGTGGAGAAAGTTGGAGAACTCTAGGAGGGCTGTGTTGGTACTGTGGCCTGCTCGGAAGCCATGCTGCTCAGGACAAAGGACATTGTAGGTGGAGAGGTAGTCAGAGATTTGAGAGGCCACCACTTTTTCCAAGGCTTTGGAGAGAGGAGAGAGAGAATGGAGATCAGTCGATAGTTTCCAGCCACAGTCCTATCACCACTTTTAAAGATAGGGGTGACAGTGGTGAGTTTCCAGGCAGTTGGAACCTTCCCCAGGCAAAGAGAGTGGTTGGTGAGGCATGTGATCGGGGTAAGGACTGTGTCTAAGACCAGCCGTAGGATACACGGATCCAGGGTGTCACTGCCTGTACTATTACTCTTGAGGGCAGTGATAAGGTACGGCCTAAGTTCTTGGGCAGAAACACAGCGGAGGAGAAAATAAGGGAGAGAAAGATTTATGGCAGGTGCTGGGGAGGAGGGTCAAAAAAATTTGTAGGAAGGATAGGGCTAAGGTCAGTGAATGAGGTGTTGAGGTGGTTGGCTATGAGGGCTGGGTCTGAGGAGATCACACCATTAATGTTGATCTGGGTGGGTGGGGGGAGTGTGCACTCCCATTTAACTGTTTAATGTTATCCCAGAAGGTTCTGGGATTCCCCCATGAGGCAGTGAGTGAGGACCGATAGTGCTCAGACTTGGCCTTTCTGATGACCCGAGTGCACTTGTTTCGGGCGGCAGCATATAACCGCCTGTCATTGGGCCAGCCAGTCTCAATGGCATGGTGCCATAGGTTGTCCCTATGTTTTGAGCTGGTGGATCAAAGCTGGGGTAACCCAGGGGCATTCTTCCTTTTAGAACGAGCGGGTCAACACTGGGGCAAAGATATCACAGGCATTATTAAAAGTTTGGGTAAAGAAGGAGAGAGCTGTGTCGATGTCAGGAGTTGCCTGTATAGGAGACCAGTCAATTTGGGACAGAAGTTCCTTAAGTTTTATCAGTCCACCAGGTATTAGACACCGCTGGCATGTGGACTGGGCTATGGGTTTGGGGACTGAGGATGACCAGTTGAATAGAATGGGGGAGTGATCGCTGAGAGAGTCTGGGAGGACTTGTACATTGGGGATCCGATTAGGGTGGTTGGTGAGTACCACATCAAGCAGGGTACTGGAGCCTCTCATGGGATTAGTCCTGGTAGGGTGGGTAACTAGTTGCGTTAGGTCTATTGCAGAAAAGGAGTCTCTGGTAGAGGAGGAGGAGGGGCTGAGCCAGTTGACATTTAAGTCACCCACCAGAATTTGATCAGCGGAAGGAGGAGAGGTAAGGTATTCTGTAAGAGAGGCAATGGCCTGCATTTGGTCCCTGGGGGGCTCGTATGCAGTAGTCAGATAAAGGGGTCCCTTTAAAGGGTCAGGGGTTAGTTTCAGCGTAAGTGCCTGGGCCCTGGAGTCAAGGATGGGAGCAGGCAGAGCTAGTACGGGGAGAGATTCCTTGACATAAATAGCGCAGCTGCCACCCCGTCTCCCAACACGGTCGGACCGGAAAAGGGTGAAACCAGGAAGGGAGACTAGGGAGTCAGGGGAGGATTTCAACAGCCAAGTCTCAACCAGGGTGATGACATCAGGGTTAATTGATGTGACCAGGCATTGTAGTGAGTCAAACTTTTTTAGGAGGCTACAGATATTCATGGAGACCATGCATAGGCCTGTGGTGTGAGTTGGGGAGCTCCTGGGAACTGGGTCAGGGTTTGGATGAATGTTCCCTGACAGGAGTAGTAGCATGACTAACACCCTGGCTGGGAGATGGTGAGAGGTTTTCCTACGATTGACATGAGGGGGGAGGGGAGGCTAAGGGAGCAGGCGGTGGCAGGGAGGTACAGGAGGGGAAAGCAAGAATAAGAAGACACCCAGATGTGCTGAGGTGAAGAGAAAGCTAGGGGCAGGGCAGGGAGGATGGGGACACACAGAGGTAACAAGGGGCAGGAGAGGAGGTTCAGGAGCAAGGGAAGGGAGGGGTGCCAGGGCACAGTGTGGACTAGCAGATGGGTAAGTGGGTAAGTGCACAGCTAGTGGGGATAGGCACAGGCAGAGCATGAGGCAGGCCAATACATTGTGGTGAGCAAGATCCCAGGAAGTAGTGCTGTACAGGTAGGAGTAGGGAAGTAGTGAGGGAGCATAGGTCCCTCTAGTGGCCAGCAGGTATAACCAGCAAATGGGAAAGTGGGGAGAAAGGTTCTGGGCAACAGGACGTGATGTCACAGGATGTGATGTCACAGGGTGGATCCTTAAATTGACAGCCGCCCCTGGGTGGGAAGGTGGTTGGGGTGGGCAGGGCAGATGGCATGAAGCATCGTCGGGCTAGCACCCCTCTGCAGGCATCCAGATGAAGAGAAGAGGCTCTCTTTACCTTGAAAGTTGTCAGGCTGGAGATTTGGCTTCCTCAGCTACTCAGGTGAGCTGCTTGTTGCTTCAGTTGCTTGATTGTCCCGAGTGCCTAGCTTGGGGGGAGCTGCCTATGTAGTGGAGAAAACAAAGCCTCTCATTACTATGCAGCAGGAGAATATGTTGTGACTTACACAAAGGAGCTCCACTCTAAGCAAACAGGGATATTCCAAAATGAGGTCACACTAGGACCCAGCTAACCTAATGCCTTCAGTTACAAGCACAATTAGCTCAATACCACCATATTAAACAAGTCTGATCAATATTAGCTGCATGGTATATCTGGCTTTAAGTTGTAATCAGCAAGGCAACTCTAGAAAAACCAGTGAGCCAGTAGCTTTACACTTCAGCATTAGTAGCACAAAGAGAAGCAAATAACAAGCCCACCCAGTGGCAAACAGGGAACAAAGTTCATAAAATATAAGTGTTCATAAGGTAGCACCCCTCTCCAGGCGTCCAGAAGAAGAGAAGAGGCTCTCTTTACCTTGAAAGTTATCAGGATGGAGATTTGGCTTCCTCAGCTACTCAGGTGAGCTGCTTGTTGCTTCAGTAGCTTGATTGTCCCGAGTGCCTAGCTTGGGGGGGGAGCTGCCTATGTAGTGAAGAAAACAAAGTCTTTCATTACTATGCAGCGGGAGAATAAGTTGTGACTTACACAAAGGAGCTCCACTCTAAGCAAACAGGGCAATTCCAAAATGAGGTCATACTAGGACCCAGCTAACCTAAAGCCTTCAGTTACAAACACAATTAGCTCAATACCACCATATTAAACAAGTCTGATCTGTATTAGCTGCTTGGTATATCTGGCTTTAAGATGTAATCAGCAATTAGCTCCAAATACCACCATATTAAACAAGTCTGATCTATATTAGCTGCTTGGTATATCTGGCTTTAAGATGTAATCAGCAAGGCAACTCTAGAGAAACCAGTTAGTCCCTAGCTTTACATTTAAGCATTAGTAGCACAAAGAGAAGCAAATAACAAGCCCACCCAGTGGTGAACAGGGAACAAAGTTCATAAAATATAAGTGTACATCAGGTAGCACCCCTCTGCAGGCGGCCAGATGAAGAGAAGAGGCTCTCTTTTCCTTGAAAGTTATCAGGAAGTAGAATTGGCTTCCTCAGCTACTCAGGTGAGCTGCTTGTTGCTTCAGTTGCTTGATTGTCCCGAGTGCCTAGCTTGGGGGGTGGGGGAGCTGCCTATGTAGTGGAGAAAACAAAGCCTCTCATTACTATGCAGCGGAAGAATATGTTGTGACTTACACAAAGGAGCTCCACTATAAGCAAACAGGGTTATTAAAAAATGAGGTCACTTTAGGACCCAGCTAAACTAATGCCTTCAGTTACAAGCACAATTAGCTCAATACCACCATATTAAACAAGTCTGATCTGTATTAGCTGCTTGGTATATCTGGCTTTAAGATATAATCAGCAATTAGCTCCAAATGCCACCATATTAAACAAGTCTGATCTTTTTAGCTGCTTGGTATATCTGGGTTTAAGATGTAATTATCAAGGCAA
This sequence comes from Neoceratodus forsteri, assembly GCA_016271365.2. Lineage (NCBI taxonomy): Eukaryota > Metazoa > Chordata > Ceratodontiformes > Ceratodontidae > Neoceratodus > Neoceratodus forsteri. Next base: position 846,039,510 of record CM057449.1, on the reverse strand, counting down.
CTCTAGAAAAACCAGTGAGTCCCTAGCTTTACACTTCAGCATTAGTAGCACAAAGAGAAGCAAATAACAAGCCCACCCATTGGCGAACAGGGAACAAAGTTCATAAAATATAAGAGTTCATCAGGTAGCACCCCTCTGCAGGCGTCCAGATGAAGAGAAGAGGCTCTCTTTACCTTGAAAGTTATCAGGCTGGAGATGTGGCTTCCTCAGCTACTCAAGAGAGCTGCTTGTTGCTTCAGTTGCTTGATTGTCCCAAGTGCCTAGTTTGGGGAGGGGTTGCTGACTATGTAGTGGAGAAAACAAAGCCTCTCATTACTATGCAGCGGGAGAATATGTTGAGACTTACACAAAGGAGCTCCACTCTAAGCAAACAGGGCTATTCCAAAATGAGGTCACACTAGGACCCAGCTAACCTAAAGCCTTCAGTTACAAGCACAATCAGCTCAATACCAATATATTAAAAAAGTCTGATCTATATTAGCTGCTTGGTATATCTGGCTTTAAGATGTAATCAGCAATTAGCTCCAAATACCACCATATTAAACAAGTCTGATGTATATAAGCATGCTTGGTATATCTGGCTTTAAGATGTAATCAGCAAGGCAACTCTAAAAAAAACAGGGAGTCCCAAGCTTTACATTTCAGCATTAGTAGCACAATGAGAAGCAAATAACAAGCCCACCCAGTGGCGAACAGGGAACAAAGTTCATAAAATATAAGTGTTCATCAGGTAGCACCCCTCTGCAGGCGTCCAGATGAAGAGAAGAGGCTTGCTTTACCTTGAAAGTTATCAGGCTGCAGATTTGGCTTCCTCAGCTACTCAGGTGAGCTGGTGAGCTGCTTCTTGCTTCAGTTGCTTGATTGTCCGAGGAACCTAGCTTGGGGGGGGGGAGCTGCCTATGTAGTGGAGAAAACAAAGCCTCTCAGTACTATGCAGTGGGAGAATATGTTGTGACTTACACAAAGGAGCTCCACTCTAAGCAGACAGGGCAATTCCAAAATGAGGTCAAACTAGGACCCAGCTAACCTAATGCCTTCAGTTACATGCACAATTAGCTCAATGCCAAAATATTAAACAAGTCTGATCTTTATTAGCTGCTTGGTATATCTGGCTTTAAGATGTAATCAGCATTTAGCTCCAAATACCACCATACTAAACAAGTCTGATATATATTAGCTGCTTGGTATATCTGGCTTTAAGATTTAATCAGCAAGGGAACTCTAGAAAAACCAGTGAGTCCCTAGCTTAACACTTCAGCATTAGTAGCACAAAGACAAGCAAATAACAAGCCCATTCAGTGGTGAACAGGGAACAAAGTTCATAAAATATAAGTGTTCATCCGGTAGCATCCCTCTGCAGGCGTCCAGACGAAGAGAAGAGCCTCTCTTTACAGTGAAAGTTATCAGGATGGTGATTTGGCTTCCTCAGCTACTCAGGTGAGCTGCTTGTTGCTACAGTTGCTTGATTGTCTGAGTGCCTAGCTTGGGGGGGGGGAGCTGCCTATGAAGTGGAGAAAACAAAGCCTCTCATTACTATGCAGCGGGAGAATATGTAGTGACTTACACAAAGGAGCTCCACTCTAAGCAAACAGAGCTATTCCAAAATGAGGTCACACTTGGACCCAGCTAACATAATACCTTCAGTTACAAGTACAATTAGCTCAATACCACCATATTAAACAAGTCCGATCTATATTAGCTGCTTGGTATATCTGGCTTAAAGATAAAATCAGCAATTAGCTCCAAATACCACCATATTAAACAAGTCTGATCTGTATTAGCAGCTTGGTATATCTGGCTTTAAGATGAAATCAGCAAGGCAACTCTAGAAAAACCAGTGAGTCCCTAGCTTTACACTTCAGCATTAGTAGCACAAAGAGAAGCAAATAACAAGCCCAGCCAGTGATGAACAGGGAACAAAGTTCATAAAATATAAGTGTTCATCAGGTAGCACCCCTCTGCAGGCATCCAGACGAAGAGAAGACGCTCTCTTTATCTGGAAAGTTATCAGGCCGGAGATTTGGCTTCCTCAGCTACTCAGGTGAGCTGGTGAGCTGCTTCTTGCTTCAGTTGCTTGATTGTCCCGAGTGCCTAGTTTGGGGGGGGGAGCTGCCTATGTAGTGGAGAAAACAAAGCCTCTCGGTAATATGCAGCCGGAGAATATGTTGTGACTTACTCAAAATAGCTCCGCTCTAAGCAAACAGGGCTATTCCAAAATGATGTCACACTAGGACCCAGCTAACCTAATGCCTTAAGTTACAAGCACAATTAGCTCAATTCCACCATATTAAACAAGACTGACTCTATATTAGCTGCTTGGTATATCTGCATTTAAGATGTAATCAGCAATTAGCTAAAAATACCACCATATTAAACAAGTCTGATCTATATTAGCTGTTTGGTATATCTGGCTTTAAGATGTAATCAGCAAGGCAACTCTAGAAAAACCAGTGAGTCCCTAGCTTTACACTTCAGCATTTGCAGCACAAAGAGAAGCAAATAACAAGCCCACCCAGTGGTGAACAGGGAACAAAGTTCATAAAATATGTGTTCATCAGGTAGCAAACCCTCTGCTGGCATCCAGATGAAGAGAAGAGGCTCTCTTTACCTTGAAAGTTATCAGGCTGGAGATTTGGCTTCCTCAGCTACTCAGGTGAGCTGCTTGTTGCTTCAGCTGCTTGATTGTCCCGAGTGCCTAGCTTGGGGGGGGTGCTGAATATGTACTGGAGAAAACAAATCCTCTGATTACTATGCAGTGGGAGAATATGTTGTGACTTACAAAAAAGGAGCTCCACTCTAAGCAAACTGTGCTATTCCAAAATGCGGTCAAACTAGGACCCAGCTAACCTAATACCTTCAGTTACATGCACAATTAGCTCAATGCCACCATATTAAACAAGTCTGATCTTTATTAGCTGCTTGGTATATCTGGCTTTAAGATGTAATCAGCATTTAGCTCCAAATACCACCATACTAAACAAGTCTGATCTATATTAGCTGCTTGGTATATCTGGCTTTAAGATTTAATTAGCAAGGGAACTGTAGAAAAACCAGTGAGTCCCTAGCTTAACACTTCAGCATTAGTAGCACAAAGACAAGCAAATAACAAGCCCATTCAGTGGTGAACAGGAAACAAAGTTCATAAAATATAAGTGTTCATCAGGTAGCATCCCTCCGCAGGCGTCCAGACGAAGAGAAGAGCCTGTCTTTACAGTGAAAGTTATCAGGATGGTGATTTGGCTTCCTCAGCTACTCAGGTGAGCTGCTTGTTACTTCAGTTGCTTGATTGTCCCGAGTGCCTAGCTTGGGGAGCTGCCTATGTAGTGGAGAAAACAAAGCCTCTCATTACTATGCAGCAGGAGAATATGTTGTGACTTACACAAAGGAGCTCCACTCTAAGCAAACAGGGATATTCCAAAATGAGGTCACACTAGGACCCAGCTAACCTAATGCCTTCAGTTACAAGCACAATTAGCTCAATACCACCATATTAAACAAGTCTGATCAATATTACCTGCATGGTATATCTGGCTTTAAGTTGTAATCAGCAAGGCAACTCTAGAAAAACCAGTGAGTCAGTAGCTTTACACTTCAGCATTAGTAGCACAAAGAGAAGCAAATAACAAGCCAACCCAGTGGCAAACAGGGAACAAAGTTCATAAAATATAAGTGTTCATAAGGTAGCACCCCTCTCCAGGCGTCAAGAAGAAGAGAAGAGGCTCTCTTTACCTTGAAAGTTATCAGGATGGAGATTTGGCTTCCTCAGTTACCCAGGTGAGCTGCTTGTTGCTTCAGTAGCTTGATTGTCCCGAGTGCCTAGCTTGGGGGGGGTGCTGCCTATGTAGTGGAGAAAACAAAGTCTCTCATTACTATGCAGTGGGAGAATAAGTTGTGACTTACACAAAGGAGCTCCACTCTAAGCAAACAGGGCAATTCCAAAATGAGGTCATACTAGGACCCAGCTAACCTAAAGCCTTCAGTTACAAACACAATTAGCTCAATACCACCATATTAAACAAGTCTGATCTGTATTAGCTGCTTGGTATATCTGGCTTTAAGATGTAATCAGCAATTAGCTCCAAATACCACCATATTAAACAATTCTGATCTATATTAGCTGCTTGGTATATCTGGCTTTAAGATGTAATCAGCAAGGCAACTCTAGAGAAACCAATTAGTCCCTAGCTTTACATTTAAGCATTAGTAGCACAAAGAGAAGCAAATAACAAGCCCACCCAGTGGTGAACAGGGAACAAAGTTCATAAAATATAAGTGTACATCAGGTAGCACCCCTCTGCAGGTGGCCAGATGAAGAGAAGAGGCTCTCTTTTCCTTGAAAGTTATCGGGAAGGAGATTTGGCTTCCTCAGCTACTCAGGTGAGCTGCTTGTTGCTTCAGTTGCTTGATTGTCCTGAGTGCCTAGCTTGGGGGGTGGGGGAGCTGCCTATGTAGTGGAGAAAACAAAGCCTCTCATTACTATGCAGCGGAAGAATATGTTGTGACTTACACAAAGGAGCTCCACTATAAGCAAACAGGGTTATTAAAAAATGAGGTCACTTTAGGACCCAGCTAAACTAATGCCTTCAGTTACAAGCACAATTAGCTCAATACCACCATATTAAACAAGTCTGATCTGTATTAGCTGCTTGGTATATCTGGCTTTAAGATATAATCAGCAATTAGCTACAAAATGCCACCATATATTAAACAAGTCTGATCTTTTTAGCTGCTTGGTATATCTGGGTTTAAGATGTAATTATCAAGGCAACTCTAGAAAAACCAGTGAGTCCCTAGCTTTACACTTCAGCATTAGTAGCACAAAGAGAAGCAAATAACAAGCCCACCCATTGGCGAACAGGGAACAAAGTTCATAAAATATAAGTGTACATCAGGTAGCACCCCTCTGCAGGCGTCCAGATGAAGAGAAGAGGCTCTCTTTACCTTGAAAGTTATCAGGCTGGAGATGTGGCTTCCTCAGCTACTCAAGTGAGCTGCTTGTTTGCTTCAGTTGCTTGATTGTCCCGAGTGCCTAGCTTGGGGAGGGTTGCTGCCTATGTAGTGGAGAAAACAAGCCTCTCATTACTATGCAGCGGGAGAATATGTTGAGACTTACACAAAGGAGCTCCACTCTAAGCAAACAGGGCTATTCCAAAATGAGGTCACACTGGGACCCAGCTAACCTAAACCTTCAGTTACAAGCACAATTAGCTCAATACCAATATGTTAAAAGAGTCTGATCTATAGTAGCTTGCTTGGTATATCTGGCTTTAAGATGTAATCAGCAATTAGCTCCAAATACCACCATATTAAACAAGTCTGATGTATATAAGCATGCTTGGTATATCTGGCTTTAAGATGTAATCAGCAAGGCAACTCTAAAAAAAACAGGGAGTCCCAAGCTTTACATTTCAGCATTAGTAGCACAAAGAGAAGCAAATAACAAGACCACCCAGTGGCGAACAGGGAACAAAGTTCATAAAATTTAAGTGTTCATCAGGTAGCACCCCTCTGCAGGCGTCCAGACGAAGAGAAGAGGCTAGCTTTACCTTGAAAGTTATCAGGCTGCAGATTTGGCTTCCTCAGCTACTCAGGTGAGCTGGTGAGCTGCTTCTTACTTCAGTTGTGTGATTGTCCCAGAAACCTAGCTTGGGGAGCTGCCTATGTAGTGGAAAACAAAGCCTCTCAGTACTATACAGTGGGAGAATATGTTGTGACTTACACAAAGGAGCTCCACTCTAAGCAGACAGGGCAATTCCAAAATGAGGTCAAACTAGGACCCAGCTAACCTAATGCCTTCAGTTACATGCACAATTAGCTCAATGCCAAATTATTAAACAAGTCTGATCTTTATTAGCTGCTGGGTATATCTGGCTTTAAGATGTAATCAGCATTTAGCTCCAAATACCACCATACTAAACAAGTCTGATATATATTAGCTGCTTGGTATATCTGGCTTTAAGATTTAATCAGCAAGGGAACTCTAGAAAAACCAGTGAGTCCCTAGCTTAACACTTCAGCATTAGTAGCACAAAGACAAGCAAATAACAAGCTCATTCAGTGGTGAACAGGGAACAAAGTTCATAAAATATAAGTGTTCATCCGGTAGCATCCCTCTGCAGGCGTCCAGACGAAGAGAAGAGCCTCTCTTTACAGTGAAAGTTATCAGGATGGTGATTTGGCTTCCTCAGCTACTCAGGTGAGCTGCTTGTTACTTCAGTTGCTTGATTGTCTGAGTGCCTAGCTTGGGGGAGCTGCCTATGAAGTGGAGAAAACAAAGCCTCTCATTACTATGCAGCGGGAGAATATGTAGTGACTTACACAAAGGAGCTCCACTCTAAGCAAACAGAGCTATTCCAAAATGAGGTCACACTTGGACCCAGCTAACATAATACCTTCAGTTACAAGTACAATTAGCTCAATACCACCATATTAAAACAGTCAAGTCTATATTAGCTGCTTGGTATATCTGGCTTAAAGATAAAATCAACAATAGCTCCAAATACCACCATATTAAACAAGTCTGATCTGTAATAGCAGCAGTATATCTAGCTTTTAAGATGAAATCAACAAGGCAACTCTAGAAAAACAGTGAGTCCTAGCTTTACACTTCAGCATTAGTAGCACAAAGAAGCAAATAACAAGCCCAGCCAGTGATGAACAGGGAACAAAGTTCATAAAATATAAGTGTTCATCAGGTAGCACCTCTGCAGGCATCCAGGACGAAGAGAAGCGCTCTTTATCTGAAAGTTGTCGGGCCGAATTTGGCTTCCTCAGCTACTCAGGTGAGCTGAGTGAGCTACAACTTGCTTCAGTTGCTTATTGTCCAGAAAGCCTAGTTTGGGGGAGCTGCCTATGGTGGAAAAAAAAGCCTCTCGGTAATATGCAGCGGAGAACGTGTTGTGACTTACTCAAAATAGCTCCGCTCTAAGCAAACAGGGCTATTCAAAATGATGTCACACTAGGACCCAGCTAACCTAATGCAACAAGTTACAAGCACAATTAGCTCAATTCCACCATATTAAAACAGACTGACTCTATATTAGCTGCTTGTATATCTGCATTTAAGATGCCAATCAGCAATTAGCTAAAAATACCACCATATTAAACAAGTCTGATCTATATTAGCTGTTTGGTATATCTGGCTTTAAGATGTAATCAGCAAAGACGCTCAGAAAACAGTGAGTCCCAGCTTTACACTTCAGCATTTGCAGCACAAAGAGAAGCAACAACAAGCCCCACCCAGTGGTGAACAGGAACAAAGTTCATAAAATCTGTGTTCATCAGGTAGCAAACCCTCTGCTGGCGTCCAGATGAAGAGAAGAGGCTCTCTTTCACCTTGAAAGTTATCAGGCTGGAGTTGGCTTCCTCAGCTACTCAGGTGAGCTGCTATTGCTTCAGCTGCTTGATTGTCAGAGTACCAAGCATGGGGGAGACTGCCTATGTTGTGGAAAACAAAGCCTCTCATTACTATGCAGCGAGGAGGATATGTTGTGAAACTTACAAGGAGCTCACTCTAAGCAATCAGACTATTCAAAATGGTCACACTGAGGATTCCATCTAACCTCTTCTTACCTTCAATTACTAGCACAATTAGCTCCAATACCAACATATTAAACAAGTCTGATCTATATTAGCTGTGGGTATATCTGGCTTTAAAATGTAATATAAATAGCTCTAAATACCACCAAATTAAACAAGTCTAGATCTAAATTAGCTGCTTGGTATAACTGGCTTTAAGAGCGTAATCAGCATGGCAACTCTAGAAAACGTGGGTCCCTAAACTTCCAACATTAGTAGCACAAGAAAGCAAATTACCATTCCCACCCAGTGGTGACAGGGAACAAAATTCATAAGTATAAGTGTTCATCAGGTAGCACCTCTGCAGGCGTCAGGCGAAGAGAAAGAGCCTCTTTACAGTGAAAGTTATCAGGATGGTGATTTGGCTTCCTCAGCTACTCAAGTGAGCTGCTTGTTACTTCAGTTAGCGATTGTCCCAGATGCCTAGCTTGGGGAGCTGCCTATGAGTAGAGAAACAAAAGTCTCTCATTACTATGCAGCGGGAGAATATGTAGTGACTTGCACAAGGAGCTCCACCTAAGCAAACAGGCTATTCCAAAATGAGGTCACCCAGACCCAGCTAATGTAATACCTTCAGTTACAGAAGTACAATTAGCTCAATACCAACCATATTAAACAAGTCTGATCTATATTAGCTGCTTGGTATATCTGGCTTAAAGATAAAATCAGCAGTGTAGCTCAAGCCACCATATTAAACAAGTCACAGTCTGTATTAGCAGCTTGGTATATCTGGCTTAATGAAATCAGCAAAAGAAACTAGAAAAACCAGTGAGTCCCTAGCTTTACACTTCAGCATTAGTAGCACAAAGAGAAGCAAATAACAAGCCCACCCAGTGGTGAACAGGGAACAAAGTTCATAAAATATTAGTGTTCATCAGGTAGTGCCCCTCTGCAGGCGTCCAGACGAAGAGATGACGCTCTCTTTATCTGGAAAGTTATCAGGCCGGAGATTTGGCTTCCTCAGCTACTCAGGTGAGCTGGTGAGCTGCTTCTTGCTTCAGTTGCTTTATTGTCCCGAGTGCCTAGTTTGCAGAGGCTGCCTATGTGGAGAAAACAAAGCCTCTCGATGTAATATGCAGCGAGGAGAACAGGTTGTGATTTCATCAAAGGAGCTCCGCTTCTACAAACAGGGCTATTCCAAATGAGGTCACATCAGGACCCATTTAACCTAGTGCCTCTAGTTACAAGCACAATTAGCCAATGCCAACATAAAAACAAGTCAGAATCTATATTAGCTGCTTGTATATCTGGCTTTAAGATGTAATTATAATTAGCTCTAAATACCACCATATTAAACAAGTCTGATCTATATTAGCTGCTTGGTATAACTGGCTTTAAGGCGAACGAAACATGGCAAATCCTAGAAAACCAGTGAGGCCCTAGTTTACACTGCCAGCATTAGTAGCACAAAAAGCAAATAACAAGCCACCCAGTGGTAAACAGGCAACAAAGTTCATAAAGTATAAGTGTTCATCAGGTAGCACCCCTCTGCGAGGCGTCAGGCAAAGAGAAGAAGCCTCTTTTACCTTGAAGAATTATCGGGCTGAGATTTGGCTTACTCAGCGCTCAGAGTGCTGCTGTTTGTTGCTCAGGCTGCTGACTGTCCCGAGTGCCTGCTTGGGGTGCAGAGCTGCCTGTAGTGGAGCAAACAAAGCCTCACATTACTATGCAGCGGGGAGAATATGTTGTGACTTACAAAGGAGCTCACTCTAAGCAAACAGGGCTATTCAAAATGAGGTCACACTAGGACAGCTAACCTAATGCCTTCAGTTACAAGCACAATTAGCCAATACCACCATATTAAACAAGTCTGATCTATATTAGCTGCTTGGTATATCTGGCTTTAAGATGTAATCAACAGGCAACTCTAGAAAAAACCAGTGAGTCCTAGCACTTACACTTCAGCATAAGAACACAAGAGAACCAAATAACAAGCCCACCAAGTGGTGAACAGAACAAAATACATAAAATAAGTGTTCAACAGTAGCACCAATACAGGCGTCAAGCGAGAAGACGCTCTTTACACAATAGTTATCAGGCTGGAATTTAGCTCCTAAACTACCAGGTGAGCCTTGATCTTCATTTGATTGTCGAGTGCCTAGCTTGGGGGTGCTGAATATGTAGTGGAAAACAAAACCTCTGATTATATACGGCGGAGAATATGTTGAAACTTACAAAAGGAGCTCCACTCTAAGCAAAAGTGCTATTCAAAATGCGGTCAAACTAGGACCAAACTAATACCTTCGTTACATACAATTAACTCAATGCCACCATGAACAAGTCTGATCTTTAATAGCTGCTTATATCTGGCTTTAAAGATGTAATCAGCATTTAGCACAAATACCACCATACTAAACAAGTCGATCTATATTAGCTGCTTGTATATCTGGCTAAATTTAATCTACAGGAACTATAGAAAATCAGTGAGTCCTAAGCAACACTTCAGTAGTAGCACAAGACAAACAAAAACAAGCCCATTCAGTGGTGAACAGGGAACAAAGTTCATAAAATATAAGTGTTCATCAGGTAGCATCCCTCTGCGGCGTCCAGACGAAGAGAGCCTCTTTACAGTGAAGTTATCAGCATGGTGGTTGGCTTCCTCAGCTACTCAGGTGACTGGCATTACTTCAGTTGCTTTATTGTCCCGGTGCCTAGCTTGGGGAGCGCCTGATCGGAAAACAAGTCTCTCATTACTATGCAGCGGAGAATAATGATGACTTACACAAGGGCTCACTCTAAGCAAACAGAGCTATTCCAAAATGAGGTCACACTGGGACAGCTAATATAATACCTTCAGTTACAGTACAATTAGCTCAATACCACCATATTAAACAATCTGATCTATATTAGCTGCTTGGTATATCTGGCTTAAAGATAAAATCAATTAGCTCAAATACCTATTAAACAAGTCACATCTGTATTAACTTAGTATATCGCTTTAAGATGAAATCAACAAAACAACTCTAGAAAACAAGGCAGTCCTAGCTTTACTTCAGCATTAGTAGCACAAGAAAGCAAATAACAAGCCACCAGTGGTGAACAGGAACAAAGTTCATAAAATATAAGTATTCATCAGGTGCCCTCTGCAGGCGTCAGGCGAAGAGATGACGCTCTCTTATCTGGAAAGTTATCAGGCGGTTGGCTTCCTCAGCTACTGCGGTGAGCTGGTGAGCTGCTTCTTGCTTCAGTTCTTTGTCGGTACCTGGTTGGAGACTGCCTATGTATGGAAAAAACAATCTCGGTAATATACAGAGGAGAATATGTGACTTACTCAAGGAGCCGCCTAAGCAAACAGGGCTATTCCAAAATGGGTCACACTAGGACCCACCAACCTAGTGCTTCAGTTACAAACACAATTAACTCAATGCCAACATAGTAAACAAGTCGATCTATATTAGCTGCTTGGTATATCTGGCTTTAGATAATTATAAATTAGCTCTAAATACCACACATATTAAACAAGTCTGATCTATATTGGCTGCTTGGTACCGCTGGCTTGAGCACGTAATCAGCATGGCAACTCTAGAAAACCAGTGGTCTAGCACACACTTCAGCATTAGTAGCACAAAGAAAACCAAATAACAAGCCCACCAGTGGTAAACGGGAACAGTTCATAAGTATAAGTGTTCATCGGTGCACCTCTGCAGGCGCCAGACAGAAGAGCTCTGCCTGAGAAAGGTCGGCTGAGACTTCTCCAGCTAATGGGTGTGCTGCTTGTTACTTCAGTTGTTTACGTCCCGGTGCCTAGTTTGGGGTGAGGCTGCCTATGTAGTGAACAACAAGCCTCACCCATGAGGGAGATATTGCTTACAAGGAGCTCCACTGTAAACAAAGGGCTATTCAAAATAGTCACACTAGGACCCAGCCCAACTAATGCCTTCCATTACAAACACAATTAGCTCAATACCACCATATGAAACAAGTCATCTATATTGCCTGGCAGGCATATCTGGCACTGAAATGTAATCAACAAGGCAACTCTGAAAATCAGTGAGTCCCTAACTTTACTTCAACATAAGTAGCACAAGAGAAGCAAATAAAACCACCAAGTGGTGAACGAGGAACAAAGTACATAAAATATAAGTGTTCAGGTAGCACCCCTCTGCAGGCGTCCAAACCAGAAGAGGCTCTCTTTACCTGATAGTTATCAGCCTAAATTTAGCTTCCCTAAGCTACTCAGGTGAGCTGTGATGCTTCAGTTCTTGGTGTCCCAGTACCCAGCTTGGGGGGGTGCTGAATGTAGTGGAAAACAAAGCCTCTGATTACTATGCAGCCGAGAATGTTGTGACATACAAAGGAGCTCCACTCTACTGCTATTCAAACGGCCAAACCGGAACCAGCTAACCTAATACCTTCAAATTACAGGCACACTAGCTCATACCATATTGAACAATCCGATCTTTATTAGCTGCTTAGTATATCTGGCTTTAGATGTAATCAGCATTTAGCTCAAATACACCATACTAAACAGTCATCTATATTAGCTGCTTGGTATATCTGACTTTAAGTTTAATCAACAAGAACAGCAGAAAAACCAGTGAGTCCCTAGCTTAACATAGCATTAGTAGCACAAAGACAAGCAATGAAAGCATTCAGTGGAGACGGGAACAAGTTCTAAAATATAAGTGTTCATCAGGTAGCATCCCTCTGCAGGCGTCAAGAAGAAGAGCCTCTTTACAGTAAGTTATCAGAATGGTGGTTGGCCCTCAACTACTCAGGTGAGCTGCTTGTTAGCATTATGATTGTCGAGTGCCTAGCTTGGGGGGCACCTGAATCAGAAAAGTCTCTCATTACTATGCAGCGGAGAATATATAGTGACTTACACGAGTTCACTCTAAGCAAACAAACTATTCAAAATGAGTCACACTGGGACCCAGGTAATATAATACCTTCAGTTACAAATACAGTAAACAAACACCATATTAAACAGTCGATCTATTAGCTGCTTGGTATATCTGGCTTAAAGATAAAATCAACGAAGCTCAAATACCACCATATTAAACAGTCTGATCTGTTAGCAACCCGGTATATCTAACTAGATAAAATCAACAAGACAACTCTAGAAAACCGAGTCCCCAAGCACACACTTCAGCATTAGTAGCACAAAGAAGCAAATAACAAGCCCACCAGTGGTGAACAGAAACAAAGTTCAAAAATATAGTGTTCATCAGGTGGCCCTCTGCGAAGTCAGACAAGAGATGGCGCTCTCTTTCTGGAAGTTATCAGGCGATTGCTTCCTCAGTTACTCAGGTGAGCTGGAGCTGCTTCTTCTTCAAGTGCTTTATTGTCGGTACTAGTTTGGAGACTGCCTATGTAGTGGAGAAAACAAAGCCTCTTGGTAATATGCAGCCGGAGAATATGTTGTGACTTACTCAAAGAATCCGCTCTAAACAAACAGGGCTATTCAAAATGAGTCCTACCATTTAACCTAGTCCTTCAGTTACAAGCACAGTGTCAATGCCAACATAATAAACAAGTCTGATCTATTCATGCTTGTATATCTGGCTTTAGATGTAATTATAAATTAGCTCTAAATACCATAATAAACAAGTCTGATTTATATTAGCTGCTTGGTATAACTGGCTTTAGGCGTAATCAGCACAGCAACTCTGAAAACCAGTGAGTCTAGCATTACAATTCCAGCATTAGTAGCACAAAAAAAGCAACAACAAGCACCGAGTGGTAAACGGGAACAAAGTTCATAAATAAGTGTTCATCAGTGCCCTCTGCAGCGTCAGATAGAGGAGCTCTCTTTACCTGGAAAGTTATCAGGCTGGAATTTGGCTTCCTCCTACTCAGGTGTACAGCATTGCTTCAGTTGTGATTGTCCAGTGCCTAGTTTGGGGGTGGGAGCTGTAGTGGAGCAAACAAAGCCTCTCATTACTACAGCGGGAATATGTTATGACTTACAAAAGGCTCCTCTAAGCAAACAGGGCTATTCAAAATGAGGTCACACAGGACCAGCTAACCCATGCCTTCATTACAAACACAGTAGCTCAATACCACCATATTAAACAAGTCTGATCTATATTAGCTGCTTGGTATATCTGACTTCAGATGTAATCAACAAGGCAACTCTGAAACCAGTCAGTCCCTAACACACTTCAGCATAAGTAGCAAAAGAAAGAAATAACAAGCCCAGTGGTGAACAGGAACAAAGTACATAAAATATAAGTGTTCAACAGGTAGCACCCCTGCAGGCGTCAAAAAGAGAAGAAGCTCTCACTGATAGTTATCAGGCTGAGATTTACCATAGCTACTCAGGTGTGCTGTGATGCTTCAGTTCTTGGTGTCCCAGTGCCAAGCGGAGTGGACCTATAGTCGAAAACAAAGTCTCATTACTATGCAGCGGGAGATATGTAGTGACTTACAAAGAGCTCCTCTAAACAAACAAGCTATTCAAATGAGGTCACACCGGACCAGCAACATAATACTACAGTTAAAAAGTAAATAGTCAATACCACCATATTAAACAAATAGTCTATATTAGCTGCTTGGTATATCTGGCAAGATAAAATCAAGTAGCTGCAATACCCATAGTAAACAAGTCAAGTCTGTATTAGCAGCTTGGTATATCAAGCTTTAATATAAAAAGCAAAACAACTCTAAAACCAGTGAGTCCTAACTGCACTTCCAGTAGTAGCACAAAGAAACCAAATAAAAGCCCACAGTAGTGAACAGAACAAAGTTCTTAAAATATAGTGTTCTCAGGTAGCGCCCTCTGCGTCAGGCGAAGATAGCGCTCTCTTTATCTGGAAGTTATCAGGCGAGATTTGGCCCTCAGCTACTCAGGTGACTAATTGAGCTGCTTCTTCCGCAATTGCTTGATTGTCCCGAGTGCCCAGTTAAAAGCGCCTATGTAGTGGAAAAACAAAGCTCCGGTAATATGCAGCCGGAGAATATGGAAAAAACACCAAAGGGCTCCGCTCTAAACAAACAGGGCTATTCAAAATGATCTCACACTAGGACCCAGCTAACCCATACCTTAGTTACAATTAGTTCAATTCCACCACATTAAACAAGACTGACTCTATATTAGCTGGTATATCTGCATTTAAGATTAATCGAAGTAGCTAAAATACCACCATATTAAACAAGTCTGATCTATATTAGCTGTTTGGTATATCTGGCTTCAGATGTAATCACAAGGCAACTCTAGAAGACAAGTGAGTCCTAACTTCAACACTGCAGCACAAAGACAAAAGCAAATATAAGCCCACCAAGTGGTGACAGGAACAAGTTCATAAAATATGTTCATCAGGTAGCAACCCTCTGTGCGCGCCAGATGAAGAGACTCTCTTTACCTTGAAAAGTTATCAGGCTGGAATTTGGCCTCAACTACTCAGTGAGCTGTATTCATCCAACTGCAATTGTCCAGTGCCAAGCATGAGGGGTAGCTGCCTATGTTATGGAAAAAAAGCCTCACATTACTATGCAGCGGAGAATATGTTGTGACTTCACAAGGAGCTCCTCTAAGCAATCAGGCTATTCAAAATGAGGTCACACTAGGACCCAGCTAACCTAGCCTTCAATTACAAGCACAATTAGCTCCAATGCAACATATTAAACAAGTCAGTCTATATTGGCTGTGGTATCTCGCTTCAAGATGCAATTATAATTAGCTCTAAATACCATAAACAAGTCTGACCTATTAGCTGCTTGAGCATAACTGGCTTTGATTTAATCGCATAGCAACTCTAGAAAAACAGTGAGTCTAGCTTTACACTTCAACATTAGTGAGAAAAAGACAAACAAATAACAAGCCCATTCAGTGGTGAACAAAACAAAGTTCATAAAATATAATGTTCATCAGGTAGCAAACCTCTGCAGGCGTCAGACGAAAGAAGGCCTCTCTTACAGTAAACTTCAGGATGGTGATTTGGCTTCCTCAGCTACTCAGGTGAGCTGCTTGTTACTTCAGTTGCTTGATTGTCCCAAGTGCCTAGCTTGGAAACTGCTAGCAATGGAAAACAAAGCCTCTCATTACTAACAGCGGAGAATGTTGTGACTTACAAGGGCTCCTCTAAACAAACAGGATATTCCAAATGGTCACACTAGGACCCAGCTAACCTAATGCCTTCCAATTACAAGCACAATTAGCTCAATACCACCATATTAAACAAGTCTGATCAATATAGCTGCAGGTATATACGGCTTTAAGTTGTAATCAACAAGGCAACTCTAAAACCAGTGAGTCAGTAACTACACATAACATTAGTAGCACAAAAAGGCAAATAAAGAAACCAGCAGTGGCAAACAGAACAGTTCATAAAATAAGTGTTCATAAGTAGCACCCCTCCAGGCGTCCAGAAGAAGAAAGGCTCTCTTTCCAGAAAGTTATCAGGACGATTTGGCTTCCTCAGCTATCAGTGAGCTGCTTGTTGCTTCAGTAACGGTGTCCCAGTGCCCTAGCTTGGAGAGCACTATGTAGTGGAGAAAACAAAGTCTCATTACTATGCAGGGAGAATGTTATGACTTACAAAGGAGCTCCAATCTAAGCAAACAGGGCACCCAAAAAGAGGTATACTAGGACCCAACTAACCTAAAACTTCAATTACAAACACAATTAAACAATACCACCATATTAAAAGTCAGTCTGTATTAGCGTAGGCATATCTGGCTTAAAAGTGTAATCAGCAATTATCAAGACCACCATATTAAACAATTCTGATCTACATTAGCTGCATAGTATATCTGGCTTTAGATGTAATCAGCAAACCAACTCTAGAAAAAACCAATTAATCCCTAACTTTACTTTTACATTAGTAGCACAAAGAAGCAACAACAAGCCCTCACAGAGTGAACAGGAACAAAGTATAAAATATAGTGTACATCAAATGCACCCCTCTGCAGGCGCACAGAAGAGAGAGCTCTCTTTTCCTTGAAAGTTATCAGAAAGAATTTGGCTTCCTCAGCTACTCAGGTGAGCTTCCTGCTCTAGTTGCTTGATTGTCACGAGTGCTAGCAGGGGTGGGGCTGCCTGTAGCAGAGGAAAAAAAGCCCTCATTACCATGCAGCGGAAGAATATGTGTGACTTACCGAAGCTCCACTATAAGCAAACAGGTTATTAAAAATGGGGTCTTTAGGACTAGCTAAACAATGCCTTCGTTACAAGCAAGTGCTCAATACCACCATATTAAACAAGTCAGTCTGCATTAGCTGCTTGGTATATCTGGCTTTAAGATATAATCAGCAATGACTACAAATACCATATTAAACAAGTCTGATCTTTTGGCTGCTTGGTATATCTGGGTTTAAGATGTAATTATCAGGCAACTCTAGAAAAACAGTCTAACTTTTACTTCAACATAGTAGCACAAGAAAGAAAATAACAAAACACCATTGGGAACAAGACAAAGTTCATAAAATATAGAGTTCATCAGGTAGCACCTATAAGCGTCAGATGAAGAGAAACTCTCTTACCTTGAAAGTTATCAGGCTGAATGTAGCTTCCTCAGCTACTCAATGAGCTACTTGTTGCTTCGGTTAATTGTCCAGGCACTAAGCTTGGGAGGGTTGCTACCTATGTAGTGGAAAACAAAGCCTCATTACCAGCAGCGGGAGAATATGTTGAGACTTTACACAAAGAGCCCATCTAAGCAAACAGGGCTATTCAAAATGAAATACACTAGAACAGCTAACCAAAGCCTTCAGTTACAAGCACAATTAGCTCAATCCAATATATAAAAAGTCGATCTATATTAGCTACCAGGTATATCTGGCATTAAGATATAATCAACAATTAGCTCCAAATACCACCATGTAAACAAGTCTGATGTATATAAGCATACTTGGTATATCAAGCTTTAAGATGTAATCAACAAGGCAACTCAAAAAAAAAAAAAAAAGTCCCAAGCTTACATTTCAGTAGTAGCACAAAGAGAAGCAACAAAGCCCACCCAGTGGCGAACGAGAACAAGTTCATAAAATATAAGGTTCATCAGGTAGCACCCTCTGCAGGTGTCAGACAGAGAAAGGCTCGCTTGCTGAAAGTTATCAGGCTGCAGATTGGCTTCCTCAGCTACTCAGGTGAGCTGGTGAGCTGCTTCAACTCATTGTGATTCCCGAGAACCTAGCTTGGGGGGAGCTGCCTGAAGTCGAAACAAGCCTCTCATTACTATACAGCGGAGAATATGTAGTAGCTTACAAGGAGCTCACTCTAAACAAAAGAGCCTTCAAAATGAGGTCACATGGACCCAACTAACATAATACCTTCATTTACAAGTACAATTAACAATACCACATATTAAACAAGTCGATCCTATGGCTGCTTGGTATATCTGACAAGATAAAATCAACAGTAGCTCCAAACACCACCATATTAAACAAGTCTGATCTTAGCAAGCTTGATTGTCCTGAGTACCTAGCTTTGGGGGAGCTGCCTATGTGTGGAGAGACAAAGACTCTCATTACAATGCAGCATGAGAATATGTTGCGACTTACACAAAGGAGCTCCACACTAAGCAAACAGGGCTATTCCAAAATGAGGTCACACTAGGACCCAGCTAACCTAATGCCTTCAGTTACAAGCACAATTAGCTCAATACCACCATATTAAACAAGTCTGATCTATATTAGCTGCTTGGTATATCTGGCTTTAAGATGTAATCAGCAATTAGCTCCAAATACCACCATATTAAACAAGTCTGATCTATATTAGCTGCTTGGTATATCTGGCTTTAAGATGCAATCAGCAAGGCAACTCTAGATAAACCAGTGAGTCCCTAGCTTTACACTTCAGCATTAGTAGCACAAAGAGAAGCAAATAACAAGCCCACCCAGTGGTGAAGAGGGAAGAAAGTTCTTAAAATATAAGTGATCATCAGGAAGCACCCCTCTGCAGGCGTCCAGACGAAGAGAAGAGGCTCTCTGTATCTTGAAAGTTATCAGGCTGGAGATTTGGCTTCCTCAGCTACTCAGGTGCGCTGCTTGTTGTTTCAGTTGCTTGATTGTCCCGAGGGCCTAGCTTCTAGCTTGTGGGGGGGTAGCTGCCTATGTAGTGGAGAAAACAAAGCCTCTCATTACTATGCAGTGGGAGAATATGTTGTGACTTACACAAAGGAGCTCCACTCTAAGCAATCAGGGCTATTCCAAAATGAGGTCACACTAGTACCCAGCTAACCTAATGCCTTCAGTTACAAGCACAATTAGCTCAATACCACCATATTAAACAAGTTTGATCTATATTAACTGCTTGGTATATCTGGCTTTAAGATGTAATCAGCAAGGCAACTCTAGAAAAACCAATGAGTCCCTAGCTTACACTTCAGCATTAGTAGCACAAAGAGAAGCAAATAACAAACCGACCCAGTGGTGAATAGGGTCAAAGTTCATAAAATATAAGTGTTCATCAGGTAGCACCCCTATGAAGGCGTCCAGACGACGAGAAGAGGCTCTCTTTAACTTGAAAGTTATCAAGCTGGAGATTTGGCTTCCTCAGCTACTCAGGTGAGCTGCTTGTTGCTTCAGTTGCTTGATTGTCCCGAGTGCCTAGCTTGGGGGGGGGTAGCTGCCTATGTAGTGGAGAAAACAAAGCCTCTCATTACTAAGCAGTGGTAGAATATATTTATGATTTACCAAGAGCTCCACACTAAGCAAACAGGAGCTATTCCAAAATGAGGTCACACTAGGACCCAGCTAACCTAATGCCTTCAGTTACAAGCACAATTAGCTCAATACCACCATATTAAACAAGTCTGATCTATATTAGCTGCTTGGTATATCTGGCTTTAAGATGTAATCAGCAATTAGCTCAAATACCACCATATTAAACAAGTCTGATCTATATTAGCTGCTTGGTATATCTGGCTTTAAGATGTAATCAGCAAGGCAACTCTAGAAAAACCAGTGAGTCCCTAGCTTTACATTTCAGCATTAGTAGCACAAAGAGAAGTAAATAACAAGCTCACCTAGTGGTGAACAGGGAACAAAGTTCATAAAATATAAGTGATCATCAGGAAGCACCCCTCTGCAGGCGTCCAGATGAAGAGAAGAGGCTCTCTTTACCTAGAAAGTTATCAGGCTGGAGATTTGGCTTCCTCAGCTACTCAGGTGCGCTGCTTGTTGCTTCAGTTGCTTGATTGTCCCGAGGGCCTAGCTTCTAGCTTTTGGGGGGGTAGCTGCCTATGTAGTGGAGAAAAAAGCCTCTCATTACTATGCAGCGGTAGAATATGTTGTGATTTACACAAAGGAGCTCCACTCTAAGCTAAAAGGGCTATTCAAAATGAGGTCACACTAGGACCCAGCTAACCTAATGCCTTCAGTTACAAGCACAATTAGCTCATTTCCACCATATTAAACAAGTCTGATCTATATTAGCTGCTTGGTATATCTGGCTTAATGATGTAATCAGCAATTAACTCCAAATACCACCATATTAAACAAGTCTGATCTATATTATTCTTGGTATATCTGGTTTAAGATATAATCAGCGAGCAACTCTAGAAAAACAGTAGAGTCCTAACACCACTTCAGCATTAGTTGCACAAAGAGAAGCAAATAACAAGCCCACCCAGTGGTGAAAAGGGTCAAAGTTCATAAAATATAAGTGTTCATCAGCTAGCACCCCTAAGCAGGCGTCCAGACGAAGAGAAGATGCTCTCTTTAGCTTGAAAGTTATCAAGCTGGAGATTTGGCTTCCTCAGCTACTCAGGTGAGCTGCTTGTTGCTTCAGTTGCTTGATTGTCCCGAGGGCCTAGCTTGGGGGAGCTGCCTATGTTGTGGAGAAAACAAAGCCTCTCATTACTATGCAGCGGAAGAATATGTTGTGATTTACACAAAGGAGCTCCACTCAAAGCAAACAGGGCTATTCCAAAATGAGGACACACTAGGACCCAGCTAACCTAATGCCTTCAGTTACAAGCACAATTAGTTCATTTCCACCATATTAAACAAGTCTGATCTATATTAGCTGCTTGGTATATCTGGCTTAATGATGTAATCAGCAATTAACTCCAAATACCACCTTATTAAACAAGTCTGATCTATATTAGCTGTTTGGTATATCTGACTTTAAGATGTAATCAGCAAGGCAACTCTAGAAAAACCAGTGAGTCCCTAGCTTTACACTTCAGCATTAGTTGCACAAAGAGAAGCAAATAACAAGCCCAAACAGTGGTGAAAAGGGTCAAAGTTCACAAAATATAAAGTGTTCATCAGGTAGCACCCCTATGCAGGCGTCCAGACAAAAGAAGAAACTCTATTTAGCAGAAAGTTATCAAGCTGGAATTTGCTTCCTCAGCTAATCAGGTGAGCTGCTTGTTGCTTCAGTTGCTTGATTGTCCCGAGTGCCTGAGCTGGGGGGCTACCTATGTAGTGGAAAAACAAGCCTCTCATTACTATACGGTGGAAGAATATGTTGTGATTTACACAAGGTGCTCCACTCTAAGCAAACAGGGCTATTCCAAAATGAGGTCACCCTAGGACCCAGCTAACCTAATGCCTTCAGTTACAAGCACAATTAACCAAATACCACCATATTAAACAATTCTACAGTCCTGTATTGGCTAGCATGGTATATCTGGCTTTAAGATGTAATCAGCAAGGCAACTCTAGAAAACCAATAGGTCCCTAGCTTTACTTCAGCATTAGTAGCACAAAGAGAAGCAAATAACAAACCCACCCAGTGGTGAATAGGGTCAAAGTTCAAAAATATAAGTGTTCATCAGGTAGCACCCTATGCAGGAGTCGAGCGAAGAGAAAGCTCTCTTTACTGTAGAAAGATGTCAAGCTGGAGATTTGGCTTCCTCAGTAACTCAGGTGAGCTGCTTGTTGCTTTAGTTGCTTGATTGTCCTAAAAGTACCCTAGCTTTCAGGGGTGCTGCTATGTAATGGAGTAAAGACTCTCATTACAATGCAGCATGAGAATATGTTGTGACTTACAAGAGCTCCACACTAAGCAAACAGGGCTATTCCAAATGAGGTCACACTAGGACCCAGCTAACCTAATGCCTTCAGTTACAACCACAATTAGCTCAATACCACCATATTAAACAAGTCTGATCTATATTAGCTGCTTGGTATATCTGGCTTTAGATGTAATCAGCAATTAGCTCCAAATACCACCATATTAAAAACAAGTCTGATCTATATTAGCTGCTTGGTATATCTGGCTTTAAGATGTAATCAGCAAGGCAACTCTAGAAAAACCAGTGAGTCCCTAGCTTTACATTTCAGCATTAGTAGCACAAAGAGAAGCAAATAACAAGCCCACCCAGTGGTGAACAGGAACAAAGTTCATAAAATATAAGTGATCATCAGGAAACACCCCTCTGCAGGCGTCCAGGCGAAGAGAAGAGATCTTTACCTTGAAAGTTATCGGGCTGGAGATTTGGCTTCCTCAGCTATTCAGAATGAAGCAGCTTGTTGCTTCAGTTGTGATTGTCGAGGCTAGCTTCTAGCTTGTGGGGGTAGCTGCCTATGTAGTGGAGAAAAAAAGGCTCTCATTACTATGCAGTGGGAGAATATGTTGTGACTTACACAAGGAGCTCCACTCTAAGCAATCAGGGCTATTCAAAATGAGGTCACACTGGGACCTTCAACCTAATAGCCTTGATTACAAGCACAATTAGCTCAATATCACCATATTAAACAAGTCTGATCTATATTAGCTCTTGGTATATCTGGCTTAATGATGCAATCAGCAATTAACTCCAAATACCACCATATTAAACAAGTCTGATCTATATTAGCTGCTTGGTATATCTGGCTTTAAGATGTAATCAGTAAGGCAACTCTAGAAAAACCAGTGAGTCCCTAGCTTTACACTTCAGCATTAGTTGCACAAAGAGAAGCAAATAACAAGCCCACCCAGTGGTGAAAAGGGTCAAAGTTCATAAAATATAAGTGTTCATCAGGTAGCACCCCTAAGCAGGCGTCCAGACGAAGAGAAGAAGCTCTCTTTAGCATGAAAGTTATCAAGCTGGAGATTTGGCTTCCTCAGCTACTCAGGTAAGCTGCTTGTTGCTTCAGTTGCTTGATTGTCCCAAGGACCTAGCTTGGGGGGGCTGCCTATGTAGTGGAGAAAACAGCCTCTCATTACTATGCAGCGGAAGAATATGTTGTGATTTACACAAAGGAGCTCCACTCAAAGCAAACAGGGCTATTCCAAAATGAGGACACACTAGGACCCAGCTAACCTAATGCCTTCAGTTACAAGCACAATTAGTTTATTTCCACCATATTAAACAAGTCTGATCTATATTAGCTGCTTAGTATATCTGGCTTAATGATGTAATCAGCAATTAACTATAAATACCACCATATTAAACAAGTCTGATCTATATTAGCTGCTTGGTATATCTGGCTTTAAGATGTAATCAGCAAGGCAACTCTAGAAAAACCAGTGAGTCCCTAGCTTTACACTTCAGCATTAGTTGCACAAAGAGAAGCAAATAACAAGCCCACCCAGTGGTGAAAAGGGTCAAAGTTCATAAAATATAAGTGTTCATCAGGTAGCACCCCTATGCAGGCGTCCAGACGAAGAGAAAGCTCTATTTAGCTTGAAAGTTATCAAGCTGGAGATTTGGCTTCCTCAGCTAATCAGGTGAGCTGCTTGTTGCTTCAGTTGCTTGATTGTCCCGAGTGACCTAGCTTGGGGAGGGCTACCTATGTGTGGAGAAAAGCAAAGCCTGCAGTACTATGCAGCGGAAGAATATGATGTGATTTACACAAGGTGCTCCTCTAAGCAAACAGGGCTATTCCAAATGAGGTCACCTAGGACCCAGCTAACCTAATGCCTTCAGTTACAAGCACAATTAGCTCAATACCACCATATTAAACAAGTCTGATCTATATTAGCTGCTTGGTATATCTGGCTTTAAGATGTAATCAGCAAGGCAACTCTAGAAAAACCAATGAGTCCCTAGCTTTACACTTCAGCATTAGTAGCACAAAGAGAAGCAAATAACAAACCCACCCAGTGGTGAATAGGGTCAAAGTTCATAAAATATAAGTGTTCATCAGGTAGCACCCCTATACAGGCATCCAGACGAAGAGAAGAAGCTCTCTTTACCTTGAAAGTTATCAAGCTGGAGATTTGGCTTCCTCAGCAACTCAGGTGAGCTGCTTGTTGCTTCAGTTGCATGATTGTCCTGAGTACCTAGCTTTGGGGGAGCTGCCTATGTAGTGGAGAAGACAAAGACTCTCATTACAATGCAGCATGAGAATATGTTGCGACTTACACAAAGGAGCTCCACACTAAGCAAACAGGGCTATTCCAAAATGAGGTCACACTAGGACCCAGCTAACCTAATGCCTTCAGTTACAAGCACAATTAGCTCAATACCACCATATTAAACAAGTCTGATCTATATTAGCTGCTTGGTATATCTGACTTTAAGATGTAATCAGCAATTAGCTCCAAATACCACCATATTAAACAAGTCTGATCTATATTAGCTGCTTGGTATATCTGGCTTTAAGATGCAATCAGCAAGGCAACTCTAGAAAACCAGTGAGTCCCTAGCTTTACACTTCAGCATTAGTAGCACAAGAGAAGCAAATATAAGCCCACCCAGTGGTGAAGAGGAGAAAGTTCTTAAAATATAAGTGATCATCAGGCAAGCACCCTCTGCAGGCGTCCAGGCGAAGAGAAGAGGCTCTCTGTATCTTGAAAGTTATCAGGCTGGAGATTTGGCTTCCTCAGCTACTCAGGTGCGCTGCTAGTTGTTTCAGTTGTGATTGTCGAGGGGCCTAGCTTCTAGCTAGCTGGGGGTTGCTGCCTATGTAGTGGAGAAAACAAAGCCTCTCATTACTATGCAGTGGGAGAATATGTTGTGACTTACACAAAGGAGCTCCACTCTAAGCAATCAGGGCTATTCCAAAATGAGGTCACACTAGTACCCAGCTAACCTAATGCCTTCAGTTACAAGCACAATTAGCTCAATACCACCATATTAAACAAGTTTGATCTATATTAGCTGCTTGGTATATCTGGCTTTAAGATGTAATCAGCAAGGCAGCTCTAGAAAAATCAATGAGTCCCTAGCTTTTCACTTCAGCATTAGTAGCACAAAGAGAAGCAAATAACAAACCGACCCAGTGGTGAATAGGGTCAAAGTTCATAAAATATAAGTGTTCATCAGGTAGCACCCCTATGAAGGCGTCCAGACGACGAGAAGAGGCTCTCTTTAACTTGAAAGTTATCAAGCTGGAGATTTGGCTTCCTCAGCTACTCAGGTGAGCTGCTTGTTGCTTCAGTTGCTTGATTGTCCCGAGTGCCTAGCTTGGGGGGTAGCTGCCTATGTAGTGGAGAAAACAAAGCCTCTCATTACTAAGCAGTGGTAGAATATGTTGTGATTTACACAAAGGAGCTCCACACTAAGCAAACAGGGCTATTCCAAAATGAGGTCACACTAGGATCCAGCTAACCTATTGCCTTCAGTTACAAGCACAATTAGCTCAATACCACCATATTAAACAAGTCTGATCTATATTAGCTGCTTGGTATATCTGGCTTTAAGATGTAATCAGCAATTAGCTCCAAATACCACCATATTAAACAAGTCTGATCTATATTAGCTGCTTGGTATATCTGGCTTTAAGATGTAATCAGCAAGGCAACTCTAGAAAAACCAGTGAGTCCCTAGCTTTACTTTTTAGCATTAGTAGCACAAAGAGAAGTAAATAACAAGCCCACCTAGTGGTGAACAGGGAACAAAGTTCATAAAATATAAGTGATCATCAGGAAGCACCCCTCTGCAGGCGTCCAGACGAAGAGAAGAGGCTCTCTTTACCTAGAAAGTTATCAGGCTGGAGATTTGGCTTCCTCAGCTACTCAGGTGCGCTGCTTGTTGCTTCAGTTGCTTGATTGTCCCGAGGGCCTAGCTTCTAGCTTTGGGGGTAGCTGCCTATGTAGTGGAGAAAAAAAAGCCTCTCATTACTATGCAGCGGTAGAATATGTTGTGATTTACACAAAGGAGCTCCACTCTAAGCAAAAAGGGCTATTCCAAAATGAGGTCACACTAGGACCCAGCTAACCTAATGCCTTCAGTTACAAGCACAATTAGCTCATTTCCACCATATTAAACAAGTCTGATCTATATTAGCTGCTTGGTATATCTGGCTTTATAATGCAATCAGCAATTAACTCCAAATACCACTATATTAAACAAGTCTGATCTATATTAGCTGCTTGGTATATCTGGCTTTAAGATATAATCAGCAAGGCAACTCTAGAAAAACCAGTGAGTCCCTAGCTTTACACTTCAGCATTAGTTGCACAAAGAGAAGCAAATAACAAGCCCACCCAGTGGTGAAAAGGGTCAAAGTTCATAAAATATAAGTGTTCATCAGGTAGCACCCCAAAGCAGGCGTCCAGACGAAGAGAAGAATCTCTCTTTAGCTTGAAAGTTATCAAGCTGGAGATTTGGCTTCCTCAGCTACTCAGGTGAGCTGCTTGTTGCTTCAGTTGCTTGATTGTCCCGAGGGCCTAGCTTGGGGGGAGCTGCCTATGTTGTGGAGAAAACAAAGCCTCTCATTACTATGCAGTGGGAGAATATGTTGTGACTTACACAAAGGAGCTCCACTCTAAGCAATCAGGGCTATTCCAAAATGAGGTCACACTAGTACCCAGCTAACCTAATGCCTTCAGTTACAAGCACAATTAGCTCAATACCACCATATTAAACAAGTTTGATCTATATTAGCTGCTTGGTATATCTGGCTTTAAGATGTAATCAGCAAGGCAGCTCTAGAAAAACCAATGAGTCCCTAGCTTTTCACTTCAGCATTAGTAGCACAAAGAGAAGCAAATAACAAACCGACCCAGTGGTGAATAGGGTCAAAGTTCATAAAATATAAGTGTTCATCAGGTAGCACCCCTATGAAGGCGTCCAGACGACGAGAAGAGGCTCTCTTTAACTTGAAAGTTATCAAGCTGGAGATTTGGCTTCCTCAGCTACTTAGGTGAGCTGCTTGTTGCTTCAGTTGCTTGATTGTCCCGAGTGCCTAGCTTGAGGGAGTAGCTGCCTATGTAGTGGAGAAAACAAAGCCTCTCATTACTAAGCAGTGGTAGAATATGTTGTGATTTACACAAAGGAGCTCCACACTAAGCAAACAGGGCTATTCCAAAATGAGGTCACACTAGGATCCAGCTAACCTAATGCCTTCAGTTACAAGCACAATTAGCTCAATACCACCATATTAAACAAGTCTGATCTATATTAGCTGCTTGGTATATCTGGCTTTAAGATGTAATCAGCAAGGCAACTCTAGAAAAACCAATGAGTCCCTAGCTTTACACTTCAGCATTAGTAGCACAAAGAGAAGCAAATAACAAACCCACCCAGTGGTGAATAGGGTCAAAGTTCATAAAATATAAGTGTTCATCATGTAGCACCCCTATGCAGGCATCCAGACGAAGAGAAGAAGCTCTCTTTACCTTGAAAGTTATCAAGCTGGAGATTTGGCTTCCTCAGCAACTCAGGTGAGCTGCTTGTTGCTTCAGTTGCATGATTGTCCTGAGTACCTAGCTTTGGGGCGGAGCTGCCTATGTAGTGGAGAAGACAAAGACTCTCATTACAATGCAGCATGAGAATATGTTGTGACTTACACAAAGGAGCTCCACACTAAGCTATCAGGGCTATTCCAAAATGAGGTCACACTAGGATCCAGCTAACCTAATGCCTTCAGTTACAAGCACAATTAGCTCAATACCACCATATTAAACAAGTCTTATCTATATTAGCTGCTTGGTATATCTGGCTTTAAGATGTAATCAGAAATTAGCTCCAAATACCACCATATTAAACAAGTCTGATCTATATTAGCTGCTTGGTATATCTGGCTTTAAGATGTAATCAGCAAGGCAACTCTAGAAAAACCAGTGAGTCCCTAGCTTTACACTTCAGCATTAGTAGCATAAAGAGAAGCAAATAACAAGCCCACCCAGTGGTGAACAGGGAACGAAGTTCATAAAATATAAGTGATCATCAGGAAGCACCCCTCTGTAGGCGTCCAGACGAAGAGAGAAGAGGCTCTCTTTACCTTGAAAGTTATCAGGCTGGAGATTTGGCTTCCTCAGCTACTCAGGTGCGCTGCTTGTTGCTTCAGTTGCTTGATTGTCCCGAGGGCCTAGCTTCTAGCTTGTGGGGGGGTAGCTGCCTATGTAGTGGAGAAAACAAAGCCTCTCATTACTATGAAGTGGGAGAATATGTTGTGACTTACACAAAGGAGCTCCACTCTAAGCAATCAGGGCTATTCCAAAATGAGGTCACACTAGGACCCAGCTAACCTAATGCCTTCAGTTACAAGCACAATTAGCTCAATACCACCATATTAAACAAGTCTGATCTATATTAGCTGCTTGGTATATCTGGCTTTAAGATGTAATCAGCAAGGTAACTCTAGAAAAACCAATGAGTCCCTAGCTTTACACTTCAGCATTAGAAGCAAAAAGAGAAGGAAATAACAAACCCACCCAGTGGTGAATAGGGTCAAAGTTCATAAAATATAAGTGTTCATCAGGTAGCACCCCTATGCAGGCGTCCAGACGACGATAAGAGGCTCTCTTTAACTTGAAAGTTATCAAGCTGGAGATTGGGCTTCCTCAGCTACTCAGGTGAGCTGCTTGTTGCTTCAGTTGCTTGATTGTCCCAAGTGCCTAGCTTGGGGGTAGCTGCCTATGTAGTGGAGAAAACAAAGCCTCTCATTACTATGCAGCGGTAGAATATGTTGTGATTTTCACAAAGGATCTCCACTCTAAGCAAAAAGAGCTATTCCAAAATGAGGTCACACTAGGACCCAACTAACCTAATGCCTTCAGTTACAAGCACAATTAGCTCATTTCCACCATATTAAACAAGTCTGATCTAGATTAGCTGCTTGGTATATCTGGCTTAATGATGCAATCAGCAATTAACTCCAAATACCACCATATTAAACAAGTCTGATCTATATTAGCTGCTTGGTATATCTGGCTTGAAGATGTAATCAGCAAGGCAACTCTAGAAAAACCAGTGAGTCCCTAGCTTTACACTTCAGCATTAGTTGCACAAAGAGAAGCAAATAACAAGCAAACCCAGTGGTGAAAAGGGTCAAAGTTCATAAAATATAAGTGTTCATCAGGTAGCACCCCACTATAGGCGTCTAGATGAAGAGCAGAGGCTCTCTTTACCTTGAAAGTTATCATACTGGAGATTTGGCTTCCTCAGCTACTCAGGTCAGCTGCTTGTTGCTTCAGTTGCTTGATTGTCCCGAGTGCCTAGCTTGGGGAGCTGCCTATGTAGTGGAGCAAACAAAGCCTCTAATTACTATGCAGTGGGAGAATATGTTGTGACTTACACAAAGGAGCTCCACTCTAAGCAAACAGGGCTATTCCAAAATGAGGTCACACTAGGACCCAGCTAACCTAATGCCTTCAGTTACAAGCCCAATTAGCTCAATACCACCATATTAAACAAGTCTGTTCTATATTAGCTGCTTGGTATATCTGGCTTTAAGATGTAATCAGCAAGGCAACTCTAGAAAAACCAGTGAGTCCCTAGCTTTCCACTTCAGCATTAGTAGCACAAAGAGAAGCAAATAACAAGCCCACGAAGTCGTGAACAGGGAACAAAGTACATAAAATATAAGTGTTCAACAGTTAGCACCCCTCTGCAGGTGTCCAAACGAAGAGAAGAGGCTCTCTTTACCTTGAAAGTTATCAGGCTGGAGATTTGGCTTCCTCAGCTACTCAGGTGAGCTGCTTGATGCTTCAGTTTCTTGATTGTCCCAAGTGCCTAGCTTGGGGGGGTGCTGAATATGTAGTGGAGAAAACAAAGCCTCTGATTACTATGCAGCCGGAGAATATGTTGTGACTTACAAAAAAGGAGCTCCACTCTAAGCAAACAGTGCTATTCCAAAATGAGGTCACACTAGGACCCAGCTAACCTAATGCCTTCAGTTACAAACACAATTAGCTCAATACCACCATATTAAACAAGTCTGATCTGTATTAGCTGCTTGCTATATCTGGCTTTAAGATGTAATCAGCAATTAGCTAAAAATACCACCATATTAAACAAGTCTGATCTATATTAGCTGCTTGGTATATCTGGCTTTAAGATGTAATCAGCAAGGCAACTCTAGAAAAACCAGTGAGTCCCTAGCTTTACACTTCAGCATTAGTAGCACAAAGAGAAGCAAATAACAAGCCCACCCAGTGGTGAACAGGGACCAAAGTTCATAAAATATAAGTGTTCATCAGGTAGCACCCCTCTGCAGGCATTCAGACGAAAAGAAGAGTCTCTCTTTACCTTGAAAGTTATCAGGCTGGAGATTTGGCTTCCTCAGCTACTCAGGTGAGCTACATGTTGCTTCATTTGCTTGATTGTCCTGAGTGCCTAGCTTGGGGGCGGAGCTGCCTATGTAGTGGAGAAGACAAAGCCTCTCGGTACTATGCAGCGGGAGAATATGTTGTGACTTACACAAAGGAGCTCCGCTCTATGCAAACAGGGCTATTCCAAAATGATGTCACACTAGGACCCAGCTAACCTAATGCCTTCAGTTACAAGCACAATTAGCTCAATTCCACCATATTAAACAAGTCTGACTCTATATTAGCTGCTCGGTATATCTGCCTTTAAGATGTAATCAGCAATTAACTAAAAATACCACCATATTAAACAAGTCTAATCTATATTAGCTGTTTGGTATATCTGGCTTTAAGATGTAATCAGCAAGGCAACTCTAGAAAAACCACTGAGTCCCTAGCTTTACACTTCAGCATTAGCAGCACAAAGAGAAGCAAATAACAAGCCCACCCAGTGGTGAACAGGGAACAAAGTTCATAAAATATAAGTGTTCATCAGGTAGCAAACCCTCTGCAGGCGTCCAGACAAAGAGAAGAGGCTCTCTTTACCTTGAAAGTTATCAGGCTGGAGATTTGGCTTCCTCAGCTACTCAGGTGAGCTGTTTGTTGCTTTAGTTGTTTGATTGTCCCGTTTGCCAAGCATGGGGGGGGTGCTGCCTATGTTGTGGAGAAATCAAAGCCTCTCTTTACTATGCAGTGGGAGAATATGTTGTGACTTACACAAAGGAGCTCCACTCTAAGCAATTAGGGCTATTCCAAAATGAGGTCACACTAGGAACCAGCTAACCTAATGCCTTCAGTTACAAGCACAATTAGCTCAATACCACCATATTAAACAAGTCTGATCTATATTAGCTGCTTGGTATATATGGCTTTAAGATGTAATCAGCAATTAGCTCCAAATACCACCATATTAAACAAGTCTGATCTATATTAGCTGCTTGGTATATCTGGCTTTAAGATGTAATCAGCAAGGCAACTCTAGAAAAACCAGTGAGTCTCTAGCTTTACACTTCAGCATTAGTAGCACAAAGAGAAGCAAATAACAAGCCCACCAAGTGGTGAACAGGGAACAAAGTTCATAAAATATAAGTGTTCATCAGTTTGCACCCCTCTGCAGGCATCCAGATGAAGAGAAGAGGCTCTCTTTTCCTGGAAAGTTATCACTCTGGAGATTTGGCTTGCTCAGCAACTCAGGTGAGCTGCTTGTTGCTTCAGTTGCTTGATTGTCCAGAGTGCCTACCTTGCGGGGGGTGCTGCCTATTTAGTGGAGAAAGCAAAGCCTCTCATTACTATGCAGCGGGAGAATATGTTGTGACTTACACTAAGGAGCTCCACTCTTAGCAAACAGGGCTATTCCAAAATAAGGTCACACTAGGACCCATCTAACCTAATGCCTTCAGTTACAAGCACAATTAGCTCAATACCAACATATTAAACAAGTCTGATCTATATTAGCTGCTTGGTATATCTGGCTTTAAGATGTAATTATAAATTAGCTCTAAATACCACCATATTAAACAAGTCTGATCTATATTAGCTGCTTGGTATAACTGGCTTTAAGATGTAATCAGCAAGGCAACTCTAGAAAAACCAGTGAGTCCCTAGCTTTACACTTCAGCATTAGTAGCACAAAGAAAAGCAAATAACAAGCCCACCCAGTGGTGAACAGGGAACAAAGTTCATAAAGTATAAGTGTTCATCAGGTAGCACCCCTCTGCAGGCGTCCAGACGAAGAGAAGAGGCTCTCTTTACCTTGAAAGTTATCAGGCTGGAGATTTGGCTTCCTCAGCTACTCAGGTGCGCTGCTTGTTGCTTCAGTTGCTTGATTGTCCCGAGTGCCTAGCTTCTAGCTTGTGGGGGGGGAGCTGCCTATGTAGTGGAGAAAACAAAGCATCTTATTACGATACAGTGGGAGAATATGTTGTGACTTACACAAAGGAGCTCCACTCTAAGCAAACAGGGCTATTCCAAAATGAGGTCACACTAGGACCCAGCTAACCTAATGCCTTCAGTTACAAGCACAATTATCTTATTTCCACCATATTAAATAAGTCTGATCTATATTAGCTGCTTGGTATATCTGGCTTAATGATGTAATCAGCAATTAACTCCAAATACCACCATATTAAACAAGTCTGATCTATATTAGCTGCTTGGTATATCTGGCTTTAAGATGTAATCAGCAAGGCAACTCTAGAAAATCAGTGAGTCCCTAGCTTTACACTTCAGCATTAGTAGCACAAAGAGCAGCAAATAACAAGCCCACCCAGTGGTGAACAGGGAACAAAGTTCATAAAATATAAGTGTTCCTCAGGTAGCACCCCTCTGCAGGCATCCAGATGAAGAGAAGAGGCTCTCTTTACCTTGAAAGTTGTCAGGCTGGAGATTTGGTTTCCTCAGCTACTCAGGTGAGCTGCTTGTTGCTTCAGTTGCTTGATTGTCCCGAGTGCCTAGCTTGGGGGGTGCGCTCGAAAGTTATCAGGCTGGAGATTTGGCTTCTTCAGCTACTCAGGTGAGCTGCTTGTTGCTTCAGTTGCTTGATTATCCCGAGTGCCTAGCTTGTTGGGTGGGGAGCTGCCTCGAAAGTTATCGGGCTGGAGATTTGGCTTCCTCAGCTACTCAGGTGAGCTGCTTGTTGCTTCAGTTGCTTGATTGTCCCGAGTGCCTAGCTTGGGGAGCTGCCTCGAAAGTTATCAGGCTGGAGATTTGGCTTCCTCAGCTACTCAGGTGAGCTGCTTGTTGCTTCAGTTGCTTGATTGTCCCGAGTGCCTAGCTTGGGGGGGGGAGCTGCCTCGAAAGTTATCAGGCTGGAGATTTGGCTTCCTCAGCTACTCAGGTGAGCTGCTTGTTGCTTCAGTTGCTTTATTGTCCCTGATCTTCACCCCAACTTTTCAACACAGAATTCTTATTACCACACCTCATATATGTCCCTTGAGATATTTGAAACTTTCTATCATATCTCCCCTCTCCCTCCTTTCTTCGAGGCTATACATCTTAAGCTCCTTTAGTCTTTCTTCATACGTCTTCTGGTGCAGATCCTACACAATTTTGGTTGCCCTCCTCTTAACAGCCTCCACCCTGTCTATGTCTTTGTGGAGATGGGGTCTCCAGAACTGTACACAGTACTCCAGATGTGGTCTTACCAATTGTCTATACAGAGAGCCAACCACTTCATGTTTTCTACTGGTGATGCCTCACCCTATATATCCCAGTATCCCCCAACCCTCCTTACTGCCTTCTCACATTGCTGGCCCACCTTTAGGTCATCTGATATGACTACCCCCAGGTCCTTTTCCATTTTTGTTGTTGATAGTCTCTCACCCCCCATTGTGTACTTTTCCCCTGCGTTTTTGTTTCCCAGGTGCATTACTTTGCACTTCCTTGCATTGAATCTAAGCTGCCATACATTTGACCATTCCTCAAACCTTGCCAAGTCTATTTTCATCCTTTTCACCCCACCTTGTGCATCAACTCTGCTGCAGATCTTTGTGTCATCTGCAAAGAGACATACTTTCCCTTCCAGTCCCTCTGCAGTGTCACATTTGAAGATATTAAAAAGAACCAGCCCCATTACTGAACCCTGCGGCACCCCACTTGTAACCCCCCTTTCTTCACTGTTGACTCCATTTGCTATTACCCACTGTGTCCCCTTGTCCAGCCAGTGTTTTACCCAAGTTACCACCCTGGGACCCACTCCCAGGCTGGCTAATTTGTTTATTAATCTTTTGTGTGGGACTGTGTCAAATGCCTTGCTAAAGTCTAGGTAGGCCATGTCCACAGTCCCTCCCTGGTTTACTACTTTGGTCACCCAGTCAAAGAAATCAGTTTGATTGTCTGACATGACCTTCCTGCTGTGAATCCATGCTGCCTTGGGTCCTGTACTCCACTGGCCTCTAGCTACTCAACAATTCTTTCCTTCAGAAGTGATTCCATCATTTTCCCTACCACTGAGGTCAAACTGACAGGTCTGTAGTTTCCTGACTCTGTTTAGCTCCCACGTTTGTGAATGGGAATCACATCTGCCCTTCTCCAGTCCTCAGGTTACCACACCATCCTCTCATGATTTATTAAAAAGGGTAGTCAGTGGTGTTACTAGTTCTTCCCTTAGTTTTTTTAGAATTCTTGGGTGAATCCCATCAGGCCCCACTGCTTCTGTAGGTCATATGCTCTGTTCACCGTGGCAAGGATGTGTAAGACCCATCCAATCTTCCTCACTTGCTTTTCCTGGCAAAGCTGGGCTAGTTGACCAAACATGTGGGTATTAGTGCTGATTAACAAACGGATACTGTCATGCATTCCAGTTGGGGGGCATACCAAAGCCAGAGTCTCTGCTGGTTCATCCACGCCAGCAACAGTGGTAGGAAACAATAGCCACAATCATACAAAACCCAGGTACAGGTAAGATTTATGCCACTCAACCCCCATACATGAAGTCCTTCAAGGGGCTGGAGCAGGAGGTCAGACAAGTGCTGGTCATACCAATCTTTAAACAACAGTAACCTGATATCCGCTGTCCAAAGTGGCTCAGATTGAAATACCATTAACAGTTAATGTGGTCTCCATGGAAGGACCCACCATCTCTGACCAATCCAGAGGCACAGGTTTGGCAGGTCTGTCCACAGCAGTTTTGGAGGAAAAAGATTTTCATGATGACCCTTGTTGTGGCTTTATATTGCTTTGTCAAACCTGGTTGAGCAGTTTGACAGTGACTCACCATAAATCTTCAGGAGCAGTGCAAACTCGTTTAGTGTGGCCATCTTCTCTGCACCAGTAACAAAATACTTTAGCTCTGGGTTCAGCAGGATAGGTCTAGTTTTTATGAGGCTTGTAGTGGTCTGGGTGTGGAGCTCTACTGTCTTCCTTAGCCTTAGGTTCAGGCTCAGCTCCCCCATAGCCCCTCCAGGGGACAGACGGTCATGCAGCATAAATGAAGTCTCTCACCATAGCTTGCAACTCCCTCATTTCTTCTCCCATGTTGTGGTCATGTTGGGATTTAGCAGCAAGGGTATTGGCCCCCATACAGACAGGTGGGGTCTCGCAAGTAGCCTCAGTATTGATAGGGCAAAGACCATGAGTATTAACCTGTTCGGCCACAGCTTGCCTGCTAGCTTTCAGTTCTTTCAATTCCTTTGACAGCTCACTGATTTGTTGTGACTCTGAGTTGTCTTCTTTCTCATTAGGCCTGTCTGGGACTGGGACAGTTTGTGTAACCCTAGAATAGGTGTCCCAACCATCATCGTAGTTCTCTGCCTCCCGGATTTCTTTCAATAACCAACAGTATTCAAGATGGTGGGCTCTGCGATCTTGAAATTTTAACTTCAACATGAGCACACTTGAATAATGGGCAGACTTAAGGATGTGTTCTAGTTTTGCTCGATTTAGTTCACTAGCCAGGATGCCTTCCTTTCGGTGCACCCTTTGCAAGGCCCATTCTACATGAGTCACAAAAGCAGACAGCAGCTCATTATTTCACTGCTTGGTAGACTTAACCTTCCACATCAAATCTTCTCCTGACTCAGTACTACCAAATACCCCTTCTAAAGCAGATGAATACTCAGCAGCAGAGGCCTCTGGATTTGTGCACCAAAGGAACCAGACAGCCTCCACTGCAGGGCCCTTTAAGCTTTCCATAAGTATTTTTGTGTTTTTCCCCCTTGGAGCACTGCCACTCTTCAACAAGTGGAGTGGCAGAGTCCATCCAGGTTTCCAAAACACTTCTCCCACAAGAACAGGGATGGCCCCTGAGAACAACCTGAGCCTGCGATAAGAGTCCAGGTGCACAGAGGGAACTACTATACGGGTCACTGCAATGGAAGAAGACCTGGGCAAAGATGGGGAATCTGTGGTAGAATGTATAGGTGTGACCCCCTTAGATTCCTCCAGAGCCCATTGCAAGTCCTTGACAGTCTGTCCTTCAGTAGCTAATAGCTTTTCCAACCTTTTTTCCCCAAATCCTTCTACTTTGGGATACCCCAGGGAGAAGATGGGCCTTTATGCACATGAATGACCCTCCACCCTGTCTGGGACCCCCAGGCATAATAACAGGGGGGACAGGCTTTGGGTCTATAGGGATGTTGCAAGAAATGAGTGCCATTAGGGTCTGTTCAAACAGGTCAGCATCCCTCCCTCTCACTGAAACTTTCCCCAAGTACTTAATCTTCTTCAGGATTTCTTCTATAGTTGCATTGGTGGTCCCTATGGGGATATCTAGTAACCATAAAGCTTGATGGGGGTCAACCCCTTCTGCCTCACTCCACCCCACCATGCGGTGCACTACCAGTTTATGGGGAGAAATATTTAACTTAGCTGTAGTGAGGCTCTCCATTTCAAATTTGGCACAAAATTCACAACTGACTGAAATTTAATGGTTTGGCCAGTAGGGGGCACTAAACCCAGCTGTGCCTCCAAGATGTAACCCCTAGATGGCGCTTTTCCTAAGGTTACTACCCTTGCCTTTATGTCTGAGCACAGGTTAAGTGGCCTGGATTCAGTACTAAGGTGTCTCCACCCAGAGTAGCAGTATTGGGGGTGCCTGCCTAGCCTGCTAAACCCCTCTAGGAAGATATAACCACTCACCAACTGTCCTAGTGTCTCTGTACCTGTAACAGCAGTGGTTACCACACAGACAGTAAATAGCAGGAATAATATGCACACACCCTTCACACTTACCACCAGGGTAGGACCTTCAGCAGATTCCCTGGAGCCCCCCTGTAAAATAAGGTTAGCAAGACAACTGCACACTTTCAGTACTATAACCCACCTAATAATATACACAATAGCCATGTTAAACTGCCCTCTAGTGGCTCCTTCGTGGTCAAACAATACACGAAGCTTGAACAGCCATCATCCCCATGTTCCTAGATGCCGGACAGCCCAGGGGCAATGCTCATTTGCCTACAGAGCACCTCACTGGTTTAATACTGTTCATAGTGATATAACTACCCTACCTAAATTGGGACCATTCAAATTGAAGTTACACCAACATCTCATGGCCAACCGTTCTTCTGACTGCTTCATCTGAGACTCCCATCTACTAGCAGTCAGACTTCTCCTCACAACTGGATAACTCTGTATCTCTTCTGTTACCTCTATAATTTTCAGGCTACTCCCCTTTTTGCATTTTGACAAGGTCCCTTGCTAAACCCCATCCACCTCACCCCCTGCACCTACCCCTCCCACACCAGCTTGACAAGGTCTATGGCTGCCTCTTCCTACCTTTCTTACCATCCTGTCCACCTCACCCCCTGCCCATACTCCTCCCACACCAGCTTGACAAGGCCTATGGCTGCCACCTCCTACCTTTCCTACCCCCCTGTCCACCTCACCCCCTGCCCATACTCCTCCCACACCAGTTCGACAAGGCCTATGGTTACCACTTCCTAACTTTCTTTCTCCCAATTTTATCCTTCCCCTCTCATCTACGCTTTCCTCCTATTAGAATGATAAAACTGTGTATAGATACATATTTGTTCACTTTATTTTACAGCTTTGGAAACATTGTACTTTTACCCCTTTGTATGTTTTGTTTCCCTTCCCCACTGATGTGGAACCTTTGTAAATGAACTATCTGTGCTCAGAGATATTGTAATCCAAGAATGAATAAATAAATAAAATAAACATGAAAAAGACAATCAGATTTATTTAGGGGTCGTGAATAAGGAAGGGGTGTAAATTTAGTTAAATGATTGGTATTCTGATTTGCTTCAGGTTTTTGTTGGCATGCACTTTTAAGTCCCAAATAAACAGTTCAACAACATTGAGTACCCAGGATGGAAAGCTGGCTAGCCAGAAGCATTACCTGGGGGTGGTCAGTATTGCAGCTGCTGCTGTTGGGGCCTTTGATGGATGGAAAAAACAGTTAGCATGCAGAACAACAAAATGATTATTTGTAATCCTGGCCAGTTGGCCCAGTCTCATGAAACCCAGAAAGTTAAAGAAATCATATGGTACCACAGATGATTAAATAACTTGTTGCAGGGAGCTACACTGATTTTACTCACACTGCCAGATTGCTGTGGAATTGCAGACGACATGGCGACCTTGTGGTGTTCACCAATGAGCATGGGGAAGCAGGGCTGACACGACACACCTCCTCTTCATTTTCTTTCCCTCCAGGTGGCCGCAACCTGCAAGTTGGGGAAGCTGTCAGTCACAGTTAGGACTCCCCCTTCAGGTCAGTTTAGGTGCCAGCCTAACAAGTACAAAAACTACAGCTTTTCCTTCCCACAAGACACTAGGGCTAAGGACTCTGCGAGATCCCCAGAGTCTGATTGCTCCAATTAAGGGAAGCCCCAGACCTAACATGGTTGCTTCCATTTCAAAAGACAAACTGCAAGGAAAGCAGGTTAAACAAACTTATCTATTTCAAATAAAACAATACATTAAAAAATAAATAAGTACAGTTCACATACAGGCTCCTTCTGCACTATTATTGACTGTAGAGTGAAGCAAATCAGAGTGGTGTTTGGCCAGTCACAAGCCTTAAATCACTTGAAACATAGAAACATAGAAGTTGAGGGCAGATAAGGGCCACAAGGCACATCCAGTCTGCCCATTTCTTTTTCTACCTTATAAATGTGCCATCGGCCTTTGCTCTATCAATGGCCTATCTATTCATACTCATCTGTATTGCTCCCTTATGCCTATCCCATGCCTGTTTGAAGCCCTGAACTGTTTTCATATCCACCACTTTCTGAGGTAGGCCATTCCATGCATCCACCACCCTTTCTGTGAAAAAGAACTTCCTCACATTACCCTTTAATCAGCCTCCCTCTAATCTCATGATGGGGCCTAACCAGTGTCTTGTAAAGAGGAATTATTACTTTCCTCTTCAGACTTGTGATACCCCTATTAATACACCCCAACTTCCCCTTTGCCTTACCTAGTGGTCTGCTTGGATGATTTCAGGTCATAGGTGATGATGATGCCCAAGTCTCTTTCTTCAATTGTGACTGCCAGCAACTCCCCACCCAGCCTGTAGGTGGCTTCAGGATTTCTCTTCCCTATGTCCCTATGTGCATGATCTTGCACTTCTTTGCATTAAACCCCAGTTACCACTAGTCCGACCATTTTTGCAGTTTATCCAGATCTCTTCTCATTCTGCCCATCCCATCTGGTACATCTACTCTGTTGCATATCTTGGTGTCATCTGCAAACAGACAAACTTTACCCGCCAGTCCATCGGCAATGACACTGATGAAGATATTGAAGAGGACTGGCCCCAGGACTGATCCCTGAGGTACCCCACTTATGACTTGCATCTCTTCTGACTGTATACCGTTTACCACTACTCTCTGTTCTCTGCCCGTCAACCAGTTTGCCACCCATTTGACCAACTTCTGACCCACCCTGAGCCTACCCAGCTTATTAATCAATCTTCTATGTGGAACAGTATCAAAAGCTTTGCTGAAGTCAAGGTAGGTGATATAAACTGCTCCCCCTTGGTCCACCACTCTGGTTACCCAGTCAAAGAAATCTATGAGATCTGTTGGACAGGACCTTCCTTTTGTAAACCCATGCTGTCTTGGATCCTGTGCTCCTAAGGATTCCAGGTGTTGCACTATCCTTTCCTCAAGGAGTGCCTCCATAATTTTGCCCACTACTGAGGTGAGACTGACTGGTCTGTAGTTCTCTGCCTCCTCCCTGCTACCACTCTTGTGGGGTGAGATCACATGAGCCCTTCTCCAGTCTTCTGGGACCTCTCCTGTGCTCAGAGACTCACTAAACAGTTCTGCTAATGGCTCTGCTAGTTCCACCTTTAGCTCCTTAAGTACCCTGGGATGTATGCCATCAGGTCCCATTGCCTTATCCACCCTGAGCTTAGCAAGCTCTTGTAGGACCCTTTCTTTTGTGAAGGGAGTAGTGCTCACTTCCTTCCCCCCTGTGTCCATGATGCTGAGCTGTGGGCCCTGCCCTACCTTCTCTTCAGTAAATACTGAGCAGAAGTTACTATTTAGGACAGATGCTTTTACATGGTCCTCCTCCTCACACGCCACCTTATCTCCTTTGATCTTAGCAATACCCCCTCTGGACTTTCTCCTTTCTCTAATGTATCTATAGAAAGTCTT
Source organism: Neoceratodus forsteri (assembly GCA_016271365.2). Classification (NCBI taxonomy): domain Eukaryota; kingdom Metazoa; phylum Chordata; order Ceratodontiformes; family Ceratodontidae; genus Neoceratodus; species Neoceratodus forsteri. The sequence continues at coordinate 845,999,571 of CM057449.1, read as the reverse complement.
GTCACCTTCTTTTACTGTTTATGCTAGTGTTTCCTCAGTTTGGGCCTTTGCCTGCCTTATTGCCTTCCCTGCTTCCCTTAGGGAAGTTTGGTATGCCTCCCTATCTTCATCCTGCTGCATTACCTTATATTTCCTGAAGGCCAGCCTTTTGGCTCTGACCTTTTCTGCTACTAATTTTGAGAACCAAAATGGTTTCCTTCTTCTTTTGCACTTCCTTTTCTCTCTAACACAATGGGATGTTGCTTCAAGTATTGCATCCTTAATGCTTGACCACTTTGCCTGCACCCCCTCACCTGTATTTCTTTTTGCCTGGGCTAGCTTAACTCTGTTGTCCATCTTATCAAAGTCAGCACCTCTTAAGTCCCATATTTTTGCCTTAGAATGGGATGATTTAGTTCTAGTGGCCAAATTGAACCATACCATGTAATGGTCAGTGGCCCCCAGGTGACCTTCAACCTGGAGATCTGTGATCCTTTCCCTGTTATTCAGTACTAGATCTAGGATAGCCATGTCTCTTGTGGGTTGTTGTACCAGTTTTTTGAGGCCCTCCCCCTGCAGGGAATCCACAACGTGTCTAGTTCTGGTAGATGTTCCTGCTGGTATTGACCAATCTGTATTTTGCATGTTGAAGTCTCCCATTATCAGAATCTCCCGTTTGGCTGTCATGTTTTGTATATCTTCTAACAGTAATGTGCCTATGTTGTCTACCTGGTCTGGGGGCCTGTAGACAACCCCAGTTAGTATGGCTGTCCCATTTCCTGTTTCTAGGGTGACCCACAGATCTTTTGGCTCCTTATGTGTATTCTGAATTTCTGTAGCTTTGATATTTTCATTGGCATACGGGGCCACTCCACCCCCTTTTTTCACCTCGGTCTCTTCTGAACAGTACATAGCTAGGAACTGAAGTCTCCCAAGTGTGGTTACTGGTAATCCATGTCTCATTAATTGCTATTATGTCCAGTTTATCCTCTGTCATTATTGCCTGCAGGTCTGGGATCTTGTTTCCAAGACTGCAAGCATTTGTGTACATGATTTTCCATTGGCCAGATTTCGGTGTGTTACTTGTTGGGTGAGGTCTGTCTTTTCCTCTGTGCATCGTATGGTGAGCTGGACCTTTTTCCTTACCTGGTGATGCAAATGAACTGAAAACATGCTGAACTCCTATTTGACCACTAGCTGAGGGGGGAGGGGTGTTCTTTCCACTTCGACTTGCACCCAGTTCAGACTATTCACTATACATATATTGGCTAGACTCTTAAAGTGACAGGCGTGGAGGGACAGCACAGCACTGTCATGCAAATAGAAGCAAACAGATACCTAGGGATCTATTACTTCTAAAGGACATCAGCCATCAGTGGACATTAAAGAAGCCGAGGAAGACATTAAGGTAAACCCCAAATTTGTGTATGGGGGGGTTACATATACACACATATATAGTATGGTAGCACAGTAGTGCTACCATAGTTAGGGTTGAGTGCCCCTATTAAGGTTAAATGGTGACATTTTGCATATTAATAACTTTGCCACTGTTCAACAGATGTGCCTGAAATTTGGCAGGTACAGGGCATAATCATAGATCTTGGGATTTGGTAACTTTTGTACTGGTCAGATATACGGCTGCAGAGTTATTAAGTGACACTTGTGAATGCAGTTATGTTTTTAGCGCATTCTTTGCTCGCACCTACAGGTCGCACGGTTTACATGACTGGTCCAAAAACTTCACGGAACATGCGGCCAGGGTCCCAGATGTGCCTTTTGAAGATTTCATGAAAGAATACTAAACAGTTTAAAAGTTATTCAAAAAACAAGTTCCCACTATAAGTCAATGGGAAAAGTTAACAAAAAGTTCGAAAGTGTTGCAAATGCACTTTTTAGTGTCTCAAATGGCCCTAGTAATGTCGCAAATCCACCATTTTGTTTTCAGTTACTGATCACAGAAATGCTCGTCATTTAAAATTGGGACCATCTATGGACATAATTCTTTTTGTGTTTACCTATTTGAGCACTGAGGATGCTAGCCATGTCTTTATTTTGGGGTTAAACACCCCAGAAATATGTTTTTCTAATTTGTGGGAAAAGAAGTGTCACAAAGTAGTGTCGTACCTGCGACACTTTCACAAATTTTTGTGAAAGGTATTGCAAATCACGACACTACTTTTTTAGACTATAGCAAAATGACAGAAATTCTTTGCCAACCTGCTGCAAAAGAATGGTTTGGTCTTTTGGGCTAAAGTTTGGAGGGAAGGCAGCCAACATCTCACAGATGTGCCTTTTGGTGGTTTGGTGACAAATATTACATGGACACAAAGTTACAGTATTCGAGTTGACTTTTTTCCCATAGAATAACATGGTGGCATCCACTGTACTTTGAAGAGGCTAAATATCTAGGAAAGCAGGTATGAATCACGGAAGATTTCGTTGCAAACATTCAGTGAAATCCTAGCCAGGAAACTCATGAATTGTGAAATTTTAATTTTTTTTCTACGTTGTACGGTTACTGAGATATTAGCAATTTAGTATTACAACTGCTCGTTTTCTGTTCCGGGGCATACATTCTTTGTTTTCACTGTGTTTCTCAATGGAGCTTTTTGGGAAAAATAGGGTGTGCGCTCCAGTTACTGTTACATGTAAGCTTTGCACTTGTGTTTCCATGCCCATTTGCATTTCCGTTCCCGTGTACGCCACCTTGTGTGTTACCCTTTCTGTTTCCGTTTGCGCTTGCGTTTGCGTTACTATTACTATTTGTGTCTCCACTACTTTTTGTGTTTGTGTTTCGCTTTGCGTCACCGTGCGCATTACCATTTCTGTTGGTGGCCACCCTTCCATTTCCATTTGTGTTTGTCTTTCATTTTGCATCATCATTGTTCTTACCATTACCATTTGAGTTTCCAATTGCGTTCCCATGTACATTACGGTTTGCGTTTCCATATGCGCTTCTGTTTGCATTTCTGTTTTCTTTGACATTATTTTTGCTGTTACCATTACCATTTGCATTTACAATTGTGGTACCATGACTGTGCGCTTTACGGGTTGCGTTTCCATACGCGCTTGCATTTGCGTTTCTGTTTCCTTTGGCATTATTGTTGCTGTTACAGTTATTTGTGTTTACAATAGCAGGATCATCACCGCCGCAGTACTAGTTGCATTTTTGTATGTGCTTGCATCTCCATTTGCTCACTGTTCAGTTTGGCGTCACTTTGCGCCTACATTTCTGTTAATGTTTGCTTTACAATTTATGTTTGAGTCACCATATGCATAACCATTAGCACTTATGTTTGCATTGCACTCACCGTTACTATGTCACAAAAAAACACGTGGTGGGAGCACGGGGCCAAAGGTCCCAGTGCTCCCACCTCCCATCACTATTTATAGTCCTAATTCTCAAAGAAGGAAATTAGAGCAAAAACTCCATTTAATGCATCAGTTAAGGTTGTTCCGAGGAAATTTGGTGTTAGGGGGCACTAGACTACTACGGAGATATATAGATATATATATATATATATATAGATCTATATATATATATATATAGATATATATATATATATATATATATATATATATATATATATATTATATATATATATATATATCCCCACTCCAGGCACTTGGGTTAAATCCTAATACTAACACTGTAGTGCAGCATGAGTGAGGTACTGCACTCCTGAGGTGCCGTCATTCAGATGAGACATTACACTGAGGCCCCATCTGCTTGTTCTGGTGGTAATTCAGGTGGATGTTAAAGATCCCATGGCATTTCCCGAAAAGAGTAGGGGCAAGTTCTATAGAAAAGCAAAATCAAAGTCATAATCCACACATATACATAAATTCAAAGAAAAACTTGGTTTGGTCATAAAGAAGTCAAAGCAGAAGAAACAACAAAAAAACATAAGATACAATGGGCCAGATATTCAGAAATGCAACAAAGGCTGGCACAAGTACAGCAGAGTGCAAATCCAATGTGCAATGAGTGTGATATTCAAAGGTTGCGCATGTCAAAATATACCAGCGCAACACAGCTGAATATCACAGGGATGAGCCATGCTGCAACCAGACTTGCACTAAGGTGCAACCAGACCTGCACCATAGCACAACCAGAGATGCACCATAGGGCAACTGGACATGCATCATGGTGCACAAAGACAAGCCCCAGGCAATGGCGGGAGCACAGCAGCAGTGTAAAGGCATGGGGCATGGCAGAGGAAGACACCTGGGGACAGTGCCAGGGACAGACAGTGGCAGGCCAGAGGTGGCCACCACCAGCAGGGACACACAGGCACCCAGACACCCCCACCCTGGAACACAACTGTGGCACAGAAAGCACACAGCAGGTGGCACCAATGGCCAATGGAGGGCCACCAGTGGAGTACCCCCGCTGCATGCTGTGCCCCTACCCAGACCCCAGCAAGTCACACCCAGTAGTATGCTGCCAAGCACACACATGCCACACATCCCAGACAGCTGCCCCATGGCCACCCCAAGGCACAGTCACTGACCATGGGGCAGGACACCATGAGGCATGACCCACACACAGATACAGGCACACCACACAGGCACACACCATGCCTCTGCAGCATGGCTCCTAATGCCAGCTGCAAAGCAGACACTGACACAGGCAGGCAAGCAAAATAACAACTGTATTTGAAAAGCTATGTACAGGTGCAAGGGGCAGAAAGGGTAGGAAAGTGAGGGAAGGAGACAGGGAACAGGGACTGTACAGTGGGAAGAGGGATGGATGGGGGAATGGATGGCAGGGATAAAAGGGGGTTGCTGGGGTTGAAATATGGGCAGCCATGACCCACTGCCGCCTGATGCCTCCTCCTCCTCTGGTCCATCAGCAGGATCCTGCACACCTGTTGGGCGACCGCCATCATCATCGACATAATTAGGACTATTTGCCACATCAGTCTGCAATACAGGGGCAGCCATGATTCCCTCCAGATGCCTATGACAAAGGAAAGGACAGGTGATCAGTGCAAGGTCCCATGCCACCATGCCCACCTATTGTGCGCAATGGGCAGTGAGAACACACACACACACCCCTGGAGTGGTGCTGCAGCCACCCACAGGGGGTGGGCCAATGCCTGCCAGCAACCCAGCATGCCATGACAGTGCAAAACTGTGGACACTGCTTCCCAATGGCCACCCAACTGTGCAGCGACAGACAGAAGGCACAGGGCACCGGCAGCACCACAGCAACACCTGTGGTAGCTGGGTGCACACCAACCCCACTGACAGCTGGTACACATGTGTGAAGGCTGCCACATGGTGGCATGCACCACACACAGTGTGCAACACACAGCTGCCACAGCACATGGCACAGGTGCCGTGGCTGCACCCACTCCCCTGCCGAACAACTGGTATTGCACAGAGGAATGCAACAGTGCCTACCTGACTGCTGCATCACCACTTGCACCTGTCCCACCGCTGCTCCTCTGCCACCACTGGGTCCTGCCACAGCTTGCCATGCCCAGCCTGGTGCTCCTGCTACACTTGCCTGACGTCGATCTTCAGGCCCTGGGAATGGAACACAGACAGGTACACATAAGAGAATACCCACAGCAAGTGCCCACCACCCCCACCCCTGTGTACAGCGTGTGCCCCTGCCCAACATGTCCCGCAAGGCTGTAGTGCAGAGCAACCTGTTTCCAGCAATGCCACTCTGCAATGCACATGCTGACAATGCACCCCTCTGCAGGGCATGCCAGGCAGCCAAGCCATCACCACAATACAGCACAAGGGCACACTTGCAGCATGGGATGACCTACCTGGCCATGGCACGGCCCCCCCGCTGATGCATGCCTGCAGCTGCCACAAGCACTCTAGGTCCTGCCTCATGAGGTCCCCGTACCAGTGGCGACATTGTTCAGCCATCCTGGCCACCCCAGTGTCAAGCACAAGCCTGGCAGCAATGGCCTGCCAGACCTCCATCCTGGGCTGCTGCAGAAGCACCTGGCCATACAGCCCTGGTGCATGTGGCTGCACACAGGCCACCAGATAAATGAACTCACATCCAAACAATTGTGAGCCCGATGAACTCCCTGCTGTGCCATCATGACCGCTGCAACAAGTGGTGACAAAATGGTGGCCAAAGGTGCATGTGTGGACTACGTGCATGGGATGCATGCCTCATGGAGGCATGCACTGTGTCTGCCAATCGCACATTGGCAGGAATGCATGGAATGAGCTCGGCCTGACAGGCACATGGCAGGATAGTCTCAAGGGGTCAAAGGATCATGGTAGGGGTCAGGGGTCACCCTGTGCACCTGTGTGCAATAGAGGCCATGACACAGTGCACCATGGCCCTATCACACAGTGGGCACACAGTGCACTATAGGCAGTAGTACACCACCTTACACATGCACACTGTGGTCCTGTGCACTGCGCAGGCATGGACATTGCACTGTGACTTGCTCTGGAGCAATTCCATTGTGCACAGAGCAAGAACGCGATATTCAGCCGCCACATGCAAATGAGCTCATCAGCCAATGCACGGTGCACTGGTGCAATTAGCATGTCATTACCATTGCGCATTCACATGTGCTGCGCTACATAAGTGCCTCAGAACAGCACAGGCCATAGACCAGTATTGCAACCGGCTGAGGTAAGTTGCGCATGCTGCTGAGCACAGCCAGCACAGCAGAGTGGATGGGGTAGGCTGCAGCTGACAGTGACACACCTGTCTATGTCCATAGGTAGCACAATGTCAGAGTGTGAAGGGAGGGAGGAGCATGGGCCTGCTCACAAGTGCAGGCCCAACTTTACCAAGGCAGAAGCAGATGCCCTGTTCAAGGCCTACCTCGATAGGTAGCCACTGCTGAGTGGTGCCACAGGCACACCTCAGGACAGGTCTGCAGCCTGGGAGGAGGTGACAGCAAGTTTGAACCAGCAGAGCAGCCACCAGCGGTTGGTGCAGGAGTGCCAGAAGAAGGTGGGCACTGATAAGTGCCACATAAAGGAGATGGTGGCGGCCATTTGTGCAGCCTGGACAGCCAATGGAAGGAAGCCTGCTGATATGCCACAACTCATGGCGCAGGAGGAGCTGGTGGCGGCCACCATGTGCCGCAGCACTGTCAAGGGTATGACAGATGGAGGTTTCCAGACAGGTGGAAGCTCATCACTGCATGGTACATATGATGGGCACACACAGCAAGCGGGGGGGAGGTTGGGCCGGGGGACATGCATCACTGACACATCTGTTTTCTCTTTCAGCACCAGCATGCCTGCATGCAGTGGATGGGCTGCCAGCAGCAGCCATGGAGGCCGTCCCAGCTCCTGAGGACCAGCCTTCCACCTCCACAGGCATATGGGGGACTGATCTGCTGCAGCACACCACTGCTGTCCAGTTGGATGTCCTGGGCATGGGGTCAGATGAGGCCCTGACTGTGTTTCAGCAGGATGCCAGCCATGGAGTCCTCTGCATGGAGGCACAGATCAGGGCAGGGTCTGACAGTGATGATGATGTGACCATGATCCTGGACAGCATGGGAGGTGTCGTGGGGAAGATGCCCATACCAAGTACCACCATTGGCAGCACACCCAGTGGCCTGCTAGCAGTGGGATAGCTGCCTGCAGCCACTGCAGGTGCTGCCGTGTGCACTACCATGGCAGTGCCATTTGGTGGTGGTATGGCTGTGCAGGTGCTGGCAGCGTACAGGGACCAGAGAAGCAGCAGCAGGGACAGAGGGCAGCCAGACATGGTGTCCACCACCAGAGCAGCTGATAGGGACCAACCCCATGGGAACCCTGCTGTGCAGCATCCACCTGAGTGGGGGGCTGCTCAGCATGGTCATACATGACTGGTGGGACAGTGTCCCTCACAGGTTCCCCTGGGCAACGACCCATTGTCAGAGCACACCCAATTGCTACAGGCCTCCGTGGAGCAACAGGTGCTGCTGGTAGCTAGGGTGTGTGCACTGCATGTGGAGGTGCACCAGGTGGCCTAGCAACATGAGAGAGGCACTGCACAGCTCCTGGAGGCTATTCAGCGCTTGCATGAGGACACAACTGCATCCCAGGATTGCACTGCCAATGCGATCAGGGATGGCCTTGCACCACTGGCTGCCACAGGGCATGGCCGGCCACCTCTCACACCATGTAGTGCATTGTCCACCCGATGAACCCGGTGTCAAGCGACACCCTCCCTGTTGATGCCAGACTCTGCTGTTGACATCCCAGGCACACCTGGGGTGGGCCTGTTTGGGTGCCTATACACCCCTGCGTGGACTTGGTCATGGTCCCACATTTCAACCCCTGGGGAGCTGTTGCAGACACCCCTTGTGGCCAATGTGCAGCCTGTGGCTGTCAATCAGCAGCTGCCCATGTGGCCGTGGTAGCCACGGTTCTGCGCGGCAGACCTTATGTGCATACCACCCTGGCTGCAGTCTGCTGCCGCTGCTCTGTGCGCACATGGGCAGTGTGTGTGTGCGTGTGTGTGTGTGTGTGTGTGTGTGTGTGTGTGTGTGTGTATGTGCATACCACAGGTGTGGCTCCCATATGTCGTACCACACACAGCCTGTGTCAGTGCCTGCCCAGCCGCTGGCCCATGTGGTGTGGGCATGATGAGAGCAGTTCTGCACTGGTTGTGCCTGTACACTGGTGCACTGCATCTGATCCCAACCACATGCCAGTGACTGGGCATGTGTGTGTGTGTGTGTGTTGCCATTTCCTGCTGTGTGAGGATCTGTGTGGCTGTGTGGCACTGTTGCCCCAACCCCTGCACCAAGCCTCTTTGTGTGCATGCCCATTACCGTGCAAGCCCCTGCCTGTGTGCTGTCACTGTGTGTGTGGCCCGTACGTGGGTGAGGCACAACCTACCTGCCTGCACCATAGTGCTCCCATGCAATGGTGTCTCTGTGCTGGCATGCCATCCTCTGAAGCCAGGGATCCCTCCACCCGGCGGGGGGCTGTCCACCGCCCTCTGGCCCATTGCCCACATCATCCCCACTACTTTCCCCCTCATCGGCCTCGACAGCTGTCCCACAGTCAATGGCCAAGTTGTGCAGTATGCAACAGGCCCAGATTAGGCCACAGGCATTTGAGGGGCTGTACTGTAGGGCACCGCCAGATCTGTCTAGGCAACAGAAACATGCCTTCAGCATCCCAAATACACTCTCGATGATGTTCCGCATGCTGGCGTGCGCCTCATTGTACCGTTCTTCTGCGGGGGATGACGGGCGCCAGTAGGAGATGAGCAGCCAGGGTTTGAGTGGATAGCCACTGTCACCTGCATGGAGAATGACATGGTTAGCCCTGTGTCCTCTGTTGCTGTGCCCCTCGTCCATCCCTGGCACCCTCGCCAGTGCACCCACCCTGCCCTCCCCCTTCCCATGCCCAGCCCAGCTCCCCTTGCCCATCCCATACTCACCCACTAGGTGGCCTGTGAGGATATCCCCACACTCGAACCTGTGGCAGAGTGCAGTGCTGTGCCAGATGAATGCATCATGTGCACTCCCAGGGTGTGTGGCACAGACATTGGTGATGCACCCCTTGGCATTGCACACCACATGGCAGTTGATAATGGGGTACCCCTTCCTGTTCACATACGCCACATCTGGGGGGTCAGGTGGCATGCAGATGCCCACATGGGTGCAGTCAATGGCCCCAAGTACATCAGGTATGCGCACAACCTTGTGCAAGTCCTGCATGGTTGTTGTACACTCTGCTTGTGTGCTGGGGAATTGGATGTATTCCAAAGCATGTGGTAGCAGGGCGTTGAGGAACTGTGTGAGGAGGCAGGATGCGACTGACTAGATTATGCCTGGTGTGTCCCTTGTTGGTCTCTGGAAGGTGCCTGTGGTGAGCAGGCACATAACAGTTGTCACCTTTGTCTCCACAGACATTGCATGGCTCTGTCATGTGGGTGCCTGAATCTCTTCACTTCACAGCTCACAGAGCTGCCTCAGAATGGCCCTGTTCAGGTTGTACCAGCCCACAATCTCTGTATTATTGTAGTTCTCGAAGGTGTTGTGGGCACAGTACCACCTGTTCCGGGCATATCACTGACAGGCCCTTCCACAGCCACATCGCTGTTCCTCCTGCCTCTTCACACCCCTCATTATGGCCTCCATTAGAAAGGGTGCACTGGCCATGGCCCCTGCGGTCCTGTCTCCCCTTGGGCAGTTGGCTGCTGTGGGCTGTATGCTAACCTGGTGCAGTGAGTGGTGCCTTTTCTGCCTCTCACTCCCTCTGCCTCAGGCTCACTCTCCACTACCACCTCTGTCCCATGCATCAGTGGCTGCCTGTGCAGGTCACCCTGTCCCTCTCAGGCTCTCTCTCCCTTGCTCTTGCAGGTTTTGTCCCTCCACCTTCCAGTTCCACTCTCTCTCCCTCACCCCTGGTGCAAGTGCTGTCTGTGTGCTTGTGCCCGGTGTTTGTAGGCTCAAGTCTGCTAGGTGCAGCTGGGACTTGCTCCACACTTGTGCCATGGTCCAGCCGTTGAATTTTGCACTGTGCCGCATATCCATGGGAACACCCCCTGCTCTTGTGTATGCATTAATTTGGGTTATGCATTGGTGCACTGGGACTTGAGCTGTGCAATGACTCCCGCTGAATATCGCTTCTTGGTGCAAGTCTGTACTTGCATTGGTGCAACTCAGTTGTGCCATGCGCAACTGCTTTGAATATCCCAGCCAATATATACATGCTTTAGATCACAGCAAAATCAGAATCAGTTGTCCTAGGCATGCTTTTCCACAGTTCTAAGATTTCACATCTGGGTTTCAATGCTAATTCCTTAAAATAAATAGTTTGAATATCCTTGACAATTTTCCACAAAAGTTCTGGATAAGAGCTGTCCTTCTGCTGTAGCATAAAAAGACAGCGTGCTATCCATATATTGTATTTAATTATTGTAAACATGAGGCCTAGTGTGTTATAATTCCATTTCTTTCAGCTGGGTTAAAGTGGACTGAAATATTGGTTCCAACCAGTTATAAGCCAAATATGTCCAAACTCCAGCTATAAAAGGGCATGTAAACAATAAATGTTGTATTGTTTCTTCTCTCTGGGCACATTGGGGTCTACTTCACATCTCTTCAGTCAATTGTTTGTGCTTGTAGTTTGCTTTAATATCTAATTTTTCATGGCAAGACAGCCAGTGTGTATCCCAACTAAGTGGGGGTATCCATTTGTTGTTTAAAAGTTTTTGTAGATGTGAGAGGGATGTATTTGGACACTTTTCAAAAGGTACTGCAACTGCACATATAGAGCTTAATAAATGGTGATATAGTCCTTTCCTAGTCATAGAGAGTGCCATGTGGCTTGTCAGATTCCATCGTTTTAGTCTACAAAAGGAATCTTTAATATAGGATGGAATCAATGCTGAAAAGCAGATAGTTCTCGGGGAGTTCGGGTCCCATTGTTGGAACCATGTTTTACAGGTATTGTAAAGCCAAGGCTCCCAACCTATGTTTTCATTTAGAAGAATGGGTTTCAAATTAGTGGTTGATAAAATACTATTAAAAATAGTATAGGGTTAGGCATTCCTAGGCCACCTTCTTTTAGAGGTAGGTAGGTAACATTATGTCTGATTGGATTTAAACGACTCCCCCAGAGGCCTGAAAAAATATGCTGAACAAGGTTGTTTCCAATTTTTTTTTTTTTTTGGAGGGGGTGACATAGCTTATGTACAGAAATACTGATATCAAATAGGTTTTTATTAGATATAATTGTTATTCCAATTGGCTACTTTCTGCTTTCCTGCTATTTATTTAGTTTGTGTTTACAAAGTAAGTGCACTAGACAGAAACTGCCTATTTTCAGGTATGACCCAGGAGAAATACAACAACATCAGATAGCATAGGACAGTGCAGTACAACAGGACAGTAGAACACAACATAATTTCAAAAGAAGATACAACAGCATCAGGTTACAAGGAATAGAGCAGTATTGTACCTCAAGTATTGGAATTGGGCCTTGTTGTAGTTGCATAGGCCCAATAGCAGGTACTCTGTGGTCATCAGGATCAAGTGTATAGCCAGTGCATTTCCCTAAATTAAGTGAGGCGTCTGAAAAGGACCCAAATTCATTACAAACTTTTTTGTTGTTTAACATTTTTATTGGTATTATTTGGACAGTACACACACATAGAGACAGAGTGTCACATTTCCATATCTGAATCATATCACAGCATTTGGCACTAATATCATGTACAATCGCCACATATACGCTGTATAGGTTACAAAATATAAAAAGCATATATCTTAGCATAACAATTATATTACAATCCTTGACTCTATGCATTAATAAATCCATGTTGGTTCATTGTTCTCGAACAGAAAGGAGCCACAAGAAGGGTAAAGAAAGGGATATGTGGCGGAAAAAGTAAGGATAAAGCAAGCTAGGCTTAGTCACAGTCCAGCTTCTCTGCCTCAAGCATGTCTAGCTTCACTGCACATTGCAATATCAACTATGTACAAAAGGCAATCTTACCTGAATTATATGAATAAGTGAATTAAGAAAGGGGGAAGGGAATTTCTGATGCACAACCAGACCTATTGTGAGGGGGGAATCTAAGAAGCAGCATTATGGAGAATATTGTGGCAATTCTCGGACCTTAAGTGTGGCTGCCAGCATTTGTCATACCGGGTTAAGAAACCTTGGGCAAAACTGGAGATCTTCTCGAATATGGCCTCTTGAGCCAGGGCCAGGAGGAACTCCTGCACAGTCGGGATCTCCGGGGTTCTCCACCTCCTTAATATGAGGCTCTTTGCCAAAGCCCCAGCCGCTGTGATCCATTGTGCCACTGGGCTGAATTGGGGCACGGTCAAGCTACTGCAGCCCAAAAGGAGCAGAAGAGGATACGACCCTGTGTTAGGGAAAATCTTGCAACAAATGTCCTGGATTCCTGTCCAAAAGGACTGAAGGTTTGGGCAATCCCAGAGTATATGGGAAAGATGGGCACCGGAATTACCACATCTCCAGCATATGTCTGCCGTTAAGAGTCCCATCTTGACCAATTTGGCCGGGTCTCTATACCATCTATGGAGGGTCATATTCATGATAGGTATGTGCGCCCCGGCAGGCTAGATGGATTCGGACCCATCCTCGTACCCATTGTTGCTCTGAGATGGGAATCTGTAGTCCCTTCTCTCACTGCAATCTGGCTTTTTTGAGAGGGGTCTGTGGTAGAGTCTCGGAGCTCACTATATATGTGACTAGCTCTGTTCCTGGTAAATCTACCTCATGTATCTACGGGGTGAGGGCTTTCTGCTATTCTATTGTGGGATGAGAAATTTGGAAGGTGACATATGGCATCCCTTATCTGTAAGTATCTCCAAAAGTGAGATGTAGGGAGATGATATCGTGCCTTCAAAGAGTCAAAGGAGTCTATAATCGATGTGACCGGAATTAGGAAGTCCCGTTTGAGGAGATACCTAGTCCCATCCAATTTTCCCAATTCAGAGGGGTTTTCCCTACTATCAGGGCAGGGTTATTCCATATAGGCATATGAACCAAAGGAGCCTTATCATGGCCCAGTAGAGCCATTGCTTGCCTCCAGTATTGTATCGATAATGACATAGCGGGGGAGAGGTGTGAGGGTATATTTTTCTTGCCATAAAGGGGTAACCGCTGGGGAGGGAGAGTGGGTTAGGGAGGCTTCTAGATGGAGCCAGTTAGGAGAGGCTTGTCCAATTTTAGAGAACCATCTAAGGGTCTGGGATAGAACAAAAGCCATATGATACCGCTGCAACCAGGGTGAGTCCCCAACCACCCCTTTTCCAGTGTTGTCGTAGCTTAAGCTGACTATATTGTGGGGGGGTGCCCTCCCTCAAGAAGTTACCCATCAGGGCCTCCAACTTCTGGAACCATTTTTGAGATATGGACATGGGCAAGTGGGCCAGTAGGTATAACATCTTGGGAGAAGCCATCATTTTGATCGAGTCAATTTTTCCGGCAAATGAAAGCTTCAATGTTTTCCCTCTTTCGAATTCCAGCCTCAGGGTATCAATTAAAGGGTTGAAGTTAGCTGCAATCATTTTAGATGGATCTGAATGTAAGACAATGCCAAGGTATTTTATACCTTGGGGGACCATTTAAGCCCCATGGCCATAAATTCTTCTCCAGAGGCAGCCAAATTCATTGGAAGAATTTCAGTTTTGGACTGATTTAGCTTTAGGCCAGATATTTTTGCAAAATCAGTCAGAATGTCAAAGAGAGTCTGAATCCCTAATGGGGTATGTTCAGTAGTGATAAGGAGGTCATCTGCATATAAAAAGGTTTTATAATTTGTATTAACCACTTGGATTCCAGGGATAAGATTGGAGGATCTGAGTGCGATGGCCAGGGGTTCTATCACTAGAATGAAAAGGAGGGGGGAGAGTGGGCAACCTTGTCTCGTGCCCTTCTGTAATTGGAAGGGCCAGGACAGGGAGCCATTGGTCAGGACCAATGCTGAGGGAACAGTATATAACAGTCTAACCCAGGCAATGTATTCAGGGCCAAATCCCATACTGGAAAGAATATGAAATAGGAAAGGCCATTCGACCGAATCAAAGGCCTTTTCGAAATCGATAGTCATCGCTACCAAGGGGATTAATGAGAGTTTGACAGAATGAAATAAGGACCCTAAAGTTCTGTGGTGATCTGATCCCAGGCGGTGTTTAACAAAGCCCGCTTGTGATGGATTAATCAGGCCTTGTAAAAGGGGTTCAAGCCGACCCACAAGAACCTTGGCCAATATCTTGGCATCTACATTAATAAGAGAAATGGGAAGATAACTACCTGGGAGCCCTGGATCCTTTCCTTTTTTTGGAAACACTGTAATGATGGCTTCTGTCATGGAAGGGGGCAGATGTCCCTTAAGTAGGGAATGTTGGAATACTCTAACCAAGTAAGGGGCCAAATTTACTCCCCGTAATCGATAGAGGTCTGCAGCCAGCCCATCTTTCCCTGGACACTTGCGCAGGTTCATCGTTTTAATCACCTGGGTCACTTCATCTGCAGTTATTGGAACTTCCAGCAGTTTGGTCTCACAGCCTGAAATTTTGGGGATAGGCAAGGAGGTTAGGAAATTTTGAATATTGACAGGAACGAGGGGAGTTGAAGAAGCATACAGGTTTTCATAGAATTGAGACATGATTCGGTTTATCTCAGAATTTGTACGACAGGAAGCCCCATTCGTATCCTTTAGTATATGGATCACCTTAGAGGTTTGTTGTCGTTTGAGGCGGTAGGCCAAAAGCTTACCAGCTTTTTCTCCCCCTTCCCAATAAGCATGACGAATACGTCGAAGATTTAGCTCAGCCTTTCGGGATAGATGAGCATTAAGTGCTATTCGTGTGCTGACTAGTTGTGCTAGTAGGGTTGAAGGCGGGGGTTGGTTTCTGAGAGCTTTATATTGGGATTCCAAATAATATAGTTGCTTCTCCAATGCCCTCTGGTCCACTTCTCGTTGATGCCTTCTGGCAGCTGCAAAGGCAATTATCCTGCCCCTGATGGTGGCCTTAAAGGCCTCCCACAAGGTCGAATCGGATACCTCTCCATTATCATTATCCATCCAGTATTCTGATACTGCCAGGCTGATCCAGTCTAAAAAGGTTGCATCCTCTAGCAATAAAGGGTCTAAACGCCATGTAGGGGACCTGTATAAGTTCTGTCCCATCTTAATGACTAGCTCCAGAGGAGCATGATTGGAAGCAAAAATTGGATGCATCTGGGTGCTAACCACCTTACCATAAGACCCGGAAGATATTAGCCAAAGATCTATTCTGCTGGAAGTTCCATATGCTGAGGAAAAACATGTGTAATCATACATTCCTGGGTGTAGTGCCCTCCAAATATCCATTAGCCCAAGTTCAGACATTAGTTTGCCTACTGCTTTCCGAGCCTGTCTGTGAGGTTCCAGGGATTTATTGCTTCTGTCTATTGAATGATCTAATGTTAGATTAAAATCACCTCCTAGAAGTATGGGGGCTCCATTTTTGTTAAAATCCAGCAAGGCCTGATTAATTGTATGAAAAAATTGAGGACAGTCCTGGTTGGGGGCATATAAATTAGCCACGACCAGGGGACCTTCAGGTGTTTCAGCTTCTGCTATAATCCATCTCCCATCATGGTCTCTTATATAATCTTTCATTTTCCACCCCAGATTTTTGTGAAAAAGTATGGAGACCCCCCTCTTATGGGAGGGGGCCACGCTGTGGAGTTCTTTGCTCACCCAGCCCTGCTTAAGCTTCATGGCTTCTTTGGAGGAGAGTTTCTTCTCGTGCAAGAAGGCGACCATAGGGCTAAGTTTTTTTTAAGTGCAGTAACACTTTCTTTCTCTTAATAGGAGAATTTAACCCCCTCACGATCCATGAAATCAGCTTAATCTCCATCTGGACCATTCATAGAAGCAATACAGTAGCAGAAATGCATAGCCAGAAACCATATACTGTATACATGGTCTGAACTTGGCACCATTACCTTCCTTATCTTCTTTCCTAATATTGAGGAGTATGTCCACACCCCTAGAGTAAGATTGCCATAGAAAGGGTTAACCCTATAACCCATTACAAACATTTTAACCTGAAACACAAGAGAATTGATATTTATATCACCCAGTGACAGGAGGATATTCGAGCTTTTGTTGTTAACCATATCCATTATTTTTCTCCCCTGATCACTACCCCATAGACCCATACATGACCAGCTTCCACTGTATGAGTCGGTTAAGAATAGACCCAGACACCAGTAGAGGTCACTGGGAGGTACACGGCTCCATATACTCATATCAGTTAGAGGCTACGTGATTCGCCTTGTAATCCCTATATAAAAAGGAAGGAGAAAAGAAAACGTTCATGCAGCCACGGCCTATAACATCATCCCAAAGGCAGATGACAAGGGTAATAGAGCCCTTTGAAGTCCCTCTGCATTCCCCAAGAAAATTGTCGAGAATGAGTATAACCGGGACCTAAGTGAACCAGAAGGGGAGAATAAACAAGAGAAAAAAAAAAGTGAGAGGGGAAAGCCTCCCCTGTTCCTTCAGTCTGTAGGCTTAGAAGGCTGACAGATATAGTGCTGGTATATGCTGAAGCAGCAAGAGGTGTATATCATGAAGGGGAAACTGCAGCAAAAAGGAGAGGGGAGTGATGACCCGAGTGTATGATGATAGGTAGCACCAGGGCCTAAGCCAGCCTTCCTTGGGGGGGGGGTTCTTGCCACCAGGGTCCCTGAAAAGGAAAAAAAAAGTAATAGTAATAGTTTCCTGATCAGAGGAGAGGGCTCCTTTGTCCACAGCCACATATAATACTGCAAGCAGGGGGATTTGTCATCCACAATCAGCCTGTGGATTCAACCACTGGAGTAGAAGTATCCATATCACCGGAGGAGTTCACACTATCTGGCCCAGCTGCCGAGGTCAAATGATCTGCCGATGGGCTGCCCACTGGTTCTTCGGCCCAAATAAGAAGTATAGCTGCAGAGGGCTTCAAATCTTCTGAACGAGAGTGTCTCTGAGGAAGAGGCACATCGCGGGGGATGTCCTCAGAAGGAAGATCCATCAGAGCCTTGAAACGATTGTTGCTCATATCTGGAATCAGCAGGTGTTGAGAGCCACTGGGTTCGGGACTACAGCTATGGCTTCTGCTTCTGGAGAGGAGCCTTGGAGTTCTATCTACGTGCCCCCCCTCGAACCTAGCCCTCCTTCTGTTTTTCTTCTTAGAGCCCGGAGATTTTGAAAAGTAGCCCGGGTAGGAGTCTCAGTGAATTTAGTTAGCTGAGGAGGGGGAACTGATAGCATTTCAGATGCCCTGCTGTTAGTATTGTCCTTCGAGGTGGGATGTACAGGCAGTGTTCCATGACTGCGATTATCTCATAGCTTGCCCCAGTTTAATGTGGGAGATTGGGAAGAAATAAAGTCCTCCGCAGAAACCGGATTGTCGAAGATCCGAGGAGTCCTATTCACCATAATTCTCAGAGACGCAGGGGACCTAAGAGCATACTCGAGCCCCAGCTCCACACGCGCCCTACGTGCCACTGTAAAGGCCTTTCGCCTGTTTGAAACTTCTTGTGAATAGTCGGCAAAAATTTGGATTTTGTTGCCCTTCCAAAGTAGTTCTTTCTTTTGTGGAGCCAATTGAGAGATCATTTCACCGTCCTGGAAACGGAGAAATCGGGCCAGGATGGTGCGGGGATGTACACCCGGAGCAGGGCGAGGGGCAAGAGTTCTATGCGCTCTATCTATCTCCCAAGGGGTTTTGCATCACCCATCCAGCAAGGGGGGAAGTTCTTTTTGCAGGAATTGTATCACATCATTGTCCTCACAGCACTCCGGAAAACCCATGAACCTAAGGTTATTCCGGCGGCTGCGATTTTCAAGATCTTCAACACGGGCCCATAGTAGTTGTATAAGCCATTCTTGATCGTGTATTTTAGCCCCAACCTTGCGCCATCTGTCCTCAGCTTCTGCCAGTTTGTGCTCAGATATACAGGCACGCTGTGATAGATCAACAATGTCCTCCATATTTTTTCTTGTAGCAGCATCTAGTTTGTCCATACGGTGTAGTATTTCGGTGAACATCTATCTTATTTCGGCTAAATTGCCCTCTGGATCTGTCTGCATAGGAGCCGGCTCCATTTCGGCAAACTAGTAGGCCTCAAACGAGGCAGTACACTCTAAATAGGTTGTAAGCCAGCAGGAATCCAATTTTTCATCAGAAAAATAGGTCTCAGGATGATCAGCAGCGATTAGATAGCTTAGCTTAGTGCCATTGAGCAGGAACAAGTTCTTAGAAGCCGGATTTTTAGGGATTTGTCACGCAGCTAGGCGTTTAGACATCCATTTGGCTCGGCTGCTGGCCATGCCCACCTCATTACAAAGTTTTTAAGATTCTATTTCTGAGGTGTCATCTGTTACTAAGAGGCAAAAATCATCTGCAAATGCTATTGCTTTGTGCGGGATACTATTTATAGTGTTGCAAATAGGCTGTATATGAGTAGATGCATTAATTTTAGTAAGGGGTCAGTACAAAATGTTTACAGAAGGGGGCTCAACAGACAGCCTTGTCTGACTCCACATTTGATCTGTATTATGGGGCCTCTCCATCCATTTACCACAGGAATCACAGTGACTGTTCTGTATAGAGATGTCGCCCAGTTGATCATTAGATCTGGTACCCCATAATGTGCTAGAGTGCCCAAAGGAAATCATGTGTTATAGAATCAAAAGCTTTTGCTTGGTCAAGTGAAACTGTTACCCATTAAGTTTTTACTGAGCCTATTCTGCATGATTTCTCTGAGGAGTAACAGGTGGTCAGTAATCCTCCTCTCTGGAACTGAACAGGATTATGCTGCAGAAATTACTTGTGTAGCAATCAGAGTTAGTCTTTTTGTTAGGATTTTTGTGAGTATTTTAAAATCGGTGTTAAGCATGCTAACTGGATGCCCATTTTTCAGATTAGATCTTTCTCCTTTTTATATAAATAAATTAATATTCCCATGTTCATTTACAAAGGAATAGACTCTGTACTTATATAATTATAAACTTCAGTAAGTTCTGTTAAGAATTCTGTGCCTATGTACTTATAAAGTTAATTTGATAGACTGTCAGGTCCAGATGTAGTATTTAACTTTAATGTAGAAAGCTGTACTAAATTCCTTTGGGGTAACAGGCAGTGTTGATTGTTGTATGACTTCTGGTGAGATATCTGGTACTCTGACACCACACAGATATGAAGGTATCCTAGCCATCTCTGTGGATAAAGCTGCATACATGTCTATGGTATGCTGGGACACTAGGCGAAGATTGCCATTTTGATTTGTGTTGTGTACACTATGTTGATCTGATAGGTCCATTATTTCTTTTTTATGTATACGAATCATGTTTTGTTTAAAAGGGGAAACAGAGCTACTAGGGCCCTGGGTACAATACTTTTGCTGGTATAGTAATTGATTAGCTTTTTGTGTATGGAAATTCTTTATTTATTGTTTAATTATACCAATTTGATGCATGAGATCTTGACATGTATCATATCCTATAGTTAATAAATTCTGGAGGTGATGTTGATTTTGTAGATAGGCCAAATATGACTGTAGACTTTTAGATTTATGGAATTTTTTCACAGAATTTTTTAACTCAATTTTGGTGTCTTCCCACCACAGGAGAGAGTTGACAAAAAGTGCAAAGACTGATTTACGTGCTGTTATCCAATTGATCAGCCGCTGTTGT
This sequence comes from Neoceratodus forsteri, assembly GCA_016271365.2. NCBI lineage: Eukaryota > Metazoa > Chordata > Ceratodontiformes > Ceratodontidae > Neoceratodus > Neoceratodus forsteri. The sequence goes on along the minus strand of CM057449.1, from coordinate 845,979,425 downwards.
TAAATGGGTGTCTTGCAGTAATGAGGTATTGAATTTCCAAATGCCCTGGCCTTTCAGACAAGGGTGTCTGTCTCTCTATAGTAATGGATAACATATTGTGGTCAGAAAATTCTGCAGGCTGTACTTTTGCATCTATAATTTTTATGGTTTTGGAAATAAAAATATAATTAATTCTGGTCGCAAGCATACTGTAGCTTTGTGGAAGGTAGGAGTATGTAGGTTTGTTTTGGTTAAGTAGACATCCTTTAGTCCGGCCGTGTGAATGACCTTCGATAAAAAGTGAGTGTCACAGTAGAGTTTCTGTGTTTTGGAATTTTTTACTTCTAATTTGGAGAGGCTGCAGTTAAAGTCAAACCCCCACTCCAAATATAACAGTTTGTGATACGTGTAGATATGGTTGTATCCGCTGTAGTAGCTCAATTCTTAGGGATTTAGTTTGTGGATGCTATAGATTTATTAGTCTATATGAGGTAACTTGAATTAGCACATCTAATATTAGTACCCAGCCAGGTACCAGGTCATATAACTTTGAAAACTGTATTTCTGGCATTCTGAATAAAATCCCTACCCCAGAGCAGGTGTCTGGCCCTATGGACCAAAAAGAAGGGCCATGATTCTAGTCTCTTTGGGCTTGTTTTATCTCATGGATAATATGGAATCACACATATTGTAAGAATATGATCCCTAGTTGCAGGTACCTGAGAAATGAAAATATAACATGTCTCTTCTCTAATCTTTTTGAACTGTTAATATTCACAGTGTAAAGAGTAAATGCACCACTCATTAGTAACAAAAACAAAAGAAAAACATTGCATAGTTCAACTCCTCCATCTCTGTCTGCCCCTCCTAAGATGTTGTTCTTTTTGTTTTGTTTTTGCCTTCTTTTCTGACCCCCTTTGTTTTTAGATTGCGCTTCTGTGTCTGTAGTGACCTCTGGGAGGGAGGAGGTTATAGAAGAAGAATTTGTCTCCATCAGAGTCTTCTGAGACACTTTGTAGGAGTTTGCGCTTATTCGCTAGGGGTACTCCATTCTGAGAGTTACGTTGTAAAGGGGTGGGTGGGTTTAGAGACCTGCTGGGCTGACCGTCTAGGTCTGTCCACCAAAGGGGCCATGGGGGGGCATGCTGTCTACAGTGTGGGGTTTGTCTGTAGAGGGGTCTGTGACAGTCTGCATTTCTGTGTCATCCTGTGGTAATGTTTGGGCAATTGGGGCCTCTGGGAGAGTTGGGGGGGGAAGGGGGGATTGATAGGCACTGTTGTGGGTTGTCAAGTGGATTCCAGGGGTACTCAAACTGGACCAGGAGGAGGCCTATTACCAATTTTAGCTTTCTGAGCCTGCATTATAACCAGTCTCTGTTCTACCCCATCATCATGATCTCTGTGGTTATGGGCTGCCCATACACAGTTTTGTAAAGTGTATCCCACCTCCTCACACAAATTACACTTACATTCATTCAAACAGTCATTACCCATATGCCCCTACTCCCCACAAACTGTACATTTCACTTTATCACATATACGAAATTTGCCAGCAGATAAAGGCCTAGAGGTCTATCAAGTCTGCTCGAACCAAACCAACATATACTGCTTAGGTGCGCTGTAGAGCAGCACCTAGAGCAGCACCTATATCATGTCCTTGGCTGACAAGGATAGAATAGGACTCCTCTGTCTCTTCCTACAAAAAATGAGTTAGGAAGATGTATCACCCCATAATCATTTGTTTTCAATAACACTTTAACTTACCACCCCTCCAGTCAAAATATTCTCTGAGTTGAGAATAGCTTCTGGATCTCCCAAAACAGTACATCTGAGTTTTAACCAATAAATCAAGTCATTTATGCTGACTCGCTCATTTTGAAAAAGAACTGTAATAGTCTTGTATGCTGGCTTGGTAAGGGATATAGCTACAGATGGTGTCCATAATGCAGATCTCTTCAGAGTGTGTTTTTTTTTGCCAAAATCTTTCCAGACCTTTTGCTGTTTTAAAACTATTGCCAAAGGTAGTTTCTCCAGAAACATGTATGAGTTCATATGGTTCATTGGCAGAAAATGTAATCGAGTCTTTAATGAGTGTCCTGGCAACAAAGAGTCTATCAGGCGAATCTGGCATGCCTCCTACGTAGGACAGTCATACTGCATTGTGCCTTTTTGTGGGTAGGATAGGGGTTTTAAATAAAGATGCAAATGGCCTTTGTGTGTTTTTTGGGGGAATATTTAGTGGTACATCTTGTGTCAGTCTGGAAGGCACAGGCTGTGTCTCTGGGACGTCTGAAAAGGCAGACTGTCTCTAAGGGGAAATGTGAGCATTCTGCAGTAAATTCAGAGCTGGGTTCTGTGTCAGGGTGAATTCTTCAGGAAGGTGGAGCACTTTAGCTTCTGGGGAAGGGGGGACTTTGCGGTTTTCCCTGTGCACTCTGATGAGTGGCCTGCACCTCTAAGTCCACATGACTAGGCATATGGATAGGAGAGGAGCCTGCACTCCAAGCTCTAGTAGTGGAGTACTGTTCCCAGCAAGCTCATTACAAGGTCGACTTCACAGTCCATTTGTTAAGTTGGTCTGAGGATAAGTTTTGTTTTTCAACATCATGTTCCCCTTGTTTACTTGGGCAATTGACCTTTGACACAGCAGAATCACTCTCAGCTTTAGGCTGGTTAGTTTCATGAGTTTTGTTCAGGTGTTTGAGTCTGGGCAAAATGTTTTCCACTCATAGTAGCAGTTGCACCAGCAGCTGGCAGGCCTTTTGATGTTACTGCATCAGTGTTCAACTGGGAAGGCTTGACAGTGTGGCTGACAACATCAGTGTGGAGCTGTTGGATCTTCTGTTGCAGAACCATTTTTTTGTGCAGGAATTTTAGTTCCTCATCCTTAAGCACTTTTTGCAAATGTGTAGTTTCTCTGTGTTCTGGGCTTGTCGGCTCATTGCCATCAGTGATCGTATCAACATCTAGGTCAGACCCCTCTTCCAGTGAGGAATCAACTGCCATTTCCTTTGGTGCGACTGGACCATAAGGTACTCCCTTTCCCTCTGTGGTTGCATTCTGGTCATCAGAAGCAGGTAGATCCATGGAAACAATAACAGTGGTCTCTAGCTGTGTCAAGTTAGGAGAGGAGACCATTTCCCCCACCTCCATGTCTTCCATCCTCTTGTCCTCTCCAATGGCTGCCATCTTGGCAGAAAGGCAAGACAGCAAGGGGACCCCTATAGCATGAGTAGGGGAAATTATTATTATACTTCAATACAAAATCATAAGGCAAATCAACAAGAAGACAGAAAAAAAACACACCGTATCACAACAATATGTACACAAACTCCTACTACAATATCCTATAGCAAATAAACATAAGATACAAAACCTTAAGTGAGCAAACCCCAGATTAACCTAAGTAACACACCTAGTACTACTATACATTAGGAAAACAGTGCCCCCCCCAAAAAAAAAACTAATATGCATAATGGGAGAGTCTTTTGGGAAATGGAAATCTATCCCACCCAATCAATACTCTTCCATAAGAGATTGCACAAGTAGTCCTCCATTTTTTCCTTCTCCTGAGTATATATAGCATCCAATTCTGCCTGCAGTCGAAACAAGAGGTCATGTAGTGTCACCACCTCCCCACACAAAAACCTCTTACATCTGACATGCCAAATCACCCTTTTAAACATGCCAAAAACACAAAAACAGTGCTCTTATTCCATAACAACCACGGACCAGAAAGCTGACCATAAAGCAAACCATCACATGTCATAGCAGCAAAACAGGAGATATTCCAAAAGGTGCCCAACTGTACCCAAAACGTGCTTATAAATGGGCACTCAAAAAACAAATGCATCATGGTTTCCACCTGCGCCGTACAAGTTGAGTCCTGGCAATACCAATCCAATAAGGACTTATGTTTATGATTACCAAGGACACTGAGTTTGCCATGACCACAAATCCACATCCTATCTTGCATTTTTTGTGGAATCCTAGGCTCCAACATGCTACTCAATAATGCAGTACAATCTATAGAAGAAGAAACATTAAACACTGGATCCTCATAATACCTTTTCTGAAGAATAATAGCATAAAACAGCTTTTGGGACGTGATAATAAACCAACTCAGTTCTATTTTACAGAATCTGGTATATTTTAGACAGATCTGTACATGCTGTGGCAAACGTGTCTCACCCCTCTGCACCTATCCTTCCCCCATGCTTCCAGAAAACCCACCTCCCACCAACCCATCATCCTAACATCCGCACCCCCCTGACCCAGCACTAAAGGGCAAATTTTCACATAGAAATAATTACCAAAGAAAAAGACCAAAGGGTGCAACATATTCAATCCCCCCTCCTACCACGCCCTGTAAGTATGATAGCATCTTACCGGGTTCAACTGACTACCCTATAACAAGGTAAAAAACAGACTCATCACTCTTGAATGGAAACTAAACGGTAAAGGGAAAATAACAGAAATATACACAAATAATGGCACTATGAATGTCCTAATTAAATATACCCCCTTTTTATATGTTATCTTCCATGCCTTCCATTTCTAAATCTTAGTGAAAGCTGCATCATACACATTCGTTCAATTACTTTGGACTACATCCTGTGCCCCAAAGTAAATCCCCAAAATTTTAATTCGGTCTGTCTGTACAGGTATTACAAAATCAAGATCGACCACTGCCTTCCCTAAGGCAAATACCTGACTTTTAGTTTTGTTAACCTGTATCCCTGTGTATAAGTTATGCTTTTCAAAAATCTGCAATGCTTGCAATCCAGCTATTAAAGCCTCAACCAGTAAAACACAGTCATCTGCATAAGCTGCGACCTTGGCGCATGCTACCCCTGTATTACGTAAAATGGGCATGACCAGCTATTGTGCTTCCAATTCCCTAAAGATAGGATCCAAGGCAAAAACATATAATAAAGGGCTGAGGGGACAGCCATACCTTATCCCATTTTTTAAGAACATAGGGATACCCAGATGCGTATTCAACAGTGGTCTCACTTGTGCCTCCCAATACAACATACATAACAATGCAATAAATCCATCTGGAATGCCATACCAAGCCAAAACTTGTCAAAGATAAGTATGCTTTACTACATGAAAGGCAGCTTCCTGGTCCACAGTAAAGAGATAACTATGTACATTCTGCAACAACCCTTGTTCCACTATGTCTGTGATAAAAATTAAATTTTGTGTAATATTTCTCCCTGGTATAGCACAAGTTTGGACCTCCAGAATAAGGACTTTATCTAATGCAGCCAATCTAGTTGCCAAGATTTTCACCAAGGTTTTATAATCTGTTTCAAAAGACATAAAGGCCACCAATTGTGGAGGATCCTCTGATCACCCTTTTTGTAAATAAAAATCATGACACCCTCCTTCATGTTGACTCACAATTCCCCTCTAGCCACCATGCTCAATTACACTTCCATTAATATCGGGTTCAGTTGATCAATAAATTCCTTTTAAAAGTCATTCATGATGCCATAACTCCCTGGAGAAGTATTATCAGAAAACTTCCCTATTGCCAGTCTCACTTCCACCTCTGTAATGGGTTCCATAAGATGTTTCCTAGCTTGTGCGTCTACCTGTGGAAATGTTACGTGATCCAGAAAATCATCTTGGTGTGGCGCGTTTTCCACCTGAAATTTCTCCTGAATATACTGCTGTGCCATCTGCTGCATAGAATCTATGTCCATAACACATGTACCATCCCCTGACAGTAGGGAGGTCATGATCCTTGAACCTACCCTCTCTGCTAAATCATCATAGGGATTGACCTGTGTCTTTGTCCCATGAATACTAAATTTCTGATTATATGCTTGTCTCTGCCCCTGAACCTGGTGATAAGAGAACATCCTTGCCTTAATCTCCTTAATCTGGAGCGTGAGATCCACCCCTGTGTCCCTCATCTGTATGATCAATTTCAAGAACATCACCCTGTGTCCCAAGTACTGAAGATACTTCTGATTGGCACTGGCAGTAGTTAAACCAGTGATTAAGGCCTTAAGATCCCACATTGTATCTTCCCACCAAACTATGGGGCTATCATACATAAACCTAATCTGATGTCATGCTTCTAAAAAAAAAAAAACTTTCTCTATGCTGTGTCCATTTGAAAAATAGAAATATTCATTTTCCTGGAACCTCTGCCAAGTGCAGCGCTACTTCCATTTCCCTTTTCCATGTTCAGTTTTGCAAAAGTAACCTGTCTCTTAACAGCGGTCATAATACTATTCACATTTAAAGTGAGTGCCACAAATGACATGAGGGAAATAAGGAAAAGGAAAAAAACACCTGTAATAAAACACACACATATATTATGGCTTGGAATGTTTCTGTTTCTTTCATGTTTTGCTGTAGGTTTACTCTCAGAGGTCACCTCACCGGACACTTCAGGCAGAGATGAAGCAATCCACCTCCATTAATACTTCAAATGCATTTTGGATAGGCAGAGGCTGTACCTCAGCCTGCAGAGGTCGCCCACAGGTAGGTGCCACTGCCCTTGACCTGGTGACTCTTTGATAGGGAACTTCAGGTACTACTATAGGTGGAGGCATTGATACTACTGCAGACAGTGCTGTCATACTTTTCCCAGACACCCTCACTCCTTCCTCAATGAAAGGCACCTCCTGTGATGCAGGAAGAGAACTTTTCTCTATACACACCAGATGAGCCTGGTGCAAGAGAGGAGCAACCATCTTGGCTGTAACTGAGGGAAGAGCAGTAGAAGGGAGTCAAGTGGCCTCAATGCCTCTGGGGGGGTTCTTCTGGGACCACAACTGAGTCAGTTCTCCTGCTAGGCATCTGCTGTGAGCAAGACTCAGGTGCCGCACTTTGCATCATCAGTGCTGCAAACCTCATCCATTCCTTTTGGGCAGTAGCCACATATAGATCCTGTTCAGCCTGAACTGCTCTATCCAAACTGTTATGTGATGCCCAGGCACATGAAGCAAAAGAGTGCCCTGCTCCTCACACAAATTGCAATGGACAGTGTTAGTACAATTCATCCCTGCATGCACCACTTCACCACATGCCCCACACTTCAGTTTCATGCATACATTACTAAGATGCCCCACTTCCCCACACCTATAACAAGCAAGGGGCTGTCCTGGATGAAACAGTACCCCATGATCCTGCCCCCCCCCAAAAAAAAAACAATTTGGAAGATGATCTGTCACTCCATGTTCCTGTTTCAAAGTAAGTTTATAAAGCTGTCCACCAGTCCAGCGGTGTTCCTCATCTAGGACTGGCTCTGGATACCCATCCACTTTACAATGTTTTTTCAACCAGCAAGTAATATCAGCTACATTTACGCCTTCATTCCGGAACAAAATAATAATCTGCTTGAAGGTAGGCTTAGTAAGCGGAATCACCACAAATGGTTTCCATAAGGCAATATTTTTCAACACCTGATATTGTTTTCAATAGTGTTCCAAACCAGCCGGGTGTTTATAACTAATATCAAAGATGGTATCGCCCAGCATATGTATGAGTGCATATATTTCGTATGCATAGTATTTCCTACCTGTTTTCAGGAGTGCTCTGCCAACAAATAAACAGTCAGGAATGTCCTCCATATTACCCCTATATCAAAGGCACACCACATTTCTGTGAGCAGCTGGTTCAGCTGATAATTTAACTAAGGAAAGAAATGCTCCCTTACATTCAAGGACCATACACTAGTCCTATGGCCACCCTCCCATGCAGAGGCCATACAATGCACCAGAGACTATGCTTTCTCTAAATCATCTATGGATGGCAGGACAGAGGGAGTCTTGGGGCCCACCTTGCTTGCAACTAGGCCAACATCACTCAGCAGAGGCAAGCTAGATGCACCACTTTCCCCTTCCAGTTCCATTATGTCTTCCACTAAATCATGAGCATGTTCCTCTGTTGGACCAGATCCAGAAACCTCAGCCTGTCCCATAGGCTGGTCCCAGGGGAGAGATATAGCAGTGGACCCACCTCAGAAGTGCCTGCAAGAGGTTATGCAGGCAATACCCCACAAGTGTCTCAGGATGGTTTGCATCCCACCCAGAGTCAGTTTATTGCTACCCAGCATTCTGTAAAGCTGAACAAACCCAAGCTGGAGCTGAAGGTGCACCAGCCAGTGAAGGCCTCTCCTCTGAATGTATCTCCTCCAAGGCCTCTGAAGACACTTGTTCTTTAGCCCCCAACCTCCCCTTTCTATGCAGTTTCTCTGCCATAATTTTTGCTGCTGCTGTCTTTTTCTCTGGGCTACCAGCAGAGACCCCAATAGAAAAAAACACCTTTTGAGGGGCCAAAAGGGGGGTCTGTATCTCCGGCCTACTATCCTCAACCACAACAGCCTAACCTGAGGGAGCTATCACAATGGAACTACTATCATTTATTGTCCCAATAGTCATATTCACCACTGACCTCCTATCCGTACTCACTGAGCTCCTATTGGGAGTCTCAGCACTAATAGAGCAATTTACTTGAGACTCCAGAGAGCCAAGCTAGAGGTCTTCCATTCCATTTTGCACCACTTGTTCCTGCTCACATCCTGCCATCTCCAAACCTGAGACACCTGACTCATGTAACTGCGCACCATCTCTGTGCTGCTGCAAAAGCGCTCTGACTATCTGCAGCTCCCGCTGCAACAAGTTCCTTCTTTCCACATGCCTCTACTCTCCTTCTTTCAGGAACTAACATAAAGTGGAGGTACTCAGGGAGAAACTCTCACTTTGGGCTGTCGCCTGCCCCAGGCCATCACTTTGACCTTCATCTGTCTTCGCATCCTCCATCTCCATTCTCCGAGGTAAAGTTAATAACTCCACACCAGCACCATCTCCTGCTGGGGTCACTAAGCCTTGCAGAGCTGAAAAGGAGACCAGCTCCTCAGCCCCAAATGCGTCTTGCTCCTCCATAAAACAGGAAAAGACTGGCCCACACAGCACCAGCCACAGCACCCCCCTACAGTAGAGTAGGGGAATTTTTATTAGTGGACTGCATTACAATATTGACAATAATAACAATGCAAACTCCTTAACAAAATAAAATACACAGCAAACACACATCTAGGTACTGACAATAAGAAAGAAAAGTCATGAAAATGTTACTTTCGACACAAAAAATGCAATCAAACAAATGACAAAGAAAATCCAAGTTCATTACTTAATAAAGCGAACTAGTTCATCTGTTATTCCCCAACAAACCATCACAATTTACACATAAATGCTGTGTTTTTTCCAATGGTAAATGTCTTATATCTAATCCCTGAGCTACCTGTAATGAGTTTTGAATATTACTTAACAATTCTTGATATGTAATCATTTGCTGTTGCAGGATTAGCATACAACGAGATTGCCATAGATAATATTTAATTACAACCAACGTGACATACATAGTGTCCCTATGGTATTTACTAAACCCTACCTTGTCTAGTCAACATATGATTATCTGATATGAAAGAGTAGCAAAACTAGGATCTGCCCTTGCCTGGGATAAATTTAACCAAAAGGAAGTAGCATAAGGGCAGTCTAGGAAAAGATGTTGCTGTGTCTCAATGATTTGTAAGCAAGTTGCTCTTGGACAGTATTGCTCAGTTTTCTGTTTGTGCTTGCTGTTCCCTTTGACCCCTATTCTACCATAATTGCTTACCCATGTATTATCCCAGGCAAAAGGTGGAATTCTAATATTGGACAGTTGTTGCAAAACATATTGTACTTTATTTACTGGACTCACAGGGAATTCTGATTCCGAGTTACGTTCAGCAGCTAAAATAGTTGCATACATTGCCTTCCATTCCATACTTATTAATTGTGTGGATGTAATGCTCTATTTTATGACATTCCTAATGCAGTCTCTACCTTAAATGGGAGTTTTTGAAGGAAGGGTTCTCACGTTTTGCTCTTCCCAAGGCTGGGGACAGGGAGACAATAACTCCTGTATCAATGGTATCCAATATTTAAGACCTGGACATAGTGAGGGACTAATATTATAAGACAAAAATATGCTGTAAAAAAAAAACAGTGGGATGTATCATGCCCACCCCCCTTTATTTATAGGGAGATATGTAAACTCTCTCTCTTCATAGGATTTAGCCTTGAATCCCAAAGCACCTGAAAAAATATTCCAAACATAGCTGAGGTAGAGAAACTGCGGTATTTAATTACAATTACCCTTTTCTTTTTAGATGGCTGCTGTCCTCTCCAACCAGCCAGAAGTTGATTTACTTGTGCTATTTTATCAGTCCAATTCAAATGTGCTATGTCTCCAGACCCAAACCAAATACCCAGTATTTTAATACAATCTGCAGACACCGTAATACCTGCCCATTGCCCTGAAGGCAGAACTGGGGTATTGCCTAGCACTACTCCTTTACTTTTTACCACATTAGTTTTGGACCCAGAAATATATGAGAACTGTACCAATACTGCAGTTAGAGCTAGCTCAGATGAGATAGTGGAAAGAGTTAAAAGTAAGTCGTCTGCATATGCTGATGCTTTAGGTTGCACTGTGTCTGTAAGTGTTATACCTTTCAAGTCATCATGTGCTATAATAAGTCATATTAAAATATCTATCCCAAAAGCATACAGTAGTGGGCTGAGGGGATACCCTTGTTTTACTCCCCATTGAAATTTCACTTTCCTCCTGAACCATCCACTTATATTTGGTGGGAAAGCCAATCAAAGGCCTTCTACTGATCTAATCCTAAAATTAATCCAGGCCTACCCTCTACTTCCCCTCTATAGAAGGATTCTCTGAGGACAAATATGTTGTCCTGCTGTCTTCTGCCCTGCAGTGCACACGTTTGATAAGGACTAATTAAATATTTTGCTACTGCAGAAAGTCGTCCCAATAAAATTTCACTCAGTATCTTTAGATCTGAATTTATTTAACTGAGAGGCCTCCAATTCCCTATGTCTTGCTGAGTACCTTTTTTGTGTATAAGGACCAATACTGCGTTCAACATAGAACTAGCATATTGCGAAGTGGACAAAATGTGATTAAATAAAATAATCAAGGCTGGAGATAACTCTTCACTGAATGTTTTGTAAAATCCCGAACTCAACCCATTTTATCCCAGAGAAGTATTTGAAGATAGCTGGGAGATTGCTATCTTTACTTCTTCAAGCGAAACTTCAGCTACAAGTTTCTGAGCATCTAACTCCGAGACTGTGGGTAATCCCAAAGAGGACAATATTTCTTGGACCTCAGGTTCAGGTGGGGGAGAGCCCACACTTTGCCTAATGTGACTTTCTACAACCTCTAGCAACTCCTGTGAAGTGTTTACCAATGCTCCTGTGGAGGAAATTAATTCTGTAATTACTCTAGCATCTGTTCTGTTTTTGTTTTCTTTATAGGGATTGAATGAGCTTTTTGAAATTTGTGTGCCAAACCTTAGTTCATGTTGCAATGTTTTACCCTATCATACTGTAATATAGCCAGTTGCTTTTTTATATTAACAATGTGCTTATTAAAATCTTGGCCTGTAAGCTTCATCTGTGAGATGACTCTCTGCATATGTTGATGAAGCTGCAAGTAATTTAAATATTCAGAATTAGAGTGTATTCATGCTCAATTCTGAAAAAAACTGTTGCCAGGACTGTTGGTGTCCTCCCACCATTCTGACAGTTCAGTATATCATTCCACAACTGATAGCCTGGCAGCCTACTCCCTTCTCCATGCTTTCTGTAGGTGGGGGTCAGGAAGCACAGACTCATTTAATTTCCAATAAGACTTCTTGCACTGTGTACCAGTACCATATGAAGTCATCACTGTAAGTCCCATGTGATCTGAAAATTCATAAGAAACTATTTATACTTCTCTAATAGACAATGTGGAAGATAACAGAATGAAATCTATACATGTCTTTAGAGTCCCCCTATGATATGTGTAGCCACCCTTTGCATGTATTTTCCTATATGCATCCACTAATCCTGCATGATTCAGGATAGTCTGTAAAGTAAGTGAGTCAGAAAATAATTTATCAGTTTGTAATCCTCTATCTGATGTTGTTAGTTGGCAATTAAAATCTCCTAGCCAGTATACATAATGAGAGGTGTGCAAAAAAGGTTGTACTTTTTAAATAAAGAGACCCTCTGTGCCTTCGTTTGAGGGGCATAAATAGAAATTATATGTAGTCTATATGAAATATAAGATACATCTAATAGCAGAGCTCAGCCAGGATAAATATTCACCAACTTTGATACCCTTAAATGTGGATTAGAAAATAAAATGCCCACCCCATCACAAACCTCTGTGCCTGAGGACAAAAAGAGGGATCTGAAGTCCATACTCTAGACACTTGTTGTAAGTCATAGTTAGTTTTTAAGTGGGTATCAAGTACACATACTGGGTCAGATAGTCAGAAATGTGCCACAGGGTGGCACAAGTCTGGCGCAGCACAACTCTGATGCGCCATGGCACAATGAGTGCAATATGCAAACACTGCGCATGGTGAACTGCACCAGTGCAACACAGCTGAATATCGCATGGATGCACCATGGCGCACCCAGATATGCACGGAGGTGCTACCAGACATGCACCAAGGCACAACCAGACCAGCTCCATAATGCAACCAGAGATGTGCCAGGGCAGAAGCGGACATGCATCGTGGAACCCAAAGACAAGCCCCAGGCAATGGTGGGAGCACAGTAGCAGTGAGAAGGTGTGGGCGATGGCAGAGGATGACACCCTGGGACAGTGCCCAGGTGCACAGTGGCAGGCAACAGGTGGCCACCACCAGCAGGGCACACACAGTCACACAGACACCCCCGCCCTGGAACACATCTGTGGCACACAAAGCAGAAAACAGGTGGCACCAATGGCCAATGAAGGGCCATCAGAAGAGCCCCCCCCATGCTGTGCTCCCACCCACCTAGACCCCAGCAAGCCACACCCAGGGCCATGGTGGCAAGCACACACAAGCCACAAATGCTGGACAGCTGCCCCAAGGTCACCCCAAGGCACAGCCACCGACCAAGGGATAGGACACCACAATGCATGACCCACACACCAATACAGGCACAGCACACAGACACACACCATGCTACTGCAGCATTGCTCCTCACGACAGCTGCAAAGTAGACTCAGACACAGGCGGGTAAGGCAAAATAGACTTGTAATGGAATAAACTATGTACAGTAACAAGGGTGTGTGAAAGGGTAGGATAGCGAGGGAAGGTGACAGGGAACAGGCACTGTACAATGGGATGGGGGACTGGATGGGGAGGAATGGTGGTGGATACAGGGGAACAAGAAAGAGGACTAGTTGCGCCCATGCCCAGCCGCCCCCAGCTGATGCAGTTGCCTCTGGATTGCCAGGACCTGTCTCTGGACCTGGAATAGGGACTCCATGGTCGTCAAGGTCACCAGGATGATCTGCTGAAGGACCCTGCAGTAGAGAGGCAGCTGTGATCCTCTACAGACATCTAGAACAAGGGAAAGAACAGGTGATCAGTGTACCATCCCAAGGAACATGGTCCAGCCAGAGCGCCAACTGAGCAGGGGGAACACACCTCCCTGGAGGCACAATACAGGCCACCAACAGGGTCGCAGGCCAATGCCTGCTGGCAAGGTGGCACACCAAATCAGCGCTCAGTGGTGGTCCGTGCCACACAGTGGCCATCCAACTGCAACATGGCAGTCACATGGGTTAGTGTCCCACCTGCACCACGGCACTATCAGTGGTGGCTGTGCACACACCCACCCCACCAGCAGCAGGCACATGTGACCGATGGATGTGCTACAGTGACGGGCACCACCCACAATGCTACACAGATAGCTGCCACGGCACAGGCTGCCATGTCCACACCCACACCCCTGCCAACCCCTACTGATGGTGAGTAGAACTATGGAAGTGCCTACCTGCCCTCTGTGGCCCCACAGGCAGTGGTGCCTCCACTCCTCTGCCCCTACCTCCTCCAACATCACCTCCTCATCCACCTCCTCCACGGCCACCTCCTCCTCCCTGGGGTGCCGCGGCCTGGTGACTCACCAGCACAGCCGATGCCTGTCCTCAGGCCCTGGGAATGATACAGAAACAAATACACATTAGTAATCAAGCATAGCAGCTGCCCACCACCCCCATCCCTAAGCACAAGGTGAGCACCTGCCTGACATGGCCCACAGGGTGGCAACGCAATGCAAGTGGTGGAGGATGAAGCCACAGCACACTGCACACAAAGGTAGCACACCACCCTGCAGGACACACCAGGCAGCATAGCCAACAACACAGTACAGCACCAGGGCACACAAGCATGTTGGGCCTACTCACCCGGCTGTGGCACAGCCCAACACCGGGCATGCGCCTCCATCCACTGGAGGCACTCAGGGTCCCTCTGCTGTAGGTCCCTGTATCGGTGGCCACACTGTTCGCTACTCCTGACCACCCCTGTGCACTGTGACAGTTCAGCAGTGATCACCTGCCACACAGCCACCCTGGGATGTTGCAGTGGCACCTGCCCAAAAACTGGGGTGCATGTGGCAGGACTCAGGCCATGGGATTTGCCAGCTCAGCCTGGCTCCAGTTGCCTGCCCATGCATGGCATCACTGTAACTGTGCCATCATCAGTCACCGTGAACCACAGATCAAAATGGCAGCATGTAGCGCACGTGGAAAGTGCATGCACCTGATGTGCAGGCCAAGAGGCAATGCGCTGTGATATGCTATAATGCAGACACAGAGATGCGTGAAATGGACTTGGCCAGAAACGGTCATGAGTTCAGGGTCACCCAGGGGTAGAGGTCACAGCAGGGGTCAGGGACTGACCACCTCACGGTGTGCATGTGTGCAATAGCAGCCATGGCACACTGTGCACCATGGGCCTATTGTGCACAGTGCACAATAGGTGGCATCACACTGTCCTGGGCATGCGCACTGTGGACCTGCGCAGTGCGCATGTGTGCGAAGTGCACCACGAGTTGCTCCAGAGCAATCTCATTGCACAAGGTGCAACACTGCAATATTCAGCTGCCACATGCTAATTAGCTCATCAGCCAATGCGTGGTGCACTGTGGACATTAGAATGTCATTACCATTGCACAACTGCTCATTTGCATGTGTTACGCTATGAAAGTGTGGCGGATCAGCACAGGCCATGGACTGGTATTGCAACCTTCTGAGGTAAGTTGCGCATGCTGCTGAGCCCAGCCAGCACAGTAGGGGGGATGGTGGAGGCTGCTGCTGTCACTGACACACATGTCCATGTCCACTGGTATCATAATGTCTGAATGCGATGAGGCAGAAGAACGTGGGCCTGCATGCAAACACAGGCCCAACTTCACCAAGGCGGAGGCTGACGCCCTGTTCAAGGCCAACCTGGACAGGGAGCCACTGCTGAGTGGTGCCACAGGCACACCACAGGCCAGGGCTGTGGCCTGGGTGGAGGTGGTGGTGAGTGTGAACCAGCAGGGCAGCCATCAGTGGGTGGTACAGGAGTGCCGGAAGAAGGTGGGCACCGATAAATGCCACATTAAGGAAAAGGTGGCAGCCATATGTGCGGCCCGGACAGCCACTGGTGGGGGACCTGCTGATGTGGCACAGCTAAAGCCCCAGGAGGAGCTGGTGGCGGCTGCCATATGACGTAGCATGGTCAAGGGTGTGCTGGGTGGTGGGTTCCAGACTGGTGAAAGCCCATCACTGCATGGTATGTATGATGGGCACACACAGCATGCAATGGGGGGGCTGAGTTGGGCCTGGGGACATGAATCACTGACACTTCTGTTTTCTCTTTCAGCATCATCACACCAACATGTAATGGAAGGGGTGCCAGCAGTGGCCGTGGAGGCAGGCCCAGTCCTGGAGGACCAGCCATTCACCTCCATGGGCATCCAGAGACCTGATCGGCTGCAGCACACCACCACTGTCCAGCTGGATGTCCAGGGCATGGGGTCAGATGAGGCCCTGGCTCTGTTCCAACAGGATACCAGCCATGGCATCCTCTGCACGAAGACACAGATCTGGGCGGGATCCGACACTGATGACTACATGACCATGAGCCTGGAGAGCAATGGTGGTGTCGTGGGGGAGACACCCATACCAAGTACAATCTCGGGCAGCACGCCCAGTGGCCTGCCAGCAGTGGGACAGCTGCCTGCCACCACTGCAGGTGCTGCCACATGTGCCACCATGGCAGTGCCTTGTGGTAGTGGTGGTGTGGATGCATAGCCGCTGGGCTGTGTACATGGGGCCAGAGGGGCAGCAGCGGCAGGCAGCAGGGGATAGGGGCAGTTGGACACAGTGTTCACCGCTGGGGTGCCAGACAGGGACCAACCACAAGTGGACCCCACTGTGCAGCATCCACCTGAGTGGTGAGCTGTGCAGCATGGTCGTACCCCACCAGTGGGTTGGCGGCCAACCCTGGTTCCCCTGGGCACTGAACCATTGTCAGAGCAGACCTGATTGCTGCAGGCTTCTGTGGAGCAACAGGTGCTGCTGGTAGCTGGGGTGTGTGCACTGCAAGCGGAGGTGTGCCAGGTGGCCGAGCACAATGAGAAAGGCACTGCGCGGCACTTTGAGACTATTCAGTGCTTGTGGGAGGACAAGACCGCTTCCCAGGACCGCATTGCCAACACGATCAGGGATGGCCTTGCATCGCTGGCTGCCACCGGGTGTGGCTGGTCACCCCACACACTATGTAGTGCACTGTCCACCCCATGGACCTGGCGTCATGCGACACCCTCCTTGTCAATGCTGGGCTTTGCTGTCAGCATCCCAGGCACACCTGGGCTGGGCCTGTTTGGATGCCTACACACACATCTGCGTGGACTGGGTCATGGTCCCACAGGTCAACCCCTAGGGACTGTTGCAGACACCTCCTGTGGCTAATGTGCAGCCCTGGCATGGCTGCTTCCATGGCTGTGGTGGCCATGGTTCTGCGCGGTGGACCTGAGGTGCGTGAGGCCCTGTCTGCAGTCTGCTGCCACTGCCCTGTGCATGCATGGGTGGTGTGTGTGGGTGCATACCACAGATGTGGCTCCTGTGTCAGTGCCTGCCCGGCTGCTGGACCACATGGCATGGACATGATGAGGGTGGATCAGTGCCGGTTGCACTGGTGCACTACATCTGAACTCTGCCACTTGCCAATGCCTGGGCATGTGTGTGTGTGTGTGTGTGTGTGTGTGTCTGTCTGTATGTCTGTGTGTGTTGCCGGTCCTTGCCATTTGCTGCTGTGTGTGGCTGTGTGACTGTCACCCCCACCCCTGCTCTACACACTTGTGTGTGCATGCCCATTGCCATGCATGCCCCTGCCTGTGTGCTGTCCCCGTGTGTATGGCTAGTGCATGGATGTGGTGCAACCTACCTGCCTGCACCAAAGTGCTCCTGTGCAATGGTGTCTCTGTGCTGGCATGCCATGTGCTGGAGCCAGGGGTCCCTCCGCCCGGTGGGGCTGCCCACCTCCCTCTGGGCCATTGCCCTCATCATCCCCACTGCTGTCCCCCTCCTCAGCCTCAACTACTATCCCACAATCAATGGCCATGTTGTGTACTATGCAACAGGCCGGGACTAGTCCACAGGCTTTCGAGGGGCTGTACTGTAGGGCACCGCCAGATCTATCTAGGCACCAAAAATGTGCATTCAGCATCCCAAACACACATTCAATGATGTTCCGTGTGCCGGCGTGTACCTCATTGTACTGTTCTGCTGGGGACGACAGGTGCCGGTAGAGGGTGAGCAGCCATGGCCTGAGTGGATATCAACTGTCACCTGTGTGGAGAATGACATGGTTAGCCCTGTGTCCTGTGTTTCTGTGACCCTTGTCCATCCCTGGTGCACTCACCACCGCATCCACCTTGCCTTCCACCATTCCATGCACTGCCTGGACCCCATGCGCTTCCCATACTCACCCATTAGGTGGCCTGTGGGGATATCCACATGTTCGAACCTGTGGCACAGCACACTGCTGTGCCAGATGAATGCATCATGTGCATTCTTAGGGTGTGTGGCACAGACATTGGTGATGCACCCCTTGGCATTGCACACCACCTGGCAGTTGACATTGGGTACCCCCTTCCTATTGACATATGCCACTCTCTCAGAGCCAGGTGGCATGCGGATGCCCACATGGGTGCAGTCAATGGCCCCAAGCATGCCAGGCATGCATGCTACCATGTAGAAGTCCTGCATGGTTGTTGTACTCTCTGCCTGCGTGCTGGGGAAATAGATATATTCTGAAGCATGTGGCAGCAGGGTGTTGAGGAATTGTGTGAGGAGCCAGAATGTGGCCAACTGGGTTATGCCTATTGTGTCCCCCTGTTGGTCTCTGGAAGGTGCCCATGGCGAACAGGCACATGACAGCTGTTACCTTCATCTACACTGACATGGCATGGCTCCGTAAAGTGGGTGCCTGCATCTCCTCACTGCACAGCTCACAGATCTGCCTCAGAATAGCCTGGTTCAGATGATACCAGCCCACATTCTCTGTATTGCTGAAGTTCTCAAGGCAGGTGGGAGCACGGTACCATCTGTTCCGGGCATACCACCGACGGGCACTTCCATGGCTGCATAACTGCTCCTCCTGCCTCCTCACTCCCTCATGACAACCTGCATCTGAAAGGGTGCACTGGCCATGGCTCCTGCTGTCCTGTCACCCCCTGGGTGGTCAGCTGATGTGCGCTATCTGCCTCCCTGGTGCTGTGGGTGGCACATTGACTGCCTCTCCCTCTTACTCACTCTGCTCCTGGCACAATCTCCACCGCCACCTCACTCCCACACCCCTGTGGCTGCCTGTGCTGGTCTCCCTGTCCTCTCAGGCTCTGTCTCCCTTGCATGTGTTGGTTGTTTCCTTCCACCATCCGTTCCATTTTCTCTTTCTCTCTCCCTCACCCCTGGCACATCTGCTGTTGGTGTGCTTGCTCCCTGTATTTATAGGCTCATGTCTGCTTGGTGCATCTGGGACTTGCTCCGCTCTTGCACCATGGTTCATTGGTTGAATATTGCAGTGTGCCGCATATTCATGGGCACACCCCCTGCTCTTGCACATGCATTCATTATGGTTAAGCATTGGCATACTGGGACTTGAGCTGCGCATTGGCTCCCGCTGAATATCGCTTCTTGCCATATATCTGTCCTTGTGCTGGTTCAACACAGTTGCGCCATGCGCAACTGTTTTGATTATCCCAGCCACTATGTCACTACATAGCCTTTTAAAGTATAGCATAGCCCCAGAGCATTTCCTTGCATTCTTAATACTATTTATATTGATTGTACATCTGGTAAACTGTTCCATCAAAGTTATTTTTGGAAAGGATGAATACCTAGTCTGCCATAGTCATAGCAATACAAACAGGAAAATTCCTAAGGGTTATTAGATAGCAGCCATTGCCTAGTGTGCTTTGCTATAGACCCTCCCCCGTATCCATGTTTTGAACCAAGTGAGGAGGAGTCAGAGTTCTCACCTTCAGAGTCTTTATCAGTACTGTCAGTAGGGAGAGGTGCATATTTATTCCCCGTTTTCCATGACACCTGAGTGTGACCTCCTTTACCTAAATTCTGTTTTGGTTTTTGAGCCCCTGATCTTCCCTGTCTTGGCCTCTTTTTTCATGAAACTACTGTAAAGGTTCCTTCCTTATCTCCCAGAGGGGGGGAGGTGGCATGGCCCTCTGTTCTAAAGCGGTTTCTCCTTGTGGTGTGTCCTCACTCAAAGGGGTGTTTTCCAATGCCTTCATTACAGGGCCTGTGTTGTGTGCCATGTCAATTACCTTCATTTGCTCTACCTGTAATGGTTCTGTTACCTCTGGTGGAATCATTGGCCCTGTCTCTGAAGGGGTTTGTATATCTTGTGCAGCTACTCTTTTTGCCTGTTGATGTTGCACAGTATTAATGAACCCTTCCTGCAAAGGACAATCTTCCCTATTGTGCGAAGCCCAGGGGCTATGCCCGTAGGCATGTCCCGTGTGCTTGCACCAATTGCACTTGAAGAGATTTAAGCATTCAGAGGAAGCATGTGCAAACCCCAAGCAGTAACTGCAGTGTGGTGAATCTCAGGTAGAACTGAGATGGGCCCTTGGTCTGCACTTGAAACAGGATCTTGTTTATGTATTTATTTAGCTTTTGTTAACCTCTTGGTTATCTACTACAGAATCTTGGTTGTCTACTATAGAAAATGGATACCTGGTCTCTCCCCAAATTAAAAAAGCTAGGAAGGTTCATAAGTCTAGCATCAAAGGAATGAAGTTTAACTTTAAAATGCCACCCCCATACCAAATTTCTTCACTGTCAAGGGTGGGTATAGGTTTCCCCAAAATCTCACACCGCTGACGTAACCAAAACAAAATATCCTCTATGTTGACCCCTTCATTTTTAAACATTACAGTGATAGTTTTTATAAAGGTTTAGTAAGGACCATGGCATAAAATGGGATCCAGACAGGAGTATTTTTGAGGTGCTGGTATTGTGTCCAAAAGCAGTCTAAATTAGCAATGTTTTTAAAACTAATATCAAAATTCCCATTCCCTAAACTAATTAGGGCAAAAATATCAGATGAAAAATAACTCATGGATATTTTTAATAAGGTTCTAGCAATAGAAACCCTATTCAGGGGTTCCTCAAGACCACCTTTATACAATAGTCTAACCGCATTGCACCAAGGGGCCGGCTCACCCTTGGTCGCAAAGACGTCAGACAGTTTGAATACTGGGTCTGTGTGAGTAATTGCTCCCTGAATATTTCTTTCCATATCCACAGAACTAGAAGGTGGTACATTTGATTTATTACTTTATACTAGGCTGTTCTTTCACCACATCATCAGTAATATTAGTATCTGCACACATACTATCAGTTTGAATATTACCCTGGGGTATGTTGGAGCCCTCCTACGATGAAGCGTCAGTGGCCATGAGAGAATCTGCCTTTTGAACCATAGTTTGATAAGTTGGGTCACTGGCATTAGGTGACCAATGTTCTAAAGCATCCTGAGACCATCAGGCTCCTTCCAAAGCCATTTTAGGGGGCCAGTCTATGGCTTCTAATTCCCCCTCCATTATGTCTCCCCAGTCTTTAGTACCTGGGTGGTCCTTGAAAGAAAAGGTAGGCTCCTCTGATGAAACAGTAGCAGCTGGTGTAGAAGTGAGCTGCTTCACATTAGTCTGAGCCCTTACAGCTGATCCGGGTCACAAACGCTGTCTGTGCGACCTTTGTGTTTGTCCTGGTATTTTTTTCTCTGAAGGCTTTAGGTACACAGGAGATGTCCTGTTTTGACTGCCAGCCTCTGTCAAGGATGTCTGCCTCTTATCAGTATTAGTGCTATTCTGCTGCTTGGCATCAGAAATTACTGAGGAGTGAGTCATCCCATTTGGCGTTTCCTTCTCCTTGCTGACAGAAACACCCTGGGAGTTGACAGTTGCCTGTGATCAATGCAGTGTGGAAAGCACAGCATCAAGTTCCTGCAGGCACTTAAGCTGCTTTTCTTTCTCTTCTCTCAGGTAAATCAGTCTTGTTTTTATTTGGTCTAGTTGTACTGCATCTGGTGGACTAATAAGGATACTAGCACTCACTTTGTTTTCTGCTGTTCCCGATGCAGCAGTTGCCATCATCAGATTGTCTTCTTCCAAAAAATCGGGATCCATCTCCACCGCTACCTCCTTATTCAGGGCAACAGTTTCCATGTTCTGGACAATCACTTAACCAGAGGAGGCTTGCGGAGTGGCCTGACCCACCTCCATCTTCAGCGGAGTCTCAGTCGGACTGGCCATAGCAATGACCAGCCCAGAGTTTCCCCCTACTGGTAGGTAGGGGAATTTTTTATTCAAAACTTGAAAGTAAAATACATACATGATAGCGTTAATTCACACAAAATCATATTACAAAATTAAGAGTAAACATAAATAAGTATTTCATCATACATTCAATACAAATTTAATTGTAGAATCCCAAAATTTAAAAAAAAGCAGACCCCCTCCCCCCCACTAAAAGAGTAGGGGTATTCATTTCAAAATTGACAAGAAAACATACAAATTTGTATTACTTCATACAAAATCATAATGAAAAATCAAAACCTTAATTAGGTATTACAGCAGACATAAACCTCAAACATGAATATTCTGGATCTATAACAATGTACAAAGTAAGAATAAGATCTGGAACAATATAAAAATCTGAAAGCAGTATTACATCATATATGTAACCCTATTAATGGAGTTCAAAAGCTGGGCAAGAATGAACAGCTTAATAGCATCATGAAAAAACAGAAGGCAACTCCAATAATTCAAAACTAACTGCTTAACTTAAAAAAAGGTTTAAATACATTAACCTGTATCTAACCAATGAAATAATTTCCATTTTTCCCCATAAAACATGGGTGGCAACTGCTGTTTATTGCTAAAACAGATTTTTGGTTTTTTTATTTATTGAAATGTTTCACCAGGAAAGATACACTGAGCAACTTAATGCTTGTCTCACAGTACATCCTGGGGGAAGGGGTAGTGGGACAACAGTAGTAACAATGACAAATTGTTCAGTAATACAAAGGTGGGATTAAAAGCAGTAATACAGTGGTACAATAGATACAGTACAGTACATACATTCAAGCAAGGTCTAGGAGTGAGTAACATAGCAAGAAGTACATTCATGTGAGAGGCATCATTTACAATACAGGAGGAGCATAGATGACAGGTATACAATGCATAATACATACAATTGTTAAGAGCAGTGCTGAGCCATGTGCCTAGGAGGAGTGCAACAGGATTTTGTGGGTGGTACACTGCAGCAGTTACAGTATCCTTTCGCAAGGTGAGCATGTCTTCAGGTTAAGTGCTCGACCAAGAGGGGTGGGGTAAGCACATGAGGTAGAGGGCAGGGGATAAGGTAGACAGAAGTAAGGTGAGGAGGGGGTCAGAAGCAGGTGCAGGAAGGGGTGAGATAGTTGTGTAGTGTAGAGGTAAGAGAAAACAGGGAGAAGGAGAAGTGGATTTGAGGAGGCAGAGGATTTCACAGTTTAGGCAGGTGATACGAGAAGGCTTTCTGTCCAGAGGATGCGGTTCTGCCAGGGATAGACAGGGTGTGAGTGTCAGCAAGGGATCTAAGGGAGTAAAGGGAGAGGGAAGGGGCACCAAGAGAGGAGGAGATGTATGAGGGGAGCGAACCAAGCCAGAATTTAGAGATGAACTTGGCACCGTGTAGAACTCCCTGATTGTGGAGGGGAAGGAAGTTGAGGGAGCGGTACAGATCACAATGGTGGGTTAGGAGGGGGAGTCAAGAGTGAAACGACAGAAGGAGTTGAAAAGAGAGTCTAGTCTGGATAGGTGGGACTATGGGGTGGCACCATAGACTATGTCGCAGTAGTCGAAAATGGGCAGGATCATCTTTTGTACCAGCTCGTGCCTGTTGGCAAGAGGGATGCAGCTGCAGTTTCTGTAGAGGGCACCGAGCTTAGGTCTTAATTTTTTCAGAACAGCATCTATGTGTACAGAGATGTCAAGGTATCTATCCAGCCAATTGCCAAGATACCTGAATGAGGAGATGTCTTCAAGAGCAGTCCCATCAAGGGTGTGAAAGGAAGGAAGGTTGCTTAGCCGAGTAGGTCTCTGCCTTGTGCCAAAGGTCAAGGAGACTGCCTTTTTGGCATTTAGAAATAGTTGGTGTGAGTTGAACCAGAGTTGGACCTTGGTGAAGTCAGACTGAAGCCTGGCAATGACATCAGGGACTGATTTACCAGAGGTAAACAGCACTGTATCATCAGCATACATGTGGATGCTGGATGATGTGTAAACCTGAGGGAGCTCATTTAAAAATATGGAGAACAGGATGGGGCCTAGCACTGAACCTGGGGGACTCTAGTGGTAATAGGTGGTGAGGTGAGATGACATCAGCTATTCTAACTGATTGCAACCTACCTGATGGGTAGGAGCTGAACCAGCCTGTGGCAGTAGGGAAGAGGCCAGCTGCTGATAAGCTGTGAAGGAGGAGGGGGTGAGAGACAGTGTCAAAGGCCTTGGCCAAGTGGACAAAGATAGGAGAGGTAATGTTCCCTTTGTCAAAGCCTGAGGAGATGGTCTCAGTTAGCCTCAACAGGGAGGTGGTGGTGGAATGGGCTTTCCTGAAGCTAGACTGGAAGGGTGTGAAGAAAGCGTGGTCAGAGAGGAACAAGGAGAGTTGGTTGAGTGCTATGTGTTTTTGGAGTTTGGCTAGGGTTGGAAGGAGAGAGATAGGTCGATAGTTCCCAGGAGCAGTGGCGTCTCCCCCTTAGGGAAGGGGAGGACAACGGCAAGCTTCCAGGTCGAGGGAGCAGTGGCCAACTCAAAGGAGAAATTTAGTATCAAAGATAGAGGATAGGCAAAGGCAGGAGCCGAGAGGGAGAGGAGCCTGGGGTCCAAGCCATTGGGTGAGAAGTCTTTGGTAAAATCAAGTGCCAGGAGAGCTGATAGAGTAGTTTCAGGAGAGACAGGAGAGAAGGAGACTGGGGGGAGGTGGGAGTGAGGGTTGGGTTAGGGGGGCAGTATAGCAGGGTAGGGGCAGGTTGTGGGGATGGGATGGGAGCAGGTAGGGGAGCAGTGGGTTGGGAGGTAGACAGAGACACCAGGGCAAGATGGGGGTTAGGGAGGGTGCTAAGCAGCACGGAGGCACAGGTGGCAAAGTGGGAGTTGAAGCAATTGGCAATGTCCATAGGTTCAGTAAGGACAGCGTGGTTGTGCCTGAGGATAGGCAGTATAGTGTTTGAAGCAGGCTAGAAGAGGGATTGGACGACTCTCCAGAATTTGGATGGGTTGTTTGTTTTAGCCTGGAAGTTGGACTTGAAATGCTCAGCCTTGGCTAGGTGGATGGCTTTGGTGCAACCATTTCTGAATTCACGATAATGTCTGAGGTTGCTAGTACAATTGGTTGCTTTAGCCCGATGACATGCAAGGTCATGAGCTTGTTGGCAGACCAGTAGCTCAGGTGAGACCCAAGGAAGGTGTGCGCCACGTACCCTAGTTTTGCGGAGTGGAGCATGGGAGTTCCAAATTTGTAGGAACTTGGATTTGAAATGGGCAAGGGCCACATCCACTGAGGGAGCCGAGGACAGTGGGGACCAATTGTTTTACGAGAAATCCTGAAGCAAAAGTTGTAGGTCAAGGGTTGCGAACGGTTGAGTGGGAATCGTTTTTGCAGGAAGCTTGGGGCTATGTATTTTTTGCACTACAGAGGTCATGTGGTGGTCGCTGAAAGAGTCAGGTAATAGCCCTGAGGCCACTACACAGTGGGGATGGGAGGTGAGAACTAGATTAAGCAGGGAGTGGTTTAGTGACTTACAGTTTAGTCGATTGGGTTCCAGTATGAGTTGCCGGAGGTTTAAGGCATCTATAGTGGAGCGAATGTGAGACAGGGACGGGGCCAGCCAGTTTAGGTTTAGGTCACCCAGGATGAATAGTTCACCACCGCTAGCCAGTGAGGAAAGTTTTGTGACCAAGCCAGTGACATTGGAAGTTGGCTGCCCTGTGCGACAGTATACTCTAGCGACGAAGATGGAGTTTGTATGGGGATAGGAGATATTTAAAAGTAAGGCCTCGTGAGAGGATTGGAAGGTTGAAGTGAAGGAGATGTAGATAGCCACACCACCACCTCTCCCTGCCCTGTCCTATCTAGAGATGGTGAAGCCAGGGATGGTGATAGCATGATCAGGAATGTTTTTAGTCAGCCAGGTTTCAGAAATTACGATAATATCAGGGGCATATGCCAGTACCATGGGTTGTAGTAGAGAGATTTTTGGGGGTGAGGCATCTCATGTTTAGGTGAATGATTTTAAGGCCATTTGGTAATGTCAGAGGGGTGGTGGTTGGGCAGGCATCAGCTGATGGATAATCTACGACAAGGCCTGGGTTTGGGTGAATATCCCCGGATGCTAGCAGGAGTAGGACAAGAAGGAGAAGGGGTACCCAGTTTCCCTTATCGGAGCTACGGAGTAGCCATTTAGCTTTTTTATGTGGGAGAGAGTGAGACATGGGGTAGGATGTCAGCCTGAGGAGGGTGATGATGTGGGTAGGCACTGAGGTTAATGAGGTGCAGGGGACCACTGTGCAGCAGAGAAGGGGTATGGTCTCAGTGTGGAGCGCTGTGCCAGAGAGGCAGACTGTGCTGTTACTCCCCAACAATGATGGTTTAGTCCATAGTGGGTGGGCCCTCACGATTTCAAGAATTGAATCTCTAATCATATGAAATAACTGAAGTTGCTTAACAAAATGATGTTGTAGAGACCATTGGCAACTGATTTGCCATATATCATATTTGATACAATCTATTATTCCATGGATAATGCGCATATCATAGTGATACCATCATGTAGGAAGAACACCAAGCAACAAAATATCCATATTTAAATGTTTGAGAGGGGAAGCGGGCCAATATGAATTCCATAAGTCCCAAAAACGTATAATATAGGGCAATGAAAAAATAAATGTTCCATTGTTTCTATAGCTGCATTGCATAGAGGGATTCAAGGACAAGCTCTTTCCTCTATCTGTTGGTGCAATAAATTACCCTTCACATTTAATTTATAATGGACTCCAAGTCACGTAACATCCCACATACAGTATAACAAGGCATATGAGAGTGAAGTAGCATCTTCTTTATAAAAGTTTTATCTGAGGAGGACCTATCATAATAGTGGGGCCATTGATGAAAAAAAGATTCAGAAAACAAAGGTAAAACTCCTTTCTAGTAGAATGAACAATATCAGTTTTAGTGATTTTCCACAATTTCAATTTTTTTAAACAATCAGAAAAATGAGACAGTAAACCCTGAATAGGTTTTTGCCTCATTATCGGGGCATCGAGAGGCCGATCAAGTAGCCATGATGCGATATAATCATTAACCCGGGGGACCAGATAGTGGAAGTGTTACAAACTAAGAGTTTTAATATGAAATACAAAAATATAGAAAAGAAAACTAGAACAGGATTTACCATATGCAAATCCGCTTGATCTTTCTGGAGATATGATACCCCTCTTTATGGGATTCAATCGACTTCCCCAAACTGCACTAAAAAAAAGGCCTAAAAGCAGTGTTTCTAAGTGCTTCAGGAGTGGATAAATGGCAGCCAAATGCAAGAAGCTGCTTAACAAAAACATGTTAATCATATAAACTCTTTTGAGTTTAGACATCCTCCATTTATTCCACATTATTACTCTGGGTTGTGCTAGTTTAATTAGGACGGTCCAGTTAGATTCTGCAATATTGTCAATTCAAAAACAAATTCCTAGAATTTTTGCAGCAGAAATTTTTACCTGAATACCCATACAGAAGTATGTGCAGACATCTCCCCCCTAGAACAAAACACTTACTTTTATGTCTGTTAACCTGTACTCCTGTACAATCCATAAAATTTAACATTACAACATCAGTAGCGGTACTGGACTACAAATCTGCTAAGAAAATACAAACATCATCAGCATATGCCACAATTTTCAGTTCTTCTATATCACTAATTAAAGAGAGACCTCGAATTTGAGCATCAGCAGTAATATGAGCCAAATATGGTTCTAACATCGAAATATATAAAAGAGGACTGAGAGGACAACCTTGTTTTACTCTCCTGGTATGTTTCCTAAATTTACCAATCCAGCCATTTGCATAAGGGGCCACCTCAGTAGTCACATAATAATTAGTAAGCCATCCAATAAACCAGGAAGGGATGCCATATTTTGCTAAACATAGCCAGATATAATTGTGTGAGACCCTATCAAAAGCTTTTAATTGATCCAAACTGAGCAAAAAAACACTAAGTTCTCCAGATCTACTATATTCCATCAGCTCTCTAATAATGATCAGGGCATCAGAAATCTTTCTCCCAAACACAGAACAAAATTGGAAAGGACTAACAATAAAAGGCAATATCAGTGATAATCTATTACTTAGAATTTTGGATAAAATTTTACTGTCAGAGTTCAACAGTGTAATAGGTCTCAAGTTCCTAAGATCTTCTCTAACACCTGCCTTATATAGGAAAATCACCAATCCTTTATGAAAATCATTAAGGACCACTCCAGTGTCCAGAATATTATTAAATAAGTGTAAAAATTCTTCTCTCAAGACAGTATAAATAATTGGATAGATCTCATTAGTCAAACCATCATACCCAGGTGTCTTAGTTTTTGGTACACTATATAACACAACTTCTAATTCCTGTGATATAATTGCAGTGGTCAAAGGAGGTACCAAATAATCAGTTATGAGTGGAAGTATATAAGAATGTAACCATCTCTCCAAACCTTCTACAGTTATATTGGAATAAGCCTGAAAGAGATTACATAAATATGCATCCGATTCAGACAATATATCTGATTGTGACACCACAAGGTCACCTGAGGATGTTTCCAAAGCTTTTATAACTTTTTTTTTCCGTTGGGCAGCACAACTCTCAAAGGGATTACTAGCCCTGTGAGTTCCCGTTGTACCAAATCTTTGTTCAATATCTGAAGTCTTTCTCCTATCATATTGGGCTTGCGTCATCTTATTTTTTAATTCGGAAATGAGAACAGGATCTACTAATTTACCCATAGAAAGTTGTGAATAAAGGTAACTCAATTTTGTATGCAATGAACCGCATTCATTTTGTTTTGCTCTTCCTAAAATCCATCCAATATGTTGAAAGTAATTTTTAATATCAAGTTTTGTATCAGCCTACCATAAATGAGGGGACTCATATAAAAAATGAACTGATTTTTGTGCCAATAGTAAAGATATGAAACCATGTCTTACTTCTGGTATGTCTAATAAAGATAAATTGAATTTCCAGTAGCCAGGTCCTTTGGAAGTGGCAGAAAAATTAGAAAGAGTCAATCGTAGCAGTACATGATCTGATGTGGCTACAGGAATAAGTTTTGGGGAATGGACATTTAAATTTGGTGACAAAAAACAATAATCAATTCTGGAGTGACGAAGGCTCGAGAAGGAAGTACAGGATGCTGCACTACCAAAATCAGAAAATCTGTCTTTTAAACCTGTTAACTGTAACAGATCATTTAAACAATGTGTGTCGCAGTATAGTTTAGTGCCTACAGCAGCTCTGTCTTCAAGAGTTCTGTTAATATTAAAATCTCCACCAAACAGCACATTTCTCCTAGTAAAAAGATACGACTGTATTTTCTGCAATAAAGCTATTTGAGCAGATTTAACTTGAGGCCCATAGATATTAATTAAATGTAAATCAAAATTCTGAACAGTGACATCTAATAAAAGTGCATGTCCAGGTTCTATATCCACCGTATTTGTCATATTGATATCATAAGTAAAGAAACAAATCCCTACACCAGAACATAACATCTCCCCTCCCCCAGACTAATAACATTTCCCATTAATCCAGTCATTAGAAGCAGTGTCAAAGTCAGTGGTGGAATACAACCGTGTATCTTGAAAAAAAAACACATCTAGATCTGAGTTAGTGAACAAGTCAAAAGTAGCTAACCTCTTTTTGTTTGATCGCATACTATTAACATTTAAAGAGGCGATGTTTAAATTACAACACCTCAAAGCAAGCCATATCCAATACCTAAGTGGGGAATAATTTATGTTGAGCACTTTTCCTCGTACCCAATCTATGGCCCTGTAGTTTCTTTTTAGGTTTAGTGACACTAGCAGTTTAGGGACCCTGTTCTACATCAGAAGAAGGGTCTCTCTGAGAGGAGGATCTGAAAGCAGTATCTAAGTCGACATCCTCCATATTCTCTTCTAGTCGGTGGCCCTCAAATTTATTGGATAGGAGAAAAGGAGGTTTTGAGGCCAATGAAGCCACTGTATCACCCATGGTAGTTACCACCATACACTGACCTCTATGAGTGTCATCCAATGGGGGTGCCATAGAACCTATCATGCTATCATGTGTACTGAAATGTGCAGTACTATCACCAATCAGGGGATGCACATCTGTTACCATAGGTACTACCTCTTGAACACTTGGCACAACCAATTCAGGTCTGTCCTGGGCAACCACAACAGGGTCTGAAGCAACAACTGAAGGCTCTGGTCATGACCTCCTTGGTGGTCTTGGGTCAACTGGACCTTTATTGGAAGAAGCGGATTTAATACAGAAGTCTTACATTGCAAAATCTGCTTCTTCTGTATTATGTGCTGCTAATGGGCAGTCTGTGAATGTGTGACCAAGTTCTTCACAAAAACTACAATCTGGGGCATTGTCACAATCTAAACCAGCATGACCCAGTTCCCAACAATGAAAACACTTAATGACATCACATTGAGTACTAATATGACATAAAGAGCCACATTTATGACAGTGCCTAGGTTGTCCTGAATAAAAGATAAAGCCTTTATCTCTCCCCCCAAAAAAAACTATTCGGAAGATGTTGAAAATCATTGTTAAGCTGGAGCAATTTGACCTTAAGACACCACCCCCCATTCCAAAACCCTCAGAATCTAAAATGGGTTCAGGAGCTCCTTGCACTTCACATTTCTTATTTAACCAATGCAAAATATCAGTGATATTGACACCCTCATTCCTGAATAACACAGTAATAATTCAAAAATATTGTTTCATCAGAGGGATCACTTGAAAATGTACCCAGAAAGGATGGTTTTTTAAAATAGAATATTTAGTCCAAAACCTTTCCAATAATGCAGGAGTTCTAAAACTAAAACTCACATCAAAAATATGTTTACCAGGGGCATGTATTAAGGCATACACCTCTGTAGGAGAAAAGCCCAAGGTCTGTTTCAGAAGAATACAGCCCACGTAAAAATGATCAGGTAGTTCCTCCATGCCTCCCAAATATCTGAGCTTAACAGCATTTCATCTTTTTGCCATCTCTACGGGTTTGTGAAAAAGTTCTGCATATGTTTTTTTTTGAGTCAGTAACAGTAGTCGCAATGGGAGCACCATCTTGTGAAATGTCCATCCCTCCCCAGCACAGTTCTCAGTCACAGCATTTGATTGGCCTAAGAAGGGGGGATATGAGGGAGAACCTTCAACTAAATCTGAAGTTAAATGCTCACCAGTAGCAATCCCATCAGTAGTAGGAGAATTATCCAGTTATGACTCTAAGGGAGTCTCACTACGTTCCATACCAGTGTGAAAAACCTCAGCTTTACCAAGCGGTTGTTGAAATTCTGTATCTACTTTCCAGGATCCATCCGGTTTACGTTTCCAGCCTGCCTGTACTAGGGCCTCATCAGCAGACCAATCCTTGCTTCCTGGTACAGCATTCTCAGTGTTTTCTAAATTTAAGCCAGCCTCCAAAGTTGCCATTTTAGAGCAACTCTGTGCAACTCCATGTGGTACAGCTATAAATGCATTAGCTGTTAAACTCTCAGGGGAAGGTGAAAGACCTTGAAGTCGCTTTCTTTTTTATTCACCATGCAACAACTGAGATGCAGACTCATATTCCTCTTTTGCTGATTGAATTTTTTGTTCAAAGGATTCCCGCAAATCTCTCTCACCTTCTGTTTCAATCTGCTCATAAACTTCCATATCAGCAGCACTTTCAGAGACCTGCAGCCGCTCCTATCTATTAGTGTAAACCTCGCCCACCAAGGAGACCTTGCCGCACACACCTTCCTCCGACTCCACATCCATCACGAATGACACTTACTCCTCTGAGACAGCGCCCCCTACCAAAAGAGTAGGAGAGTTTTTATTCAACAAACATAACAAATCAGCAAACATTCTACAAAAAATTACAATAGAACTACAACACAATTTCCATAATTGGGAGAACAAATACAAATACACAAATAAACAAAAGACAATACAATAACCAAAATATATAATAAATCCCTTACACAAAATTTCCCATATTCTAGCCTTCCTCTCTTTCCTTCTCTAAGAACCCCAGTCACCTATCCCCACATCCCCACAGTCTCATATTGCTTGCTTATTTCAACGGTTGGTTTCATCCCCTTTTCTCCATGTTAATTACTTTATTTCTAGGCCCCTTTTTTTTCCTTTTTTCTTCCAAAGTTTATACCCATCTTCCTACTAAATTCTAAATTCAACTTATTTCTGCTTCAGGGTAAGAAAAAGCTAACCCTAAATTTTGTGACTTACTAACAGTTTAAAAACACAACATATCCAATTTAACTTGTTAAAGCATACTATGCCCCAGAAATCTCCATCTTATTCCTTAAAGCTCCATTATTCCATTTTCTTAAGCCAAGGCTTCTGCCACTTCCCCAAAATGAAGCTCATTCATATTTCACAAAATAAGTTGTTCCCTTCCACCACATTTCCACTTTGTTTCTTGAGTGGTATTTACAATCAATGACATATGCTTCTTTTAATTCTCTACTACTCATTTTCTCAATCCCCTCATATGAAATGTATTTTTGCTGTAGAAGTAATTGACACTTTCCTTGCCATAAATAGCATTTTACATAGGCAAAAAGGACATGTATCATTGCCTGATGATAAAATTCCAAAAGCTCTGGAAAAAATCCCAATGCCACATTTTTGTATGTAATCTTTTTTCATCCATGGCATCTTCCACTTATCTGCCAGAAAAACCCACAGACCTACCACATAAAGACACTGAAGCAAAAAATGTTCCTGAGTTTCCAAATCATATCCACATCCTGGATATAAACAATTTCTTTCTTCTACCGCCTTATGTTTATGATTCCTTCTGACCCCAACCCTCCCATGGGCCATTATCCATTGTAAATCATTCATGTTGTTTGGTACCCTCGGATTGTTTAACATTTTATACACATACTTATTTTCTCTCAGTGTACTTCCTTTAAACTCTATCTCACCAACTCCTGTTTCCATCAATATTTTTCTACACATTACTTTCCTTGGCAAGCTTAGCATCTGTTCTCTTGTTATTTTCCATTTCATAAATTTTTTCAAGTTTCTCTCATAATATTTTGGTATTTCCTTCCTTTTAAACATTTTAGGAACACCATCACCCCATGCTTCTCACCAGTTTCCTAATACATTCTTCCCCCACTTCTCAATCCTATTTTCTTTACTCTTCAAGATTTCCCCAATATTTTTATACCAAAAAACAGTATGAAAAAATACTATTGGATTTATCATCCCCAGACCACCTTGTTTCACTGGTTTGTAAGTTATCTCTCTCGATTGGGTTAAGTCTGCTACCCAACAATAGTTGAAAGAACATCTCTAATATGCTGGTTTCTAATGTTACTGGTAAGGGAAAAACTCCTGTGACATATAAAAAAACAAGATGACAAAAACTGTTTAATAACAAATATTCTTTTATATTTTGACATTTTCCAAGCTTTCCATCTGGACACTTTCTTCCCTCCCAAATCAATTTCTTCTTTTCAGTTTTCCATTCCCATATCTCCTTCCCCATACTTTATCCCAAGAATTGTCCTACCGTCAGTCGAAATTCTTATATTTCTGCATATTCTTTCCTCTTTACCAACTGTTCCTATCCACAGACCCTTACTCTTATCTAAATTAATTTCTGCCCCAGAGACTTTGGAATACTTTTCCATCTGATTCATTACCATCTCTATCCCTTCCTGTGAATCTATATATACATTCAAATCATCTGCATACGTCATTATTTTAACTTCATCCCTCACTTGTTCTCCTTTAATTCCTATTATAGCCTGATCTCCTCTAATCTTTCTAATCAATGGATCCAACACAAATGTATATAGCACAGGACTCAAGGGGCACCCCTGTCTCACCCTTCTCTTTATTTTTATACCCCTACCCTGAACTCCCCCTATTTCTGTTTTTAAGACTGCATTTTTATATAACAACCCCACCCATATACAGAAATTCTTCGGGATCCCATAGTTCTCCAATACATTTAGTAAAATACTATGGTTCACTAGATCAAATGCTTTTTTCTGATCTATTGGTAAAATACATGCTTCCTTTCTCTGTTGCTGACAATATTCAATTATGTCCCTAGTTATTATAAGGTTTTCCTGGATATTCCTACCAGGAATAGCACATGTTTGTGTTAGTTCAATCAATACCCTTGCCACCTCTCTTAGCCATTTCTGCAAGACTCGTGCTAATATTTTGAAATCAGAGTTTAATAGACTTACTGGTTTCCAATTTGCAAGTTCTTGCCTATCTCCATTTTTATACAGGAAGATCACAATTCCTGTAGTGAACTCTGCAGGGATATTTTGTTTTTGTAGCATATTATTAAATACCCTTGTTAAAAGAGCAGCTGTTGTTTCAGGAAACTCTTTAAAAAACTCATTCGGAATCCCATCTTCCCTCGGCACCACTCCCTCTTTTAAATTTGTAATTACCTCATACACGTCTTCTTCACCAATCTCTTTATTTAATAGCTCTATCAAAGTCTCCTGCAAGGTAGGAATAGTCAAACGTTGTAAATAATCCTTTATTTCCTTTTCATGTACACTCTTACTTTTCCCCAATAAATTTGCTAAATATTTTCTACCATATCATTTAATTCTATTGACTTAGTAATCACTTCTCCATTTTTCCTTCTTAAAGACGTTATTCTAGACCTATTCTTCCTATCCTTTAATGCCTCATAAGGATCCGCATATGGCCTCTTCTGAGTTCCATAGTTTAATTCACTCATTATAGTTTTTGCTCTGTTATATTGTATTACTTTCATTTCCTCTTGTATTTTTTCAGTCTGTTTTGACACATCCATCCTGTCCACATAAAAAGCTTCATATAACTTTAATAGCTGATTTCATAAACTTAAATATTTAAAGAAATTATTTTTCACTACCCTCTTTCCATATTTTTTTAAACAAGTGCTCACCTCTTTCTTCACCTCAAACCATCATAAAACCAAATCTTCATAGAACCCAATTACAGATGAACTACACACAAAAATATCCATTATTTGTATTTTACTTTTGTCTTCACCTAAAACTGCTGTATTCATTTTCCATCTTACTTTTGGCTGTACTACACTAGACTCCATGCTTGTTACACTTTTTATGCATAAAATATCTGAAAAGGAGTTAGGTAGCACTTTTATATTCACTATCTTTACCTGATCTGACAAGAAAACATAATCAATTTTTGAAAAGCATTTTCCACATTTGTATGTGAACTGACATTCACATCCTTTTTTACCAAATATGTTTTTTAATTCTGTCTGTTTCACAGTCTTTTCTAAAGCAATGGAATCACAATTCGCTTTTTTCCTGCTTTTTTCCTATCATTCACTTCTAAAATGCAATTGAAATCCCCCCTGAAATAAATGTTTCTAGCTGTACACAAATACAGCTGTACCTGTTCAAATAATTGTACTCTCTCAGACTTAATTTGTGAAGCATACAACACAATAACCCTACTTGGGTCTCCATACCATAATCTGTCTACTACCAAGGCTCTTCCTGGGACAATATCTATCAGTTTCTGAAATTTTAAACCTTTACCAGAAAAAAGCATACCTACCCCATCCACCCTATCCAACCCAAAAGAAAAATATGAAGGCCCACATATCCACTCCTTCTGGGCTAGTCTAACCAAGTCTCTAGAATTCAGCCACGTCTCCTGTATCAAGACCACCTCACAGGCTATTTCTCTTAACTCACTCCATACTTGCCCTCTCTTCTGTCTGTATAGAATACTATTCACATTCACAGATGCAATAGAAAACAACACCATTGTTCACTTTGTTAAATTATACCCCTTCCCTCTTTCCCTCTTGTTATTTTTTTTTCATATCAGTTTCCTTCTTTTCTTCCTTGAAGTATTACGATATTCCAAACTGTCTTCTCTTTTTCTGTCTCTCCATTGCCACTTCCACCAGGGCATCAGACTCCTCCTCCTCCAACCTACTGTCCTCTATTTGTTGTACCTCCAAGGCTTCATATGCATTAGTTAAAACTATTTCAGGATGTATCTCCTTTTCACTTCTCAAAATCATTTTATATTTCCCATGTGCACATTCTTGCTCCTGTCCTGGAACAAGGGGGGTCCTGTCCTTCTTCTTTCTTCCATCCCTTTGCCTCTTCCATACCAGTTTTTTCTTTCTCTGTTGTCTGCCTCTTGTATTATCTCTTCCTGAGGTTCCTCCCTACCCTCCTCTCCTTTCTGTATGCCCCTCTCCATTCCCTGTTCTGAAAGATCTTGACTTCCCATAGTGGGGAGGGGAGGAGGGGGGGCCATGGGGGGAGTGGGGGGAGAAACATCTTCTTCCTCTTCTACTACATGTGTTTCCTTTTCTTTCTTCTTTGGCTTCCTCTGCTGTGCTTTATTTATCAGAACTTCTGGATCCATGCTACGTGTATTGTTCCTAGCTGCCCATGGACAATCTTGATACATATGCCCATATTCTTCGCAAAGATTGCATCTCACATGATTACAACATTGTGAATTGCTATGCCCTATTTCTCCACACAGCCCACACCTGATGCTGTCACACACATTAGACATATGACTGCTTGATCCACATCTATAACATGCTTTAGATTGGCCTGGATAGAAGACCACCCCTCTGTCCCTCCACAAATAAAAAAACATTCTATACCTACTTCAGTTTGGTGTAATCATACCTTAAACTTCCACCCTCCTGTCCAAAGGAATTCTGAGTCTATAATAGCCTCAGGGGGTCCTAACACTTCACATCTTGAATTAAGCCAATATTGCATGTCACCCACATGCACACATTCATTTTTGAACATAACTGTGAAAAACCTAATAGTTGGCTTTGTAAGAGGTACTGCTAAAAAAAGGGGTCCACACTGGAGAACATTTTAACAAGCTATATTTCTGCCAAAACCTCTGTAACCCTGTCATTGTCCTAAAACTGATACAAATACATCCTCCCCGGATATGTGGATTAATGCATAAATTTCAGTAGAAATGAACTTCATAGAATCTTTTAATAAAACTTACCCACAAAGTATCTATCTGGAAAATTCTCCATCCCACCTTTGAATCGTAGTCTAACTGTGAAACACCTAGGTGGGGCTTCTGTACAGCTAGGCCTTGGGGGAGGGGTCCCAGTTCTATCCTTATTTCCCTGGGAAAAGGTTTTATCTCCCTGCCCACTTCTCTCACCCCTGCCTCTCACCACTTCTGAAAATGCTTTAGTAGCTCTCCCTCCCGGCATCTCTGTTGCCTCGATGGGAGCTTCTACTAGTATTTCCACTCTTTCTCCACTGCTTACTACCTTAGGCTGTAGATTTCCATTTCCTTCCTCTGTGTCCCCTTCATCATTCCTCTCCCCCTCCGTTTGCATCATGTTTCCCATTGTTTTTGTTTTATTTTACTGCTCACTTAGTTTTCTTTTCTTTAATATAGCCTGTTGCCCCCTGTCCTATTGGTAGCAATACGTTACCGCTACTCCTCATGAGTGTCCATTCTTTATCAGGCTCCCAAGACCCATCCTGTAACTGCTTCCATCCTGCACCAAGCAACACTGTCCTTGGTTTCCAATCTCCTTCCTCACTTGAATCCTCTGGTAATCTGAATTCTCTCACCATGACTTCCTTAGTCAAGAGCTGCTTACGTCCGTTCAAAGAAACCTTCCCCCCAGGCGCTTCCTGTTGCAGTTCATCACTCTGTCTGCTAGTACTTGGTTCCTGATTTCCCTGTGTCTTGTAATCGCATCTTCTCTCCTCCATTCATTGCTCATCTTCCTCTTCTAACTGCTTCTGCATCATCTCCCTTTTTGCCAGCAAAATCTGCTTCAGGTGAGCTGTTGCTCCATTTATATCTGTTTCTGACGTTTGTCACATTACTCCACTGCCACTGTCCAGCTCCTCGGATAAATCCACATCTAGAAGTTCTACAGATATATCGGTGGCCAGAGCCGATTCAAACATTTCTTCTTCCTCACCCTCTGAAATCCTGCTTTCAGTAGGATCTTCATTTACTACTTCCATTTGTCCATTCTGGTCTGTCTTTTACACATCCTGCTCCTTCTCCCTCACAGACTGTTCTGCACTGGCCATTCTTCTTGATCCCATGGGGACCCCTACAGCATAGTAGGGGAATTTCCCCGGTGTCCTGGCCAAATTTCCCCCATTCACTAAAAATTCCACCAACACCTTAAATTCTGGTTTAATTTCAATTGGCATCCATCTGTATCCCACTCCCCTCCTGGGATGAGGCTGAAAATAGGCAAAACATTGTCTAGTCCTCCTTCCCGGTAAACAAAAACTAACTAACTATATCTTTATTTATTTATTTATTTTTGTTAACCGGGTAGGGCACACTAGACAGCCATGTGCCTATTTTCAGGTGCGACCTGGGAGGGTTACAAAGGTAGAGGTATACATACAACAGTGATGAAGTCAGGTTACATACAGATAATGCAAAAAGGCTTAACAGGAGTTGTATAGGTAGCTGAAATTACAGGTCAAATTTACAAAAACAGGAAAACAACAGACATAGTCTGGAAGGAATAAGGAGGCAAGACATTGTTAGAGTTCATTAGGCAATAAGGGATGGGTGTGGGACATGTATTAGGTGGGTTTGGGAGTGCGCCGCTGGATAAATAACTGGAACAATAAGTGCAACGGAAGTAAGTGCCAGGAGGGAAGGGAGGGGGCAAGAGCAGGGAAGATGGGGGGGAACAGTGGGGTGAAGAGGGCTGGATAGAAAGAAAGGGAGAAGCCAAATAGGGAGGGTGGGAGGTAAGGAGGGAAAAAAAAAATGAGCGGGTGTCCACCACCAAGTTAGGAGGGTAAGTGCAGTGAGTGCTGAGAGCCCTCAATATACAGGTAGGTCAGGTGTATTACAAGGTACAGAGACATGTGGAGGAAGAATTCAGGAAGTTCCAGAGAGAGGTTTTGAAGTGACGATGGGAGGGGAAGGACCGAGTGGGGACTGGAAGCGAGTTCCAGATTTTAGGGGCATAGGAGGTGAAGGCGCAATCCCTCATGAGGGATCAGGTTCTGGGAACCTGGTGATCTAGGGACACCCTTGATCTAAGATGGTAGGATGGGGGGCCAGGATTGAGAGGAGGGGCGAGGGAGGAGGAGTGGCTGATCAGATAATGTTGTCAATGAAATTGCCAAGCACAAAGGTGCGGTGCTTAGCCGGAGGGAGCCACCCCCAGATGAGAGTAGAGATCACAGCAGTGAGTGAGGGGAGGGGCAGAGAGGGCAAAGCGGCAGATGTTATTATAGGCTGAGTCCCATTTCAGAAGGCTGGATGAGGGTACAGAGGCGAAGGTAACAAGCCCATAGCAGAGGTTGGGGAGGAGAACCCCTCTGGCAAGGGCCATGTGAGCTGCTGGAGTTAGGCAGTTTTGGGCTCTGTAGGTGAGGCCGAGCTTACAGTTGGTAGCCTTGCAGACATTATGAATTTGTAGGGTAAGATCAAGCTGCGGATCCAGGGTGACCCCAGGTACTTGACTGCAGTCACTGTCTGCAGAGGGTGCCATCAGTGCCGAGTATGTGAAGGGGGTTGAGGCAGGATTTGATCTTGTTCTATGAGCCAAAGAGCATTGCTTGGGTTTTCTTAAGGTTGATGGCGAATCTATGCTCCACCGACCAGGACTGGATGCATTTGAAGTCCTCATTTAGTTGGTAGTTAATGGAGGCAGTGTCCCGGATACTAGCCAGGATGACGAGGTCATCTGCATATAGGGTGGAATGGCCATGGACCATGATGGAGGGAAGTTCGTTGATGAAGTGGGAGAAGAGGGTCGGGCCAAGGATGGAGCCCTGGAGGACCCTGCAGTGGACAGGAGAGAGGGTGGAGAGGGTGCAATTGAAGTTAGTATACTGCTGCCTGCCGGAGAGGTAGTTGAGGAACCCTGCATGGGCGGGGGTGGAGAGACCAAGGGATAGGAGGGTGGAGCTGAGAAGGGAGTGATCAACCAGATCGAAGGCTTTGGAAAGGTCCACAAAGATGGCACCAGTGAGGTTGCCCTGGTCGGCGGCAGTTCTGATAGTGTAGGTGACAACAGCAAGGGCGGTGGACGTGCTATGTCCTTTTCTGAACCCGTGTTGAGCCGGAGAGAGGAGGTTGTGGTTCTGTGGTACTGGGTCAGTTGGGAGGCCACAATTTTCTCAAGAATTTTGAGGTGGCAGACAGGATGGCAATGGGTCGTAGTTCAGGGATCATTGGGGTTGCCCTGTTTTAGAACTGGGACAACCTTTGCCACTTTCCAGATATCTGGGATGATCCCAGAGCTAAGGGAGGCATTGAAAATGTGCGTGACGGGCTTGGCAAGGAGGTGGGCTCCTAGTCTGAGCAGTTTTGGCTCCAGGCTGTCATGCCCTGCCCCACCATGGGGGGAGAGGCTGGTGAAGAGCTTCAGGGTCTCTGAGGCTGACACTTGTTTAAGGTAGAGTGGATGGTGGGAGATTGAAAGAGTAGGTGGGGAGTCAGGGGGCTTGGGGGCAGAGTGCCACGAGGGCAGGGAAGAGAGTTTGGAAAATTGGGAGTTGAAGGCATTGGAGATGGTAAGAGGGTTATTACAACTGACCCCACCAATGAGTAAGTCAGAGACTTGCACTCTGGCAGACCCCTCAACTGCGCTTCTGATATTCTGCCAGAAGCTCCTCGGGTTGCTTACTGAGGAGAGCAGGGCAGATTGGCAATACTCACTTTTTGCAGTGCGTATGCCTTTTTTACATGAATTTCTGAGGGTCCTGTAGGCCAGGAGATCAGCGGAGCTTTGGAAGGCCTTAAAGGTAGCCCAGCTTTTGTCCCTGAGTTTCATAAGGGTGAAGAGACCACCATGAAGCCAATTAGTAACAGTGCCCCTCACTCACCTCTTGGTAAGGGGGGCATGCTTGTTCTGCACGGGGATGAATTTAGTAAGGAATTCATCCAGTGATTGTGTTGGGTCATCCAGGGCAGTGACCCCTGACCAGTCAACAAGTGAGAGGTCCGAGAGGAAGTGATGGGTATTAAACTTGGAGTAGTCCCACATCTGGTTCACTTTACTGGGTATTTTGGGCTGAGAGATGCCCCAAATGCAGAAGATAGGCGAGTGGTCGGAGATGGCATCAGGGAGGGTCCCAACGGATGTGATTCTGTTGGGTCTGTTAGTCAGAATCCAGTCGATTAGAGACCCTTTGGCCCCACTGGATGAGGGCCTGGTAGGCTCGGTGATAAACTGGCACAGGGCATGATCTGAGAGCAGAGGCTCATATAATTTGCTGTTGGATGCCAGCCAGTCCAAGTTGAAATCACCTATGAGTAGGAGTTCATTTGTACCCACTAAGTCACTGGTACTGTGGAGAAGAGAGGAGAGTCCTGGTAGTCCACCCTTGGGAGGGATGTAGGTGCGAATCAGATGTAATTTCTTTGTGTGCCCAAGTAGGAGAAGGACGTGTAGGAACTCACGGGGGGGGGAGGAGTTAGGAGAATGGTCAATGGAGGACACATCAAGGTGCACTTTGTAATAAAGTAGCACATCGCCACCCCGCTTGTTACCCACACGATCACGTCTGATGTGACTGTACCCCGGGAGGGCGCACATGACATCCGGGATTTGGGGCTTCAGCCAAGTTTCCGAGATACCCAAGATATCCGGATTGTAGTGGGCAACCCAAGCAGAAAGATCTGGCAGGTTTGCTAGAAGGCTGCGAATGTTAAGGTGGGCAATTTTTAGCCCCTTAGTGGAAAGCCATGCAGGTGGTGAGTTGAGAGGGGTCTGAGGAGCAGACTGGCTTGAGGGGTTGTCCGCCCCCCCAAAGGGTCCAGAAGGGAGGGGATGGTGTTCGGACATGGTGTGAGTAGGAGGGACAGAAGCAGAGCGATTGCAGGAGATTCCAATAAAAATGAAAAGAAGAAGAAGAGACTAGAGGGGAGAATAATAGAGTGGGCCACTGGGTGGCAGCAGCATCTGAGAGAGAGCAGAGAAACAGGACTGGGATATAAAGGACAACAGCAGAGTGGCAAGGGAGTGGGAATAGGCTTGAATAGAAGAGCGGCCACTAGTGCTAGGAGAAAATAATCTGCAGATGGAAAACAGGGCTGATAGGTTATTTGCAGCCCATGTGATCAACACCAGCCTATATATATATATATATATATATATATATATATATATATGTTTACTTCTGTGCTGAAAGGTGGTATGCCATAGCTGCTTTCTTACTCCACAGATCATGTTACACCCTAAGGCTTCAGGTGGCCTAGCAGCCCACAGACCCCCAGCCTTTATATAAAGAATTTTCAGTTGGCCCCTGCCCCAGTTGCAGATGCAAATTCTAAGGCCAGCCAGAGTTTCCCACACCCCAGACTCCAGGGAAACATAGAAACATAGAATTTGACAGCAGGTAAGGACCGCTTGGCCCACCTGGTCTGCCCATTTTCCTACCTAACAGATAACAGATTTTTTTCCCGTGGAGTCAGGGGTAGGGAACACATAACAAAAGTGTGTTTTATCTTCAAAAATCCCCAAAAATCACCACAGGGCATCGAAATCCCCAGAGCATCTGGGGCCTAGTGGCCCCCAACCCCCCAGCCTTTATAAGTCAAATGATCAGGTTTTTAGTACTTGGAAGGTGGAAAGCAACCCTACTCCAAGGAGAACTGTCTGGAACAAATTCAAAAGAGCTATGACAAAATAAATCTAAAAAATATATGTTGGAGAGAGGGAGCCAAGAGGAGAGAGATGACACACAGCAGGCTTCAACACTGGGCAGCTGCACTCTGGAAGCTGCAGAAAGTAGACTGCTCTCTGTCAGTAAGGGTCCTAGCAAACAAGAAAATAGCTTTCTGAAAGGAAAAATATACAACTAAATATATAAGTTGATTAAAAGAAAGAATAAAAAGAGGAGAGAGACAGCAGAGAAAGTAAAACTGAGAGAAGGGTGGGCCATAGGGTTGAGTCAGACACCTACCCCAGAAGGAAATAGATAACAGCAGTGCTTGCTGACACAGTCAGTCCTTAGTGCTTTATTGCCCACAGTATTTCTCCAACCTCTGAAATAACAGCAGTATTTCATGGTTTAAACCTTTAGCTAGTAAATTCCTATGCTTTTCTTGATAGAAATTTCATAGAATAAACTTCTAAAAATGTACCATTTGCAATCCAATTCTTCAAAATTTCTTATGGGGGGCAAATCCCCCCTGGACCCCCTTTTTGAAAAAAGTCAGTAATGAAGGCATGTGCCCCACCCCGCATACTTTTAGAATCCTGATGACACCCCTTGAAGGCCCAAATAGAGGAGAATATTGCAAAGTCAGTAAAAAAAGGGGATAAAACATTCTTTAGGTATATAAAGTGAAAAGAGGAAGAACAAGGGAGGGATATTAACTCATTCAGGCCTAGAGACGTCTGTAGGCGGTGTCTGAAAGCATAGCCACTCAGGACAATAACGCCTGTAGACGTACTCAACTGACTTTCACTCAGGCCTAGAAACGTCTGAGGAAGTCAGCAGTTTTTACCTAACTATTAAACAAATTGAATTGCTTAGAATTGAATGCAAAGCACCGTTAGAAAGGTAATTTTGCTCTGAACAATTTTGCTGCAGATACTTTGTGTCTATCATGTATACTTTAGGAGTTATTCATATTTGTTTAAGGTATGGTGTGCATGGCTAACATTTGTCTCTCAAGCCTCACCTAAGCACCTTGAATAAATCTGAAAAAAACCCAGTTTGGTATTTCAGCTACT
Organism: Neoceratodus forsteri; assembly: GCA_016271365.2. Classification (NCBI taxonomy): domain Eukaryota; kingdom Metazoa; phylum Chordata; order Ceratodontiformes; family Ceratodontidae; genus Neoceratodus; species Neoceratodus forsteri. The sequence continues at coordinate 845,936,019 of CM057449.1, read as the reverse complement.
ATAAAAATAAAAACTAAGTGGATTACAATTGATTGCATAGCACCATTAGAAAGGCCATTTTGTACTGAATAATTTTGCCACTGATACTTTGTGTCTACCACATATACTTTAGGAGTTATTTGCATTTGTTTAAGGTATGGTGTGCATGGCTGACATTTGTCTCTCATGCATCACCTAAGCACCTTGAAAAAAATCAGTTGCTTGGTATTTCAGCTAGTATAAAATAAAAACTCAGTTGATTACAACTGATTGCATAGCACCATTCAAAAGGTAACGTTGTGCTGAACAACTTTGCCACTCATACTTTGTGTCTAGCACTTACGGTTCAATAGGTAGTCACATTTGTTTGTGGCATGCTGATTATGGCTTGATTTTGCTTAGAAAGGCCCAGGATGCAGTGCTAATAGTATACAGGGCACAAGTGGCAGAAGTCTCAAAGAGCTCTTGTGGTGTGAATGAGTTAAGGCTTAAAGGGAAAGGAGGGGTTTGTGTGGAAGAGGACCAGAAAAAAGCAGACATATTAAATAAATACTTTTGTGCAGTATTTATGGAGGAAGGGCTAGGGGATGGGCCACAGACTGGGGATAAGGGCATTAAAGGTAGGGAGGTAGACACCAGTCCTTTTACGGAGAAGAGAGCCCTTAAGGAACTAGCACAATTAAAAGTGGACACGGCAATGGGGCCAGACAGGGTACACCTTATGATACTGAGGGAACTTAAAGTGGAGCTGACTATACCTCTGACAGCCCTGTTCAACCTATCCCTAGATATGGGGAAGTTCCAAGGGATTGGAGGAGGGTGGATGTGGTCCCACTTCACAAAAGTGGGAATAGGGAGGAGGCAGGAAACTACAGACCTGTCAGCCTGACTTCGGTGGTGTCAAAGTAACGGAATTACTACTGAAGGAAAGGACTGGGGAATACCTTGTGACCAGTGGACTACAGGATCTAAGGCAGCATGGATTCTCAGGGGGGAGATCTTGCCAAACAAACCTGATCAAGTTCTTTGACTGGATGACCAGGGAAGTGGATAAGGGCAGAGTGGTGGATGTGGCCTAACCTGCATTTCAATAATGCCTTCTACACAGTTCCACACAGAAGACTGGTAAACAAACTGGAAGCCTGGAAATGGGTCCAAAAGTAGTAAAATGGGTACAAAGTTGGCTATAAAACAGGCACCAGAGCATGGTGGTAAATGGTGTTCACACTGAAGAAGGCAAGGGGACCAGCGAGGTACCACCAGGGTCAGTATTGGGCCCATTCCTTTTCAATGTCTTTATTAGTGACATTGCAGGAGGGTTGGAAGGAAAATTATACCTGTTCATGGATGACACAAAAATCTGCAACAGGGTGGACACACTAGTGGTGAAGGGGTGGAAAAAAATGAGGGACAATCTGAAAAAGCTGGGAGACTGGTCAAGGGTTTGGCAGCTGAGCTTCAATGCCAAAAAGCACAAAATTATGCACATGGGGCACAGAAACCAGATGGTAACTTACTAATTGGGTGGGGAAATATTGGCAACCACAGAACAGGAAAAGAACCTGGGGGTCATCATATCTGATGACCTGAAGGTAGCAAAGCAGTGTGATAAGGCAGTGGGGAAAGCTAGCAGAATGCTCGGGTGTATAGGGAGGGGTATCACCAGCAGAAAGAGGGAGATAGCATTACCCCTGTATAGATCAATGATAAGGCCCCACCTAGAGAATTGTGTCCAGTACTGGAGGCCCCATCTCTGGAAATACAGATCGGGTGGAGGTGGTACAGAACAGGGCAACTAAAATGGCGCATGAGCTGTATCAGAAGCCCTGCAAGGAAAGACTCAAGGAATTAAATATGCACTCTCTAGAGGAAAGGAGGGAAAGTGAGGACATGATAGAAATGTTCAAATAGCTCAAAAGTATTAGTAAGACACAGGAGGGTAGCATTTTACATAGAAACAGATGCTCAGGGCAAGAGGACATGGCATGAAGCTGGAGAGGGGAGAGACTCAGAGAGGATGTGAGGAAATAATTCTTCATGAAAAGGGTGGTGGACAGCTGGAACAGCCTCCCAGCGGAAGTGATGGGCAATAAAATGGTAGCAGGATTAAAATATACATGAGATAGACACAAGGGGACCATAGCAATAAAGGGCTGGGGGGGGGTAAGGCAGGAGATCGAGTAGAGTCTGTGATAGCACAGGAGGTAGGGAAATTATGCAGAAGAGGTGGGCCATGAGGTTCTTATCTGCCAACAACTTCTGCAGTATGTTTCTAGATTTCTTTCTTGCCACTTTATAACTACATACACACACACACACACACATATATATATATATATATATATATATATATATATATATATATATAATATATATTAACTGTTTTAAGATTTTTCTTAGATTTTTGAATTCTAGAGTCAAATGAAAAACTTAAAAGCTAAATTTCAATAGGTGTGCATCTGTAACATACTACCAAATGCTTGATGATCACTTATGCCCAGAGGTACATTTGAAACACAGCATCCGAAAATGTAGGACCTCTTCTGCCTAGTAATAAGGTTTGTTGTATAAACATGCCCTGCTCTCCATTTTCATTCTCACATAGTCCAGCATATTAATCTAATGCAACAACTCTGCTGGAAGATTTATTAAATGTCAACTTTCCCTTAATGCATTCAAAACTGTAACTTGGAATGTAAAATCCCGACTTTATTTAGCAGAAATACATCAATCACAGAAATTAGCAAGCTTGGGGTCCAGGTCAGTACATAACAGCCCATTAAGGAAAAAGAGAGAGAGAGAGAGAGAGAGAGAGAGAGAGATGAGGAAAGCAAGTTTACATTTTGTGCTGTATGACAGGTTGTGGGGATGAATAGTAATACGTCAATTATCCCAACCTGCCAATATAAACATGAGAAATCACCAATCAGCAATCCATCAAAGAATGTCAAACACTGCAGTCTTGTTTATTATTATTCTAAGTTAAGGGAAACACTTTAATATAAGACCGAACACATCACTGGAAAATACTGGTTTATGTATTTTTTGTATACTATCCTGTACCAAAGACATGCTTAAAGTCATTGTCAGACAAATCTAAGACCAAATTATTCTCAGAAAAGAAGCATAAAACTACCATGAAATGAAGATGACAATGGGAGTCTCACTGTGGTTGCACGGCTAAACACTGTTGGAATCATTCAGAACTTGGCAGTGGCAGGTGTTGTGAGAGTGATGCACAGCAGTCACATGGCCCTTAGTAATGGAGGCTTCATTGAAGATTAACCGAAATGAGACAGCAACAGCTATCACAATCATACAACAGCCAAGTGCTTGAGCTAGCTTGTGAAAAGTTATGAGCCAGATATTCAAAATGTTGCGCCACATACAAAGTGATTGCGCTTGCTCTGTGCGAGGTTTGTGCCAAAACTCCATATTTGAGGGGGTGTGTAGCATGTGCTAAATCTGACTGTACAAGCACAAAGAAAATGAATGCAGCACATAAAGGTGGGGTGGGACCATGCATACTAGTACAGAGTGATATTCAGCATGTTAGCACTATGCAACAGGTTTAGCGTAGATCCAATTAGTGCCACACAATTACTGTCTATAAAAAGGTTGACTTAAACCTAACAAATCACAGAGACGAGTGGAGACACTGCATGCAACAGTCTAAGATGGCAGTCGGGGTGGCACATTTAGTGTACAAGCAGCTGGAGGCTGTACAGCAGGAGGAGAGGACAGATGCCCAGCCTGGGCCCATACATAGGCAACGGAGGTGCTATGCTGCACACAGACAGTACCGTCCATGAGCTCTTGCAGTGTCTGCCACCATGGCTGTGCCTCACACACAGTGCCACAAAGGTCCTGTAGGACAGCCACAAGCTCAGCCTGTCATGACTCTGCCTACTGCTTAGCAAGCTGCATGTCTTCGTGCAGCAGTTGGTGAAGGAGTGTAACAACCTTATGCAGCATGTGGCAGAGGCGTGGCAGCTCATGCTTTACTACAGTCTATGCCTCCATGGTTGCCCTCAGCAGTTGCCTCATCTGAGATGCATCCTGCTGTCACCGAGGACTGTCCAGTGGGACAGAGTCGGGCTGCACCCATGGCCATTGTGTGGGCTGGAACCACACCACATTAGGAGTGGTGGCTCCAAGTGGGTGCTGCAAACTGACTGTGTCTGGCCCATGGAAATAGGTGCAGGGTGACAGGGCCACAGATGTGCCACTGGAGCCCTCATTGGGAGGTGCAGTGGTGGCCTGCCCACTGGTGTCAGTGGGGACTGGTAGGATAGTGGTCATGGTAGTGGTGGGGTCCTGGAGTGACTCTACATGGCTGTTCCAGGAACAGAGGTGAGCTGCCTATGTGTGGTTTCTGGACCACACAGTGACCATGGCTGGACTACAGTGGTGCTGGGGTTGGCTGTGGGGGACAGTCTGTCCTGGTCTGGGGCTGCCCCAACCTGCTTCAAGTTCTAGATTAGGTTTTGTCATCATCCTCTTCCAGGGCCTCCTCACTGCTGTCCTCTGGGTGATGTGGATGTGTGGGCAGCAGACATCTCACATGCCAGGATGGCCTCATAGCACTCTCCTCTGTGTCTGACTCCATGCGCTGTGCTGCAGGGAGATGACAGGGGAATTTTTCAAGTCCACACCAGATGGAGCGTTGTACAGGCCAAGGCACCATGCATGCCCCAGCATTCGGTGTTATGCGTCAATTCATTGTGTGCAGTGAAGAGCCCATACTCTGTAGGGTGAGGCACAAACCTGCACCAAGAACGCACATACCATCACCATGTGGGACACAGCACAGTGCCACTGACTTCACGGCCAGTCACCAATGTGTGCACTCACCACGCACATGTACAGACACCCAGCACCATGATGTATACACCTCACCACCAGTGACAACACACTCACTCAGCATCAGTGCACACACACACACACACACACCATGTGACCTAGATAGGCCCCACCACCTCAGAGTGCACACATCTGAGCCCCAGACAAGCAGCTCCACATGAGGCACTGCCATGGGCATGCACACAGTTGGCCATGGAGTGTGTGATGGAGACACAGTAGTGTTGTTCACATCCCATGCTTCACCCGGCTGTGGCTGCAATGTGCACCCACATCAGTAGATAACCACACCAACAAATCCTGTATATGAGAGGTCATAGAGGTAGTCCATCACATGGCTGGGGGGTCTGATCTGCCTTTCATAACCTCCACCCAGTACTCCAGTTACCCCCATGGGCTGTAGTGTGGATGCTATGGACTGTTCCACAAGATGTAGGGTCCAGATAGCCCCCATTGCTCACGGGCCCCACCTGTGATATACATCTCTTGGTACTGTCACCATGGCCTCCTTTGCGCACTTTTTCAAGCCCTGGAAATGCTTCCTCACAGCCTCACAGGCAAATTCCACCTGCCAACAACATTCTCCTCCTCTGCAGTCCCATTCCAAGCCACTGAACAGGGGCATTGGTGCTTTCTCTGTGGGACATGACCTCCTCCCTGACCTTGTAAGCCTGTGCCACTGCATGCAGCTCTTCCATGCTGAAAAGGTGGGCCTGTATTCTGTCACTATCATCCATGGTACCTGCCAGACAAGGGGTTACAACACAGATGACTGGGAAGTACAGGAAGCACCACACAACAGAATCAACCACAACTCACCTCCCCCCCCCCCCAAAGTGTACACCTCAGATCTGTCCTGGACATGCATGGCCTGATGCAGCTCAAGGGCAATCAACATTGACCATTCCATGTGTGCAGCCAGAACTGGCACTGGTCTCAGACAGACTGGGGTGGCTAGTGGCAGGAACTATGTACCCCCTGGGCCACCCACGTAAACATATATTTGTGTGGGATGCCCAGCCTGCAGAGTGCAGTGTGGCCAAGGAGTGGGCCCTCTGACATGGCCACACCACTGCCAATGGGAGAGTGCACCATTACACTGTGGCACCATATTCCCCTTGGAATAGCCATGCACACTGGACACCCAGAGTAAACTATAAGGGTATCCCAGAGCCTCTGCCCTTGCATGACATGGGCTGCTTAACTGGGTTAGTGCTGCTACATTGGCCCTGCCTGAGGTTAAAAATTGTGTTGCATTCTTTCAGGACTCACCTCCCTGCTGTGAGGCTTCTCTGGACTGGAAAGGGATGTTTTTGGCTCATCGCACTCTGGAGATTGTGGGGGCTGCCTGAAATTATTCTGTATTTGCCATTTTTGTTGGGAACACTGATGTTATTTATGCTTTACCTCAGCCACTAGTAATTGCTAACCAGAGCCCCTTAGTCGGAATTTGCTTTAAGCAAGTACTGTTTAGAGTGTTAGCTGGAAATGTTTTTCAAGTGTAATTTAACTTAATGACTGCTGCATTTCTTCCCTGTGCTCTCTCACTCTCTTTCCCTCCCACACTCACTCACTCTCTCCTCCTTTCTCCACCCCCTCCATAAATCTCCTTAAATTACTGCCGCCTCCTGTAGTCCCTTACCCTATTTAACTGTGTTCATTTTCATTCTCCCTATCTCCTAGCCCCTGCCCAAGGAGGGCACCCTGCCCCGGAGCATGCTGCAGCCGTCTTGCCCCATGGAACAAAGGTAATTTCTATCTCGTGGAACCATCGATCGGATGCTGAAGTTCTTTGTCCCATTTCAAATCTTGGTGCCTTTTCTGGGACTGCTACTGCTTTGGCTTGAATCCTTCCTAGATTTCTTCATACAGGAGTTTCCTTATCCTATGCAAATTAGTGATAATAGAAGCCTGTCCAATTAATTTTGTTGCCAAAAGTTTAGTCAGCGCTGGTTGCCTTTGACTTACTTGAGCTAATTTGTGGGCTAAACTTGGAGTGCTAATATGCGCTAGGCGCCTGTCTCAAAGGGTTTCCCTAGCAGCACTCAGTGACTTCCCACAACTATGGGAGGCTTAATAAAGGGGAGGGAGGGTGGGCAGAGGGAGACTGTGAAAAGGCAGAGATACTAAACAAATATTTTTGCTCAGTATTTACAAATGAAGAGGGGGAGGTACATAAAACAAACAGTAGAAACACTCTGGATACAGAAGTTGATACCAGCCCATTTACAGAAGAAAGGGTTCTGAAAGAACTCTTAAAACTGAAGGTGGACAAAGCAATGAGGCCTGATGGGATTCATCCCAGAATTCTAAAAGAACTAAGGGTAGAACTAGTGACACCACTGACTACCCTTTTTAACAAATCATGGGAGGATGGGGTGGTACCCGAGGACTGGAGGAGGGCAGATGTGATTCCCCTTCACAAAAGTGGGAGCAAGGCAGAAGCAGGAAACTACAGACCTGTTAGTTTAACCTCAGTGATAGGGAAAATGATGGAATCACTTCTGAAGGAAAGAATTGTCAAGTATCTAGAGGCCAGAGGGGCACAGGACCCTAGGCAGCATGGATTCACAGCGGGAAGGTCATGCCAGATGAATCTGATAGATTTCTTTGACTGGGTGACCAAAGTAGTAGATCAGGGATGGGCTGTGGACATGGTCTACCTAGACTTTAGCAAGGCATTTGACACAGTCCCACACAAAAGATTAATATACAAGTTAGCCAGCCTGGGAGTGGGTCCCAAGATGACAGCTTGGGTAAAGAATTGGCTGGAGAATAGGACACAGAGAGTAATAGTAAATGGAGTCCACTCAGAAGAAAGGAGGTTACTAGTGGGGTACCGCATGAGAGTTCAGTATTAGGACCGGTCCTCTTCAATGTCTTTATAAGCGACATTGCAGAGGGACTGAAGGAAAAAGTATGTCTCTTTGCAGATGACACAAAGATCTGCAACAGAGTTGATGCACAGGGGTGGGGTGGAAAGGATGAGAAGGGACTTGGCAAGGTTAGAGGAATGGTCAAATGTATGGCAGCTTAGATTCAATGCTAAGAAGTGCAAGGTAGTGCACCTGGGAAACAAAAACCCAGGGGAAGAGTACACAATGGGGGTGAGATACTAACAACAAAAATGGAAAGGGACCTTGGGGTAGTCATATCAGATGACCTAAAGGTGGGAAAGCAATGTGAGAGGGCAGCAAGGAGGGATGGGGGATACTGGGATGCATAGGGAGAGGCATCACCAGTAGAAAACAGGAAGTTATTATCCTCTGTACAAACAGCTGGTGAGACCCCATATGGAGTACTGTGTGCAGTTCTGGAGACCCAATCTCCATAAAGACATAGACAGGATGGAAGCTGTCCAGAGGAGGGCAACTAAAATGGTGCAGGGTCTGCACGGAAGACATATAAGAGAGACAAAAGGAGCTTAATATGTATAGCCTCGAGGAAAGGAGGGAGAGGGGACATGATAGAAACGTTCAAGTACCTCAAGGAATCAACACATTCCAAGAGGGTAGTATCTTTCAAAAAGAGGTGTGCAAGAAGAAGAGGGCACAATTTGAAGATAGAGGGGGGGCGGCTCAGAGGTAATTTAAGGAAGTATTTTTCACAGAGAGGGTTGTGGATGCATGGAACGGCCTTCCAGAGGAGGTTGTGGAGTCAAAATCAGTGGTGGAATTCAAGCATGCATGGGACAGTCATAAGGCCATTCTAGGGGTTGGGGGTAGGAAGAAGTAGGCTGCTGGTTAACTAGGATCTGCAGCTTATCCAGTAGGTAGGGAAATGGGCAGACTGGGTGGGCCAAGCGGTCCTTATCTGCCGTCAAATTCTATGTTTCTATGTTTCTGTGTTTCTAACTGGGTTAGTGCTGCTGCTACATTGGCCCTGCCTGAGGTTAAAAATTGTGTTGCATTCTTTTGGGACTCACCTCCCTGCTGTGAGGCTTCTCTGGACTGGAAAGGGATGTTTTTGGCTTGTCGCACTCCCCCGCAGCTGCTGGGGCTGCTCCCCCGCCCCACCACTCCCACCCTTAGCTGGCATTGCTTATATAGTGTCTGCAGGTCGATGCCACGCCCTGTGGGAGTGTTATTTTAACTATCTCCCTACTTTCTCATTTGCACCTTATATTCCTCTACCACTAGAGGGTGTCTACTTTCCTAACAAGCCTGCTTGTTTCTCCTGTTCTATACTATATTACTAGCTTGCTTTTCTGTGGGTCCTGCTCTAAACCTTATCTTTGCCTCTCCTCCTCCTTGCAACTTACCTCTACAAAATGCCCTCTCCACATTCTAATCCTTGGGCATTTTACCAAGGTGTACTACTTATCTTAGCTTCAATACTTGTTCCCATTATGTGGATCCTGGTGGTTAGCAGCCCTCTCTCCCAAAATGGTCACCACTTTCACCCCAAAGACTACACTTTCTCTAACATGCTTATCCTGCCTCATGTGCCACTAGCCACCTTATTACTTTTTGTCCCAAATTGGATCATTTACCATGTTACCTACTTACTGCTCAACTGTTCTCTCTGCGTCGCCCCCCTACTTCTCTCGCTTTCCCATTGTAAACTGTGGTACTTGCTCCTCCTGGCACTACTATTAGCTGGTGATATTGAACTGAATCCAGGACCTGGAGGTAACCTCTCCATTTCTGACACTTACTGGAATAATGTCAATGGTCTACACATTGCTCACATGAATATCAGCAGCCTTCCCCACAACATAACGGAACTTGAGGCCTGGGTCACCCAATACAACCCTGACATTCTTTGCTTGACTGAGACCTGGTTACAACCCTCCACACCTGATCATTTATGCCTTCTGCCTAACTATAAAATGATAAGACAAGATAGGTCCTCATCTAAATGAGGGGGAGAGGTTGCCATCCTACATAAACCTCACCTCTCATTATACCGAAGTACCTCCCTTCACCCTCTCATACTGTGAAGCTATTCATGCTACTCTTCAACTCAGTTCAAAGAGGCTACACATAGTATGTGCCTACAACCCTCCCAGCGGTGATGCCTCTGGTCTAGTGTAACTCCTCTCCCAGGTGGACTTAGCCATCAGAAGTCATGAGGTCCTTATCCTTGGGGAATTAAACCTTAACTGGTCAGGTAAATCCTGCCAATCCCTCCACACTATAGTACAAGACTATGACCTCCATTAACTGATATCTGACCCCACTAGGGTCATGGCCCCACCCTTCCAATCTAGTACCCTAATTGATTGGGCCCTCATAAACCGTCTTGACCGCATAGTCTCAGCTGGTACCCTTCCTGATTCTATTAGTGACCACTCCACAATGTTTTGCATCCGGCGTGCTGCTAGACAATCATCTCCCCCTCTGCAATTAATCACTTTCTGAAACCTTTTTTAATCAGACACATTTCTTTCATGATCTCTCACTGATTGATTGGTCACCAATCTTTGCCTCTATGGATGCTCAGTCTGCCCTAGACTACTTCCTTGATAAATGTGGGGGTATTCAGGACCTTCATGTTCCTTGAGTCACTCGCCGCATCAGGGGTACACAAACTAAGTGGCTGACCAAGGATCTTCTTACCCAACTCCATACCAGGGACAAAAGCTGACGTCGTTCTAAGGCCTCAGGGCTGCAGGCAGATTACAATCACTATAGGGCCTTGAGAAACTCTTGTAAAAGAAATACTCATCTAGCAAAAAGCTTCTTCTGTAAAGATTTACTAATAAAAGCTGGAGGGGACTCGAGAAAATTTTGGTTGATCATTAAAACTCTACTCGGTACCGATAAAACATCCACCTCAAATGACATGCTGCTGAATGGCATACATTGTAACAACCCTATGACCATTGCCAACTCTTTCAACCATCATTTCTCAGATCTTTCATGCTACTTAGCCTCCTTCCCCTCTGGCCACCTGACATCCACTCCTGTGGCTACAGTTCCTATGCTCTCCCATCCACTTTTCAGGTTTCGAACTGTCACCAAATCCAAAGTCCTTAAGCTGCTACTAACAATCCAAGACAATACTAGCTCCAGCGCTGACAGTCTTGAACCCAGACTTCTGAAAGCTGCTGCCCCGCTTATAGCCTCCCCCTAACTAAAATCTGTAACCTATCGCTATGTCATGGTGTAGTTCCTAATGTTTGGAAGATAGCCAGGATAACCCCTATCCATAAGAAAGGTGATCCTAAAGATATGACCAACTACTGATCCATTGCTATCCTCTCTGTGCTTAGTAAAATTCTTGAAAAATTAGTGGCAAGTCAATCCATAAAGTATTTACGGAAACACAACCCACTCTGGTTCCCAGCATGGCTTCCGTAAAGGCCATAGTACTTCTACTGCCTTTCTGAAACTTACTAACGACATTTACACTGCCACGGACTCTGGTCTCTTGACAGGTGCCATTTTCATTGATCTCACCAAGGCATTTGACCTGGTTAACCACACCCTTCTCCTTATAAAACTTACCTCCCTTGCTTTTTCAGCCGAATCGGTGAACTGGTTCCACAGCTATCTATCCAATCGACAGCAGGCTGTAGCTTTTAACCCAGCCATATCTGACCTATCATCCATACATGTTGGGGTTCCACAGGGATCCATACTTGGCCCCCTACTTTTCACTATTTTCATAAACGACCTTCCATCCCGGGCATCTACTTGCTCTACCTTGCTTTACGCAGACAACCTTGTCCTCTACCATAGTGGCAGTAATGTATCAGACATAAATAACTCACTATCTTTTGATTTCCTAAATATTCAGTCCTGTCTAACTGCAAATCACCTTGTCCTTAATGGTAGTAAAACCTCAGTCTATGGTCTTTGGCAGTCCTACAAAACTAAAAGTAAATCGGAACTCCCTCAAAATATTGTGTGCTGACAATTCCCTGTTACTCAACACCAGTTCCTTTAAATACCTGGGTATTCTTCTTGATGAATCCTTGGACTTTGATCTCCATATCACTGCAACTTGCAAATCTGTCAATGTAAAAATTGGAGGAGCCTACAGCACTAGCTATGCCCTCACCCCATCGGCTAGGCTTGCCGTGGCACAAGACTTTCTGCTCCCATCTTTGGCCTATGGCTCGGTCACCTACCTAGGTGTAACTAAGACCTCCCTCCATACTTGGGACATTACCTATAATAACATCTGCTGTTATGCTTCTGCCTCTCCTTGGCACAAACATCACTGTCAGCTCTATGCTAATCTAATTTGGCCTAGTCCTGCTGCCCATCACCTGCTATGCTATTTTGCTATAATAGATGGCACCTTAAGAGCAGGCCTCCTCCAATCTTTTGCCTCACTACTACACCCTCAAATCCCTTCCTACGGTCTCCGTTCAATTGATCAGACCCCTCTTTGCATCCCCAGGTGTAAGACCATAATGAGTGCACGAGCCTTCTCCCATGCTGCCCCTAAATATTGGAATACAATCCCTCCAGCTATTCATCTTGCCCCGACACATACTGGCTTTAAGACACTTCACCATGAGCACCTACTTGCAGTAAGTCTTTGTACCTGTTTCCATCCACAATAAACCCATCCCCCGCTCTGCTTGCCTTCAATCTACTCCCACGCTACCCGAACACACTCTAACCTACCTCTCCTCCTCTACCCCCCCTTTTTTCTTATTCCTCCATTATGCTTATCTGACTTACAAATTGGCACTTACTGCTCACTGTTCATAACAATGTCTGGTACTAATCTCTGAACCTGTGTTGCACTTGTCTCATTCTTCTGAATGATCCTGGTATTTTTGTTTTATTACTTACTTTGCCTAACCATCTATTATATAGTCTTACAAGTGTCTGTGATGTTTTTTCTTTCTGACTTACTTTGCATTGTATGACCTATATGTGCTGTGTCACATTGCTGTTGGTTGTTTTGTATCTGACTTGTAACCTCCCGGGTCATGCCTGAAAATAGGCATTCCTATGCCTAGTGAACTCACCCGGTAAACAAAAGCAAATAAATAAATAAATGACACCGGCACCCAGCTGGCAGGCCCACCACCAACAGCATGCATGTCCACATAGACTGGTAGAGGATGGACAACACCCTCACAGGACAGAGGACACACAGACAATGAGGGGTGAAGCATACTGCCCCCATTAATAAGTACCAGATCCAGTATTGCCCTACCCTGAGTGGGTTCACTGACCAGTTGCCTGAGGAATGCTCCTTGCAGGGAGTGCAAGATGTCTCTGTTTCTATCCAGTGCTGCAGCATGTAGGTTCCACTCTACATCTGGTTGATTAAATTCCCCTGCCAGCACCACCTCCCCCTTCTGAGCCATTTTAGCTATGTCTTCCAACATCTCTTTGTCTATGTCCTCTCTCTGCGTTAGAGGCCTGTATACCACTCCCGTGTGAATGGTGGCTCCATTTCCAGACTCAAGGTTGACCCAGAGCACCTCAGCCCCCTGTCCTCCCAGTACCTCCATCACTTTGATGGTTTCCTTAACATAAAAGCACCACTCCTCATCTTTCCTTCATACCCTGACCATTCTAAACATTGTGTAGCTAGGTATGACCATTTCCCAGTCATAGCTGTTTGTGCACAATGTTTTGATGATAGCCACAATATGCAGCCTGCCTTAACCATTGTGGCCTCCAGGCCTGGTATTATATTTCTAAGACTTCAAGCAATGGAACACATTGCCATCCATTTTGTGAGTCCTTCTCTTGCCCTTCTCATGTTGTCTAGTTGTTCCCCCTTCTTCCCCTTTGCATACTGCCTGCTTCTCTTCCCCCTTCCTGTCATGCTGATCCCTTGCACCCGTGATTGTTCTTTATTTTGGTGGGAATCCTTTCTTCCATTAATTCTTTACCCTCCCTCACAGCTTGAGGGGGAGACAGTTTCTGACACCTCTTTGACTTCTGCCACCTCCCTTGACTAGTTTAAATGTCCGTCAAAGTAACACTTAAACCGTCTTCTGAGGACTGCCTCTCTTTTCCCGGTAACGAGCACACATTTTAGGTGCTTTCTGAGCTTCCTAGTTAAACATGTTCTGGCATGTTGTCTCTGCGTTCCATAGTTTGAGAGCCAGTGGGCCACATTTGAGGGCTGAATGGTTGAATAGTATGCATGAAGCTGCTGCTGCTGCTAGTGCCTTCCTGTGAGACCATGACCCAGTTTCAGATGCTTCCATGCATGTGGGTCTGTGTCCCTGCATTCATGATGCCTTGTCCCTGCTTTGTGAGACAACCGGTTGAGAGGTCAGGCAATGGCCCATTTATCTGGGGAGGGGGGCATTGTCTCAGAAATAAATGCACACAGGTACCTAAACACACCATGCACCCTAGTACACTCCACTGAACACTGGCCTATATTTGCCTGTAGTTCAAGGTTGCTGTCTAGGTGATGCACTGTGCTCCCTTAAATAACCCAGGTGTAATTTAGCTTGCTAATGTATGCAGTGCCACCTATATTGACATGCTAACATGGTGGGTTGCCCACGAACTGTCAGATGAACTCATTTTCATTCCTTGGCTAACATTGCAGGTTTTCCCACTGCACTATCTGGGATTGTGCTTATACATGAGTTTTTTTGTGCTGTGCTATTGGTTGTGCATGCTATGGCCCTGTGCAGGCCTGATGACATGTCCTGCCAGTGATGTCATTGAGCTGCACTGCCTGAACACTGCAATGCTGCACAACCATGTAGCACTGCACTATGCCATGTATGCACCACAGATGCCTATGCGTACCATGCACATTCCACTCCATGCAGGCTACATGCCCTTGGCTGTCACCTCACCCCCAGATGTGCATGTTGCACAGTGCAGTGATACTTTACACAGTGCTACATATAAATCATATGGCAAAACAATGGAACAGGTCCTGTACCAGTGTGCCAGGAGGCTGTGTAGAACATTGTAGCTGCAACCATGAGTTTTGGGCAACGCCACACTTGCATGTAAAGCACCCACTGGTGAACAACTGTTGAGGTCACCAGCCTTGGTAGACCTGATGATGGCCAGAGAGGAAGAGGTATTCCAGGAGGTGTCTAGGGTGGAGAGGTCCTATTGGAGATCTGGGCATTGATGGTCCATCACCTGACCTGTAGGATGGGGGTTGCCTGCACCTGGGACCAGTGACACCAGCAGCACAGTAATCTGCACAGACAAGAGGCACACAGGCTGCTCAAGCTGAAGGATATGTGCCCAGGCCAGGTAAGTGCAGCTATGTGGTAGATGGGTGCATACCTCTCAACTATCCATGGCGTACAAGGACGCTCCTGATTGTGCCTCACATGTTACCTCAGTCAGCTGTACAATGTGTGTATATGGCCAAACAGTGGAGATTGTCAGCACAAAATAATGTCAAACATTAAAGTGACTCTCTCTGGACCAGGCATGTCACACTTCCCCCTCCTGAAGTGTCTCAATAGTCTGAGTGCATATTCTCACTGTGTCTGATGTGTCCATCATGTTGGGTCTGTGTCCCTGATGCTGTGAACCTGTGTCCATGTATTATGCAACAAGAGGGTGACAGGTATGGGTGTGTGTGTGTGGATAGACACATGTGCAACACAGTGGCATCATACCGTGTATAAGGCAATTCCCCCAAGACACTGTGCATGCCTCCTGTTTGCCCTCTGTCCCCACTGTGTACAGTGGACTATGCTGGTTGACCTCCCTGTCCACAAGGCACCAATCTGTACTGTGCATGACCTGTACTGCCATAGTCTCTTGAGGATGCAAAGTCTTTTACCAAATGGGAAACTGCCAACTAGCCATGGTGGCAGGAGTGCAAATGTGTGGGCCATCTGTATGGTGGCAGAGTGTGGCTGCCTGGGCGCATGTGCCGCCTCCAGTCTTCCTGCTGAGCCATCACCTCTCGTAATGATGGCTGGGTTGAAGCCCACATGTGACATCCATGCATTTGTCCTGGGTGCTGTATCTGGTGAGTCTTGGCACTGTCCCCAGGCATATGGTACACAGGTGTCTGCAGTGCACCATGATGCCATGGGGCTGCCTGTGTTAGGGTCTGTAAGGGGTGCATCATGGCTATGGGGGGGGTCTGGCCACATACAGGACTATGTTTGGGTGCATGCCACAGCATTCAGGGCCTCTGTAGGTGTTGATGCTCTGCCTCATGCCATTGTGGTGTGTGTCCTGGTGCACCATGCATATCCATGCAGTGAGTGCCTGCTCAGGGGCTGAGTCAACCATGTCATGTGAGGGGCACCAGGCCAGCAGGCTTTGGCCACATGTGGACCACTGCAGAAGGATCTGGACAGAGCCATGTGGCCCATGTCTGTTGTGTACCTGGTCACCTCAACACTCTTTAAGACGTAGTGTGCTCAGCTCTGTTGGATATCCATAGCCCCCGTACATCTCTGTAGGCAGTGGACACAGGGCCACAGTATATCATTCAAGGGGCCTACTGATATACATGCATCCATCCATTAGGCCCCCCATTGGGTGTCCAGGTGGGCATCAGTGTCAACATCCTGGGCAAGGCCCTGTACCCCAGGCTGACCCTAGTAGCGGCCACTACACAGTGCAGCATGCATTATGGATGCACCACCCCATGGGGGACCATACTTTATGTGCATATGTCACTCTGTCGGTGTGTGGTGCCACTGGCCAGGCTTCTGCTACCAGCAGCCCCACCTTCCCATCCCTTGCACATGGCATATGTTGTAGTTGGGCCATGGTGTGGCAGAAGCACAGTTCTGTGGGATACTGTATAATGGATGAGACACTGTGTACCAACAGAGAGAACTGACTGCACCTCTCTTTTCATATCCTACACATCTCAATGCACAGCCCATGTTGGCACAGGTGGTGGAAGCATAGAGCCAGTGGAGCAGGAGGGAGCCACATAATGCTTCAGTGGACTGTGATGGGGCCCAGGGTGGACTGACACAAGGGACACGACCTAGTGAGTAGATCATCATGTGTGCAGCACTCCAGGTTACATGTCTACATGCCAACGAGCCAGCACAGGTTGCATAATGGTGACTGTAGACCACTGATGTCACTGGAGGTGGGCTTCTCCCTTCACAGTGCCCCCATGGCTATTTGGGACTCTGGTGGCGTGTGCTCTGTCACCACTGCACCAGCTGTCAGTGGGGTGAGATGCTGCAATGTGTGAATGATGGCACAGGAGCTAGTGTCACTGGGTATGGTGGTGCCCATGGACGTGCAGCTGGGGGAACCCATGCACCCATGTCACTGGACCATGGCACCCTGGCCACTGGTCCCCAGTATCCATGGCAGTCATCACTTTGGGAGGTAGTGGGCATGGGGGACAAAGTGGCAGGGGCTGTGGCTATGTCCCAACCATAGTTCCTCACTCAGCCTGGCACCATGGATGATGCCACCAATGGGGGGCCCTGACCCCACAATACCTAGTGCAGCACCATGCACCCTGTATCATACAGGTACATACTATGTCATATGTGCCCCTGTCCAGCATTGTGTGTCTGTGTCTGTGTGTCATCTTATTACAGGCAACCTATGTGGGGATATGCACCAAGGATTGCTGGTGGTTGGCACACTATGCCACGTCCATGCCACAGGTATCCCCTGTGTGCTTGTACAATGCTATGCCAAGGACTCCACTTTGCAGCTGTGGGTACCATGGGCCATTGGATGGCTGGCACCTGGCTTGACATCAGTGCACATTGGCCACAGTAGGGCCACCCCATGGGTGGTGGACGCATATTGTCTTTCAGCTGGGACCATAGCTACAGGGTTACACAGTGGCAGGCACCCATCCATGTTTGGTTGATTCAGTGCTATGGCCAACAGAGTGTCTGGATGCCTGCATGGTGTGTTCCCTCTGCTGCTGGCCTTTCTGGTGACAAATGTGGTCTGTGATGTGCCTCAACAGCACAGCACAAGCCCACTGTACCTGCATGTGGTGGCAAGCAGAGGGGCCTCTGGTGAGCAGTGTGTCTCAGGGGCCAGGCAAGCATGCCTCAGGCCTCTGCCACAGTGGTGTCCATGACACACCATGCTGAGTCAGTTATCGTGACCCAGTGCATATGATACCACTGGCTCCATGATGGATGTGGCAGGGATGTGCAACTGGTGCTCTGCACAGGTCCTGTAGTGGCATACATCCCATGGTCAGTGTAGGGTGGGGGGCACTGGTATACATCTGCCATCCCCATCGGTGGTGTATGTGTCTGCCATAGCTGGCCTACCACAAGAGCTGCACAGTGCAGCCATGACCATTCATCTCTTCAGTGTACGGCTCCATGATTCTTTACATGATGCTCCATGTCCCATCCATTTAGAGGGCTGAATTGCCATCCTCCCAGATGGCATGGTTGCACATGTACTGACTTTTCTCCACCCGCAAGTCATGGTCCCAATGCTTTGCCTCCACAGCTACTGCTAGGGGTCAGGGCTAACACTAGGTGCTGTACCACCCCTAAGCCAGAGAAGAGAAGTTGCTCAGACACTCAATCCTTCTCTTTCTGACTGACTCTAGATGCTCTGAGTCCACTTCAGAAATTGGGATGCTAGTGTGGCAGGTGGTAGTGCTACTGCTGAGCCACCAGGCTAGCAGAGTACAGAATTTTTAGAGAATTCTTTAAAAAGTCATATATGGCAGTCTGCCAGTTTCAGTTGTTCTAACATTCATATTGTAGCCATGAAAAAGATCTAAAAGCAAAAGATTACATAAATACCATTCTAGTTTTAGCCATTAAATGAGCCCCCAGTACATAGTTTCATAGGCCAAGCAGGTTTCTTAAAGCATATTTTGCAGTGGTTGTAGCATGATGTCATGGTTATCCACCCCTAGACTTCAAAGCCATATAAACCCCCTGCATTTATTTTAGCATCAACCATCTTCAGAGCAGCATCAAGATGCTTTGGCTCAATGAGAGCCATATTCAGAGGTTGTGCATGCTGAAATGCACCAGCGCAACACGGCTGCATATGGCACAGATGCACCATGGCACAACCAGACTTGCACCATGGTGCATCCAGACCTATGCATTGGCGCAACCAGACATGCACAACCAGACATGCACCATGGCGCACAAAGAGAAGCCCCAGGCAATGGTGGGAGCGCAGCAGCAGAGTAAAAGAGGGGGACATGGCAGAGAAATAGACCAGGGAACAGTGCCAGGGATGCACAGTGGCAGGCCACAGGTGGACACCACCAGCAGGGCACACACAGGCACCCAGACACCCCAACCCCGGAACACAACAGTGGCACAGAAAGCAGGCAACAGTTGGCACCAATGGCCAATGGAGGGCCACCAATGGAGTACCCACCAGTCGCATGCCATGCCCCACACCACCCAGACCCAGCAAGTCACATCCAGGACCATGCTGCCAAGCACACACATGCCACACATCCTGGACAGCCACCCCATGGCCACCCCAAGGCACAGCCACTGACCAAGGGGCAGTACACCACCATTGTGGAACACACCACAGCACACAACAGTGCACTGCAGATGAACAACCTACATGTTGACTCATGCACACAACACAGACACACACCACGCTGCTGCAGCATAGCTCCTCATGCCAGCTGCAAAGCAGACACCGACACAGGCAGGTAAGTCAAAATATTTGTAATGTAGAAAACTATATACAAGTGCAGGGGGTGGGAAAGGGTAGGAAAGTGAGGGAAGGGGACAGGGAACGGGGACTATACAGTGGGAAAGGTGACGGATGGGGGATGGACAGCAGGGGAAGCATGGAAAGGCTGGTGCTGAAACCAAGGGTAGCCACAGCCTGCCACCGTCTGGTGCCTCTGTCACTGCCAGTCTGCCAGGATGAGCCGGCGCACCTGCTGGACTGCCTCCATGGTGGTGGAAGTTATAAGTATGGTCTGGGGCAAGCAGCCTACAGTACAGGGGCAGTCTCAACCTCTGCTGGATACCTATGACAAAGGACAGGACAGGTGATCAGTGCAAGGTCCCAAGGTGCCATGCCCACCCACTGTGCACAATGGGCAGTAGGAACACACACCCCTGGAGTGGAGTCCCGGCCACCCACAGGGTGGTGGGCCAACTCTTGCCAGCAACCCAGCACACCTTGTCAGTGCACAGAGGTGGGCACCACTGCCCAATGGACACCCAACTGTGCAGCAACAGTCAGAAGGTGCAGGCCACCAGCAGCACCACAGCAACACCAGTGGCAGCAGGGCTCACACCCACCCAACCAACGGCTGGTACACATGTGCAATGGCCACCCACAGTGGCATGCACCACGCACAGTGCGCAACTCACAGGTTCCATGGCACATGGCACAAGTGGCCATGGCCACACCCACTCCCCCACTGACCACCCTGCAATGTGCACAGGACTGAAACAGTGCCTACCTGTCCACTTTGGCCCCACTGGCACCTGTCCCACTGCTGAACCACCACTGCTGGGTCCTGTTTTGGCCTTTTGGGCTGGTTCTGGTGCTCCTGCCACCTTTGCCCTGTGGTGATCTTCAGGTCCTGGGAATGGAACAAAGACAGGTACACATCAGAGAACACCCACAGCATGTGCCCACCTCCCCACCCCTGTGCACAGCAAGTGCCCCTGCCTGACATGTCCCACAAGGCTATATCGAACGCAAGCTGTGGCTGGCAATGCCACACCACAATGTGCAAGACGACAGTGTACCCCTCTGCAGGGCATGCCAGGCAGCCTAGCCATTACCACAGTACAACACTAGGGCACACATGCAGCATGGGCTGACTTACCTGGCCATGGCATGGCCACTCGGCAGATGCGTGCCTGCAGATGTCTCAGGTGCTCCGGGTCCCACTGCATGAGGTCTCCATACCATTGGCGGCATTGCACCCTGGTTCTAGCCACCCCAGTGCTCTGAACCAGGCTAGCAGTGATGCCCTGCCAGACATCCGTCCATGGCTGTTGCAGGGGCACCTGTCCAAACAGCCCTGCTGCATGTGGCTGCACACAGGCCACCAGATTAACCAATTCAATGTCAGATCAGTTACGGGCCTGGCAAACACCCCACTGCACCATTGCACTGACAGTGATGTGTGGGGACAAAATGGTGGTCAGAGGCATACATGTGCACAACATGCGTGGGATGCACGCCTCGTGGAGGCATGCATTGTGTCCACCAATTGTGCAACACCAGGGATGCATGACATGGGTGTGGCCTGACAGGCACATGGTAGTGGAGTCCCAAGGTGTCAGAGGGTCACAGAAGGGGTCATGAATTGACTGGCGCATTGTGCACCAGGGCACAACAGAAGCCATGGTGCACAGTGCACCACGGTCCCTATTGCACAGTGGGTGCACAGTGCGCAATAGGCGGGTGCACACTGCCTGACACATACACACTGCAGTCCTACGCACTGCACATGCCTGGATATTGTGCCACAACTTGCTCCAGAGCAATTCCATTGTGCATGGAGCAATTACGTGATATTCAGCCCCCACATGCAAATGAGCTCATAAGCCAATGCTCGGCGCACTGGTGCAATTAGCATGTCATTACCATTGCACCAGTGCTCATTTGCATGCGTTGCACTATAAAAATGCCACTGACCAGCACCGGCCATGGACTGGTATTGCAACCATCTGAGGTAAGTTGTGCTTGCTGCTGAACCCAGCCAGCACAGCAGGGTGGACGGGGTAGGCTGCTGCTGACACTGACACACATGTTTATGTCCACAAGTACAGTAACACTATGTCAGAGTGGGAAGAGAGTGAGGAGCGTGGGCCTGCATGCAAATGCAAGCCCAGCTTTACCAAGGCAAAGGCTGATGCCCTGTTTGAGGCCTACCTCAACAGGGAGCCACTGCTGAGTGGTGCCACAAGCACACCACAGGCCAGGGCTGTGGCCTGGAAGGAGGTGGCGGCGAGTGTCATCCAGCAGGGCAGCCACCAGCGGTCCATGCAGGAGTGCCGTAAGAAGGTGGGCACCGATAAACGCTGCCTCAAGGAGAAGGTAGTGGCCATACATGCAGCCCAGACAGCCACCGGAGGGGGGAACCTGCTGCTGTGCCACAGCTCACGGTGCAGGAGGAGTTGGTGGCAGCCACCATGCACTGCAGCACTCTGGAGGGTGTGCTGGGTGGAGGTTTTCAGATGGGTGGAAGCCCATCACTGCATGGTACATATGATGGGCATGCACAGCAAGCAGTGGCGGGGGGGGAGGATGGGGAGATGGGGCCTTGCATCACTAACACATCTGTTTTCTCTTTCAGCATCAGCACACCTGCATGTGGTGGATGGGGCACCAGCAGCAGCCATTGAGGCAGGCCCAGCCCCAGAAGAACAGCCATCCACCTCCACAGGCATCCAGAGGCCCGATCGGCTACAGCACGCCACCACTTTCCAGCTGGATGTCCTGGGTCTGGGGTCAGATGAGGCCCCAGCTGTGAGGCATCCTCTGTGTGGAGACACAGATTGGGGTGGGGTCCAACACCAATGATGACCTGACCATGATCCTGGACAGCATGGGTGGTGTTGTGGGGGGAGATGCCCATACCAGGTACCATCACAGGCAGCGCGCCCAGTGGCCTGACAGTGGTGGGACAGCTGCCTGCCACCACTGCGGGTGCTGATGTGTGCACTGCCATGGCAGTGCCATGTGGTGGTGGTGGTGCAGCAGCGCAGGCTCTGGGCAGCGTTCAGCGGCCATAAGGACAGCAGCAGGCAGCTGGGACCATATGGCACCTGGACACAGGGTCCACTGCAGGGGCACCTGAGAGGAACCTAACCCATGTGCACCCCACTGTGCAGCATCCACCTGAGTGGGGGGCTGTGCAGTGCAGTCATTCACCACAGGAGGGACGGTGCTCCACCCAGGATCCCCTGGGCACTGACCCATTAGCAGAGCACACCTGATTGCTGTGGGCCTCCATGGAGCAACAGGTGCTGCTTGCTGCTGGGTTGCATGCACTGCATGCAGAGGCACGCCAAGTGGCCGAGCAGCATGAGAGAGGCACTACGCAGCTCCTGGTGGCTATTCAGCACTTGCGGGGGAGGACACGACCGCATCCCAAGTTCGCATAGCCAATGTGATCAGGGATGGCCTTGCACTGCTGGCTGCCACAGGGCATAGCTGGCTGCCTCAGACACTGCATAGTGCACTTTCCACCCCATGATCCCGGCAACGAGTGACACCCTCCCTGTCAATGCCAGGCTCTGCTGTTGGCATCCCAGGCACACCTGGGGCGGGCCTGTCTGGATGCCTACACACCTCTGCATGTACTCGGTCATGGTCCCACAGTACAACCCCTGGAGGGCTGTTGCAAACACCCCCTGTGGCTGATGTGCAGCCTGTGGCTGCTGATTGGCCCCAGTACAGCTGCCCATGTGGCCGCAGTGGCCATGGTTCTGTGCGGCATACCTGATGTGCATGCTGCCCTGGCTGCAGTCTGCTGCCGTTGCCCTGTGTGTGCATGGGCAGTGTGGGGGTGTGTGTGTGTGCATACCACAGGTGTGGCACCTGTGTCTCTTGCAGCAAGCTGCCATTTGTGTGCCTGTCTGGCCACTGACCCATGTGGTGTGGGCGTGATGTGAGTCCCTGTGCTGGCGTGCCATGCTCTGCAGCCAGGGATCCCTCTGCCCAGGGGGGCTGTCCACCACCCTCCGGCCCATTGCCCTCATTGTCCCCACTACTGTCACCCTCATCAGCCTTGACAGCTATCCCATGGTCAATGGCCATGTTGTGCAGAATGCAGCAGGCCAGGAATAGGTCACAGGCTTTCGAGGGGCTGTACTGTAGGGCACCACCAGACCTGTCTAGGCAACAGAACCATGCCTTCAGCATCCCAAATACACTCTCAATGATGTTCCACATGCTGGCCTGTGCCTCATTATACCGTTCCTCTGCTGGGCATGATGGGCGCCGGTAGGAGGTGAGCAGCCAGGGCCTGAGTGGATAGCCACTGTCACCTGTGTGTATACTGACATGGTTAGCCCTGTGTCCTCTGTTGCTGTGCCCCTCTCCTATCCATGGTGCCCTCACCAATGCACCTACCCTGCCCTCACCATCCAATGCACTTCTCTGCCCAACACCCCTTGCCCATCCCATACTCATCCACTAGGTGGCCCTTGGGGATGTCCCCATGATCGAACCTGTATCACAACACAGAGCTGTGCCAGATGAATGTATCATGGGCACTCCCAGGTTGTGTGGCACAGAAATTGGTGATACGCCCCATGGCATCACATACCACCTGGCAGTTCACACTAGGGAACCCCTTCCTGTTCACATAGGCCACACCCTCAGGGTCAGGTGGCATGTGGATGCCCATATGGGTGCAGTCAATGGCCCCAAGCACACCAGGCATGTGTGCTACCCTGTGGAAGTCCTGCATGGCTGATGTATGCTCTGCCTGTGTGCTGGGGAAATGGATGTATTCCAAAGCATGTGGCAGCAGGGTGTTGAGGAACTGTGTGAGAAGGCAGGATGTGGCCCACTGGGTTATGCCTGTAGTGTCCCATGTTGGTCCCTGGAAGGTGCCTGTGGCAAGCAGGCACATGACAGCTGTCACCTTTGTCTCCACAGACATTACATAGCTCCGTCTTGTGGGTGCCTGCATCTCCTCACTGCACAGCTCACAGAGCATCCTCAGAATGGCCCTGTTCAGGCAATGCCAGCCCACAATCTCTGTATCGGTGTAATTCCCAAAGGTGGTGTAAGCATGGTACTACCTGTTGCAACATACTACTGACAGGCCCTTCCACGGCCACCTCACTGCTCCTCCTGCCTCCTCACACCCCTCATTATGGCCTCCATTAGGAAGGGTGCACTGGTTATGGCCCCTGATGTCCTGTCTCCCCCTGGGCAGTCAGCTGCTGTGGGCTGGATGCCACCCTGGTGCACTGCATGGCACTTTGCCTGCCTCTCTCTCTCTCTCACTCTCTCAGCCCCTGGTTCACTCTCCACTGCCACTTCTGTCCCATGCCCCTGTGGTTGCCTGTGCCAGTCACTCTGTCCCCCACTGGCTCTGTCTCCCTTGCTCTGTCTTTGATTCTGTCTCTCTGCCTTCTCTTGGCACTCTCTCTCTTGCCCTCTCCCCTGGTGCAAGTGCTGTCTCTGTGTGCTTGCACCCTGTATTTATAGGCTCAAGTCTGCTCAGCGCATCCAAGATTTGCTCCACACTTGTGCCATGGTTCCATGCTTGAATATCGCACTGCGCCACATATTCATGGCCCCCCCCCCGCTCTTGTGCATGCATTCATTATGGTTCCGCATTGGTGCACTGGGACTTGCACTGTTCAGTGGCTCCCACTGAATATCGCTCCTTGGAGCAAGTCCGCACTTGCGCCGACACAATTCAGTTGCGCCATGAGCAGCTGCTTTGAATATCCTGGCCCTGGGTATATTGAATTGATCATTTTCTTTTTTTTTCCTTTGTTTCAAATAATAATATTTTAGGTTTGCATATCTGCCATAGTGGACATTTCTAGGGGCTGCAATTAACTTTAATATCACCTCCTCATTAAAGTTTCATAGGCTGCCATGACCCTGTCAGCATTTTTGTCAACACTTGGTACATTTTCTAAAACAAGATATCAAAAGGAGTTTATTTTCTCCATATTTACAGTGATTTTTAGACCTCTCCTATGGGGCATGTTTTGATTGTTTTCTTTTATTTTAATCATTATATTCCATTTTTCTGTTTCAATTATTTTCTGTTGATCAGGTTTACAAATACGATTTTTTATTGAAATCCTACATGAAATTAGAAAATGGTCACAATACTATCATTTATTTTAAAGTTTACAATATTACCAAAATTATATGCATCAACAAACAATAGATATAACATTTTCCTCCAAATATTGTTGGATAAATTATTCTACCCAATAGATCTCCTCTGGTCCTACAATTTAGTACCCTTATTTTTTTCAATTCTCAACCCATACAAGAACTGTAATGCAAAATGTGTTCTTTTTTTTTTGTCTTGAGATATTTTAACTGGAATTCCCAAGCAGTCCTCCAACATCCAGACTGGAGAAATTACTTTAACATTTTTATCAATTCTACAACTAAAATCTTCTGATATAATTGTACAAACACCTGGGTAACATTGCCCTAACTGATCCTATACATTTCCAAATCTTCCAGCTTAGAAGAACATTTGTTTTCCCACAGCGTTGGAATATATATATTAATATAATAGCAAGGATGGGACTCGAGCCACTGATAATAGCAAGATGCTGAAAATAGGGAGCACTAATTTTGATATGTTTACAATTAAGATTCATATGAATAAAATACAGAGACAGAGGCTGCACCAGGCTGGGGTGCTCCAGGATAAACAATTATAGCAATAATAACAAAGTCCCACACTCACCACTCTCAAATAAAAGATAGGCTCCAAGTAGAATTTCAAGCGTGCTTCATTTTAATATAAAGTGCAATGTGCAGCACAAACACTAGCTCCAGACACATTTCAGAATCTTCACGATTCCTTCCTCAATGGATCTCTTTATATTAAAATGAAGTGCCTTTGAAATTCTACTTGGAGCCTATCTTTTATTTGAGAGTGGTGAATGCAGGATGTTGCTGTTGTTGCTAAGATTCATATGAACTGCTACCATTGTAATTAAATCATCTTTTAATCTACCATATCTGCTATATCCAAAGGCTAGGACTAAAAACTTTTAGAATCCATTTAACTTACAGTATCTAAGTTCAGATCACTTACCCAGGTTTCTTGGAGTGGGACAATTTCATGAGACTTTATGAAATCCAACCAGGTCTACATCATTAGATTTGGCAACTAGTGCATATACACGCCATAAAAGTAAACTAACATAACCAATGTTTGCTTCCTGTAAATTTACTGGCACATCTAGTTTTGGTCTGTATCCACTGTCAGTGGCTCAGCAGATTGCATACTCACCTCTGAAGCGGGAAGATCAGAAAGCTATGGGTTCTATACCCACAGCAGGCACTTGGGTTAAATTCCAATGCTAACACTGTGGTGCAGCATGAGGGGGGTGCGGCACTCCTGAGGTGCTGACTTTCAGATGAGACGTTAAACTAATGTCCCATCTGCATGTTCTGGTGGTAGTTCAGGTGGATGTCAAAGATCTCATGGCACCTCTCAAAAAGAGCAGGGGAATTTTTTTATTTGGAATCATAACAAAATCATAACAGGATATATACAGATCAGTATTACATCATACATGATCATAAAAGGTAAAGAAACATAAAACACAAATAAGTATTATACCATACTATAATCCTCAACATAAACAATGTAACCCACCGCCTCCCCCTTCCCACCATAAGAATGGGGGGGGGATTTTTATTTAAGTCAAAACAAAATAAACAAAATAGAATTTTTACTTTATAATTATATTTCATTTAAAGCAAAAAAGAAAATGAAATTCAAAACCATACAATTCGAGCAATGTTCTTTACTTCAGTAAATTTGTATAGTTTGTTCTCTTTCCCTCCTGTAAAGAAAATTTAAAGTTTATACATAATACTTTAAACTGCATACAAACATAAAGGAAAAGGGGAAGAATAAAATCCATTAACAAATTATATTACTAAATAATGTGGACATTGATCCCTATCCACTGGCCAAATATATACAGGAGGGGTGAGAAATTCATACCTACCCTACATACTTATTACCTCATTCCTAATACAGAAAAAACCTTAAATGAATTCAAAGCCTTTCCACAAAGCAATCCACTTCTGTTCCCCAAAGGTATCCCTTTCTCTTTGTTTCCATCCCAATAAATCCATTATAACAATAAAAAAAAGCTCCTGGGCTGATATAATCTGCTGTTGCAAAACCAGCCGACACCCACAAATCCATAAACAATATAGAAAATGGGCATGTATGATGCAAAATTTGTCAATATTACCTATCATATCTAAACCTATGCAAATCCCATAATATAACACAACCATACTAGGAGGGATAGCTATCTTCTCTTTCCATCTTTCCTTTACCACATCCCAAAACTGTGATGCAAATGGACAATGGAAACAAAGATGGTCCATAGTTTCTATTTTTGTTACATATCCTACCCTAGGGCAATAGCATTCCAGTAAAGCTTTACGTCTTTAATTTCCTTTGACATTAACTTGACCATGTATCCCTAACCATACGACATCCCATAATTTCTCAGGGAGACGTGTTTCAGTGATATATTCTGAAGTGCTTTTCTGTTTCTTTTACTGAAAATCTTGAAAATGGAGTTCTAAAAAATTACCCAATAATATATCTTGATAAACTGCTTTCCTGGGAGATCGTAAAATCATCTCATAATCTACCTTCCAAATCTGGATTTTATCAAATACTCCTACCCAATCCTCCACCAATCTTGGTTGATGTTTATTTTTGTGGAGAAAGATTTTCGTTTCCCATTCTGAAAGCATACCTCTCAAAGTAATTATACCCTATTTTTCCCATAAATGACCTTGTTTCCTCATTAGTGGTACCAAATTTTATAAAGAAATATTGTAAAAAAGAAAGCCAAAGGGTTCATCATATTAACACCTCCTTCAGCCAAAGGTTTATATAAAATTGCACTTTTAATGGGGTTGAGGCAACTACCCCAAAACCCACAGAAAAAAAACCCTCATCGATTATACCACTAATGACTTAGGCAAATAAAATACCACACTAATATGTAAAAAGATAGGGATAAGATATGTATTAATGCAATATACACGCTTTTTTTTTTTTTTGACATCTTCCATTTATTGCAATTTGCTACCATCAATTTCCCTTTTTCGATTGCTAATGACCAATTATATGTGGCCAAATCAGAAACCCCAAAATATATTCCAAGAATTTTATAAGGTGTCAAAGCCACTTGGAACCCTCCTACCTTCATTATCCCTTGCAGAAAACCATTCAAACATAAAACTATCATTTTTTTATAATTTAAACGAGCTCCTGTAATAGTCCCTAATACCTGGATCAAATTACAAGCAACTCCTATAGATTCTCCATCTGGAACTGCATACATAAATTATTAGCATATGCTAACACCTTGCAGTGTTTACCCAAAGAACTGGAAATATGTCTAACACCTGGGGATCTGATTAAAATTCTTAACAGGGGATCTAAAGCAAATACTGTACATATTACAAGGGGCTTAATGGGCATCCCTGATGAACCCTTTTGAGTATCCGGTGTCTAGTACCCAACCACCCATTCTCCAAAGATTTAACATATGCCAAAGAATAACATAATCTGACCCACTGAACACAATAGGATGGAATTCCATAAGCCTCCAAACATTTCCATAAATACGAAAGAGACACACCGTCAAAGGCCTTCTCCTGATCCAAACTCAGCAAATATCCTATATTTCCTAAAACCTTATTCTTATTTTTATATTGTGCTGTTAATTCCCTTAATAACTACAAAACTCCTGTTATACTTCATCCAACCACTGAACAATGCTGTACTGAAGCTATCAGTTACGGCATTACAGCACTAAGTCTGTTTCCTAATGATTTAGAAAAAATCTTAAGATCTGTATTCAATAAGGTGAGAGGTCTCCAATTCCCAATTTCATTTTGATTACCAGATTTGAATAAAAAAATCATGATTCCCTCATACATGGAGGTAGGCAATATCATTTCTTTTAAAAGAAAATTATATAATGTCAATAATTCCTCTGGCAAACATTCCCATAATAATTTATAAATTTTGTTTGGAAGCCCATCAGAACCATGTGAAACATTTGTTTTCAGGGAAGTTATAACTGTATGGAGCTCCAAACGGGAAAATTATTTTATCATAGAATTTCTCAAACACATATATAACTGCGGTAGATCCACTACTTGTAACAATTGGGCAGTGAATTCCAAATCAGGAACAGGTTTGCCAAATTGTTCTTAAATATATAAGTTTATAATCTGCATAATACCAAAATTGCTTGTAACTTCTGATCCAGATACAGATTTTAAACTGGTAAATTTCATATGATTGCATCTTTTTTGACATGCTATAAATGGATTAACCTGTTCTGCTGTCCCCTTCATACCAAATAACTGTTCCCTATACAGTGATAATAATCTATCATATTGGTATTGTGACATAGCCATTTTCATTTCCCTAATTTCATTACTATAATCTACAATACCCATCGCTTGGCATGTAAATAATGCCTCTAACTTTTCCTGTAGTTGAAGATATTTGTTTTATTTCTCTAATGCTACAAATCTACCCATATTTTGAAAAAATCCTTCTAAACATAATTTAAAATCCTCCCACCAAAGTCCTATATCTTCATACAAAATTAATGTGGATAACTTATCTGCTATCACAACCAGCAAGTTCTGTAATATTGTGGGCTGTATTATCATAGAAGTGTTCAAACGCCATATCCCTTTTCCTGAAATTCTGGGTATTAAGGAAGAGATTTTGAGACCAGTTAAAGAATGATCTGAAGTTTCCACAGGTGTATTTAAAGTTTTAATAGTTTTCAGTGATTGGTATATAAACAAAAAATCTATCCAAGATGACAAAAGACCTTTAAAAAAGGTGGGTTTACATAGAAACATAGAAACATAGAAGTTGACGGCAGATAAGGACCGCAAGGCCCATCCAGTCTGCCCATTTCTTTTTCTACCTTATAAATGTGCCATCGGCCTTTGCTCTGTCAGTGGCCTATCTATTCATAGTCATTTGTATTGCTCCCTTATGCCTATCCCATGCCTGTTTGAAGCCCTGCACTGTATTCATAGCCACCACTTCTTGTGGTAAGCCATTCCATGCATCCACCACCCTTTCTGTGAAAAAATTCCTCACATTCCCCTTAATCGCCTCCTCTAATCTCATGCTGTGTCCTCTTGTCCTACTATTTTCTTATATTTAAACATGTTAGACTATTTCACCTTGTTTATGCCTTAAGGTGTTTGAATGCCTCGATCATATCACCTCTCTCCTCCTTTGCTCAAGGGTATACATATTGAGCTCCGTTAATCTGTCCTCATATGTCTTCTGATGCAGTCTCTGCACCATTTTGGTTGCCCTTCTCTGGACTGCCTCAATTTGGTTAATGTCCTTGTGAAGGTGTGGCCTCCAATACTGCACCCAGTACTCCAGATGGGGCCTAACCAGTGTCTTGTACAGAGGGATTATTACCTCCCTCTTATGACTTGTGATACCCCTACTAATACACCCTAACAGCCCCTAGCCTTACCTACTGCTTTAGAGGTCTGCTTGAATGATTTTAGGTCATCAGTGATGATGATGCCCAAGTCTATTTCTTCCTTTGTGACTGCTAGCAACTCCTCCCAGCCTATAGGTGGCTTCAGGGTTTTCTTCCCTATGTGCATGATTTTGCACTTCTTTGCATTAAATCCCAGTTGCCACTCTTCTGACCATTCTGCTAGTTTATCCAGATCTCTTCTCATTCTGCCCACCCCATCTGGATCATCTACTCTGTTGCAGATCTTGGTGTCATCTGCAAACAGACAAGCCTTACCCTCTAGTCCATCTGCAAGGTCACTAATGAAGATGTTGAAGAGGACTGGCCCCAGGACTGATCCCTGAGGTACCCCACTTGTGACTTGCATCTCTTCTGACTGTATACCATTTACCACCACTCTCTGTTTTCTGCCCGTCAACCAGTTTGCCACCCAGTTGACCAACTTCTGACCCACCCCGAGCCTACCCAGCTTATTTATCAATCTTCTATGTGGAACAGTGTCAAAAGCTTTGCTGAAGTCAAGGTAGGCAACATCAACTGCTCCACCTTGGTCCACCACTCTGGTTACCCAGTCAAAGAAATCTATGAGATTAGTTTGACAGGACCTTCCTTTTGTAAACCCACGCTGTCTTGGATCCTGTGCCCCTATGGATTCCAGGTGTTGCACTATCCTTTCCTTAAGGAGTGCCTCCATAATCTTGCCCACTACTGAGGTAAGACTGACTGGTCTGTAGTTCCCTGCCTCCTCCCTGCTACCACTTTTGTGGGCAGGGATCACATAACCCTTCTCCAGTCTTCTGGGACCTCTCCTGTGCTCAGAGACTCACTAAACAATTCTGCTAATGGCTCTGCTAGTTCCTCCTTTAGCTCCTTAAGTACCCTGGGATGTATGCCATCAGGTCCCATTGCCTTATCCACCCTGAGCTTAGCAAGCTCTTGTAGGACCCTTCTTTTGTGAAGGGAGTAATGCTCACCTCCTCCCCTGTGTCCATGATGTTGAGCTGTGGGCCTGCCCTACCTTCTCTTCAGTAAATACTGAGCAAACGTATCTATTTAGGATAGATGCCTTTACAGGGTCCTCCTCCTCACATGCTCCTTTTCTCCATTAAGCTTAGCAATACCCCTCTGGACTTTCTCCTTTCACTAATGTATCTATAGAATGTCTTGTCACCTTCTTTTACTGTTCGTGCTAGTGTTTCCTCAGTTTGGGACTTTGCCTGCCTTACTGCCTTACCTGCTTCCCTTAGGGCAGTTTGGTATGCCTCCTATCTTCATCCCGCTGTGTTCCCTTATATTTCCTGAAGGCCAGCCTTTTGGCTCTGACCTTTTCTGCTACTGTATTTGAGAACCAAAGTGGTTTCCTTCTTCTTTGCACTTCCTTTTCTGTCTAACACAATGGGATGTTGCTTCAAGTATTGCATCCTTAATGCTTGCCCACTTTGCCTGTACCCCCTCACCTGTGTTTCTTTTGCCAGGGCTAGCTTAACTCTGTTGGCCATCTTATCAAAGTCAGCTCCTCTGAAGTCCCATATTTTGCCTTGGAATGGGATGATTTAGATGTAGTAGCCAAATTGAACCATACCATGTGATGGTCACTGCCCCAGGTGACCTTCTACCTGGAGATCTGTGATCCCTTCTTTGTTAAGTCAGTACTAGATCTAGGATAGCCCTGTCTCTTGTGGGTTTGCTGTACCAGTTGTTTGAGGCCCTCCCTGCAGGGAATCCACTATGAGTCTAGTTCTGGCAGATGCTCCCTGCTGGTATTGACCAATCTGTATCCGGCATGTTGAAGTCTCCCATTATCAGAACCTCCCCTTTAGCTGTCATGTTTTGTATATCGTCTAACAGTAATGTGTCTATGTCCTCCCTCTGGTCTGGGGGCCTGTAGACAACCCCAGTTCTTTTTTTTTTGTAATTTAAAATTTATTGATTTTATGCGCCGTTACCATCAATTTCACCAGTACACAGAAAAAGCAAAAAAAGAAACTCATTGCAGTTACTACCAGCATCGTAACAGGTTACAACAAACATATGAACAAATACATAGGGCGTAGAAAAAAGAAAAGAAACTCCCCAACCCAAAATATAAAACAATAAAAAAAATACTCTATACCAGAACCCCATCCCCCCACCCCTCAAGGTTACAATCAAAACATAACACAAAGGTGCTCCATCTGAGGAAGAGGAAAAGTAAAGAGATGCCAAAGGAGAGAAGGACAGCAAAAAGAGAGAGCACAAGGACATTGGCTTACTATATTGCATTCAGTTTACACTTTCCAAATTCCTCAGCATTAAATCGAAGCAACCCCATACTGACATGAAGGCATTAGTCTTACCGTGCATGGAAGCTATATGCTTTTCCAATTGTAATGCTAGCATACATTCTCGGTGCCATTCTAAAAGAGAGGGAGAGCTCTCAGATGACCAATGCCTTAAAATTATTAACTTCATAACAGCAGCAATAAGTGAGACATGGGCTCTCCAAAGTTTAGAGGCCATATCCGGGAAGATTTGCAATAAACAAATTTCAGGGGTGTTCATACTATAAGAGCCAAGGATAGGGCGTACAAGTCTGTTAATGTCCTCCCAAAGAGTACGAATCTTCGGGCATTCCCACAACATATGCAATAAAGAGCCCTCCTCCAACCTACTATGCCAACATATCGGGGAACTCCGAGCTTTCCATCGGTAGAGATATGTGGGGACAGATGGTGCATGATATTAAATTGGACTATTCTGAGCCTATCTTGTTTCATATATTTATAAATGGAGTTCCATAGGTTCTTCCAAAACTCCGGGGAATCCTTAATGCCCAGCTCTCTAACCCAATAGTAACACACCCCAGATGGAATTTTCTTATCCCATTCTAAAATTTTACCATAAATTTTGGAGACAGCATGGGGTTGTGCTGCCACCTTGAAGAGACATTCCATGTCAATGGATTGACCATGCAGGGCGGAGGAAGGGACAGAACCCTGACAAATGGCCTTCTTAAGTTGCAGCCATTTAAAAAAACAATCATCCGCAACACCAAAGGTCCTTCTCATGCAATCAAAAGACCGAGGTACATTCTGGTCTAAAAAATCTGTTACGGTTATGTGACTAATCTGTGGCCAGAAGGAAGGAGATATCGGAACCCCCCCAATCTTAAAATGCACATTTTCAAAAATAGGCTGGGCTCCTAGAGTCCACCACTTAAAACCTAAATGTTGATGTAACTGGAGGAGAGCTCTTAAAGACCAACCCATGGGATTATTTTTTAAGGGTCTCAGAATATTAAGAGGGGAAAGAAATAATAAGCTCAGAACGCATACCCAGTTCTTCTTTGCTAGATCATTCTCTATATCGCATTAAAGAGCCTATAGACCGTGAGCCGATAGCCCCTAGTCCACCAAGCAAGTTTACCAATATGCTGAGCCAGGTAGTAAGCAAACACAGAAGGGGCAGCCAATCCTCCCCTACTTCTTGGGGCTGTCAAGTTGTTAAGGACCTGCAGATACGCTTCCCTTATCCTATGAAGGAGCCAAACATTTTTGCAACTTGACAAACCATCTTTTCGAGAGGTACACCACGAGCATTCCAAAGGATACAAAGTCTGGGCAGGACATTCATTTTCAAGAGATTTAACTTACCCCAAAGAGTCAGAGCAATGGGCATCACCTGGTTAGGTCCTCTGCTACAGCCTGAGTAAGGGTACCCAAATTCTCCTTAATCATCACAGCAAGATTTGTGTTAATCTTAATGCCCAGGTATAGCAATGAACTGGCTTCCCAACCCAATCCTAAGAATTGCAAGTCAGCCCTTATCACTCTCCTATTTAAGGGGAAAATCTTAGTTTTAGAGTAATTTAGTTTATAACCCGATATCTTTGAAAAACAATCAATTTCCTCGAGTATCGCTGGCAGTGAGATATTTGGCTGCACAACATGCAATAGTACATCATCTGCATAGGCTGAGCAGACATAGGCCCTACTACCTACTTTGATCCCCTTGATCTGAGGGTTTCCCAGTAACCTACGTAGAAATGGCTCAATGTAAATGTTGAATAATAGTGGGGATAACGGGCATCCCTGTCTAGTACCCCTTTCTAATCTAATAACCTGTGACAAGACCCCATTGCATTTCACCCTGGCAGAGGACAGAGAGTATAAAATTTTGACCCATTTTATAAAGGCATCCGGCAGTCCAAAGGCCGACATGGTATGGAACAGATAGATCCAGGAAACTCTATCAAAGGCCTTTTCGGTGTCAAGTGAGAGGAGCACTGCAGGAATATCTGAGTCTCTGACCTCTGCCATGAGATGGAATAATTTCCTCAGGTGATCCTGGGCACCCTCCCTTTCATGAAGCCAACCTGCTCCCTGCATATCAGCTTGTCCATTACTTTAGACAGTCTGCCAGCTAATATCTTCGCCAGGATTTTAACATCCGTATTTAACAAAGATATCGGGCGGTAACTATTAGGGTCAGATGGGTCTTTACCTGGTTTCAGGATTAGAGAAACTGTTGCCTCAAAAAAACTAGGGTCAGAGACACCGTGACTATGCCAGAACTCAAAAACCTCTAACAAAATTGGGGCTAACTGAGATGAGAAGACCCTAAAAAATTTGGGATATCCGTCAGGCCCCGGAGATTTGTCCGGGGGCATCTGTTGGATAGCTTGGCATACCTCCGAGAGAGTTATGGGAGCAGCTAGACTAATAGCTTCGTCCGCTGAAATTTTTGGAAGACCAGACGAAATTAAGAAGTTACTAATTTCTAATTCTAAGGGATCCCCCCCGGAGTCCCGTGAATAGATTTTCTGAAAGAAAACTCTAAAGGCCTCTGCCATTTCCACCGAATCCGTACACACTTGACCATCCTGAGAGACACGAATTGCAGCAATATGATGTGCCAAGTCCAATTGCTTTATCCGCATAGCTAAGAGCTTCCCCGCCCTCTCCCCTGAATCTAAATATTGAAGCTTTGTACGGAGTAATGCAAGCTCAGCTTTTTGTTGAACTATCCCAGAATATTGCGCCTGCAATTTATGCAACCTGATCCTCTCAGAGTCAGATGAGTGATGGGATATATTCAACTCAATTTGCTTAATCTGGGTCAATAAGGAATTTATCTTCTCTCTCTGAATATAATTTTTCCTAGAAGAGATCTTAATTAGCTCTCCTCTTATAGTACATTTTAATGCGCCCAAACCAGGTCCATTCGAAATACTGACTGTTGATTAACCTGAAGAAACACATCAATATGCTCTCTAATTGTTTGTGAGATTGACTGCACCTTTAATAACTGAGCGTTTAGCCTCCATTGTGGGGATCGTCGGGGAAAGTCAGGGAACTGCACAACACACTTACCGGGGCATGATCCGAAATAACCCTGACTGAAATATCCACCTGGATTATGTCGGGGATCAGCAGGGCACTGACTAAAATATAATCTATTCTCGAATAGGACTTATGAACCGGAGAATAGAAAGAGTATTGACGCGCACTTCGATTAAGAATACGCCAAATATCCATTAGAGCAGTGCTCTCCATAAGGCCCTTTAATGCTCTCTGGGCAGGGGATAGGCCCCTACGCCTGCTAAATGTCCTGTCCAGATCATTCTGGAGCACAATGTTCCAGTTCCTCAATAATTATCGGTTGGTGTGAGCCAGCCATTACCCTAGAGCAGCAACTTTGTATAGAAAGGGGAATCCTCATTAGGACCATAGACCGAGCCCAGTAATACTGTCTGCGAGGCTACCTGTGCATGTACAAATATAAACCGCCCAGTCAGGTCCCAATATTCTTCCAGCAACTTAAAGGGACACTCTTGGCCATGAGTATGGCCACACCTGCTCTTTTAGTTGAGGCTCGGCCCAAATACTTGGGCTACCCATCCTCCTAAAAGTAATGTATATCACACTTATTCAGATTGGGTTTCCTGAAGGAAGGCAACGTGTGCCCCAAATGGTGTAAATGCCTTAATATTACTTGTCGTTTAGCCCTATCCTTGGCTCCCTTCACATTCCAGCTAATGAATTTAAATGCCTGACTCATATGAAAATAAAGTATAGATTCAGATTAGGCCCGACATAAAGCCTAGAATATTTATCATCATATATGAAGCCCAATATCATAATTAAAGTACCCTAAACCAGACAGTCAGAAAACTCCACAGTGGATTGCAACCTTGCACAATATTAAAACCTCCCCATCCCTGAAAAACTCCCAAAACACCAACCACCCTAGCCCCTCACAAAACCCCAACAAAAGTATACACGCCACTTCCTCCCTCTAATACACCCCCCAGTTCCATTGAACTGCCCTCCAACGCATCACCAGCCACTGATAAAACATACTATCAGCCCATAACCCCAGCCACCCTCCCGGAGCCCCAACCCTCCACTATACTTAACCATTATAGACTCAATCGACCCAACTGCAGCCAAGACATCCTAATATATTATATAATACTAATACAAAACCCTTTCACAAAAGAATATTACAGAAATGTATTGAGTCCTGTCGTTGGTTGAACAGGAGGGCCACCAAAGAGTACTGGTATATGTAACGCAAGTTCAGACCAATTACAGTTTATGGGATATAACAACCCAAGAACATCCAGTCCGAGCTCGCTGATGTACAGCTGACCAAAACCAAAACATAGGCCCAGGCCCGATTGACAAAGTATCTATGAGAGATTGCCTAATACAGTGACTCCACCCTGTGAAGGAAAAAAAAAAAAAAAGGAATATTGTCTATCTACCAGCTGCCGAGGAGAGATATGCCTTTGTCTTCCTGAGTTCCTCACAATCTTGAACAAGGCGCATCATATTAGATCCACATATCCTCATACTGTATTATGTTCATCCTGATGCCTCCCCTCAATCCATAAGAGCAGCAGGCAAAACAACTCCAAGACCAATTTACTGGATGCTATTAGCCACAGACCCAGTGGACCTGCAAAATGTCATTTAAAAAGGTCAGGGAGTAGACGTTGCAGCTCCTGTTGCGCCTCAGAGCAAGAATCAAACAAAAGCCAGTTTCCTTCCAGTTTAACTATTAAAACAGCAGGATATCTCACCCTAAAGGGCTTGGAAGTGGCCACAAGTTTAGTCACTATAGGATGCAGTTCTCGCGCTTCATCCTCACCGAGTGAGGAAGGTCTTGTATCAAGCGGATCGCTTGCCCTCCCAAGCAGCTCTTTCATGCCTTTGACTTTGTCCAAAATGTGCTGCTTATCAAGATAATTGAAACTTTATAATGAATGGCCTGGGAGCTGATCCGGCGTAGGAGGGGCACAAGCCCTATGCGCCCTCTCAATTATGTAATCCCTTCCACCTGGGGGGGAACCAGCAATCTTAGTGCAAAGCTTCTGAATAAAGGGTATCGGGGCACTCCCCTCTTCTTTTTCAGGGATGCCAATTATCACAATGTTATTACGCCTGCTGCGCCTCTCCAAATCCTCCAGTTTATCCTCTAGTTTCTTAAATCTTCGTTTCACAAGCACTAATTCTGTTTCCTGGGAGGCCTGCTTATTTTCCAGGGAAATCACTTTAGACTCCGTGTCCCCAACCCTCAACGACAGTGCATCTATCGATTTTTTAATTGCCTGCATGTCGTCAGCAACTGAGGCGATCGTTACACGCAGTGGCTGCATAAGCTCCAGAAACCGTGCCTCCGATAGCGGGACATCACCAGTCGGCAGACTCGAAAGGCTAGCAGCCTGTTGTTTTGCCCTCTTTGCGGCCTTCTGCTTTTCTGGCGTCTGTGGGGGCGTGTGTTTAGGCCTCGCCTCTTAACGAACCCATCCATGCTGTCCGCCTCAGCAGTCTCCCAAGGACTCTCTGGCTCTTCAGATAGGTCTGCGCAGCTGGTATGAATAGCCCGAAAAATAATATTTTTAAGCGGCAAATGAGGAGCTCGAATGCTTCTGCTTACGCCGCGAGCTGACATCACGCCTCAACCCCAGTTCTTATGGCTGTCCCATTTCCTGTTTCCAGGGTGACCCACAGTTCTTCTGGCTCCTTATGTGTATTCTGAATTTCTGTAGCTTTGATATTTTCATTAACATACAGGGCCACTCCTCCCCCTTTTGCACCTCGGTCTCTTCTGAACAATACATAGCCAGGTACTGAAGTCTCCCAAGTGTGGTTACTGGTAAACCACGTCTCACTAATTGCTACTATGTCCAGTTTAGCCTCTGACATTATTGCCTGCAGGTCTGGGATCTTATTTCCCAGGCTGTGAGCATTTGTGTACATGATTTTCCATTGGCCAGATTTTGGTGTGTTAGTTATTGGTTGAAGTTTGGCATAACTCCTGTGCGTCGTATGGGGAGACAAACCTTTTTTCTTACCTGGTGATGCAAATGAACTGCAAACATGCTGTATTCCTGTTTGACCACTAGCTGAGGGGAGGAGTCTTCCCCATTCGACGATGGGGTGCTGCCCCTCTCCCATTTGCTAGTTTAAATATTCTGCAAGAGGTCAAACTTCTGCCCCAATGCACTGACTCCTCTTTAGTCAGATGCAGTCCATCAAATTTAAAGAACTTTCATCCCAGAACTGCTGCCAGTTCCCACAAATCTGTGTCCTTTTCCTGGCATCAGCCCTTGAGCCACGTGTTTAGGTCCCCTATCTCCCCTTCTCTGACCTTCCGTCCATCTGCTCCCCTCTCCCAGACTGGCAGGATCTCAGAGAAGGAGATGCCGGATGAAATAGATGATAGTATGTCACCCAGCCTAGTCAGGTGTTACTTGGTCTCCACAACTGACCGGCTGGCGAGATC
This sequence comes from Neoceratodus forsteri, assembly GCA_016271365.2. Lineage (NCBI taxonomy): Eukaryota > Metazoa > Chordata > Ceratodontiformes > Ceratodontidae > Neoceratodus > Neoceratodus forsteri. Next base: position 845,896,325 of record CM057449.1, on the reverse strand, counting down.
ATTAGTCCCTATGTGTACTAGGACATCAATGTTTTCTCCTGCTTTGTGAACAATTTTAGCAATGCAGTCAGTGTCTCCATGCTGATGTACCTGGAGACATCTGACCATCACTCCTGGCTGGAGATGGGTATCAACTCCACGAATCATGGAGTCCCCTATGATCAGAAGTTTTTTGGATTTCCTTTGTGCTTGTTTTGTTTTGGTTCCTGATTTGGGTGAGTTTTGTTATGCTAGCTCCTGTGCCACAGTGTCCTGCTCTGCGGTGTCTTCTGCCTCTTTATTTGATTTCAGAGATAGAGGCAGATACCTGTTTGTAGTGTTTATATGGTTTTTGGAGGTAATGTGTTGGAGAGCAGAAAGTGATGGGGCACCTGATTTGCTCCTCTAACCACCTGCCAACCTCCTGGACCAACTACCTCTGCGTTCGAGGTTTTTCTGTTGGATGCTGGGGAAATGGTGGGTGGTTCTTATAATGTATTTCCTCTTCAATATGAAATTTGAGGTGTGCAATCTCTGCCCATGCTGCCCGGAGCTGAGCCCTAAGATCTCAAAGGCCCAGCATGTAGGACAGTGTCCTAAATCCTGTAAGACTGTCCTTCTGAAAATTGTTCCACAGTACCTGCAGTTAATGAAATCCATTCCAAATAAGTTGCTGGGTTTGTAACCTAGTCAGAGTAATTAGAAGGAGAAAAAAGGAAAAAAATGCAAGTAATGGTTTAATTGCTTTGTTTAACTTGTTATAGCAAGTTAAATTACTAGTGCCCTGTAAATGAGATCACCTTGTGGAGGCCCCACTGATCCGCCTTCCTGCTCTGCCACAGGAAATGTTACAACTGTGGTACCCTATAAAAGGAGTGTAGCGTGGGGTGGTTGGGATGGGGTGGGTGGCTGGGCCCTTCCCCTGCCTAAAAAGAAGAACCACGGACGAAAGAACAAGGAGGTAGGCAGAAACAATCAGTCAACAACAAATGCAGTAACCCTGAAAGCTTATCCTAATGTTAGATAAAACTGTAAAACCTGTAAAGCACCACCTGTAATAATTTCAGAGAAGATATACGCTGTAAGAAACACTTTGCTCCAGAAAAATAAAGCAGTAACAGAAGATATACCTTGCAAAAGACAATTTGAATCAAGAAGATTACAGGAGTAATCTGTTAGCACACACCTGTAGGCACACCTTGTAATAATGCAGAAGAAGGTATACCAGCAACAACAATTTGAATCAGAGAAAAAATAAAGCAATGAAATGTTAGCAACAAACAGTAGCAATCCCTGTGAGTAAAAATTAAAAACACCACCACACAGTAAATCTGCTTAGCCAAACTAAGTCTTAATCCTTTTCCCTTGCTCTGGTAAGTTTCTCTACTCTGCCTTTCAAGCAGTCTTAGAAGGAAAGAGCTCAGGTGAAGCTAGGTGCCTTGGCCAGCAAACCAAGTCTTCTTTGGGTTTAGCCCAAACTTCCTCTGCACTATGAGCATCCTTCAGACTGGCCATTTGTATAATATTTTTCAAAAACACTTTGTCACAATACTGCTTACCTAATCCTTCTCTTGGGTGGAAATTAATATTAAAGTCTCCCCCACCCAAAAAAAATCTGACATGATGTAAATAAAAAAGGCTGAACTTTAGTCAATAATTCTATTTGTGAGGCTTTAGTCTGAGGCCCATAAAAGGAAATTAAATGACAAGGGATTCCACCAATCACCACATCTATCAATAGTGCTCAACCTGGATCAGTGTCCACCAGTTTAGAAGCCAAAATACCATGAGTGTTGAAACAAAAACCTACTCCACAACACTTATCATCCCCCATAGACCAAAAAGAGGATCCCCATACCAATCTTTCGAGGCCTGAGCTATTTCCATCAAAGTATGTAATCGGGTATCTTGCAGAAAAACTACATCATAATTTAACTGTTGCAATACTCCAAAAGTGGTCATCTGTTTCGGTGCTGACTTGATACTGTTCCCATTTAAACTCATAATTCATAAATGGAACTGCTCAGGGATAGGGATGGAGTTGTTTATCACTAGATCTAGTCACTCATTTGCAAGATCTCTGAGGCAGAGTTTTGCCGACTGAGGGTACCAGTGGTTCCTGAAAAGACAGTTCAACAGGGCTAGGCAAAACTACCTCTTCCATAGGTACTTCCTCGTCTACTAGGTCTGCACCGTTAGAGAAAGGGGAAAAATGGTTCAACAGGGGTATCAGAGAGAGGGGAACTTCAAAAGGAAACAATTTCCTAGTCACAAGAGATGGGGTTTTCAGAGACTCTTCAGAAACCTGTTCCTCAACTTGATGAGTACAATCATTTACAACATCAGTACTGGTTTCATGAGGGATATACTTGGGCTTACCGCTAGGGCGTTGGGGAGAACTCTGTGGAGTTGCAAACAGAGTTTCTTTAGATACGATTGTCTCCTTCTGGACTGTTAATACCATTGGTTCTAAACATAAATCATGGGGGATAGAAAGAACTTCAGGTGTTGAAATAGACATGTCCGGTGAATCGTAGGGCTGTGTTCTTCCTGAACTAACGCGGCCCGTACCACGCTTTCCTCCACAAAAAGAATTATCTTTCTCAGGATTGGGAGTGTTATAAAAGGATCTCCTGGCTTTAGAAAGAAAAAAATTATGGTCTGATAAGTCATCTGGACTTTGAGTGGCCCAGGGACAATCAGCAAATGAATGGTCTTCTTCTCCACAGAGATTACATATGGGGGAGGCCTTACAATCTGCTACAGCATGCCCTAACACACCACATCTAAAACACTTAACTTGGTCACAATCAGCATTCAGATGTGAGAGAGAACCACATTTGTAGCAGCTTTTCGGCTGCCCTGAATAAAATAATATCCCCTGTCCCGACCAAAGCAGAAGGAACTGGGCAAATGTTGAATCCCTAGGACTGCTTGTTTCAGTTGTACTCGAATTGTCCAACCACCTGTCCAAAATCTATTATCGTCCATAATTGAACGTGGAGTGTCAAAAATAGTACATTTCTTTTCTAACCAGACTATAATATTATCCAGATTTACCCCTTCATTCCAAAATAAGATTGTAACTGTTTTAATAGCTGGTTTTGTAATTGGGATGGTGGTAAAGTCTTTCCAAACTTCGGTATGTTTCATATCATAATATAGGCACCAGAATTTGTCCAAAGATGTTACTGTGCAAAAACTAACATCATAGATATGAGCACCCAGGGAATGTATAAATGCATATACTTCTGATGGATTAAATCTCATTGAGTCTAATAGTAAATACTTCCCCACCCAGAGTCTGTCAGGTACTATAGGTGCAGAGCCAGTGTAACGAAACCATACTAGGAAACAGCATTTAGCTGCTTCTGCGGGTTTGTGGAAAAGCCCTGCATAATTCTTAGAAGATTGTGGATTTGTAGAGGGATCATCTGAACATTTGTTTATATGTCTTACTAGGTCTTGTACATTCAAACTTGGGCCCGCGACCTCAGAATATGATTTTGCTTTCAAAGCTGAAGTATTTCCTTCAGCAGGGAGTCTGATAGAATTCTGACCATCTCCAGAGATAAGAAAATCATTGGAGTTCTGAGAGGCGTCTGGCATAATCGCTAAATCTAAAGCCTCGCTCTCGGATGACACAGCTGCAGTGCTCGAAAAGGAAGACTTTGAAGCTTCCAGCGTACTTGTCTCAGGTAATCAAGCTTGCAGATTACAATGTTTAGCCTTTAAAGGTAGATGCTCATCATATTTGGATCATGGACCCATATATTTACCTGGTTAACCCATCCTGCTTTGGAAAGAGCATCTCCGGGAGCACAGAGATCAGGAGAATCTGTATGCGAAGTCGCAAGTAAAGTAGACTCACCTGGGCATTGGAAAACTACAGCATTCCCCTGGGAAACATTAGAAATATTTATCTCTAAGTCTATAGAAGTTTTTTTATTGCCTGAAGCCATAGGACTCACCATAGATCTTTTGCATTTTTTTCTTCTTCTATTTTTTGTCTACAAGACTGAAAATCTTGTTCTGCAAGTGTTATTAAATTCAGTAAATGTTGTTTTTTCTTTCCTAATTCAGAATGTAACTCATCCTCTGTTCTCATAATACCAGCTTCCATATGGTCTCGATCAGGTACTGCCTCTATATCCACAGCTATATCTTGAACCACCTCTGAAATTGCTTCTCTTTCAGAATTCTGCAAGAGCTCTGGACCAGCATTAGCATCACATCCTCCTCCTCCAGAGTCCTGAAGCTGAATGGGGACCTCCATCCCTGCAGAAAAATGGACAGCACCACCTGCCTACAGAGCAGGGGAATTTTTTTATTGAAATCACAACAAATCAAAACAATTCACATTCAAGTCAGTAGTACATCATACAAATCATGAAAATAAGTAAAAACAAGAACATAAAGAAAATTTTTTTCATACAGTAGCCACAAACATAAAATTGCAGTGGAACCAACCCCTTCCCCCCACCTCACAAAAGTAGTAGGGGAATTTTGTATTCATATTATGAAAATATCAGATAAACAAATCAGTATTACTTCAGACAAATCTTGAACAAAGCTAATAAGTGACACAGTAGTAACACATACTACCAGAAAAAACTAGGGAGATATTAATGTACAAGGAGAAAATCAAAAATATAAAGGCCAAAAAAAAAATCATATATAGACCCCAGTCAAAAAACATAAGTCACTAAACCAAATGTTCCCCCCACCTAAATAGCAGTGTTTTTTTTAACCACATCATCATCCGAATAAAATAAAATTAGATAATCTAAAAGAAAAGCAAACATATGATGTAAAGCATTCCAACTTTGCTTTGAAACACTATTACTAAAGTGAACCTTAGACAAAGTCACACACACCCTACCCTACCCCACGAGTGTGGAGTTTCCTATCTCCAACAACAGACACAAACAAATATAACAAATTAAAACCAATCAAAATATTTCCAATGAGTGACCCAGTTATTTGAAGAAAACTTCAGTGATTCCATATATTTACATTTTTTTAAATCCATAAGTATCATATTATAAAGTTCCCATGCAGAAATCTTCATTTGTTGGAGTGCCTATCCATATCTAGTATAAGAAATGTAACATAATCATACGTAAAGTGCTATGGGGAATAAACCTTTGTGAAACAGGGACTACACCACAGAACAACAGCCATGCATCAGGAGGAAAACCAAATTTCCAAATACCAGTATTTTTAATCAGTTCCCAAAATTGTATAATATGTGGACACCTAAAGTACAAATGTTCCATAGTCTCAATGCTCTGTACACAAGTGTCCCTTGGGCAATAACGATCCTGTAGCTGTTTGTGTTTCTGATTCCCCTGGACATTTATTTTCCCATGAATCGCTAACCAGACCGTATCCCACATTTTCTCTGGGATCCTAGTATCAGAAATATACTGAGAAATTGAATTTTGATCTGACACTGAAAATTCTGCAAATTGGTATTCCATAAACCACTCCTGAACAATTTCCTCCTATGATATTTTTTTAGGAAGACATAATACTGAATCATATTTCACCTTCCACTGCTTCACCTTATCAAAGACCCCTGACCACAGACATTCAAGTTGGGACTACATTTATTTTTATGGAAAAAGGCATTTGTACATCATTCTACCATTACTCCCTGCAATTTAGGCAAGCCCCAGTTTATCCATAACTGTGAAGTATTTTTTATTAAAGGAAGCAGAATATTATATATGAAGATTGTAAAGAAAAATACCAGTGGATTGAGCATATGAACTCCCCCTTCCTTAATAGGTTTATAAAGCACATTCCTCTTGACAGGATTTAATTGGCTACCCCAAAAACAAGAAAAGAAACATGCAAGCAATTTTGTTTCCAACGAATGGGGAAGGGAAAAAACAGTACCAATAAACACAAATAATGGAACTAAAAAGGAGTTAATCAAATAAATTATCTTTTTTTCAACATCTTCCACACATTCCAACAAGCTACCTTGTCCATCCCTTTTTTAACTCTCTATTCCAGTTATCATCTGCCAAATTCTCATGACCAAAATAAAGCCCCAACATTTTACAAGGTGTTTTAGTGATTGGGATACCCCCTGCCTCTAGGATCGGAGTATCAAACCCTTGGATTGCCAAACATTTAGATTTCAGAGGTTTTAACTGGGCCCCAATTATTGCCCCTAAGTTCTGAACTAAATCATGCTGCTACTGAAGAGACAGGTCATCTTGTGCTAACAGGCATATATCATCCGCATAAGTGATAACTTTGACATTCTGTGCCACCTCAAACCCCAAGCCCTTAATTAATGGTGACCTTTGTAAGATTCTAAGTATTGGGTCAATATAGAACACATACAATACAGGGCTTAATGGACACCCCTGTCTCACCCCTCTCAGAATTCTACAAGGTTTACCAATATGCCCATTCTCATAAGGTCTTACATAAGCCAAAGCATAACAGAGTTGAATCCACTGAATAAAATTATCAGGAATTCCATAAGAACATAAACAATGGCATAGAAAATAATGTGAAACACTGTCAAATGCCTTCACCTGATCTAAACTAAAAACAAATCCCCCATCAGATTCCAACTTCCTATTGTTCCTCCCTCTGTCCTTTAATTCTCTCAATAAACACAAAGCATCTGTAATACGTCTTCCAGGTATTCCACAAAACTGTGTAGGACTTATTAAAAAATCCATCACTGTAGCCAATCTATTTCCCAGTAATTTTGCCAGTATTTTAAAATCAACATTCAACAGGGTAATCAGACACCAGTTAGAAATATCCAAAACCTGTCCTGATTTATACAAAACAATCAGAAGTCCCTCATACATTTGTACTGGTAGGCAAAAATCTCTCAACATAAAATTATAAATAGTTAGATGTTCAACAGGCATCAACTCCCACAATAATTTATATAATTCTTCTGGAAGGCCATCAGAGCCCAGAGAGATATTTTTATTTAAAGCCATAATAACTCTCTGTAACTCAGCTGCAGAAAAAGGAGCTATCAAGTCATTAGATTGTTTTTTTGTTAATCTCGGGGGATCTGCAGCCTAAAGCAACATAGTAATACAGGGAGAATTAAAGGGCAACTCCCCAAATGTTTTGTTAACAAAGGATTCCAGATACTGCATTACAGCACCATTATCAGTGAGCAACACCCCCTGATCTGTAGTTAAATTAATAAAACCTTTTCTCTCTCTCTCTTTTGTTGGCAATCTGTAAATGGGTTAGTTTGATCTGCCTTACCCTGCGTCCCAAATGACTGTTTCTTCTGTAAGGAAGCCAACCTGTTATATTGGTATAAAGACATTTCTATATGAATTGTTGCAATCTCATGACTCAAATCCTGACCCCTAACAACCTGATCAGACAATAAATTATATAATTTTTTCCTAAGCTCTAAATATTTAGAAGCGGTCAATGTAGCCTGAGGCCTAGCCATAAACTGAAAATATTGCGAAATACACAGTTTCAAATCTTCCCACCACCAACTTCTCATATCAAAATATTGTGGAGCATTTATCAGAAATGATAGTACTCAAATCCTCTTGTATTTCCTTTCTTAGTAACAAAGATGTATTTAATCTCCAAAACCCCGGGCCAGACTCTCTTGGGGGGGGGGGGGATTGCAATGTGAATTCCTATCAGCATATGGTCAGAAATTTCAATAGGAAATGTTCAAGAACAAAAAATATCTGCAAATTTTGTCACAAAAATAAAGTCTATTCTCGATGACAAGGTCCCTCTAAAATATGTGGGTTTAGCCTTAGTACGTCCCTGAAGATGTGCATCCATAATGAGAAATAACTCTAGTTAAATAAATTTTATCACAGTATTGTTTTCTACCTGGATGTTTCTGCCAAAAATTTACATTTAAATCTCCCCCAAAGAATATTTGTCTACTAGTATGCAAAAATGGATGAATCCTAGACAATAAATCTATACACTGGGCTTTAGTTTGAGGACCATAAATATTAACCAAATGACAATGGAAGGAACCCAATTCCACATCTAACAATAATGCTCTACCAGGCTCTATATCCACTAATCTATGTACTCTAACAGCTAGTGACATAAAAACTATTCCCACACCACAACATAAATCAGGACTGATGGACCAATAGGAGGGTTCCCATACCCGTTCTTTCTTAGCTACATTCACATCTGTAATCATGTGAAACCTAGTGTCCTGTAAAAAAAACAATGTCATACTGCAAGTGATGTAAGATTGAAAACATAGTAGCTCGTCTCACAGGTGATTTCAAGCTGTTGGCATTTAAACTTGCCAACTTAAGATTAACCGGCTCAGGGAGGTTTTTTTTTCAATCTTACACTGGACCTTGTCCATCTAGATGTTGGTTCAGATATTTTACTGCAACCTTGAGTAGCATCCTCCTTCCCTTGTGAGGGAAGAGAAGATTCAGAAACCTGTTCCATAGGTTATTCTTCTTCAACTCTATTAACCCATGAAGAAAACACTGAAAAACGATTTGATAGAGGTAATGAGGATAACGGCAGTCAGCCTGAGAGTGCCACACTGGTCACCATCAGTAGCCGGTTCAGGAATCAGGGGGGAAACTTCTATTCCTTGAGATTGGCCTGAATCAGCATCTGAAATACTACCTTCATGAGAAAGTATAACTGTAGCCGAATTCTGTAGGGGGCTCACACCAGGAGTTTTCTACTGCTTACTAGAATCAGCCACATCACAGCTTTTGGGAGGGGGGGCAAAGAGTCGGCGGCTTCTGTTGTGGGCTCAAGAACCTCTGGAGCTGCAAATTCTCCCACCACATTAGAAATGGGAAAATTGTTAAGTACTGAAGGGCTAGATGAAAAGAGAGTACTCCTTGATTGTCCCCCAAAACCTCCACCCCTGCCTCTACCACTTCACCTGGCAGCAATAGAAAAATCTATACCAGCTTCATCATTCAGAAAAAAAGAACGTCTTGCTCGTGAGAGGAAGACATCAAGATCAGAGGCTTCCTCCAAATTTCGAGCAGCCCAGGGGCAGTCATGAAAAGTATGCTCTTCATCCTTACAGAGATTGCATATGGGAGAAGCTGAGCAATGCATTGCTGTGTGGCCCAACAAGCCACAATGAAAGCATCTAACAGTATCACAATCAGTATTTAAATGCAATAAAGATCCACAGCGGTAACAGCTCTTAGGCTGCCCAGCATAGAAAATAATTCCTCTGTCTCGACCCAAAAAGAAGGAACTCGGAAGGTGTTGGATGCCTTGGTCCATTTGATTTAATTGAATTCCAAAGGTCCACCCCCCGTCCAGAAATCATTATCGTCCATTATAGGGCAAAGATGATCAAATATGGTACACCGCTTCTTCAACCAAAATATTATGTCTTTAATATCCACACCCTCATTCCTGAACAGCAACGTGATTGTCTTAATAGTTGGTTTGGTAATGGGAATTGCTACAAAATCTTTCCATTCATCAGCATCCTTTACACCATAGTACAATCTCCAAAATTTGTCGAGCAAAGCCATGGTACAAAAACTAATATCATACATATGATCCCCAGGTGCATGAGTAAATGCCTAAACTTCAGTTGGGGGTAAACCCCATACAGTCCCTAAGAAGCATTTTGCTCACCCATAGTCTATCAGGTGAAATTGGAGCCAAGCCTTTGCACCTAAGATGTACTAAGAATCTCCTTTTTGCAGCAGTAACTGGTGTCTGAAATAATCCTGCATAGGTCGTAGGGCATCTGGTACCCGGAGCTACTTCGGACTCTTTTCTCTTTTCATCAGTATTACCTGCAAACCCCTGCCCTATCCCCATAGCCTCCTGTTCATCCCTTTCAGTACATACCCTGTTCAGATAATAGGTAGAGTGGGATCCATTGTTAGAGTCTCACCAGGCACCATCCTATCTCCCTGGGACACTTGAAGTTCTGCATCTGACGCAGACACTGACTCACGGACCTCTGTTACACCCAAAACCTTATCTGGAGGACTCGTCAAAGTTTTATCTGGTATGCTTGACTCACCATCAACAGGCAAAGGATCAGGTAAAGAATTAATGTCGATTGAACAGGTAGGGGAACCAGGATAGGAATTGCAGGGTCTGGGAGCCACCGCCCAGTGGAAAAAATCCAGCCTGCTCCATGAAGCACCCCACCTGGAGTCCAGTTCGAAGGACTGCCACTGAAACTGCTTACATTAGACACAGTCTCCTCTATCATTTGCTCCAGACCAGTTTCAGTCCCTGAGTGAGGCAAAGGTTCTAAGCCCACACCCCCAGGCAAACTCTTACTCGTTTCTTGTATGGGGCTAGCCACAGACCATTTTCATTTTTTCTTCTCTTCCTCCAACTTAGTTTTGCCTTTCAGAAACTCCTGTTCTGCTGCTGACAACATAAGCAGAAGCTGTTGCTTTTTATTATCTAATTCTGCTTGTAACAGTACCTCATCTTCTATAATGCCATCCTCTGCAGCCATTTCAGGAACTGGCATAATAACCAGGGGAGCCACAGTAGAGATTTGTTCCACATTTTGTTCAGGTACTTCCATGTTCTCCAACTGTCCAGACTCCATTACTCCAACAGCATGTCCTCCTCCATCCACGACCAACCTCAGAATAAGGTCTTCCTGCAGAGTGGCAGCACCCCCTGTGTTAGTTTTCCACTCCCAGCCTGCTGCTAGTAGTGCACTGTCCACAATCTTAGTTTGATCCGATGTTTGCCATTGATTTCCAGAGCATCTTAGGCCAGGCCCATTTGTACCTGTCTCTGCCATTCCTGATGCAATATCTGGTGACCACTTCTCTTGTGCTTTTCCTTGTTTGTTTTCTTTCTGGGCTACTTTTTCCACTCGCTCTACTGCCTCCACCCAGCTTGTAGAAGCCTTTAATGATTCTGCATCATTGCAACTCAGCTGTGCCTGCTTGACAAGCTGCTTCTGCCTGTTAGACTGAATCTCTCTCAGTTGCTTCTCAAGTTGTGATTTTTTAAAGTGAAAACTCCTTATTTCTTTATCTATTTGTGCCTGTAAGTCAGTTTCTTCAGTATTTTTGTCCTTCTTTCTCTCTGCAACTACTGTTTTCTCTCTTTTCTGTGTCACTCCAGTCTGTTAAACTTTCCTCAGGCTCCTTCACTAAATTACAGTCATTTAAGGGTTCTTCATTTATAGAATTTAAAGACTCTTTCTGTTTACCTTTTCCAGAGTGCACATCCGTTGTTTCCACAATTTCTTCCATCACAACACTATAATTAAACACAGCCTGAGCACAGTTTCCATCCAGCTCCATTTCCACCACCTCTCCTCCAGTCTCCAGATCAGCCATCTGGTGCAGCAGACAAAGAGGTCCCCTCTGCTCACAGGAAGTAAGGCCCCCTGCAGCAAGAGTAGGGGAATTTCCCTGGTGTCCTGACTAAATGTCCCCCATTCACTAAAAATTCCAGAAACAGCTTAATCTGGTTCAGTGTCATTTGGCATTCATCTGTATCCCCTTCCCCCCAGGATGAGGCTGAAAATAGGCAGAAATGTCTAGTCCTCCTTTCCTGGTCAACAAAAACTAAATAAAATGAAACCTCAAACCTTTTTTGTAATAACAAACGACATGGAAGTTGGGCATCATCTCCATCAAATGCTGAGTTATGAATACTAGAATTTTCTTTCTCAAGTGCATTACCTATTAATTATACAATGGCAAAAAAAATCCTGGACTCTGATTGGTCAGTCTTGGGCTGGACCCATGATGTTATCCCAGCACAACATCACGGGTCTAGTCTCAGCCTCACTGTGAACCAATGTAGATGATCTCAAGCACATTGACCATTTGCTTGATTGGTTCATCTGCTCTTAAAAATTAAAAATATTTTTCCATACAAAAACATCTTTAAAATGATTTTTTTTATTCTGTATAAGAATGATCCATTGTATAATAGCAATAATGCCTTCCAGGGTGTGTGTCGTGCTGGGATAACGTCATGCCTCAGTTGTTGGACGCACTCGGCCTGCTGCCTCGTGATCAAACACTTGAGGCGTGAAGTTATCCAAGCACGACACACACCCTGAAGGGCATTATTGCTTAATTATTGTACCTAATTTTCTTTTGGCTCCACTACATATTTCACGTACAGAATCAATACCTTGTAACATTTGTGTTTTTGGTTATATGTTAATAATCTGGTAAGTCACTATTGTCTTCCTGTCTGTACTTTATTTCCAACTCTATGTATTTGTTCTTGGCCATTCCCTGAATTACAGAATCGCCACTATTCATTTCTAGCTAATTTTTCTATTAGAATGTTGTCACTTACACATATAGGACACTTTCCATTCCTTTTCTCCAAGATTTTCTCTAACAATCCAGTTATTTAAGCAATAAGGCACAACAGGGTGTGTGTTATTGTGTAATAACGTCATTCCTAGGGTGGGTGAAGCACAAGGTGAGCCGAGTGCTTCCGCCACCCCAGGAGTGACGTTATTACACAATAACACACACCCTGGAGTGACTTATTGCTATTATACAATGGCTCGTTTTAAAAATAATAATAAAAAGCTTAAAAAAAATTGTAGCATTTTTCTTTTTTGAACTGGAGCCATATTTTGGTAATATGAGAAAAAGTAGTCCACTAGGTGATGCTGTTGCTTATATTGTGGGTTTCATGTAGATGTGTCTCCTTGTCCCCCCCCCCACACACACTCGTTATGTCGTGACCTTTGCTCTAAGATGAATCTGTGTGGTTCCCAAGCTTGTCCTGGGGCCCGGCAAAAATGATTTTTTTTTTTCTTTTGTCTCCCTTGTAAAAACTGATGGAGTAAAAATGAAAAATAGCAGAGCCACCTAGAGATTTCTGGTTTCCGTGTTCGCTCCATAACTGGACATCATCGGAATGTGTGAGTTACAGAACTGTTCTGGTTTTTATTGTTGAAGTGCTTTATTTGAATGGTAGTGTATGTGGCTTTGGTGAGAGACTGCCACGGACGTGAAAAGAAAGAGTGTTAGGTATGGAAACAGCCGAGCGCGCGCATTTTAATAGCATCGGGCAGCGTCTGAAGTGAAAGACATGGCAGCTGTTTTTCTTTTTGTTGTGAAGCCGACAGCTTTTATGTGAATTCCCAAGACACCCAGGCACTGAAGTTTGTGCGTGTGTGGGGGGGGAGGGGGAGCCGTATCAGCTTCAGGGCATCGTCGACTTCATGATGACTTGCGTTGTGAGGAGGAATTTTACTGTGATGTGGTCATTTGTGTGCCTGGTCTTAATACAGTGATGTTATTGTGTAATATCATCACTGTGCCAGGTACACACTGACCAATCACAATAGAGGAATTGTCCTTGCCATTGTATAATAATAATTATACACTCCCATTCTTTATTAGGCCTAATCTTGTATCTCTGTATGATGAAGAGAAATGTTTCAACTGAATAGCAACTGACATAACATTTTTAAGGTTAGCAGTCACAAAGAATCATTAGTTAGGAGTTTGTTTTTTGTTTTGTTTATTTATTTATTTTTTTTCCGTTGGGTACCCTTTCTAAAAACATGGTCCAAAAATGACTTCTTGTATCCTTTCTAAGTGGTTCTTGTTATATTTTTCACTTGAAATGCCATCCACTAGATTTACTTGCAATATCATAGCTTTTAATGGGCACACTAAATTCTCATACACAGGCCTAGCAGACTTACAGGGAGCAGGGCTCATGGGGGCTATCAATATTATCACCCCAGGTCCTTTGCATCAGTTGTGCTCTCTAATACCACTCCTCCCTTCAGGAACTGCATTTTTGAGTTATTGTTCCTGATGTCCATTACCTTACATTTTTTGGCATTAATCTCAGCTGCCATATCTTGGACCACTTTTCAAGTTTGTCCAGGATCTCACTCATTGCTCTGATCCCATCTTCACTGTTTACTCTCATGCAGATCTTGGAGGCATCCACAAGAGGAGTAACCTTCCCTTAACACTTGAAGGGCATCTTACACCTTTGGGAAAAGTCTGACAAACTTAACATTTAGACATAATTCAGCTTGTATTTCATATATCTTCCATATATTTCTCTTCACCCTTTATTTATTGCTGCAGAAATTCCAATAAACCCAAGGGCTAGGTTCTCAAAGGTCGGCACAAACTGTGCCAATGGCAGCTTGTGCCATTGCCAGTGAGTCAGGGACCTTGTGCTGATTCTCTATTAGGTAGGTTCCCAGCAGCAAAGTCCCACAACTTTCAGCAACTGAGGCTGTGCACCATACAGATGGTGCATTTGCAAGGTTAGCCATAAGCTGTAGGGTGATTGTGCAGTAGCTGCACCCATGGACAGCGACTGGTGTGTAGCGGTCCCCCCAGTGTCCCCTGTATGTCATCAAAACTCCAGGGTGGCTAGTGACCCCCCATCCTTAATCTCATTTTCAATAAAATAATTCATATCCCTGGTGGCTAGCACTCCTCCAGCCCTGCCACCACTTTTATTAACAGAAATCACATCCCTGATAGCTAGCCATGCACCCTCAGCCATATCCCCTTTTTAGTAAACAAATTCACATCCCTAGTGGCTAGTGATCTCCCAATTCCCAATTTCCCCCATGAAATATTCATAAATCTGTCCCTAGTGGTATTACGGACCCACCATCCCTATCCCTAGTCTGCCCATATAATATAACAGATATCTTTCCCAGGTGGCCTAGTAAACCCCACCAACCTGGCAAGCAGTTCCCTACTACCCCACTCCCTTATTCCATCCCCGAGCTGGCAATCAGTGCAGCTGTCCACTCTCTACCATGGCCAGTCACCAACTGAACTGTCAATGAGCGTGTACTGTATACAGTATGCACTCCTTGACAGCTCAGTCAGTGGCCAACTGTGGTGGAGATTGGAGGGCTGTGCCAGTCAACAGCTTGGGGATGGGATGGAGGGGATTGGACTGGTGGGGCACTGCATGCCAGGGTGGGGGGGTCCACAAGACCACCAGAGAGAGTTATCTTTGTTATTATTCAGGTAGATCAGGGATAGGGAGGGGGTACGCTAGATCACCAGGGTCAGATTGAAGAATATTTCATTGGGAACATCAGGGATCAAGGGGGGGACTTTAGCCACCAGGGACATGAATTGTTTTAATAAAAAAGGGATTGGTGCTGTGGGGAACTGTTAGCCAATAGGGACAAGAATTATTGTATTAAAAATGGGATGGGGATGAGGATGGGGGACCATGGCACATTGGCGTAAGTTTCTAAACCATCTCAGAGGACACACTTCTATGTACCCTTAGACCATCACTGGCTGGTCTAATGGTACTTAGAAATATGCCCTCTGGGAGGATTTTGAGAATCCCAAATTAAGGGATATGGCAGCCTGCATCTGCCGCAAGCCCTCTAGTGCCATGCTGCAGCTCATTTTGTGATGCAAGGATGGCATAAGCCTCATTTAGAGCACACAGCCTGTGTTTGCCACAGGCTGCTTTTGAGAACTGCTCCCAGCACATCTTTTGGAATAAGTCTCACCTTGTGCCATTTAGGGAACTTTGAGAATTGAGCCCAAGATCTTTATCCCTTAGAGCGCCTCTGCCTCTATAGTGTATTGCTTACTTTAAATCATAATGGTCTGTTGTGACATCACAGTCTGCTGCCATGGGAATAAATGTGATGTCACAAGCAGAGTATTATGCTATCAGGTTAGGAAGAACCAATAGGAGCTGATGAACCCTTAAGGAACAAATATACTGTTTTCATGCATATGACCTCCATTATAAATAAAGGGGATACAAAATATAGAGCTGAGGAGTAATATATAATGCTTTGTGATCAAACATTATGTTTTTTAAAGTTCTTCTCAAGATGCTGGGGTTCTTCAACCCTATGTCACAAATGAATATGTTAAAGAGGATGGACCACAGAACTGAGCCATTTGTTACCCAACTCACTGTTTCCTTAACCTTAGAGGAATCCTTGTTCACCATCACTTTCTGTGTCCTACCATTGAGCCAGTTTTCCATCTGTGTTGTTACTTCTTCCACCACTACTAGAATATCTCAATTTCTTGACTAGTCCCTTGTGGGAGACAAAGACTTTATCGAAGTATAGGTACAATATGTCTACTGCCCGTCCTTCATTAGTCACTCTGCTTATCCAGTTGAACTTAATCAGGTCTGTCTGGCATAACCTCCCTTGTACAACTCCATACTGCCTACTGCCATGTAAACAGTTTAACTCAACAAAGTCTACCAACCTTTCCCTTAATACAGCATCTGATAATTTCCCCCTCAATTGATGTCACGCTGACAGATTTATAATTACTGATATCACCTTTCCTGCCTCTTATGTGCAGAGGCACCATGTCAGATGTTCTCCAATCCCTGGGGATCACCCCAGTGTTCAGTAAACAATTGTAAATGTCCACTAGCAGGATTGAAAATGCTTTTGGATGCGTGCTGTTGAGCACATTCATTTATCTACATTTAATGCTGTTAGCCCTTCCAGTATCCTTTCTTCGATGATGTGATTAGACAATGATGCTCCATTTCTCCCACTCTGGCATTACTGCACAGTCCGGTAGTGGATCATCCTCCTCCTTAGTGAATATATGGAAAAAACTATTGATTCAGTACATCAGTCTTATCCTTGCCACCTTATCCCATCATTTCTCATTCATCAGCCACATTATTTCCTCCTTAACATTCCACTTCTTCCATATATGTCAGAAGAAGGCCTTATTCCCCGCTTTGTCTCTGCTGCACTTCTCCATCTGGACTTTAATTTGTTTTTAAAATCTTGCTGGTTACCTAGTTAAACAAATGTATGTTTCCTTGTCTTCATCCCATTGGCTCGCTATATTTCCTAAATGCCTTCCTTGTCTCCCTATCTTCATCCCTCACTGCCACAGTGAACTTGGGATGGTGGTCTGTATACCACTTCAGTTATGATCCATTTATGACAGCAGCTTCAAAGAGAGCCAAGGAGTTAAAAGAAACCTGCTGCTGCAATAACAAACAGTTTTGTCATTGCAGCAGCACTTCCCCCCCTCCCTGACAACCAAGTTGGTTCCTGCCACTGCGCACTCTGTCCCTGGGCCTTGTTCCACAAGCAACATGTTTGTTCAGTGTACCTTTCCTGTTGGAACATTTCAATGAAGAAATGAGAGGGTGGCAGCTCCTGCCACCCACCACACACCCACAGAAAGCCGACATCAGGTGCCCAATCCCTATGTCGGCATGTTTCCCCCCTCCCCACATTGATGTGGCACACTGGGAGCCCATCTCAGTGTGCCAAAGTATTTTTTTATTTTTTTGTGACACCAGGATGCCCACTCCCAGTATTGAATGCACCCCCTTCCAAAAAAAAACTGTTGGTAATATTTGCCAACACTGGGGTGTTGACAATTTGGAACAAAAACATTACAACATAACGGAGTTATGAGCTTGCATTCAAATTTACAAATACAGCCTCCTAACTTTGATAATGCACAGTGCATCACAATGCATCTACTATCTCCAGGCTTCTACACCAGTGTCAAACATCTGGCATTGACAAATGCTTGTTATGTTTGCTTGCGCACATGCAAGAAACATTTTGTTAGAGTGAACAGCATTTTTGAGATGTGTCAGTGTCATGTCCAATGCAGGTCAATCTGTATTGGGCTCATCCCTGACAGCCCCATGACCATACAAACTGACTGCAAAAGTGGTCAGACTTTCACAGGCAGAAACTTTGTGTAGTTGAAAGGACTGAAGTGCTCCAGTGAGAAATTGCTTCAGTCCTTTTATTTGCATACAGCTGAATGGCAATCAGCTGAGCACCTTTACAACCTTGTGGATGCTGACATACTGGGGGAAAAAGGACACCATATTTTCCTCTTTCTGCAGGAGTGTCAATTGCAGCGAATTTCTTTATTAAGATAGTTAGAGATGGAAGTAGACAACTTTTGCAATAGAGACTCGTGTGCAGGAAAACACAGTAACAACACATGAAATGTGACCAATGTTAAGAAACATTAACGGTGTCATCCTACATGTCCCCCCACCCCACCCACGACACTGACACACTTGGAGTTCTGGATTGGTGAGAGCAATGTATGAAATATAAATGTGATGAATGAGGAAAAATGTGGGAAACAAAAAGGAAAAAATGGAGTGTTGCTGAAGACTTTACAGGCCAACCACCCACCCTCCAGCACTGCAACCCACTTTGTCTCTCTGTTTTCCCATTCTGCCCTAGTTATTCTTCTTCATTGTTATTTATTGTAAAAAAAAAATAATAATAATACTAAGTTTACAGGCTGCCTATGTTGTCGAGTGAAATCCCCTGTTTAGAAGTTCAAAGCATTCTGTAATTTGCACTGCAATGAATGAGACTTTCCCTTAAAAGCTTTGGTTGGTTGCAGCCACCTGTCAGCTTCCAGTGTGCAGAGACAGCTCAGACTCTCTTCACTTGTACAGCTGTGTGTGTGTACATTTCAGCTGAAATGCAACACCTACAGATTTTTTCTTTTGTATCTTCAGCTTAGTTACAGATGGAAGTCAACAACTTTTGCAGTGGAGTGCACAAGGAAACACAATAACAAAACTTGAATGTGACAAATGTTAAGAAACATTAACAGTGTCATCATGCATGTTCCCCTCCCACCTCCCATGCAGTAACACACATATACTCACTTCATTTAAATGTATGTTTCCTGAAAGCAAGGCAATGGTCCTGAATACAGTTTGTACAGTCAGTGGTAGTATAGTGTTCTGAGCACAGCAGCAGGAATGTACATTTACTTGTGTCTGCATTAGTGCACCAGTGTCTTCCTGTTTTTCTTGCCCCTCACCCATTCATGGATTGTACCCATCTCCAACAAGGTAAGTAATCAGGCTGTCATGTGCAAATTGCGAAACCAAGGTGTGGGAGGTTTGCGGTACATACAGTATATACTGAAGCAGGAGGGTCAGTATATGCTGAAGTAGAACAGAATTATGCAGCTTTCAGGGGTCGCTGTAGATGCTGATACAGGACAAAATGCATGGCTGTCATTCCAAATTATGATATATTCAAATACTTTTCAATTAACATGTTTCATGTGGATCATGTGATGATGAATGTCAGAGATCTTCATTTTATGGCCCGGCTACCAATGTTAAAATTAGGGATGGGCGAACCGGCTCTGGCACAGTTCTGAACCCAACCAGACTGGGCCAACTTAACTCTGAATAGGAAAACCGAGCCTTTCGTGGCTCGACCAGAATCATTCAGTTGGTCCAGTTCTGAAGTCTAGTCCAGTCCAAAATAACACTCTCACCACCAGTACTGCATGAGAAAGGCAGCACAGGGTGCAAAAACAAAGCAGGAAGAAAAAAAAAAAACATTTTTCCCCAATCTCTGACAAATACTCCCAAGTACCTGGACCATCACATGACCAACAGAAGTAAACACATGTGATCCCAGGGCACTAAAGGAAGCCAACCAATGAGGGACTCTGTTCTGTGATTGAATCATGCTCTAGCCAATCCTCTGTGTCAGCCACTACAAGACATCCCTAGGAAACAGTGTATCAAGTGCATTTGGAACTTTTCATTCAACAGAGACAGGTGTGTGTGTGTGTGTGTGTCTGTGTGTGTGTGTGTGTGTGTGTGTATGTGTGTATGCGGAGAGATTCCCCCCAAATAATGGTGAGAAACATTTTTAATTTTGTTAGAGGGAGAGAGGGAGAGTAGCGAGACTAACACATTCAACAGCAGAGTGCAGACATTGTAGCAGACTGTGCAGTAGTCTGTAAAAAACAACTTTTTTTCTTCCTCATTAGAAAAGGAGAGAGTAGAGAGAGAAACCAATGAATTCAAAGGCAGATTAGACAACCACAGAGTGCAGACATTGCAGACACCACAGTAAAAAATAAAAAAATACCCATTTTCTTTAGTCAGAGAGAGAGAGAGAGAGAAAGAGTAGCGAGAGAGAGAAACGCCAACAAATTCAACAGTTGAAAACAGCAGAGTGAAGAAAATGAAAAAAAAAATATTAAGGAGAGTAGAGTCAGACAGGACAGGAGGACTCTGTCTGAAGGTCATACA
Source organism: Neoceratodus forsteri (assembly GCA_016271365.2). Taxonomy (NCBI): domain Eukaryota; kingdom Metazoa; phylum Chordata; order Ceratodontiformes; family Ceratodontidae; genus Neoceratodus; species Neoceratodus forsteri. The sequence goes on along the minus strand of CM057449.1, from coordinate 845,876,330 downwards.
GCCTCAGAAATTTTGAGGGGGGCTTATATTGCTGTACAGATTTTAAAGGGCAGTGTCTCCTACATCTCAGAATCTGTGTTGCCCATCTCTGTGCTGCCCTGAAAGGTCATACTGCCATAGACTCTGTTGCCCATGTTTGTGCTGCCCTGAAAGATCATACTGACATAGACTCTGTGCTGCCCATCTTTGTGCCTGAACCACTACTAGGTCATAGTGCCAAACAGATTGTGAAAGGGGGGCTCTCGTCTCAGACTCTGTGTTGCCCATCTCTGTTTCCTGGACTATTACTAGGTCATACTGCCATAGTATAGACTCTGTGTTGCCCATCTCAGTGACTGAATTACTACTAGGTCATAGAATGCCTCAAATATTTTGAGAGGGGGTGTCACATCTCGGACTCTGTGTTGCCCATCTCTGCATCCAAAGTAATACGGCTAACTACGCAATTAAGTTGGACCCCCAAAAATGGATTCAGAATTAGTCTGTTATGGAAATGGAACATGTGGCCAGCACCAGCAGTATGGCTGAAATTGGTACACATAATAATAAGTAATAGTTCCTGAAAACAAATTCAGTAAAATAAGGGACATTCAATGCTGAAGATATAATTAATATAATTAATAAAAATGAAGCAACACAACCAGAAAAAGATGAAGGAATACAACCAGAAAAGGAAAAGTATGTTGGTGAATCCCCTGATCAAAGTAATGTAGCACTGTTGGCAATACCAGAAAAATCAGATAGAAGTAAAACACAAAAATGGGTAGCCAAAATAATTAGACCTAAAAAGTCAATAATTAAGGAAAAAGCTATGCCTAGTACAACTAGACATGGCACTCCACAATATGCCACTCATCCATATTGGGATCCTTAATCAGAAAGCAGTGTCTATGATGAAGAAGAGGTTGCAAATGTACAAGAACAAGATCACTATCACAATGTATCACAGTTATGCTCTTCCAAAAATGATGATTCAGAATGTGATATTGATGAGGTAAGGAACACCACCTGAGTTTCCCACCCAAAAAGAAAAAAAACACATACAGCAATCACAAACAGTAGCCACAGCCAGTAGTGTAAAAACTATCAATGATCATGGTAGCTCTTCTGGGGACAGCCTCAGTGTGCATGAATCTGGGTCAGAAACAACTGCCACCACCATTTCTGCAGTTCCTGGCATGACAACAGAATATTCCACCTCAGTTGTGTGGAGCTATTTTCATATAAGTCCCAAAAAATATTGTTTTGCTGTCTGCACCTTTTGTCATTGAGCTGTAAGCGGGGGGAAAGTGAGGGGCCAGTTTGGGACAACATCACTAAAATGGCATTTAAAAAGAGCACATCCAACCATTTGGTTGGGCAGGAGTCCTTAGCAAGGGAAAAATATATGTGATGAAAATAATCCTACAGACAATAGTGATGGTGAAGAGATTGAGAGACACGGCAGACAAATAACATGCTCAACTTCCCTAACAAAAGTATTTGGACAATCTACAGCTTCGGCACTGAAATCCCATGATTTGTGTCCCCCTGCATGAAGTAAGCAGCAGACCATTACTGAGATGCTTAAACAAAAAACTGCCTACAGTTAATAGCTGAATTTATTGCTAAGAACCTGCAACCATTTACTGTGGTGGAGAATGTTGGTTTTAGAGCCCTTTTAAAATAGTTTGCTCCATGTTACAGCATATCAAAAATACATATGTTGAGACTGTGGCTGTTCCCAAAATGTACAAATGAATGCGAAGTAAAATAAAACTGTCTCTTCAAGACAGTGAATGTAGTTCTGTGCATCTAACCACAGACATATGGATGAGTTCTCAAAACACTAATTATATGTGCATCACAGCACATTGGGTGTCATTATCATCTTCAAACATCACCACAAGCTGCACTGTACAGGAGGGTGGACAAGGAATGGTAGCTCTTGAGTTAGCATGTTTGGTAAGCATCACACCACTGACAATATTTTGGAAGAGTTACATGACAACACTTTTGAGTGGTTAGAGCCACTGGGACACAATACTGAATTTGTGGTTTCAGACAATGGCACCAATATTGTTAGTGCATTGAAATGTTGTGGTTTTACTCACATTCTGCACTTTGCAGGCTTATTAAATCTGTTAGCATGAGTTTTCCTTTCCAGTGACATCAGTATCATAACACTAGTGGGAGCGGCAAACAAAATCGGTGGCCATTTTAGTCACTCTGTAAAATCACGTGATATCTTGGCTGACCTCCAGAAACAAAAGGCTTGCTAATACAGCAACTAAAACAAGATGTTCTGACAAGATGGAACTCAACATTTTACATATGTGACAGACGTCTCACACAAAAGAAGGCAATCCATGAATATACCATGGGGCACAATGTTGCAGATGGTGGCTGAATTCATTACAGTGGAGCCTCATGAAGCATCTTACATTGCTGTTGATTCCCTTTGAGGAAGCAACACAACAGAGTAGCAAACAGAATGCTACTCTAAGCCAGGTTATTCCCATCATCAATTTATTGTGCAAGGAACTCAGGATGCTGCATAGGGGTTCAGACCAAAAAGGTGACACATTTGGTGTATCCCTTATGGACTGACTGATACAACAATTCCAAAATTGCAGAAGACTTCACACTATCACAACAGACAAAAATGTTTTTCTTTCCACTCTTCTTGATCCTTGGTGTAAGTTGCAACAGCTGCCTCTTTCAGATCATGTTGACTGTTATCTCAAATAACTAAAACATGCTAATGTCAGCAATTGCACAGGAAAAGGAGGGAACTATATTTGACAATACAAGTGAATCACGTGATGTGGATGCTGCATCTGATGATGCAACATTTATTGGTGGTGGCAGCAATAATTTTCACTTAGTGCCACCATGTACTCCCTCATCAGCATTGGGTAGTCCTCTACAACATTTTCTTTCATGGCCCTTGAAAAAGTCATGTAATTCTGAAAAGCACACAGATGATTCTCACACTTTGTGGTCAAAATTCATGGAAACTGATAATTCAGATATGTGTGTCAAGGATCCACCTTTTTTTCTTTGTCTGATATTGTTGATGCATATTTACAAGAACCTCTCAGTAATACTACTGATGACTTTTTTAAAACTTCAGTTTATTAGAAAGACCTAAGATGGCATACAGAAGAAAGTACAATGTAATACAGTCTACACTAAAGAACGGGTAACTCCTTGGCTGAATAACACATTCCAGTAAAAAGAAAATTGCTTTTTTTCCCAAAACCTACCCTTACAGAAATAATTATATGAAATGTAAACATGCTGCACACATAAACTGCTCAAGGTTATAAAGGTTGCAAGTATGATTTAAATGTTAAATTGGGACTGACTGCATGAATATGGCATGCATCTAGCAAGCAAGTGTAGAAACCATAATTTTTGTGTTAAATTGGGAAAGGCTACATGCATGTGGCATGCGTGCAAAAAGCAAGTGGTCACTGAAAAACTGCACTTGTGAAAGTTAAGTGACTTGCTCAGGATCACACCATACACAAGTGGGGGTTGATGAGATTCAAACCCAGGTCTTCATGCCTCCAACTCTCCTGGCTTGTAGTTCAGTGCCTTTAACCACTAAGCCAAACTGTCTGCACACATCTGGCTCACTTATACTTCAATACATACTGTGTCTGAATACATCTGCATGCATGCGGCATGCTTATAGCCACTATTATGCTTTTCAGTTTCTCTTCCTCATCTCAGTTTCACAGTTGAACTGTAGCAAACATACCAATGGAAACACATGTGGTTTTTCCCCACCCTCAATACACAAACTTACCCACAAAACCCTTAATTACTTCTGTCTGGCCTGTACTCCTACTGTTTTCTCTCCATAATTTTGAATGCATCCACACAAACAGTCTTTAAAGTGCAAACACAAAAGTAGCAATATCTCGGCGCGCACACACACACACACACACACACACACACACACACACACACACCTCCACATGACCAGTCTCACCAATGCACACACACTGTAGCAGATACAGCCATGCTGCTACAGACAACCCACCAAGTAGAGATATAAGTAAAACGTCTCTTACTCGAGTACCAGGGAGCCAGAGGCAGGAGTCTTTAAGAAATTATTTCTATGGGTCAGAGTGCTGGGGCATCCCCCCTTGAAATCAATGGAGTTATCTGTTACTACTATTTTATATGTTATGATGGTGAGTTAGAGAATAATGAAGGCCGCTGTTCTACTAACAAGGCCCCTGTTAGTCCAGCAGTGGTCTTCATTAATCTCAAACTCTCCATCAATAATGTATAAAATAGTAATAAAAAAATACCCCCATTTGTTTCAATGGTGCTAACCCCTGCAGCCTACTTTGCTCTTTGTCATAATGATGCACCTGGAAACAAGCTCCAGCTTAGGGTGCCTCTCCTGGTTAAACAATTTCCCCCCCTTCCCTTCCCTTTCCCGAATGTGCCTGAGCATGGGGAAGTGGAGGTCAGCTTTAATGGGGGGAGCATAAGCCTGACTATAGTGGGGCTGCAATAGTCTGTGCATACCATATCGCTCAACTGTCCGTGAATGCAAGGGACAGCTCTAGAATGTCTGTAACATGTCTAAAAGGTACAATTTATTTGTTTTGACTGAAAAGTGATGAGCAAATCAGGAAAAATGCAAATGTATAAGATTCATCAGTATATACCCTGGAGCAGGGAATCAGATTTGGGCTTAAACCCACCCAGTTACTAACCAAGCTTTTTCCTGGCTGAAGTTCTGTCCTCCCAAAAGAACTTTGTCCCGATTTTTCTCCCCAACTCCATTCCATTCAATACCCATCCTCTATGGGTCATGAAGACACCCAAAGGTGAAGAAACATGAAAAGCACACCAATATTTCAGTCCTTCCTCCTTCCCCAATCCTCCTGTAAAAAAATATACTTTTACTTATCCGGCCATATGGCCAGAACTTGCAGCCTGGCATAGTGTGCCACCAGCATAGTTTTCAGTCCACTCCCACTCTGTCCTTCTGCCAGAAACTGGATGCTAGAACCAACCATCACAGGTCCCCAATGTGGTCTGTGATCAAGTCACCTCACCTCACCAACCAAACCCACCCAACCTGGATTGTTTGCTTCTTGCTTGGATGCTGCTGTGGCTGCTGCTGCTGCACTGTATTGATCAAGGCCTATGAAGGCCACCCACACTGCTGTCACCACTGCTGCTAAGCCTAGCTTGCTACTGTGGGAGTCTGTGCTGTTTTTTTTTTGTTTTGTTTTTTTGCAAGACAAGCCTAGTAGAGTAAGTCGGTAGCCTAGTCTTGAGGTAGCTTCTAGCTCACCCTCTGCCCCTTTAGTCACCAGGGGAGATGGACTCACTAAGAGTAGACCAACAAAAATATGCTGCCCCAACATTGCTATTGAGAGTTCAGTGCTCATTGACTCCTCCAAGCTGTTGTAGGAAGTCTGTTTACCCTGTGGCGTCAAAGACAGTGTTGCACTTGCAAGACTCATGTGCTCTTTCTTGGCTGGAGCTCATCCACATCACATATGAGTGTGCCACTTAGGCTGCCGGAAGATTTAGAATGCATAGGTTTTTAGGACAAGATATCTTGTCTGCGGCAGCCTAAGGGTTAATAGGTAGAGAAAGTGAACAACACAATACAGACACAGTTGAGTTTGGAGAGTACCTGTGGAGTGAGCACACTTAGGCCAGATGGACACTTATTGTGCCAAAGATTGAATCCAAATTTAAAGTCATTATTGCCACACCATAAAAACAACCTAGGCACAAATATGGGGAGACAACTGGCCCCCTCTGCACTACTTAAATGGCACTCCTGATTAATGGCAGAAATTCATTCTCAGGTGCTAATGCAATGGTTTCCACTGTGTTCTGAGGTACTGTATCTCCATGTTTCATGATGTGTCCTGATCATCATGTGGGTTAGTGTCCCTCATTGTCCCACATTTTGAGAGTCCATGTCCCTCATTCAAGTGAGAAAATGTGAGGTATTGTGCATGCTTCCAAGACCCTACTCAGCACAGAGTGCTGAGCATATCCATAGTGTATATGCTCAATACAGAATGACAAAGGGAAAGTAAGTGAGATGAAACAGTCATGGAGAAAAACATGTGTAGCATTAACTATTCATAAGGGATGTGCATGGTCCAAAACACAAAAAAAGAATAGGTTTCACAACACAGAGGCCCCTCTTCATACATCTGGAATGGGGATGTTGATTGGCAATATCCTAGGCATTTAATGCAGTAAGCAAACAATACATTACAAATTAATGGTGATTTAATGACAAAAATCAAAAGCCAGGAAGGAGGGTCACGTGACGCGCATGAAGGAGTAGCTGCAGCTTTTCGGGGCTCCCACTCCTAACTCCTGAACTTGCTGTTAAATCATAATTTGCAGTTTATTTTTTCACCCCCATCGAGCGGATCCAGGGTTGGAGCTAGTACTGGAGCAATTTTAAAGTCGATCGTCAATATAGATGCGCAAGCCTCGATCAAGAACTTGAGGCTAAACGGTCACCGTAGCTCGTCACCATCGGGTCGGAGGAAGAAATTACCCTGCTAAAATTTATAGCGACCTGTCAACGATTAAAGAGGCTTTGTTCAAACTCAGTTGACGAGGTGGCGGAATTCAAGCCAGCACTGACCCAGTTAGCTCGTCGGTGACTGACACTGAAGCCCTAATTTCATCTATTGAGCGATCTATGGAGAAAACTGGCCTACTATTGTCGAATGTAAAAGTTGGTGGTGAAGTTGGAAGATCGTCTCGATGATTTAGAGGGAGAAGTAGGCGTAATAATCTGGTCCTGTTGGGTCTCCCTGAAGGAGAAGAGAGGATCGAATACAGTGCTCTTCTTACAAAAGCTTACTGAAGAAATCTGCTCGGGCCCTCACCTAACGGGCCGGAGATATTATTGAGAGGGGTCACCAAGCCTTAGAGCCAAGCCCTCCGCCTGATCCACCAAGGCCCATAATTTTCAAGCTATTAAACTATCTCGATCGAGAGCATATTTTGAGAGAAATAAGAAAGTTGTCAGCTTTTCACTGGGAAGGCAAGAGACTGCGTCGGTCCCGACCTAACCTAGAAAATGAGGCAAGCTAGAGCAAGTTTTCGCCCATTACATCTACTATGGGCTATGGATCCACCGCCGTATGCTCTATCCGCGAAATTGAGGTCACAATCAAGGATGGAACCAAGCGATTTGAGTCAGCTGAAGAAGCTCTGGCATCGCTAAAGGCTTTATTACCCGATCTGTTTGCTAAAGGATAAAGCTAAAGATCTGCAGTATACTGGATCCTTGTGGTTGAGAGGCCTAGAAGGAGCAATTTACGATGTTGGATGCAGTATTTACATCTCTGTCCTTTTGGATTTTAATAATTTTAACTACTGGCTGTTAAGTTTGGGACATACCTAAAGCCTGCATGGACTATCAAAGTGACTGCTATTTTTTGTTTCTTTGACCTCTCTCATTTATTTAGTCAGGCGCATTGGCGACAGAGGGGCATAGATTAAAAAGCTGTCCACAAGAGGGAGCTGGCAGCTTATACATTGTTTAATGCTTTGTATTAGTAAGCTGTATATCAACATGTGTTTTCACTATATTTCAAGGTGTTGTGATAGAAAATGACTAAGCAGCTTTAGATGGGAGAGGGATTAAGTCCTGGAGCAACATAATTTTCTGGGGATATAAGTCTGGTTTGTGGTGTAGTTAGTTACTAGTATCGCCATGCTATATGGTAGGGGTAACAAGGTAGTGTATGACCCCTCCTCTCCCTTCTTTAGTATATGGCCTTCTAATTATGTCCTTATGTCTCGGTACTTCCCATACTTCTGTGCTCGGGTACTACCCTTTCCATTTTAATTTCGAGGGGAGGAGCCGAACTACAGCAATTATTCCATGTGTCCCCTGTTACCCTTAACACCTTGTTCTCTCCCTGCTTGCCTCCAGGATTCATTTTACCGGGGACTACATCGTGAGCTTTGGTTGGTCATACAATCTATGGCTAACTAGTAGGCTAGTGCCCATTCTGGTTCTCCTCACTGGGAAGCTCACGTGCTCAGCAGCAAATACAACATTCCCATCATTTACAAGCTCCGTTACACTGTATATTATAGTAGCTAGACTTAGCAGGTTCTCATATATATTTAGGTTTGTTTTTTCTTTCTCGCTTGGTAAGGAGGGGGGTGCCCCACCTCTATGGCACACCATGAACCAGTGGCTGAGGAGATGGCTTCAGGCCTGGGGGGTTGGCTTTAGGTTGATTATTGGAGAGGGCTTTGTTCCACTGGTGGGGGGGATATATTTGGTTTATGGGCTTAGGTTTATTAGGGTTTGGGTTAAAGGGGGAGCAGCTATCCAAAATTTCTTTACAAGGGGAGGTATTATATATGGCTACTAGATTGAATATTCTTTCTTGGAACATCAAAGGGGGTAGAGACAATTGTAAGAAGTTTGTAATACAGAATCATTTGGCCCATTATAACCCGGCAATAGTTTTTTTGCAAGAAACCCATGTCCTTCCTGATCGTTTATCCCATTTTAAAAAAAAATGGGTAGGTCAAGTCTTTGGTGCTGGATTCTCTTCAAGTAGTCATGGTGTGGCTATCTTGATAGCCCGAGAGATTCCATTTACCCACTCGGAAACAATTTCTGATCCGAACGGCAGGTACATTTTTGTTTTGGGTAGACTTGGAGGGTTGAACCTAGTGTTGGGATCAGTATATGGCCCCAACCTGGAGTCACCTTCTTTCTATGCTCAGTTGGCAATGGTTTTATCCTCCTTTAAAGAGATGCCAATCATATTGGGAGGAGACTGAATTTAGTCCAGTCTAACAGACTGATTGTTCCTGTTATAGAGGAACGCAATCCTTGCCGCCCAGCATGCGCTTAGTGGAGCTCTATGTCATTTTTAGGTCTAGTAGACCCTTGAGATTACTTAACCCCACTACTCGAGAATATACCTTTTTTTCTTCGGTTCATAAAACATACTCAAGGATTGATTACTTTTTAGTGAGTCAACAATGCATATCTGGGGCGATAGAAGCAGTATTTCTACCAAGAGTAATCTCTGACCACTCTCCAGTTAAAATATGTTGGGTTTTGCCATCCATCCCTGTGAGATTTTACTCATGGTCATTAAACAATAATATCCTAAAGGACTCCAGGTTTTAAGTTGATTTCGAAGCTTCCTGAACAATACAATTAAATCAAACTGGGGTTCTATTACGGCTGTAGATCAAATGTGGGCAGCACTCAAAGCAGTATGGAGAGGGGAGTTAATTCGGTTAGCAACCGTTCGCAAGGTTAAACATACCCAGTGTTTATCCAATTGCTTAAAGAAAATTAGAGAGCTGGAAACTATACGGGAGAGTTTAAGATCGGACGACCAGGAGCAAGAATTAGTCACATTGAAGGCGTGGTACGCTAGTGTTCTGAGGGAGAAAGTAGCCAATTCAACCACCAGAGCTAAAGCTCTGTATCTAGGTCAAGATAGCAAAGCTGGGAGATTGTTGGCCTGGCAATTAAAACAAAAATCAGATGCCAAATGGGTGATGGCCCTAAGGCATCCTGCTTCAAAGGAGTTGATTACAGACCCTGAAGATATTCTGGGAATCTTTGTAGATTAATACAAAGACTTGTATTCGTGCCAATCATTCCCCTTGTATGAAACCATTAAAATGCGAGGATTTTTAGCTAACATCTCACTCCCTTATCTGTCAGAAGACTCTAGGCAGAGCTTAATAACTCCTATTTCAAACGAGGAAATAGGGATGGCTATTGACTCACTCAGAGTAGATAAAGCGCCAGGTCCAGATGGGTTTACACCATTCTTTTTTAAGTTATTCAAACTAAATGTTATTCCATTACTGAACCAACTTTTTACTTATTGGCTTGAGCATGGGATTAAAGATAAAACACTCTTCGAAGCTAGAATAATTTTATTACCCAAACCTAGTAAGTCTCCACAGTTGGTAGGGAATTTCAGACCTATATCTTTATTGAACCTAGATATAAAATTTTTGCTAAGGTATTGGCCTTTAGATTAAAATGAATATGGCTGGAATTGATAAGTCGAGCAGGCTGGCTTCGTTGAGGGCCTCACGTCGGCCGACTATTTCAGGAAACTGTTTTATTTAATTTCTGCGGCTGTGGACCCAGGCATGGAAGCATCCCTGGTTTCACTAGATGCAGAAAAGGCATTCGATCGAGTTGAATGGACTTTTATGTTTGCGACCTTAGCTAAGTTTGGCATCCCTGAAAAACTTCTACACTTGATTAGGATCCTCTATTCGTGCCCAACTGCTAGAATCCAGTGCAACAATTTAATCTCGGCTGCTTTTCCTTTGTTGAGGAGAACTCGACAAGGATGCCCTCTATCACCCTATTTGTTTAATTTGTACATAGAACCTCTAATACGTACTATTAAGAAAGACCAACAAATTCAAGGGATCTGGATTGGCGAAGTAGAGCACAAATTGTCGGTGTTTGCAGATGACTTATTATTGCACATCCGAAATACAACATCGGCACTCCCGCGAGCTTTAAGTCTAATTGCTAAATTTAGTGAATTTTCTGGATATAAATTAAATCTGGCTAAAACAACGATTTACTCACTCTCCCCACACCTCCAGAAGAGTTGGTGTTCATCCTTGGGTCTGCAATGGCAAACAAAATCTTTATTATATTTGGGTGTTCAAATCTCCAAAAATTTGGAAGAACTAGCTTACTTAAACTTTAAGCCCTTACTCAAGTCCATTAAGGAAGACCTAGAGAGAATCCAAATTTTCTGATTGGTAATCAACCCATTGGTAGATTTTATCCAATTCCCTCCTCTAAGATTCGTATTGAAGGATTTTTACTCTGGCAACTCCTTGCTTCCGTTATCAACCTTGTCCACAAAATTTGGGGTTAAACCTCAGTCCTTGCTATGGCTGGCTCAAATTCGTAGTAGCATCAGGTCCTTTTTGAGCAAAGGCAAACGATCTGATCAGGCTGGGGATCTATGTAGCAAATTGTGCGAACTCAGTCTATCTGGTAAAGCTGTTTCAAAAATTTATAAATATATTTTAGTTAGGTTGGATTCTACCCTATCCCCGATCCCCTTTTATTGGAAAATTAATATGTCCTTAGAGTGGTCGGAGACAGTATGGGAGACAATCTGGGTTGATATCCATTTGTATGTCAAGCAACATAGATTAAGAGATATCCAATTTAAGCTGTTGCACAACCTTTACCTTTCCCCGGCAAAACTTCATCGGTTGAATTGCCGATGTTCTCCTGTATGCAGGGATTGCAATGACCCCTTAGCAACTACATTCCATAAAATCTGGTCCTGCCCTAAAATATCTGGGTTATGGAACTTGGTTAAATGCTGGATAAGTCCATATTGTGACCTATCAGCATTCTTTAACTTAGAGGTCCGTATATTTGGGATGTATGGTCACATCCCATACATATATTCAAAGACGCCAAATGGCATTGGTGGCATTGGTTACTAAATTAGTAATTTTATGCCATTGGCGTGATGATTGGACCTTCCTTCAAAGAATGGTGGGAGGAATTCTTGAATGCCTTAAATGCAGAAAGGTTTGCTTACTTACTTGCTAATGCATCGGCTAAGTTTCAAAGGTATTGGGGTGGTCTTATTCAAAGCCTTAAGGATAGATACGGTTACTAAGGAAGGTATTCTTCCTGTCTTCTCTTTTATTTTCTCTCTCTATTATTATCATCCTATTACCCCTTTTATTGTCTTCTTTCTCGTGCCTTTATTCCCTAATCCTTTCTGCATCCTAATGGTATTAAACAGCCTGACGAATTTGGTCCCTTTCTTCCTTTTCATATCTATGTAAGTCTCTCCCCATCCCTGAGTCTAGAGTGTTAGTTAATAGTTTTAATTTATATTATTCTACTACCCTGTATTATGCTACTGTGGTTTATAAGGATAGCTGGGGGGGTGGTGAGGGGGGAGGGGGGAGGGTTTTTGTTTTCTTGTACTGTTTTATTTTGCTTAGTATTTTGTTTTTAATGTGCTTCTGGTATATTATGGTGTAGCACTTGTTTGTATATTATCGTCTGGTGTGCACATTGCTTTTGTAATATTTTTTCAATAAAGCATAGTTATTTGCAAAAAAAAAATCAAAAGCCATTAAACAACTTGCAAAAGCACCACGGCACTAAGGCGTGTCTCACTCACTCTAAATAAGGCTTGCCGGCTCCTCACGGGGGCTCAAAGACTGACGCACACGTGTGAGCTCTACCAAGAAACAGGCTGGTTGCAACTATCAAATCACTTTACCTATCTCACCTGCATAATGGTAAAAAAATCTATCTTGGGACTGACCCCATTCTGTATCCAGAACCTACTCCATCTGAATCCTGGCTTATGACCCTCCACCAGATCTGCACACCAACCTTTCCTGGTTCCCGGATGTTGGACCGCACAGGGACAAAGATCGTTCACATTCAGAGCCCCGACATGGCTCAATGCTCTAAGTCCACCTACTCTATTCTCAACCTTGCTCGGAGCCTTCAAAACCATGCTCTATGCCCACCTCACCAACACTAGCAAATATGATTGCTTTTCGATAAAGACTACTCCGCCTCATTGACCATCCTCACATCCAAGGCCTTCTCTCCTTGTCAAATGACCCCTCACATACCACCACTATCCCTGTCTGCCACCCAACTCACTCTTCTTCCCCCTTTTTCTGTCCCTCTCACTCACTCTACTGCTCACCACTTTTCCTCTCTTGTCTCCCTTTGATCCTAATGATCTCCCTCTCCTGTAAGTTTCTTTATTTTCCAAACTGTCTACTCCCATGTAACTGTTAAAAGCATGTTTATTATGTAACTCTACAACTTTCTGCCTTAAACTGTAAATAGCAAACCTAGTATGTAACATTTACATTTTGTATTACCTGTAATGTCTATTATTATTGTTTGATGTTCTCTGTGATGTGGAACCTTTGTAAAAGAGCCCTGGCTCAAAGGTATTAATTCCTAGACCAATAAACTAAACTAAACTAAACTTGCAAAAGTATCAGAATTAATGAGTTTACCTAATTGTTATGGGAATTCAAACAAAAATGTATATTAATGACTTTAATTGCTAGCAGTAGTATAAGAAATAGAAATTGATGTGTTTTTTAGATGAGATTTGCACCAGCTTAGCTGCTGCACACATGGCAAGCATGCAGCATGTGAACCTGATGTGATGTTTAAATGATGTTCACACCAGCTTAACTGCTGCACTCATGTCAAGCGTGCAACACGTGGACCTGATGTAATTTTTAGAAGATGTTCACACCAGCTTACCTACGACACACATGTCAAGCTTGCAGCATGCAAACCTGATTTGCTTTTTGGACCTGGTTCACTTAGGATCACTTTATGTATGTGAACTACATGCAAAAATTGCACAATTAAGCATGTGGCATACATTCTGCATGTACACAGCACACCTACAGTGTATTTCAGTAAGGGTAAGACCAATATTAACCTCAAGAAAGTATAATTAAAGGACAAGAATAACAGAGACCAGCCCCCCCCCCCAGTCATTAGTATTAAAAATGATAATAGCAAAATACAGCTCAAATCAGTACAAGCATGTCAAGGGATCCACACCAGAAGACTGACTAAGAGACACCAGAATGATGAGAAGAAGAGCTAAAGCTCAACAGGACTCAAGGGAAAACACACATTGACCTTCAAACTATAGACCAAAAAGTATGTTCTTCTGGTAGGGGACATGCACCAATGATGCTAAGGTTGCCAGAGTTCTAAAAATTTAGCTAGCCTAAGTCTTAGGACCACAGTGATACCCTCCATGGTTTCTGTTTCAGAAATGTTCTGCTTCCACTGTGTAAGCACGGGAGGTTGGGGTGATAGCTAGTGTATCATTAGGCATTTAAGGGAAGCTATCCATAAAACTGTACCGAATTTGATTTTACAAGGAGGATCTTGAGGGAGGTCTGGAAAGCCCATTATAAAATTGGTAAAGGTGGAAGGGAGCTGACAGCCTAGAACTGCCTGCATGGAAGCATGGATAGCTTGACAATATGGGTTTATCACATGACAGTCCCAGAAAATGTGAACATGGGAGCCCTTCTTCCCACAGTTTCTACAGTAGGAATCTGATGAAGTGGCACCAAAACCTATGGTTATCATAAGAGTTAAAAAATGCACTAGAACCTTCTAATTGTACTCCCTCCATGTCAGAAGGCAGTGACTTCCCAGCCCCTCTGCAACCTATGCTCCCAATGGTCCTGGGAAAATTGCAACCTGGACTCCTCTTCCCACTTAGGTTTAAGGGATTTGATTGTCAAAGTATGGGATTTGATAAGCAGGGCATACAAACCAGAGATTGGGCTGATCTTAACATTCAATGTTATCAACCAATAAAAATGGTCCTCTAGACTAGATGGCTGTTGTGTTATATGATGCAAGTGCTAATACTGCATAATAAAGTGATGGACCTGGATAAATTGGTAATGATCCTCCTGCTTTAGATGGAACTTGGCTTAGAGGTCCAGAAAGGACAATGTTGTCCCAAGACCAGCTGGACAAACTAGGTAAGACTATGAGCATTCCAATAATGAAATCCAAAATCCGTTAATGGGGAATTTGAATACTCTCTGGAAAAGAACACCTGCACTATTTTTCTTTGCTATTAAGCTTCTTAGTTGCCGTCCCACTAGTGCTTATTGTGAGTATATATTTAGCACAGCTGAAAATGTCATTTCTGATGGTCGCACAAGGCTCAGTACTGAAAATGTACAGTGCCTTACCTTCCTAAAAGTCAACCTCAACAAATGATCCTACCAGTTCAGTGAAGAGTGGCAGGAACATAAAAGCAATGATGAAAAACAGCTGCAATAGGAGTCTCCTAATAAGGGTGCTTCCTTGGTGATGTTTGAAGACAATGGTGATTATATTATTTAATTTAATGATCTTTTTCTTTGAATTCAGAGGACAAAGGTCAGCAACCATAACATAAAGATCAAATAAAAATAATTCCTTCTTGTGAGGTCAAGGTGTATATGACATCATATGTATTGCTGCATGTGTTTTTCACATTCAATTTGGGAACCGAGGTGGAGTGTAATTTGTTTATTCAGCAAGTTAAAAATACAAACGGCACAGTCAGTCAATGGTATGGTTTGACAGCTACCTCTCTTGCAGGACTCAACATGTCAAAATCAAAGGTAATTTCTCAGAAACAAGGGTAATAAGTCTAGGTGTCCTCCAAGGATCATTACTAAGACCACTCCTCTTCAGTCTCTTTATTAAACCCTTACCCATAGACTGCCCAGTACACATCATGCTCTATTCTGATGATGCGGTCATCTCTGTTAAAGGAAACAAATCAGGCCATGATTTCTGCTGAATTGCAAGACAACTTCTACAGACTTGAAAAATGGTTCTCCAGTAATAAACTTTTGCTCAACTATAAAAAATAAACAAAGAGCATGCTCTTTTCCGTTCAATAGAAAAGGAAGAAGTTTGGGCCTCTACAAGTCCAGTCTCAAAGGTGACACACTGGAACAAGTTAGCACCTTTAAATATCTTGCAGATCATCTAGATGACACCCTATCATTTGGAACTCATGTTGACCATATTGTTAAGAATGCTAATGCAAAGCTTGGTGTCTTCAATCGCCACTGGCATTCTATGACCCCAGAAGCCCTGAAGCTGATCACAAGTTGCTCAGTTTTATCCACCATAGACTACAGCCTTGTTATCTATGGTGCTGGCACCAAGACTGCCCTTAAAAGGATAAAAACCCTACTTAACAAAGCCTGTCACCTGTTTCTGGAGGTGGATAACTGGACACACACTTGTGCCCTCTATCAAGAGACAGGATGGCTCTCTCTTCACCATAGGGTTAAATACCAAATGTGCCTACTTGCTGAAAAGTGCAGTTCAGGGGGGGCTGGTGGTTTAAGTGAACAGCACAAGCCAAGAGATCCATCTCCTTCTGGGGAACCAAGTGGCTCAATGAACTCCCCAAGGACCTGATCAAGTGTAGTAAGGTTGGCTAGTTCAAATCAGGCCTCTGAGCCTACTTAGCCCTATAAAAAGTCTGCAAATGTTTCAACAAATACTAACCTAATCTAACCCTTGCCTAAGCAGTGATCCCTGACTCCTTTCATACCACCCCTTTGAACACCAGTTTAAATTGTTATAATACTCTCCTCTCCCCCTGCCACCATTGCCCTTCCACCATCCCCCACCTTGCATCTCTCCTCCTTCCCCTTGACCTCCCCATGTCAACCCCTACTCCTTCTTCCTGCTTACTCCCCCGTGACACCCACCACTCCCCCAGCCCACCACTGACAATTCTCCCCTCCTCCTCCTAATCCCCTTCCCCTCTGCCCATCCCTACCACATTTCTCCTCCCCACCATATTCCTACTCTTACACCATGCGCTGAATTAGCTTTCTCTGGCTGCTTCACTAGAAAGCAAGATCTGGATCCTTAGACCTATTGCTGTATTTTGCACTTACTCTGGTAAGGCGATATGTTACAATCTGAATCTGGACTGGAAACAGTTTTCTCCATTTTGCACTGAATTCGAATCTAGTTATGTTGTGTCCTGGGTTACTAGGGTCACTAATTTCCTTTGCAACCAATGTAATCATGTGTACCCCTTGTTACTTGCAATGCAAACCTACTATGAAACCTGCTAAACCTTCTGTAACCTATGTGTTGTTTGATTGTCTTAAATATCTGAATGACCTGGAACTTTTGTAAATGAGTCCCTGACTCAAAGGTATTAATCCTAATCTGAAATATATAAATACATTTGCTGACTTTTGGCATGGAGGGCAGGAACAAGAGGCAACACAAAGGAAAAATACCTATGTGCATGCACAATGCAACCATGAATGCCAGCCCCCTTGATCCTCGGGTCCTGCACCATGCAGATCCCCACCAGCTTGATGATGGATAGAGAGGTGATGGGACTGGGGACTGGCAGGTGGACTTCATGACAGGTATAGGTGATGGACAGTGCCAAACAGATTTATAAAAAAATGACTGCAATTAGTAATTGTGGAAGCTTGTAGGATATATCCAAAAACTGCAATGCTGGGTGGAGGGGGCAGGGTCAACCACAAATGTTACAAAACACAAGTGATAAAAAAAATTGGCCAGTCAGGCAGAACTGTGCGGGATGGTTTGGGGCCCATAAGGCTTGCTATAACATCAAGTAGGCAAGCAAAATAATGACAAATAAAAATAAAAATAACATCTCAAGTTGAAAGGGAGGGTGTGCTGGGTCCCCATCACATAACCTGCTCATGCTGCCTGTCTCAAACCAAAAAGCATGCCAAACTGAGTGAAGATATGCACTCTGCTGTCATCTTCCTGCTGTTAAATCTGTTCATCTCTCTCTCATGCTGACTTACATTTGTTACATTGCCTCCTTTCTCCACAAAGCCCCAAATGACCTGCATACACTGGGCTGGATTCACAAATGTCTTTGGGACTAAGTTCCACAATGCAGCTCCAGTTGCAGACTGAAATCTCTGCAGCTGTGGACATTGCTATTCACATCCACAGCAGCTGTGGTGTTATGGCTGGTCTCTCCAGTCATAAAATGTTTCCGCAGCTGCAGGAATTTCCATGTCAACACCACCTGCAAGCTGTCATAAATCGAGGAGCCGGTTGTAAACTGGCTCCACTTTAGAGAATACCATAGCTGCAGGAGAAATTGTAGTTCTGCAAGTGGTAACCCACTTATGCTGAGCTTTTCCCGCAGCTGTGGGACTTTCAAGAGATTTGTAAGTCCAGCCCACTGTTTCCTATGAATGTCATGTAGTGGCTGACATAGGATTGGCAAGAACAACAGTCAGTTTATTATATTGTTGTTGGCTACTTGCTGACCTTGAAAAACAATAGGAAAATACAGACACAACAATTTTTATAAAAGGTTACATTTTATTTTTTAAAGGATCTAAAAGAATAATACTGAAGCATTTCTCTTACTCAGATAGATTAAAATAGGTCTACAATTCATCAGAGAAAATCAAAACCTTTTGGAAAAAAATCAGAGTTGGAATCAGAACTAGGTCACTGCTGACCTACCCATCCCTAGTTATAATAAAAATTCTGTCCTATATAACAGTTCCAAATCTGTTGCTGCAAATCTCTACAGGTGCGGAAGCTGCTACTTGGGTGGCTAGCCCAAAACTCTCAATAGTCTCCAGAACAGTAGCACTTTCCAGTTACCACTTGAATGATTCACTCAAAGACCCATTTCTGACTTTTACAGTTTTATTACACCATTTGTGCAATGTTTTACAGGCCACTTGCCCTAAGCTCTGACCCTGTCCTCAGCACTTCAACTCAAAGGAGTCTTCATCAGGGGGTGTGGTTGGAGGGACAGCAGCTTTGTTTAAATACTCAAAAAAATTGTGACTTCATTACATTCTAACGTGTGATTCTCTTAGTATCTAATGCAATCTATTGCAAACTATTTATTTACAAGTAATTAGCTAATATCACTTAAGTGGAGTACTTTTTTGTTTATTTCATTTACTTAATCATTTTATTTTATTCAAGCTGCCTTCAGACGCTTACCAATACATGGAACATACAGAAAGAATAATAAAGAAGGTTTCCAGACTTTACAATTCTGTTTAGCGATCACCCCATTTCTTGTAGCCATTGCTTTAGTCCAATAGTTCTCAGACTTTGTCACAGTGAGCCTCCCCATATCCATGGAAAAGATTTTGAGCCTCCCCCAAAAATTAAAATAATCTTGGGCGTCCCCAAAGAAAAATAACACACTATACTTTTCACAGTACACCATGAATAAATTCAAACCCCTTTGAGTACTTGGCTCAAATTCAGTTCCTTGTCTTATACTGACTTGGAACTTTTGAAAAATAGCTCCTGTGCTCAAAGGTGTTTATTGGAATAATAAATAAATAAAATAAACACATATTATTATTCAGCTTATTGTAACCCCCCCCCCCCCACAGGCCAACCTACTTGTTCTGCTGTTTTCATTCTTGAACCATTGTTACCTCTTGTTGCAGTACCTTCATGGGTCAGACTACTTTCTCTGTTTCCTCTCTATATGAAATAACCTTCCTACATACTTTGCCCCTCCCCCTCCTTCCCTGCTCCTGAGCAACTTTTCGGGGATTACTTTGCTCCTTCCTGTTATTGCTCTTAGCACTTCTATGCTCAACCCTTGTATTTGGGCTGTTCTGCCATCAGTTTACAAATTGATCAATTACCACCACTCATTATTAATTTATTGTTCATATTTATTTGCACTATTGCTCATTGTATGTTTCTTGATTGTTTTGAAGTTACCTTTTGAAATGTATTAACTCCCTACCCTTCCCCGGGTACACCTGAAATGAGCCTTGGCTCATTCACCTTCCTTTGTCACTTATTAGTAAATAAATACATAAAATTCACCTACTGTTGTTATTCTCTTTCAGTTTGCTTCATCTCTTCACACAAAGGCCCAGATACTCAAAAGGGTTGCGCCATGCGCAACAGGGTTGCACATGCGCAAGTCCTACATTGCGCCATTCTGCGATATTCAGCAGGAGGCAGTTGCGCCACTGAAAACAGGTTGAGCAACAGCGCAATGCAAATGAATGCATGCTCAACAGGAGGGGGAGGAACCATACATAAACTGCACAACCCGATATTCAGTCGGGTTGTGCAGAGTTGTGCAGGCGCAACCCCCAACCTGCGCCTGCACAACTTTGAGCCAAAAGGATCAGTTGAGGCCACCCACAGGTGAGCTGTGTGTTGCAGGGCACAACACAGCAGCTGCCACCGTGGTTGGCCCCAACTCAGATCCTGTGCCTCCCCACCAGCCCGATTGCGGGCAGAGCGTGAAAGAACTCCCCAAACATCTCCCTAATGCCCAATCACAGGCAGAATGTATACTGACAACCCCCAGTGCCCGATCGTGGG
The DNA here is from genome assembly GCA_016271365.2 of Neoceratodus forsteri. Taxonomy (NCBI): domain Eukaryota; kingdom Metazoa; phylum Chordata; order Ceratodontiformes; family Ceratodontidae; genus Neoceratodus; species Neoceratodus forsteri. The sequence goes on along the minus strand of CM057449.1, from coordinate 845,856,394 downwards.
CAGAATGTATACTGGCAACCCCCCACCCAAACATCTCCCAATGCCCAATCGCGGGCAGTACGTATCATGACAACCCCCAACATCTCCCAATGCTCCAATCACGGGCAGTATGCATAATAACCCTCCCCAACATCTCTCAATGCCCGATCGTGGGCAGTATGTATACTGACAACCCCTCCCCGCCCAAACATCTCCCAATGCCCAATCGCGGGCAGAGCGTATCATGACAACCCCCGCCCAAACATCTCCCAATGCCCGATCGCAGGCAGTATGTATACTGACAACCTCCAAACATCTCCCATGCCCGATCGCGGGCAGTATGTATAATGACAACCCCCAACATCTCCCAATGCCCGATCACGGGCAGAGCGATATCATGACAACCCCCGCCCAAACATCTCCCAATGCCTGATCGCGGGCAGTATGTATACTGACAACCCCAAACATCTCCAATGCCCAATCATGGGCGGTATGTATAATGACAACCCCCAACATCTCCCAATGCCCGATCGTGAGCAGTATGTATAATGACAACCCCCAACATCTCCCAATGCCCGATCACGGGCAGTATGTATAATGACAACCCCCAACATCTCCCAATGCCCAATCATGGGCAGAATGTGAGAACAACCCCCAGTGCCTGATTGTGGGCAGAATGTAAAAAGACCCCCAACCGAATATCTCCCTGGTGGCCCAGTGGACGTAATGCCCGATCGTGAGCAGAATGTCCATTGACAACTCCCCAAACATCTCCCTGGTGTTCAGTTCCACCCACCCACCCACGAAGCCCACCACCCTGCTCCCCAGCGGCGGTGGCGGCAGCATCCCACCCGCCTGCCACCCGCGCCCACTGACTGACTGTCTGGTAGGGCTGCGCCCATTGTGCAGAGCTGGCAATGGGCGTGCAGCCATGACAGAGATGACAGTCCAGATTTGTGAATGATGTTCATTCACAAATCTGGACTGTCATGTATCGTATGGGCTGCATGCCCATTGGCTCTAGCTCTGCACCAATGGGCGTGCAGCCCCCACCGACAGTCAGTCGGTGGGTGGTGGGGCGCAGGCGTGGGATGCTGCCGCCCGCCGCCGCCGGGGAGCGGGGTGGTGGGGCTTCGTGGTGGGTGGGTGGGGGGACACTAGACACCAGGAGATGTTTGGGGGTTGTCACGGACATTCTGCCGCGATCGGGCATTACGGTCCACTGACCACCAGGGAGATATTCGGGTTGGGGGGTCTTTACATTCTGCCCGCGATCGGGCACTGGGGGTTGTTTCACGTTCTGCCCACGATCGGCATTGGGAGATGTTGGGGTTGATCATTATACATACTGCCCGCGATCGGGCATTGGGAGATGTTTGGGGGATTGTCATGATATACATACTACTCAAGATCGGGCATTGGGAGATGTTTGGGGTTGTCAGTATACATTCTGCCTAGCGATCGGCATTGGGAGATGTTTGGGCGGGGTTGTTTTCACGCTCTGCCCGTTCGGCTGGAGGTGCGCCGGTCCTCGACGGCTGCTGCCTGGCAGGGCAGCCAAGAGCAAGTCCTCGGAGATCGGCGCACCTACATGCTAATGGCATGCAACTGGGGCCATAATCAGATGCAAATGGCCCCCCCAGCACCTTGCATGAATTATGGCCCCATTTGCATGTCACCTTTTGAATATCGGAAATTTGTGCATGGCGCAATGGTACTTGTGCCACCGCAAGTTTAATGCTCAACTCTGTAACTTGCGGTGGCGCAAGTTCCAATGTGCCATGCACAGTGGCTGTGGCTGGGGGGTGATATTCAAAGGAGTTGCTCAATAGCGCAACTCCTTGAATATCGCCCGGCCACCTCTGTGCAACTATTTTGTTAGCGCAAGGGCTTGCACCTCAGAATGGCGCAGTTTGAATATCCGGGCCAAAATATATAAAACCCCAAATTTAAATACAGTACTTTTTTCAGACTTGATTGAGCCTCTTCTGGAACAGGTTGGGGCCTCCCAAGGGAGGCTGGCCTCACCATTTGAGAACCCCTGCTTTAGTATCATCTAGTGAATTATAGGGGATCCATACAAACAATCTAGCCATATATGCTGGATCACTAAAATGAGAGAAAAAAGAGAAAGGCATGAGTGTTAAACTGCATATTATGCAATGAGAAGCCAAAAAGTCATGCAGTCAGGCAAAACAGGTCATAGTGACCTTCAAATGAAATTCACTAAAGCTTATTTTACATGATAGTACAAAAAGATAAAAAAAGTTAATATACCTTTCTAACTTTCACATATCAGAGCCTGTGTCAAGTCTAAGTGCAAAAGATCAAAAACTCCCAAACTGGCACAATTTACAATTTTCAACCTGTAGTGTTAAGGAGAACATAAAAGCTTATTTTTGCAAACATTTATTGCTCTAAAATGTATATCAGAGATGTGGTTTGAGGTCCCAATTTTCATTCAGGCCTCTAGGTTTTATTTTTTTTTTTTTTATCACTATTATTTTTCTCTCCTCACTGCGGCACAATCCGGCTTGAGGCATCCAGCTGCCGGTTCTGCCCGATCAGAGAGCTGGGTAGCTAGAATTGTACCCAGGAGGGTCCGGGATGTCCATCCTGCCATCCTGCTGGAGGGCACCCCTCTGCCTCTACCAGCCAGAACAGCCCTGGACCCTCCTCAGCAGGACTCTGCCAAAGTCCTCCAGTGGCTTGGAGTGTGGCCATCAAGCTGCATGGTCACACCAAGCCATTTTCCTCCTATGGTCCCTGGAGCGCGGACATGCAATGACGTCCAGGCACAATGTGCCAACATCCGCTGCACTCCCCCTTGTTGTCACAAACACTAGTAGTGCCCCCCTCGGCATCCCCAGGGGCCACCACAGCACAGTGAAGTTCCCCAGCCCACCCCATGACAGCAGTCTACAGACGCTCAATCCCAGTCCTTCCCCACTGACCCTTGACAGCCCGGGGTCGTTCCCGAACCTGGGTCTCCAGCGTGGTGTGAGGTGTGGTGTCCAGTGCCTCAACCCTTGGTGCCACCAGGTCAGCTAGAATTCTAGGTTTTAAAGAATCAAATTTGTAAATCCAAACATTTTCATTTTTGAGAAGAAGTGTCTTTCTATCTCTTCCTCTTTAGTTCTTTTGGATCGAAGTTATGTACTTCCAAGAAACGTTTCCACACTGGTTTATCTATTCTTTGATCACTTTTGAGTATATAGGTTCCTGGATCCTTAACTTAAGGTTCCTGATTGTTTTCTCCACATGCATAAATCTATATGAACATCATAGTGCACATAGAACAAAGGTAGTGTTACAATTGATAAATTCTTTGATTTCTGATGCTGTCCTTGTTCTTGGATATTTTAAGTTTTTCTCTTGAACTGCATTATGTACAAATATTGCAGTTTTTACACTTGTAGAAGCCATTGGGTTTTTCTGGTAGCCAGTTTCCTGGTTGTTTTTTGAAATCCTTCTCAAATTGGATATGTACTAAAATGTCCCTCACACTCTTAGCTTTACTAAAGGTTATGTGGTGTTTTAGTTCCACTGCACTACCTACTCTTCATCACTTCTTATAAATTATACTTGCTATATGTCCTATAGAACAGCATGCATTCTACATGGCATCTTGTGGAGCTGATTCAGGAGTATTTCATGTTTATTTACATGTTTTTGGTTTTTTTTAAGAAAAGGCGAAATATGTTATCTAAATACGAAATGAAGCAAAACCAACTCATTGCCATCTTGGATTACAAAAATAGCATTATGTTCGAGGCTTACAGTATGTCACAGAGATGGCATTTCATAGGATGACATACTATATATTGGGTGAATACTGGAATTTGCAGCTTTCCAGCAATATGTAGTGTGCCTTCCTAGCATATACAGTCTCTCAGATATAACAGCATGCATTCCACATCAGGGTCTTCTGGAATTGAGACAGGAGTATTTAATATGTTTATATTATGTGTTTTTTTTAAGAAAGGTGAAATATTTTCTCTAAATATGAAATTAGGTCAAACTAACTTATTGATGTCTTAGGTTACTAACATAGCATTAGGGTCAGTGCTTATTATCACAGAGATGGCACATCCTAGGATGACATACTATATATTGGTAGAATACTGGAACCTGCATTTTTTCAGCAATACATAGTGTACTATGTCTTCCTAGCAAATGCTAAGATATAAGATAGAAGCCTTGAAATGAATGGACTGAACTCTGTGCACTGCTCAGCTTATTAACTGAAGCAAGGCTGCCTGCTCAGACTACTGCTGGTCTTAATTGAGCTTTTGTTTGTTTAAAGATTTTAAAAATATTTATGCTGATTTACCCAATCTCTAACCTAGGTGTTGCAGTAAATTAATGTAAACTATACTGGTCCTACACTACTACTGATGCTAATAGGGAACCCCATTTGTGTACCTAGTTAAGATTGTGCTTTAGTGAAAACAATCATGGAGTTAATTAAGATCACTGTTACTGCTTGTGCTAGTCTCTGATTATCAGGGTAAATTTTCTACAAATCTGCCTGCTTCTCCTACTTTATCCACCCGGCTGTCCCTGCCTCTTACTAACAATGCTGTGCTGTTCTTTTCTCCCCTGCCCACCTTGCCCATGCCTGTAATCCCCTGGCCCCTCCTGTATCTGATTGCTAATTTTCTCTCCTCCCTGACTCACCAGCTTCTATTGTTTTTGGAAATCCTTCCCCTGAACTCCTCCTTACTTATTCCTGCCCTCTTTCCTCCTAGGCACACTCTGCTCAACTGGCCTCCTGCTGGAAGCTGTGTGGGTGGTGACATCACCTCACAACAGCCGCCACTGCTTGACCCCTGAAGGCAAAACTGGAGCAGGATCTCAGGAGAGCAAATGCCTCGTAAGCACTCTAAAATGCTGCCGCCACCAATGAAAGGACCTGCAAGGAGCCCCGCTGCTCCACAAATCTGCTGCCCAGTAAGCTAATCTGCAGCAACACAGTTGTATCTTAACCCCCGCCGGTGCTTCATACCTGCTTCCCACCCATCCAATCTGGGCAATTATTTTTATAGCTATGAGCGATCATGTGACTAACAGCCCACTTTGCCTTTTGCTTCTCATAGTCACTGATTGCTAGGGGCGCTGACTCCCTGCTACTCTATCTACCAACTTATCTTCCTCTATCTTGTACTACTAGTAGCTCCCTCTATCTCCAAACACCTGCTACTGCAACCAAAGTTTCCTAGGCTACCATTAGCTGATCTCAACTATGGCCTCCACAACACTGACCCTGACGATTCTTGGTGTGGCATTACTCCAATTAGCCTGGCTCTCCCTGATATTTTCTCCACCTGTATCCATGTCTACACAGCTCACCCAAATGGATTTCACTTTCTCTAACATGTTCAGCTCACCACCTAAATGCTCGGATCTTACTCCACTCGTACTCACAAAATTTATTATTTATATAGGCTTATGCACATAAAAAAAGATGCTTGTCTCTTTTTAATCCATCTATGCCCTATTTTGCACAGAAAACTTTGGTACCTTCTACTAATTGCACTCATCTAAGCAGGTGACATTGAACTCAACCAGTGTCCTGTGGTGCCACATTCCTACTCTGACCAGATCTGGACTAATACTAAGGGACTACACATAGCGCATGCCAACATCTGGAGCTTGCTCTGTAATTTCTCTGAGCTGGAGGCTTGGTTGACTCTCTATCACTCTGCTATTCTATGCCTCTCTGAAACTTGTCTCAAGCCATGAGTCCCGGACTCCTCATGCTCCCTACCCAACTATAACTTCATTAGTTGTGACATACAGCCCCCTAGGAGGAGTGGGGGCGTCGCTATCTACTACACATCACATCTTGATCTTTACATCACTTTTATCCTAGCCCTCTCCTCTTGTGAATCACTGCACATGACCCTCCTTCTGGACACTAAAAAACTCCATATAGTATGCATCTATAACCCCCCCAAAAGTGGTATCCCTGGCCTTAAAGAATTGCTTGCTACGGTCTCCCCTGCTATAGGTCATAATGAAGTATTAACACTAGGTTACCTGAACTTAAACTGGATTGGCAATGGGCACAAAACTCTTCTGTCCTTAGTGTAAGGATATGACCTGCATAAAATAATAACTTGTCCCACCAGAACCTCATCTACCTCAAACTCTGGAATCCTGATAGACTGAATCTTGACCTATCACACTGAAACAATCACTGCTTTAGGCACCTTAGCAGATGCCATAAATGACCACGTCCCCATTTTTTGTACCTGGAGTACCTCAATAATACTTTCCACGCTGCCCAAATACATCACATTTAGAGACTTTGCTGGGCTGGATCAAGCTAAGTTCCTACTTGGGTTCTCTTCCATTGACTGGTCCTTCCTCTACTCAGCTAGAGACATGCAAATGGCACTTGATTACTTCCTCATCCACTTTGGGGCTCTTCAGGATAGGCATACCCCTCTTGTTACTCGATGGGTCCGAGATAAACAAACAAAATGGCTCCACAAGGATCTGCTTGCTCTACTCCGGGCTTGGATCAAAAGCTGGAGAAACTATAAAAGATCAGGTCTCCCAGCTCACTATAACAGTTACAGGGCAAAGAGGAACTCCTGTAAGAGGCAAATCAGGCTAGATAAGTGCAACTACTGCAAATAACTCCTACTTGATGCTGCAGGGGACTCTAGAAAGTTCTGGTCACATGTCAAAACCTTTCTTGGCACCAAAAAGTCTAACCCCACCAACAACATGGTCCTGAATGGTGCACATTGCAATGACCTGACAACTATTGCTAATTTCTTTAACAGTCACTTCGCAGACCTATAGTGGCATCCCCAGGATGAAACCCAGTGCTGTAGCATTTTGCAGCACTCTGCAGAAAGCTGCAGCAGACCTACAGAATAAAACAATATAATTTCAATGGCAATCAGTCCCTTTTGTCATTCAGGAAAATGTGACACTGTCAGAATGAATTGAATGCCACAGTTTCCTGCATGACAAAAGGGACTAATTGCCATTGAAATTACATTGCCTTATTCAGTAGGTCTGCTTCAGCATGCTTTAAAAGTGGGTTTCATCCTGGGGGACACCACTGTATCTAACTATACCTCTGCCTTCCCCTCTGCATGGCCTAGTCCTAGCCTCATGAGGAAAAATCACTCCCCTTTCCATTTTAAGGCCATCACCAAAGCAGCTGTCCTAAAACTACTCAATAAAAATCTCTCATAACACCAGTGTTGGCTCAGATGGTATCGAGCCTAAGCTTCTAAAACTAGCAGCCCCATTTATTGCCTCCCCTCTAGCTAGAATCTATACCCTGTTTCTCTGTCAAGGTATTTTCCCAAACATATGGAAAATTGTTAGGGTAACTCCTGTCTTCAAGAAAGGGGAGAAGAAAGACATTTCTAATTATTGGCCCATTGCAATACTCTCTGGCCTAGGAAAAATCCTAGAAAAACTGGTAGCCTCCCAAACTACTGAATATCTATCCAAATTTAAGCTGCTCTCACCAAGCCAGCATGGCTTCTGAAAAGGGCATAGTACCACCACTGCCCTGCTCAAGTTTACAATTGATGCCCTTGGTGCAATGGATACTGGTCTTATAACAGGAGCTGTATTCATAGACCTCGCTAAAGCCTTTGTTCTGGTTGATCACCCTCTTCTGTTCTCTAGTCTTTCATCTCTGGGTTTTTCATAACAATCTATGGCCTGGTTCAATAGCTACTTCACAGACAGGTCGCAAGTCATGAAATTCAACTCGGCGATATCGGATCCAGCATCTGTAAATATTGGTGTTCCCCAGGGCTCCATCCTGGGTCCCCTTCTTTTCTCTACCTTTATCAACCACATTACTCAGGACAGCACTCACTGCTCATCTCTTCTCTATGCAGATGATCTTGTTCTGGACTATAATGGAGACGCGTGCAGAGACACGCGCGTTTGCGCGTGTCTGCTGGGTCCGCTGGGCACGCTGAAACTGTTGGCATTAGACAAACTTGGATAAGATAATTTTAGCATATCCTCTACTTAGTAAATATACACCTTTAATAATGGAAAAAGAACTTAGTAAGTGTATGCAATGTTTGATGTATAGTGAGGGAAAGTATGGGAGCGAGTATGTATGTGCTAATTGCCATCTGATTACTACTCTTGAAGCAGAGATAGCGTTTCTGCTCAATATTAAACCAGTTTCTATGATATTAGGGAATTGGAAAATTACGTTGATCTTATGGATGAACAACTTCATTCTAATGAACAATTTCCTTCACATTTAGGTGGCATTTCTATGCCTGCTGATGAGGAGACAATTGTAACGACTAGTACTAGTATACCTGTTGTCTCTGCCCCCTCTTATAAGGTGGATGATTATCCGCCCTCTTCTCATAATAATGACGACTGGACCATTGTCACAAAGCCTCTTAAAAAATGGAGGGGCAGTCAAATACACAATAGTGCCCCTATTGAAACTCATAATAGGTTTGAGCAATTAACTGTATCAAATAATGAAGTGCTACATGATTTATCCTATGCATCACCCTCTGTTGATAATAATGGTTTAAAAACACTTTTCAATCAGGAGTTAATGCCCATGAATATTTGTCCTAGTAAGTCTCAAGCTACCAAATCAATACCCATTAAGTTAATCACTCCAGAGTGTGTTAAACAATCACCTGTTTCTGATTCTTGTACCCCTACTGTCTCAAAACAAGTGTTAGTCCTGGGAGATTCAATCATTAAGAACATTGACAGGGCGGTATACAATAGCGACTAAGCAACAGCACTTGTTCTAGCTTCCGTGGGGCCAGGGTATCTGACATTACCTCCATGATGCCTAAAATTTTACAAAATGCGGGGGAAAATCCACTGGTTATCATACATGCCGTTGTTAATGATATGAACAACACCCCATTTAATCAGTTACAATAGGACTATGTGGTGTTATGTAACCTGTTACTTGATAGGGGATGCTGTGTATGTATATCCGAAATTCTACCCGTCCTGAGAGCAACATCTACCATGATGCAGAAAATCAAAGCCCTAATTGAATGGCTGAGAAAGTGGTGTTTTAAGCAGGATATACCCTGTATTACCCACTGGGAATCATTTTCAGATTGTTCTTCCTTGTTTTGCTGGGACAGTTTACATCTCAGTCATAGGGGTAGTACACTTATGGGGAAAAGTATCACTAAAATCATAAATCATTGTTTAAACTAAAAACAATGGGGGAGAATGGGTCTATTCCCAAGTCTCTGAATACTTACGAAAATATTAGTACAACTAAATGTAAATTCCTAGCTTTGAATGCAAGATCTTTAAACCAACTCAAATTAGCAGAACTCAAAGCCAAATGTAAAACTTTAAATATAGGTGTGGTGGGAGTAACTGAAACTTGGTGGGATGCATCCTCAGTTTGGTCCAGAGAAATTCCAGGTTATAAGTTATATCATAAAAACAGATTAAATAAGCAAGGCGGTGGAGTTTGTATGTACATACGAAATGATATTCCTTCTTTTGAAGTGTGTTCTCCCTTTCCTTTGAAAAGTATATGGGTTAAAATCTTATTGAAGGAGCAGTCCTATATAACTGTTGGTAACATCTATCGACCTCCATCTGCAAATTCAGATTACACAACTGATATGTTTAAAGAAATAACACATTTTTCAGAATCTCAAGATACTGCAATATTTGATGACTTTAACCTCCCTCATATTAACTGGGACTCATTCTCAGGACAGTCCTATGCCGAGAAAGGACTAATAAATGTGGTAGTTAGTACTGGATTACAACAACTTGTTACTGAACCCACTCAAGATCCTAATATTTTGGATCTATTATTTACTGACATAGAGCAACAAATTAGCAATCTACAAATTGGGGATCCACTTGGGACCAGTGGTCATTCATCTATTCTTTTTGAAATTCAACAGTTTAAAACTACACAAAGGAAGTTATACTGTACAAAAAATTATAATAAAGCAATTTTTTCTAAAATCAATGAATACTTATGAAACATAAACTGGGGATCTAATCTTCTTAATTGTACAACACAACATGCTTGGGACTTTTTAAAAAACACTGTACATTGTTTGGAAAATACCTTTATTCCATCTAAGAGGACATTTAATAATAAAGGAAAATTCCCCCTTCATTCAACAAGACAATTACAAATCAGATTAAAATAAAAATGTCACTTTTTAGGAAACTTGAGAATAGTTCTGTTCCATTTAAAACTACTCCATTACATAAATACAAACTATCTGTGAAAAACTTAAAAAATTCTATTAAATTGGAAAAAAATAAGCTAGAATTTAAACTAGCTCACACAAAAGACTGTCACAAATCTCTTTTCTCCTATATAAATAGTAAAAAAGGTGTTTTAAGGACCACTGGTCCCATTATAACCAATGTCTCTTCTCTATCTGAAATAGAAACTTCGAATCTCTTTAATAAGTACTTTTGTTCTGTCTTCTCTCAAAAATCACCTATTAGTACATTTAAAGTTCACCACGTAGATTATCATAGGTTCTATCCAACTGACATTATACAGGCTATCTAAAAACTAAAAAAAAATACTAGTCCAGGCCCAGATGGTATTCATCCATGGTTTCTGATCAAAACCTCTATAAATATTTCTATGCCTTTGTCAATTATCTTCAACAAATCCTTACAAGAAAGCATTGTACCAAATGATTGGCATTCAGCAATAGTTACTCCCATATTTAAAAAAGGCAATAGAGGTTCTGTGCAAAATTATCATCCAATTAGCCTGATCTCAGTGGCTTGTAAATTAATGGAATGAGTAATGAAGTCTCTAATAGATCAAGATTGTAAAAAATTAGGAATTTATGATTCAAATCAGCATGGGTTTACTCCCAAGTATTCTTGCACCACCAATCTGATATCTTTTTACAATAATATAAATAATCTACTAGATGTGGGTATCCCTACTGATGTATTTCTTTTGGACTTTAGTAGAGCTTTTGATAAATTCTCACATGAAAAACTCATTACTAAAATGCACAATCTAGGTTTTTCACCTGATATTGTCAACTGGACTTCAAACTGGTTGACAAATCATTCTCAGAGAGTCAGAATTAATGATATATTGTCTGATTTGGGTAGTGTGACAAGTGATGTACCACAGGGGTCGGTCTTGGGACCAACATTGTTTAATCTCTTTATCAGTGATTTACAAACAGGGCCAAATAAATTCATGGTCAAATTTGCAGACGATACTGAATTGGGGGGGCAAGGTTAATAATCAAGAAAATATTTCTGCATTAAAGAAGGATTTGGAAAAATTAACACTTTGGGCAAATGAAAATCATATGCAGTTTAATTAAGACAAATGTTTAGTAGTGCATTTTGGTGTAAATAATCCAAAAACGATATATTATATAAACAGACTACCACTTCACTCATCAAATTGTGAAAAAGATTTAGGGATATATGTTAATAATAAACTCACATCAAATGATCACTGTGTTAGAACTGCTTGCATGACCAACAAACTTTTGAGGCAAATAAAATGCACTTTTGTTAATCGCACTGAACAATGCCTTATTCCATTGTATAGGGCATACATTAGACCGTATCTAGACTATGGCTCCTTTCTGAATTCAAACCAAAAAGACATAGCAATTTTGAACAGGTTCAAAGGAGAGTAACTAGAATGATTCCAAGATTAACAAACTTGGATTATCAGAACAGATTAAAAGCTACTGGTCTCTTCTCTCTTCAAACTAGAAGATTAAGAGGTGATATGCTTATGTTTTTTAATTTAATAAATTCACCAGATCTAATGGAAAAATGTGGTCTAACACTCTCCAGAAGGAGACATGTTCCGAGACTGCATAATAAACAGTTTGAAGTAAAAACTTATAAAACCAGCAAAAGGGGAAACTTTTTTCCAATAAGGGCATCCACTGTAAGGAACACCTTGCCACAAGAACTGGTAGAGGTAACTAGTGCCACTGTCTTTAAAAACAAATTAGTTGTTTGGTAGAGGGATAATAGATAAATAATGTCCCACGTAGTGTGGGGAACAGTCTTGATGGGCTCTGGCCTTCTTCTGTTCTTTCATACCAAGTAATACCAAGTAATCTTAACCTTTCCTCTGCCTTTCATGATGTGCAGGCTTGGCTCTCCAGGCACAAATTATTTCTCAATGTGGGGAAAACTCAAGCGATTGTCTTTGGCATTGCTGCCAGCAAAGGTCGGCTCAAACTCAACTCAGTGTCTCCTGCCTTGATGGTTCTGTACTAAAGATGGTAAGCTCCTTTAAATACCTTGGAGTCCTGCTTGATGGGTCCCTCTACTTTGACCAACATATGTCCACATGTAAGGCTGTGAGCTTCAAAATCAGGCTTGCTTATAAGACTAGTCATATCCTGACACTTTTTGCAAGGCTGGCTATTGCTAGAAGTATTCTGCTCCCCTCTCCGACTTATGGAGCTGCAACTTATATTAATGCTTCAAATGCATCCTTACACAGATGGGACAACATGTATAACTCCATCTGTTGCTATACCTTTGCATCCCCACAACTAAAACATTGATGTCAGCTATATGTCGACCTAAACTGGCCTTCCTCCTCGAACTATCGTCTGCTCTCCTTAGGAACACTGGTGGATAGCATTATCAGAACTAATGTCCCAGCATCTCTTGCCTCCCTTCTTGTTCCTCTGACCTCCTCCTATGGCCTCCAGTCTGCTGATCAATCCCTACTCCAAGTGCCAAGAGGCAAAACCTCCAAGGGAACTTGTGCTTTTCTTCAGTGCTGCCCCCAAACTTTGTAACTCTCTTCCCCTAGATGTCTGGGCTGCGCCTAGCCATCCCTGTTTTAAGAAAGCTTATAAGTCCCACCTATGTAAGCCTACCCCTTGCATGTGCTTCAATCCTCCATAACTTCTCTGCTACCCTCTCCTACTCCCCCTACCCATGGCTCCTCATTTCTCTGCTCCTACTTTCATTAGCCACTTTTTGGTTTTGTTAAAGAGATTCTAACTGTTTACTAGCTTAGCTCTTATGCAATGTATTTGTCTGATATGCCTATGGCACTTATCCTGGGCCTGTACTAGTTTCTTGTCAGCCAGGTGATTATGGTTGTCCACTGTTTGTATTATGTCACTGTAAATCTGCATCCTACTGTTGCACTCTGATTGTTCTTTTGTATTACATTTAATTGTACCATGCTGGTACTGTCAAAAGTCATACCCTACCATTACCTGTACTGTACTGTTTATCTCTGTAATCTCCCAGGTTGTGTCTGAAAATAGCCATTTCTATGGCTAGCACACTCATAGAAACATAGAAACATAGAAACATAGAAGTTGACGGCAGATAAGGACCGCAAGGCCCATCCAGTCTGCCCATTTCTTTTTCTACCTTATAAATGTGCCATTGGCCTTTGCTCTGTCAGTGGCCTATCTATTCATAGTCATTTGTATTGCTCCCTTATGCCTATCCCATGCCTGTTTGAAGCCCTGCACTGTATTCATAGCCACCACTTCTTGTGGTAAACAAAAACTAACTAAATAAATAAAATGGCAATGAACTGATGGAAAACCAGCTACATGTTTCAAAATAAAAGCCCTGTCCTAGGCAAAAGCTTGCATTCCACATCGGGGTCTAGTATAGCCAAGTCAGGAGTATTTAATATATTTATATGTATGTTTTTTTAAAAGAAAGGTGAAATACCTTATCTAAATATGAAATGAAGCCAAACCAACATATTGTTGCTTTGGGTTTCAAAAATAGCATTATGTTCGGGGCTTATATCACAGAGATGGCACATCCTAAGATGACAAGCTATATATTAGTAGAATACAAGAACTTGAAGTTTTCCAGCAATATACAGTACAGTATGTCTTCCTAGTGCATGCAGTCTCTAAGATATAAGCCTCGGCATTAATGTTATATTTGTAACAAAGAAAGCAATGAGTTGAGGGAATAGCAGTTATATAGAACTTTAAATGAAAGAAATACAATAAAACCAGCAGTGACAGTACAGAGAGCAAATCGTCATTAGATATTTGTAATCAGATATTTGTAATTATAAATTTCATTAGCAAAACCTACATTGCAGTTCTAGGCAAAAGCATTTTAATTTCAAAATAATGCATCCTCAAATAAGTCAACAAACTGGATTGGCTAGATCAAGACACTGTAAACCAATTATGTGTCTATAGTGTGTGCATGGTAATGGGGGTCTGAGACCAATCTTATTGGTGTGGTGGGTTCATGAGGAGGTGTTTTCCACTTGTGAAAGGTGTGAAGGGGGCTGGTTAAACCAGAGTCTGGAGATAAAATGGAGGTTCATCTGTTACTGGTGTTGGTGGTAAATTTGTGTGCTCCATTTGTTGGGGGCTGATATTTTATGTGGGAAGGGGGCTTGACACTGTTCCTGACACTTGGCAGGGGTTGAAGCCTACTCTGGAAGTGGGAGCTCATCTGTGTTTGCTATTGGTGGGGAACCTGTGTGTCTGGTTTTGAGGGGAGGCTGAGCCTGACGGGTGTGTGGGGGTAACTTGAGGCTGGCAGCCACTGAGTGGGGGGGTGAGCTACTAAGTGTTTTTTCTGTTGTTGGAGGAGGTTAAAGTCTATGGCCTGTGTGAGGTGGTCTACATAAGAGATCTCAGTCACTCCATTTCCATGCAGGCAGTTATTCAGAAAGAGCAACGTTTCTGGATATTCCTCTTCTGATAATGCATTCACACTGAAAAACACTGATTACTGGGAAACTGTGTCTTTTATATGCAGATTTCGTTATAGGCATAAACTCCAAAAATGTTCAGTTTTCTGATAACCATACCTGCATGTAAACACAGTGACTGTAAGGCACTGGGGAACACTTTTAAAAAGCAATGCCAGTATGACAAAATCCTGCCTTGTGGACACTATAAGAAATATAACTGATTCTCTTGGTACTGTGCTATTTTGGGAATAAAATGGTGTGACATGTGAATGCCTGAAAGCAACACCAGTTGCATAAAACATGTTTTTGCATATTTTGACATACATTTGAACTATACATAGTGATATGTATATCTTAATTGTATTCATTCAAGGATAGAAGCAAAATGAAATTAATAATGAGTTATAATGATGAAAGATGTTGACAATTTATACTTTAAAGTACACATTCATACTCGGTGATGCTAAATCAAAATTATCTACAAAGTTTAATTTTGATTTAGCAGCTCAGAGTATGAATTTATACTTTAAAGTCTACATTTTCAACATATCTCATTACTATAACTCATGTTATTAATGTTACTTTTGCCCAATAGCTACACAGCAAATACAAGCAAGCAAGCAAACATTCAGCAATGACAAATGCTTGTTATTTACCTCTGGTTGCCTGCACTCAAAGAGTTTTTATCCCTTGGTTTTCCCATAGGTTATTCATCTGCATGGCCTCTATGTGCTCCTGAGTGACACCCCACACTCCCGTTCCCTTCTTCTTAATTTTCCTGCATAATACATATCCTAATAAGGTCAAATCCCACTCATGGTTTGGATTAGCCTACATTTTTCTGACAGCCACGATGTTCAGTTGTGCTTCAGTTACCAGCTTCTGCATTTCCAGTAGTTTATTTATTTTATTTTTATTCAGTTTATATTCATACAATCCATATAATTCCAGAAGCACAAGATTAGACAAAAAGTGTCACACAGTACTTTGTACAGTTACAGCAGAATAGCTAGTTATGCTGCTTAGTGATGCCTCATGAGGGTATCCTGCACTTAATAACAAACAAAAGAGCATTCTAGCTAACTGCCACATGAATACCAAATGCATCAATGGAGCTAGGCAATTAGAAAAGAATATGCTTGCAGTACAAATAAAAAATGATGACTCTTCCGTCAGTCTGTCCTCAAAAGGTAGTAATATTGTTTTCCAATAGAGAGTGATACCTGCCACTATTGATCACAGAAAAACAGAAACATAGTGGCCCAGATATTCAGAAGGGCTGCACCCCAATGCGATATTCAAACGGGGACTGTGACCCTGGCACAAATCCCAATGCGCTGGAGCACATCAGTAATGTATGCGGAGCAGGTGGGGGGGGCATGCCTATGCATACTCCGCACATCCCGATTTTCAGCCCGGGATGTACTGAGCCCATGCATGCGCAACCCCTACCTGCGCTGCACACAGGTGAGCCAAAAAAAAAAGGAACAACAGCTGGCCACCCACAGGTGAGCTGCCATATTGCAGGGTGCAACATGGCAGCTGCACCTGTGGGTGGCCACCTGAGCTCCGGCTGCACCTTTGTGGCAGCGCCCCCCCATGCCCAATCACGAGCATATGTAGAATAATGTAAACATCCTATATCCCTGGTGGTCCAGTGGACCGCTCGCAGTCTGATCATGAGCATATGTTAAATTAAAAAACAGTCCAATATCCCTGGTGGTCCAGTGGAAATCTCACAGCCTGATCGTGGGCATATGTTAAATTAAAAGCAGTCCAATATCCCTGGTGGTCCAGTGGACAGCTCGCAGCCCGATCGTGGGCATATGTTAAATTAAAAGCAGTTTAATATCCCTGGTGGTCCAGTGGACTGCTTGCAGCCCGATCACGGGCATATGTAATAAAAATGGAGAGGTCCAATAACCACGTTGGTCCAATGGTACCCCCTCCCCACCTGCCCACTGAGCCCCACTGCCCCACTCACCCCCGGTCAGTGGCGGTGGCAACACCCACCACGCCTGCCACCTCACGCCCGCCGACTGACACCATACAGTAGGGCTGTATGCCCATTGGTCTGCCAGCATTAGCCAATGGCATGTAGTTTCAGATTACCACACAGTCCAGATTTATGAATGAATCCATCCACATATCTGACTGTGAAGTAATAGCTGCATGTCCATTGGCTCCACGCCAGGACCAATGGCACAGCCCTACCAAGCGTGTCAAGTCAGCAGGAGGTGGGGTGGCAGGTGGTGTAGGGTGCTGCTGCCCCGCCAATGATGAGGGGAGAGTGGGGCAGTGGGTCTCAGTGGGTGGGTGGGTACCACTGAACCACCAGGGTTATTGGACCTCTCCAAGAGGTTACTTCTGAATTATTTCTTCATCATACTTTTGGCAGTTGTGCACACTACCCCTCAAAACCTAGTTTCCTCTCTTTTTTCCATTTCTCGCTGCATCCATTCCACCTACTGCATTTGGTGGGGAGATCAGGTTGGCCTCCTTTAGTTGTGTTAGTGTCCCTGTTCCTCTTTGAGCTGCCCCCATCTAGTTTTAACCTTTCTTTAATATGCCATGCAAACCTGCACTCTATAATCCACTTGCCCTCCTAAGGGGATACAAGCCATCTTCTTTGAATGGATACCACCCCCTTCAAGTTAGGCCCCAGCCCCCCAATGAAATAAAATCCTTCTTTCTTACACCACCCTTTTAGCCACACATTGAACCAGAACAAGTACAGCTGTATTATTCAGGTGGTCATGGTAGTACCTATGAGAAGGTTAATGTCCTTGCCCTTTTCTTATCTACCTGCCCTAGGAGAAGTTGTTCTCAAGCCCAGATATTGGTGGCTTCAAAAGACCTTACAGTGCAGCAAGTGCAACTTATTATTGGCCTCACTCCCTATTTTGTTCACTTCACAACACCTTACATGCATACTCCAACCCCCACAAAATACAACATTTATTTTTACACAGTACACAATAAGTCATGCTGAGTTCCTAGGATTCTAGGTGGTCCACTGGCCGCAGTCCTCAAGTGCCATATTTCAGTCCTTGCTGCCTCTAGTTTTGCTGTCATGACCTCAAACTGCCTACAGCCCAGACAGTGGCCAACTTTAAAGAGAACCCTTCTGCTTACCATCGTCCCACACCCCTTGCACTCCTGCCACATTCCCCTTCAGTGTCCTCCATGCATATGTGAATTTGTACTGCTGTATAGTTTGTAGACACAACATGGATAATACACTTTCTACCCAATGTATTACAGTTATGCCTCAGTTACTTTTTTATGGCTGTACCCTAGATATAATTTTATCCTGCCTTCTAAATTTAACCCCTTTTAGGCAACCTTGGTTGGCTTAGCATCTGCCTTACATACCATACATACTGTACACTCAAGTTATCTTAACTTTGCTTTGTATAAGCCTTTCTATTGGTACACTGGTTTTGCCTACTTGCTATCTCCCCCTCACGGTCTGAGTTCCCTGAATATGTACTATGGATGCCCCTTTAAAATACAACGCTCCTACTCTGTGGCACTTACACTCCAGAACACCATTGGTAGGGTGCATGAACCTGTGGGAGTTGTATATCAAGCCCAAACCAACATTCCCTTGAAAATGTTATTCAGACCCTCCAACTGTCATCTGGCTATGGCCTTAGGACAGACAATTTTCACCCAGCCTCCAAAATGCAGGGCGTGATACAACTCTTAATATTTCCCTGAAGTGCATGGAAAGCTCCAGGACAGGGCTCATTCCAAGGAGCAACCTGCTGTGTTCAAGCTATGCCCCATCAGTGATACATAGCTGGCATCATAGTCTTGACATAAATTCTCCTGCATGCCCAGATGCAAGCCTTCTGTACCCTGGTACTCCTTAATTTCTGAAGCCACTGCTGCTTAAGTGTGGACTACTGTGGCTGGACTTAATTGTCTCTACAGACAATAATTAAGACAATTCTATAAACTGTTTTCCCCACAACTTAGATTACTGTATCCACCTTGTCTTCAAAATGCCTCTGCAATTGCTGTCAGTAAAACAACATGCATTTGCCAATGGTGAATGTTCACCACTTGCATTGCTGTTGTACTGGGTCGTGCGTGTACATATTTTTACTATATATTTAGCCAGGATAGACCAGATGAGATGCAATATATCATTTGCCATGGGGTCCTGATTTTAAACAGTTTTGTACTGCATTTATGCAGGATAGGAGAGGTGAGATGCAATATTTCATTTTTGTGTGGTCCACTGCTTTGTTAATGTATTTTTCTAGGACAGATCATTTTAGATGCAACATCTCCATTTTTAGCAGGGTTCTGTTGTAGGGTTCTGTTTTTACACCATTTTGTGAGGTATTTACCAAGGATAACCTAGGTGTGATGCAATCTCTCATTTTCAATGGTGTCCTCCTTATTTATTTATTTACTGAAATTGTTTAACTGGGTAAGCACACTAAGACATAATGTCCCTTCTGCAGGGGCGACCCAGAGTTAATTACAATCATATGGATGACATCAGTTTACATTCAATGCAGAAGCATCAGATTACATACAGAGACATATTATACAAATGACAGGATTGTTAAATATTAACAATTAACACATGTTAGGTAACAAAGCTTATAGCTAAACAAATTCAATGCACAACACAGCAGGTCAATAGCAATGACTGACAAGTACAGTACATGATAATAATTGCCTACCTAGAGGGAAAGACTAGGCAGGTTAGGGTCAGGGAAAGCAGAGCTGTGATGCTATACTTAGAGTCCTGTAAATGGGTTTTCCACTTGGATAGGGGCATCTATGGCTGGGTTAAGTGCCTGGGAGGAAAGTGACCATGGCATGGGGGTGTGCCAAGTAGTCGGGCATCAGTGCCATGATGCCTGCCATTGACATCAATTGCAGCTACATTTACTGGCCACATACATGTGGGATTTCAGTGTGGTTTTGAATGTGCAGAGGGTAGAGCAGTTAGTCATGTCTGATGGCAGGCTATTCCAGAATACCAGGGCCGAGATGATGAATGATCTGTCACTTGCACAGGATCTTGACCTTGGTACTTCCAGGGTGGGGCTGGTAGAAGACCAAAGTTCTCGCTTTAGAGTCTTGTACTTGAGTAGACCATTTAGGCTAGGTGATGTGGATAATTTGGCAGTTTTGAATGCAAGGCAGAGGGTAGGGTAGGCAAGCCTGGTCTTAAGTGCTGACCAGTTGAGGGAGGTGAGAACACCACAATGGTGGTCATGGGGGTGAGCAGCAGAAACAAAGCATGCAACTTTGTGGTAGAGAACTTGGGGTTTGGAAAGTTCGGTACCTGGGAGAGGATGAAGGAAGGGAGCCCCAAATAGAAGGACAGGGAGAAGATTTCCTGTAGTGATTGCCAGCCATGCTTCATTGCTTATGTATCCATCTAGTCTGTAAAGCAGTCCTACTGTTTAATGGAAGGTCTTGGTTAAGGCATCCACATGCGTTTCCAGGGTTAGCGCTTGATTGAGATGCATCCCAAGGTATTTGATGGAAGAGCAGACCTCCATCCCTGGTGCCATTGGTTGATGATAGTTGTAAGAGATTTTGTCTATCAGCCCCCAAGTATTTGGGATCAAAAAGCACAGACTTCAATTTCTTCGGGTTTAGTAGAAGTTTATTGTCCACTAGCCATTGTTCCAAGAGACAGAAGTTGCCATTGAGGTCCAGGTGTATTTGATTCACATCCTTAGAGCTCCTATAGATGATTGCATCATCTGCATATAGTTTGATGTTGGCTTCTCCACAGTGTTTAGGCATGTTGTTAATGAAAATAGAGAAAAGTAGGGGCCCCAAGGATGAACCATTGGGAGACATCTTGATTCACCAGTTTTAGATCTGATGTCATATACAACAATTTGACCAGTTGTTTCCTCTCACATAGATAATTTTGAAACCATTTGCAGGCATGAGTGTCCAGGCTGAGGTGTCCAATTTTGCTGATGAGAAGTGTGTGGTTCACCAAATCAAAAGCTTTTGTTAGATCGAGGAATAAAGTTCCTGTAGTATGACCTTTGTCCATTTCTCCAAGTACCTTCGATGTGAACTCGACAAGAGCTCCTTTAACACATCTTTGTACTGCATTTACTGAGGATAGCACAGCTCAAATGTTATTTTGTTTCAGTGGGGTCCTGCTTTTCTCAATGTTTACTCTGTATTTACCCAAGATACTGTAAGACAGCCGAGATGCATTGCCTTGTTTTTGATTTGGCCCTTCTTTTACCCATTTTTATAATGTCTTTATCCAGGATAGTCCATCTGAAAGGCAAGTTACACTTTCAGTGTGGTTTTGCTTTTATAATGCATTTTCCCATGACAGAGCCACATAGAAGCATAGTTCAGTGGGGGCTCTGCAGTAAGGGGGTCTGCTTCTACACATTTTTACTAAATATTTTTTCTAGGATAGGTCAGATGAGATGCAGTATCTCATTTTCGGTGGTGTCTTAATTTTATACATTTTTAGATTATATTTACCCAGGATAGGCCATCTGAGAGGCAATATCTAATTTTCAGTGGGCTCCTACATTTTGATCACAAATTTCCACTAGTCTGTTTATGACCTGACATTATGATCAAGACCAGTAGAATTTTTAAAAATCCATCAAAAAGGTGATTTCACAGTGCAACTGCGAAAACATATTTCAGAGAGGATTTGAAAAATGACATCTGTCATGTTCAGGAAGTGGGAAACAGAAGAGATGTGTTGAATATCAGAGGCCAAAATCTGCAAAAATAAAGTTGTGAATAAACGTTGGAACAATAGAACATTTCTTCATTTTCACATTTGGACCCCAAATTTTCAGCATAGTCTTTTCTTGACACCTCCTTCCGAACATGATGGGTGTGATTTATAAAATACTGTCTGAAATGTCATTTTGTGCCAGAAGTGCAAAAAACACCTTTGGCCTGGATTTGAATAATGATGGCTGTCACATTTATGAGGTGGTGTGAAAAAATAGTTATTATGAAATTTGGGGTCAAAATATTGAAAACTACCAAAGTTATGAGCATGTGTTGAAATATGTCAATGTACACTCATAACTTTTTTTAAATATGTTTGCAGCAAATTGTCAACATATTCTTCTTATAACCTCACCTCATGAACAAGGGTGGAGAAACTTTTCAAATCCTGCACAAAAGGTGATTTCACGCAGCAACCACAAAATCATCTTTTCGGATGGATTTAAATAATTTCACAGCCCTTGTTCATGTGGTGAGATCCCAAAAAGGCTGTGTTGAAAATTTTGGGAAA
Source organism: Neoceratodus forsteri (assembly GCA_016271365.2). Taxonomy (NCBI): domain Eukaryota; kingdom Metazoa; phylum Chordata; order Ceratodontiformes; family Ceratodontidae; genus Neoceratodus; species Neoceratodus forsteri. The sequence goes on along the minus strand of CM057449.1, from coordinate 845,834,453 downwards.
AATATTAATAAATGATCAAGTCATGAGCACAATTTCAAAATGCATTCAAATACATTGAACTGCATACCCGATTTTCTCAGTTCTTGACTCGGCATTGAAGAGTGAAGATGTGTCTCTAGTCCAGATAGGATTACAGTGATAAACCCTGGTAGGTAAGTAAGTGGTGTTGGGATGGGGTGGTGGGTACTGAGTGGGATTTTCAGATGGGGGGAGGGTAATGGTGGCAGTGGACTGGTGGTGGCAACAAACAACGTTGGACATTTTCCTTTTTAAAGGGTGTATAAAAAAACAGACAAAATGGATTACAAATGATGGTTTTCTTAATTTCTGTTACCAACACTAGAGATTTGGCACTCTAGTGTCAGTTTAACCTCTAGAGGCATGAGAAGTGATGAGGAGGTGGGAGGGATACTTGCAGAGGGTGGAATTGCAGAACTTTAACAAAAAAAGACTAAAGGGAGAGTTTCCTTTATTTCTGTTATTGACACTAGGGGTTGGGCATTTCAGTGTCCGTGTTATGTTAGGAGGTGCCAGGAGTGGGCTCCCCTGTGTTGCACAGCGAAAATAGTGCGGTGAGGGGTACTATTAGGCACTGTGAATTGGGCACCCCAGTCTCAGAAAATTAAGAAGGAAGGTGAAAGCAGTGGGAGGTGGGAAGGATACTTGGCAGTTGGGATTGTTTTATATCAGGGGGAAGACCACAGCAGGCTTATCATTACTCTGATCAGCTCTGCTAGATAGGCAGCATTATGCTGATCAAAGGAAAGAGCTGCCCTGTGATTTAAGTGGCTCTTTCTTTGAACTACATGAAGTTTCCATCCAGCAAGACTAGAAGGATGTCATGAATCATGATAGCCTGGCTGATGATTGGTCTGACACTGTCAAGACCCTTGTAGACTGTCCTGTATTGGACTGACAGTTGCACACTTCTCATAATCCACTGCCATACCAACATGTTCTCTTTGTACAAGCGCAAGGGTGAACATAAACACAGGCAGCACCTTCTTTAAGGCAGCAAACTGCAGGAGTGATCTTTGTACACTGTATCTAGTCAAAAGTTTAAATCAACCTGCCAAGGCAATGTGACTCAGCCCCTTCTCCAATTATAGAAACATAGAAACATAGAAGTTGATGGCAGATAAGGACTGCAAGGCTCATCCAGTCTGCCGATTGTTTCTACTTTATGAATTATCACCTTACTTAGGCCCCAGAACTGACAAATTTCACCCAGCACCTAAAATGCAAGGCAGGACACAGCTCTTTGATAGTTGCTTTCAATCAATCAATCAATCAATCAGTCTTTATTTAGCCAGGTGGAACATCATTGAGAAGAACTCATTTAGAAGATGGACCTGGGAGTAGTTACAAAGTTAACAATAGTAAAACACATGGGACAAGTAGGATATACAGCATAGTAAGATAAAAATTTTCAAAATGAAAAACAACATAACATTTGATAAAATGTACAGGTCAGTTCATACAGTAGAAGACAACATAACATTTAATTTAGTATACAGATTGGTTTATAAAGTAAAGATTCATTCAAGAACAAAGGATTGAAAACAGACAACCAGGTATGACAAGGTGTCTGCCAGGATAGCAAGGTTGTCCATGTGGAACAGATAATAATAAAATATAATAGAATACACCTAGGGCCAGAGTTAGATATGGGAAAAGATGAAAGAATGACACAGGCGGAGGTAGAATGGTTGTAGGGGGAGAGGAAGTAGAGGTAAAGAGAGGGGGAAGGATATTAGCAATACAGTTTTAGGAAACACAGTTACAGATTTCTGTGGCAGCCCTGGCAACTAATGTTTTGAAGGTAGCCAAGGTAAGTGGAGTGGATATTTAGAGTTTTTTGTAGCTTGTTCCACAGGGAGGGAAGGGAATAGCTTAAGGAAGATTTGTCGAACTGAGATTTAACTTTAGGAATAACTTGGTAGATATAAGAGGAGCTTCTTAGTGCATAGATACCAAGAGAGAAAATAGGAAGGCAGTCAGAGATGTATGGGGACAGTTTCTTAATAATACCATGGTATGTCCAATTTGTTGTGTTTCTGTACCGTCTTAGGCTGAGAGAGGTCCAACCAATCAGAGCATATAAGGTACAGTGGTGAGTAGCATAGGGTGCTCCAGAAATGAATCTTAGGGTACGATGATATAGGATGTCTAGCTTTTTTAAAGCTGTGCTAGTCCCTTGTCCATAAAGAATATCCTCATAGTCAAGTAGAGGGAGGAAGGTAGATTGTATGATTCTAGTTCTCGTTTCCAATGTTAGCAAGTGTTTAATGCGGAAGAATATGCCAAGTCTCTGTTTGAGTTTTTTTGTTAGTTCTTCTATGTGGTCAAAAAAGGTCAATTTGTGGGTGATCCACATCCCCAGGTATTTGAATTTGTATACAAATTTATGTACGAATTCAAGGGGTTCATTGAGGAGAGTGTTAATTGGAGTTTACGCACCCACCAAGGTAGTGGAGGAAGTCTTAGAAAAAGGTGAGAAGAGCATAGCCTTCATTTCCTTAGCATTAAGAGGTAATTTTAGTTTTAGTTGCAGTTCATTTTTCTGAAGGAAGTTGAACTCAAGTTGGAGGTCAGAACATGTTTTGTCAGTGGAAGATCTGGAGATGTGTAAGACGGTATCGTCGGTGAATAGATGAATATCAGCTAATTGGATGTTAGCATGTATGTTTTTGAAATAAATTGCAAAAAGGAAGGGGCCAGGATAGAGCCTTGAGGTATGCCTCTTGGAAGGGTTTTCGGGGGGAAAGGTCTCCTTCAGCTTTGACCTGCTGTGAACAGCCCATAAGGTAGCTGTTGAACCATTTGAGAGAGGCATAGTCAAGTCCAATGTTGCGGGGGATGTCCAGGAGAACAGCATGGTCCACCATGTCAAATGCCTTGCTTAAATCCAGGAATAAAGCACCCATGTAGAATTTATTGTCCAAGGCTTTCAACCAGTCATTAGTAACTTTTGCAAGTGTGGAGACCGTGCTATGTTGAGGTCTGAAGTCCGACTGTACAGGAGTGAGTAGGTTGTGAGAGTCTAGATAGTCTCTGAACTAGCTTTTCCAGCATTTTGGACAGGGTGGGAAACAAAGAGATGGGCCTGTAATTAAGGTTGGCAGGATCCCTGATTTGAACAGGGGGATGACATGGGTGGTTCTCCACATCTCAGGAAGGATACTCTTCGTGAGGGATAAATTGAAGATGTGAGTTTTGGGGACAGCTAGAATATGGGAGCTAATTTTTAAAGGTTTGTGTCGGCACTTTTTTTAGTATCTAACTTAAAAATCAAGTCTTCTACCTGCTTCAGAGAGACTGGGCTGAAGGAGTAGGAAGATACAGCCATTGAGGGAGCAGAGTAGGTCTTGCCCTGTCCACATAGCTGGTTTTTCAGAGTTTCGGCAGGGAAGGAGTCGAAGGCCAGGCCATCTGTGGCAAAGTGGTTGTTTAACAAATTCTGTATTTCATGTCTATCTGTGTATGTGACATTGCTGAAGGAAAGTGTGGAAGGGAGGGAGTTGGAAGCCCTATGACCCTCAACCTCCTTAAAAAGCCCCTGACATCTTTGTGACAACTTTGAGAAAATGTAATGTTTAGCACAAGTGAGCTTATATTTTAATATTATTTCTGTATTTCTCATTCTTCTTTTTTACTAAGGACATTTGCATGTAAACAGGATCACTGCCTTATCTGTTCTGGCTGCTTGCCTACATATGGCATCACAGTTCTGTTTATGTCCTCACAGTCTGTTGCTGAGGGAATAATTATGATACCATAAATGGGGGATTATTTATTTTACTTATTTATTTATTTAAAAGTTGGTAACTTGGAAAAGCACCATGACCAGAAGCTCATTTCCAGCTGCAACCTGGAATATGATGTCATATGTAGGATAGCAGAAAGAGCAGATAAGGTCTAAGGGACAGTAAGCCTCTTTCATACAGCTGTCATTGGTAATAAAGAAAAAAGGTAAACCATTATAGAAAATACATGAAATATAAACTGAACGGTCTAAATCTCACATTTTTTCCAAGTTTTTCTAATGGTGTCAGGGGCTCTTTAAGGGTCTTCCAAAAATGTGGAAGATCAATGAGTAGACACATCCAGTTAGTTATTATAGTAACTGGACTTTACATGTGGGCTATGGTTGCTGGTCTCAGCTTACCCTACAGACAATAATTAAGTCAATAAGTAAACCCAGTTTCCCCACAACTCACTCTACCCAGCTTGTGACATTGGGGAAGGGATCCAGTGGAGTACATGCCTATTTGCAGATCACACAAAGGTCTGTGGTAAAATAGAAAGTAATGAGAGTGCCAAGAGGGCCTAGACTTTGAGGCAAGATCTGAAAAGATGTGAGGAATGGTCAGGGGTCTGGCAACTACAGTTCAGAGCAAGAGTGCAAAGATATGCATACGGGGTATTAAAACCCAAAGACAGAATACAGGATGAGAGATGAGGTGTTATAAAAAAAAGGCAGATAAGAGGGATCTCAGGGTCCTAATAGCTGTCAATGTAAAGCAGTCAGCACAGTACAACAAAGAAGTAGGGAACACAAATAGGATTCTGTGGTGCATAGGAAGAGGGAACAGCAGCAGAAGGAAGAAGTTGATCCTGCTCCTGTGCAGATTTCTGGTGCAGCCACATTTGGAGTATGGTACGCCGTTCTAGAGTTCTCACTTGAAAAAGGACATGGTCAGTTAAGGCTGTTAAGAGGAGGACAGCACAAATGATTCAAGGGCAGCAAAAGAAGGAGAGGCTTAATGACCTCATGTATACACAGGAAAGCAGAAGAGAGAGGGGAGACATGACTGAAACATTGAAACATAGAAACAAAGGCAATAATGGCAGAAAAAGATGGATTTTTCATCCAGTCTGCCCATGGTCCCTATCTAACCCTGGGACCTAATGTCCATAAAGGGTTCTAGCCCTCCCACTCCACGCTCCTGTTCCCCTCCTTGTTGCTGTCACCCTGAGTAACCACTACACCCTTCACTCTATTCCAGCCATGCTTGAAACCATTAATGGTTTTGGTGCCCACCACCTCAAATTGGTAGACTGTTCAATGGCTCCTCCATCCTTTTGGTAAAATATTATTTTCTTATATCCCTCTTGAACCTCCCTCCTGTCAATTTACACTCATGCCTTTATGACCTAGAACTATTACTTATGCTAACTATTCCCCACAGTTCTTCTTCTTTATTCCTTTCAGGAACTTAAAGGTCTCTGTCACATCTCCACCCTCCCATCTAGTCTCCCACAAACTAATTATTGCCCTTCTAACCCTCTGATCCTCTGCTCCTCTTTACGTCGGTGCACTCTATGCCCCAGCCAAAACTACACCTGACTCCTTAGTCTCTATCAACTCTTCTGTCTCTTCTCACACTGCTAATGGTGAGCTCCTACTCTTAGGTGACTTTAACTTAGACTGGCTCACCCCCTTATCAAAGCCAAGCCTCCTCAGGATTGAGGCTCTCAACCTCACCCAGTTGATCCAAGAACCTACACACATTAACACTCACTCCCAGAATCACTCCCTGCTTGATTGGGTGCTATCCTTTCACCGCCACCATATCACTGTAGCAGGCATCCTACTGGATGCCCTCAGTGACCACTGCATCACATAATGTGTTTGCAAGATACACTCCCCCTGCACCAATCCCAAGTAAATATGATACCGACCACTCCACAAAATTGAAATCACTGCCTTGCAATATGATCTCTGTGAGACTGACTGGAACCCAGTATTCTCTGCCCATGACATTGACTGTGCCCTGTCCCTGTTCTCCAGCATACTTAACCAAATATGGCACCTCCACACCCCCATTAAAAAAGGCAGAGTCAAATGTCTTCACCACCCCTACATCACAGATGACCTGCTGGCCTTATGCAGAGACAGGGACAAAGCCTGGTATCACTATAAAGCATCCTCAACTCAGGCTGACCTCCATGCTTACAAAGCACTCAGGAATAGCTGCACTAAGGCTATTCACCTCTCCAAGCCTAATTATTTTAGGTCTTATCTGCATCATGGCCACTATGCTCCTTCCTATTTTTGGAAAGTTCTGCACTCTTAACTTGACCTTCCTACCCAACAAGCCTCCCCTCTCCTCTCAACTGATGGATCCTCTGTCTCTGACCCATCTTCAGTAGCAGAGATTTTTCGACAAATTCTTTGCCACTTGTGCCGTCCCCATTAACCCAGCTCCCATCCATCCTGCCTCCTTTTCTACCCCACTTGACCCACTACTTCCCCCTGCTGAGTTCCACTTCTCCACTTTCTCCCACCATGAAATCAACATGGCAATTCTGGCCTTAAATCCAGCTAAAACCAGCCCTGACGGTCTTCACCCCAGGCTTCTCCATATGTCAGCCCCTGCCATTGTAGCTCCTCTACCGACATTTGCAACCTCTCCCTCTCAACTGCCACAGTCCATAAAGCCTGGAAATTGGCAAAGGTGCTACCTCTTCACAAGGATGGTGGTCCATCCGCACCCAGAAACTACCAGCCCAACTCAAGCCTCCCATCACTCACTAAACTCCAGGAGTGCCTCATATACTCCAGGTTGTCCGAGTACCTTGCAAACAACAATATTCTCTCACCCATGCAGTCTGGTTTTAGGAAACAGCACACAACCATCTCCTCCATGCTAAAGTCACTTACTACATTCACTCAGAAATGGATCAGAGTCACATCACAGTCACTATTTTCATAGACCTGGCTAAGGCTTTTGATTCAGCCTCCCATCCTCTCCTACTACATAAACTCAAGTTTGTTGGGATAGTGGATCTTGCTGTTAACTGCTTCATGATAGGCAGCAGTCTGTCCAAATTGGTGATGCTCTTTCCTCCCCTCTCCCTATCGGAGATGGGGTTCCCCAGTGCTCCATTCTGGCCCCATCCTCTTCTCTCTTTTAAAAAATAACCTCCCCTCAGTCTGAAAATTCTCAAGCATGCACATGTATGTGGACAATACCATCATTTTCACCTCCATTCCTTCATCCATTAATGTACAGTCTCCTCTTCAGGATGTCTTAAACAGAGTTCAGTCCTGGTTTCAGTCAAACTTACTGAAGCTCAATACTAAAAAAAAAACAGTGGCCATGACTTTTGGCTCCAGACAAAAACTGGCTACCTTCAAATCCCCCCCCCCCATTCTTCTCTACATTGGATTGCTCCTCACTAGAGATTTCACAGCATTTAAGTACCTAGGAGTCTGGCTGGATAGCCACCTGGATTTCTCTACCCAGGTAGACTCTATCTGCACCAAATCTGTCCCAAACCTGCTGTTCCATAACAACACAAAGACTGTCTCCGTCTTTCAACTCTCTAAGAGCGAGTTACCAAAATGATCCTACTGGTATTGATTATGCCTATACAGTCTATGGCACTGCTTCAGTCATGTCCCTCTCCAGACTGGATACTCTCCTTTAATTCCTTCTGCTACTTCACAACTTCCTCTCGTCCCATCACCCACCACTATCTCCTCCATGTCACTCTCTCTCTCTCTAGCTCATTTATCTCACAGGAGGTTGGTTCACTGCACCTCCTTTGTGGCCAAATTCTGGTTCAGTATGCTCCCCACCTACCTCTCCTCCCACCTCTCCCAAGCCATCCCCTCAAACTGCACCCTTCATCAGAGACCCACATACTTTTTTCATCCATCACCCTCATTCTGCTGCTGGCCAATCCACCTTCTCCTATCGCCTTCCACTTCTGTGGAATAAATTCCCCTCTGAGCTTTGCCTAACCTCCTCATTTTTCTCTCTAAAACAACTCCTTAGGCTACTCCCCCTTCCCCAGTGCTCACAGTGCTGCAATCTCTCTCACCCTCCTCCACCCTAAGTTGCCTACACCCCCTTGGTGGCCTGCTTTATGTAGCGCATCTCCTAATTACTCCCGTCACTCACTGTGCTACCTCCCCCTACTTTTCTAGCCTACCATTTTAAAAACTGTTTCTGTTAGCTGCTTTATTCACTCACCTGTATTTTACCTTGTTATTTGCTTTATGCACTTTGACCTTTTTTGTATGATTATATTGGTGTTATCTTTTAATGTGTGGGTCTTTGTAAACATGACCATTTTGACTGTTCCTTTTTACCTGGTATCTCCTATGTAACCCTCTTCCTGGGTCACACTTAGAAACGAGCCTCGGCTCAGTGTGCCTTTCCTGGTTACCAAATTTTAAATAAATAACTAGTCTCCAGTGAGTACATAATCACTGCGTTGAGATGCTCCTCATGAGACTTCATATGTTCATTGTCCAGAAGGGTAGTGATGCCCTACTGAATATTAAGATCATTGCTTTGGATCAATTCTAGCAGCTAGACTTGATCTGGAATCCTGTTTACATTTTAGTGATAATCAGGAATTTTGCATCCAAAATTGTATGGCAATAAAGGTCATTAGATCTTAAAAGTGTTTAACCTTATGACGCCACACAATACTGTATGTGAATCTTAATATTGAGTGCCCAAAACAGAACCCTGGCCCACCCAGTGGTCTAACAGCCACTTCTCAACCAGGTACCCTAGTTAATAATGTGCAGTTTATGCACAACCCAGTGATTTTTAAATCTCACCTTTTAAACTTAAAGTAATTTGTTATATGTTTCACAACAAACATTTTCCACTTTTTTTTTCATAAATGATGTGATTGGATACCCTGGCAGCATACCAGGTACTCATTAATGACTCCCTATACAGGGACTGATAGCACCACACATATACACACGCATAGGATTTTCACATCCTGACTGCTAGTGGTACATCTTATGACTGTAAACCTACCCAAATGCACTAGGCATTTTGATTTAGTTTTTTTTTTTTTTTTTTTTCACAAAACACAGGTTTAGACTTAGACCTATTTGGCTCTGACACATCTATTTGAAATAGAGCTGATATAGCCATTATTTAAGCAAATATGTTAAAGGTTCATGATAGTATGAAACATAATATCATACCCCACCGTCCCCCGCATGGTATACATGATTTTGCTCATTAAGAGTGATTTACATTTACAATATTAAGGATATTGTGAAGGGGTTTGACCTGACAAATGTTCTTGTTAATGAATTAATTTCTGCTTACATCAAGGAAGCAGATGAGCATCACATAGCTAGGAAAGTCCTTTGCACTACCTATAGCTATTATGTTTTTACAACCCTTTGGTTATCTCTTCCGGGATCTGGAATTAGGATATATCCTTGATCTTATACATGACAGACGTATGGGTCAGTGGCATTGCCACATTTTGCACTTCTATTGCATGTGTTAAATGTTTATTTGAATCTAGCACAATTCCCTTGTCAATGGCAAGGAACCTTGGATATGTCATCACACACACCAGTATTGCTCCATGTTTTGAAACGGGTTCCTGCACAATCGAGGAAGCCATGTTTGTGACTCTCACAGTGTCATTGCTGCACATTCATCAGGCAACATCCATCTCTGATCGTCTGGCAACTGTCCATTCTATTGGTCATCTTGATGGGAACTTTTATCGTGAAAGGTTAAAACTACCTCCTTTCCTTGTTTACCATGAGGTCTTGGAATCGTGACTGACTCTGAACTTTGAATGTCGTACCTAAAATAAGCATCACCTTTTATGCAGATGTGACATCTTCCAACTTGTGTTACCAACTTGTAAATATAGGCCTAATAACTAAAATCAGGCTTCCACTTGTGAACTTTCAAATAAATTGTATTCAGTCCAGCCAATTAAGATTCTTCAATCAAGCTCATTGTTATCCATACTATGAAGCTAGTCTGGGGTTGGGGCAATCCCCCAACTCAGAAAGAAGACTCTTCTTCATTTGATCTACAATCAAGAAATCTATTTTCTTCACTGCTTGTTTTCCAAGCCTGGCTGGCACCTCATATAGACTGAGCTGAGTACTGTCATAAACATTTACACTTTGTGCAGCCATGTGATCCTCTTCAACTGAACACTGTTGATATTCCATTGTAAAACTCAATGTGCAATCTAATGCACCCCCTGCTGAGGCTTCTGAAAATACTGCTGCCTCCTGAACATTTGGATCAACCTTTGGAAAATCTGAATGCATCAGATTTGAGCTATGACTCTTCATCTAACACTTGAAGAAACCCTGAATTTATCCTTGGAACTGTTTGTAGTTTATGCCTTGTGGACATTGACATTTCGTGTCCTGTTCAACTTACCAACTGAAAAATGCCATCCTTCAAGATGGTATATTCTGCTGATGTGGAACATTGTGTGGTGACCAACTGTACATTCTTCTAATATGGACTAAAAGTTATGCAAAGTGAACTTTTCTAACTTCTGTTTTTATTCCCTAAGCAGGTAATAGGTTATATGGTAATCACACCTGTTTCCATCCCGGAACCAGGTATCATTAAGTCTAGTCCTAACTATCTTGATGCTCTATCTCAATTTTTACTTATTTTTAATATCCATACAGGCAACTTAAGTTTGTCTCTTCAATTTCTTCCCAATAGGATAGATACACACTTAATATATATCAGTATTTACGGATTGTTTTGATATTGGAAAACCCCATTGTGAAACATACAAACATAGAAACATAGAATTTGATGGCAGATAAGGACCGCTTGGCCCACCCAGTCTGCCCATTTCCCTACCTAATGGATAAGCTGCAGATCCTAGTTAACCAGCAGCCTACTTCTTCCTATCCCCACCCCCTAGAATTGCCTTATGACTGTCCCATGCATGCTTGAATTCCACCACTGTTTTTGACTCCACAACTCCTCCGAAGGCTGTTCCATGCATCCACAACCTCTCTTGTGAAAAATACTTCCTTAACTTACCTCTGAGCTGCACCCCTCTATCTTCAAATTGTGCCCCCTTTTTCTTGCACACCCCTTTTTTTGAAAGATGCTACCCTCTTGGACTTTGTTGATTCCCTTGAGGTACTTGAAAGTTTCTATTATGTCCCCCCTCTCCCTCCTTTCCTCGAGGCTATACATATTAAGCTCCTTAATTCCAAATGTTTATAGTAATACAAATTTTACTAACATTTTCCCTTATAATTATATTTTGTTGTTTAAGGAAAACCCTGAAATACCTGTGTGACCAGTTAACTTCTTCTATCAAGCTCATGCCTTGGGCCTGTAGACGAATGGTGCCTAACCTTCATCTTTTTGTTGTGTTGCCACTTTTTCAATTAGGGCAACAAAGAGGAGATTGTTACACCTGGGTTGTGCCCCCATCTTCCCACATACACCTCACACTGTATTCCTGGTCTACTGTACTGTGATACTGCTATTTTGCACTAACCTATAGTTATGAGCACCGATCATATAAGCATGGGTGCTAGGAATGTGCTTTGCTGCTAAGATATGCTAATATTGTCATGCATGATTTATTATACCTCACTATAATACATTTATCTAGATTATGTTTGTCTTTTATAGATATTCCATATATAATCTACCTAGTCACTGATAAGATGACTCAGAGGGATCATCAGTGATTATTGTATACTCTTATTCTCATATAATGATATGTAATGTGTATTTTAGACTCAGGCAGATATGCCTGTCAGCAGTTCTCTTTGTCTAAGCAAGCTGACAGAGAGAGAGAGACAGCTTTTGTTATGTCTCTATGTTTTATATTGTACGTAAGTAAGAAATGTGCATGTAGTTTGAACTGTCAGCATTTCTTTTGTCTAAGCTATAAAGCTAGTGGAAGCATATTCTGCCTCATATGATACTCATTAGTAATTATGTCTCCTAAGTCATTCTCCAATGGAGAATGACTTAGGACCAATATATATTGTTACTCATATCTGTAACAATGTTGTAATCTCTGTTGCTATACTGTTATCTGTAGTATTTAGCTGTCTGCAACCCATTGTAGTGCTCTCGAGACACTACTGTAGCTTCTCTAGAAGGGCAGAGAGCTGGAGCATGGGGAGAGATTGAACAAGATCATAGAAAACCTAAGATCTACAATTCTGGAGATTATGTACGTTCTTCAGGAATGGTGAGAAACCCATCTCCCTTGTGATTTTCTCTGTCACATGCTTGGTGTAAGTAGCATAATAAACTTTATTAGTACTCCTTGCTTGTTTACGAATGTTTCTCGGCAGATTCCAAGACACAAGAATCTGTATTATTATTATTATTTTTATTGTTTACCCTACACACCAAGAGTGTTTAGACAACAGCATGGGGCTCTAGGGCATAGCAGGCCACAGCACCCCCAACTGTGTAGAAAGGAGCAGGGTGCAGCAGCCCTGTCTGTGGTGATGGGGGTAGAAGACAGCATGGTGCAGAAGCTGTGACTGTGGGTCAGGACACATGGGGCATATGGGTACAGCAGCCCTGACTGTAAGATGGGGTACAGGTGGTGGAGCAGCCCTGACCATTTGGGGCAATGTAAATGGGTAGCAGGTTGCAGCAAAAGCCCCATCTCTGGTAGCTAGAGCAGCATAGTGTAGCAGCCCCAGGTGTGGAGGCAGGGAATCTGGGACTCTAGGGCTTAGCACAGCACAGCAGCCCAGACTGTGGAGACAGTGACAGAAGGCAACAGGTGCAGCATCCCTAACTGTGAGGGTGGGGGAAAGAGGGCAGCAGGGTGCAGCAACCCCAATTGCTTAGGCAGGGGGTGGCAGGGTGCAGAAGTCCTGATTCTTGAGGCAGGGGGATGGAGGCAGCAGGGTGCACAATCCCTGACTATGTGGGAAACCACAGTGGGCAGCAGGGTGTAGCAGCCTCAAATGTGGAGCAGAAGGCAATGGGCTTGTGGGGCAGGTGACCAGTGGTAATAGACTGCAGCTGCCTCAGCTGTGGGGCACAGACTCAATGCATCAGGATACCACATAGTGTTTCTAGTTACTGTATACATGTACATGATGTATTTTCACACAGAAGCCACCAAAGAACTGAAATGTGTGAGTTCTAACAGTACATGTGCTCGAAATACTGTAGCAGAGTGTGACAAGCACCTGTTTGTCAATCTAACATGAAAACAATTTTCTTACATGATTGTATTTATGAAGGCTACATCAAAGACAAGCTGTTTCTGTGAATGAACAACATTTAGATTTATTTATATTCATTAAATGGCACTGTGTTATATAGTTAGAAAATAAATTGAGGTTTGATTAGAAAGAACAGAGCTCTGATGCAGGCAAGCTGAATTTCACAGAAAAAGATTTCCACTACTTCAATTAGTAAGGCTTTGCCTGGAGTTCAGTGACCAAGCAGCTAGCCACTCCCACTTCCTGAGCTATATAAACAGTTGCTTTCAGCCTCACTGTGAAGCATTTTTTCTTTGCAGCTGAAGGCTCTGTCGGTTTGTCCTCTGAGCAGGTTGGGCTTCCCTGGCTGGGGCCTGCACCCCCCTTGCTGCTCCTGCTTATCCCTGCTGGGCTTCTGTGTTTATCTGCTACTGTTTCCTGCTCCTGGTTTGTATTTTTCCTTCAGTTGTGTGTGCTTCCTTCCTTCCTTTTGGGGGGGGGACTTTGTTTCTAAGCTCCTAGAACACTGCTACTTCGGGGCCATACTTCTACTCAGAGCTCATGCTGCTGCTTTCAGACACCTACTGCTGCAGCTACTGCTGCTGTTTGCTTTACTATTGTACCCAGTGCTTGTGTTGTTACACTGTGCTTACCATGCTCAAACCACTGCAATGCAACTGCAATCATTTTCTATGTGTTTCAGCTCCACCATAGCTGCTCCATGTTGCATACTCAATTCTTTTCACCTGACACAGTTTACTCTGAATATAGCTGTGCTGCTCATTCCTGCTCTCATTCTACTTGCAGCTTCACTGCACTGCCTGGCTATGCCTGCTTTCAAAGCATTTGTTTCCATGTCTCATTGCAGTTACAACTCTGAAGTCAGCCAACTAAGCCCTTGCTAAGGCTGTTAATATAGCTAGTTATTAAATCTTGCCTCGTAACTGAAAATCCTCAGAGTGTTTGTCACCTTGATTTGGCTATTCATGACTGGCTGGCTTGCCCCCAATTCAGTGCTGTTTATTTGTTATACAGTATGTTATGCAGGTCCACCTATTACTACTACTGCTACTGCTTACTGACCTACGTGCAGGTCCACACTTGCTTACACAACTGTTGCTCCTTGCCTACACAAACCATTGCTTCATACCTACTACCATCCCCCCGGCTTCAGCCTCTGGGATTCTGCTGCACTCTATCTGCATTCGACCTTGCAAGGTCTCAGCACTCAATGCTCATTACAATTTCAGCATGCCATGCTCATCAACTCACCAGCTTTTCAGCTCTCAATCAATTTCTGGGGCATGCCAGCCATTCTGTTCTGGTGCAGTGTTCCTGTAGCTGATGGTCTCACTCTGCATTTAGTCCACATCTCGGGTGTGTCCAACTTGGGGCGGGATCCTTCTCACCTGGCCCATAACTGGGAATGTTCTCACCCCGGGCTTGGCATTAGCTGCCTGCTATGTGACAGCAGCTCCTGGTGTTGAATTTAAGACTAGTGGTGCAGGGTGGAAAAAGTTACCTCCTTTGGTTCTAGTGTTCCACTTTAATGGTTAGCCATTGACTTTAGTGGTTTCCCTAGCGAGGCACCTTCACCATATTCTCCCCACGACTGCCTCTGATTCACCTGGTTTGATTTAGGGTGGTTAGGCCAGGTGAGTGCATCAGCAGTCGTTGCTCTCCTCCTGCACCTTGGATGCACGTATTGTTGCAGAATTTTCTCGCAATCTTCCATGACGTTCCCGCTAGAGGGTTTGAGTGAGAGCCTTCCTCTAAATTGGAATATTTTCCACCTCCCTTTAATTGGGTTTTTCAAATTGCAGCTGCAGAGCTGTCACTAAATAAAATATCCCAAGCCTGGAGGGAAGGTGACCTAGGCCTTGGATCCCTAGAGATTTCCTCCTCATAGGGTTTTTTTTTCTCTCCTCCATTGCCTCAGGTCATAACACTTAGTTAGCATAGTTGTTTCGCCTAGTTTCTTTAGGTAGGTTCTGCTGTTGGATGGAGGTGGAGGATGTCCTGCCATTCCCGCTCTCCTTAGGGGATACCCTAATCTCAATGCAAAACTTCAGTATTATGCTACACAAACCTGGGCAGTCTTTATGTTATCCAACTGAGCATCTCATTGCATTATCAAACTGCCTGTGCTTCTCTACTACTACGTTTCAGTTACTGCTCCTATGTCACAGTTACTGCTTGCTCATATGCTTCATGTTGCCTCCTTTTGGGAGATGATACTACATTTCTTTTGGGGATTCCTAAGGTACCTTTAGCCACGAGAATTTTCCCGTGGCACCTCTAGGGATGGAACCCTCTCCGAGAGTTCCTTGCCTTCATACCCCTACAGGGTGGTAATTCCTCTGGAGCAGAGAATGCAAACAGCCAAAACCAAACTAACACAGTTGCACAAGCATAACACTATACTGGCTGCATAGGTCAGTGAATTAGTAAGGCTTTGCCTCAAGTTCAGTGGCCAGCCACTCCCACTTCCTGAGCTATATAAGCAGTTCCTCTCAGCCTCACTGTGAAGCATTTTTTCTTTGCCCCACCATCCTTCCCCCCTCCTCCAGTGGCAGCACTCTCTCCTTAGGGAATTTCTAAGGTACCTTTAGCCACAGGAAACTAACACAGTTGCACAAGCATAACACTATACTGGCTGCGTAGGTCAGTGAATTCAGTATTGAAACTGAAATGATCAGGTTTTTAGGGGAAGATAACGATATATTTTAAGCTGATCTATCTAAATGCAAACCAGAGACTGGGTTTGTAAGAAACCTAGAGAACTCAGCAAACCATTAACTCTACAAACTGTTACTCTGATTGGAAACCTGAAACAGACAGCTACTCCAAAATGATGTAATCGCTCTCTAAGCTTGACTGAGAGGAAAGAAATAACTCCACTGTTTCAAGCCACTGTAGAGAAAGTTAACAAAGGCAGATGTAAAGAAAACCACAAAACCAAACAGCATGACATTTTCAGGAAACACTAATCATGACACAAGGACTTGAATTTCAGCTTTTCAAGCTTTTATTAAAAATATGTAAAAAACGTTGCACATGATCTTTAGCTAGCTATACCATTAGACAGTCCTGGAAAATATTCAGCAAATTTTGACTTCTGGTTTTCCTTGCTGCTGGAACATCCCAATCAATATCTGACAGGTTCAGATCACCCACTACCACTTCTTCCTCCTTTGACACTCCCTTTTATGGTTCTTCCCCAAAGATCCCTGTCCCTCTCTTCCCCTTACCCTGGTGGCCTATAGAACACCCCAATTATAATTTCTGGTCTGAAGCCACCGTGAATTGCACCCACAGTGACTCGGTTCCCATATTTCTACCCCGATGCACCCATCTGCTGCAGCCTCAGTGCCATCCCTGACATGAAGGGCTATGACTCCACATTTACTTTTTCCTCTCTCCCTCCTGAACATTGAAAACCCAAGGACTGTCTGGTCCCAGTTGTTATTTTGAGGCCCAAGTTTTTGTGATGGTCACTAGGTCCATCTCAATGTCTGCCATCACTAGCTGGAGTTCATTGATTTTATTATACAGTTTCCTGACATTCAGGCAGACCCCTTCCATCAAACCACTGAACCCTTTCTGCTATCTACCTGTCTTTCTCCCAGATTCTACCTTGGTCTTTTTAGTTTCTTGTAATTTATGGTGGTTGCACCTTTGTATTCCTTCTCTCTATTGTCCCTTCCCCAAGCCAAGTTTGAACTTCAACTCTAGTTTGACTTGCTGCTCTGCAATAAACCCCAAAATATAGGGGAGTACTAGGTAGGTTCCCCTTTATTTCTTCTATCACTGTGGTTCCCCTAGTTCATTCTCCCCCATAGTCAGTTTAATTGTCCAATATAGACATCAAACATCTCCCTCAGCCAATTGGCTCCTTCTCTTGTTAGGTGGGGTCAATCATTCTGTAAGAGCCTTATGTCCCAGATGTACCCCAGTCCACCACAAAGTGATTCCCTTTCTCCTGACACCATCCGTTAAGCCACCTACTAAAATTCTTTATCTCATCTGTCCTTATTCTTTAATTTTTCCCCTCCCTGATCCACACTGGGGGACGGGGAACTTGAAAGAGGCCAGGGAGGCTAAGTGTGCTGCCAATCTGTCCTCCATTTCTTGAATGTTACACTTCACCATCTCCACCAACTGGTTCACCAGATCATTGGTACCTAGGTGCACAGGCACCCCCATCTCCCCTACCTCACTCTCCACCATCCTCCCTATCCTGTCTAAATCTCAGATGATCACTGCACCAGTAAGACAACTGACCGTCCCCCCCCCGCTGTCCAGGTCCTCCTACCACCACCCTCTCTATTCCCTTAACAATTAGGTCCCTCACCACTATCACTGAGTAATAAATTACCTTCTCAGGTTCTTGGTGGAACAGCACAAAAGGAAGAGACAACAGACAAGTGGTACTCATGTAATAAATAGAATTTATTACAGATTAGCAATATAGGCTTACTACTACCATAACAGTGTGATCGCTGGGAGAATACCAGTTTTTCTTACCTAGGCAATGTAGTCTCTCTTCTCAGAGAAGCTACGTTTTACAAAGGGTCTTATACCCCGATGATAACTATGTCTATGACTAAAGAAGATACATAAAAAATATATAATTGGACAAAAACAGGTGGTCTGAGTAACCATCCTAACTAGTGTGAAACTTGCATAGCTTGCAGGAGATAACACAATACAATGAATCTCTGTAGTACAAGGTCATTTGTAGTGGTGTACAAGTACTAAACATGGCACTGTTGCCTTACTTATATAAGTGCAGTAAAACTATAGTAAAAAGCATTTCTCATGGTTATAATATATCAGTAAGACATAATATACAGTAGCATAATAGAACACAGATCCTGACACTTATGCTTGTATGATAAGTTTCTTTGCCCTAAGGTTAGTACATGTACCTACACAGGTTACTGCCCATGAGGTGAGGGCACCATCAAGGTGCTGGACCATGGATAACACCACCATGGCTCTCCTGGTAGACTTGCTTCTGTTTTCCCCTGGGTACATCACATTGTCCTGTCACTCTGCTCCAGCTAACTCAGAGTCCCCATCAGCAGAGCTGGTATCTGAGCCTCCTCCAGGGATGTGACATGGTTCCCTGTGCAGATGGTGTTGGGCTGGATTGCCTCCCTGTGGCTAACCCTGCCTCCCTTCCCCCTCCTCACTACCCTTCACCCCCTTGGACCAGTGGGCCTCTTGGGGGCCAGGGGTGTGAGGGATGGACTCTAGCTGAGTGGGGGACACAGCTGAGGTAGTTCTTCTATAACTGCCACCAGCTCTGCATGGAGCTCCAGGAAGGTCCTGAAAATGGTGCAGTTCCTCTCCTCCAGAGCATATCCCTAGAGAAGAGTGCCCTACAGCCATCACAACTGTCTGCCCTCTGGACCCCATTCCTAAACAGAAATAATGTAACCCTATAATAGCAAAATTCAACATAGTTAAAAATTACTAGTATATTGAGATAAAACCAGTAAATATGCAGACCCTAGACAGGGTGTTGGCAGAACTCAGCAAAATCAGGTTTTAAGCACAACAGATGATGCAATGAGAAACACAACAGCATTTACCTACAAATAAGGCTATACTTTATAAAAACTATATGTAATAAAACCAAAACTCAGCAGAGTTATGAATTACCAGTATACTGGGATAAAACTAATAAATATGCAGACCCTAGATAGGATGTTGGCTGGACTCAGCAAACAACAGGTTCTAAGCATAACAGATATGAATATACAAACATATGCAAATTGCCAGCAAAAAAAGGCCTTAGTGGTCTATCAAGTCTGCTCAAGTGTGCAGCTCAGTCTATTTTACTGGAGCTGCCCCACCCTCCTCTTGCCCACCAGAGTGATTCTCCCCCTTCCCTTCCCTTCCCTTTCCTTCCTCCTGTTGCCACTCTCATTTTTACCCTATGCCACCCCCCTTTAAAACTTCCCACTGTTTTCAATAATATTAACTCCTCATGCAGTTCATTCCACTTCAACACCTCCCTTTCCATGAAAAAGTGCATCTCATTTCCTTTTTAAATCTACCCCCCTAAGTTTCAGACTGTGGCCCCTAGTGGTCCCCTCCCTTTTTTAATTAAAAATGCCCTCCACTCCAACCCTGTTTATATCCTTTAGGTATTTGAAAGTTTCTATCAGATTCCCCCTTTCCCTTCTGTCTTCCAAGGAATACATATTGAGCTCACTTAATCTCCCATCAAATGGTCTGCCCCATGACCTGGATCATCTTGGTCACCCTACACTGGATCCCCTCCAGTAGTTTGATGTCCTTCTTCAAATAAGGGCACCAGAACTGCACATAATACTCCAAGTGTGGTCTAACCAATAAGCTGTATAAGGGAAAATGACTTCCTCCCTCCTGGAGGTGATTCCTCTGGCGATGTATCCCAGCATTTTATTTACTTTTGCTGCTGCTTTAGAATACTGCACAGAGTGTCTTATATCACCCCTATTGCCCCTAGATCCTTTTCCTCCTTTGAGATGGACACCTGTACACTCCCCAGCCAGTAGTTGGCCCCGGGTTCCTAGCTCCCAGGAACATGACCTTGCACTTCTTGGTGTTGAACCCCAACTGCCAGATGCCAGACCATTTCTCTAGCCTGGCAAGATCTTCCCTGATCTCCTGTCTACCCTCCTCTATATCCACCTTCCCACAAAGCTTAGTATCATCTGCAAAAACGCAGATGATGCAAATTAGAAACAGAGTAGCATCTAGCAGAGAAATAAATAGTTGCAGACCAAGCTTCACTATGCTCTAACTTCAGACTCTGCTATATAAGATCCATTAAAGGAACCCTACTGCACAGATGTCTTTTAGATTGATATCACAGCCACAGTATATCCTTACAGTTCAGAGCATAATAAATTTTAGTAGAGTACAAGACCTTAAGTCTTCACTGAGTGGAGTACACTGTCCTGGAAGAGTTCCATAGGTACAGTAGATTTGAGTAGCATGACCAACTGCCGGCTGCCTCCTAGGGCAGACTGATGTCATTTGAGATGTGGTCCTTAATGCTCTGGACCTCAGTGCAGAGGACCACTAGGAAACAGGGGATTTAAAGATGGAGAAAATCCCACATCCCAGATGCACTGATTGATTGCTTGTCTGTGGCCATGGGAGAAGTAGTTACAGCTCAGCATTTGGCATCCTTCCTTGGCTTTGCTGTGGTCTGGGGGGGGAACAAGCGTACTGAACTGACTTTCCCTCTCATTTCTCCAAGCAGGTCTCAGTCAGCTTATGAAGAAGGGCCCTGGTGGTGGATTATGCCTAAAATCACAGGATTTAAAGAGACGCTTCAGAGAAAGTCCCACCTCCCTAGTGTGCTGATTGTCCACTTTTGGCTGTTGAGGTGGGTAGTGAAGTTACAGCTCAATGTCTGATGTCCTTCCTTGGCTTTATGGTGGTCATGGGCGAGGACAAGCATAGGTGGCAAGGCTTTCCCTCTCATCTCCTGAGGCAGACCCTGGTCATCTCATGAAGAAGAGCTCTGGGGAGAGAAATAATTCTCCAAAGGCTGAAAATAGGATGGTTTGCTTCCTGGACTTTTTAGGTTCCATGGTCTCCCTTTTGAGCAGAAATTGGATACTTTTATTTTCCCCACTTATGCTTGTCACCACCACTGTCTCTGTCTTCATAGTGGCCAGTTTCCTCATCATTTCCTGCCACATGAAAGCCACCGACACCAGCATGAGGAGGTAGATGAAGAAAGCCCCAACGATGCTGCTTTAGAAGATGCCATGATGGTTATAAAGATTCTTGCAGAATTTTCCATTATTTCCTTCAGGTGTTCATTGTAGCTTTCCTTTATGCCATTTAGTGGGTGTTCAGTCACTGAAACTTTCCAGTTGATTCATGGAAAAACAAGGTGGACATCAGGGACCTAGTCACAATGAGTGGAAACATGGGCACAGGCGGAACTCAATGAAGCTTGCAGGAGAGGGATTCAGGGATGACATAATTCCTCTATAGAGAGTGTGATGGACAAGTGCAACAAACTGCAGGGTGTAAAGGTTTGTGTGGGATAAGTGAAGGGATTAATGTGAGGGGGGAAGATTTATGGGGCTGGTAAGGATAGAAAGAGAGGATGCTACTGAATGGGGTGAGGGGGTGAATGACCACTAGGGCATTCACATCATACTATAGTGTCTGGGCAGACTGGGTGTGCTAGTGGGCCTTTTTCTGCTGTCAGTTTATATACTGTATCTCTGTGTTTCTATGGTTAAACCTGGCTGGAAGGGTGCACCTTATTTTTCACTCAACTTTTCCTTGAAGTGAAACATTGTTTGCCTACTAGTTTCAAAATGCATGTGTCTTAAAACAATGCCAAGCTTGTTAATATATGATGTGGTGTGCAAGGTAGCAATTTAGCAATAAAAGCCACTGTCTCACCTAACACAATATGTCCTGCTCAAAATCTGCCCATCTCACTTGCACTTGCTTAATGCTTCCTCACAGCTTGGTTTTCTATTAACCATACTTGCCATTCATTGGGAAGTTAGCCCTGTTGGTTGGCTGTAGATTTCATAGATGTACAGTAACATTGTCAGATCCTGACTTGAGCTTTTAACCACTGGAAATCCCAGCAATTAATCAGTTGGTTCCCAATTTAAATAGGACTATTACATGAGAGATTTGTTATTTAGTTTTATTTAGAACTTGTGCATCCCAGGAGAGCCCCATTATTGAATGTGGTCTTTTACATTCTACAAGAGTCCTGAGGGAACTTGACAATAGTGGGGTGAACCAGTTAATTGTAAAAGGATATTTACATTCTGCTGGTAATGATCAGCATGGCAAGAATTTAGTGCACACACACACACACACACACACACACACACACACACGACAGTTAACATTAATTCCTCAATGCTTTATTCTAGAAATAATTCTAAAAATGTAATATTTCCTCCAGTCATAAAGATATTCTCACTGGGAAGATCAGCAACTGAGATACTAAAACATACTGTAGGCCAAACCAGTTGTGATCAATATGATTGAGAAAAGGATTAAAGTAAAGCTTGTTGTTGCAGAACAGGGGTCAGTGCCTGTCCATTAAGAATTCCTATTTACAGGCCCCCCTGAGGTGACTGTGACATAATTCATAGGATATCATTGATTAACAAATTTGTGCCAGATGATTGGCATCTATTGTGTCTTCAGGCATCACAGAAGCTAGAGAGTTCCTAAGTGCACAGAAGTGTGAGCAGCTGCAAATTTCTCATAAATGACCACATGATTTATGCATGAAGCACAGCAGGGAATATTAGTAATGGTGTCCACAGCTGTTAGAAGGTCAGCATGGGTCTATTGTGACCCTTCAAAATACCAATAAGCTGTTTTCTTCCCTCCTCTAGCTAATATAACCATACAAATTGCCTTAGAGTTTTTCCATATCATTGTAATATTCTTCTGATATATTGTATACCAAAATGAAATTTCCACTACAATGGTGGATTAGAGTACATCAAGGGTTTCTGAGACATTAATACAAAAAGCAGCCCTTAAACCACTCAATGACATTTACTAAGATGTTTCTCCCTCTGTTCTTCTAACAGGTTATTTGCTGTGTTACTCCAAACACCTCCTTGCATCTTCACCATACTGTGTCAATGGTTTTCATATCTGAAAGCTACAAATACTGTAGTCTGTGCATATTTTTCCTAATTGGCATTAAGCACCTGAAGTGGTACATTAATACTATATAGTATAATAAAGTGCATGCATTATAGATTATAAATCATGGAATAATGTTTAACCAATTAAAAGTTCTTATTTCTAAACAGTCTGGGTACTTGGATACACAAGTAGACAATAAATGTCCTCTCCCAGTGCTTTAGTCCAACATTAGGGCCTTCATCGGAGGTGTGTCCCCATTTAATATTAGTTGGCAACATCTTCTTTTCTGGCTACAGTCAAATTTTCATCAAGAATGAAGCTCTCTCTTCTTCCAAGTTTGAGACAGGTAACTAGGTAGCACTCAAAGGGTTAAACCAGACCCTGAGAGTGGCTTCCTACCAAGTCTCAGTTAGGACATAGGATGTCTGGGTGTGTGTGCCCTGTTCTTCCTAACTTACAGTAGCCAGCTAGGAGCCCAGACATGCATATTCATGGCCTTGCCCTTCACATGTTACACTATAAGTGGGGAGGCTAGCTCAGAGTTCAGTTTTTTCTTTGGTAACCAGGTAAGGCTTACTAGGCACAAGTGCCTGTTTTCAGGGGCATCTCGGGAGCACTGGGGAGGTTAAGTGACTGGCTTACAGTCACACAGTATACAATTGGAGGTTGTGGGAATCAAACCCAGGTCCGCTGGATGTACCAAGCTTATTCAAAGCATGTTACTCTAACCTCTAGCTATACTGAAAGCCTGATCTTGGTGCCTGGGTTCCAGAAGAGTATCATCCATAGAGTAGAAGTGAGAGAGGAAAAGACCAGAGGGAGCATTGTCTTTCTTAACCCCCTACTAAGGCAGTTAGGGACCCTCCGGAGACCAGTGACCAAACTGAGGCAGAGATGCTGTGAATTTTCTGTTTTTTTTCTTCTTTTTTTCTCCCCCTCTGAAGACCCTCTTTCAGGATGATGCTCCAGTCCCATCCACTTGAGAGCCACCAGGCCTCATCAATCATCTTCCCCTAGGGCTTGAGCCCCTGGTGAGGTCAGCGAGGGGTCCCCAGGCCCACATTGAAGACTGGATCCAGTTCTGGTTGGCATCTAGCTGGTCCAGGAGTAGGACCTGTGAGCCCTTCCATCATCAAGTCGCCCCTCTCCTCAGAGGAAGGGTGTGTAATGACACCAGTGGTGGTTATGCACACCCTCCCATGCATGGCCCTGCCTCTGTTCTCCATGTACAGCATCTATTTGCCAGCCCCCCAGCCTACGCTAGGGGCCAGGCTAGTACCAACTACTGATTCCCACTCTCCCCAGAAGAGGAGAGCTGTCCTGGGGATGCTCAATCCTCCAACTCCCCGGTCGACTCCTGGCAACCCACTCACACCGCGAACACAGGTCACCGGCATGGCAGGAGGTAAGGCATGGAACCTCAGCCCTCCACACCACTGGGCTGGTGTGAATTTTCAATTTGAATGTACTAAATGCAAATATTGAGATACATTCTGGTACCAACTGGCCAGCAAGTTGATAAAAAGTGTTATGGCAGGATAGACAAGATGATTGTACAACTTTTTTAGATAAAATTTACATGCAGGGCCTTAAGTATGTGTTCTTCATTAATACTTTCATTAACATTATTCAGTGTAATGGTTATAATGTCCATTTTCCTAATCTGTAAATTAGAATCTGTTTGGAGTTTAAAATTATGGCACAACATTTATGTAATGTAAATGATAAGAACAGGACATGATACTTCATGCTTAAATGGGGGATTTAATCTCCTTAATAAGAGTTGTAAATCACATTATTTTATGGTCCTGCATAACAAACAACCTGTTTATATACAAATCATAGCATGAACTGAGATGTATGAATACAAATTCCTGTATGGTACCAGTGATTGCTATAACATTCTGGGGGAACTTTTCATTATGACTTGAATAGGAACAGCCTCTATGGCTATGAGAACATCTCAGTAATATGTGAAAAGAGGGATTACTATAATAATGCAATTTGTACCAGCATAGACATTGGAAGTACAGGCTAGCATACTATGTCTGTAATTTACTAATAGTGCCAAAGAGCCCTATTATACCCTCCCACTTTTTGGCTACACTTTAGAGCCGATAACTAGCAACTGGACATGTGCAGGTGCAAGCATGTGCATCATTCACATGACATCACACATCACGTTTATGTCGGAGATCTGGGGTGCCAAGTATGAAATGGGAGCAGGTTTGTGTCCTCTTTGCACAAGCTGCCATTGCACACATAAAGTGATAAGCCAGTAAGCATAAGAAAAATCAACTCTTTTACCAGAAGTTAACATCAAAGAGTCACGTGCATTGAAGGGTCAAAGTTTGACTAGTATTAAAGAAACACATATTTTTATCATGTTGTATTACAGATACAGTTGGACTAATTGGGTTCACACACAGTAAAATGAATAAATACCAGCACAAAATTAAATCTGTACAGAAAGGCACAACTGTTACCAGAGACACTAGAGGAGGAGGTAACAGCTTAGTATATTAAAGAAGGCAGAAATGGTGGTGGTGATTAATATGTCTGTAATACCTTCCCCCCCCCAATTTTGGGACTTACTCTTAGCCCATAGCTCCCGTTTTCTGCCATCTCCATAGTGCCTCCAGGAATGCCTGCTATTTTTTTTCTGGTGCCCCAGTCCTTTTGTGCCCTGGTTGCCCCAAAACCTAGCCCTGTGTGTAAATTTTAGCCCATTTTGGGCTCAAGAAGCCAGCTGCATCTCCCTGCTGCTTGTTTGACACCTCTGGTGTTGCAGGGATCATGCATGTGCAACCCTGGACCTTTGATCTCATGACCACTTGGTTTGCGGTTGAGCGGGAGAGAGTTCGGTGGTCCCGATTTCCCTGTCTGCAGAGTGGGACCCAGTGACCACAGCAAGGGTCATGAGAGCCTGTTTCAAGGAATATTTAAAGAGGTCCACAAAATGTTGAGATCTGGGCTCATGAATATTAATGAGCTGGAGCCCTGATCCTTCTGAATATTTATAAGGTGCTTCTGCCCTCAGAGAAGTGGTGTTTTGGCAGCTGCCATTATTGCAGACTTGATTTCCTTGGTCTATCTGACTTGCATTATGGAAACCTAGATAGGGGACGATGCCGGCCCAGTTTTTGCGGCTGCCATCCCCTCTGGGTATACTGTTGTGCACTTCCCCAGAAAGAAATGTCGGGGCGGTGGGGTAGCCATCTGTTTTAGATCTGACTTGGGCTTCACCATGCACCCAGTGAGAACCCCAGGTTCCTTTGAGTGTGTGCCTGTCTGTGGGGGTTCAGGTGCTGGCTGCAGGATTCTCCTGATTAGCTGCCACCCTGGGGTGGCGGCAGATTTCCTGCAGGAGGCTGCCAGATTCATCATTGGTGAAACATTGGAAGCCCCCAGATGTATTGTCATGGGGGATTTCAGTGTTTGGCTGATAATAAATCTTCGTGGCTTGGGTATAACCTCCTTCAGATCATGTCATCACTGGGCTTGTCACAAGTAGTTTCCTCCACGTCTCACCAGGGCAGGCACATATTGAACCTGATGTTCTCACTGGGGCTTGAGATAAATGATCTCAGGATTGATTGGATGGCATTATCCGATCAATGTATGGTGCAGTTCATGTTTGGGGCACCCACCGGATGCCATCCCCCTACAGAGATGATGAGTTGCCTCTCTTTGCGGGGATTGACCCCAGAGGGCTTTTTGGCTGTAGCAGATCTATTTAGTGTGGGCAATACATGTGTTGGAAGTATTGGCGATGTAGTTGGCACCTATAATAGGGTGCTATCTGATGCCATTGACTCCATCGCACTTATGCTTGTATGATCCAAATCTTCCTACTTAAGATCCCCATGGGTTTGATGGGGAGCTCAAGGAGTTGAAGAGGAAGGGTCAGAGGCTGGAGCGCTGCTGGAGGAAGACCGGGCTGGAGGAGGACAAACTGGCCCTGCATGCACATTATAATGCATACCAGGGGCAATCAACTGTAGGAAGGCAGAATTCCTGTCTAGGGAGATTGCTGCCAGGAAGAACTGACCAGCTTCTCTTTTTTCAGACTGTGGACAGACTACTTCACCCAGCCTGTCTACAGCTGAAGAAGGCCTTTTCTAACACTGAATGCAAAGAGTTTGCTCAGTTCTTCTTGGACAGGATGCCCCGCATCCAGCAGAGAATTCCCTCAGTCAGCCAGTCCAGAGCTGACAGTAGTCGCCCGAAGTGATCTGAATGCACTCCATCTTGTTGGGGACAGTTTAGACTGGTGGAGGTAAATGAGGCCACTGAGGTAGCAACCAATCTGAAGCACACTTTTTGTGAACTGGACCAGGTGCTGATGCATTTCTTGATGAGATGCGTCAATGCTACTGGCCCGGTGTTTGCATTGATTATCTGGTGTTCCCTGTCAGAGGGGGTTTTCCCCGATGCCTTGAAGGAGGCTTTGGTGAGAACACTCCTCAAGAAACCATCTTTGGACCTGGAGGTCATGGCAAATTACCATCCCATTTCCAACCTCCCATTTTTAGTGAAGATTGTGGAGAAGGTAGTGGCACTTCCGTTGGAGGTGCACCTTGTGACCCATGAGTTTTACGAACCTCTCCAGTTGGAGTTTCAGTAGAGGCATAGCACAGACACTGTGCTTGCTTGGGTGCTGAGTGATATCGTGAGGGCTAGAGATCGAGGGGAAAGGATAATTCTTGTTCTCCTTGATCTCTCCTCACGATTTGGCATGGTGGACTATTGTGTGCTGCTTGACCACCTTAGGGAATTCTGCGGACTCACCGGCACTGTCATCTGCTGGTCTGAGTAATTTTTAAACAACAGGAGGCAAAGGGTTGTAATGGGAGATTTCTCCTCCACCTCTTGTCTCCAGTTGAGCAGAGTTCCCCAGGGTTCGGTCTTGTCCCCAGTGTTGTTTGTTGTGTACATGCTGCCGCTGGGGGAGATCATTAGGAAGTATGGTCTCGGGTTTCATTGCTATGCTAATGATACCTAGCTATATTTCTCCATTGCCCAGGAACATCCAATGTGGCAGATGTGCTTAACAGCTGCCTTGCTGAGATCAATGACTGGATGGCCTCCAGCTGGTTGTGGTTGAACACCAATAAGATCGAGGTATTGGTGGTGGAGTCAAACAGAGTGTGGGATAGGTTGGCCTGTGGAGCAGAGACTGGACATGTTCTGGGATCTGTCCCATTGAAGGCCTCCTCTGAGGTGTGGGAATCTTGGTGTCATTCTGGATAGGGGATTGTTGATGGAGGCGCATGTGTCTTCCACTGTCCATTCCTGTTTTTTCCATCTTAGGAATGTTGCCATGATAAAGTCCCTTGTGCTGCCTCTGGACCTCCCCACCTTGATACATGCCTTTGTGACATCAAGGCTTGACTACTGCAATGCACTCTACCTCAGGGTCATGGGAGGATCTCTCCACAGACTGCAGCTGGTGCAGAACACAGCTACCAGGTTACTTATGGGGCAGCCTAAATATTGTCATATTACACTGGTACTGTGTGAGCTGCACTGGCTGCCAGTCAGGTGGAGGATCCTCTTTAAGGTGGGTCTTCTCACCTACAAGGCCCTACATGACCAGGACCTGGTTACCTGATGGACCTCCTTATGCCAGCTGTCTCGGTCCGTCCCCTCTACTCCTCCTGTATGGGCCTCCTGCCGATTCCAAGGATGAGGTTAAAAAAGGCT
This sequence comes from Neoceratodus forsteri, assembly GCA_016271365.2. Taxonomy (NCBI): domain Eukaryota; kingdom Metazoa; phylum Chordata; order Ceratodontiformes; family Ceratodontidae; genus Neoceratodus; species Neoceratodus forsteri. The sequence goes on along the minus strand of CM057449.1, from coordinate 845,806,123 downwards.
GGCAACAGGGCTTTTTGTGTTGCCGGCCCTGTCCTGTGGAATTTGCTGCCTCTCGAGGTTTGGAGTGTTCCCATCTTTGGAGGTATTTAAGGCCCACCTCAAGGCCCTCCTGTTCACCCAGGCTTTTCCTGACCTGGCTCTTTAAGTGAGATCATTATGCTATGATCTCGACCTCAATACTCTGCCACCCTGTTTTTATTATCTCCTAGATATACTTATTTTATTATGGAAATTAATGTGGAAATGATACTGATTTTGAGTTTCGCTGTGTCTATTTATCTGTGTATTTTATTCCTGTATGGCACCCAGAGCCTCCAATATTGGGCATCTTTTTCAAATAAAGTTTTCCTTGCCTTGCCTAAATAAATACATAAAAGATAATGTAGTTACTGTTTGGGGACAAAATGTTTAAAAATAAGCAAATGTTTGAAGGGGGAAACTTTAAAAAATAAATAAATAAATAATTATTCTGGATGCACCATTGTAATGTTGGGACTCAAAGAGACAGCCTGCCTGCTGCAAACAGGGGGTCTAAAATATTGGCAGCAGTGACAGGCAAATGGGCTGAGAAAGTAATTAAAGCTGGGCAGCGACACAAAGGACATACTAGTGGCTATTGAACTGTGGGGCAAGTGGGAAAATTAAATAATTATGCTGGCTGCACCAGGAATTTATTTTGGGACTGTGTTAATTCTGCTTAAGGGACTGTGTGTTTTAGTAGCCATTACATAGCAGCTATAGCCAATCAGAAAGCTGTGATCTTAAAGTCAGGACTTGCGGGACTTTTACCAAAGCTCATGGGTATCTTCCTAGTGCTCATGGGGAACTGCAGGGACCTAATTTCAGGCACCAAAACAGCAAACCAACTGTGCATTGAGGATGCTTATAGAATAATTCATTTTTGTGATTGACAGGCCTTCCAGCCAATCAGAACCAAAGCAACCAATAACTTCAGCCAATAGGGAGCCTCAAGAGAGCCCCATAAAAGACTGTGTTTCAGCAGATTTTCCAGATTTGAGTGGGAGTCCTCACGGGGGTGGGGGCTCAGTGCCCCAGCAATGCAACTGGGCCTGGTGATCCAGCGTGAGCCTCTCCACAAAGGAGGATTTTTTTGTTCTTCTTTTCCAGTAAATAATTCAGTGTTAGTTTAACATTACACCTGCCAGCCTGGGGGATGCCAAAGGAATATCCTCCAGGGGCTAGCCCATCCCTTTCACATTTGGGAAAAATGTGGACCTGCAACTTGATGCCAAGCCAGCTGTGAGAGAGCTGAACCTGCCTCAGTGGTGAGAGAACCGAAGACTTCAGGAGCCTTTGATGATGGAGAACTATTCTGTGAGGAGCCTGAGTGAGTAAACTTGTACCTCCCAGTGCAAGTAAAGAGAAAGCCTATTGGGGCTGCCAAAGCCTTAGAGACTTGTTAACTGTTTAGAACTGTTCATTGGTCTGCATCCTGCATCTGCTGTGCTTAATCATTGCCCAGCACGGGTGGACTAGATAAGTTAAGGGATTGGAGTGGTCCATAATGTATAAATGTGCTGAAATGTGTTTAACTTGCTAAAGTGCCTACAGCACTGGAAGGGAAGAACTCAGATCCAGAGCTCGTCCTAACTTTGCCTGGGAGGTCCACTATTTTGTTCGTAATTGGTCAAGACTTCCTGTGGAAGCTGTGAACATCAGCCATTTGCCACGTGGGACTGAGATATTATAAGTTTGAGTTTGAAACATAGAAACATAGAAGTTCACGGCAGATAAGGACCGCAAGGCCCATCCAGTCTGCCCATTTCTTTTTCTACCTTATGAATGTGTCATCGGACTTTGCTCTGTCAATGGCCTATCTATTCATACTCATCTGTATTGCTCCCTTATGCCGATCACATGCTCGTTTGAAGCCCTGCACTGTATTTATATCCACCTCTTCCTGAGGTAGGCTGTTCCATGCATCCACCACCCTTTCTGTGAAAAAGAACTTCCTCACATTACCTCTTAATCGACCTCCCTCTAATCTCATGCTGTGTCCTCTTGTCCTGCTATTTTTCTTAGATTGAAACATGTTAGACTCTTTCACCTAGATAATGCCCTTTAGGTGCTTGAATGTTTCGATCATATCACCTCTCTCCCTCCTTTGCTCTAGAGTATATATATTGAGCTTCGTTAATCTGTCCTCATATGTTTTTTGATGAAGTCCCTGCACCATTTTGGTTGCCCTTCTCTGGACTGCTTCAACTTGATTATTGTCCTTATGAAGGTGTGGCCTCCAGTACTGCATGCAGTACTCCAGATGGGGCCTAACCAGTGTCTTGTAAAGAGGGATTATTACCTCCCTCTTCTGACTTCTGATACCCCTACTGATACACCCCAGCATTCCACTAGCCTTACCTACTGCCTTAGTGGTCTGCTTGGATGATTTCAGGTAATCAGTGATGATGATTTCCAAGTCTCTTTCTTCCCGTGTGACTGCCAGCAACTCCCCTCCCAGCCTATAGGTGGCTTCAGGGTTTCTCTTTCCTATGCGCATGATCTTGCACTTCTTTGCATTAAACCCCAGTTGCCACTCTTGCAACCATTTTGCTAGTTTATCCAGATCTCTTCTTATTCTGCCCACCCCATCTGGATCATCTACTCTGTTGCAGATCTTGGAGTCATCTGCAAACAGACAAGCCTTACCCTCCAGTCCATCTGCAATGTCACTGATGAAGATATTGAAGAGGACTGGCACCAGGACTGATCCCTGAGGTACACCACTTGTGACTTGCATCTCTTGTGACTGTATACCATTTACCACCACTCTCTGTTTTCTGCCCGTCAACCAGTTTGTCACCCAGTTTACCAGCTTCTAACCCACCTGAGCCTACGCAGCTTATTAATCAATCTTCTATGTGGAACAATATCGAAAGCTTTGCTGAAGTCAGGGTAGGTGACATCAACTGCTCCCCCTTGGTCCACCACTCTGGCTACCCAGTCAAAGAAATCTATGAGATTAGTTTGACAGGACCTTCCTTTTGTAAACCCTTGCTGTCTTGGGTCCTGTGCTCCTATGGATTCCAGGTGTTGTACTATCCTTTCCATAAGGAGTGCTTCCATAATCTTGCCCACTACTGAGGTAAGACTGACTGGTCTGTAGTTCACTGCCTCCTCCCTGCTACCACTTTTGTCTAGTGGGATTACATGAGCCTTTTTCCAGTCTTCTGGGACCTCTCCTGTGCTCAGAGATTCACTAAACAGTTCTGATAATGGCTCTGCTAGTTCTACCCTTAGCTCTTTTAGTACCCTGGGATGTATGCCATCAGGTCGCATTGTCTTGTCCACCCTGAGCTTAATGAGCTCTTGTAGGACCCTTTCTGTTGTGAAGGGACCAGTGCACACCTCCCTCCTCCCTGTGTCCATGGTGCTGAGCTGTGGGCCCTGCCCTACCTTCTCTTCAGTAAATACTGAGCAGAAGTATCTATTTAGGATAGATGTTTTTACATGGCCCTCCTCCTCACATGCCCCCTTATCCCCTTTAATCTTAGCATCTGTTTGTGCTAGGGTTTCCTGGGTTTGGGCCTTTGTCTGCCTTACTGCCTTCCCTGCTTCCCTTAGGGAAGTTTGGTATTCCTCCCTATCTTCATCCTGCTGTGTTCCCTTATATTTCCTGAAGGCCAGCCTTCTGGCTCTGACCTTTTCTGCTGCTGTGTTTGAGAACCAAAGTGGTTTCCTTCTTCATTAGCACTTCTTTTTCTCTCTCACACAATGGGATGTTGCTTCAAGTATTGCATCTTTAATGCTTGTCCAATTTGCCTATACCACCTCACCTTTATTTCTTTTTGCCAGGGCTAGCTTAACACTGTTGGCCATCTTATCAAAGTCGGCTCCTCTGAAGTCTCATATTTTGCCAGGGAATGGGATGATTTAGTTCTAGTGGCCAAGTTGAACCATATCATGTGATGGTCACTGGCCCCAAGTGACTTTCTACCTGGAGATCTGTGATCTTTTCCCTGTTAGTCAGTACTAGATCTAGGATAGCTCTGTCTCTTGTGGGTTGTTGTACCAGTTGCTTGAGTCCTTCCCCCTGCAGGGAATCCACCATGTGTCTAGTTCTGGCAGATGTTCCTGCTGGTATGGACCAATCTGTATCTGGCATGTTGAAATCTCCGATTATCAGAACCTCCCCTTTAGCTGTCATGTTTTGTATATCTTCTAACAGTAATGAGTCTATGTCCTCCCTCTGGTCTGGAGGCCTGTACACAACCCCATTTCATATGGCTGTCCCATTTCCTGTTTCCAGGGTGACCCACAGTTCTTCTGGCTCCTTATGTGTATTCTGAATTTCTGTATCTTTGATATTTTCATTGACGTAAAGGGCCACTCCACCACCCCTTTTTGCACCTCAGTCTCTTCTGAACAGTACATAGCCAGGCACTGAAGTCTCCCAAGTGTGGGTACTGGTACACCATGTCTCACTAATGGCTACTATGCCCAGTTTATGCTCTGTCATTATTGCCTGCAGGCCTGGGATCTTGTTTCCCAAACTGAGAGCATTTGTGTACATGATTTTCCATTGGCCAGATTTTGGTGCATTAGTTGTTGGGCGAGGTCTGGCGTTTCGCCTGTACATCATATGGGAAGCCAGACTTTTTTCCTTACCTGGTGATGCAAATGAACTACAAACATGCTGAACTCCTGTTTGACCACTAGCTGAGGGGGGAGGGGTGTTCTTCTCATTCGACGTATAGGGTGCTGCACCCCTCTCCCCATTTGCTAGTTTAAATATTCTGTAAAGACATCAAACTTCTTCCCCAATGCACTGACTTCCTCTTTAATCAGATGCAGTACATCAAAATTAAAGAACTTTGGCTCCAAAAACTGTTGCCAGTTCCCTACAAATTTGTGTCCTTTTTCCTGGCACCAGCCCTTGAGCCACATGTTTAGCTCCCCTATCTCCCCTTCTCTGACCTTCCGTCCATCTGCCCCCCTCTCCCAGACTGGCAGGATCTCAGAGAAGGAGATGCCAGACGAAATGGATGATAGTTTGTCACCCAGCCTGGTCAGGTGTTCCTTGGTCTCCATAACTGACTGGCTGGCAAGATAGTTATTCCCTATGTGTACCAGGATGTCAATGTTTTCTCCTGCTTTCTGAACAATTTTAGCAATGCAGTCAGTATCTCTCCATGCTGATGCACCTGGGAGACACCTGACCATTACCCCTGGCTGGAGATACGTATCAACTCCCTAAATCATGGAGTCTCCTATGATCAGGGCCCCTACTTTTCTGTGGCACAGTGGGACCAAGTTCTGCGGCAAGACTACCATTTGCCGTAGAACTTCTTCGGCGGTGATTTGCAATTTCTGTGGAAGTTCTGTGGCACTAACAAACTACTACATCACAGTGTCAGCTTGTCATCCTGGCTTTATTTTCATGCCAGTGGTTATAGCAATCAGGATGGTGGAAAGCACAGTAACACTAGTTCAAAAAATAAACTTATAAAAAAAATGTTATGCCTAAAAGAGCAAAACAAGTGTGTCTCCCTAAGGTCCTAGCATGTTGCATAAATGACATATGCAGAGGGGATCTTATGTGATAAATAAGGTATTTCTATATGCATGCTATCTATCCCACTAATGATGTTTCCACTGCCTATTACTTATATATTTGTATGTGCTTTCAACACCACTCATGAGGTTCCCACTGTGTATCACTTGCATATTTATGTGCAATCTGTAACATACATACAAATATGCATATATGTGTGTGGTGAGAGAGACAGAGATATTTTGTGTGTGTGTGTGTGTGTGTGTGTGTGTGTGTGTGTGTGTGTGTATATGTATATATATATATATATTTTTATTTCCATGGACTTGCATCCTCATTCATACAGGTCCCATTGGAAATGGCACAGAAGAGTTATTGCAAACTCATTTTTCATGTCAACCTGCTTTCCCTGACACACTCCATAACACCATCAGGCCATGACATGCATGTGAAGCAATTGTGAGATACAGCTCTCTGTCCCATCACAATGTGTCCACCATGTGACAGAACACTGCACCATACCTTCCCAGGCTCCGAGCAGTGATGTGTTCCACCGATCCTTGTGCTGCCTAGCCAGCAACCAGAGCTAATCTCTGAACCTGAGTTGCCGGCATGGAAACACAGCATGCTACCCTCTGGCCCAACAGCTGTCCCTGCACACAGCATTTCTCCATAACTTTTAGGTGATTCTATCAACCAATGACAATATGTAATCAATAACTCTGGCAAAAATGCGTACGGTGCAATTATTTATTTAACAGGTCTACACATTATTATATTTCACAGTTAAATTAATTTTACCAGTTATTCATTTCAGATAGCATCTCTATACCTTAAAGGCACAAATAGGTTTGTACAAAGTGAGGTATGCACTTAACAGGTCTGTGCTATTGACAAGGTTTTGTTTATGTTGGCCATAGTGCAATAATGTAAGACTGAAAATTGTATTAGGCTGTAGTGCAGGTTGAGCAAATATCACCATGCATGATGCGCTGTGCCACCGTCTCTGGCAGTGGGAGCTGTGGTAGATAAGTGACTGTTCATTTCTGTTGCAGATTGCAGCCATTTCATTAGCTAAAGTATGATGTTATAGCAATGATAACATCACATTCTGAACATATAGGGGGGGTTTTGGATATAAAAAGAGGGGAAGAGAACCAGATTCTATGTATAAACAGAAATATTAATAAAAATCACCAAGAAGAGTGAATTTCTGCGCAGCATGAAGTTCTGCGGTAGATTTCAAGTTCTGCGCAAAATTCTGCTGCCGCAGAATTCTAGGGGCCTTGCCTATGATCAGAAGTTTTTTGGATTTCCTTTTTGCTTTTTTTGTTTTGGTTCCAATTTTGGGTGAGTTTTGTTGTGCTAACTCTTGTGCTGCAATGTCCTGCTCTGCAGTGTCCTCTACCCCTTTGTTTGATTTCAGAGATAGAGGAAGATACCTGTTTGTAGTTTTTATATAGTTTGTGGAGGTGATATGTTGAAGAGCACTGAGTGATGGGGCACCTGATTTGCCCCTCATAACCACCTGCTGCCTCCCGGACCAACTACCCTCTGCGGTCGAGGTGCTTCTGTTGGATGTTGGGGAAATGGCGGGTGGTTCTTACAATGTATTTCCTTTTGAATATGCAATTTGAGGTGTGCAATCTCTGCCCATGCTGCCTGGAGCTGAGCCCTTAGATCTCCAATGGCCCAGCATGTAGGACAGTGTCCTAAATCCAGTAAAACTGCCTTTCTGAAAAGTGTTCCACAGTACCTGCAGTTAATGATATCCATTCCAGATAGGTTGCTGGGTTTATAACCTGGTCAGAGTAATTAGAAGGAAGAAAATGAAAGCAAAAGTTTGATTCTGTGTTTTGTTTGTTTTTGTGTAACTTGTTATGACAAGGTAAATTACTAGTGCCCCTGTAAATTAGGTCACTGTGTGGATACCCCCTGATCCACCCCTTCCTGTTTTGCTACAGGAAATGTTACAACTGTGCTGCCCTATAAAAAGAGTGTAGTCTGGGGTGGTTGGCTGGGCTCTTCCCCTGCCAAGAAAACAAGAACCACGGACGAAAGAAACAAGGAGGTAAGAGCAGAAACAATCAGCTAGCAACAAATGCAGTAGCCCTGAAAGCTTATCCTAATGATAGCAAAACTGTAAAACCTGTAAAGCACCATCTGTAATAATTTCACAGATGATACACCCTGCAACAAACACTTTGCTACAAAGAAAAATAAAGCAGTAACAGAAGATACACCTTGCAAAAGACAATTTGAATCAGAAGATTACAGCAGTAATCTGTAAGCACACACCTGTAGGCATACCCTGTAATAATTCGGCAGAAGGTATACTCAGCAACAACAATCTGAATCAGAGAAAAATAAAACAATGTTAGCAACAAACAGTAACAATCCCTGTGAGTATAAAATAAAAGTAACACACAGTAAATCTTCCTAGCCAAAAGAAGCCTTAATCCTTTTCCTTGCTCCGGTAAGGTTTTTTGCTCCTGCTTTCAAGCAACCTAGAAGAAAAGAACTCAGGTGAAGCTAGGTGCCTTGGCCAGCAAACCTAGTCTTTCACCTCCATTATAAGAACTGCCTGCCATTTTCCCAACATCCAACAGAATCATCTCATTTGCAAGAACTGCTTTAATTACTCAAGTTGTTAAAGTGAAAGAAATGGTATTGATAACTGTAATTCTGTTCAGTTTTGGGATGTGGAGAATGGGGCCACCCTGTCCTTAGGGAGCAAAGTACCCATTGAAGGATTTAAGTTAGAAAGGACCATGGTGGCCATGCTGGGCCATGCTTGAAGAATTTACAGTATTAAATGTGCTGAATGTACAACCATTATTAAATGTGCTGAATGTGCACCCATTATTTAATGTGCTGAACGTGCAACCGTAGTAAATGTGCTGGAATGTTCAGAGAATGCAAAATGTGTTAAATAAAATGTAACCGGCTGGTTACATCCCAGGTGCCTTCACCCAGAAGAGGAGCACCACTTTCAAAATGCAGGGCCTCCACTGTACAAGCCCAAGAAGTGTATATCATTCAAGTGTTTGTTTCCTCAAGTCCAAAATTTAAATCTGCTTAATTTAGCTGGCCAACATAAAGCTGCACCATTCTTCAGGCCTACAACTTTAACTGGACTTTGGTTACTGGGTACCCAGGTTTAAGGTTGAGATTGTGGGGTCTCATACCAAATGTTGAGGACTGGTACCGGTATGGGTAAAAATGAAAGTTTCTGTGTCATCTGATTCATGCAGTTTAGCTAGATAACCAGGGCTCTGGTCATCTTAGAGGTTGGCACAATACGTGATTACAATTTGATTTAGAAATGCAACATACCTACCCAGCTGGAGGGTTTCACAAGCAACAACTGAAAAAATATTAATCCACTGTAAATGTTGTAAATGTCATAACCTCTACTCCTTTCTTCCAACATTCCTAAGCCCTTCCACCCTGTAAATAAATTGTTCATTGTTGTTTTTGTCGATACCTGTGTCATGAGCATATTATTGGGATCCAATCAGTAAATGGTAAAAGGTATTGAAAATGGGGTAAATGTTATTGCAGTCGCTTATGATTACAGTGGGTGGGTACAGCATCCAGGGGGTTCTACCAGGTTGCATGTTAGCCCACTTAAAGCTAAAACCTGGCTGGAGGCACTGTGTCAATGTAATATCTAGGATAAGAACCAGTTTTAAGTAATCTTGGGAACCCAGGTCCCTCAACCTTGTTCAGGCCAGCAAGACAGGGGTAGTAGCCCTCGGAGTAGTGCCAACTAGGGGTTAAATGTTTAAACACTAGTATTGTCAAAAAAACTAAAACAGTGTTCTGGCCTTTCAGAGAACAGATAGATTGCTTAACAGAGATTTACAAATTGTAATCAAAAGAAAACAAACTTGTACAGTACCAAATGAATGTGTTTGAACTCAGCACATGTGGTAATGCCTTGCACTAAATATGCATATTTTATTTACATTATTTGATAACAAAAATTGTAGAAATTTATAGGAATATAAAGTAAAAATATTTTTGTATTATTTATAACAAATAAATTAAATCCTTTGTAAAAAAAAAAAAAGCTATGTGGGAGAGCGAAATGTTGGGGTACAGCAATAAAATGAAGATGCATGTACATTTGAGTGACTGGCTCTTTTATGAGAATCATCACAGCTATCCCCACCCACTTTCTATCTGGAATCTACACACCTTTTGGGGGATAGCAATAAATAAGTAAAGATAGTCATTTCTTTCAGTACGTGTAATTTGTTGGAAATCTGAGTAACCTTGCCTCAAAGAATGTAACATCCACCCAAGCCAACAGTCACATTGGTGTAGTGATGTGCCTCCTCTCAAAGAAGGTCACCAGGGGTACATGCAGTTCCTGTCTCAGTAAATGACACTGGGGAGAGAGAAATGTATGTGTGTACCTTCATATGAAGCTCTAAGAGGTGCAGTTAACCCCTAGGTAAAATGTACAGTATATGTTGTATTTGGTATTGGATGGAGATTACCAAGACTCGCTCGACCTCTGCTGCTGAGAGTGAGGGGTGGTGATGGTGGCTATGCTATGTGGGCCCCTCCCACCGTTACCTGTGATCGTCTTTGGGGTTGAGGCATTGGCTTGGAAACTGGAGTCAGGCTGCCCACCATAGCCACGCTGCACGCTATGTCCTGTGCCCCTGCTGCACAGCAAGAGATTCTTGGATTCGAAGGGTGAACAGAATAAACAAAAGGTTGCCTGGACTGGGTTTGGAGCCTGGAGTTGCATGCAGTTAGTGGTGGCTGAGGGGCTTGATTTTCCCTCCCACCCGCTGCGTTCCCTCCTCCTATTAAATGGGCTTTAGCCACTCCCACTTGTGTGCTATCTTATATTTTAGTGTGTGGGATTGGCTGATCCATCTGGCTCTATAGGGGCTGTCTCCTGCTATGTTTGCCCTAGAGTGGGACTAATCACTTCTTCATATTTTTGGTGGTTGCAGAACCTTCCCTGCACATCTACTGTGGACCTGAATGCCTGTGTGTATTGTGGATATTTGCCTCTGGGCATTGTATAGAGCTTACTGATGTTATGTCTGCCCATGTGTTATTTGTCTTCCTACCCCTGTAAGGGCCACTGCTAGTTTATTTTCAGGATCAGATTTGCTGCATTTTGCTTGATAATTGCTGTGTTTGGGTCAACTATTGTGGGAATAAATAGCCTGGTGGATTGCTGTCCCTGGTGGGTGTGAAGGCAGCAGGTCTAGCTGTCCTCCTACTTGCCTGCTCCCCTGTGCCCTATGGGTGACCTAGTGGGGTCTGGACGGCCTTATCTCCTGCTGTTCTGCTGGGCTTTTGCAGTTGACTGGTCTGACTCAGGAGAGGGTCTTCACATCAGGGGGCTTCTAAGCTTGGTATGGGTGGAGCGGGGCCCATCCCCATCTCTAATGTCCACACCTTATGGCTGGTCCATGCAATGTTCCTCCTTCTTCTTATTGTGGACTGTGCTCCCCCATTGGGTCACTCCTGGATCTCACTGGGTCTATCTGAAGAGTTGGACTTTACTTTTTCCAATTTAATAGCCTGTGACAGACAGTCTCCCTGGCCCATCTGTTGCCTTAATCTGCAGAGCTTCAGATACCCTGTCATTGTGGTTAGGCATCCTGGTCACAGGCCATCCACTAGGGTAGGCTCTCCCCCTTTGAGGCATCTCCTCTGGCTCCTTTTGGTTATTCTAGTCCTTGCAGTGGACGTGGAGCTGAACCCTGGACCTAAGTGCTGAACCTTCTCCTCTCCTGTGGGTTGGCTGTCTGGCAATGGGCTGAAAATAGGCCATCTTAATGTCTGCAGCCTTCTGCCTAACCTGGCCAAACTCCTTGCCTGGGTTACCCACTACAAATCTGACATCCTTGGGATAACAGAAACCTGGCTTAAACCCTCTATCCCTGACTCAGTTTGTGTGGTCCCTGGTTTGACTGTGTCCGGCAGGACCGGCCTGGGAATAAGAGGGGTGGTGGCATTCTGGTCTACTATAGAAGTCACCTTAACCTGTCAATGCTGGCCTGCTTACAACCTGTGCAGCCCCCATGTGAGCTGCTGCATACTGTGCTACTTCTGGGGAATGCAAAGAAGCTACACATTGTGTGCACCTACAATCCCCTGGCAGGGGGTGTACTGGGCTTGTCTTCCCTTCTTGACTCTGTGGGTTCAAGGACTGGGAATAATGAGGTTCTGATTCTAGGGGATCTTAACCTTAACTGGCATGGAGGCAATATCAAGCATTATGATACTCTACTAGCAGCCTTCTCACTGTCCCAACTCATTACGAATCCCAACTGATGGTCTTCTATGGGTGGTACCAGCTCCCTCCTGAACTGGGTCCTGTCAAACAGGCCTAAGAGGATCAGCCATTCTGGCATCCTCTCTGACTCCATCTCTGATCATTCCCCTGTTTACTGTATATGGAAGCTCTCTACCCCAAAGATCCCTCCCAAAATCCTCCAAGTCAGGGATTTCTCCAGGTTCGACCTGGGGACTTTCCATGAGGATCTTAGGCTCACAGACTGGTCTGCAGCGATGGATGCCCTGGATGCTTCCTCTGCAGTCTGTCATTTCCTTAGCTCCTTCGGGGTATTAAAGGACACGCATACCCCTCTTGTCAGACAGCTAGTTAGGGGGGCTGCTACAAAATGGTTGCATAGGGGCTTCCTAGCCCTCATAAGGGCTAGAAACAAATGTTGGGCCAACTTCAAGGTATCTATAAACCAGGCACTATTCCAGCAGTGCAGGAGGCTAAAGAATGAGTGCAAAAAGGTGATCAGGGCTGCCAAAAGTGAATTTTGTATAGCCACCTTACAGTCCTCTGCTAAGGACCCTAGGAGCTTCTGGATGAATATTAAGAATATAGTGAGTGGCTCCTCCACCTGTAAGGCCCCTGACATGCTTGTTGATGGTGCTAGCTGTAACAATGCACTAAATATTGCCAACGTGTTTAACTCACATTTCTCAGATCTGTCTGCCTTCATCTCACTATTCTCCTCCAGTGGTAGTGATAGTCCTGTCCTGTTCCCTCCATCTCAACTGGCCCCCCTCCCCATGTCCTCTGTTCTACTTCAAGGCTGTGATGGCACAAGAGATGCAGAGATTGCTCTCTGGTCTCTCCCCATTTGCTAGTGCTGGCCATGATGGTATGGAACCAAAGCTTCTCCACCTTGCCGCTGCCCACATAGCCTCCCCTGTGGCCCATATTGTCAATCTATCCTTAGCCTCTGGGGTTATCCCTGATGTATGGAAGGTGGCCAGGGTTGTCCTTTTACTTAAACAGGGCAATCCTAGGATTCTTGACAACTATCGGCTGATTACCATCTTGTCTGCTATCAGCAAGCTTCTTGAGAAAGTTGTGGCGGGGCAACTCATGGATTATATCCAGTCTCATTTGCTACTATCTCCCTCGCAGCATGGCTTTCAAAAAGGGCACAGTACAATCTACAGTCTCTGACCTGGTCACTGTCACATCTGGAATTAGGGCTGCTATGGACCAGTGCAGACTTTCTGGGGCTGCTTTTATTGATCTCTCTAAGGCCTTTGACCTAGTTGATCATGCCCTTCTATGTGGTCAACTTAAATCCTTGGGCCTGTCCCCCCTGCACTCAAATGGTTCACCAACTACCTTCAGAGCAGGCAGCAACTTACCAAATATAGTAAGGTGCTCTCAGACACCACTGCCGTGTCCTCGGGGGTTCCCCCGGGGTCAGTCCTTGGGCCCTTGCTCTTCTCTATATTTGTTAATGATTTCCCTCCTCGGCTGCCTCTTGTAAGGCCATCCTGTATGCTGATGACCTAGTTATTCTCACCCATTCCAGGGATATTGGGGTCATTAACCACCAACTGTGTGAGGATTTTAGGAATATTCAATCCTAGATAACATCTCACAAGCTGGTCCTGAATCTTAAAAAGACTATGCTATGCTGTTTGGTTCCCTGGCTAAGTTAAAGGCCTCCCCTGCTCCTCTGTGCATCTCGGGTATTGGTGGTACTTCTGTTCTCATCACCGACTCTGTCAAATACCTTGGGGTGACCCTTGACCCTCAGCTTGACCTTGGTCATCACATCCACAATGTGTGTCGAGCTGTTAACTGGAAACTGGGGTTGGCTTACAGGGCGAAGAATAATCTTACTTCAGCTGCTTGCCTAGCACTGGCCAGAGGTGTGTTTCTACCATCCCTCTGTTATGGGCTCCTCTTGTTTGCCCATACTTCCAAGGTCCACCTTACCAGGTGGACCGTAGCTTACAATAACATCTGTTGCATTGCGCTAGCAGCTCCTCGTCTCACTCACCATTGTGATATGTACAGTAAGCTTAACTGGCTCTCCCCACCCAACTACATAAATTTTGTTTTGGACTCTTTCACGGGTAAGGTTCTGGGCACAGGCACACCACCTGGACTGGGGGAGCTCCTTGGGCCTGCTGTCTCCACTACCTACTACCTAAGGTCATCAGGCCCCGCTTTCCTTAAGGTTCCTGCTATGCATACCCAAATGGGGGACAGGGATTTTGTGTCATGTGCCCCTAGATTATGGAACTTCCTTCCTGTTCAGATCCAGTCCTCCCCTTCCCAGGCGTGCCTATGAACCTCCCTGTGGAACCATTTGAAACTCTCCTCAGTATGTGACTGTCTCAAACCTCCCTGATCCTTTGCTCTGCCCGTGAGCATAACATCTCCTGTATCTTGTCTCTGGTCCTGCTGTTGTTGCCTGCCTGCCTGGGTGTGGCCCAATGTGTAATGTTTAAATTTTATATATAGCTGAACATATTGATTGGAACGTTGCTTTAGTGACTCTGTACTTTTAATACTTTAACCGTGTCATTGTTGTAACCTGAGTTATCTTACTATGTATGTTATGCTTCTCCTGGCCTCATTGTATCTGCCTTACTTGCCTCAATTTGTACCTTGTATGTTCTTTTAATTTCCTGTACTCTCCCGGGTCGTATCTGAAAATAGGCGTATGTTTTGTCTAGTGTACTTACCCGGTTAACAAAAGCTAAATAAATAAATAAAGATAAGATTCCTGACAAGATTTGTCAGTTAGTTCCCATTTAGATTGGGTCTTACAGAGGAGCCTGTTGTGAATGGGGTCACTAGGCTCTGTCATTGTGGATTATATGGGGATACAGGTACGGGAAAGGAAACACTGTGTAGCCATGCTCTCTTCATCTGTTAAACAGATTGTCCTTCATCATTGGACTGATCAAGTATCACTTTCCTACCATGAATGGCTGCAGAAACTCCTGTTTAATTTAAGGATGGAAAAGATATTAGCTAGTCTCCGTAATAGAATGGACTTCTACGAAAAGCGTTGGAGCAGATTGCATACCTTATACTCTCTTTCTTCCCCTGGAGTGTCACCAACTGTGTGAAGTTATGTTGTTTCTTTTTTTAATTTTTCACTAATGGCTCACCTTAATTTATTGGTATCTTGGGGTCCCTTATGCTTTCTACTTATTGTCACGGTGTTGTTTCATTAGTCCTCTTCTCCAGTTATGGGGGGGACAAGAGGGGAGGTTGAGGGGTTGGTTGTTATGTGACTGTTTGTTGTTTGTATGTTGGTTTGTCTTTACATCTAAACTTCAATAAAGTACAATGAATTTAAAAAAAACGGACCCGTCAGTGTGCCTATCAGGCAGGTGTATGCAGCTGGATGGACTACAGTAGGTGCAAAAATAATAAGTACAGTAAACCATAATTTAAGTTCTGGAATATCTTATTTATTTAGATCAAAAGTTTCACCAAGAAAGACATACTGAGCTTGTAACAGCTCGTTTCCAGATGCATCCTGCAAGAATAGGGGGAAGGGTTAGTATACAATACATATTATAAAGTGCAGCAGTAATTAAAAATAAAACACAATACAAATGCATGCAATAAAATACAAATAAATAACAGTGAGCAATCTCAGTTTACAGGCAAAATATTCAGGGCAGTAGGACCGGCACCTGCTTAAGTGATGATGTGTAAATTATACTTTCCACAGCTCTCTCACAGTTCTCTCAGATTTCCCAAAGCCTTTGAAAAGGTACATCACCTTTACAAGCTTTGGATGGAATTTGGAAGCTGGGTGACCATCTCTCCTTTATTTGCTATGGTGCTGCTTTGGGAATTTTATGTGAGTTTTAACTGTTTGTCTATACTGCAATAAAGCATAGCACTTTCTGGACATAGCAAGTTTGATGTCTCAATTTACCGAAGGACTTGGAGATATGAGAGAAGTATGAGAGAACTGTGAAAGAGCTGTGGCAAGTGTAATTTACACACCATCACTTAAGTAGGTGCCAGTTCTACTGTCTTGCACTTTATACTATTTATTGACTGTGGCACTTCTGTTCTGAGGTGAGGTCACACCCTTTTGCTCACATTAAAATATTCAGGGCTACACAGAATAAAGACAAAATACAGTGCAAATTGAAGAACAAGTGCTATATACTGTAAAACTATTTATTTTCAAGCAAAATAATTTTAGTGCAAACCCAAATGCAACTATAATTTCAAAAATTTAGTTTAGCACTAAGGCATTAGTGCCACATTCACTATAATGGGATAAAGTGCTAATAGCTCTAATTAACACAAATTTATTTTAGTGCAATTACTCATTCAGTGAAAATAGCAAAAAATATTTTGACAGTGAAAATTTCTAGTTGTACAGTAGTACAGGGAGCAAAGCCAAATAGTAGCAGAGTACCACCGCCAGACTGCTAAGGTGCGGCTAACAAATCTAGTACAGAGTAGGCTTAGGAGAAGAATATTGGTGGTAAGTCTAACTGATTTAGGCACAGTGTTTTAGGGAGGTAGTAGAAGGTTTCACAGCCAGAGGGGCAAGGAGACAGTGACAACTTAATAGGAGGGAAACAAGGGTCAGGGATCAGGAACAGTTGCAGATGAGGGGTGCCAAAGTCACAAAGAAGGCATTTGAGGTCAGAAAAGGAGAAAGATGAGTGGCTAGATGGGGAAGGAAGACCAGAGCTTAGGAAAAATGATATGAATTGGCAGCTTGGCCAATGAAAGTTTTCCTGAGGGGAGAAAGAGAGAATGTAAGGCAGTGTTCTGAAGGGGGTAGAGGAAGGGGGGGGAGTGAAAGCAGGGCAGAGAGATGGGGAGAGAGACAAACCAAAACTTGGAAGTGAAGGTGGCACATTGTGTGAAGCATCTGACATTCAGGGAAGGGGAAGTAGCAAGAGCAGTGGTGAGTATGACAGCAGTCTAAAGGAATATGGCAGAAAGAGTAAAAGAGCTAGTACAGTCTGGTAAGGGTGGACTTGGGAGCAACACCATAGGCAGTGCCACAGTAATCGAACATAGGAAGGATAATTTTATTTCATTTTTATTTTATACTGGAGAGGCATGTGGGCAAGATGCCCATTTTCACAAGTGTCCAGTTATAACAAAACTTCATCGGTGGATATATACAAAATTACAGTGAAATACAATTTTACAGAAATACACTTTAAACATAGGTGGGTATGTACATGATTACAGAAAAATACAAGTTTTACAGAGGTACACTAGTTACATAAATACAAGGCAGTATCATGTTAAACGTACCGAGAACATGAAAAAACAAAACATTAGGACAATGTATATCTATGAACAACATCGAGTAAGTCGGAACCTCGCTCTACATATGCACAGAAGAACAGAATCTGACAGGAGGGGGAAGAGGTATAGGTAAGGCAATAGATTAATGAAAAGAGGAGAGACAAAGGTAAGTGAGGAGAGTTGAACAGAGGGGGTGGAGTGAAAGACAGGAAGCAGAAAGATTAAAGTAAGGGAGGTAAGTTAATCAGAAGAGGGAGGGGAGGGGAGTGGTAGATTACATATCCTGGAAAGGATTGGCTAGAAACAATTGCACAGGGGTTTATTGAGTAAGTGCTTTTTCAGATTAATCTTAAAGGAATCCACGGAGGGGAAAATTGCAAGGTTGGGTGGGAGGGTGTTGTAAAGCTTGGGTCCCTTGATAGAGAGCAATCTTTGTCCCAGAGACATGTTGAAAAACGGGACCTTAAAGAGGGAGGAGGAAGCGCTCCTGGCAGGACAAGTGGGGTCAAATCCTATAAAGAGAGAAGAGACATTGGGAGGGAGGAGGTTTCTTAGAATTTTGTTCATGAAAGTGTGTGTCTTCCAGGCAAACCTGTCTTCTAGCGAGAACCATTTGATAGATTCATAGACAGTACAGCTATGGGTGTGACGGGGAGCCCGGTAACAAATCTGATTATGTTATAGGCCACTTTTAGCTTGTGGAAATTTAATCTTAGTCTCAGGGATGAGAAATTGATGGATTATGTAAAGGAGCTCAAGTCTTTGGTATATTTTGCTAATCAGCTGGGTTATGTGAGGTCCAAAGGAGAGGTGCTTGTCGAGTGTCAGACTGAGGTATTTAAATTCACAGACCTACTTGATTGTGATGCCATCATTGTCCAGGAGTGTGAAGTCGAAGTTTGAGGGTTCCCAGTTGCCTGAGAAAAACATACATTTTCTTTATTTTTGGAATTTAGACCATTCTGCAGGAGGTAAATCAAGTGTGGAGACTAAAAATCCTTCTACAGTTTGGAGAGGAGGGCGTTAGGGTTACGGTCATTATAGTATAAGGAGTAGTTGTCCACATAGAGGATGATTTTTGTATGTGAACATACTGAGGGGATATTGTTAATAAAAAAAGAAAATAGAAGAGGCCCAAGGATTGACCCCTGTAGTATCCCATATTTAATGAGGCAGTTAGTTGGCATTCAATAACTGTTCTGTGGTGCTTAGGATGAAGGAAACTCCCAATCCAGGTTACTGTGTTTGTGGAGAAGTTTATCTGGGAGAGGGTCGCTAGGAGCAGGTTATGGTCCACCAAGTCAAATGAAAATGGAGCCAGTGTAAAGACCACCATCCAGGAACTTAAAAAAGTCTTTGGCGAATCTCATGAGGGTGAGTTTTGTGTTGTGTTTTGCCCTAAAACCATGCTGAATCTCCATGAGGATGTCATATTTATTTAAGTGCTCAGAAATTTGTGTCTGGACTATTTTCTCCATGATTTTGGAGAGGGGGGTAGGAGGGAGATGGGTCTATAATTACTGGCTTTGAGCAGTGGCCTGATGGAGGTGATTTTCCATGCAGCCAGGAAGGTGCCAGTGCAGAGTGTGAAATGAAAGATATTGGTGAGGGGTATAGCAATATCACGACTAGATTGAGGATGCGATAGTCAAGGCCGTCTGGGCCAATGCTGGGTTTTGGATTATTCTTCTTAATAAGTTTGACAGTGTCAGCGGGGGAGAGTGCTTTGAAATACAAAGTGGTGGTGGTGGTTGTTAATGATGGGGGGGTTTGGAGGGCTGGGCTGAATGGGCTGGGGGGAAGAGGAGTTTTGTGTTTGTCAAGATCACTGAAAAAGGAGTTACACAAGTTAGCTACACATTTTGGATCATTTGATGATGTCCCATCTGTAAGGAGGGTGATCTGCTTGGATTTCCTATTTTTGTGCACTAAGGAGTTTAGCATTCTCCAGAGTTGCTTAGAGTTGGCTTTGTTATAAAGTCTGCTGTTTTTGAGGTGGTTTACCTTTGTGGCTTGGACAGTGGACTTGCACCTATTGTAGAGGGGTTTATGCTCCTGGAGGAGTATGGGTGAGTTAGACTTCTTGTACTTAGACCTGGCCTTGTCCCTTCAGCTCATAAGCCTAAGGAGATCAGGGGTGACCCATTCATTTTGGTACCCACACACTCTAATCTTTTTATTGCAGATGAGAGAGTCACAAATGAAGTTGAAAGTGTTGGAGAAAGCTTCAATGGTGGAGACTATGTTATTTACTTTGTAGGCGAAAGACCAGTCTGCAGATTTGAAAGTGTGAGAGAGTTCTTCAACATTAGCTTTTTTAATTGCCTTGTGATGATGAAATTTGGGGGCTCTGGCTGACCAGTGACAAAAAGTCATGCAGTGGTCACACATGGAGTCCAGGAGAACTCCAGAGGCTGCTGTTCTGGAGGGGCTTGAAATGACTGTCCAGTCAATGGTGGTGCTGTAGCCAGTTTTATAGTCAGTTCTAGTGGGTGTGGTAATGATTTGAGGCAGCACAAAGCTGGCAAGCAGGTCTTTGGCACTGTCAGACTAGATGCTATCCCAGTTAAAGTTGAAATTACCTAAAATTATCCATTCCCTGTTAATTGGGAATGATGATTTTGATGAGAAGAAGGATTCAAGTTCCCTGATGGGGGGCCCTGGAGGTAGGTAGACTGAGGAGATAGGATTTTGTTGTTTCCAATGAGAAGGTTAATGGGCAGTGATTCTAGCATGGAGGTTTCCACTTTCAGGGGAAGTTCAGCGAAGGGGAGCCTTTCAGAAATAAAGAAAAGGCAGCCACCTCCTCTTTTTTAGGGCCTGTCTTTTCTTACCAGTGAGTAGCCTTTGAACAAAATTTCTTGAGAGGAGATGTTATGAGACAGCCATGTCTCAGACAGGGTGATGATGTCGATTGGTTGAGTTCAACCCAGGCTTCAAATGATTTTTTTTTAGCAAGCAAACTTTGAATGTTCAGGTGGGCAATGCTAATACAGTTGATCTCTTGTCCTGGGGGGTTTGGGGCAGAGACAGAGGGTATCGGGCCTGGGTTAGGGTGCATGGAGCCAGAGAGGACAAGAAGGAGCAGGATTAAGCCAGTCTGTCTCCAGTTAATACTGGGTTGCTTGCAAGAGAGGTTATCCACGCATTTGCAGTGCTTGACCAGGAGGGGGCAGCAGACCAAGGAAAGGCAGCAACAGTGAAGACAGTGTAATAAGGCAGGGAAGGACAGATCTCTGATTAAGCTAGGTGTATAAGGGTGGAAGGCAGCCTTGGGCAGCAATGAGTTAAATGTTCCTCTGGAAGTTGTGCACTCAAGGTCCTGTGAGGTTGTATGGATACTGCTATTCTGAGAGGAATCATCTTCATGACTAGCTCCCTGCAGACAGGGAGAGGGACATTGGCTTAGTTTCTATACAGTGCTGCCAGTATGTGGTGAAGCTTGTGGTGGATAGCATCAATGTACACCAAGAAGTCAAGTGCCAGTCCAACCAGGCCCCAAGATACTTGAAGGAGGAGACATCTGCAAGCACATTACCTTCATGATTGTGAAAGGAGGGGAGGGTAGAAAGGCTGGTGAGCCTCAGCAGGGAATCAAAGGTTACAGAGCCAGTTTTCTTGACATTGAGGGACAGAAGGTTTGAACAGAACTAATGCTGAACACTGTCAAAATCCTGTTGGAGATGGACAGCAAAGTCAGAAGCAGAGAAGCTAGAGCAAACAGCACAGTGTCGTCTGTGTACATGTGGATGGATACAGAAGAACAGGTAGAGTGGAGGTCATTTGGGAATATGGAGAAGAGTATGGGACCTAGGACAGATACGTGGTGGTACCTGACCAGATTGGGAGTAGAGGGAAAACGATGTCTCTAATATGGACAGCTTGCAACTTATCATGTAGGTAGGAGTGGAATCAACTGATTGAGAATGCTGTGATCTCTGATGCCTTAAACTTGTCTAGGAGAAAGGGATATGATACAGTGTCAAATGCTTTGGTCAAGTCGACAAAGATAGTGGAGGTAATTTGGCTCTAGTCCATACTGGACAGGATAGAGTCAATCAGCTGGAAGAGGGTGGTAGGTGTGGAGTGGGATTTCCTGAAACAAACTGGAAAGGAGTAAAAAAGGAGGAGAAGTCTAGGAACAGGATGAGTTGTTAAAGAACAATATGTTTCTGGAGCTTAGAGAGAAATGAGGTTAAAGTTTCCAGGAGAATAAGGATCATCCCCTTTTGGGAGGTGGAGGACAATATCCAGCTTATTGGCATTATGGACAGAGGTGGAAGAGAAGGAGAGGTTAAGGAGGAGGGTAATAGGGAATGATATGGCTGGTGTAGAGAAGTACAGAGGCTTGAGGTCAAGGCCATCTGGACTCATACCCTTGTGGAGATAAAGAGCTAGAAGGCCTTAGGAGATGCTGAGGTAGTGACAGGAGAGAAGGAGAAGGACTGTAAGAGAGGAGGGAAGTGGGAGGAGATCTGGGGAGCAGGTGGTGAAGGAGCTGAAAGAAGCAGCAATGGCAACTGGGTCAGTGATGTGGCAGTTGCACTGTTGAGGACAGGTTGGGAGGACTGGGTTCTATTAGAGGCAGCTATGTATAGGTCTATTAGCCTTTTAGATGTTAATCTAAAGATATTCTCGAGAATGATACTGGGGAGGCTTAAAAAAGAAGAAGACCGGACTGGAGGGATTTCATCATATCAAGCCTGATTCAGGTCCAATTATTCCACTATTGATAATATTTTTATTCTAAATCATCTTGTTGAGAAGTATGTTAGACTTAGAGGCCAACAATTGTATGCTATATTCATTGATTATTCAAGTGCCTTTGATAGTATTTCAAGAGGAATTCTTTGGGAAATCCTGGTCAACCAAGGTATACATCAGAACCTGGTTGTAGTTACAGTATAGCCCAATTATATGCCAACACTTGGGCTAAGATTAGAATGGGTTACAATGGGCAATTATCTAGCTCATTTGAAAGCAATTGGGGTGTCAGACAGGGTTGTGTGCTTGCCCCTTTGCTTTTTACATTATATATAGAAAAAAATACTGATTGGGAAACTATTGATCAGGATTCACAAAAAATTAAGACCACTCATTACCCAATATTAGCATATGCAGATGATATTGTAATCATGCCATTGAATAAAAAGGGACTGTGGTCTAAGTTAAGCTTTATATATGAAAGATCAAAGGAGTTAAAATTAAAGTTAAATATGAGTAAATCTAAAGCTCTCATATTTGGAGACAGAACAGCTAAGGGAAGCTGGTATTTTGGTAATAGCAAAGTAGATGTGGTCCTGAATTATACCTTTTTAAGGGGTAATGGTACAAGGGAACCATTATTGGACCCATCATTCAGAAATGCTCCAGGAAAAACTAAAAAAACATGGCAGGGCTAAGCAGGTTTAACCTTAAATATGGAGGAATGACTATCAGACCACTTATTCAAGCAGTAAAAATAAAATTGTGTATGCAGTTCTCACATGGGTCTGAGGTCTGGGAAATAAAGAATATAAGCAAACTTGTTGCGTCTTTGTACAAGACTCTGCACAGCCTATTAAGGCTGGGTCATTCATGCCCGCCACCTATCTGAGGTCGGAATTAGGATTTACAAATATTAATGCACTAATTGAAAGTAAAAAACTTAGCTATTGGATAAAATTAATGAGGATGAAGGATTGTACATTAGCAAAACTGTGTCTAAATGAAAAAGAATCTTGGCGCTGTTTGGGTTTCAAGTCTGGTTATTGGTTCAATAACATACATCTTCTATTAGAAAAATATAAACTAATGAACCTCAGACGGGCTGCTGGGCAGGGAATAGTTCTAAGTTTGAAATACAAAAAATATGTAACCAAAAAGATAAACAGGTACTGGGATAAGTTTGACATGGAACTAATTGGTGCCTCACATTATTCTGCTTGGTTTTCCAGAAATAACTATTTTCATGGTTATAAGTATTATCCAGATATAATTACTGATCCAGAACTCAAGCTTATATTTATGAGTTACAAATTTGAACAATTTAATAGTAATGTGTTAGCGTATTGATATAAAAAACTGATGTTCTATCGGATGAATGTCTGTGGGTATGGAGAAAAGGAAGATTTAATTTATGTACTGTGGAATTGCAGATGTTATGTGAAACAAAGACAATACTGGTTGAGTCCCTTCTCTTACACTTATTATCAAGTGGATAAGGAATTACTAACCAGTATTTTAATACATACAGAAGATGCCTGGACACTTGAACGAATGGTTAAATATCTTTATGCTATCAATCAGATTAAAAACAGAATAATGGTAATCTAAGGGGTTATAAACTTTCTTACCATATCCATCTGGATAGGAGTGTTATTTCTCATGATGTTGCACCTTACAGTATGAATTCAGGCTGCTTTAGGTTGTATGTAATGGCCCAGATATTCAAACTGCACCAGGCTGTGGCGCAAGCTTGGGCGCTGCGCAGGGGTGTGGACTGGGCGATATTCAATGGAGCTGCGCCATGGCACAGCATTGTTGAATATCGCACCCTGGCCACCTGCAGTGTGCATGGCTCAATGGCACTGCACCAGCGCAAGTGGTCAGAGTGGAGCTGGGGGATGCTGTAGCTCAAGTTCCATTGTGCTATGCGCAGCAACCGCGATATTCAAAAGTGCACATGCAAATGGGGCCATTTGCATGTTATTATGGCCCCATTTGCATGCAGGTGCGCCGATCCCCGGCGACTTGCACCTGGCGCCCTGTCAGGCAGAAGCCATCAGGAACCAACGCCCCCTGCAGCAAGCAATGTGCTGCACAGCCCGATCGTGGGCTGCAGTACAAAAAGAGAAATCAGAAATCCTTGGTGGTCCAGTGGACCTGCCCGCCCGATCGTGGGCTAAGTAAAGAAAGAATATCCCCAAACTCCCTGGTGGTCCAGTGGACCTGCCCATCCGATTGTGGGCTAAGTAAAGTAATAATATCCCCAATATCCCTGGTAGTCCAGTGGACCGCTGTCTGCCCGATCGCGGGCATTTGTATTAAAAAAAATTAAATATGTCCAATATCTCTGGTGGTCTAGTGGTACCCCCTTCCCCACCCGCCACTGAGCCCCACCACCCCGCTTCCCCCCAGTCAGCCGGCAGGTGGCAGCACCCACCCACCTGCCGCCCGCCCGCCCACCGACTGACACCGTCGGTAAGGCTGTCGCCCGTTGGTCCACAGCATGAGCCAATGGGCGTGCAATATACCGCCTACACATTACAATATGTGAATGGATCCCACTGGCTGATGGAGGGGCGGGGTGGTGGGGCACAGTAGGCGGATGGAAAGGGGTACCGCTAGAACCACCAAGATAATGGACATATTAATCCTATTATTAAAATGCCTGCGATCGGCAGACACTAATCCACTTGACCACCAGGGATATTGGGGATATTATTACTTTACTTAGGCCGCGATTGGGTGGGCAGATCCACTGGACCACCAGGGATATTGGACATATTTTTTTTTTATTACAAATGCCCATGATCGGGCAGACAGCGGTCCACTGGACCACCAGGGATATTGGGGATATTATTTCTTTACTTAGCCCGTGATCAGGCTGGCAGGGCCACTGGACCACCAGGGAATTTGGGGATATTCTTTCTTTACTTAGCCCGCAATAGAGCGGGCAGGTCCACTGGACCACCAGGGAGTTTGGTTAAATCCTTTTTACTGATGCACGCAATCAGGCTTGGGGGGCGCGCCACCATGGAGGTGCAGCCGGAGCTCGGGTGGCCACCAACAGGTGGCAGCTGCCATGTTGCACCCTGCAATGCGGCAGCTCACCTGTGGGTGGCCATCCCTTGTTCCTTTTTTTTTGGATCAACTTTGTGCTGGCGCAGGTAGGGGTTCCGCATGCATGGCTCTGCACATCCAGGGCTGAATATCGATCTGTGCAGGGTATGCATGGGCACGCCCCCCCCCCTATCTGCGCCTGCATACATTACTGATGCGCTCCGGCACCTCAGGATTTGTGCCACACACTTTTCCAGTTTGAATATCACACCAGGGCGCATCAGTGGGTTGCGCATGGTGCAACACTGTTGCTCCATGCGCAACCCTTCTAAATATCTGGGCCTATGTGTCTAAAAATGATGGATTATATGATTTGTATGTGTCTCTTGTCTATGCTGTATTTAATAACTATATATCATGTTTTTTAAACTGTTTTGTATAATTGTGTGGGAAGATTTTTTGATTGTAAATGCTATTTAGCCAAACAATAAACTGAACTGATTGATTGACTGGGTGTTGGGAAAAAAGGAATGGATAACTTTCCACAACATGGAGGGGTTATTAAAGTTGTTCTGGAATGTAGATGCAAAGTAAGCAGATTTTGCAAGCCTGGTGGGCTTTGGTGCAAGCATTACTAAGAGTGTAATAATTTAATAGGGCAGCAGGGGAACTGGTGGTCTTACATGACCACCAGTCCAGATTATGAACTCTAAGGCAGGCCAGCAGCTCAGCAATAATCCAGGGAAGGTGGGAACATTGGACCCTGGATTTCATTTGAATGGTGTAGTACTGCCAGACAGCCAGACATTTTTTATGGCCAGAATAGAGGGCTAAACTGATATTGGTGGCTGTAGAGATAAGGGACCATTCATTTTTTTAAAATGAATCCCACCCACCAACAACTTTGCGAACATTTCCCACTCCCCAGCTACTTCCCAGCTGCTAGAAAGGTATTCATCTTCCCCATCCACCTGGTGGCTCTCACCCCCTCCCAATCCCCATGAAGTTCCAAAAGTAATACATGATATATCACAATTAACAGCAGAATCTCTTTCCTCCACCCACACCAAATAAGTAACTACTTTCTCCACCACCCCATGAAAAACCTCAAGTTCCATCATTCAAATGAGCTCCTCACTATTGTGAACCTATCCACTTCACTTCTGAGCCCACAATTCCCAGGACCCAGATGGCAGACCTGTGCTGAATATTTGTGGAGGAGTGCCTCAAAAGACTAGTGTTATGCCTGTTTTTGATCTGGTACACCTTTTAACCCTATGTTTTGTTTGTTTGTTTATATGTGTGTGTGTGTGTGTGTGTGTGTGTGTGTGTGTGTAACTGTTATTTCCTAAGTAGTTACTTGCACTTGGAGAATGTTTATTTCATTCCTTGGATTTTCCTGTACTGATACTGCATCTAGAGGAAGCTTCCTTATCAGGAATTCAGAGAGTGGAAATGATCAGGTCCAGTAAGACTGAAGTGAAGGGGTTGTTTGAGGATGCCATGAGACAATATGAACCATAAGAGTTTGGTGAAACCAAAAAGACTGTATGATCTGGTGATAGCAGGAGTGTTCTGAGTGGAGCTGAACTGAACTGGAGATGAAACCTGAGGTTGGCTGGATGTTTTGAAACTGCTGGTTCCCCAGGCCCAATCCCCAATGGCATCTTTCCATATCTGAGGTACCTGCATCTGCATTAAGAGTATAGGTACTGTGGTTGGAGTGTAAGGGTGTGGGGAATAAAAAGAACTAGCTATTGAAAGACAGAGTTTGTTGAAGTGTAAGGACATCTAGAAAAAAGATCAGCTTCAGCATTTAGTGCTCATATTGGACTGAGTTCATTTCAAGGAGATACTGACTTGTGTTATAAGTGTTTGCTGTGGAATTACTGTACCAGTACTACTGGGACTATTGTAGAGCTTTGGTATTCCTCTTAGTGCTGTCTTTCCCACCATGAAAGGATAGTAGCTTAAAATAATACTATTTCAAGTTAGATATTTTGACAAAGTGATTATTTGATTCTAAATAAATTAATTCATTTGATTTGTTATTCAAACCAGGAAAGTATATCACTTTGATTTTTGTTTGTTCACATAGGATGGTTATAAGTTATTTTCACAATTCAAGGTTTGTAGGATTATAATTGGCATATTTATCATACTAGTAACCATTTTCCATTATTTACTTACCTCCTTTTGATGTACTTTTAACTTATGTTTGTATCTATATTATATGTGGGTTTTTACAGACAAAATTTCGCAGGGTTTCAAAAAATTACATGGCTTTAGTCACCTAACTTCTTTTCAGCTCACAAGTCCTACTGTTGGTATGGAAGCTGTAGCCCTGACTTCTAGCAGCTATTGTTTCTCTTCTTTCCCTTCTGGCACACAGTTAGATAAACTGTGCAGTAAAAAGAGATGCAGCTCTCCTCCGTCCACTTTGAGTCATCACTGACAATGTTGTGTGAAGAGCAGGGAGCAAATAATGTAGGGGGGATTGTTTAAACATTTACTACTCAAAACTCCTGTATTTAAGACTCCTGTTTTTAAAAACTTAAATGTACAAGTCCTTTACCTCCAATAGGCTAGCTATTAGCTAGTCATTTTGTGGAAAGGCCCCTCATTTGGTAGGAGAATTCAATGTTATAATCGTTAGTTTGATGCTGGGAGTGAAAAGGTTTTTCTGTCATATCTGTAGATCAGTCCAATAACAGTCCTGATTTTCTGGTTACTGACTATAGCTGTTGAAGAGAATGCCCTCTATGTTCTCTTTGAAAGTGAATTACATGTTTTATGTTGGATTATGTATTATATGTTTTGAGTGTAATATTAGATTTATATCCAACCAGGAGTTTAGGGTACCCTTGAGGTTAGTCCAGTGGAGTATATTGCACCATGGTCATTGTATCACCTCTAACGGTAGATATTTATGGAAGCATATTATGGGTATGGAATTGGAGTCATGTCTTATGCCCATTTCTGGTAACTAGGTCATAGCATTGGACAAAATTACCTGACATGAGGGAACATGCTCAGTCTGCAGGAACTCTTACTTGGTGCCTAATGTACAACCAGGAAGGAATGTTTGCCACAAGGATGGCCAATGAGGGCACAGAGCAGCAACTACTGCATGGTGTCTTTTGGAACTTCCCTGACATTGGAAGGTTCTTTCTGGTTGCACTGGTTGGCCCATTTTGGGCATGGCAGTCATTCATGTCTCATTCTTACCTAGGTCAAAGTAATCCTGTTCAGCAGCCTTATGATTCTAATTAGGTGTTTTCTGCCATAACTCGGTTCTGTCTCTGATTGGGGTAGAGGGATGGTCTGCTGTATGAGGTGAGGAGTGGCTAACATAGAAGGTCGCCCCCTAGAGGGTCCCTGCTGGTCTTCTTTCAGGGTGGAGACACTGGCTCCATTGGTCCTAAAAGCTGTTGAGATTTTAATGTCAGCCGACTGGCTTTGGTGCACTGTTATAAAGCATAGGACCTTGATGCACTGTTATAAGGCATATGACTTAGTCACTTGTGAATAATTAAATCTGAGTAGAGGCGAAGTGCTGTTTTTTAAAAAATCATTAGGCCCTGTATCCTAATTAAGACAGTATTTAGGATATAATTCATGGTGCTAGTTGACTAATATGTTACATTTATAGCATATATGTCCAGTTTCTCTATGCTTTATATACTTTTTAAACTAGAGGACATATTGGATCTTTAGTATGAATTTTAATGGTTTGGAAATGTGGAAAGAAATAGTAATGCTTCTTAGTCAAACAGTTTTTATTCCTGTGTTGTTATAACAAAGTTGTGTCTTTGTACACATTTTGTAAATTATTTTTATGTATATCAACATATGAATGTATTTTCTTGTTTTTTTATCTTACCTTGCAATAACCTATGGTCAAGCAATAAAGTGCTTGAAACTGAAACTACTTCAAATGAAATCTGTCCACACTACCCATCTGTAGCACCCAACCTCTCTCCTCCCCCAAGCACTCCAAGGGTTTAAGGATACTGTGAAGTCTCAACCAGAACCCAAAAGATCAAAAAATGTATACCCTAGTAGGACTGGTCAGTTCTGTCCAACAATGAATTAATGAATAAATGAATGAATGATGTCATTCTATAATAACACCCAATTGATTACGAACATACGAACATATGAATGTGCCAGCAGAATCAGACCACCTGGTCTATCTAAGTCTGCTCGAGTGTGCAGCTAGCACCCCTAGTTTGCAGCTGCCCAACTCCCTCTCCCATTTGTCATCCCACTGCCATCCCCCACCTCCCCCACCCTCACTCTCCCCTGTTCTCTACACGATTTAATTGTCATAACATACACTGATTTTAGTAAAGTGTTTAACCTCATAAACCAATGTCAAAGATGATTGCTCTGGATTTTCACCTCCTATGCTTTGGTGTATTTCATACTTTTTGTTTAAGTGGCAGTAATGACTAATAAAAATAAAGCAGGCAACATCTGATTGGATGACTGTGAAGTCTGGTGTCCCACATGGTACCAGATTCTGACCTCTGCTATTTTTAATAAAGATAGGCCTTGGCCAGCCATCTTCATAGACCTGTTCAAGGCCATTGATTATGTGACCACCCCTTCTTGTTAAATAAGTTGAGGGTTGAGGGTTCCTCTGCCCCAGCATTAAACTGGTTCCACTACTATGTCTCTTACCTTTATCAGGTTGGATCCTATCTTCCACCTCTTCTGCTGCTTTGTTTCAAACTCCCTAATCCCCACTTACTTATTACTGTCTTCTCTACCAGTCACTTTTTCTGCCATATTTGGAGTCTCCACATCTGCTTCTTTGTACGTCATTCTATTCTAATTCTTTTTCTATATCCCTCCAACTACTCCTTCTGTTCCTCTGACTATCGTATTCTTTCTGTTTTTGCCTGGCAGACTTCCTCCAGCCAATCTGCCTGCTCAGTCAGACTCCTTGCATTTGGAACAAACTTCCAGTCTTCCTTCATCTTTTCCCCACCTTTCTCTCTTATTTCTCCATCCTGCTCCTGCTCCTAGTCTCTTCACTGTACCTAGCCTTGTCTGTCATCCCTTCTTTGTGCTTCTGTGGCCACCTAGTGGATTTTCAATCCACACAGCACCTTATGTACCACCCACGGTTATCAGCAGTAACCTTTCTTATTATTTAACATGTATACTGTAGGGCTGCACTGCTGTATAATATCTTGATAAGCTTCTGAGGCAGGATTTGGTTGGTCCAAAAGCTTAAACACTGTTTTCTTTTGTTACTTCTATGTTGATACTATAAAAGGTATCAAACCATTTGTTTCTGGATCTGTATAGTATCTTGAATGTTGTACTCAGTTAACTATTGTACCCACATGCTTATGGTAGTTTTATTTTTTGTTCTTGACATTATTGTACCTGTTATTTGTTATGTACTTTTCCCTCTCTTGTTTCCCCTTCCTTTTGTCATAACCGGAAATGAGGTTTGGCTCAGTGTGACTTTTTAAGTTTTGCTGTGATATAACTGTCAGAGATTGTAGGATACTCCTCATTTACAGTCCACCAGGTGATGGGGGTTTATTCCTGCAGGAGATTGCTGACTTCCTCACCTACATGGTATTGGAGTCTCCCAGATGGATTATTCTGGGGGACTTCAATGCCTGGGTCAATGATGAACTCTTGCAGTTCGGTCAAAATCTCCTCCAGCTAATGACAGTGCTGGGCCTAACAAGGTAGTTACCTCCGCTACCCATATAGGAGGTCACTCATTGGATCTGCTGTTTCTCCTGAAAATGGAGATCTCTCACTTGGGGGTGGAACCAGTCAGTTGGTCTGACCATCACACCATAGGGTTCAGTTTTGAGGCCCCCCCAAATGGACATACCCCTTCAGAGATGGTCCAGTACTGTCCTTTAAGGGGAGTTACCCCAGATGGTCTGTCAGTGGTTCTGGACCTAACGGGATTGCTGGGTGAAAGCACACATCCAGGGGACCTTGTACTAGCCTACAATAAGGCAGTGGGAGATGCCTTGGACTTGGTTGCTGCTGTTCACATTCGATCACTCACTCTTCACCCAAGGTCCCCTTGGTATGATGGGTCCTTGAAGAAGTTGAGGTGGGTTCGTCAAAGTCTGGAGAGAGCATGGTGGAAGTCCGGCCCGGATACTTGCAGGCTTAGACTGATGGAACACTATCAGGGCTATCAAACAGAAATCACCTGTAAGAAGGCAGAGTTCCTGTCCAGGAAGAGTTCTGCTGCGCAGAATCGACTGGCTCAGCTTTTCCAAACTGTTGACAGATTGTGCAATCCAATCTGTCTCCAGTCCGGATGAGCTTTTTCACAAATTAAGTGTGATAAGCTAGCTCAGTTCTTCACAGATAAGGTTGCCAACATCAGGTTCTGAATTGGCCCGACTCTCTTTATAAGGGGTTGCGGAGGTCGATGGGAGGTAGTGAGCACCCAGTATGTCTGGAAAGACTTCAGCCAACTGGAATTCATGGACATTGTGAAGATTGTCCAGACCTTGCACCCAACCTGTTGTAGTTTGGATCTGGGCCCTACCCCCCTTTTACTGAGGTGTGTAAATGTTATCTGCCCGATCCTAGATGAAAATGTATGGAGACCCTTGGAGAGGAGAGTCTTTTCAGACCCCTAAAGGAGGTAGTCATTCAACTACTCCTTAAAAAACCCTCTTTGGATCCCGACAATCCAGCTAACTACCGATCTCTCTCTAACCTTCCCTGTGTGAGGAAGTTTATTGAGAAGATGGTTGCATTGCAACTGGACAACCACCTTGTAACTCATAATGTCTATGAAACTCTTCAGTCTGGTTTCAGGAAGAATCATAGCATGGAGACTGCCCTTGTTTGGGTACTAAATGATCTTCTAATGGTGAGAGATTGAAAGGCTCATACCATCTTAATTCTTCTTGATTTCTCAGCAGCCTTTGACACTGTGGACCACGGGGTGCTTTTGGAGAACCTGCGGTTCCTTTGTGGACTGTCAGGTACAGTCCTCAAATGGTTTTGATCATTTCTTGTAGGCAGGTCTCAGAGGGTGGTCACCGAAATTTATTTCTCTGACACCCTCCCCCTGTTCTGCGGGGTGCTGCAGGGCTCCATATTGGTGCCCATGTTGTTCACAGTGCATATGCTGCAATTGGGAGATATCATTAGGTGATACGTCTTGAGTTTTCAGTGCTATGCAGATGATACTCAGCTGTATATGTCCTTTGTGCCTGGACAGGTTGATGCAATCTCTGTGCTAAATAACTGCCTCTCTGAGATCAAAGACTGGATGAGCTCAAGTTGGCTGAGACTGAATCCGGATAAGACTGAGGTGTAGGTTGTGGACCCGGATTGCCCGGTGGTGGGTTTTGGGACTGGGCACATGTCAGGCCTATGGCGTGATTGTGTCCAGTTCACTACCTCAGATTGGGTGCATAACCTGGGCATTATTTTTTACAATAACTTGACCCTGAAATCTCAGGTGTCAGCTGACGTCAAATCCTCATTTTACCATCTGTGGAATATTGCCTGGGTGAAACACCTGGTTCCACTGGGTGACCTTCCAACATTGGTCCATGCCTTCATTACTACCCATCTTGAATACTGCAATGTCCTCTACCTAGGGCTGTCTGGGGTTGATATCTGCCACTTGCAACTAGAGCAGAACGCTGCAGCCAGGCTGCTGACTGGTACTTCTAGGTCCAGTCACATTATGCCTGTGCTGCACGAACTGCATTGGCTGCCAGTTCAGTGGTGGATCACCTATAAGTTAAGCTTGCTTACCTTCAAAGCCCTACATGAACAGGGACCTGACTACCTGAAAGATCTCCTGACTCCCTACTTCCCCAGTCGTCCTCTTCGATGTGCCAATGAGGGACTGCTAGAGAGTGCCAGGGTTTGCTTAAAAACCTCTGGAGCTCGAGCATTTTCATTTGCAGCACCAACTCAGTGGAATTCTCAACCTCATCAGTTAAGAGAATGCCTGACCGTTAGTAATTTTAAAACTATGTTAAAACCTTTTTTATTTCAATTGGCTTTTCTAGAATGACTTAAAATAATTTATACTGCTTTTTGTTTTAATATTGTGGCTTATGTTATGTACAGCACCTTGATTTTGAAAGGCGCTATATAAATAAAGAATTGATTGATTGACTGATTGATTGAGAGATAGCACAACATGTTTGCTGCTTTATTCATATTCATTCATGTGCCTTGCAGCAAGTCAGTTTGAATCAAACTGTTTTAATTAAGTTGTAAGGGTTTCAGCCAAAAGTCATGCTTATGTACTGTATATGAATTGTTAAATTCTCTATGATCAGATTTTTCTGTTTGTTTTGTTTGTTTTAGTAAATGATATATTGCTGGGGTCCCAAACCTTGGCAGAAATCTTGTGACGCACATCCCTGGGCATCAGTCTGATAATGAAGAAGATGAAGCTCTTCTGTGTATGGAGACAAGATGCTTTACCTGCTTCATGGCTAAATGAAAAAGTAGCTACAGGACTTTTCTCAGCATAAGACTAAAAACTCCTGTATATATGCAGTTTTTGGAGATTTGCAAATACATTACCTGGAACGCACTGTTGGTACTCTGGACATATTGTATGTTGCTTTTATATTTTGTACTCCCTGTTTGCATCTAGTTTAGATTGTTTTTTAATTCCTTACTTTTAGCTCTATTTTATATCAACAGCACTTATTTAGTTACGTGTATAAATATTGCACAATAAGTTTGCACATGGCACTTTAACTGTATAATTAATAAGTATGTCTCTAAGTGAACAATACTTCTATTTATTTATTTAAAATTTGGTAATCGGGAAAGGGACACTGAGCTGATGCTCATTTCCAGGAGTGACCCTAGGGAAGGAGTAATTGGATTTAAATATTTAGAGTAGCAAAACATTGAATATATCAGGTGAACAGAGTAGAACAATATACATCTTGGTAAATGTACAATACAAGGTACATATTTGGAGTAGCATAGAATTATAAGGTGCAGAGTGCAATAGGTAGTATAATACAGTGAAAGTGACAATACAAGCATTTATACAGTTAAATGTTCTATCATCATTTTTTTGTTTGCTTTGGTACTTGACAAATTGCTGGGGTCTCTACACTTGGCTGAAATCTTGTGACTCACATCCCTGGGCTTCAATCTGATAAGGAAGAAAAATGCATAGTATAATGCATTTAAATGCATGTATGTTTTTATGAAAATGAGTACACTATTTAAATGGGTGCTCCATACATAGTAAGTAACTCTGGGAAATTTTCTTTGAACAGCAGTGGAACATCAGCTCCCATCCACCATTGTCATGGTGGTTTCTCATCACAGCTTTGTCTGCTTTGCCTTGCTTTGGTTTTCTATAGAGCTTTTTTGGCTGGGCTCTCAGCCCATGCTCACTCTTCTGACAGGCTTCCACCTCCCCCCAGGACTACCTACCTCAGAAGGCTCATATGGATTATCCCCTATGATGGGGACCGGGGGGGGCTGTCCTCCCCTAGGATCCAGTATCCTTGGTAGGGTCCCAGGGTGATGGCACAGGCTGTAGTTGGTGAACTGGTTTCCTGGTGCACAACCTCATTATTCCCATTTTCCTCCCCTTGGTCTGATGGCACGCAGTAGAGCACCCGTACATGCACCTGGATGTTCATACATACAATGCAACTGCAGCCACCCAATCCAGTACTATAGTGTTCCCTCTGTCCCATCACCATGCCTCCACCTGATGGCAGTATCCAAGCGGTGCAGCATGTCACCCCTCCCTAGGAGAGCAGAGTTGTCTGCTGATGCTTAATCCTCTTCAATCCCTGGCTGACAACCAGTAACATGAGCAGTCACCAAACCCAGTTTGCCAGTGTTTTAGCAGGTGAGTTGCTGGCATTAAGCCATCAGTGCCACTGTGCCAGCTGCTTTGCATTGATTTTTAATGCTGCCTCTATAATCTTTTTTGATATTTGTGATGCTTGTATGAGTTACAGTGAGTCAGCATAACATATGAAGTACATGGTACACATAATTGGAAGTTGGGAGGTGGGTGCTCTATTTTTTCATATACATTTGCCTGCAGTTATGGTAGCATTACCATTGCCTTGGTGGAGTGGCTTATCCTGCTGTTAAGCATTGTTTTTATATTTTTTGCCTACTAACTACATTTCCCCTCACTTCCCAGTCAACCCTCATTGGCTGCTCCCCATCCCTGCCTCACTCCTGGCCAGTCACATGCCTTCTGTTGGACTTACCCCTGCCTCCTTTTTCCTCCCTAACTGACCCAACAGGGTGAGGTAGACAGGGTGGCTCATGCCCCCATTGGAGGTCTATCCTCGGTCCAGAGGCCATGCCAAAGTTGGCAGTGTGGGGCCTGGGGAGGATGGGCCAGTAGTATTCTTTTGCAGCTGGCCATTTTCCACTGTTCTCCCACTTGTCTTCAGATATCATCTGACTGGAGCCATTTTACACACATGCACACAAGCTCTATTGACATATCTTCTTTCTACCTCTGAGCTCTGCTTTTATCACCACCTGTGGTCACACAAGTGGCAATAACATAACAGCTGCTACATTCCTCCCTGGAGAAAAATGTCTTCTGGGATATGTAATCCGTCTGCCTTGGCTACCCCCAATGATTCGGCTCACTTCTGAATGTGGGATGCTGGCATCATGAGCAGTAGTGCAAGCAGTGCACCAGTCAGCTGGCTTGCCTGCTCACTAACTTAACCTTACTGTTTCCTGACAATATTACCCATTTTTACAGCTGTGTAGGCAGAGTTCTGCAGATGCTATGCTATCATAGTACATTTAGTAGAGCATTGTGGAAGCATGTGACCGGACAGCTGTTTGGTGTGCTTCCACAGTGCTCAGGTGAATGTCCACTGGTGCTGTCTATATGGCTCTTCCCTTCTGCAGACTGTATAAACACTCCCTCTTCTATGGAACTCTACTTTTTCTTTGTCAACTGTGGAAGTGAAGGTTGTTGTGCCCAAGATGGAGGCACTGACTCAAACTATGCATGCACGAGTATCACACATGTGCAGTTCTGACAGTGCCACCATTTTGGAAATGGCAGACTTTGGTGCAGTGAGAGTGCTGTGAGAGCTCTGAGTGTTCCTTTACTCACTCTCGCTGTTCTCTTGCCACTCTGAGCAGGCAAATCGGCTCTGACCAGAATTTGTTTTCAATGTACTGCTGATGTTTAAGAGCTTCCCCACGTGCATATTTTGGGACAGCTGTATTTGAAAAAGTATGTCTGCACCAGAGGTAACACTGGAGGCAGCAAAGCAAATGCATAAACTTCATTTAAACTTTTTAAGCAGGTTTTTTTTTGCAGCTGGGAATACCAACCATCTGCTACATGCGATGTGTAGTACAAACCAAAACCTAAGTGCACAAGATGCCAAATCAATATATTTTAGAGAAACAGTAAAAAAGTGACATGTATGTACTGACACGAAACATCTCTTGAGACTTTTTTGTCAGTCTGAGATATTTTATAATGCAATCAATTGTGTTTAACCTGACTAAATTCAAAGGAGAGTGATTGGCATGCATATATTGATTAGGTATTAAAAGAGACAAGATGAGACAAGCACATAGCATTAGCACTAGATAAGTATGTCTTATCCCTATAAGGATGAACATGAGAACTCCTTCTCATTTTACTCTTTGGCCAGGGACTACACAGAGCAACATCACAATAAAAATGTACAGTAGATGCAGGGACATAAATGTCATCCATATATAAGAGTTTGTTTAAGAACTCCTTCTCATTCAAACCTACACCACAGGATCAATTAAGTCATTAGCGGATATGATATGACTTGGTGCAGCAAAAAAACTAGATCCCTGCCAAACAGAAAAAGTAAAAAGGAAAAGACTTTCTGGTTTCAGATGAAGGTATTATTTGCATTATCCTGGATTATATTTTGACTTTCTAAAGCTACAACTAAGCCACAGACCTATAATTCAGTTCTTTGAAGATTATTATTTTGACGAGGATAGTCAGAACTCCTTTAATGTTTTATCTGTGTATTTTGATGTTACTGCTCTGGTTAATATTTGCATTGCTCCACTATGATATATGACTCCATTTTCTTAAGTGCTGCATGATGATGTACTGTAACTATCCCATGTTATTTTGTGTGTGACATACCTAATAGGATAATTGTTATTTTATATAAGCAAATAATGTATGTCATCACCAAATAACACCATTTAGCATAACACCACTATTACTTGGCTTGAGTAGGCACTTTTATAGTAAATCCTGACTTTTGCACCTTACTAACACAGCTGCACAAAAACAGAATAACCTGAAATTTTTTGTTTGTGGTTTCTGCCAGGATCTCAGGGTCATATAAATATAGTAATGGTTGGTCCAGCACCCTAAGAGTACTAGAAAGTGGAAAAAACACGGTTTTTAACAAACCCCTTTTTTTCTCACCAATAGCACAAAAAGGGCTATGACTTGAAACATAGCTCATTCAGGCTTGTGCAGCTTGTACCAATGTTTATTCCTTAATAGGTGGCTTTACTGGGAAAGTTGTAGTTTATAAACTATTAAGAAAACAAAACACTATTTTTGCATATGCAGAGTTCATTTTTTTACATGTTGTTCATAAAACATTTTTTTTTCAAAACTGTCTCACATCAAGTTCATGAGTAGGCACCCACTTTTTTGAGATAAGATTCATGCTTTTATGAACATTAAAGATCATGAAAGTGGGGAAAAAGCAAAGAAACCTTTGTGCATCATAAGCAAGCAAATGTGTTGCAACTTTAATCTGAAATGTATGTGGTCAGTAATGTAGGGTGAAATGTTGATTCTTCAAGTGATTTTGCAAGTCACGCAACATGCCCTGCTTTTTTCAATTTAAAAGCCATTTTCATGACTTGCAAACTCACTTTCCTGAGTGTTACAGGTCATGAAATTGAAAAAATAACCAAAAGCCATGTGTATCATTAAAAAAAAGATCTTCACATGAAAGTGTACCTTGTAGCAAGTACTGCAGTTTTTGTGCAAGCTGCATGATGATCTTCCATTTTCTTGCAGCTTGCATGAAAAATAACTTTTTGTAGCATGAACCAGAGTTTACTTTGAAAATAGCACTCCAAATTGGGCAACAATTCTACTAAAGTGTTTGCATTTGAATCAGCATTCATTCTGTACTTACCTTAACTATGAAAAATAGTTATACTATGGTGGTAATTTTAGTTATATTGCAATGACACTGCCCCCCGCACCATCTGTTCCCTGTACACAAACATAAAGTACATTTATTTATTACAGATTATTGACATACAATTAATGTTTTACATTCAAGACAAGTATTTAACATGGGTTCTGTCCCCCATTTCTGGCTTTCCCTAATCCTTCCACATCATCTCCACCACAGGGAACCACACCAAATGGTAAACAGTGATGTCGTCAACAGTCAAGAGTATTTAGAACTTCTATCACCAGTGTTTCCCCCAGAAAAAGTATACTGAAAGCCTGCAATACATTTAAGTTAATTCCATTTTCTTATTTAGCCTTCATTCAATCTTTTTTTTTTTTTTTACTTTCTATTTCTTGCCTCCATTTCTCCTCACCAGCTGCCAGGTCATCCTTCCTCCTGCCCAAACCTTTCTGTTCACTTTAGGAGTCTTGCAATATTTCAAACCTCTACCATTCTCTGCTCGACATTCAGTCTGAACATCGGTTCATAACCCACACCTTGTCCCCCTCAAGAGCCTTCCCCCAGTTTCCCAAGCTGGAACAAGGGGTCAGACTGGTCAAGGCCCAAGAGGAGGAGGAGTTGGTGAAACAAGGGATGAGTCAGAAGGACCCTAATGTGGCATAAGGGGTGGGGCAGGTGCTGCTGTGATATTTTTTCACTTGCTAAACCTTCCTGTATACCTTCCCAGGCACAGTCCTGAGAAGAGACCCAGAGAAGAGCCTATTAGGGCCACCAGAAGGCTGGATAAGCCTGGTCTCCATCCGGAACCCCCCTGTGGGCCCCATTTTGGATATGTGATGCTTCCCCATCACTTGCCAAGTGAGCAAGTGCATTCTGACATAAGGCTACTTTGGGGTTGTTCCTTCCCCATGACACACACTTTCCCTGGGCCACCAGTGGCAGTTGTGCAGCAGAAGGAAGTGCCCTACATCTACAAGGCAGGTAGCATCCAGACAGATACCAGAATCACACCTTACCACTCAGCACCAAATATCCTGAACACAGAACACTAGCCTGGGACATCTGGATGGCAAGCAATACCTCTGCCACTGCACTAGCCTGCTGGCTTCATTTAATCATTTTAACATTTTCAAGGGTTCTTGGTCTCATCATTTAGTTGAGGAAGCAGTGGGACATCTGCTCATGTTGGCATGCTAAAATTTAAAGTGTTGTTACCTGACAGAGGAGGGGGTTACCTTGTTGATGATGGTCAGACTAATCATGATTCAGCCTAATGAAGATGAGACCAAGAACCCCTTTAAAATGTTAAAATAATTGAATGCAGGCAAAGTAAGAAAATGGAATTAATTTAAATGTAATGTAGGCTTTCAAGCTGTTTTTTTTTTGGGGGGGGGCACCAGCACTACAACTGTTTGATTCTGATTTTGGACACACACCAGGATAACCCCTGTGAAATTTCAGAAAGATGTAAAAGTAATATAATAAAATCTCTGTGTATTAGACAAGGCTGAGCTTGCTAACCCTTTAACATTGTACTTAGAACTTCTGGCTTAGAATTATTTTTTTCTGTATGGCTTTTTTTCCTGTTGGAGCTCTGAGCTGGTATGGCTGTGGTCCTCTCTCAAAGGATCTCTGATCTGCCACTTTGGGGCATCATTCAGCCTGCCCAGTGCCCCATTTTCCATCCCTCCCAGTCCTGAGGCCCCAGAACACAGTTGTGCATGCCCATGGAGGTGAGCATGCACTCCATTGCTCCAGTATTTGCCCCTATCCCATGCCTGGCCTATTGTTGAGTCTCCCCTTGGACTTGATGCTGCCATCAAGCCTCCTCCTGGTGAAAGGGGTCACTAGAGAGTTGATAACCAAGATGGAAGCCTGAGCTGTGAACTCCATAAAACCATAGAGTTAAAAATGGATTAGACATCTGTGCTTTAGCCTTTAAAATTGGAAAAGTAAAGGAATAGATAACTGACCAAGTGGTGAACCTGCGGTGGAATTTTCAACAACCTCTAATGAGGATTGCTTCAGAGGAGATGGAAAAGTGAGCCAGACAACCCACAAGCCATACCACGAGGCAAAAGACATGGTGAAAGATCCAGGACAGGCAGAGATGGAGAGCCCGCAATGAGCACCGATGGTTGCAGACATAACAGAAATAAATCAGATGCTGCACACCTTGCTGGATGATGTACTCATGATTAGACAGTCAGTAGCAGAGGTGGAGCAGAGAGTGGAAGCCACAGAGATTCACTTTACTGAAAACAAACTGCATTACAAGTGGAGTCTAAAAACTTCAAAGCAAAGAAGACCACCTGAGGGTCCTGAAAATGCAGATGGCTCAACTGTTAGCTAAGGCAGATGACCTCAAGAATAGAGGTTGTCATATTAACATACAAATTGTAGGAGTCCCAGAGGGCACATAGGGATGCCACATGAATGATTTTCTACAGAACATGTTACCAAAACTGGTGAATTCCTGCTGGAATGAACCCCCTTCTGGCACTCAGAGTTCCATCATTATGGTGCCATGTAATCAGGGT
Organism: Neoceratodus forsteri; assembly: GCA_016271365.2. Classification (NCBI taxonomy): domain Eukaryota; kingdom Metazoa; phylum Chordata; order Ceratodontiformes; family Ceratodontidae; genus Neoceratodus; species Neoceratodus forsteri. Next base: position 845,765,575 of record CM057449.1, on the reverse strand, counting down.
GCTAAATGTGAGATGTGCCCCCCCCCCAAGGTCTGCCCATCCCTGGAGTTAGAATCAATAGGTAGGGTGGGCATGGGGTGTGTGGGAAGTACAGTCCCCCACAAAAAACATGATTATTGACATTGCTAATTGGTGACCTAATTGCCCAGCACCGGATTGTGTGCAAGTTCCAGTGGTGGAACCAGACAGACCACTAGGAGTGAAGTGCTCCCACAGAACCCTGGCACCAAAACTTGTTCAGGAAGAACCTCGAAGACCTATACTTGCATATTTTCTGAGATACAGTGTGAAGGAAGATATACTAAAAAAAGCAAGAAAAAGGACAATTATATTGAAATGGTCACAGGCTATACCTATTCCAGGACTTTTCTTAAGAGGTTGCTGAACATCATAAGGCATTCACAGCAGAAAAAAAAGACTTGGCCTGAATGGGAGCACAATACTTACTGAAGTATCCAGCCACTCGGCATGTGCTGTGGGAGCAGCACTGGCAGTTGATCACCAGCCCATAAGCAGCAGAAAATTTTCTTGCCCAGGGAATTAAGAGCCATAAAAATTGGGCAGATCCAAAGAAGAAGACAATCCCCCACACCAGTGCAGCATGGATTGGATGGCCCGAGAGGAAGGTAGACCCTCAGAAACACACTCCATCCAGCAGCCAACACGTCTGAACCTGATGGAGACTCCAGGGAACTGGCAGATGGCTAAACACAGAAAGGCAACACAATGAGGTAGGTGCACATAAACCAACCCTCGGAGCATCTCTCCATGGCCCAATTCAAGAATTAGGAGCCACAGCTTAAGCTACAGGCAGTCAACATCAGACCCCAGTACTTATGTAGGGGGGAGAGAACCACCAAGCAAAGTCATAATAGAGAAAGGAAGCTTCAGCCAAGAGAGGGAACCTACCAAAGTCCTGATTCAAGAAACAATGGAAGAAATAGAATATCACAACGCCAAAGAAAATGAACTGTCACTGCATCCAAGATAGGACAACATAGTGGAAGGAGAGGGCTGAGGCACTGTGCCTCAAATAAACTTTCTGCTGCTTGAGGACCCCAACCAAAGGCCTGCTCACTGATGGACCCTATGACCTGGTGCTTGTTAGGCAGAGGGCCAAGGACAGGGGCAGATGAGAAGAAAGGGTAAAGAACTGCTTCTGCAAAAAAAAAAATGGAAATATATATGGACCACATCATTAAGGTCATGTGTTTTTGTCTCTAATTAATGTTAAAATGCCTATTTGATTTTCACCTACTTGATTTTCACTTCCCCTAGGTCTTTTCCACCCTTCTTTACTCCCAGCTCTTCAGCCATACTGCCCCTTCCCATTCTCAGTCCTATCAGCGTTGTTCCCTTCTGTACCCTGTAACGCATAATCCCTTCATAACTGTCCTTGACCTACTCTTTCTTTTCTCCGATGACAGTAATGTATAATAAAACATGTGCTAAGCAATCCGGTGTCTTAAAAGCCATTCAAAAAAGTAGATGTTTAAGAGAGGGGGGAGAGATGGTGATAATGGCTTTAGCAACCTGGGACATGAGAATAAATGAGACACAGACAAGGGCCTCCTTTTCCACCCCCCAGGATATGCCCCTGGCTCTTAGGCACCAGACGATGAATGGGGAGATGAAAGGCAGATCAGAATGCCAGCAGGATATAGAAAAGGAAGAGGAAGACAAGTATACAGAGACTATGGAGGGAGCGGAGGACACCTAGACATGGGGGAAGGGGGGAACCATCATGGCATCAAGCTGTCTCAAACCCGAGGCATACTAAGTGCACATATATGAGCAAAGGGGGTGTTCCATTCGGGGAGAGTGGCAACCCTCTAGATTGATCAAGAAGGGAACTGCCACATGGTCCCAGAGCAGGGGTGAAGAGGAAAGGAAGTTCAAAAGATGCCAGAAAAAGCAGAAAGCATGCATCTCCATCCAGAAAACTGTCTGGAAAGATGCCATTGATTGCATAGCCCATAGATATGTAGGCTAGCAAATGATGCCAAAATCAGTTGAAGGGGGAAGGGAAGGGAAGCATGAAACCCTGGAAGGAATTAACAATGGTTATCAAGGGGGCTCCCATCTATCTATCACTGCAAGGAAGAGGGGATACCATGCCTGCAAAAGGTGGAGGGAATGGGGAAGGAAATGGGGGTGCTGAAAGTAATAACAGCTATTAAGAGGATCAAAAAGGAGGGGGAAGGAGCCAGTATCTACACAGTGAAGAGAAGTAGGGGATAAGATGTCTATAAATGCAGAACATGAGATTGGATCTGTGGATATGAAGTGCTGTCCTGCACCATCCCCCCACCCACAGGCAGACTGGTATCATGGGCACAGTCACTAAGCTGAAGAGTCCCATGATGACAGTTACAGGAAGTATTCCCACAGGTTAGGCTGATAGTGTATCAGTGAGAGATTTGCAGAAGCATGGTGGGAATACTCCTACCTCTTCCAGTACAAGCCGCCTTTCACTAGCAAGAAACTTGTCTTCTTATTGGATAAGGTTTACTAAGTTGATAATGATTGTTAAAGTTGGTTAAAAATGTTTCTTTATGAGGTTATTCAACTTAGGTTCAAGTTGCTTGAAAAATGTCTAACAAAGCATTATACTATCACATAGTACCTGTTTGATTATACCCTACCAATTCACTCAGATACCTGATTTTATCTTCTAGCATCGAAACCATGGCGGGACGTACTCTGGAGGAAACTCTGCATGGCGGTGCTGCATCGGAAGCGGACCACGGACCTACCACAATATAGTAAGCTCTACCTTTTTTCTTGGATTATGAATGTTGACATGCAGAAACAGATGGCTGTCAGTTAGCAGAGTTAATATTAGTATCATGGAATGTACAAGGGATAAATCACCCTATTAAAAGAAAGAAAATTCTTGCTTACCTTAATTTAGTTAAATGTGACATACTGTAGCTCTGCTACAGAACACCCACCTGCTGAGACTGAAGGTGAAGATGCTAGTGAAGGGATGGGTGAGTAAGGCAATTTCCAGCATAAACACAACAAAGAAGAGTCGAGTGTCAATCTTAGTTAGGAAGGGGGTTCCCTTGCAAAGAGTTAGAGAGGTAACAGACAAGGAGGGGAGATGGGCATTGCTGGTAGGCAGACTTCAAGGAAGATCAATAATTATAACAAATATATATGGTCCCAATATGGATGATAAGCCCTTCTTTCTATCCCTGGCACAGATGTTATAGGACATGAGCTTACCTGACACAGTGATAATTATGGGAGGGGACTTCAATTTAGTATTAGATCCCATCTTGGACAGTACTTTTATACACTCGGGGGAGCCGATGTACAAACTGACCAGGAGGGCTTTAATGACAACATGCCATGAGCATGGGCTAATAGATACATGGTGGCAGAAACACCCCACAGGCAGGGACTACACTTTTCAGTCGGCTAGACTCCTAACGTGTAGCTGCCTGGAGTATTTTCTAATAAGTTCTAAGGCGGCACATGCAGTAGTGGATGAGACAATACGGTCCATTGCCCTATCAGACCACTCCCCAGTTGCAATAGTTCTAGTAATAGTGAACAACTTGGCAAAGACACCAAGATAGAGTCTTAACCCCCCCTTTTGCTACAAAACCCAGAGTTCATAGCTTTGCTAACCAAACAGATACAGTTCTCCTTTGAAACAAACTCTGTTACATTCTTAGTTTAGGAGAGGGGTTCCTTGGAAACACCACATCATATTCTCAGTTTAGGAGATGTTACCCTTATAAACATTTTGTCACATTCTCAGTATAGGAGAGGGGACCTTTGGAAAAACTATATCACATTTTCAGCTTATTAGAGGAGTCCTTTGAAAACGTTATGTCACATTCTCGGTTTAGGGAAGGGGTCTATTGGAAACACTATATCATATTCTCAGTTGAGGAGAGGGAGTCCTTGGAAACACTATGTGACATTCTAAGTTTAGGAGAGGAAGGCCTTATAAACACTGTCACATTTTCAATTTAGGAGAGGGTGCCCTTGTAAACAATGTGTCACATTCTCAGTTTCGGAAAGTGGGTCCTTGGAAAAACTATCTGATGAAAATGAAGAAGAAGAATCAGCATTTTTAAAGCCCTTTTCATATACACTGTATGCCAAGATGCTTTACAATCAATGCTAGACTGGTAGTGAAGTGACTGAATGTGTAGTGGCAGCCATTTCACATATCAACACCCACACATAGCCTTGGACAATTGCATGAACTGGTTTTATGGGAAGGGGAATATTGGCCAAGACACAAGGGAAAGTTCCCTGTTCTTGGGTAGGGGGAGCTGTGGTCCAATAGTAGCAAGATGGTAGACTCTGCATCCATGGAGGTGATGTATGCAGCAGGGAAGAGAAATCTGGACCCTGTTCCCTCTCCCATGTTAGCTGGGGCTGAAGACTTTCACACTGCACCATGTTTTGCTGTTCCCGATGCTAAAGTGGATTTGTTCGATGGATCAGATGCCAGTCTTTACGAGGCAGATTTAAAGCTGCAGGATGCAATAAACAGGAAGTGACAATATTTGTTGAATTTGCTAGCGAAGGAAGAGATGACTTACCTTTAGGAGAAAGAATGGCTCTTCATGGCATGGGGTTCTTCCCCCTTGTTTTGCTGAGGCCCAGTTCCAGGGGAGCCCAGTACAGATTTGTATGGCTTCCATGAAGGAAGCACTGGACTGCAGACTACAACCAATTTTCAGAGCACCGTATATTCAGAGGCTCCTTCTGCCATGATGCCATGGCCTTTCCTGATAGAGGGTCCAGAGATGTCTGACCCTACAGCATCCCAGATGATAAACATGGCACAGTACATGCAGACACAGAAGCAGAGCTTTCCATTTTCTGCTGTGAGAGGAGAAGGGTTCCTTGGAAACACCACATCATATTCTCAGTTTAGGAAATGTTACGCTTGTAAACACTTTGTCACATTCTCAGTTTAGGAGAGGATTCCCTTGTAAACACTCTGTCACTTTCATTTTTAGGAGACGGTGCCCATGTAAACACTCTGTCACATTCTCAGCTTAGGAGAGGGGACCCTTGGAAACATTAAATCACACTCTCAGCTTGTTAGAGGGGTCCTTTAAAAACATTGTGTCACATTCTCAGTTTAGGGGAGTGGTCTACTGGAAACACTATATCACCTTCTTAGTTGAGGAGAGGGAGTCCTTGGAAACACTATGTGACATTCTAAGTTTAGGAGAGGTTACCCTTGTAAACAATGTGTCACATTCTCGGTTTAGGAGAGGGGGTCCTTGGAAAAACTATAATGAAGAATAATCAGCATTTATTTAGCACTTTTCATATACATTATATCCCAAAATGCTTTACAATCAGTGTTAGACTGGTAGTGAAGTGACTGCACGTGTAGTGGCAGCCTTTTACACATCAACACCCACACATAGCCTTGGACAATTGCATGAACTGGTATTATGGGAAGGGGAATATTGGCCAAGACACAGGGGAAAGCTCCCAATTCTTGGGTAGGGGGAGCTGTGGTCCCATAGTGTCAAGATGACAGACTCTGCATCCACGGAGGTGATGTATGCAGCACTGAAGGGAAATCTGGGCCCTGTTCCCTCTCCCATGTTAGCTGGGGCTGAAGACATTCACACTGCACCAAGTTTTGTTGTTCCTGATGCTAAAGTGGATTTGTTCGATGGATCAGATGCCAGCCTTTACAAGATGGATTTAAAGCTGCAGGATGCAATAAACAGGAAGAGAAAATATTTGTTGAATTTACTAGCAGGGGAAGAGACAACTTACCTTCAGGAGAAGGAATGGCTCTTCATGGCATGGGATTCTTCCCTCTTGTTTTGCCAAGACCCAGTTCCAGGGGAGCCCAGTACAGATTCGGCCAGCTTCCATGAAGGAAACATTGGACTGCAGATTACAGCCACTTTTCAGAGCACCGTATCTTTGAAGGCTCCTTCTGCCATGATTCCATGGCCTTTCCCGATAGAGGCTTCAGAGAGGACTGATCCTACAGCATATCAGATGATAAACATGGCACAATACATGCAGACACAGAAGCAGAGCTCTCCAGTTTCTGCTGTGATGGATGAGTCTCCTCCTACTAAGGCTTTCAAGATTTTTGAAAATGATTGAGAATGATTTTCCAAAGCCCCCACAATCAACAGAGTCTCAAAGGGCTCCACCACAAGCACACCAAAATATCCCAAAGCAGTATTCTCCAAATGACTGGTCTTCTGTACGTGCTCTGACAAATGCCAGAGGGTCTAGATACATGACAGAACAATGGCACTTCTCCCTGCTGCTCCAGCTAGACCTTTTTTCTTCTAACAATCCATCTGATGAGGATTTGTTACTTGCAGTGGAGGATCTTTCAGATCGGGACATTTTGGGGAAAAATGAGACTATTGGAAACATAGACCAACAACTGGCTGCCATGATAACTGATCAACTCCCTGCCTCCCTGACATGGAGGCCAAGTCAATGAAAGATCAGGAGACTCCCTGCCTGTTAGTGGAGCCCCCCAAAACTTGATATCACTCCAGAGGGTCACTTGAATTCGGCCCCCCTTCTACAGCACGATGAATATGAGACAGCACTGCCACTGGAACCTCTCTCCAGCTGCAACAATCATCCTTATCATGGGCAGATAGAATGGACCTCACTGATCCTGCCCCCCTACCTCCACATAAAGTGCCCCTTGGGTCTCAAGCAGTCCCGACCACGAACAACGTTGGGCTACTTTCTGGAAGGCTGATGCATTCCCAAATGAACCAGTCCCTGCACAGCATAGAAATGTTGTGGCCTATTATACAAAGGGGATTTAGCAGATCCCCCCAGACAGGTCTTATGTGGCAATGCAAAGCAAAGCAATTGTTATTTCTACAGTGCCTTTCTTAAAACCAAGGCGCTTTACAAACAGCAGTAAAATACACATCAATAAATACCAATATATAACTGTAAGTTAATTAAAATCATCTGGGAATGCTTTTTGAAAGAGGTAGGTTTTAAATTCTGACTTAAACCTCTCGACGGGCAGGAATTCTGTCAACAGATGAGGTAGAGAGTTCCACAGGGTAGGGGCTGCAAACGAAAAGGCACATACACCAGATGTCTTCAAACATACCCTGGGAACCTCTAGCAATCCCTCGTCGGTGGATCGGAGAGGATGGAGGGGGTGGTAGGGAGTCAGGGGGTTCTTGCAGGTAGCACAGTCCCAGTTCATGTAGGGCTTTAAAGGTCAGAAGACCTACCTTAAAGGTGATCTGCCACTGAACAGGCAGCCAGTGCAGCTCACGCAGCACAGGCATAATATGATGACCTAGAAGTCCCAGTCAATAGCCTGGCCGCCACATTCTGCACTACCTGCAAGCGGCAGATATCAACCCCAGGAAGCCCTAGGTAGAGGGCATTGCAGTAGTCAAGGTGGGAGGAGATGAAGGCATGGACCTGTGTTGGAAGGTCATTCGAAGGAACCAGGTGTTTCACTCAGGTGATGTTCCTTAGATGGTAAAAAGAGGATTTGACAATGGCAGACACCTGAGATTTCAAGGTCAAACTGGCATCAAAAACAACACCCAAGTTACACACCCAGTTGGAGGTTGTGAGCTGGACACCATCGAGCCATATGCCTGATGTGAGTCCAGCCCCAAAACCCACCCCAGGATGACCAGGGTCCATAACCATCACTTCAGTCTTGTCCAGGTTCAGTCTCAGCCAGCTGGTGCTCATCGAGTCCTTGATTTCGGTGAGACAGTTGTTAAATACAGAGGTTGCATCCCTCTGTTTGAGTAGAAAGGACAGATACAGTTAAGTATCATCTGCATGGCAGTGAAAACTCAAACCGTATCACTTAATGACATCTCCTAATGGCAACATATACACTGCGAACAACATGGGTACCAATATGGTAACCTGCAGGACCCCACAGGACAGGGGAAGGGAGTCAGAGGAATAAATTCCATTGACTACCCTCTGAGACCTGCCCATGAGGAATGATTGAAACCATTCTAGGACTGTCCCTGACAGTCCACAGAGACACTGCAGGTGCTCCAGAAGCACCCCATGGTCCACAGTGTCAAATGCCGCAGAGAGATTGAGAAGGACCAAGATGGTACATGCCTTTCGATCCCTCACTATTAGGAGGTCAATCAATCAATCAATCAAACTTTATTTAACCAGGCATAACACCATTGAACAAGGTCATTTTCAAAGTGGTCCTGGACATCAAACAAATCACAGGCAAGTATAGGGTAGGCAAAACAAAACATTGTGCATACAAGAGATAAGTCAGGCCTATACATTCAAGGATAAACACAATTAAATGCTAATTGTACCACACTAAACAAGCAAGCAAGTAGGTCAAAAACTTAGAAAGATACGCCCCTGGACACTCACTAATATATGTAGACCAGTCGGTATTCTAATATTGGACTTGGGAGAGGGAGGGATAGGGGGGAGGGTATAGGAGACATGGGGGAGATAGGGTGGCGAGGGCCAGTGGGTTGAGAAAAGAGGTTGAAAAGTGATGGGGCCCCCCTATTAGGGAAGGTGGGAGCTGAGCATTACTTAGGTATCGGAAGATTCGTGTGGGACACCAGAGACTAAGGGTGCATAGGTCACCTACAACAGTTGCAGGTTTCCTTCAGGTACTCAGTTATCAGTGCTTTGAAGGTGAATGGACTGGTGAGGGTTGAGAACTTTAGAGATCTTTGCATTGTATTCCATCAGGAAGGAAAGGAGAAATTAATACCCATGAATAAAATTATTATATAAACCGGAACAAGTGCGGTCTCAGTACTATGTCTCTTCTGAAACCCAGACTGGAGAGCATCATAGACATTGTGGGTCACAAGGTGATCATCCAATTGCATCACAACCACCTTCTCAATAATCTTCCCAACAAAAAGAAGGTTGGAGACAGATCTGTAGTTAGCTAGAGTGTCTGGCTCGATGGAAGATTTTTTCAGGAGTGGCTGTATGACCTCCTCCTTAAGGAGATCTATAAAGACACCCCTCTCCAAGGATCCCCAGACAATTTTAGCTAGGATCAAGGCAGATGGCATCTACACAACCCACTAATAGGGGTGTAGGGCCCAGATCCAAACTACAACTGGTTGGGTGAAATGTTTGGATGATCTGCACAATGTCCATGAATTCTGGCGGGCTAAAGTCCGCCCAGACAGACTGAGTGCTCATCACTTCCCGCTGACCTCCACAATCCCTCATAGTGACAGCAGGGTCAATACTAGCCCAGATGTTGGCAAATTTATCTGCAAAGAATCGAACAAACTCCTCGCATTTTGCCTGAGAAAACACCCTTCCGGGCTGGAGACAGACTGGGATGGACAGTCTGTCCACAATCCGGAAGAGCTGAGCCAGTCGATTCTGTACCGCAGAAATCTCCCTGGACAGGAATTCTGCCTTCTTATGGGAGATTTCTGATTGATAGACTTTATAATATTCTATCAATCTAATCCTGTCGGCATCCAGGCCAGACTTCCAGCATGATCTCTCTAGCCTTCAACCAACTCTCCTCAACTTCTTCAAGGAACCATAATGTTTGGATAGGAGCACTATTATACATTTGTTTTCCCCTTCATTTGCCTTTCTTCCTACTAACAATAGGCCATTCATGTACCTCATCTTCCTGCTTTGTTTCCTCTGTGGTTGTTTCTTCAACTATGAAATCAATAAAGTTTTCTAACACTGTTATATTTTGTTTTGTTTCAAGCCTGTTTAGTAGACCCTTGATCTCATTTTTGAGGGCCTAAAGTTGATCATCCTTTGTACATTTGTGCCCCCTTTCAAAAACTCCCAGGGCATACATCATGCACCCTTTGCACTGTATATGTTGCATTTCCAGTTTACATTCTTTACTTTCTTACATATACTATATGATTTATCTTTGTGGCCCTTGTTCCTTGCGTCCGACAGCGGACACAGCAGACATGTGAGATGCGCATGTCTCTGCACACGTCTCCACATGCAAACCCATGCAGCACCCCGCTTGCTCAGGATCTGCTTTTGTAGAGATAGTGCTGGAACCATGCTGATAGGCTTCTGGTCCCTTTACTTCTGCCCCTCGTATACAATAATAATGTTTTTTATAAAAGTTTCACTCACACAGCAATGTCACACTGCTACCTAAAGCGGTACAAGTGTGATTTAAAATAGGACTCCATGGATCTGCTGCAAAACACAGCCTCTGCTGTTATGGCTTGGTTAAGTGAATGGTAACAGGTTCCAAGTTGCTAGGCAAGTGCTTAGCAAAGTTACCACCTCTCCCCAGAGGTTCACTCTACCGTTCGCGTAATTTAAGTATCCTAAGGAGACCTGACATACAGTGTTACATGTGGCACAGCAAGTTTCAATGTACACCCTGTCACAAACCCACTCAGCAGGTCAGGCCCTCTACTCCCAAAGTGCCAACCTCTGAGTGCAGTCTTGTGAACAGTGTAACAGACAAGGTAACCCTCTTGTCTGTTTTTCTGAGTTCGGATCAACCTTTGGTCTCAAGTTCTGGAGGGATTCAAACTGTTAACCTCTTGCTAGCATACCCAATGCACAGGCTCAGATATATCTGTCTTTGGGTGGGGCCATATATCTTTGCCTATGGGCACCTAACCAGGTGTACAGAGATGAACCCTTTAAAACACTTCTCTTTTCCAGTTTGGCAAGCTTATGTTTAGTATCTGCTATAACCATGTACTTTTCTTACAAAATAAAAAGAAGTCAAAGACAGACCAAGTAAGTTCTGAAAATAATTTTACTAAAATAGTTAAAAGTATGTGAAACACAAAATACAGAACTCTTATATCAAAAGACATACAAATCTTTTAAAAGAAACAAGGTTTAAACAGTGCAAATTCCTACTACAGTACTTAGTCTCTAAATACTTGCTTAAGTGCTCACCGATCTTGCTTGGTCAGAGTCTAGGTAAAAAATGTCTCTGTAAAACAGAATTATTCCTTAAACAACTGTGTTGGCCAACCCATTTTTGGTGAGGTCAGCTAGGTCCTCCTCTGTCAGATTATATTTAAAAATATATCTAATAAAAAAAACAGTAGTCTTTTCAAAGTATCAATTTTGCAATCCTTCAGCATGTCTCATGTTTCAAATGACATCTCTTTTGATCCATGCTGCATCCTCCTCACACAGGCTTCATATGAGCATTTACAACCTCGCACCCCTGTGCAATAACCTGGGTTTTTGTCTTCAGCATCATAAACCTTTTTTATGATTTCCTTCTTAACAAAGTTAACTTAAACAACTATGTAATTAGCTCCTGGTCTGCTATGTAACACACTGAATCTAAAAACTGAGATTGTGTGTGATACACATGCTGTAAACATTTCTCTTAGCTTGCATTTGTCAGCTGAAAACTGGGGGTGGGGTGGGGGTTGAGGTCATTCCTAGAGTATCAGATTTCCCAGCAGAGACAGTCAGTCATACATTTTATATAAAAAAAAATATTATACAGCACTTAGAACTGGCTGTCTATGTCACACTCCTCCCCACCTAGACTGAATTTGGGGCATCTATCCCCTACATGGGATGAGCTTCCCAAATCAGTTCATTCCTCATAGACCCTAGACAGTCCAACTGAGTTCTGATTCTTTGCTCCAGCCCTATGTACGATTTTTAGATCATACCCTTGTAAAGCAAGACTCCATCTTAGTAGTCTGCCATTGTTCTTCTCCATCTGCGTCAGCCAAACCAGGGGGCTGTGGTCAGTCTGCACCACAAAATGCTGCCCATATAAGTATGGCTGTAGCTTCTTTAGGGCCCACACTATGGCAAGACACTCCTTTTCCACCATGGAGTATGCTTGCACTCTGGGAAGCAGCTTTCTGCTCATGTACACAACTGGGTGATCTGTCCCTTGGCTAGACGTCTGGCTCAGTACTGCCCCAATACCAACATCGGAGGCATCCATCTGAACTATAAAGGTTTTACTATAGTCAGGACTTATCAAAACAGGAGCACTGCACAGTGCCTCCTTCAATTTGGTAAAGGCTTCCTCACAGGCTGGGCCCCAGGTAATTTTCATTGGCATCTTTTTCTTTGTCAGGTCAGATGGGGAGCAGCCAGGGCACTGTAATTGGGTATAAATTTCCTGTAGTACCCTGCCATCCTTAGAAAGCTCCTGACCTGATTCTGGGTTTCTGGTCTGGGCCACGCCTGGATCACCTCTATCTTTATTTGATTAGAATGGAGCTGTCCTCGGCCTACCACATGCCCAAGGTATGCCACTTCTCCCATGGCCACCTGACATTCTTGGCTTTGACAGTGAGCCCGGCCCTCTGTATCCTGTCCAGCACTTCCCTAAGGTGACATAGGTGTTCCTCCAAGCTGGTACTAAAGATGGCAATGCCATCCAGGTGCGCCACGGCGTACTCCTCAGCTCCATTTAACACCTGGTTCACCAACCTTTGGAAAGTGGCCGGGGCATTCTTTATTCCGAAAGGCATTACTTTAAACTCAAATCAGCCTATCAGAGTGATGAAGGCCGACCTCTCCCTAGCTCTGTCTGTCAATTCTACCTGCCAATACCCCTTTGTCAGGTCAATGGTCATAAGGTATGTCGCCCCACCCAACTTGTTCAGGAGTTCATCCATCTGGGGCATCGGGTGGGCGTTGGACTTTGTGACTGCATTCAGTCCATGATAGTCCACACAGAAAGGAGTCGAGCCATCTGGCTTGGGCACAATGACTATGGGTGAGGCCCAGGAGCTGTGGGATCTCTGGATTGCCCCTAAATCCAGCATCTCCTTCACTTCCCTCCTAATGTCCTTTTGGACAGCCTCTGACACCCGATATACTGTTCATTGTATGGGCATCTGTGTCCCTGTCTCCACATCATGTGTCACTAAGGGGGTTAGCCCAGGCTTGGCGCTAAACAATGGGGCAAAGTCTGCTAAAACCTCCCTTACTTTCTGGACCTGCTCTGGGGCCAGCTGTGAAGACAATTTTACTGCTTCACAGAGGACTTCTGCTTACTTTCTTCCAGCAAATCCAGAAAGGGGTCTCCTTCATCCGTCCCCTCCCCATGACTACACACTGCAAATACCATGTCAGCCCTATTTGCATATGGTTTCATCATGTTGACATGGTACATCCTTTCTGGCTGTCTTCTGTCAGGTAACTCCACAATGTAGTTCACATCATTTACCTTCCTAACCACTTTGTACGGTCCTGCCCACTCAGCTTGCAGCTTGTCTTTCTGGACCGGAATAAGGACCATGACTTCCTGACCCACCATGTACGAGTGAGCTCTGGCTCTGCAGTCATACCACACTTTTTGTTTCTGTTGGGCAGCTGCTAGGTTGCTCTGGGCTGTCCCCATAAGCTACTTCAGCCTTTCCCTAAACCTTAGGACATAATCCACAATGGGAGTTCTCTGGGTGGAGTGCTTGCCTTCCCAGTCCTCCCAGATCAAGTCTAGGGGACCACGTACCCAGCGCCCATACAAGAGTTTGAATGGGGAAAATCCTGTTGACTCTTGGGGCACCTCCCTGTATGCAAACAGCAGGTGGGTAAAGTATTTCTCCCAGTCCCTCCCATGCTGTTCAGCAAACACCTGGATCATTGACTTTAGGGTACCACTGAGTCATTCCACAAGTCCATTGGCTTGTGAGTGATACAGTGTCGTGCATCCCTGCACCACCCCACACTTCTCCCATAAACATTTCATCAGGTCTGACATGAAGGAACCCCCTCGATCGGTGATTACCTCCTGCAGAAACCCAACACGGGAGAAAATCCCAAGTAAGGCATCTGCCACTTTGTCTGTCCTCAGTGAGGATAGGGCGACTGCCTCTGGGTACCGGGTGGCATAATCCACCACAGTCAGGATAAATCTCTTCCCTGAGGAACTGGGGGTATTTAAAGGCCCCACAATATCCATTCCCATGCTCTGGAATGGCTCCTTCACTATGGGCACAGGGATCAGGGCATCTTGGATTTTCTTGCCTGCCTTCCCTATTTCTTGGCACTGGTGACAAGACCTGCAATACTCCTTCACCTGCTGAGTGAAGATAGGCCAGTAGAAATTCTGTGCTAACCACTCAATAATGAGCACAATTCCCAGATGACCAGACAAGGGAATGTCATGTGCAGTTTTGAGCAACTGCTCATGATACCCCTGGGGAACAATAAGCTGCCTGCCTAGCATCCCTCTCTCTGTCTGTACTTCCTGAGTATACATAAGTCCATTTTCCAAATAAACCTTATGTCTGCCATCACCTCCCTGTGTGTCGTCCAAGTCTGCCCAAGCCCTCAGCTTCTCTAAACTAGGGTCACCCCTCTGAGCAGCTGCAAACCCCTCACACAGTCCCAAGGCATGGGACAGGTCCCCTTCCATCACTAAACAGGGTCCCTAGCACTAGCATCAGGGCCCTCAGGATCACTCTCAATCCCTACCCTCTGACAAGAGATCACACCTCTCTCTTCAGAGTAACCCTCTGTAGCTGTGTGGTTACTTGCTACCGGGGAAATTTCTACCACCTCTCTATCAGTCTCCATATCAGGAGACACAGGCTGGGGAACCAGCCTCTCAGTGGTTTCCACACTGGTTACTGTGGGGTTCAGGGAACTACTATTTTCCCTTGCCGCTTGGCTACGGGTAACTGCACATACCATCCCCTGCTGGAGATTGTTACCCAGGATCACATCCACTGCTAATGTGTTGGCTACAGCCACCTGTTGCACAGTTCCCCCTGTTTCACCCCAGTCCAGAAGAACACTAGAGAGTGGCAATGTTTTCTCTTCACCAGTAAACCCTTGTACAGTTACGTATTTATTGGGTATAAGCTGACCAGGCTGTACCAGATCCCCCTTTACCAATGTCAGGGATGCCCCTGTGTCCCTTAATCCCTGCGTCTGGACACTATTTACTATGACAGGGTGCATGTGTTCTCTCATGTTCACTGGCATGCTTTCAGTTACACATAAACAACCCACTTCTTTACTAGCACCCTGTTGTGTATTATGGCTCATCTTTTTGGGCACTGTCTGGCAATATGCCCAGTTTCCTTACACAACCGACAGGCATTTCTTACTTCAGAGAAATCTTTTCATTGAAACCTGGGGCTAACTGGTTTCAATGGAGGCAGTGAGGGTTTTAGCTGCCCTGAAGGTGAGTTTTTCCCTTTCTGTGCTGCCACGCCCACCCCATTCGCTCTCAGAGCAGGTCTGCTCTTGGCATGAGAGTTCAGCAGCCTCTTGCACTGTTTTTGAATCTCGGTCCTCTAGCCAGGTTTTTAGCTCTACTGGGCATGCCCAATAAAACTGTTCTAATAAAATCACATTTTCAATTTTATCAGCAGAGTTTGCCTCAATTCCTTCCCACCAATGTTTTAAAAACTGACGTTGTTTCGTGGCTAGTTACTCATAGCTCATATCAGGGCTTCTCCTGAGCTTACGGAATTTAGCTCTGTATATTTCAGCAGTTAATTCAAACTGTTTTAACAGTGCAGCTTTTAACTTGCTGTACTCATCACTGTCCTCATTGCTCATTTGACTCAATGCAACCTGAACTTTCCTGGCAGGTAGCGGAGATAGCTGGAAGCTCCAGGACTCTCTAGAAATTTTAGCCTGAATACACATTTTTTCAAAAGAATTTAAAAAAGGTGTCCATGTCCTCCGCTTCCTTAAACTCAGCTATTAATTTGGAGTTCAATTTGTAACCCAGTCCTGCAGTCCCAGTTAAACCCAAGCCACTTACCTGCTCTGGTGCTGCTGGTCAGAGTCGTATCTTCTCCAGTTCATGTTGCCTCTGGTGCTCCTGCTCCTCACGTTCTGCATCTCGGCATTCTCATTCACTCTTCTCCTCTGCATCTCGCTGGCGCTCATGCTCCTCATGAACCACCTCTCTCTGTCCTCGCTCTGCCTTTTTGGGCCACCTCTCGCTCCTCTCACTCTGCCTCCAGTTCCATCTTGGACAACTCAATTTGTAGCCTGAGTACTTCTGGATCCAGGTTACTGGTGATCTTTCCCTGCTGCTGTGGCCCTTCACTGACAGTGGCCCTGCTGCCCTTTTCAGTCACAGTCAGTGACTAGCTGCTCTGGGTATCTGCTACCATCAGGGCCTCTATGAGGTTCTGCTTTTTGGCTGTCACCTTGAACGGGACTCCCCTGCCCCCTCACAACTGCTTCAAGTAATCTACAGTGTGCCTGCTGTAGTCGGAAGCCATCTTCTTCTTCCCTGACTGCACTTTAGAGAAAAAAAATAAAATGGGTAGGAACTTGACTGTAATCCAAGTGTTATATAGTTCTGTTTCCTTTTTAAAATAAAACTGTCTTTTTCCTTCCTTTGCAAGAGAGCTTACGGTCTCAGCTGACACAGAACAATAAAGCTTGTGATACCAAAATTATGCCACTGCTGCCAACCAATCTGTCACAAACCCACTCAGCAGGTCAGGCCCTCTACTCCCAAAGTGCCAACCTCTGAGTGCAGTCTTGTGAACAGTGTAACAGACAAAGTAACCCTCTTGTCTCTTTTTATGAGTTCGGATCAACTTTTGGTCTCAAGTTCTGGAGGGATTCAAACTGTTAACCTCTTGCTAGCATACCCAAAGCACAGGCTCAGATATATCTGTCATCAGGGGGGCCAGATATCTTTGCCTATGGGCACCTAATCAGGTGTACAGAGATGAACTCTTTAGAATGTTAATAAAGACATCAGATTTAAAATGCTTCTCTTTCCAGTTTGTTATCACCATTCAAGCTTATGTTTAGTATCTGCAATAACCATGTACTTTTCTTACAAAATAAAAAGAAGTCAAAGACAGACCAAGTAAGTTCTAAAATTAATTTTACTAAAATAGTTAAAAATATGTGAAACACAAAATACAGAACTCATATCAAAAGACATATAAATCTTTTAAAAGAAACAAGGTTTAAACAGTGCAAATTCCTACTACAGTACTTAGTCTCTAAATACTTGCTTAAGTGCTCACCGATCTTGCTTGGTCAGAGCCTAGGTAAAAAATGTCTCTGTAAAACAGAATTATTCCTTAAGCAACTGTATTGGCCAACCCATTTTTGGTGAGGTCAGCTAGCTCCTCTTATGTCAGTTTATATTTAAAAATATATCTAATAAAAAAAATAGTCTTTTCAAAGTATCAGTTTTTCAATCCTTCAGCATGACTCATGTTTCAAATGACATCGCTTTTGATCCATGCTGCATCTTCCTCACACAGGCTTCATATGAGCATTTACAACCTCACACCCCTGTGTAATAACCTGGGTTTTTGTCTTCAGCATCATAAAACTTTTTTATGATTTCCCTCTTAACA
This sequence comes from Neoceratodus forsteri, assembly GCA_016271365.2. Classification (NCBI taxonomy): domain Eukaryota; kingdom Metazoa; phylum Chordata; order Ceratodontiformes; family Ceratodontidae; genus Neoceratodus; species Neoceratodus forsteri. The sequence goes on along the minus strand of CM057449.1, from coordinate 845,748,296 downwards.
AAGTTAACTTAAACAACTCTGTAATTAGCTCCTGGTCTGCTATGTAATACATTGCATCTAAAAACTGAGTGTGTGTCATACACATGCTGTCAGCATTTCTCTTAGCTTGCATCTGTCAGCTGAAAACTGGAGGGGGTGAGGTCACTCTTAGAGTATCAGATTTTCCAGCAGAGACAGTCAGTCATACATTTTATATAAAAAAATATTATACAGCACTCAGAACTGGCTGTCTATGTCACACACCCCACTAAAGCATTTATTTCAAATGCCCGGGGTGCTTGGGGGTCTGCTTTTGTAGTGCTAGTGCCAGAACCATGCTGATAAGCTTCTGGTCCCTTTACTTTTGCCCCTCATATACAATAATAAAGTTTTTTAAAGTTTCACCCACACAACAATGTCACACTGCTGCCTAAAGTAGTGCAAGTGTGATTTAAAATAGGACTCCATAGATCTGCTGCAAAACACAGCCCCTGCTGTTATGGCTCAGTTAAGTGAACTACAACAGGCTCCAAGTTGCTAGGCAACAGCTTAGTAAAGTTACCACCTCTCCCCAGTGGCTCACTCTGCCATTCATGTAATTTAAGTATCCTGAGGAGACCTGACATACTGTGTTACGTGTGGCACAACAAGTTTCAGTGTACACCCCCACTAAAGCATTTGTTTCAAATGCTCCGCTCACTCGGGGGTCTGCTTTTGTAGCGATAGTGCCGGAACCACACTAACAGGCTTCCAGTCCCTTTACTTCTGCCTCTCGTATAAAATAATAATGTTTTTTAAAGTTTCACTCACATAACAATGTCACACTGCATCCTAAAGCGGTACAAGTATGATTTAAAATAGGACTACATGGATCTGCTGCAAAACACAGCCCCTGCTGTTACGGCTCTGTTAAGTGAACCATAACAGGCTTCAAGTTGCTAGGCAATGGCTTAGCAAAGTTACCACTTCTCCCCAGAGGTTCGCACTACTGTTCATGTAATTTAAGTATCCTGAGGAGACCTGACATGCAGTGTTATATGTGGCACAGCAAGTTTTAATGTACACCCCACTAGAGCATTTGTTTCATTAAACAAATTGACATTGAGCATACCTTAAAGGGTGGTACTGAACCATTTCTGTAGGGGCAGGTCCATTCGGGGGGCCGTGAAACTGAACCCTATGGTGTGATGGTCAGCCCAACTAACTGGTTCCACCCCAAGTCAGTTATCTCCAATCCCAGGAGGAACACCAGATCCAATGAGTGACCTCCTATATGGGTTGAGGAGGTAACCACCTGTGTAAGGCCCAGCATAGTCATTAGCTGGAGGAGATTCTGACCAAATTGAGAGAGTTCATCATTGACCCAGGAATTGAAGGCACCCAGAATCAGAATTAACCATCGGGGGACTCCATTGTCATGTCTACGATGAAGTCCGCTATCTCCTGCAGGAATTCTCCACCATCACCAGGTGGATTGTAGATGAGGAGTATCCCTCAACCTACACCCTTACCCAGGATACAGTCAAAGGACCTGGTGGGCCCCACTGGCACATCCACAAGGCCCAGTTCCATCTTAAACACAATGGCGACACCCCCGCCCCTACGATCCAACCTCGGGTGGTGTATCACTGAGTAGCCAGCTGGAACTGCTGATGCCAATATAGGGCCTACATTCTCATCCAGCCAGGTATCAATGATGCAAGCCAGATCCACCATTTCAACAAGATTGGCTATAATAGTTGTCCTGTTTTTGATGGACCTGGCGTTGAATAACACCGCCCGAGTAGAATGGGCTATCGAAGAAGACCTTAGCTCCTGCCCATTAAGTATGGAGCCCTTGGGTATGGGAACAAGACAAAAGATACCTCTGTCTTGTCTCCATTTCATCCCAGGACGCCTCCTGGTCCCCACCACCTCAATCCACCACCCCTTTCTCCTCCCCAACCAGGCCCAGTTCTCCCCCTTCTCCTTTGCCTAGCTATCCCCAAGGCATGACACCTAACGTAAATTTCTGCTAACAATGGAGGATGATCAAAGGGGCGCATTTCCTTAAGCCTGGTGGGAAAGTAGCGCCTGACCATCTTTATTCCTTCCCAGCACATATCACTAAAAACAGCCTCAAAACAGCAGTCTACTCTAAGATAAGTAGCAACTTAAAAATCCTTATATCCCACCAAACCACCCCTCACATTTAGCACTAGCTACCTCATCAAAATCCCTACACAAATTATTAAAAAAAATGAATGATCACATAAATAAGTATTTAAATAATTAATAACCATAAAATTGAGTTTACTGAAAAGTTTGATGTTGGAAGGCAAGCTCTCATCTCCCCTAACCATCAATATTTGTCCAGAATATTATCAACAAATTAGAATAGGCACTCTCACTGCCAGTCCAGAAATACCGAATGATTTATGTAGTCACAAAATCAGATAATCAGCAAAGAGTCTAAGGTGATCAGTCTGTGGGCAACTAAAGTGTCAGACCAAGGTGCTAATGTTTAAGCATTTTACTTCAAAACAGAACTCTGCTGTGTTCAAAACCTCTTTAAAAGTTAATTTATAAGGGTCTCTCTAGATACTACCTCTCACGTAGACTCCAGGGTAGACCAAACAGTTTTGTCAGGTATAGGAAAACTTAAAGGGCACTCTCACTGCCCTATATCATTTAGCCAAGTATGTAAAGGGATAAAAAGTCTAATCGATTAATAAAATTCAAAAGAACCAACATCGATAGTTCTGTGGAATCCAAATCAGTATGTCAGTCTAAATCTGATGCTGGCTGGGTTTCCTAATGCATGGTTGCTGTAGTAATAGACCAAGGACCCCCCCCAGTATCGTCCCTGAGGCCCCTGCTAAAAATATTGTGCACCCTTCCTCAACCACTATCGCATCCAGCCCACTGGCTGAAGTTCAAGTGGCCTAGGAGGAATGGGGAACTGGTACTGCTCTTCAGCAGACCTAGTCCTCACCTCCCAAGGTTGCACAAATCTGGCCAAGGCCTCCACAACCACCGGGAGAGTCCTCTGATCCAAAGACTCCAAGCGCATACATCAATCCAATTTTCTAAACTAGCAGCAACTGATGCAGGCCTCCAATCATCCAGTCAAAGTTAAGCACAAATTCTGGCCCCCAGTCCATCAGGAAAAGGCATTCCAGCTGAACAATAGCTCGTACCACCACAGTTCAATGAGCAGTTGGTGAGTTTCCTGTTGAAAGAATCCCTCCTCTTCACCCCCAAATGAGCTGTATGCATTGCTTCATGCTCACTCTGATGGTTATTTTGACCCCAGCTTCTGGACACCTGTTTATCTGGACAGATTTGGGGTGAGATATAATGACCTCAAAAATATCCCCTCTGGCTCCCTCTTCAGGCTATCCCCCTGATGAAACTTGTGGTTTGCATTTTAACTGTAATGTTGAAGAATGATGGGGTCAATGTCGAAGATGTTAGATTCTGGTTGGCACAGCACTGTGATATCCTGGGGGATCCAGACTCCATCCAGAACTCAGAGGGTTTTTGAACTGAGCACTAGAGATTTAAGGTTAAGCTGAAACACTCAAAATCTGGCCTCCAACACATCCTTAGTGTATTCAATTTGGGCAGAGATTGAGCCCAGTGTTTTATCCAAGACAGCCCAAGACATGCTTCTGTTGTAGGGTGGGCACATATCTCAGTAATGCCTGCAACACCTTATGTTGCAACTTGGGTCTTACTTTTGGGCATGCCAGCTCTCAATGCATGAATGAATTGTGCTACAACTTGTGCCAAGAACGCGGCCATACCGCCAATGTAAATGAGCTATGCACAACCAAGAGGAGGCTCATATGCAGGATATATACTTGGAGAAAGCACAGACTACAGTACAGCAACAACAAAGAAGGGAGTTGGCAGCCACTTTGGCATACCAGGAGGAATCTGAGGTTGCCCCATGTCACCCATTGTGCCTTCTGATCCAGTTGTTCGGGCCCACCCAGCAGAGACTCCTTCACAGTCCATGCCAGAGGATGAGACTCTGGATGCTGTCATGGATGTGTCTTCTCTGACCCTGGGAGACCCTGCTTTTTCAGAATCAATGGACATTGCCCATAAGGAGTTCCCAGATATGCCCTCTCCCGTCATGACAGTGGTTTATAGAAAAAGATCCCTGGGGTCCCATAAATGGGGGAAACATTCTCTCCAGTTCTCTTCTGTGGGGCCCCTCTACCTGTGAAGAACTGATATGAGGTGTTGAGAATGCCTTCCATGGACACGGATGCTGGTATAGTTTCAGATAACTCCTTTTGCTCCTCCCAGCAAGTGCCAACTACATCGGACACAGAAGAGGAAATAGACCAGGCAAAGACTAAGAAGAAACTACAGAAGAAACTGAAAATGATCACCCACAGTGGCACTGTACCGCAGACTACCGATACCTGAAGTCAGTGTCACTCATACCCTTTATGCTACTTTTCATTACCCCGTCAATATGCCTGGTAACCCTCAACATGAAAAGTATTAAAAATGCTACCAGGAGGATGATGATTTTTTCCTTACTGAAGAACTTTGCCCTTGATGTGTTTTTCCTTCAGGAAACCAGACTGACTAATAACCTGGATGTTGCCAAGACTGGGAAGCACTGGTGTGGGGGCCCTCTTACTGGTCTATTGCAACAGATAAATGTGATTGGGGGGAATACTTTTTTCTAGCTGTTCCTTCACTATATAATGGTTGAGAGTGAGCCAGACAGAGCCCTCCTCTTGGATAATCTCGACCAGGAGACCCCATTTCAACTGAATAATGTCTATACACCGGAAGTTAAATGATCCAAGGTAGATCTGTTTCAGCCTATCCAACCCTATCTCCACACTGCTTACTGCACCATTTCTTGGGGCGATTTTAATTGTGGTCTGTCAAGAGAGGATGGGTGGCATCAACCTCTAAACTATTTTGCAACACTAATGCTCTTACTAAAATAATTAGAGACACCTCCTTGATTGATGAGTATAGAGCCCAACATTCTGCTGGAGGCAACACCTAATATAAATCAACACTGGCCACTAGAATAGATTTTCTCTTTGTGTCCAAACATTTGCACCCTGGAAATATACAATGTATTCCAGTAGAAATATCTGACCACTTTTTGTTGCAGAGTACCTTTGGAGAATCTCCTACTTGCCATATAGGCAACAGGTTCTGGCACCTGAATAACACTGTATTGGTGAATAAGATGGTGCAGAGGAGGGTGGTAGACTTGATCCGTGCATGGCAGTCCCTTGCCTGTATGGAAGATGAACTTGTGATCTGGTGGGAGACTACAGAAGCTGGGCTGAAGACACTCCTGACACTCGATTTCCTAGAAGGAACAGGATTACATGGAATACTTGACTCTACATACACAATTAAAGAAAGTCATCACCCACCAAAATGCAGGCACTGGAGATTATAGTACAGTAATTTCCAACATCAAACTTATAATGCATAAGCTGCAATATTATAGGGGTCACTCTTTGCAACTCGAACATCAGTGTGGTACACAGGGTGCCCAAGATATTGAGGACCCAAATGAAAGTTGAAAAGCAATGGTCTCTAAATGGAGTCCAAGCTCTCCACTGCAGATGGTAGTCTGACCTTTGATAAGGCAGGCATCATGGCACAGGCACTTATACCTGCACAATATGTTTGGCATCTCAGACACGGTTAACACAGCTACTACATTTTCATCCTCGATACAGATGCCAGAAGACTCCTCAACAGGTTCTGATAGACTTGACAACTCCTCTTACTACTTAAGAGGTGAATGAGACAATCTCAAAACTACACCTGAATAATGCCCCTGGACTGGATGGACTTACAGTGAAGCTCTCAAGGATGAAACCCACTTTTACAGCACTCTGCAGTATGCTGCAGCAGAGTTACTGCAGTAAACAATGTAATTTCAATGGAAATGAATCCCTTTTGTCATGCAGGAAAATGTGACAGTGCCAGGATGAAGTGAATGTTAATTTCTTGCATGACAAAAGGAACTAATTGCCTTTCAGATTACATTGTTTTCCACAGTAGCTCTGCTAAGAGTGCTGCAAAATGCCGCAAAACTGGGTTTCATCCTGGCGAGCTTCATTGTATGATGGAGTTTTATACATGCTTCTGGGAACCTCTAGTTGAGATCCTGACAGTGCTATTAAACTGGATGCTGACAGAAAATTCTACCCTGGAGGCTTTACGGAGGCCATCGAAATTCTGCTCCGTCAGAGAGGACCGGATTCAGACATAAACAAATGGACACCCCTCTGCCTTCTTAATTCCGACCTGAAAGTGTTAATGAACATTCTTAAGAGTCGCCCAGCCAAAATAGAACAATTGGTTATTTCTCCAGTGCAAACCTGTGTGATACCAGGCTGACACATTGTGGACAACCTGATACTGCTGCAGGAAGTGGTAGATGCAGGGCCGAGAGATGAACACTCAGGAATTATATTGTCACTGGATCAAGAAAAGGTTTAAACAGGGTCTGCCATCACTTTTTGTTTGCAGTACTTGCACATTACAGCATTTCCACACAGTGTTGCACTTGACTGAGAGGATTATATGCCTCTGCTACTCTCCTCCCTCTGATTAATGGTCATAGAGGACCTCAGATTCATTTAAACTGAGAGTTAGGCAGGATTACCCTCTTAGGCCCCTGCTCTACACATTCTGCATTGATCCCATACTCCATAAAATACTGCAACATATCCATATTCATGGCATTCCCACATAGGCATACAGGTACGGTCAAGATTGCAGCTTATGTGGAGGATGTGACTTTATTTGTCCAGGATGAAAGGTCAGGTTGCCTGGCACTAGATAGTTTTAACTTCTTTTCATCAATATAGGGAGCATCCCTCAAACTGAATAAATGTCATGGCATGGTCATGGGATCACTTAACAGGACTATTACCCAAGTAGGGGGAATAGCTGTCATCCTCACCTCACTGAAAATGTTGGGCGTCACATTTTGGGGGGGATAATGCATTACAAAACTGAAATGAGACATTAACTCATTGCCTCCACAGGAGCTCTCTGAAACTGCACCACTTGTCTCCTGTATACTGTTAACATTAAATTCTGGGCCTTTCTAAGCAAAATCAAGCTATATTCAGCATACCACAAACAAATGCTAATAGCTCAAGAACCGTAAGTGCTAAACATAAAGTATGAGGGGCAAAGTTATTCAGCACAAAATTACCTTTCCAATGGTGGTATGCAAATAATAATATGTAATTTTGTTTTTTTTTCTATGCTGGTTGAAACAGCAAAAAAAAATATTTTCACCAAAACATTCAACATAAGCCATACACACCATACCATAAACAAATGTGAATAACTCCTAAAGTATATATGATATACACAAAATATCTGTGACAAAATTGTTCAGCACAAAATTACCTTTCCAATGGTGGTATGCAAATAATAATATGTATTTTTTTTTTAATACTGGTTGAAACAGCAAAAAAAAAATATTTTTTTCACTAAAACAGGCTACATATGCCCTACACACCATACAATAAACAAATGTAAATAACTCCTAAAGTATACATGATATACACACAATATCAGTGACAAAGTTGTTCAACATAAAATTACCTTTCCAATGGTGCTATGCAGTCAAATATACATTATATTCTGTTACACTATATATTAAAATATATAAGTGACTTCTCCAGATGTTGCAAGGGCACATTGGGAGTCAGTATTCGACTTCTGCAGACATCCTCAGGACACACCAGTGTATTTTACTGATGAGTACAGGCATCTGCTAGGAGACAATGAGTTAACAGTCTGTGAATCAAATGTGCAATACTGGAAGAGGTAGCATCAAACTAAGAAAAAGAGGGTGGCCATCTTAAAGGCCTTTCTTTTGCCAATGTTCACCTATAGTATCTAGGCATGGTGTATCCACTTCTGAAGTCACTAGAAATTAAATTTTATAGTCTGTTTTTTCAGGTGATCAGAGGCAGTAGGCTCAACCCAATCAGACGTAACATTTTGTATCTCCCAATCAGGAAATGGGGTTTGAACATGATTAACCCTCTGGTCTATACTTTTTGTCACTTTCTAAAGTGGAACGTGGTCCCTTTCATAAACATGGTGGAGAAGATCTGGTCCCCATGGGTGTCGCAATGGTTGTAACTCATATTCACTGACTGGGAGGCACCTTGGTTCCTGATTGCATTATTCCAGGGAGGACAGCTGTATGTCCGGATGATGATGAAGAAACTGAGACACTTCCTCGCCTTCCTGTCCTACCTCAAGAGGGGTGTGTTTGCATACATCTACACAGGGATACCAAAGGTAACTATTTGTCTCCCATGTCAGTGTGGGATACTAAGTGATTGACTAGAGGCTTACTAGTGTACTGGGCAAAAAAGTTTCTTAAATTGTGAGTGTCTCCTAACACAGCTGTTTGATCTTATACATAAAAAAATTCTATTTACTTTGGTGCCTTAAGCTCAAGAAGGAGAAGGCAAACAACAGACATGATGGGAGTGGTACAGTGCAGTGGCTGTGGTGTGCCAGTCTTCAAGGAAACATTCTGGAGGATGTGGTGTTGCCCTATCTGCATGAACCTCTCTGGGTTGAGGGTGGAGGTTGCTCATCTCCAGGCAGAGTTGGCTAGGATTCTGGTAACATCCTCCCCCCATCCAGGGACCACTGAAGCCACCCCCACTGCCTCAGAGGATGCCAGTAAGGAGGGAGCAGTTGAGCAATGGTGGGCTCAGGGTGTGTGAGAGAGGTTGGGCAGAGGTGTATACCACCTGTGGATCCACTCCACAACCCCTACTCCACTCTGGCAGAGCGAGGCTATCCCATGGAGGAACCCATAGTGGTTGACAAGGTGGAGGCAGGGAACCTCCATAGTGGAGACCCTGGGGGGGGAGGCAAGGGCACCCAGAGAAGAAGGAAGCAGCTCCTAGTTGGGGACTCTATTATTAGGGGGGTAGAACTGGGGCTGGGGAGGGAGGAGGGAGACAGGTAAAGTACCTACCCATCACCTCAACTTGGAGAATAGGAGGCAAATCCAAAGGATCGCAGGGAAAATGGCATGGAAGGGGAGCTAGATGTCATTGACTACCTGGGGACAAATGACCTGGCTGACAGTGAGGTTGGGGCAGTGCAGTGGGAATTTACAGAGTTGGGAGAGGTCTTAGGTAGGTGTCATGCTCAGTAACCTTCTTGGAAGTGCTACCTCTCTACAGCACAGGAGAGGCCAGGATGCTCCGCACCATAGGATTCAATGACTGGCTGAAGAACTGGTGCAGAGGTGATGGTTTTGGCTTCATTGGGGACTGGGGGCCCACCTGGAGAGATACAGGCTTGTACACAAGGGATGGTCTACATCTGACCAAGGAGGGACCAGAATCCTGAGTGAAAGGTTTGAATGTTTCATTGGCAAACATTTAAACTATTGTAGCCAAGTGGGGAGGAGGAAATATGGAGGAAGAACGCAACTGCCCCCCTCAACAGGTTAAGGTAGTCAGACAAGAGGATACTAAGGATGGGAAAACACAACGGACTGAAACAGCAGGTAATCTCAGGGGGGGCACAGGAGAAAGGGATAGGATGGGAGTAAGTAGGGGCAAAGCCATCAAAACTTCGATGGCCATGTGTACAAATGTCTACTGTCTGGGTAACAAGATCCCTGACCTGGTGGCTTTGATAGCAGAGGGAGACCTGGATATTGTGGCAGTCACTGAAACATGGTATATGGAAGGAAAGCCATCACTGGGATGCAACAATACCTGGGTACACAGTATACAGGAAAGACAGGGAGGGCAAAAAGGGAAGAAGGGTAGCAATCTACATCAAAAGGAATCAAAGCAATTTAAATAAATGGAAAGTAGGGAGGAGAGGAGGCACTGTAAGTCACTCTGGAATCAGGAAATGGCAACACTATCCAACGGGGGTTATCTACAGATCCCCGGTGCAATGGGAGGAAACAGACAGGCAAATGGTGGATAACATCTGTAAAATGGCAGAAAAGGGGAAGTGTTGTTGGTAGGGGACCTAAATATGCCTGATGTTAACTGGAACACCTATGCTGTGGCCACATCCAGGAGCAGGGTCATCCTGGATGCCCTGCACAGTGCATACCTCATGCAGCTAGTAGTGGAACCCACCCAGGAGGGGGCACTATTGGACCTGGTGCTCACAAATGGAGATAGAATAACAGATGTATCAGGGAGCAGCAATCTGGTGTCCAGCGAACTCCATACAGTATGGTTCAAGATAAAGACAGTAGAAGAGTCAAGCCACTCAAAAGCCAGAATTCAAAAGGGTCGACTTTGCTAACATGGGAGAATGCCTCAAGAAAACACTGGCAAAGGGTGAGGGAGGGGAGGTAGAAGTACAGTGGGAGAACCTCAAGAGAGCCATAACAGAGGCAACAAGCCTTTGTGTGAAGCAAGTTAACAAAGCAAGAAAACAAAGAAAACCATAATGGTTTTCAAAAAAAGTTGTAGGGCAGGTTAGAGAGAAAAAAATGGCATTCAGGAAATACAAGGAAACGCAGAGGAAGGAAGACAGGAACTGTATCAGACTAAGCAGAGGGAGACTGGAAAAGCAATGAGAAATGCAAAGGCACAAACAGAGAAAAGGATAGTCCAGACAGTAAAGGAGGGGGAGAAAACCTTCTTCAGGTATATATGGTAAAGAAGAAAGGCCAAGGGAGGGATAGTGGGGCTTAGTAAAGGAGGGGGGGAGTGGGCAGAGGGGGACCTGGAAAAAACTGAGATCATGAATGAATACTTTTGCTCAGTATTCACAAAAGAAGGGGAGGGAGAGGGACCAGAATTATCTAACAGACACACACAAGGAAGAAGGTTGGACACCAGACCATTCACAGAAGAGAGAGTCCAAAAAGAACTCTTGAAACTGAAGGTGGTCAAGACAATGGGGCCGGACGGGATGCATCTCAGAATACTGAAAGAACTCAAAGAGGTGCTACTGACACCACTGACAGCCCTATTCAAAAAGTCATTGGAGGAGGGAGTAGTACCAGAGGACTGGAGGAGGGTGAACATGATACCCATTCACAAAAGTGGAAGCAAGGTAGAAGTTGGAAATTATAGACTGATCAGCTTGACCTCAGTGGCAGGAAAAATGATGGAATCACTGTTAAAGGAAATGATTGTAGAATATCTAGAATCCAGAGGGGCACTTGACCCAAGGCAACATGGATTCACAACAGGAAGGTCTTGTCAAAATGAATCTGATAGACATTTTTTTTTTACCTCTTTCTTTCTCACTCCATCTCCTGAACTCTTTCAGGAGTGGTCACTCGGGGTCCGTGGTCCTTTTCCCGCCCATCTGAAGATCCTCTTGCCTCTTCCATCCGCCGCTGCTACCGCCCGGCCCCCCCTCCCTGGCTATGAGTCCCCTGAGGCAGGACTGCCAGATAAGCCCCTCATGGTGCTCTAACTATAATTTAGTCTGGTGAAGCATGGCAGATGGGAGCACACAGGCTGCGAGAGGTGGGCCCGACTCTGGGTGTGTTGGACCGACCCCCCTGTATCCTTCATCACCTATCAGGAGGCGGAGGGTGTTTCTGTATTTTCCTCATTCCTCCTTTGCCCCCACCCCCCAAGCAGAGCCGTGATATGACACCAGGGAACGTCTTGTTGTGGCTCTGCAGCCCTCTATCTAAGCCCTGTAGCGCTGCGGTACCTCCAGTCTCCACCGGAGGTCACTGCGGTGCCGGGCACAATCCCTGGATCCCTTCCCCTGAGGAAGGAGAGCTGTCCTTTGGATGCTTGATCCTTCCTCACCCCTGCCGACCCCCGGTGGCCCAGGCCCGTTCCCGAACCCGGGTGGCCGGTGTGGCCTCAGGTGTGGTGTCCAGCGCCTCAACCCTCAGTGCCACCGGGCCGGCCTCTGATAGACATTTTTGACTGGGTGACAAGGGTAGTAGATCAGGGAGGGGCGGTGGACATGGCCTACTTAGATTTTGGCAAGGCATTTGACACAGTCTCACACAAGAGGTTAGTAAACAAATTGGGCAGTCTGGGAGTGGGTCACAAGGTGATAAACTGGGTCAGAAATTGGCTTAGCAACAGAACACAGAGGGTTGTGGGAAATGGAGTTCACTCTGAAGAAAGGGGAGTAACAAGCAGGGTGCCACAGGGTTCAGTACTGGGGCCAGTCCTCTTTAATGTCTTTATTAGCGACATTGTGAAGGGACTCGAAGGAAAGGTATGCCTCTTTGCAGATAACACCAAGATCTGCAATAGGGTTGACACTCTGGGTGGGGGGGGGTGGAGAAGATGAGGAGAGACTTAGCCAAGTTGGAGGAGTGGTCAAGAGTGTGGCAGCTCAGATTCAAAGCCAAGAAGTGCAAAATCATGCACTTGGGGAACAAAAACCCAGGGGAGGAATACACAATGGGGGTGGAAGTACTAAAAACAACCAAACTGGAAAGGGACCTGGGGCTAGTCATTACAGATGATCTAAAAGTAGTCAAACAATGTGAGAAGGCAGTGTAGAAAGCTAGGGATACTGTGGTGCATAGGGAGAAGTATCACCAGTAGAAAACAAGAGGTGGTGATGCCGCTGTACAGACAGTTGGTGAGGCCTCATCTGGAGTACTGCCTGCAGTTCTGGAGACCTCATCTCCTCCCCAAAAGGACATTGATAGGGTGGAGGCAGTCCAGAGAAGGGCAACATAAATGGTGCAGGGGCTACACCAGAAACTATACAAGAAGAGATTGAGGGAACTCAACATGTATACACAGGAGGAAAGGAGGAAGAGGGGGGATATGATAGATATATTCAAATACCTCAGGAGGATCAGTAGAGTTCAAGAGGGCAGCATCTTTCAGAAAAGAAGGTGTGCAAGAACAAGGGGTTACAATATGAGGCTGGAGGGGGGAAGATTCAGGGGCAACTTGAGGAAGTATTTTTTCACAGAAAGGGTGATGGATGCATGGAACAGCCTCCCTGAGGAGGTTGTTGGGGCAACAATGGTAGGTGAATTCAAGAATGCATGGGATAGACAGAGAGCAACACTAGGGGTGGGAAGGAGGAGGTAGGCTGCAGATCAAGTAGGATCTTGAGTTTATACAATAGGTAGGGAAATGGGCAGACTAGGTGCGCCAGGTGGTCCTTATCTGCCATCAAATTCTGTGTTTCTATGTTTCTTTTGAAACTGGGCCCCATTCAAACTAGTTACCTAATTTTCCAACAACTCTACATGACTGTTATGGCTCAGAATTTTCTTGATGACCCGGATTATCCAGGGCAACACAAAACATAGGAGCGTAGCCAAACATTTCTGCCCCCGGGTGGGTTGCTTCCAAGAAATGGAAACCATGATACATTTTTTGAGGAACTGTCCATATGCCACGACCGTTTGGACAGCCTTGGTCCACAAGTGGGGGGACCCAGGGTGGTCCAGCCTTACTTATATTGATATTATTCTCAGCACTACCCCGTTCTAACAACACTATGATAGGAATACCCTGAGACTGGTTCTCACAATATCAACATTTTATTTATGGCACTTACATTGCAGATGTTTATTTTTTCAAAACACCATTCCTTCATGGGCCCTAGTTTAGATGATAGAAACTGAATTGCAGGCCCTGTTTTGGATGGACGGACAGAGACTCAAGCAACAGGGTGTGGCCTCTCACTGGCATACTATCAGTGCCTGCCTGGGGGAGTGAAAGGTGCACGTTATTTCCCCCCCACCCATTTTGTTTTTTACCCCTGACCCTTACTATTTGATGTGATCATCTTCCAACAGGTAATGCAGAGAACTTTGTACTGTATTAAGGTTGTTTGTTGCATGCTTGAAAGAAAAATAGGCATGGTTTAGTTTCCTTTTATAATCAATCATTTTTGTTGCTTGAACTTGCACATGACCATTAATGTAGCTTTTTTGTTTGTTGTTTAAACAGGACTAGCACACTAAGCAGAATGCTTTTCTACAGGTGCAACCTGGGAGCACAGGAAAGTTAAGTGACTTGCTCAGGGTCACACAGTCTGCAAGTGGAAGTTGTGGGATTCAAACCCAGATCTGGGGTGCTGGATGTCACCAGATTTGCATCTTAGAGCCTTAAACCACTGCACTATACTGCCTCCACAACTATGTTTTTAGAGATGCTCCTACACACTTATGTGCTTTTGTATAACTACCTGAGTGTACGACTTAAATTAACAGTTAGCCTATGATGCAGCACTGATAGAGCCCAGTAGCACTCTTGTAATTTACCTTTATTTGATACCTTGATTTTGATGAATTAAATGATATAACAGACTGTTTTCCTGTATGATTTTTTTTCCTTTTCAATAAAAACTGTCCCTATTCTTTTTTGAAAAATGTGCCTTGTGTTCTTTTACTTCCACCTTGTCACCCACCAGGATGGGTAAAAGGGACCTCAGTTTAACATCTCATCCAGAGGACAGCATACCCTAACACTACAGCACCTTCTTAATACGGCAGTCAGGTGCCAGCATTTAGATATGAGTTCAATCCCGGTGTTGGACTAGAACCCATCACTTTCTGGGTCCAGAGACAGCAATGCTACCAACTGAGCCACACCAACACTGTACCATTCTCAGTTTAGGAGAAGGTGCCCTTGTAAACACGCTGTCACAGTCTCAGTTTAGGAGAGGGGGCCATTGGAAGCACTCTGTCCCATTTTTCTTTTAAGGAGGGGGGCCCTGGAAACACTATGTTACATTATCAGTTTATGACAGATCCAGCAGGTGGCATGTTATCACCTGCCAGAATAAAAAAAACAAGACAAATGTAGTACAGTATATAAATATTTATTTACAGATTTATTTATATTTTTTGCAGAAAAATGTGTTAATGCACCAGTTAGGGTAATTTAACATTACAAAAAAGGGAAATGTTTTGTTAGGGTTTCCAACCCAAACTCCCCAACCCCACCCTCCAAGCAGAAGAAAAGAAAATAATATTAGGGTTTGGGATCTCTGGAGTCTTGGTGAATCAGTGGTGGGACCTCCCTTGGGGTTGTACCCTAATGCTCACTCCTCCCCCCAGACCACAGCCTCCAGTCTGAATCACAAGGTACAGATCCAAGACAGCATCGCATATTGATACAGTCTTCAAAGGTAGAGAATAATGTCTTGCCAAATGTCACCAAGGCAGTCTGTTGTAGTTTTCCTCAAACAGGGCCCTGCATGAAGAAAGGAGCTCATATGTGACATTGTTTGTTCAGGGAAAGGGGTTGGCATTAAGGTTGAGAAGCCCAAGAAATACCCCACCACTGATTCACCAAGGCTCCGGAGACCCAAAACCCTAATGCTTTTTTTTTCCTTTTGCTGCTTGGGGGGTGGGGGTGGGAGTTGGGGTTGGAAACCCTAACACCACTTTTCTCCACTTTCGTGGCATTCAGTTACCCTAACTGGTGCATTAACAGTTTTTTGCAAATAATTTCCTTTCTTTTTGAGATGGTGGAATCATTTCTTCATTCATGTAGGTCCCTTTGGGACCTGTGTGAACAGATACAGATGCCCTGCGCCAAGGGAAGACTTCCTCCACCTGCACCCTGTATGTCTGTGCAGTAAAAGATGTGAAGAATTCAGTGCCCCATCAAAACAGTAAATGCATTTACATGAATGAATTATAGCATTTAAAAAACAGCAAATGTCATATTAGTGACATAATATTTATAGCAGTAATTTCAGCAATGTAGGCAGCCCCCCCCCGAGTTGTTATATGAAATCTGCCCCCTCCCGACTTTGTCTCACTCTCTGACTTCTGTCTCCCCCCGAGTGGGATTATTTAATCTGTCCTCCTCCTGACTTTATCCCCTTCCCTGAGTTGCAACCCCAAGACTGAGAATATTTCATCTGCCCCCTACTGACTACCCCACCCCAAAGTGCCGTTCCCTCTTTGCTCCACTTCTGTAAGTTTCCTATTTTTGTTTTCTTCTGTTTTTTGCCATTTTGAGTGCTCGCTGTTACTGGTACTTGCTATTTTTGTTGACTCTGCTTTTCCTACACTCATATTGTCCTTACAGTGTTACTTTTGCTGTTTTGACATGGAACTGAAGAATTCATGGGGCTGTCTAGTAGGCTACGAAAGTGACGGGCCCTGCGGTCCCAACCCTGCATCTCCATATGGCAGCAGATACAGATACACAGGGCAAAGAGTGCATCTGTCAGCCAATGCAGACAGCCCTCTTCTAACCATGGGTGTAGAGGTGCAGAGCTCTATGCCAAGAGAACAGCTTCCTTCACTATATGGTACCTGGGCCCAAGTGGACAACCTTGCACCTTTCATTCCCTGTCTTGCTCCACTTCTGTAAGTTTCCTATTTTTGTTTTCTTCTGTTTTTTGCCATTTTGAGTGCTCGCTGTTACTGGTACTTGCTATTTTTGTTGACTCTGCTTTTCATACACTCATATTGTCCTTACAGTGTTACTTTTGCTGTTTTGACATGGAACTGAAGAATTCATGGGGCTGTCTAGTAGGCTACGAAAGTGACGGGCCCTGCGGTCCCAACCCTGCATCTCCATATGGCAGCAGATACAGATACACAGGGCAAAGAGTGCATCTGTCAGCCAATGCAGACAGCCCTCTTCTAACCATGGGTGTAGAGGTGCAGAGCTCTATGCCAAGAGAACAGCTTCCTTCACTATATGGTACCTGGGCCCAAGTGGACAACCTTGCACCTTTCATTCCCTGTCTTGGGAGGTATTGCATAACAGCACCATCTCCCCACACTTACCCCATCAAGCTGGGTCACTGAGGTCACCTCCAAACTCAGCTCACCGGCACAGGATCACAAAACATACCCGCTGGGGTCAAGACTGGCACTACACACAGTTTGTTAACAATTATATATATTTTTTTTTTTTTATTTTGATCCCAAATTTTCAAGATACACATTTTTATGATTCACCTTATAAACATGACATGTACCTTTTATAGTATACTGACTGAAATGTCATTTCACACCACAAGTGCAAAAACATGTCTCATCCAGGATTTAAAAAAAGATACATGTCACCTTTATGAGGGGGCATGTAAAAATTGCTATGTTGAAAATCTGGAGTCAAAATGTTAAAAATTAGTGAAGTTATGCATGAGCGTTGAAATGCTGAAAAGTTCACTCATAACCCAGGCATTTTATTGTATTTGTACACCAGATTGTCAGCATAACCTTGTTATTACCTCATGTCCTGAACTCGGCAGATGTACATTTTCAATTATAAAATGTATCTCAAAAATCCTGTAGCCTCTTTGGTCAAAACATGTCACATGACTATGTGTAAATACTGCAACAAACAACTGGTAAAGATTCCACTGATTAAATGTTTACTTTCTTTGAACCTAATTACTTTTTTTATTTTTAACAACAGATTTATTTTATAATTGCAACAATGCACTTCAGGGTGTGTGTAGTAGTGGGCTTTATACACTTCTTGTGTGGTTAAAGTCACTCAGCTGCGCCTCATGACACATCACACAAGGCATGGCTAAATCCCACAACACACGCCCTGTCATGCCTTGATGCTTAAATCCCCATCATAATGTCAATCTGTGCCACAGGTGTAAAAACACATTTTAATCGAAATTTGAAAAATGACAGCTATTATGCTCATGAGATGGTGGGAAAAAATGGCTATGCTTAAAATTTGGGGTCCAAATATTTATGATTGCCAAAGTTATGAGCAAGTGTAGTAAAATTTCAATGTATGTGCATAACTTTGCCATTTTTATGTATTTTGACCCTGAATTTTCAACATAGCCTTCTTATGACCCATGTTCATGAAAAGGGGAGGTGAACATTTTTAAATCTTGCCTAAAAGGTGATTTCCCAAAATGACCTTTCAGGCCTGATTTGCATATTTCCACTACCGCTGATCATGAAGTGTGGTGCCAAAAAGGCCATTTGAAACACTAGGGTAAAAATATGCAAAAATGAGGAAGTTATGCATCAAAGTTCAAAATTCCATTGAAATACATTGAACTGCACTTACCATAATGCCTCATAGTGTAGTCGGCGGTTAAAGCATCAAGACATATCTTTGATCAGAGCGGATTGTCATCCAGGAACATGTTCAGGTAAATTAGGGAGTGTGGGCGTGTGAGGTTGTGCTGGATGGCGTGTGCTGAGTTGGAGTCAAGGGTGGGAGGTCAGATCGGCCAGAGAACACTTTCTTTTTTGCAGGAAAAAAAAATTACAAGGGATGATTTTCTTATTTTCAGAAGAGAAGTGATATTATGACACTGGAAATTGGGCACCCCTGTCTTGGGTGACTGTTCGGCAGCACCGGGGGTGAGGACAATGGTACCACAACCTAGGAAATGGGAACAGGGGCAGGTGACCTGCAAGGGAGAGGGCCAAGAAAAGCAATACAGGAATTTGGCTTCCTTATCCACTAGATAGATAGACAGACAGACAGAAAGGCAGACAGAGACAGACAGACATAACAGGGGATCAATGACTCACTCGTTTCACTGCACCCCACAGCACAACTTACAGTTGCAACTGCAAAATCAGGAAAATCAAGTTGTTCTCATACAGAAAATGCTAGTGAATGACTCCTCTCACTAAGTTGGGCAGTCTGGATTTTGAGGTGCCCAGAAAAACTATTTCTGGAAAGTTTCATAAAAAAATACAAACAGCAGAATCTAGTTAAACTGGTCCTGTTTAGCTAGGATAAGGTGTTTGTATTTTTTAAAAAATATGTTATTTCAATGCATTTTCAATGTTTGTGACTTGAAAATGATAAAAAAAAATGATGGCCAACACGATCTGTATTTTTGTCAGCACGAGAAGTAAATCATGCAAATAAGTAGTCACAGTCTTTTTTTTGTTTGTTTGTTTTTCTTTTACCAATCAAGAGGTAAATCATGAAAATGAACAATCACAATCTTTTTTTTTACCATTCTCATCAGGAAGTTAACTCTAAAACTGTTGTAACTCTGGAACCATATAATATTTTTTCATGAAACCTTCAAAAGACACACCCTTGGCATGGGCCCCTTCGACTCCTAAAATTTCATGAAAAATGTCACACTGTCTAGGCTGTAGGTGTGAACAAAAAATACCCTGGGCTCAATTTTCAATGCCCAGAGGATGACACAAGGTGCCTTCACAAACATAAGTACACATTTAGCACCTTGTGTCAAAACACGAGTCAATCTCTATTTTCAAACATGGTCTGTGTTGAAAAGGAGAGTAATGGTGCAAAGTGGCACTGCACCAGCCTTGCAACCCAAACTGGGGTGCACCATGTTGCAAGAAGATTTGCACCATGGTGGGGCTGCAACATCCCCTTTTCTGTAATTTAGCAAGCCCCACCATGACTGCAACAGTGGGCTCACATTGGATTAGCCAGGAAGTGGTCTAAGTGCCCTGTGCCACTGCTTGCAGGGCAGCGGCTGAGCTGTGGGGCTGGGAAGGTGGGGAATGGGGGATGCAGGAGCACTGAGGGTTCCACAGCATGAGGGGGGCATGGCAGTAAGTATGGGGAGTGGAGGAGGTATCTGGCAGAGGTGCCATAAGGTGTGTAAGACAGCCGAGGGGACCAGGTGGGGGGGTTGGCTTCGCGATTCTATTATGACACAGCCTCTGGTGGAAGTAGCATTGGCACCTGCCCCACAGAACCCACAGTCCTGTGATCCAACTAGCTGACTAGATCAATCCCGAGGCTATCAGCGTTGAGTCCCAGGGTAAATATCTGGTCCAGTGCACGACCATGAAGATGAGTTCTGGAGGTAACAACCTGTGCTAGGTACAGCATAACCATTGTCTGAAGGAAATCTCTACCAAAGCTGGAACCCTCATCATTGACCCAGGCATTGAGATCTGCCAGCATAAGCCAGATCTGAGACAAGGGTCGATATTTCCTGCAGAAACTCCACCTCATGACTTGTAGGCCAATATATGAAGATAATTCTTCAACCTGCACCAGGACCACCATGCATAGTCACACACTCAAAAGACTCAACATCCCCCACTGGGTGTGCCATCAGGTTCAGTTCAGTTAGGCATATAAATTAGGGCCCTATGAAAATCTCCCTGTATTACATAGTATTACTTGGTGTGTAAGGTAGAAGAAGGCATTAAGCACATGGAGACTACCTCCCACTCCTAGTGGGTGTATTGTGCTCATCCCAAACAAATATCTATTCAGTTCAGACATACATTTATTAAAGTCATGGATATCCACTAGATTCTGTGATAAATTATTCCATGTCAGTCAATCAAGCAACATAGCTGCACAGGGCTGTGGTGCAGAGACAAAGGAGACCACAAAATGCATTCAGTATAGTTTTGCACTCACCACCACTAAATGAAAACAGAGGCAGTACAGTGCAGTGGTGTAAGGCTCTGAGCTGCAAATCTGGAGACCTGGGTTTGAATCCCACAGCCACCCTTGCATATACTGTGTGATCCTGAGCAAATCACTTAACCTTCCTGTGCTCCCAGGTTGCACCTGTAAACAAGCTTTCAGCTTAGTGTGTCTCACCTGGTTAAACAATGGGGGGGGGAGGAATGCTTCTCAGGATTTCCAAAAATGCTGAATTTATTCAAGGTGCCAGTGCAGAACAAAAAATCTTCATCTCCACACACCTTGACACATTTCGGACAGGGTTCTTTTTCAATGACCTACAAACCCGAACTGTAAAATAATTTTCCCTTTTATTAGTTCCCGACAGACTTGCAACTGTTTATTATGGGATCTTAGATTTGTTTGTCTCAGCAGTGATGTAATGTTGAACTGTTCGATTAGCTCTTTGTAATGAAGAATATATCTTTAACCAAATAAGGTGACCAGAAGAATACAGTGTAGTTCAAATGAGGTTTCATGCATGTCTTATACAGTGGTATAATGCATGCTTCATTTCTAGTTACAAAAGATTTTTGTATGGCTCTAATGAGTCTGGTTGCAGTCTGGGTTAATTTCCTGCATTGACTGCTGCTAAAAACTCTGAGTTAATAAGTATTCCCAGATCTGTCTCTTTATCCACTGATTTTAATGGATACACATTCATGACAAATGTTCTATTTTGATTCTTTTTACCCGGATGAAAGACTGTACATTTGGTCACATTAAATATCATTCCATTGGATTTGGCACATATTTTCATATTATACAGGGTTGTTAGCCAGGGATTGATGTTTAACTTCACTGTTGACCTCTCCATTTATTTTAGTATCATCCGCTAATTTCAGAATGTTATTGCGGACGTCTTGATTAAGATCACTAATGAAGGTCCTGAAAAGTGTAGGTCCCAGAACAAAGCCCTGTGGGACCCCACTGGTGAAAGCTTCTTCTTCTGAAAGTGTATTGCCCACCTGGACATGCTGAGTTTTATCATGCAGTCACTCTTGAGTCCATAGAACAAAATAGTTGTCAAAGCCAAAGTTGCCCATTTTATTAATACATGATGTGGGACTGTATCGAAAGCCTTCTTAAAGTCTAGGAAGACCACACTGACAGGTATTCCCCTATCCAGACTGGAGCTTACCTTATCATAAAAGGCAATAAGATTAGTGGTACAAGACCTGCCCTTCTTAACACCATGCTGCTTACTGTCATTGAATTGTAGGGTTAGGGCAACTTCTTCAATTCTATT
The DNA here is from genome assembly GCA_016271365.2 of Neoceratodus forsteri. Taxonomy (NCBI): domain Eukaryota; kingdom Metazoa; phylum Chordata; order Ceratodontiformes; family Ceratodontidae; genus Neoceratodus; species Neoceratodus forsteri. The sequence goes on along the minus strand of CM057449.1, from coordinate 845,726,729 downwards.
TTTTAACAGTCTTTCTATAACATTACAGATAACAACTGGCGCTAATGGGCCTATAATTATCTGTGAGCGATTAACTTCCCTTTTTATGGATGGGAACCACAGTGGCTCTTTTCCAGTCCTCTGGTATAATTCTGTGTTTGAATGATTTATTAAATATCATTGTTAAAGGTACAGTAAGTGGGTTGGCTAGCTCCTTCAAAAAATAAGAATTAATACCATCTGGACCAGGGGAAGAGTTAGTCTTTATTAACCTAATTACCTTATTCCTCCTCACAAGAAAAGGGTATGAAAGTAGATGATTCAATTTGGAAAATAACTTTTTGTTTTCATTTTTTGGGCTAAAGTCTGAGCTGAAATATCTGTTAAAGGCCTCTGCAATATGTAGTGGATTTCTGATTTCAACCCCATCCTCAATCAGTGGCCCATCAGTGGTGTCCCTGGCTCTATTGCCATTGATATATGAAAAAAACTTTTTTGGTTATCCTTCATGTGGACTAGATTAAATTTTAGTTTCATCCTTTCTCTTTTTATTCTTTTTTTTTGTTTGTTTTCTTCAGTACTGCACTGTAATAAGAGTTTGTCTTGTTGTTGTTGTTGTATTTCTTTACATTTCTGTAGGCTTTTTTCCTTTTTGTTGATTTGTTTCCTGATCTTGAGGGTAAGCCATGGGGACATTTTCCCTTTATTGTTAGATGTCTGTTTTAAAGGTATATAGTTACTCTCCAGATCCTTAATTATTGCTTTTAATAAGTCCCAACACTCCTTGACTTCTAGATCTGAAAACAGAACTTCCCAGTTATATGATATTAAGATCTGATTTATTTTGGCATAATTGCCCCTCGGGTACTTATAGCCAAAGCATACCTGTGAGATTATGGCTTCTTTATTTTTAATAATTTAAAGGGAAACTAACATGTAGGATTAAATGAAGCAGTATATTGTTACCAATGGAAATCTACTTTACATAAGCTATTGAACAAACCCGTAACACTTTTAGGGCCAGAATTATAACCTATTCAGTTGCCACTCCCTTTATAGCTGCAGGCATCCATTTTCTAAATCACAGTCACAGGAAATGACATCACATCGGGGAAAACACATATAGCTGAAAACTATTTTAACCAGGAGGGGCACACTAAGCCAAAGCTTGAGTCCAGGTGCGACCGGAAATCACAAGAAAATTAAGTGACTTGCTTGGGATCACATAGTAATGCAAGTGGGGACTGTAGGATTCAAACTCAAGTCTTTAGGTTTGCAGCATAAAGCCTTAAACCACTGCGCTATACTGCCTTCTCTAAGGTGAGAGGAAAAGAAGAGTTGGGCCTCTTGATGAGCTGTCACAACCAGCCACTTAATAATTTAGTGACTGCACCTGGGAGCCTCGGGGAAGTGAAAAGATTTTATCTCAAAAAGAAGGGGGCTACTGGAGATTTCCTGCTGGAAAGACAAAGTGAAACAGTTGGAATCATGAAATGAAAAATAAATCTGCTGTGTGTTTTTTTCTTTTACTTTGATGAAAGGAAACCTATTTCTGGATGGTGTTCAAATAAAGATTTTTTTTATTTTGCGTTCTTCAGAAGTAGTAGTGCTGGAACATGAGGAAAAGTGAGTGTGTATGTGTGTGTGGGGGGGGCACTGTAGTAATAATAAGCCATGATTGCTTCTCTTCTGACATTGCAAGCATTAAAGGGGCACTTTGAATGCTCATGGGCAAAAGTGTGGGGCATCCACCCCCCACACCCATAGGTTCTGGCACCTATGTTCAGAAGGGTCCTCTACTGACAGCCATCTATCCTATCACACACCAACACAAAACAGTTAATTTTTTTACAACTTATTTTCCCAGGATAGTCCAGCTGAGATGTGCCACCTCATTTCCGGTGGGGTCCTGCTGCTATTCATTTCTGTTGCTAGGTGGACAGGAGCACTGGGGGTTATGTGACTTTCTCAAGGTCACACAGTTAGTATTTGACTTTACTGAGGTCTGAAACTCTCATCTCCTGGGCCCCAAGCTTGTGTTCTAGCCACTAGATCACACTTCTACAAATGACAGGACATGATGCCAACAAAAAAAAATGAAAACACAACTACTTCCTATGCTAACAAATACTGGAACTAAATAGGTACAGGAATAACAATGATTTACAGTGTTACCATAGTAGCAGAATAGTCTGCAAATTATACAAGCACTAAACATGTTACTGAACTGAAATGTCACAAAACATTGTACAAAGTAATAGAACCCCAAAGGAGCTTGGAAACTATTGGCACTGACAGCGCTCAACTTTTATTTATAGCAACCCCTTCAAGATTAGAGACAAGTTCACATGCCCATGGACTGGGTAAAAACATTTATTGTTTTCTTTTCCTCTTACCTTCAAGGAGGCTGTAAAGTGCAGTGGTTTAAGGCTCCGAGCTGCAAACCTGGAGATCTAGGTTTGAATTCCACAATCCTCACTTGCATTACTGTATGATCTTGAGCAAGGCGTTTAACTTTATTGTGCTGTTAGGTCACACTTGGAATTAAGCTTAGCTTAGTGTGCCTCTCCTGACTAAAAAAAATATTGGCTATACGTGTTTCCCCTGATGTGATTTCCTGTGCCTGTGATTTAGAAAATGGATGTCTGCAGCTATAAAGGGAGGAACAACTAAATAGCTTATAATTCTGGCCCTAAATGTGTTACAGGTTCAGTCAATAGCTTATGTAAAGCAGATTTCCATTGGTAACAATATTAATTATTTTAATCCTACTGTACATGTTAGTTCCCTTTAAATGACACTATACAGCGATCACTGTTACCTAGGGGAACCACCACTGCTAAATCTGTGATGTCCGAAGGTCCATTAGTGAGGACCAAATCCAATGTATTATTGCCTCTTGCGGGTTCATTAACAAGTTGCTCCAGTCCTGCTGTAAGTACTGTGTCTATAAACGTAAAGTCATAATTAGAATTCCCAGTTAGCATGTCCCAATCTATGTCTGGCATATTACAGTCTCCAAGGATTAAGACATCTGATCTGCAACATCTATGTTTTTTTTTTTGATGTGGTAGTACTTTTAATTCCCCTTTTTTTTTTACTAGGTTTAAGCTATTAGCTTTAGCAAGTAAAACGCTACATTTATTTCCTGAAGCCACTGTGTTTGGTCCATTGACCTTCTAGGATACTCCCCTCCCCAGCTTATCTAATTTAAATGTTCTTGGATGTGGTGGAAATTGTATTTCCAAGCAAGGACACCTTCTTTTGCTCAGGTGTAGGATGTCCCAGCTATAGAGAGCATACAGTGGCATCCCCCAGAGTGAAACCAAATTCTGCAGCATTTTGTAGCACTTTGAAGATTGCTGCAGCAGATCTACTAAATAAAGCAATGTAATTTCAAATGGCAATGAGTCCCTGTTGTCATTCAGGAAAATGTTACACTGCCAGCGTGAAGTGAATGCCACAGTTTCCTGCATGACACAATGGGACTAATTGCCATTGAAATTACATTGCTTTATTCAGTAGGACTTCTGCATCATACTGCAGAGTGCTTTAAAAGTGAGTTTCATCCTGGGGGACACCACTGTAGTTGTTATTAAACTGCGCCCAATTGGTCAAGCATTTGATCCCCTTTTTTAAGGTCCAATTCCAGAGCCATTAGTTGAGTGAATTGATTTTACTTTGTTTTATTCTACCTGCCCTTGGTAAGACATCAGAGATACAGATCTCACACCCACAGTTCTTGAGTGTGTATGCAAGGGAAATAAAATATTGTTTAACATCTTCTATCGCTAACCTGTTGATGTCATCTTTTCCCACATGCAAGACAACTAATGGCTTTCCCCCTCATTTTTTAGAATGCTATGTGACATCTTCTCAATGTCCTGAATGTGTAATAAATTTCAAAAACAGTATGTTTGATATACAGTACCCTGTACCTGTCCATCTCTACCATCTTATGAAGTACTGTAGAAATATAGAAGTAGCAAACACAGGGGTGGGATACCATGGGCTAATGCTAATTAAGGAGCAGATGTTTACTCCTAATAAATTTTGCATTTGGATATGTTGCAGTTATTTTTTTTTACATTTTATAATACAATAATTGATAGTGCACTTACTGTACTGTCTGTTCTTTGATGCTAATGATTCTAGGGACTTGGACATATTTCTAGATGGACTTTTCTTTTAGTCTGTAGCCCTCTTCAGAATATTTCCTAAAACCTTTGTTTTCCCCACTCCCACAGTCAGGATTAGCAAGGCTGAATTCATACCTCTGGATGCAGCCCTGCTGGGTGTTGCAATGTCACACCATGAAACAACACTTCTTATCCATTGGTTCCTCAGACTCTTTGACACCCATCTCCCACAGCTTTTGATTTGCAAACCTGAGATCACAACTCAAGATTCTGTAAGACCAGGTGTTTGGCTAGAACAGGTGTTATATACTGACACATTAAAGATGTGAGATATGAAGAAAAGCAAATACCTACTGCTGGAAAAACAAAGTTCAATTTTAGTATCATTATTTAAACATTGCAGTGACACAACTACTGGCATGAACAACAGCTGCCATCAATTTTTCGATGTGATTTATATATTTATTACAGTCTTTATCTGTCAACACTCTCCTCCAAAAGTGTTACATTATATGCCCCATATTAGCTAAGCACGGTTCCTTGGCTTAACACACCTCTGAATGTAGTGCTTCATCTGATGCCACACCATCTCTATTTGGTTTAGGTATGGCAATTCTGGAGATGTCCTGACACAATTCACTCCTGGGTTCTTTATGTATACCCCAGACACTGCAGGCTTTGGGTAATTTTCTGTACAAGAGAGAGAACACATGTTTAATGAAAAATGCATAGAACATTGTGCTGTATATCCTCAGCATGGAGACAAATAAACAGTGATTGAAAATTGCTCAGTCACAAACCCTGAACAAGATCTCGTCAGAGCTGATATGGCTATGGACAGCTTTTAGGAGTGGCAAGTGCATGGAAAAGAATATGCGGTGCCTTCGCTGCACCGCAGTCAGCCATAAGTAATACTGCAGCAATTACAGTACTTCGAATGTGTGATACTTGCACATGTGAAGTTTGCCCTGTAGTCAGCCCTGCACAACATGGTGATGCTGACATAACTATGTAAGCATGATAGTTATGAATGTGCATTTAAGTCAACATCACTATGTTGCACACGGTGTCCATTGGTACCTTGTCACTGTGTCAGCCTGTGTGGAGTGAGATGGGTGTGGAGGGAAAGATGAGTAACCTATATCAGCCAGGTATGCAGCCCAAGGTAAATAGTGAACCGTGGCCTGGCAGAAGTTCATGATTGGTGCTCCCTCCACAACCATCCCACCACTGCACATTGGCTGTCTCAGCCAGAGACAGAAATGTGAGTTGCACATTTGCCATGCCACAATTGTTTCTATCTAGCCTGGTGGGTACCAGGTGGGTGGAAATGGTGTTGTGGTCTAGATCCACTGGGTGGTCTGTGGCCATTGGCACCCAATATATCTTTTCACATACCTGGACATGTGAAGCATTTTCTCCTTCCATTCCCCCTCCTGCATGTTAGGAGCACTCTGCTGGAGCCAATGACAGATGTGGTTCACACATCTGTCCATCTTCACCCATCTGAGTTCCATGAAACTGGCACTAGCATTGGGTGGGCTCCAGGCAGGTGGCTCTGGGAGAATGATGCCCCCATCCCCCCAACTCACCTCCACACAAGGGTAGTACTCTGCAGCAGCCAGGGATAAATATGCAAGTTACCACACCTCTACACTTGCAGAACACTCTGCTGCAGCCAGAGGCATTCCCACCTAGTTTGCTCTACCCATGGAAGGCACTCTGAGGTACTGAGACATAAAAATGTGAATCTTGTATCTGCCCCTCCACAATTGTTCCCACTCTGATGGGTGGGTGGGGGTAGGATACAATCGGTGCTCATGAGTGAGTGGTGCCCCCTCATGCACCCCCACCTATCAACCCAATATTTTACAGCAGCCAGAGGAGAGATGTGGATTGAACATCTGCCCCATCATAAACTGTGCCCATTCCAAAAAGTTTCACATACAGGCTGGAGTGGGGTCTAGGATGGTTAAGTGACTGTTTCCCTCCCCATCCCACCTCCACACATGGGGAGCACTCCTTCCACACCATTACACATTTGCACATAGAGAGCACTCCTCCCTGTCCATGCCTTCTTTGCATATGGAGAGCAATTTTCCTCCAGCCCTCATCCACATGGTGGACTTAGTATCTTATGTAATGATATTTGTTCTCAATCCTTGTTGAATGTAACATTGTACATATTGTATATACTAATGTAAAGAAAATTGCCTTATTTTGATTTATATTATGTGTCCTTACTTTTTGTATCTCACACCATGTATTGTCTTTATTATTGCTTATACAAGGGACCTCCTTGCAAATGAACTTGCTCAATTGATTTTATCCCTTCACAATAAACTTGAACTTGAACATGGAAAGCACCTTCCCCTCCATTCCATCTCCACACATAGGTATCATTGATCCACCTCCATCCCACCTCCATACATTGTGAGCACTCATCACCCGACTCCTCCAGTGCTTCTCCCATTACATTTCACCTCCACCACATGGAGAGCACTTCTCCCACTGAATCCCACCTCCTGCACATAGGGAGCACTTCTCCCCCTCCATTTAACCTCCACACATGGGGAGCATTCCTCCCACTTCATATCAGCTCTGTACACGGGGAGCACGCCACCCATTCATCCCACTGCCCTTACATCAGGAGCATTGCTCTGCATCCATCCCACTTCTACACATAGGGACTCCTCCACACATTTGCATCACTCCTCCTCTACCACCATCCCACCTCTGCATCTAGAGAGTGCTCCTAACCCCATTCCACCTTTGCACAAGGGAGCACTCTGCAACAGCCAAAGAAAAAGATGCCAGTCAGGCATCTGCCTTTCTACACCTATTCCCACTCCGCATGATAAGCTCCACGTTGGCAGAACATCAATGGGTTTGAGATGTAATGAGTGGGTTGCCCTGGGAAATGGTGCCAGTACTCCTCACCACCTCTCTGAATGACAGAAGTCCCCCCAATCAATCTTTATTCTTTTCTTCACTCACCACTTTTCGATGATTATCCTCATGTTTGCTTGCCTTACCAGTCACTCCCCTCCCAAGACAGGAATACAGGCCACTAGGCCAGGGCATATTTTTCCTTGACCTCTCCTGTCTTCTCTTCAGACCACATCACCAGTCCAGCCAGTGTACAGCACAGTCAAGAAGGTGCTTCGTGTGTTACTCACAGCTTGGCTCTGGAAGGGTCAGTTCTTTTTCTAGCAGACCATACTTGAAGTTCTCCAACAGTTCAACTGAGGCTAGAGAAGAGCAGCACACAGTCCCACTCTACCACCACGACAATCAGCAGGACAGCACAGCTTGCTTAGTGCTGTACAGACGATGCAGCACAGCAGCATGCTCACTAGTCCGTCTCACCAGGCTTCTCCTACTCTCTGTGTTGATGATGTCTCCACCTCCCATAACCATCAATGGTCCCATGCATGCACATGGTGTTGCAGCTAGCTCCAACCACTATAGAGGCTGCTGAGACACTGATTCTTTTAGCAGCTGAGCCTGAGCCAACCTAAAAATAAAATACAGGAATTTGAAATCTTGTGAAATAATTTCGGGGGGAGGGGGGTTGAACACCCTGAACAACCCCATGCCTACAATCATGCAATCCACAACAGTTCAGACACATGCAATGCTTACACTTCTTACACTTAAAGGCACTCCTCCCAGACCAGGCAGCCCCCCCTGCCTACACCGGAACACAAATGAACACCAACTACAATCCCTCTGACTTCCTTTGCAAGCAGTGAGGATCCCTCACTCTCAAGTGGTAAGTCCTGTATAAGTAGCAGAGTTGGGGGTCCGGGGCTCCAGTCATACCTGCTGCTGTAATGGAGCTTGAGCCTGCCTGAATACAACAAGACAGCTAAACTGAGTTCCCTTAATCCCTACAGATGGAAGGCTGCTGCACAGATGATTACTACAGCCACTCAGGCACCACCGGGGATTTAAAACAAGAGCTGGACTATGGCAGGCAGCCTGCCATCCACCTCCTCCTCCTCCTCCTACACTGACTGCTTGCAGCACTTGCCCAGTTCCTCCTCTGCTACCAGTTCCAGCCAATGGTCAGTAGTGTCAGTGTGTGACCCCTGTTGGAGTGGCCAAGCAAGCTCCTCAACTTGTTTCTAGCCCCTGCAACTGATACTCTCTTTTGACTTTCTTCTGTGTCTGGTTGCATTTGCCTGTTTTCAAACACCCAATAAATGATTTTTCTAGTGTCTACTTAGATACAGAAAATTAAACATATCAAAATAAAAGATAATTGCTTTGAAGAAGATAGAAGCCTTTATTATGGCTCAGCTTCAATGTATGGTTGGAGAACGCTGAAATCTCAACTTGATTATTTTACTTCCTTATTGCTATTTTTAATTTTTAGGTTCAATCAAATATAATAAAATATATATATATTTTTGTTGCCTTTTTGTTAGAAGCTTTTATTATGGCTCTTTTTTGTTTGATCCAAGCACACCGATGCATTGAAGCAGGGAGATCACTATGATTTTGGCAGCCTTGTACCATTTCTCTGATCCTAAAAATATGTATCACAATGGTATAATTGTAGGTCTATATAAAATGGCTTTAATTCATTATAATTACACTCTAAGAAGAATGTTCTTAGCGAGTTCATTCAAGATTTCATAATTTGACCTTTTGCAATTTTAATGACCTCCCAATCCTAGAGTCTTCAATTTGTTTTATCTAAACATTTCTTTGCTCAGTTCATCAATAGTCCAATAAGAATTAGAATAAAATTACTTTAGAACAAAAACTGTATAAACTTTGGGTTTGATTTTGCACAAATATTAACTTCTCTCCGAGTTGAAAATGCATAGGAGATTAGTTGTACATACGTTTATATTTCTCCACACTTTTACTGTGGGAATTTGTAAAAAATATGAAAAAATAACACTTGACCTTTTGCACAGGTCTTGACCTCCCATAAAGGGAATGGCTTAAAACTTATTTAGGAGTCAATCAAGAGTTATCCCAAGGTCAAGATTTAATAAACTATAGAGTTAATGTGTTTTAATAACAGAAGTTGCCAAAGAGGACATAATAAATGTAAACTGAACTTCACAGTGTTTACTGATATAAACAGTTTCTTTATTGTTTTATAACATATTAGATTGCAGTATTTATTTCAAATGTTGTGGCCACGAGGATGCTGTGTACAGTTTGTGTGTGTGTGTGTGTGTGTGCTGTAGCTCAATATATTTTTTCCCAAAAAAGCATAGTAAAAAATGCCTGCTGATTGCTGTATATTTCATCTGGATACTTCACAGAAGACCTGGCATACGCCTGAGACTGTGGTTATCAGATAGTGTCTTAAGAGGTAAAAAAAACTGTAAATCTTTTTAGATTTGCTGGGAAAGGGTGACATTTATGAGGTATAAGTCTTTCTTGAAAGACAATACCTGTCCAACTGAAGCTTGTAGCAAGAACATGTTTAAATGATAAGTATTTAAATGTGCAAGTTGTTACATTTCAAAGGGGGTAAACAAATCTCTAGTTTAATAGGCAACCAATATTTAACAAGCTGTTTCAGTTTCCTAATGGCCATCTGATAGGTAGCTTGGAGTTATGTCTCCAACATACTAAAGAGAAAAAAGGGGGGATTTTATTTCAGTTGGCATAGTGATCTGTAGATATGAAAGGATACATTTAAAACTCCAAAATGTGTGTTAGACGATAATCCATTTTTCCGGCTACAGATAGAAAGGTGGCTGTAGGTTCTGCCCACAGCTATAAAAAGCCAATGCCCATCTGTAAAAACTTGCTGTATAAAGGGCACCAGTGTCTTGGACATTTTCTCCTCTCTGAAGAACTTTCCCTTTTTGATGGCACTAAATTGTGGTATTGACCCTATCCCTCAAGATGGTAACCCAGACATGTATTTTCAAGGGTTGTTTGGGCTGTGGTTTCAGTACAAGAAATCTTTTATTCTGGAAAGCCATGGGACAGAATGACTGCATTGCTGTAGTAATCTCATCAGTAAAAAGAATGTGCACAAAGTGTTCATTTTCTTCCATCCATGCTTAGCCTGTTTCAGCTGTTTATGGGCCCTATGCACTACTGGGAGAAAAGTACACACCTCCGGTGTGAATGCCTCCCACAGCACTCCACACCTGCAGACAGGTGTGCACCCAGTGGCATTCATGACTGCTGGCCACCTGTCTGTGGCCCCTCCCCCAGTGCAGGTTTGCATGAGGCAGATGGGGCAGAGTAGTAGACCCAGGTGGGCTGCCAGTCGAATGACTGGCCTGGGGACAACAGTGGATCTCCTGTGTGGCATGGCACTGGTCCAGAGCAGTGCATATGGACCATTAGTATGCAATCCTGCATGACCATGCCCATCGTCTGGTGTTCCCTCTTCTGCAGGTACTGGCCCCTGCGGGTGAACCTGCCCAGCTCCATGGATGTCCCCCCCCTGCTGAAATGCCACCCCCTGCCTGGATGAACCCCCACCACACACACATCCCTGACCCTGTAGTCATGCCCCCAGCCTCATTGTACAGCACCCTGGCCAGGCCATCTGCAGATGCCCACCCTACAACCCCGTTCCCAGCCCCACGGGTGGCACAGTGTTGTACTGTCTGTACCTACATGTCCACCCCCAGTCCTCATGCACCATCACCAGGAAAAGACCCCGGCATGGCTCCTATCATATGGGAAGGGGCTGCACTACCATGACCCGAGTGTGGATTGGAGGGTTACATACAATGGGGGCCCCAATGCTGGGCTGAACCCTGATTTGGCTCTCCATGGTCCCTGTCACTCTCAATGGGTCAGCAGGAGGTGGGGACCAGCATACCTGATTTCCCAGTCAGGTTCAGGCGGGCGGTGGAGGCATGGACCAAGTGGGTCCACTGGAGAGATGCCCCAGATCGAGGAGGTATAAACAGTCCAAAAAAAAAGAGAAAGAAACAGAGGGGTGAAGGAAAATGCTCACCACCAGTAAAACAAATGATTTTCAGAAAGGTGTCCAAGAAATGCATGGTAAGACGATATTGTTTTGTATTATTGTTTTGAATAATAGATATTAAAATAACGCACAACTGGAATGATTTTTGTGTAGCACCACTCAAGTGCATTATAATGTTAAGTATCTTGATAGAAACTGTCCTTAACACTAGAAAATGATGATCACAATTTTTAAAATGATTATTCTTTTCTCTAGTGTGCCCTTGCTACCATATCCCTCAACCACCTGCCTCGTAAATCAGGAACAAAGGACCAAAATCAAGGACACATCTTAAACATTGGCAATATCCACTAACAAAGCTGGTAGAATAGGAGATTTAGGTCCACAAAGGTGATGTGCCGCGCATCCCTAGATGTGCCTGCACATTCCCGGACTTGCGGTGGCAGTAGGGGGGATGGCAATATTCAGAAGCCCACGATGTGCCATGCAAACCAAACTGCACCGGGGTGTAGAATATAGCCATGTGGGTATGTAAATGTGGGGTCCTCATACATATTCTCTGCATCACAATATTTATCCATCCCCTAGCAAAGACATGACTGGATGTGCCTGCATAAAGTTACAACACCAAAATCCTGATGTAACTTTGTGCCAGGCAGAGTGGTGTCCCATGCACAGTCCAGGGTCAGTCACATGACCCCCTAACTGACACCAATTTCCATTATAATAAATAACCCAGGCCCTGTATTTACCATAGTGCAGGGTCCCCAATCCCCACCACCACTGTGCCCCAAACACTGTGTTCAACAATCAGTACAATGCCCCCTTTTCCATAGAGTAGGGTCCCCACCCCACTCTGAACACTGTGTGCAAGAATCAGTACAATGCCCAATTTTCCATAGTGTAGGGTCCCCTCACCCCACCCCATCCTCATTACTATGGACATAATTGCCCCAATCCCACAGTGTCCATGGTGTAGTGCCCCCTCCCTGGCCCTGAAATTCATAATAATATACATGCACCCTTACCTGTTCACCCCTGTAGTCTAGTGGATCCTCCCCTGGCCCAATCACATAGCAATAAAAAACAACCCCGGACACCATGGTGGTCCAGTGGATCCCCCCCCTCCCTGGGCTTATCTCCATATGAAATACAACTGGCATCCCAATATCCCTTGTAGTACTACAGCCCCCCCACCCTGTTAGGAGGTAGCTCACCACCCCACTCCCCACCAGACAGGAGAGAGTGACTGGCACTGTCCTTCCTACACCACCACTGCCAGCCACTGACTGAACTGTCAATGAGCATGCACAGCACATAGAATGCACCCATTGGTAAACCAGTCTATATCCAGGCAACTGTCATTGCCACTGGACAAGTAGAAAGAACCCTTGCCACCATTAAACACAAATGAAGAGATCTCCATGCTGCCATGAAGTGGAAGCTGGTGGCCACTAAACAGTCCATGACAGCCACAGGCAGGGAGCTCCCAACCAAGTACTGATCCTGATGCCGATCAAGTGCATGGTGACAGACACTATCACAGAGGCAAGGAGGAGGGCATGGACACCCTGCCAGGTAGGTAGTGTGTGGCACTTAGCATATACATATGCCCACAGAACTGATAGCAGTACATGTACCATTCCACAAAGATCCAGTGGCTGACACTGCATCAGTCGTCAATCCAGCTGTGGATCCAGTTGAACTGAACATTGACCTCAGGGACAGCACAGCATGAACCAGCTTTCCCAGTTATATATCATAATCTGACAGAGCACTAGCAGCCCATACAGCACTGCACAGTGATGCTATGGTCATAGCCTCTTGACATGTCCACCTCTGTTCAAAGGATGCCCACTGACAGACATGGAACCCATGATGGAGGATACTGGATGGGAGGATACCAGGCTAGTGCACCAGAGTAGGCCACATGGGCATCATACCATAACACCCACACCCCAGGATGATGCCACACTGATGACAATAAGCCAGACATGCAGCCACCAGATGTACAGATGCCCATGCCCCAAACACCACAAACCCAGTTGACACACACAGGGTCCAACACACATGGCATGCCAACCTCCACAGGACAGGGGCACAGGGAGGACCACCATACCCAGCTGGACTCACCTGGTAGCAACAGATGGCAACAGGGAGGAAATAGATGGGGACATACCCAGAGGGCCAGATACCCACCTTGTAGGCTGTAGAACAACACATAGTGGGATGAGAGAATTGGGGATGAGGGCACATCAGGGCTGGGCAGACAGGGAGGGCAGTGGGTCATCCATTTAGTGGTCCTAGATACCTACAACCCGGAGGTGATGCAACTTGAGCACAATAGGTTAAGTGCACAGTGGTAAGACACACTACATCTGACTGAGCTGACACCAGAGATGAGGAGCATGCATGTAGATCAAAGCTGCATAGTTGACATCCTCCAGTGGATAGCAGGCAGCATCTGTATGCAGGCCCACATGCCACCAGCTCATTGGCTGTACATGTTCCAGACATAAGCCCCTATGCAGTGCTGCTGCATGCCACGTATTGGTGTGTGTCCAATAGTGCCTAAGGCCCTATGTGGTTTTCAGTGTACTCTAAAAGCCACAAATAACAATTTCATACATTTCATTAGCTCCAGGGAATTGCCTGACAGGTGTGCTGTAAAATTCAGGTGTGGCACGGTAAGTATCACCATACCTCTCAACTGCTATGAATTCCGCATAACGCTATAATTTTTACACTAAAATTTACCCTTGCTCCTCACAGGTTTACTGATGTTCCTTATAATGTCAGAGCTATTTCTGAACACAAAAACTATAAATCAGTGAACTAAGTTGATAGAAATATTCCTTATCACTATCTACGTGCAGCCCACTATCTGTAGACATAATATTGTTTAAAATAAGAAAGTGCTACACATTTTGGCCCTTTGCTATGATTTTTTAAGGCCAGTGCTATGACTTTTAATGCTATGAGGTTGAGAGGTATGAGCATCACTATGAAATTGCTTTTGGTTATCTTTTCAAAAAGTATAGAAAGTAATTGCTAAAAACTATGTCAATGCATCTATTATGGTTTAACCCTTGCATGGCCGTGGACTGCTATATCAGTCCAAAATTCCTATACGTTCTAATTGTGTTGGCCGCCTAAGGGTTAATTGTACAGCATCCAAAGTAAGGAAATGAAAAGTGAAAACAGGTCTGAAAACCAAATGGCTGGTGAGCCCTCAAGTTAGTTAATGAATGCACATGCTGTAAGCCTGTATACTTGCTTGGAGGACCACTTCATTACCTAGAGAGCCTTTGTGCAAACAAATACGGCTGCAATAAATCATTCAAATACAGGTGACAGTTAATCAAAGAACATTGATATCCATGGTAGAATTAAAGCAAACATTTCAAGTATTTTGAATATAGAAGTTTAGGGCACTTATTGGTTCCATTGTACTGTATGGTAGAATCTGGATATACTGGTAGTAGTTACAGAATTCTTCCTGTACCAATCCAAACTTGAAATAATAAACTGAAAATTTAGATACAGAGAGCCCAAACTATCACTGTATGCTCTGTCTGTCCACACTGCATTGCATCACTTACATTTCAACGTCACTATGGCCTCTTCCTAACAGCAACTGGCAGGTGCTCAGATGAGGGCTTATAAGGTTAATTATTAAAGGGACAGTGTCTGACTATTGCTAGCAATAGAAACATAGAAACATAGAAACATAGAAGTTGATGGCAGATAAGGACCTCAAGGCCCATCGAGTCTGCCCATTTCTTTTTCTACCTTATGAATGTGCCATCGGGCTTTGCTCTGTCAGTGGCCTAGCTATTCATGCTCATCTGTATTCCTCCCTTATGTCTATCCCATGCCTGTTTGAAGCCCTGCACTGTATTCATATCCACCTCTTCCTGAGGTAGGCTGTTCCATGCATCCACCACCCTTTCTGTCAAAAAGAACTTCCTCACATTACCCCTTAATCAGCCTCCCTCTAGTCTCATGCTGTGTCCTCTTGTCTTGCTATTTTTCTTATATTGAAACATTTTTGACTCTTTCACCTTGTTAATGCCCTTAAGGTGTTTGAATGTTTTGATCATATCACCTCTCTCCCTCCTTTGTACTAGGGTATACATATTGAGCTGCATTAATCTGTCCTCATATGTTTTCTGATGCAGTCCCTGCACCATTTTGGTTGCCCTTCTCTGAACTGCCTCAATTTGGTTAGTGTCTGTGTGAAGGTGTGGCCTCCAGTACTGCACGCAGTACTCTAGATGGGGCCTAACCAGTGTCTTGTAAAGAGGGATTATTACCTCCCTCTTCCTACTTGTGATACTCCTACTAATACACCCCAATATCCCCTTAGCCTAACCTACTGCTTTAGTGGTCTGTTTGGATGATTTCTGGTCATCGGTGATGATGATGCCCAAGTCTATTTCTTCCCTTGTGACTGCCAGCAACTCCCCTCCCAGCCAATTGGTGGCTTCAGGGTTTCTCTTCCCTATGTGCATGATCTTGCACTTCTTTGCGTTAATCACCAGTTGCCACTCTTCTGACCATTTTGCTAGTTTATCCAGATCTCTTCTCATTATGCCCACCCCATCTGGATCATGTACACTGTTGCAGATCTTGGTGTCATCTACAAATAGACAAACCTTATCCTCCAGTCCATCTGCAATGTCACTGATGAAAATATTGAAGAGGACTGGCCCCAGGACTGATCCCTGAGGTACCCTACTTGTGACTTGCATCTCTTTTGTATGTATACCGTATACCACCACTCTCTTTTTTCTGCCCGTCAACCAGTTTGCCACCTAGTTGACCAACTTCTGACCCACCCCAAGCCTACCCAGCTTATTAATCAATCTTCTATGTGGAACGGTATCGAAAGCTTTGCTGAAGTCAAGGTAGGCGACATCAACTGCTCCCCCTTGGTCCATCACTCTGGTTACCCAGTCAAAGAAATCTATGAGATTAGTTTGACAGGACCTTCCTTTTGTAAACTCCTGCTGTCTTGGATCCTGTGCTTCTATGGATTCCAGGTGTTGCACTATCCTTTCCTTAAGGAGTGCCTCCATAATCTTGCCCACTACTGAGGTAAGACTAACTGGTTTGTAGTTTCATGCCTCCTCCCTGCTACCACTGTTGTGGAGTGGGATCACATGAGCCCTTCTCCAGTCTTCTGGGACCTCTCCTGTGCTCAGAGACTCACTAAACAGTTCTGATAATGGCTCTGCTAGTTCCACCCTTAGCTCCTTTAGTACCCTGGGATGGATGCCATCAGGTCCCATTGCCTTGTCCACCCTGAGCTTGTTGAGCTCTTGTAGGACTCTTTCTTTAGTGAAGGGACTAGTGCACACCTCCCTCCCCCTTGTGTCCATGGTGCTGAGATGTGGGCCCTGCCCTTCCTTCTCTTCAGTCAATACTGAGCAGAAGTATTTATTTAGGATAGATGCTTTTACAAGGTCCTCTTCTTCACATGCCCCCTTATCCCCATTGATCTTAGCAATACTCCCTCTGGACTTTATCCTTTCACTAATGTATCTATAGAAAGTCTTATCTCCTTCTTTTACTGTTTGTGCTAGTGTTTCCTCGGTTTGGGCCTTTGCCTGCCTTACTGCCTTCCCCGCTTCCCTTAGGGAAGTTTGGTATGCCTCCCTATCTTCATCCTGCTGCATTCCCTTATATTTCCTGAAGGCCAGCCTTTTGGCTCTGACCTTTTCTGCTACTGTTTTTGAGAACCAAAGTGGTTTCCTTCTTCATTTGCACTTCTTTTTATCTCTAACACAATGGGATGTTGCTTTAAGTATTACATCCTTAATGCTTGCCCACTTTCCCTGTACCCCCTCACCTGTATTTCTGTTTGCCAGGGCTAGCTTTACTCTGTTGGCCATCTTATCAAAGTCAGCTCTTCTGAAGTCCCATATTTTTGCTTTGGAATGGGATGATTTAGTTCTAGTGGCCAAATTGAACTATACCATGTGGTGGTCACTGGCCCCAGGTGACCTACCTGGTAGATCTGTGATCCTTTCTCTGTTAGTCAGTACTAGATCTAGGATAGCCCTGTCCTTTGTGGGCTGTTTTACCAGTTGTTTGAGGCCCTCCTTCTGCAGGGAATCCATCATGTGTCTAGTTCTGGCAAATGTTCCTGCAGGTATTGATCAATCTGTATCTGACATGTTGAAGTCTCCCATTATCAGAACCTCCCCTTTAGCTGTCATGTTTTGTATATCTTCTGACAGTAATGTGTCTATGTCCTTCCCCTGGTCTGGAGGCCTATTTACAACCCGAGTTCATATGGCTGTCCCATTTCCTGTTTCCAGGGTGACCCACAGTTCTTCTGGCTCCTTATGTGTATTCTGAATTTCAGTAGCTTTGATATTTGCATTGACATAAAGGGCCACTCCACCCCCCTTTTTGCACCTCGGTCTATTCTGAAAAGTACATAGCCAGGTACTGAAGTCTCCCAAGTGTGGTTACTGGTAAACAATGCCTCACTAATGGCTACTATGTCCAGTTTAGCCTCTGTCATTATTGCCTGCAGGTCTGGGATCTTGTTACCCAGACTTCTTCATTCCTTCATCAAAGACAAGACACATTTACAATTAACATTTCAGAAACATTTCAAATTACATTTCAAGAACAGTGAGCAAAGCAGAACCACAGTTCCTAACCATGCTCAATTAATGTAGGGCATAATAACTCCTTGTCAGAGAGAAGGATGAAACAGCAAATCCTCATTCAGTCCATTAGGGGACAGCATGGTCACGGTAGAGATCCACGTTGCCTCCCTCTGCAAAACTTTCTGAACCAGATCACCTCCTCTTCCCCCTGATGACATACATTGGTAAGAAACTGGTTGGGGTTTAACTCATTTGTTTGTCCCCATGTGGCGGCCTTTTTTAAAAATATAATAAAGCCTTATTTGTACTGCTGAGTGCTGAGTCTTTGCTGTGCATTTTTTGCTTACTAGTGGTCTCTGCACCCTCCTGGAGTAGTTGAGCAGCCTTTGCCGCTTTTCTTCCACCTACTTTTATGCCTAGATCAATATTTTCAATATCCATAATGTGAAAATAAGCAGGTTAGGTATGGCCTCTCTCTTTGAAATGTTTGACCATTGTATAGTCTCCATTCCCACTTTGAATTGCAATGTTGTGCTCTCCTATGCAGATTTTCAAATGTTCTTTGGTTTGCCCTATGTCCAGTAATCCACAAGGACAGTTCAGAGTATGTATTACTCCCCTAGAACTACAGTTTATGAAACTGAGAGTTTTAAATTATTAGCCTGAGTTTGGATGCATGAATGCTGAGCAAACAGTGCCACATTTATAATTACCTTTTGGGATACTTGGGTGCCAAGTATGTTATAGGTTTTGACTTGTGTAGCATGCAATATTTGGTCTTTAATATTCCTTCTTCTCTGATACATGATAAGTGGAATGTGTATCAAGAGCTTGTTTAGTCTGGAGTCACTAGCCAGTTTTTCCCAGTGTGTTTTGTTGATCTTCTCAATCTGAAATGCTTCTGGAATGTATGCACTGAAGGTCATAGATTCATAGATATGTGACAGCAGAAAAGGGCCTTTCTGACCCATTGAGTCTGCCCATTCTTTCCCTCTACCTGTCCCCCCCCAAGATTCCACTCGTTCTTCCCTTGACAACCCTCTGTGTTTGTCCCAGGCCCTCTTGAATCCCTCCACTTTACTGGCATTCGACACTTCCTCCGGCAGTCTGTTCCAGGGCTCAGCCACTCTACCTGTGAAGTAATACTTCCTAACATTTCCCCTAAATCTTTCTCCCGCCACCTTCACCTTAGTTAGGTAAGAAGAGATAATTGTTTTCTAGACAGAGACTATGAGTGTGAGACTACCAGAACAGCTTACAGTGAAGCAAAAAAAAAAAGTGACAGAAGCCAACTTAAATGCTTAAAACCCATAACCTTCAGTGCTGAATATACTCATTAAGCATTGTGAATTAGGAAAATCAACAAAAACCCACTGGGGAATGAGTGACTCCAGATGAAACAAGCTCTTGATACACACTCCACAACCCCATATTAGAGAAAAAGGAATATCAACAAGCATTTGTCAATGCTGAATGTTTGCTTGCTGATATTAGCATTGGACGTGCAGGAGTTAGACAGATGCAGAATAGGAATGGCAGTGAGGTATTGAAATCATGCCAACCCCATCTCCACCCTGCAGAGACGGACAGGCATTAGGGTGTATCTTTGGGTCATCACCCATAACGCTCATGGCATTTCACCTCACCCTATCCTGCAGACATCAACAAGTGTTGAGGTGTGCCTTGGGGCGTTTGGCTTTACAGTCACCCCATTTCATAAGGACATATACTGAAATGGGTGCAGTATAGGAGAATGGGGTGAACTCTAGGGCCGAAGAGTCTAAGGCACACCTCGATGCCTGTCACTGGCTTCAGGGTGGGGGTGGGGATGGAATGGCATGAGCATTACAGTCAGCAATCCAAAGGTACAACCCTGATGCCTGTCAGTCTGTACAGGGTGGGACATTATGGTTAGAAACCCTAACGCCCCGGGCGTTTGTTGATATTTGCACTACAAATGTTCAGTATGGCCTTTTTGTGACCCCCACCTCATGAAAGCATTTGGGACCTCTGCTCATGAACAGTGGCACTGTGATTTTTTTAATCTGTCCAGAACATTGATTTCCCACAGCTACCACGCCATTCTGTGCCAGATGTGCGAAAACACAGTTTGGTCAGAATGTGAAAAATGACAGCTGTACCATTCATAGAGAGGTGTGAAGAGATGGCAATGTTGAAAATCTGGAGTGAAAATATTAAAAATGCTCGAACTTCTGAGTGTACGTGAAAACTGCACAATGCATGCTCGTAACACACTCATTAAATGGAATTATTTCACCAAATTTTCAGCTTAGGCATTTTGTGACCTCTGCTCATGAACAGCATTACTATGATTTTCTTAATCTGTCCCGGACATTGATTTTCCACAGTGACTGTGCCATTGTGCGGCAGATGTGCTAAAACACAATTTAGGCAGGATTTAAAAAATGACAGCTGTACTGTTCATAAGGAGGTGTGCAAAATTGACAATGCTGAAAATCTTGAGTGAAAATATTACAAATTCTCGAAGCTGTGAGTGTGCATGGAAACTTCTCAATGCACGCTCATAACATAGTCATTTTATGGACTTTTGTCACCAAATTTTCAACATAGGCATTTTGGGACCTCCACTCTTGAACAGTGTCCCTGTGAGTTTCTCAATCTGTCCCAAACACTGATTTCTCACAGTGACCATGCAATTACACACCGGAAGTGTGAAAACACATTTCGGCCAGGATGTGAAAAATGACAGCTGTACTGTTCATAAGGAGGTATGAAAAAATGCCAATGTTGAAAATCTGAAATGAAAATATTATAGGTTAGCGAAGTTGTGAATGTGCATGGAAACTGCACAATGCACGCTCATAATACAGTCATTTTTTTAAAATTTTTTCACCAAATTGGCAACAAAGGCTTTTTGGGAGCCCACCTCATGAACAGTGACACTGTCAGTTCGTTAATCATTCCCAAATGCTGATTCCACGAAGTGATCGCAAAATCACCTTTCGGGACTGAGTAACCAGATGACAGTCACTGAATTCATGCGATGGGGTCCCAAGAACCCCAAGTTGAAAATTTGGTGCCAAAATTCGCAAAAATGGCTGCCATACACACCTAGTTGACCCCCCCATTTATGCCATTATACAGCATTTCTTCTGGTCATGGTCGGCTTTGAAGCGTGCTGATGTGTTCCTGCTCCACCGAAGATCGTCGCACTGGGCTCCGGAAGTAAGTATGGGGTGAGGGGTGTGGGAGATCAGGTGTGCAGAGGTGGGTGCAGGTTGGGGAGGGCACCAGAGACAATGAGGGACAGTTTACTGTTTTACTGGATTTTTACAAAAAAGACCTCACAAGACAGGGACAATGGGTATGCTGAGGTCGGCTCCCAGCATGCTACCTGGGTGTTTGTTGGGGGCTGTAGCCGATGGGGATTGGGCACCCATTGGCACATACAGAGTGTTTAGGGGGGACATGAGCTGGGGGGGAATGGGCACCCTCCTCGGCACACAACAAATGGGGGTTGGAAATTATGCTGATGGGGATTGAGCTCCCCCATCGGCAAACAAACATGGGAGGGGGCATGCCAACTGGGAGACTGGGGGACATTATGCCAATGGGGATTGGGCTACCCTGTCAGCAAATTAACTGGGGAAGGGGCATGCCAATAGGGGGATTGGGCTCCCCCGCCGGCTTTCATGGGGACTGTAAGAGGTGACCGGTGATAGCCACCACCAAGTTTACTGAAATGGGACACCAGACAAGGCAAGCTGTCATTTGCCGCTGGAATCAGGGTTAGCCCCCGCAGCAAAAATAGCTGATTGTTTAATGATGGGGCACTCCCTGATTGCAGTGGCTAGTTTCTTTCAAGTTGGTGGCATGCTACAATACTGCTGTCATCGACAGTGTGCTCTTCTACTGGTGCCACAGAGACCAGCCGCAAAATGGACTGCTGGCATTGGCCACAAAACTGCCATAGCTCCACAACTCGTTACTACAGCAAGCTGTCACAATATGTTTCTTGCGCATGCACTCAGGCAAACATAAAAATAAATAAGTACATGATACACTCAAGAAAAACCCCTAAGATACCTGGCACCAAGGTATCTACCATATTTCTTTCTTTTGTATTGCAGAATTGCTAAATTTGTGCAGCAAACTATTCAGCTATGCTAATTTTCTAATTGTTTATTTTCACAACTCATGAAAGTATAAAACATAAATTATATTATACAATGTAAACAATGACTGTTCTATGGATTTACTGGGAGACAGAAGCTTTTACTCTTGAAGTAGTCACTAGAAGTATAAAACAGGACAGTATGTTAAGAGCCATGAAATTAAAAGAGTACATTAACATAGAAACATAGAAACAAACTTTGACACCAGATAAGGACCACTTGGTCCACCCAGTCTGCCCATTTCCCTAACTATTGGATAAGCTAGAGATCCTAGTTAACCAACAGTCTAATTCTTCCTAACCCACACCAGAATTGCCTTATATCTGTCCTATGTATTCTTGAATTCTCCCACTGTTTTTGACCCCACAACCTCCTCAGGAAGGCTGTTTCACGTGTCCACCACACTCTTGATGAAAAAATACTTTCTCACTTTGCCCCTGAGATGTTCCCCCCTCTATCTTCAAATTGTGCCCCTTTGTTCTACTACATCTCTTTTTCTGAAAGATGCTACTCTCGAGGACTTTGTAGTTTTCTTTGAGGTATTTGAAAGTTTCTGTCATGTCCCCCCTCTCCCTCCTTTCCTCAAGGTTATAAATATTAAGCTCTTTTAGTCTATCTTCATATGGCTTCTAGTGCAGACCCTGCACCAGTTTAATCGCCCTCCACTGGACTGTCTCCATCCTTTCTATGTTCTTGTGCAGAAGGGGGTCTCCAGAACTGCATGCAGTATTCCAGATGGGGTCTTGCCACCAGTCTGTACAGAGGGATAACAGCTTCTTGTTTTCTAATGGTGATGCTTCTCCCTAAGCATCCCAGTATTCCCCCAACCCTCCTTACTGCCTTCTCACATTGCTTGCTTACCTTTACGTCATCTGATATGACAACCCCAGGTCCTTTTCCATTTTTGTTGTTGTTAGTACCTCCCCCCATTGTGTACTCTTCTCCTGGGTTTTTGTTTCCCAGGTGCATTACTTTTCACTTCTTTGCAGTGAATCTAAGCTGCCATACTTTTGACCATTTCTCCAACCTTGCCAAGTCCCTTCTCATCCTTTCCACCTCCCCTTGTGTATCAACCATCTTGAGATCTTTGTGTCCTCTGCAAACAGGCATACTTTTCCTTCCAGTCCCTCTGCAATGTCACTTATAAAGACATTAGAAAGGACCGGTCCCAGTACTGAACCCTGCAGTACCGGCTAGTAACCCCCTTCTTTGGAGTGGGCTTTGTTTACTGTTACCCTCTGTGTCCTGTTGTCCAGCCAATGTTTAACCCAGGCTACCACACTGGGACCTACTCCCAGGCTGACTAACTTGTTTATTACTCTTTTGTGTGGGACTGTGTCAAATGCCTTGCTAAAGTCTAGGTAGGCCATGTCCACAGCCCCTCCCTGATCTACTACTTTGGTCACCCAGTCAAATAAATCAATAAGATTCATCTGACATGATTTTCCTGCTGTGGATCCATGTTGCCTTAGGTCCTGTGCCCTGCTGGCCTCTAGGTACTCAACAAGTCTTTCTTTCAGAATTGATTCCATCATTTTCCCTAGCACTGAGGTCAAACTAACAGGTCTGTAGTTTCCTGCCTCTGCTTTGCTCTCACTTTTGGGAAGGGGAATCACATGCACCCTCCTCCAGTCCTCAGATACTACACCATCCCCCCATGAAGTTATTAAAAAGGATATTCAGTGGTGTCCTAGTTCTTCCCTTAGTTCTTTTAGAATTCTGGGGTGAATCCTGTCAGACCCCATTGTCTTTTCCACCTTCAGTTTTAGGAGTTCTTTCAGGACCCTTGTCTTCTGTGAATGGACTGGTATTGACCCCCACATCCGGAGTGCTTCTATTAATTGGATTAGATACCTTTCCCTTCTCTTCTTTTGTGAATACTGAGCAGAAGTATTCATTCAGTATCCCTTTTTCACTGTCACCCTCTGCCCACCCACCCTCCCTTTATTAAGCCTCACTATCCCTTCTTTGGTCTTTTTTCGCTCCCTAATGTACCTATAAAATGTTTTATTCCCCTTCTTAACTGAGTTGGCTAACTTTTCCTCAGTTTGGGCTTTTGCTATTCAGACTGCCTTCCCCACTTCCTTCTGCTTTAACTGGTAGAGTTCTCTGTCCTGCTCCTTCTGTGTTTCCTTATACTTCCTGAATGCTATCTTTTTCTCCTTAACCTCTTTTGAGAACCATAGTGTTTTTTTCCTTCATGTTGATTTTTTTATTTGCTTCACGCAAAGGCTTGTTGTCTCTGTGATGGCAGTTTTGACTTTTCCCTATTCTTTCTCCACCCCTCCTTCTTGCCCATTTGCTAGTGCTCTTCTGAGGTACTCTCCCATTTTGCCAAATTCATCCCTACTAAAGTCCAGTACCCTCACTTTTGTTTGGCTTGACTCTACGACTGTGTTTATTGTGAACCACACTGTTTAGTGGTCACTTGTTCGAAGATGGCAACCCACTTCTAAATCTGAGATCTTTTCTCCATCCCCAGTTGAGACTTCCAGGTCTAAGGTTGATCCCTCCCAAGTGGGTTCCAAAACTAGCTGTCTGAGGCATGCCCCCTGTAGTGCATTGAGAATGACCCTGCTCTTGGATGTGGTTGCAGCAAAGGTTCTCTGGTTAACATCTGGCATATTCAGGTCCCCCACCAACAATATCTACCCTTTTTCTACCATCCTAAGGATGCCTTCTATCATTTCCTTGTCCATTTTCTCCCCCTGAGATGATGGTCTGTATACAACCCCCATACAAATTGTGGTGCAATTTCCTGTCTCCAGGATGACCCACAGTGCCTCCTGTCCTCCAAGTTTACCCTTTAGTTCCATTGCTTTGATCCCTTCCCTTACATAGAGAGCTCCTCCTCCTTCTCTTTTACCCTCCCTGTCCCTCCTGCAGATTCTGTACTCTGGTATGTTAACATCCCAGTCATAGTTCTCTGTGTACCATGTTTCTGTGACTGCCACGATATCCAGGTGTCATCCTTCCATCAAGGCCACTAGTTCAGGGAGCTTGTTACCCAGACTTCAAGCATTGGTACTCATTGTCCTCTATTATTTGATGGCCTTACAGCATTTAGCCCCATCCCTGTCCTTATTCCCTTTGCCTTTTTATCCATTTATCCCTGCCATTCTCCCAATCAACTTCTCTATCTTGATGTTTACCTCACTAACTACCCTGTTTTGGTGGGGGGGACTGGATTTTCCTGCTCTTTTTCAGTGACTTGACTAGTTTAAATGCTTTCCAGTGAAGCATTTAAATCTATCACCTAGGATCCTGGTTCCCCTCCTGGACAGATGCAGACCATCATGCCAGTATAGGTCTGTATCCCTCCAGGTGGAACCCCAGTCCCCAATGAAGCCAAAACTCTGAGCTCTGCACCAGTTTTTCAACCATTCATAACCATTCATTGAATCCCTTAGTGCAGAGCACTATAGCCTCACCCATATCATAGACAGGCAGCACCTCCGAGAAGGTTAACGTGCATGCTACTGTACTTGTCTAAAGCCCCTCCCCAACTCCACAAATTCCTCCTGCACTGCTCTGATCCTATTTCCAGCCAGGTCATTTGTCCCTAGGTGGACAATGACATCCAGCTCTCTTCCCTGTGCAGCTGCTTCTGCAAGTCTGTGGATTTGTTCCCTATTCCTCCAAGCCATGATGCAGGCCAGGCACCTTACCTCCCTCTTCCCTCCCTCCCCCAGTTCTAACCCCCTAGTAATTGAGTCCCCCACAAGGAGTTGTTTCCTTCCCCTGTGGGGTCCCATGCCACCCTTCTGTGGGTCTCCTTTGTGGAGGTTTCCAGCATCCTCCTGGGTCTCTACTGTGGGTGCCCCCATAGAGGAACCACGCTCTTCCAGAATGGCATATAAATTGTGGAGAGGTACTACTGGAATGATGCACCTCTGTTCCACCACCCTCACCCTCCCTGAGCCCACCATGTTCCAACCGCTTCTCTTTCTTTGCAACCTCTGAGGCAATGGCAGTTGACATGGTGGTCCCTGGGTGTGAGAGGAGGTCCCCTGCATCCTGGCCAACTCAGCCTGGAGATGAATAACCTCTTCTCTCAGCCCAGAGAGTTGCTTGCAGATGGGACAACACCACATCCTCCAGACTGTCTCCGGGAAGACTGCCACTCCACAGCCACTGCACTGCACCACTCCAATCATGTCTTATTCATGGCACCTTGACTGTTGCTTTGTATGCTTACTTATTCTTCTCTCTGTTTACTTTCTGTTTGTTTTTCTTTCTCCCTACTTTCCTACTAACTCCTTACCCTTACAGCTTCTGCCTTTCCTGTTCTGGGACTGGAAACTCCTGTATTCCTCAGTAATCTCCTTCTTACTTACTTAGAGTCAGACCTCCAGCAGCTAGAGGTGAGGGAGAGCTATTTCTTTTCCTTCTAGGATGGTGAGTCTTATGTTCTTCTGTGATCACTCCCTTCCTGCTCCCAAACAGTAAGTTCCTGTTGTCAGTCAAATCCAGTGCCGAAAAAGTGGAACTGGCTAAGTGTGGGGGTGGAGGGTGGGAGGGAGGGAGGGCTATAAAGTTCCAGTAGTAGAGTAGTAAAGTTCTAGCAGCCATCTCCTTCCTCTTGCTGCTCTCTGCCAAAAGTTAACTAGAGAAGTTTTAATGCAGACACCTGGCTTTCTGCTGCCTATGTCACATCCCCTAATTTGCAGCTCTCATCTTCACCTAGCTAACTTCACAAATAACAGTTCACTTCCCCAACCCAGACAAGCACACTAACTCTTGTTTTTTTTGTTTTGTACCCTAATTGAAGGTCCCAATAGTAGAGTAGTAAAGTTCTAGCAGCTGCCTCCTTCCTCTTGCTGCTGTCTGTCAAAAGCTAACTAGGGACATTTTAAATGCAGACACCTGGCTTTCTGCTGCCTAAGCCACACCCCCAATTTACAACTCTCCTCTTCACCTTACTAACTGCATAGATAATAGTTCCCTTCACCCAACTCAGAAAAGCACACTACCTCTTGTTTTTTTTTGGTACCCTAATTAAAGGTCCCAGTAGTAGAGTTCTAGTTCTTTAGTCCCAGTAGTAGACTAGTAAAGTTCTAGCAGCTGTCTCCTTCCTCTTGCTGTGCTCTGTCAAAAGCTAACTAGGGACATTTTAAATGCAAACACCTGGCTTTCTGCTGCCTAAGCCACACCCCCAATTTACAACTCTCCTCTTCACCTTACTAACTGCATAGATAATAGTCCCCTTCACCCAACTCAGAAAAGCACACTACCTCTTGTTTTTTTTGGTACCCTAATTAAAGGTCCCAATAGTAGAGTTCTAGTTCTTTAGTCCCAGTAGTAGAGTAGTAAAGTTCTAGCAGCTGCCTCCTTCCTCTTGCTGCTCTCCTCCATGAGCTCCCTCCCTGACAAAGACTCAGATGGTTTAAGGTGCTAGGGCACTGGTCAGAGGTCACCTGTGGTACTTTACCAATTTTGCTATACTGCAATGCACTGTAATATTATGGCTGTGACTTGTATAGTATTGAAACTGACATGATAAGTCCAACTGTAGCCAAATTTCACCAGTACTGGATTTGTTTGCAATAAAAATAGGCTTACCTACCACAAAATGAAGCAAATATCTTAATCAAGCCTAACATTGTTACTAGCCTGTGAAAAGTGCACCACATTGTTGAGTTTCCCCTTTCATTTGAGGTCTGAGATATCCTCCTCACAACATTCAATACTGTGTTTTCATGTTCCCTTTCACCGAATTCATAATCTTGCCATTTTTGGCAGTAGCTGTGAGTTGCCAGATCTGGACAACTTTTACAATTTCTCTAGGCCATCTTTCATGTTCCTTACCTTTTCCTCCCTGTCCAACCTGTCATATACTGTATTTTAGTGGCATCCATAAATAGACACATTTTACACTGGACCCCTTTTCCAAACCCCCATATAAACAGATTGAAGAATGGGAGACCCAGGACTGACTGCTGTGGCATCACCCTGTTCACCCTCATAAACTCAGAATCCCTTCCATTTAGCACCATTCTTTGGGTTTGTCCCCTAACCAATTCTCTGTCCCCCTTTTTGCATCTTCTCCAATTCACAAGTCATGCAACTTCTTCACAATATGTCCATGGGGAAAAGAGTCAAAGGTCTTGCTGAAGTACAGATACAGGACACCGACGGTCTTTCTTCTGTCCACTACCTAAGCCTGTGTGTTGAAGAATACTACAAAGTTCATTGGCAGGCTCTCCCTTCAATGAAGCCATGTTGTTTTCTGTCATGGAAACAGTGGTTCTCTAGGAGGTCTTCCATCCACTTCTAGATAATTATCTCAATCAGCTTCCCTACAATGGAGGTCAGGCTGACCAGTCTATAGTTTTACAAATCTCCCCTGTCTCTGCCCTTAAGCAGAGAAACATCAGTAACCCTCCTATCCATAGGAACCATTCCTGTTGTTCTGAAAGCAACTGAACAAGTCTGCCACGGTTGCTACCAGAGCCTATCCCTCCTCCCTGAACACCAAGGGATGTAGTCTTTCAGTTTCCAGAGATGCCCCTATGTTAAACACCCTAGGACCCTTGAGGAATCTGCCCTCAGAGATGATCCCATCACCATCTTAGTTGTTCTCCTAAATTTAATGCCATATTGTTAGGGAGATAATATGTATACCCTTGAGGAAAGAAGGGAGAGGGGGAACATGATAGAAACTTTTAAGTACCTCAGTGGAATCAACCAAGTCCAAGAGGGTAGCATCTTTCAGAAAAAGAGACATGCAAGAACAAGGGGACACAATTTAAAGATGGGGGGGTGGTTCCGGGGCAATGTGAGGAAGTATTTTTTCACAGAGAGGGTAGTGGATGCATGGAACAGCCTTCCTGAGGAGGTTGTGGGGTCTTAAACTGTGGGAGAATTCAAGAATGCATGGGACAGACATAAGGCAATTCTTGTGGGGGGTAGGAAGAAATAGGCTGTTGGTTAACTAGGATCTGCTGCCTATCTTGTAGGTAGGGAAATGGGCAGACTAGGTAGGCCAAGCGGTCCTTATCTGCCATCAAAGTCTATGTTTCTATGTTTCTATTGTAGCAGTGGCCCTCGTTCATCAACCATCAAGACAGAAAATAAATATTCATTTAAGATTTCTTCTTTTTAGCTGACCCAGTGGCATGGAGGGTTGAGGTATTGATGTCTTACCTCAAGCAATGCCAGTGGCCCATGTTCACAGTGCGAGTGGGTTGCTGAGGGTCAGCCAGGAAGGGAGAGGATCAAGTATCTGGAGGACTGCTCTACTCTCCCAGGGAGAGAGAGGACCAGTGGTCAATGTTAGTCTGGACCCTAGTGGAAGCTGGGGGTTGGCACACTGATGCTTCCATCATGGGGGGGTTCAGAGGCGGTGCAAGGGAGCATGTGCAACACAGCCATTGGCATCATTGAATGGCTTATCTTTGCATAGTGGAAGAAAACCAGGGGGAAAACATTGCCGATTGGTAGGGTGACACCAGTACTTTCCAGGCTCTGCACCTCCAAGCTGCATGAGGTAAGTCCCAATAGACACCAGGTAGATGAGGTTGGGGGGGCAATGGATGGAGACTTGTCAGCAGGGGCAGCATGCAAACAGATAATCAAAGATTTCTTCTTTTTGTCCATCTTCCTCTATTCATATATCGATCTTCAACCTTTCAATTCTTCCTTTTTTTTCACTCGTCTCCCTGATGTACCTAAAATGAATTGTCTATTTCCTTTTCTCCTTCTGTTATTCTGAACTCTACCCTTGCCTTAGCCTTCATCACTGCATTACTGGTCTCTATTGCCTGCTACAGTGGAGCTCCCTCTTTGCCCTTGACTGAATCTTGATTATACCTTCTGAAGGCCAGTTTCTTGGTCCAACCTTCTTCCAACACCTCCTTGGAAATCCAGATAGATTTCCTTGAGTCTCTTTCCCTTCAACCTCTCTTAGGCATGCTGTGGATACCTCTTGGAGGACCTCTTTAATGGTATTCCATTTTATTCCATCCAATTTAATTGGCCTGACTCCTTGACTATTTCTGTATGCTCTTCCTTCATTATCTTAATGTTTGCCATTGAAAAGTCAAGTACTAGCATCTGTTATCTCTGCTGTGGGTTTCAAGAGTGAGAGTATGCTAAACCACACTGTGTTGTTGTCCCTAATCTACTGGACTAAATCTGGTACTGCACCCTCCCTTGTCTGCTCTTCTACATGCTATGTTAGGAAACAGTCTTGAAAGGCATCCACAACCACTTAGTTCCTAATATTACATGCCCCAGGAAGGCTCCAATCCACATCTGGCATGTTGACATATCTTAGCAGGTCAATTCCCCCTCCCACCACCACAGCTTTCTTTTTATTTTATTTTATTTTATTATTTTGGTAACCGGGTAAGGCCCACCAGGCACAAGTGCCTTTTTTTAGAGGTGACCCATGGGCACTGGGGTGGTTAAGTGATTTGCTTAAAGTCACACAGTATGCAAAAGGATGTTGGAATCAAACCCATATTTGCTGGATATACCAAGCTTATTCACAGCTTAGTACTCTGACCTCTAGGCTATACTGCCAGCCTATTTATTTATTTATTGAAATGTTTCACCATGAAGGCACACTGAGCAACACATTGCTTGTCTCCCGATGCAACCTTGGGGGGTATTGAACAATGGGATGGAATACAGAGAAATGTTACAGTGTTGGAATACAATTTGCTTACTTGCATACAATGAGAGCAGGCGGGATTACAGACGGATAGCATTGGCTAACAACGCAACAGTTAAGTATAGTAAATATGAAGACACATATAGCAAATTGACAACAGTTGGTGACAGTTGGTAACACTGGAACACGTATAATAACTTGGCAACAGTATGTGCACTAGATGGTAAGGTGACCCAATAGTAATTGGTAGCCATTAATGTAACATAGATATTCAAGATTTACAGTGATTGGAGTACATAGAGGAAGTAGGGAACAAAAAAGTTGCAGAGTGCAGAATGGAAGAAGGGAAAGGAAATTTACGGGGAGACACAGACAGAACACAGTTTTCGAGGCAAACACAAATGACAGGGTGGACTAAAGTGCATATAAGAGGGGTATAGGGGGAGGTTATAAGTCATTAATTGAGTGTAGGGGTAGGCCAGTGTTAGGCTATGTTAACTGGAAGGGGGGGTAGGAGGAGAGGTAGAGTGTGGCAGGGTGATAAGAGAGAGGTATTATAGGAGGGGTATCCAAGGGTTGTAGGGGGAGGAGTTGAAATTCAACAGTGTCCTGTTATCCCTATCTGGGCAGGGTGGTCGACAGCCCTATTGGTAGGACACTGGGGGTGTTGGGGCAGGGATGTTGTGGGAGGGGGTAGCAGGGGCCAGCCAGCCAGTACCTAATCTCCTCTATTAGTGTCCTGCCCTTATTTTCAAATTAGTTTGATGGCCTGTAGCAACTCCCATTTGGAGGTTCTTTTTTTAACAACCACCATCAGCTGAACCGATAGAGATTCAACCCTGTACCCACTCACTTGCCTAGCTCCATATCTTCCATTGTCCTAGTGTATAGCACTCTCCCACTTTCCTTTTTCCCTGTCTTTTCTGAACAAATTATAGCTATGAACCATGAGGTCTCATTTATGGTTGAATGCCAGTCATGTTTCTGCTATGGTCATTATACAGTTGCAGCCAAACACATCAACAGATGTTTTTTGAAATTTCTGCAATATCTCTAGAGAAAATTTCTGCCTGCCTGCAGTACCACTTTGGGTCACCAGAGATAATCATTTTAGAAATACTGGAAACATCTGGGCAAATCTATGGCTGCAACTGTATCTGGCCTGTTGTCTGTTACCACAGCCTAACAGTCACTCATTGTGTTCCCAGTGTTTCTGCCATTCCTGCAGACCACACATAGAAGCCCTGTTTCTCTCCATTATGTCATCTAGTAAACAGGCCTTCCTTGTTCACTCCTTATGCCTTTTGTTTGTGTCATCTACCTCCATTCCTGACTGCTGTTATTCCTATTCCCTGGTGAACCTCACATACTCTGTCTCAATTATCCATTACTCTCTGCATGCCACCTCTAGTTGAGGGACTGCTAGCTAGGTCTATGTTACCTGTGTTTCCACCATGGATGCATGTAGCCCTAGCTTCCCATGCTAATTTAAAGAGTAGTAGTGACAAAACATAGCTGGCTGAACAGTTTAGTAGTTTTTAAAAGTAGTCCTTCGTTATTGTTTTTATTTTTGAAGTGTTTTTCTTTTTATGTGCTCATTAGATTTTCTACCTAATAGTATTCAGTGGGATGTAAAATGAAAACTGTCATATCTAATTCTACTCCTCCCACTACATCATCATGTGGCCTCAATCATTGTTACATCACAAGTGTTGCTACCTGATTGGTAACATGCATCACTAGTTATCATTCAAGCAGCAGAGGATTCCCCTTCACAAAAGTTGGAGCAAGGCAGAAGCAGATAACTACAGACCTGTTAGTTTGACCTCAGTGGTGGAAAAAATGATGGAATCACTTCTGAAAGAAAGAATTGTTCAGTACCTAGAGGCCAGCGGGGCACAGGACCCAAAGCAGCACGGATTCACAGCAGGAAGGTCATGTCAGGTGAATCTAATCGATTTCTTTGACTGGGTGACCAAAGTAATAGACCAAGGAGGGGCTGTGGATATGGTCTACCTAGACTTTAGCAAGGCATTTGACACAGTCCCGCACAAAAGATTAATAATCAAGTTAGCCAGCCTGGGAGTGGGTCCCACGGTGGTAGCCTGGGTAGCAAACTGGCTGCACAACAGGACACAGAAGGTAATAGGGAATAGAACACATTCTGAAGAAAGGGGGATTACTAGTGGAGTACCTCAGGGCTCAGTACTAGGTCCAGTCCTCTTTAACGTCTTTATAGGTGACATTGCAGAGGGTCTGGAAGGAAAAGTATGCCTCTTTACAGATGACACAAAGATCTGTAACAGAGCTGATACACAAGGGGGGTAGAAAGGATGAGAAGGGACTTGGCAAGGTTGAAGGAATGGGCAGACATATGGCAACATAGATTCAATGCAAAGAAGTGCAAAGTAATGCACCTGGGAAATAAAAATCCAGGAGAAGAGTACACAATAGGAGGGGAGGTACTAACAACAACAATAATGGAAAGGGATCTGGGTGTAGTCATATCTGATGACCTGAAAGTGGGTAAGCAATGTGAGGAGTCAGTAAGGAGAGCCAGGGGGATACTGGGATGCATAGGGAGGGGCATCACAAGTAGAAAAAGGGAAGTGGTTATCCCTCTGTACAGACAGTTGGTGAGACCCCATCTGGAGTACTGCATGCAGTTTTGGAGACCTCATCTATGCAAGGACATAGACAGGATGGAAGCAGTCCAGAGGAGGGCAACTAAAATGGTGCAGGGTTTACATCAGAAACCATATGAAGAGAGACTGAGAGAGCTTAATATGTGTACCCTTGATGAAAGGAGGGACATGGGGGACATGATAGAAACTTTTAAGTACCTCAAAGGAATCAACAAAGTCCAGGAGGATAGCATCTTTCAGAAAAAGAGATGTGTAGGAACAAGGGGGCACAATTTAAAGTTAGATGGGGGACGGCTCAGGGGTAATGTGAGGAAATTCTTTTTCACAGAGAGAGTGGTGGACACATGGAACCGCCTTCCTGGAGAGGTTGTGGGGTCTAAAACAGTGGAGGAATTCAAACGTGCATGGGACAGACATAAGGCACTTTTAGTGGGAGGTTGCAGGAAGCAGGTTGTTGGTTAACTAGAATCTGCAGCTTATCCAATAGGTAGGGAAATGGGCAGACTGGGTGGGCCAAGTGGTCCTTATCTGCCATCAAAGTCTATGTTTCTATGATTTGCTCTTCTTGGTAACTTAGTGATGTCATAGTCAGTGAAGTCACAATGCTGATGACTTATAAATTGTAACAAAATTGACTGTCAGTATCCACATAAAGTGCTGTTCCACACATCACGCATAGTATTGCAAGGTAGAAGATCTAATTAGCAAAACTGAAAAGAAAGAAATACAGATAAATGAAATTGTAAGCTAGCTGAGTACTTCTGAAAGTAACTATTAATTCCAGGCAGTACACTAGCTCTTTAAACACTTCAAACTCCCTTCCCCAGTGCTTCTGTTCCCTGTCTATCTGGATGAATGCCATCCAGTTTAAATTAGCCTTTATCCTTTCAAAAAGCACCCCTGTCCCCCAGGAATTGAAACCATACTAGAGGATGATCGTTAACCATAAATACATAGAGGATCCCCTTATAATATTACTGCAGCAAGAAGTATAGGGATAATTGTTTCTTCTGCATATGCACTGCTGCCATCTGGCATTTTTCTACTCTAATGTTAAAGATTCTTCATTACATCAAGGTTAATTTACTTAAATGCATTGTTTAGTCATACAACATTTCCATCAGCTAAATATTCACATTTGAATGATTGGGCAATATCAAACCAACCATGAAAGGCATAGAATCCACAGTCAGCAGCTCACAAAAATCAACCTGACCGAAACTGAACTTTTTCTTACAGTTGCTTGCATATTGTATTAATCATGCTGTTCTTGCTTCCACTGATTCTTCTTTTAACAGGAGGTTAACTTGTTCCAGGGTGATCTGCTGCAGTACATTTTTAGGATTTTTTGGTGACTTAGTAAGCAGTAATACCCAACTGGGTGGGCATTATTGGAAATACTTGACTGCCCAGGGGCATAATGAGGCCTGATGCCACAGGCGGAGAGCCTTATAGCCCCTGGAAGGTCTGGTATTTCCCTATAATGCTCACCCTGGAGGATATTATTGCACTTAGAAAATGGACATCTCAGTAAATTTTTGTAAAGTGATACAATAAGGGAGGAAATGAGTGTCAAAAATGGATATAAGAATCACAAAATACTGTTCATTGAGAAAGCAGTGCATAGACTGTTCCAGATCCTGTTGCTCCTCCCTCCTGCCTACAGTGCCCTTCTGGTGGACTGTCACCCCCCAATACACACACTCACAGACTGAAGAAGAAAAAGGAGTGTGGATTCAAAAAAAATGGACATAACAGTGTTTGGGCACTTTATAGGTTTTTTAATTTTTTTCAACATTTTTTTTTATTTCATTGTGGTTGCAAGATGCAACTCGGAAGCTGTATGTTGACCTCATGGCCTTTCACGATACTGGAATTGGATTGTGTACTTGCTGTGAGGGAGGGTTGTGAGGTACAAGATTTATTTCTATTTGAAATTAGGAGAGTGTGGGGGCATTTGTATTGTGATTAACTTACTGGTTTCCTGCTTTCTTCTTTTCTTTTAAGCTGATGAGAGTGATGGCTTTGGGGACAGATTACTTGTGCAAGTGCGCTTTGAGAAAGTCCGGTCAGGAAAGTGGTGCCATTTTAAAACAAGATGGCTGTTTTCACTCTCCTGACCACAAAATGTGTGTTCTTTCTTTTATTTACTGCTAGCTGCTACTGAGGGAAAGTAAATTGGGGACGGGGGGAGGACCAGTAGTCTCTCGCTAAGCAAGAGAAAAACATGGTGGGGATTTTACATTTTTTCAGGTACCTTCAGCCAATGAGAAAGTAGGCTGGGCAGCAGGGTAGAAGGGTACCTTGTGAAGTGGCACTTAGACTGGCTCTTATTTTTAGCTGGGCATTTATTGAAAAATAAATGCCCAGCTTGGAGTCTGTCTCAGCCAATCAGATTTAAGAATTGATTCTTGCCATTTTCTAAATAGAATTATCTGTTATACAGTTACAGAAAAAGGCATGGTGAGAAATTTCTAGATATTTAGCAATATTTATAAAGACATTCTGTCCAGCGGCCCTACTGTGATGCTACAGACAAGGAGAGAATTTCTCTGGACCTATCAAGGAAATGTCAGAAAATATCTGACCATCTTTTACTGCAACTGTACAGGTGTTTTTTGTTCTGTTTTTTTTGTTTGTTTTTGTTTTTTGTGTCAGCCGTATGGGCCACAATACAGTACAATGATTGCTAGCACAAACTTTTGTAGTAAAGTAGAATGAAAGATGTGTTCCTTCACACAATGTTCAAGGCGTGGAGGGCAGGCTCCTAGTACATCAGCCTATGTACAGCTAGTTATGTACTGTGGTAGGATGATAATGTTGTGATCTGGGTAATTCTATGATCAAACTAAGCAGCATGCAAGGAGGAGTAATAGCATGTACATAAAGAAGGGTGAGGCTTTGAGGCTTTAGAGTGTATATATATGATTTGGTGAAATATGCAGAAACCAAATATTTTAAAAACTATTTCTGTCCTTGCAGCGTTTATTGAGCCCACATACTACTCTTCATCCATACTAACTGCGTGGTATGCTGCCTTAAAGTGTTCTAAATGCCTGATGGGAAAGGGTAATGAGCTTTGCCAGTCAGATATACATATGGAGGTGCCAAGAGGGCTTCAAAATTAATGTCAAGGTGGCAGTCATTGTACACAGGAAATCATACACTAACACATGTAGACAGTCTGCAGGCAATGACCTCATGAAATACTTCACTAGATATAAAGGAAAAGAAGTAAAGATGTTTTGCCCACTCAAAAAAATTGTTTAGTGCAGTGTAATGCAAATATTAGACAATAAGTGTGAGCATTTTATAATTAATCAATTAATTATTTTTCTACATATTATGTTTGATTGATTTTATTTATTAAAAGACATGATTAACCTATGAACACATGCACAATTTCAAGTATGGCTAGGGAAGAAAATATAAGAGATAAAAAGCATGAGCAGCAAAATACTGCTATAGAAAAAATTGAGATCCAGCAATTAAACAAAGCACTAACAGATTTCACTTGCTAATAAATGTATTCTCCAAAAATGTAAATCCATAAAGTGATGAATGATTAAACAGATCCATAGGCAGTGTATTAGCAGTGGATAGCTCTAAAAAAGACATCTGTCCTTACTTAGTATGTTATACAAAAATGGTTTTTCAAAGAGTGTTCTATTTGAGAAACAAATTACTACAGAAGACCAGGCTAAGGGAAACAGATCATTTACATTTCCAGACAAACATTTGGAATAAGCCTTAAACAGAAGATGATCCATCTGATAGCTACACCTCTGCCACACAGACAATCACTGCTCAAGATTTAGTTGTTGGCCATGATGGGTACTTCTAGGAAGCTGTGTAGCAAAACATAATATTTTATTTAACAGAATATTTAGTGTTGTCTGAGAAGCAAAGCCATAACAAAGGAGCCTGAATCTATTACTAATAACAATAAGCTCTAGCCAGAGCCGATAGGGTTGTGAAGAGCTACCAAGTGACCAAAGTTACACGTGTGTAGGAATTATTCAACGCTCATGTGTAAAATGTGGCCATTTTTACCAAGTGACCAAAGTTACACATGTGAATAGGAATTATTCAATGTCCGTATGTAACATCAGCATTTTTTGGAGGTGTTGCACTAAATTTTCAACATGTCCTTTTTGGGACCCCTCTTCGTGAAGAGTGCCAGTGTCATTTTGTTCACATGTCCCAAAAGGTGATTTCGCAGATCAAACATGGTATTCTGTGCCACAGGCATGAAAACACATTTTGGGCAGGTTGTAGAAAATGACAGGTGTACTGTTTTGAAGGAGGTGTGCAAAAATGGCAATATTGAAAACGTAGAGTGAAAATATTAAAAATTGGCAAAGTTAGCAGTGTGTGTAGAAACTGCACAACACACACTTGTAATGCAGCCATTTTTTGGAACTTTTTCACCACATTTGCAACATGGGCTTTTTGGGACCCCACCTCATGAACAGTGGCACTGTCTTTTTGTGAATCAGTCCCAAAAGGTGATTCCAAGCAGCAACCACAAAATCACCTTTCGTGACAGAGTAACAAAATGACAGTGACAGTTTGCATGAGGCGGAGTCTCAAGAACCCCATGTTGAAAATTTGAGGCAAAAACTCCCAAAAAAGGCTGAATTATCAACATAAGTTGAAAATCACATTGAATGGCATTATAGCACGCTCATCTTAGAATCTTCAGTTTGCGGTTCAACTTTGAAGAGTGCAGATGTGTACTAGTCCAGAGAAGAAGACAGTACCAACCTCCAGAGGTAAGTAGGGAGTAATGGGGGTGTTTTTTATTGTGTTTTATCACATGCTGATTGTAAATATTGTACATTTTGTATATATTTTTTTTGTATACTTCCTCTTATGTAACCTGTTTGTTATTTCTATGCTCACGGGACCCCACTGTAAAGGACTCTTGGCTTGATTGGGTTACCCCTTTCTGAATATCTGAATAAAATATTTACTACTACTACTACTTCTAAATACTAGTTTATTACCTAGCTGATAAAGTCAAAAATTTCCCTAGAGGGTAACAGTGTACCATTTTGGAGTAAGTTGCACACCCTGACATCTGCAAGTTGTGGCAGCCATGTAGGCATAAGGACCCTCCCCCAATTTTAAAATTAAGTCACTTGTATTTCTTGACGCACTGCTTCAAATGCACAAAGAGAGACAGAACTGTGTATCAGTGTCCCAAGTGACAAAATTGCTTGCTGACGCATGCTACTGCTGTTGTCCTGCTGTTTCAATTTCATGAAAAATCCTGATGAAGAATAGTCAGATGAGAAACTATTCAAAAAAGTCACTTGTATTTCTTGACTCACTGCTTCAAATGCACAGAGAGCCATAACTGTGTATCAGAGTCCCAAGTGAGAAAATTGCTTGCTGACACTTGCTGCTGTTGTTTTGTTGTTTTCTGCTGCTGCTGCTACTGCTGATGTACATTCTGTTGCTGAATGATGATAGCCAGAGATGACTACGGGCTGAACTCTAATTTGAGGTTCTTGAAATTACTTCTGCAGCGGTGACTGAAAATTTTTTTTCAATTGTTTAACCAGGTGAGACACACTAAGCTGAAAGTTTGTTTACAGGTGCAACCTGGGAGCACAGGGAAGTTAAGTAACTTGCTCAAGGTCACATAGTTATTGTACTGTATGTGTCATTGTCATGTGTTTAGAGAGACATTGCAGTTTAATTTGCATTGAATCTTGATGTTTGTTGTAAGCAGTCTGTTGTGTTTCCTCTTTGCAGGGAATCATGATGATACATATTAAATATTTCTCCTTCACCGATGTGTTGGTCTTGATCACATTCACATGTCATAGATGTGTGCTGCTGTCTTATGTGGTACTGTAAAATTAAATTTTTTGGGGTTGGGGGTTACTGCTGTGAGTGAGTAAGTTATAACCATTTCTCATTACTGCTCTTTTCCTTTACGTTCTCAGGTCATAGCAGACAGATTCACAACTCTCGTGATGAAACCATGTTGCCACCGCACATGGGTTCTACACATGACTGATTGTTGACTTCGGCTGTACGAAAATTTCAAGCCATGAAAGGTAAGTATTTCATTTTTTGGGGGTGGGGGTTGCATCATTGGAAAACAGTTTTCCTTAATATTTTTGTCTTCTTTCCAGGTCTTCAGTGTATCCTTCCAAATGGTTGTCCGTCTTCAGGTTGGAACATACTGCCAGAGATGAAAAAGAAATTATTCTGAGTTCATTCCAGTACCCCATTCAGTACTTAGCAGTGATTTTCCTGTCTTCTGTTATATCCAGCTTGAAATACACAGCCATTACTAAACGCCTGTGAATAAAATAATCAAGTTTAGTGACACGCACCTGACCAGTGTCTTACATTCCATCCTGACCAAGAATACATGTTGTAAAATCCTTGCATACTGAAGTACGCCTGTCTCATCTGCATAGAAAAAGATAAATTATCTGGCCTGTATTTCATTGCTGTTGAATACCTCACTTCTATGGAAACAAGGAAAAAAAGGAAAAATAAAGTAAAGAGGAAATAAGACTGATATCTGTAAATAAAATTGGCCACACTGCAGTGGCATTGTTGCTGCAATTACAGTCGTTGTTACAATTTTGGTCCTAGGACTGTATGACTGCAAGTTAAAACAGTCACCTGTTAAGAAAAATTGAAAATCACTTGCCTGTATTTGCCCATAGTGGCATGTATAAAAAAGGTAAAAAAAGAAAAGGATTAAGACAGTTCAAGTCAAAAACACAGTACATAAGATTCATACTTACTGTAAATTACTGATGTTAATCATGATGGGTGTAATGCTTCTTACTGTGCGATGGTGCATTGCTGGCTGTAACTAGGCTAGTGGTGCAACACCTTCAGGGAAATAACCAGAGATAACAACCAACACTAGAAATTATTGCTCACTGTGGCACAAGTATTTTGATGCTACTTGTTGACTACTCATCTTGTACTGATCATGCACATATATTTTAAAAAAGTTATGTAACACAACAAACTAACTTTTGGAAAAAAATAGTCCATTATTACTGAATGCTGGAATCCTGATTAATGTTGAATACATTATTTTTAATTCCAAAATTTAAAACAATGTTGGTGAATTTGGGGACTTTATTTCTGGATCATTCGGCTATTCAGGTTAGTAATGATGATGACAAGATAAACCCAATTTCTGCAAAACTGACGATAGTACCCGAATGGTACAATAAAAAATAAATTAATGCATATTTATAGGACACGAACTCACCATGTCTGGCTGCAGGTTCTTCCACTGGGCACAGGTATTTTGTCTGTGTACCTCTCTCTCTCTCTCTCCCTCTCTCTCTCTCTCTCCCTCTCTCCCTCTCTCTTTTTCTCTCTCAAGAAGAAGGGTGGCTGTGGCTGGCTGTGGGTTCTTACATTGGGCACAGGTAAAATGTTTGTCTGTCTGTGTGTCTGTCTCTCTCTTTCAAGAAGCAGGGTGGCTGGCTGGGTTTTGCTACTGTATTTCTGTGTCAGGATATCTGTCATTCAATCAGCATGATGTCAGTGACTAAACGCTGACATATGTTTAAAAGACTGCAGGTAATAACAACTGCACACATTCTGTGAACTGTACTGACAAAATCAAGTAAGGTGAAGGTGAATTGTAATGACATGATGTCATATGACACTTATAACAGGAAGAAGTACTTTAATGCCAAGTTTTTCTTTATGTCCTTCCACCAAAGTTCTCATCATCATCAATAAGGAAGCAGCCCTCGCAATCCTCAATGCTAGAGTTGTACCCACTTGTAAATTCTTCTTCCATGAGTGCATCATCAGCCTCAATGGAACATCATTTGATGCTGCCACCAGAAAGCTCTGCTTCACCCTCATCAGCACCACCATCATCTTGACTGGGTACAAATATAGATGTGCTTGTCCTACTTGGTATGTGACCTTCATTCATTTTGATAAATGTCAGCATGCTAACATTTGTAGGTGACAGGTTAGTATGACCGTCATACACAATGGCCCCTGCAGAACTAAATACTCTTTTCACACTTACACTGGAGGGTGGTCAGGTCAGGTACTTCAGTGCTACTGAAGTCAGCGCTGGCCATTTATTCACCTTGCCACTCCAGTACACCAGAGGATCATCCAATATTGAAAGATGCCTCTCTCTCTAACTAGGCTACGTGGGGATTCACTTGACCTAAAGCTCATTGCCCTCACCATTGATGAGGTACTGTCCCTCTTGACATAGATCCTTAACCACTCCCTCATGCTCTCCCAATTCCCACAAAAATGGAAAACAGCATTAGTTACACCAGTACACAAGTCTGGGGAGAGGGCATTGCACGGGAACTACAGGCCCATATCAATCCTCCTGCCACTTTCCAAAGTGTTAGAGTGAATCGTGTCTGATCAATTGGTATAATACATGGAGATGTATAATCTTCACTGTACTCAGCAACATGGGTTTCACAAAGGGGAACAGCACTACTACTGCCGTGCTCAGATTTTCAAACTATATACATCGTGCCTTGGATCAAGGTCAATTAGGTGGAGCAATGTTCATTGAACTTTCCAAGGCCTTTGATACCTTAAATCACTCTCTACTTATCGAACAATTATCCAATCTAAGTTTAGCCATGGACACCGCCAATTGGTTCAGCAGCTACTTTAGCGGATGCACTCACAAGTCAGGATTGGTGATACACTCTCTGTAAAACAACTGGTTCATTCAGGTGCCCTACAAGGGTCTATCCTGGACCCACTACTTTTCACCATATTCCTGAATCAGCTCCCAGCCTCCTGTCATGGTCAGATGCTACTCTACACAGACA
Organism: Neoceratodus forsteri; assembly: GCA_016271365.2. NCBI lineage: Eukaryota > Metazoa > Chordata > Ceratodontiformes > Ceratodontidae > Neoceratodus > Neoceratodus forsteri. The sequence goes on along the minus strand of CM057449.1, from coordinate 845,684,816 downwards.
ATACGGTTCTTTACTCAAGTAATACTGATCCCATACTCCTGGCTAATCAATTGGAGACTAGCTTTACCAACACTGAGGCCTGGTTTCATTCACAGAAGCTAGTCCTTAACTACACAAAAACAAAAATGATGTTGTTTCACAGTGCACAAAACAGGTTCCTCTCCCACCAGCTGGAAATCAGAAATAGGTCTGACATTATCCTAGAACAGACTTGACTTTTTAAGTATTTTGGAGTAACAATTAACAGAGCTATGTCATTCTCCAGCCATATTGACAATGTTACCAAAACAGTGAATACCCGTATTGGGCTACTATACAAACTCAGACAATGCCTTACCCTGGAAGCCCTCAAGCTTGCTATACATAGTTCAAAAGTCTTGGTATTCTATTATGGGCTTGTGCTCTATGGATCCACCTCTAACACCTCCCAGCGCCATGTCACCACTGCCCTTAACAAGGTCTTCTGTCTTCCAACTGGGGCCACCCACCTGACACACACATGTGACTTATATGAGCAAGCAAACTGGCTTCAGCTCAAAGGCAGACTATCCTATCAATCATGCCTAATAGTGAAAAAGGCCTCCCTTGGTCTCTTGCCTCCTGGTGTACAGTCAATGTTTAGGTTGCCAAACCACACCTGGCATACTAGACGCACCTTGAACCACGCGTTCATAGTGCCTCACTGCCATACCACCCAAGGGAAATGCTCATTTGCATACAGAGCACCACTGTGGTATAATTCACTCCACTGTGATGTTACCAAAGACCAAACACTGGGATCCTTCAAAAATAAACTTTGCCAAGCACTAGTTGACAATGCCTCCTGTGACTGCCATGCATAAAACAACTTGGGCCTGCTTCCTCTCCTTCACCCACACCCTACCCCAACCTTCCTCCACCTTACCATCCTACCCTTGCTACTACCCTATAACTTACCTGCCTTCCTGAAGTCCCCATTAACCAATCCCAGCATCATACTATGCATGGTGCTCCATAGAGGGCATCATCAGTTCCTACACTGATTGCCCCACTGGAGTGCACTCTTAAACTGAATGACACAGCCAACATTTGTCTGCTGATATTCCCCTCCTGGCAGTCCCCACAACACACACACACACACACACATACACTCACACAATGCTTTTGACTGTATCCCTAATCTGGATCAATGTTAGGCCCTAGCCCTTAGCTTCCGTCTATCCTGTAAGACCATGTCCCTAGTTGTTTTCTTTCCCTTATTTTGTCTCTGACAATGCCACTTGGCTGCATCTTTTTCCTCCTGTAGCCATATCCCAACCCTAATGCCATTCCTTGCTAGTTAAGCTTACTCCTAGCTGTTGTATGTCTGCAAAAGACCTGTTTTTGTAACCTAAATCCATATGTGCTTATTTTATTGTTACCTTTATTCCTAGGATCACTATGTATTTTCTCACTATACTGTTTGTTTCTGTTCTTTGATATGACTTGGAGTCTATGTAAATGAGCCCTTTGCTCAAAGATATTAATTACATAACTGAAATAAATAAATAAATATAACGCCTGTTTTCTGCCAAATGGGCCTCAACCATACTCAGCGATGCATGCATTCCTGATGAGTCACTCACCTGTTCATAAGATTCATCTAGGTCACAAATTCTAACTTGGGACTAGAGATGGGTGAAGTGGGCAGAATTTGCTCTGTGGAGCACTCCGCAAAATCACACTCATTTTGCGGCATGAAATGCGGAATTTCGCTTGGCAGAGTGGTGAGATTTGCACCTGTTGGAATGGTGAAATTTTACCTTGTGCAACAAATTTCCACATTCCATAGCAAAATTCCACCTTCAGTGGTGAAATGTCACCCACAGGAAGTGGAATTTCACTCTAAGAAGGGAAAATTTTGTTGTGGAAGGCATAATATCACCCACAGAAGGTGAAATTTCACCAAGGCAAAATTCAGCCTTAGGCAGCAAAATTTCGTGGATTGCTCCACCAGGCAAATTTGGCCACGTGCCGGACCTTCACCAGTGGAATTTATATTCACTGCATCTCTACTTGGGACAAGGTGACTCAAAGTGGATTAATGGCCAACTGTGCACCTGACACCACTCCTTGCTGTTCAGCCACCTTTTTGGATTTACCGTGTCCACAATGACCTTCAGTCTTGTTATGCTGTGGTTTGCAGAACTTTGCACGTGATGTCTGTGCCCCATGAACCAGTCTGACCAGCTGACCAGTGAGGTCTTGAACCTGATCATGCCCTCCCTCCAGTATGGATGCAATGCTACATTTGTAGCATGGGTCCATCATTGTGGCTATTCCAAATTCAGGAGATTGCCGAATGCAGGTGATGTGTCTATTGCTATCTAAGATTGTAATCATGCATTGGAATAACACACAGCTTGACCTATCTCCTGCCACATCAAGGCTAGGCTGCAGATTCAATAATGTCTGCCTCAGCACCTGTAGCAGTGGAATGGATTGACTAATGGATGCAGTGTCAACATTCACTGCCTGTGTGGCATGTTCAAATGGCCTCAAAATTACTATTACTGAATCCATAAGTTGCCATTGCTCAGTTGTCATAGACATTGATGCCCCAGAATGGTCACAACTAGTGTGCATAACAATGTGCAGAAGATTGCTTTGTAGTGCTTGTACAAGTGATCTGCAATGTAAAGTGTGGAGTCCCATCTTGTGACAACTTCGAGCTTGATGAGGTGCTGAAGGAGGCTGTTTTGGATCTGCAGCTGCCTAAGCTGGTCACAGGCTTTCCAAAATGTGCAAAGCAGCAGAGATGAGGCGTGCAACAGTCAGCATTTGCTTGATTTCAGGATACTGCAGAAACTCCTGTAACACAAGATTTAAACAGTGGTCCATGCAGGGAACCCTCACAAAGCCACCATTGCTGATACATTTAACAACACTGGATCCATTATCACTTGCTATAAAGCCAGCTTTTAGGGACGGGGATGCAGCCACTCATCAATTTCTGTCAGTAGCAAGTCTAGCATGTTTTCACCAGTATGCAACCCTGCTACACTATGCATTGCAAGTGTGGCATGCTGTCTAATGCCATAAAGGTTGCTGCCACCACAGTCTGACTTTTTACAGTGCTTTCCCATCCAGTCATAGCAGACAACTCCATGTAGCTGTGCCCAATGTGCAGTAATACACAAATACAAACTACCCGCCATTTTGCCCCCTGTCCACATATCCATACTTAAGTGAATGTAAGGTGATGTGGAATGCTGAAGAACATGCCTTACAGACTCTGTCACAGTATGATATAACTCAGGGACAGCCCAGGTGGCAAAGTATGTCCTGGATGGGATCTTTCATTTAGGACATGCGAATGCCACAAAGTGTTGGAATCCCACATTCTCCACAAAGGAGAACAGCAACAGGTCAATTGCAAGCATTTCTGTTATGGCAGCATTGAGTCCATGCACAACCATATGATTTGGCGGGTATTTACTGTGCCACTCAAAAAGGCTGTGCAACGTGGGTTGCATTGTTCTGTGTTTTGCACATGGGGTGCCTAATGTCTCTGTTCTGTGAACTGACATGGATTGGGTGCCTTTGATGTAGGATGGTGGGTGTGCAGGTGACAAGCAAATAAATACTGTTATTTTACCTTTTTTAAGCACAGGGCTTGATGTAGTAGAATTCCTACATGTACCACCACTGCTGCTCTGACCACTACTGTAACATTCAAAGTCATCCTCCTCCTCAGCCTATAGTAATCCACTGGTGTTAATTTGCAACCTTTACCTACATGGCTACTTACACTGACTTGTAAAGGGGCTACCACATTCACTAAGGTGGATGAGGGTGAACGCCCTACTACGGCATCAGTTCCCCTCTGGTGCTGAGACCACAGTGCCATGTGCCTGCTCTTGAGATGACTATGCTGGCCCCAGTACTAAAATGACTACCATTTTTACCATGCCTCACACAAGTCTGGCAAAGCTGGTAGATTGCCATGGTTTCATCTTTTTCATCTTGTATGAAAAAATCCCAAACTAGGGAGTTTGCTGCCCTACATTTCATATCAAGAGGCTGCTGCTGCATATGGGACTGCAATTTTCATGGAGGTCAAAGAGTGGGTCTGTTGCATGATTTGGGGTGCAATGCAAACTTTGATTTTGACTGAACATCACAATCTATGCATATGACTTCAATGTCATCCACAGACACAGCTACTTCAGAAGAACTTTGGGGTGGGGGGGATTTACTAACAGACTGTTTACCTATGGCCACCTTAACTTTCTTTTTGTTTGGTTCCCATATGGGGTCACTAGCATCATAATCATCATCATCCCCAAATTCACTGTGGATGCTATCCTGTGGACATATTACAACCGCAATCTTACTATGATCATCCCCACTTTATCATCAACATCTGATTCTTTGGATGGCCTAACCTGAGGATCTGTGGAAACATGAAACTGTGAATCACGATGATCAGGATCATGTTTAACTACTGTGGGGAGCTGGACATCGACTACTCTCAAGTCTTCTGACTCCACAACATTTTTGCCACCTGATAACTTTGCATGGGTTGTAGCAATACTCGTGCTGTTATCAACAATGACATCACTCACTTTACTACCAGTGACACCAGCATCTCCATCCAGCATTGAAGCAACTGGTTTTGCTGAGAAAAAACAGAGTCACAGAAATCCTTTTACTTGCAGAAACTACCTTTCACTTCTGCTGTGTACTATCACATCCACGACCACACTTAACACTGCTAGCCCCTGATGACTCTGCCTCATCATCACAAAACTTAACACTGCTAGCATTTTTTTTTTTTACAATTTTAGGAATACAAACAGACTTCTTAATACAGATATACTGGTATGAATGTATATAAGGCACAGCAAATATATTAAGTGACAGAGTCTTAAACAATAAGGTTATATTCTTTTTTAGCTAAATCTGGTTGAAGAAAAACTATCAGTTATATTTCTCTCAGCTAAAAAGTAATAAACTTCAGTAAGTCAAAACTGTGTTCTGATGAGAGAGTTATGGAGTATAAGCATATTGTGAGTGGAAAAATACATTATTTACCTGCTGAATAAGGCTTAGGAAAGTATCACTTAAATGTCTACAAAAAATAGCAATTATATAAAGACACAAACAGTGTCTAAAAAGAAGTAAAAAGTTTCTAAGTAAAGAGAGACAGCATCAATTCTAAGGAGAGGTCATAACATAGACACTGTTATAAGTATTAGAAGGTGTTTCTTTAAATGTCAGTTTGTTATTTGCATTATGAAAGTAGTTAAGATAGTCCTGCCAACATTTACCATATTCATTAAGCCGATTATGGGTGGCATAGGTATTACGTTTGAGAGAGGCACATTGGGAAAGATTTTTAAGGATATCAGAAAGAGTGGGGTTATTTGTTGTTCTCCAAGACATTAATATGAGCCATTTAACTAGCAAGGAGAGTAAGTTAAGCCACTTGTATTGAGCTTGAGAGAGAAATATTAGGGAAAGAGGGAATTCCAAGTAGGGAAAATGTTGGGTCAAAAGTGACAGTATGACCCATCACTTTAGATGCAAATTGTTGAACTTTAGACCAAAGTTTGAGAATGGGGTCACAGTACCATAATATATGGAGTAAATTCCCATTAGGTTTGTTGCAATGCCAGCAGTTGTTGGTGTTAATTAAGCATATACGGTATAGAACAGAAGGTGTTCTGTACCAGAGGTGAAAGATTTTTTGTCTGGACTAGAGAACTATGAGTATCCATGAATGTTTTGTGGATAGGGAACCAGCACTTATGCCATTGGGAGTCTGATACATCATAGTTCAGAAGTTGGCTCCACTTAGTTTTAGTTTTAGGGATTGGTCTGACAATGTATTTCTGATATCCTTACATATAATACTGGTCAAATTAGAGGTAGAACTGATCCATGAGGCAATATGTCAGTCATGAATATCATATGAATGTGTGTGTTGAAAAAAGGTATTGCACGCAGTGCAGATTTGGAGATATTTCCAAAAGTCTTGCTTAGGAAGTTCCCATTGAATGCACAGTTCATTGAAAGGTTTTAGGATGAGAGTGTTTTTTTATTAGGATATCTCCTAAGAAGGATATACCCTTATTATGCCATGAGCAACAAAAGATGGGATATTTCTCAAGGGCAATATTTAGATTGCCCAAAATAGGAGCATAAAAGAGAGGAGTTGGGTTATATTTTAGTTGTTTATGGATGTGTTTCCAATAGTAAACAGAAGACAAAATTGTGGAATGAAATCGTAGCATAGGAGGAAAGGCATTATAGATAAAGGTTGTAGGGCATTTACTTATGTTGAGTGAGGTTTCCATTTCCACCCATAGTGGCATTTGGGGTGTAGGCTTGCTAAACCATACTGATGGTTTGAGTGACACGGAAGGCCCATAGGTAAGCGTTAAACCAGGGCAATCCAAAGCCCCCTTTAGACCTGTGCAGACGCAGCTTAGTGCAACTAAAGCTCATAGGTTTCCCCTGCCATATAAAATTACCAATAAGTTTGTCAAGTTTGTTTAAGAAACTGATAGGAAGAAATAAAGGGATAATAGCGAAAAGATAAAATATTTTAGATGCAATGGTCATTTTAATAGCGGCTATCTTTCCCATAAAAGATAAGTTGAATAGTTTCCACCGATCTAAAATAGTTCTAGTATTGGATAAAAGAGGAGTAAAATTAGCTTCCCATGTTTTCTCTGAGTTCGGGATGATTTTAATTCCAAGATATGTGAGACCCTGGGGAGCCTGTCAAAAGCCCAAAGAGTTATTCATATACGGTTTACAAAGAGAGTTTAAGGGTAATGTTTTGGTTTTGCTGAAGTTTAATGCCAGGCCCGAGATTGTGGTGAATTTGTTAAGTAGGTTTACCAGCAGATGCCCTGCTTCTTCTAGATTTTCTAGAAGAATTAAGAGATCATCTGCATACGATAGAGAGGTATAATGAACATTGCCAATGGGAATCCCTTTAATATTGCTAGATAAGCTAAGGTAGACAGAAAGAGGTTCCATCGCTAGGATAAAAAGGGAGGGCAATAATGGGTGACCTTGTCTAGTCCCTCTGGCCAGAGGGAAGGAGAAAGAAAATGTGGAGTTGGTTAGTACTCTAGCGGAGGGGGATGCATAAAATAATTTAATCCAGGAGCAAAATATACTGGGAAAACAAAACAAAATTAAAGTCTGGTATAAGTAATTTCAACTTAAAGAATCAAAGGCCTTTTCAAAATCGATAGTTATAGCAGCAGCAGGTGTTTTTAGAGATTTAGCCTTATATATTAAATTAAATAATGAGCATAGGTGATCTGAGCCATTTCTTCCCTTAATAAAGCCTGCTTGGGACTTATGAGCTAATTTAGAGATAAATGGTTCCAGCCGGGAGTTTAAAAGTTTTGCAAAAATGTTTCCTTCTGTATTTAAGAGAGATATTGGTCTGTAACTAGAGGGGGAGAGAAGGATCATTATCTTTTTTTGGTATTACAGTTATAATGGCTTCTGACATTGGGGGGGGGGAGGGAGTCTGCCAGTTTGCTTAGCTTCCTGAAAGAAAGTAAAGATTAAGGGACATAAAATATCAGAAAGTGCTTTATAAAAGTCAACAAGGAAGCCATCTCTGCCTGGAGCTCTGCCAGATTTTAGGGAAGAAAGACCATTTCAGACTTCTTGTAAAGTGAAAGGGGAGTCTAAGTCTTTTTTGTCTTGATCAGAAAGATGGGGGACATGTATCCTATTTAGAAAGTGTTGAATGTGGGGATTAGGGACAGAGTTAGGCTGAGTATATAATCGTTTGTAAAAGGACATCATTTTCTGATTAATAGAAGGACCGTCAGTATGGAGCTGACCTGATTGGTCTTTAATGCCCACTGTATTTCTTTTTGTCTGTTGATTTTTAAGTTGATAAGCTAATAGTTTGCCACATTTATCACCTTGCTCCCAGTATTTATGTTTAAGTTTGAATAATGCCAATTTGGTTTTTTGAGTTAAGAGCTCATTCATTTTTATTCTAAGATCTAAAATTTCTAAGTGGAGGGGTGAATTAGGATCAGGTTTTGGAATTTTGAAATAAAGGGATTATTTTTCTTTAAGTTGTTTCTCCATGGTAGCTAGTTGTTGTTCTCTCGCTTTTTTACAATGAGCTGCAAAACTTATAATTTTATCTCGAATGGTAACTTGTAAGGCTTCCCATAATGTGCTCATAGAAGTATCTGAGGGTTTGTTAAAAGAGAGAAATTCCTGGATTTGAATTTTAACCCATGAGATAAATTCTGGGTCTTTAATTAATAGGGGAGCTAGATGCCATATGGGTAATTTAGCTAATGGTGGGCTCCAGAGTAAGTGAATACAAGCCGGAGAATGGTCTGATATGACCATTGGGAGAATAGAGGTTTCAATTACTTTATCTATGATAGAATGAGATGCAAACCAATAGTCAGTCCTACTATGAGACTTATGAAGTGGAGAATAAAAGGTATATTCCCTTTCTCTGGGATGAAAAAGTCTCCAAAGCTCTGTAAGACCAAAATCTTTCATGAGTAAAGGTAGGGTGTCAATACTTCTAGGGTAAGCATCCAACAAAGTGTTGCTTCTGTCTAAATGTGCATCTATTGCGAGGTTTAGATCCCCACCCATCAGTATAGGAGCATTATCTATATTGTTAGACAAAATTTGTTGGGCCAAATTATTAAAAAGTTCCAGTAAGTCAGAATTAGTGGCATGCACATTAACCAGTGTTAAAGGGCCAGAAGATGTATTAAATTTAACAATTACTCATCTGCCTTCGGTATCAGTAATTGTTTTTAAATGGGACCATTTAAGATTTTTATGGATCAGAATTGCTACACCTCTTTTTTTAGAACTGTAAGAAGAAGTAAATATATGACCGACCCAATCCCGTTTTAGGCTATCAGTATCCTCTGCCAGAAGCTTAGTTTCCTGTAAGAATGCAATCCTTTTTTTTAGTTTTTTAAGGTGGAATAGAATTTGTTTGCATTTACAAAAAGAGCTGAGTCCCTTAACATTCCATGAGTGTAGTAATAGATCAGCCATATTTAGTGTAAAAGTTAAGGTACAGATTGTCTGGTAAAAGGGACTCAAAAAAGATCATGGAGGGGGACACTGAGAGGCCAACAGGATAAGATAGTTTATGAAAAATGAAGAAATGAGTATGGGAACGTGTGCAGGACCAAAAACGTACTGCGAGTTGCAGGAGTATGATTTTACAACAGTTATAATTTATGCGTCTCTTTAACAAGTGATAAAAGACCAAGAATTGTAAACAAATTAACCAACACTTAAATATGAACACTATATATATATATATATATATATATATATATATATATATAACAATTAAATATTCTATACTGCGGTATGAGATATGAGTCAGTACAGAGGTACGCAGACTCTCTCATAAAGCAACTGGGCATGCAGTAGCTAACCAGCACTAAATCCAGGTGGAGGTACCATTGATGAATATGAAGTTAAATCAGTTAATCACATGAGGATTATAGATGCAGTAAAAGGACTATTTAAACTTAGTTAAGATTAAAACACAAACACGACAGGGGCATCATTTAGGGGTCATGGGGGTTGCATTCGCGACCCTATAAAATTTCGACCACTATGACAGACTGTGCCCTGCCCCTGCCCTTGCCTTGCCATGGCTTTAATGGACTTTTGGGCTGGGTGCCACTCGCTGACTGGCCAAATTTAAAAAAAAAATAAGGTTTTTTTTTTTCCTCCCCGAGTGTCCACCTCCACCGCTCCCGCCGGCCGTAGGCACACTAAATGCATACTGGGACTGGGAAGCAACAAACAACAACAACAACACAGTGACTGCCCTTTGAAAAACTCCAAGTCCCAGTGTGCATAGCATTGAGTCAAGGATGTTGGTACTACCACGATTGGCTAGGAGGAAGGCCAGTGGGTGGGACAAGTAGTCACGATGTGGTGCGGTGGGGTAGATGAGGAACGTCATGAAAAGTGGGAGAAGTGACTAGCAGATGATAGCTCTCAACCTTTCGGAGTTACTGTGTTTGTTTCCACAGACTTTGGACATATACCTATTACAGCCTGGTTTTTGTCTCGCACACTGTTCCCAAACACCAATGTAAGCGGTTGCCGATCAGCCAGGTTTTGTGACTGAATTTCTGGCAGCGGGCGGGAGGATGGAGCTTTTTCAAGCCAAAGACCATCCTTCAAAGTGAGGAGAAGTGCTGTGGTGCAGCAGGAATGATGGCTCCATGGAACTTCGACCTGGTGAGTAGAGGTATGGGGCGGACGGGGAGCTGGAGAACATTGGTGGTTCTTGTGACCAAGGGCAGCAGCAGGTCCAACCTGTGCGGTGTATGAAGTGAGCCGTGAAAGGGAGGTGCGCCCCGTCCTCCAGCTGTCAGCGGCGGTGGCAGCAGCAGGCACAGGTGGGCAGGATGACAGCCCTCTCCGGAGGATGAGCAGGCGGTGTTGGGCCGGCCAGGTCCCCCCCCCCTCAGTTAACGATAGCAAGCTCAGGTGTTGTCAGAAGTGCAGTGGAAGCATGCTGACTGTTGGAAGTGTACATCTCTGTAGATAGCCAATTAGCAGTGGTGGTGTTTTTTGGCTTCCCAGTAGATGCTGTTTTTTTTTTTGTTTGTTTTTAATTTCAGGCACTTTCTTGTGAGAGGCTATTGAGTAATTGAAATGGAAAAAGAAAATATGTGTTGTAGATCATTCAATCCACCATTTTGTTACCGTCGGAAGGAAGTTTTAAAAACAACCATCAGTGCGAGGAAGGCAGCTTTGAAATGTTAGGGTACCATGCATGCTGCTCTGACAGGGAAACATCAACACTGTTTATGCACACATGCAGCATGGGCATTCCTTCAACTGCTGCTTTATGTGCAGGTTATCTGGTTGTAAATAGGAAGTTCTATATGACATTGCCTTGTTCTGAGTGGTTTGACCTTAGCTGATTTATTTCTCATTTTAAGAAGTTTATTCGTTTTTTGTAGTACCGTGGTTACTGCTGAGAGCCAACATGAACCTTGTCACTGGGACTTTCATCAGCTCATGCTGCTTGTCTGCATGTGATGTCATAATCTCCTGCCTGTGGCATCATATTCGTCCACGGAACCATTTACGATTCATAAAGAAGATGATGACATTACGTGTAAGACAGGCAGCAGTAGTAGTAGTAGATGAAGTCTGAGGGACAGGGAATCCTATTTTCAAGCAGCTATCCTTAGTAATACAGAACATGTGGAAATAAAGTAATAGATAAAAATATGTAAAAAAAGCAGACTTGTTTAAAAACAATATGTTTTTAAACTTATCCTGAACATGTCACAGGCTCTTTGTTGCTGGATCAATTTACTCTGCAGGTAATGCTGTAATGGTTGTCCAAAATTATAGATGTGCCTGCTGTCAGGTGTTATATTTCAAACAAATATTCTACGAATTTAATCAAGCTCAGCTGTATGACCAGTATTTGGTTTTGTGCACGGTTTCTTGTTAAGTAAGTCTGGTAAAAGTATAAAAAGCTAAATGTTGCAAGTAAAATGTTGTTTTGTTTACCTTGCCCCCAGTTCTTTATGACTAACCATCAAGACTCGACATGCGCTGCATGGAAACTGTGGTTTTCCATCTGGGGCCCTTTAATCTGATCTTTAAACTAGCGTATATGATAAACTACAACTTATAGCATGCAGTGTGTTAAACGCTTTGCTGTGCTAGTCCTTCTCTCCCCTCTCACAGCTGTATTCTTCATGGTAACAAGAGAGACTGCGAACGATACTTTACTATTCAATTCATACCCATTTTTAAATTACTTGGTAACTAGCGCTATGTCACATTGACAAATGCCACCCTCTCTGGCCCCACCCACACCTTGGGCCCGCCCACATCGTACCCCCTCCCACCTTGCTACCCCTATGATTTTGCTGAAATGAAGCCCCTGAAACACGATTCCCAAGGGGAAACCAGCATTACAGTTTCATCAAAAAAGAAAAGAAGAAATTCAATGTAATTATATCAAAGAAGAAGTAAAATATTTTAGTAGCAGCAACAACCAGGACATTATATAACAACACAGTTGAGTGGAAAAAGAAAGCCAACAGAGCTGGATTGCTCTCTTAAAAAAGGTTAGGCCTATTTATATGTGTGTGTATCTATCTATCTATCTATAGATAGATATATATATAGATATATATATAGATATATATATAGATATATATAGATATATATAGATATATATAGATATAGATATATATAGATATATATAGATATATATAGATACACACACACACACACACACACACATACATTTATATATACATATACATACATACATACACACACACATACATACATACACACATACACACATACACACATACAGAAACAATTATTGTTGTAGCTAAGCAAGCAAATCAGGATGGTAACTAAGTCAAGGGTGTATACATTAAAGATGGGGGCAGCAGGGCACTCTTAATAAAGTTATGACCCACATATGAAGTCAATTGAAGGGGTAATATGAACATGGGAGAGTTCCTTAAGCATGTAGGGTAGATGTTTGTCTGTGAAAAGTAGTACACAGGTTTAGAGAATTTTGGTGCCATTCAAGAGAAGGTTCAGTACCCCATGGGGTTTAAAGAAGCTGTCCATATTCCTGAAAATAGCCTCCTTTAGTGAATCTTGAGGGAGACTGACTGAGTCTAGAGATTAGGTTCAGTGAATCACCCCAAAAAGGGAGAGTGCAGTTTCATTAAGAGCAATTGCATCCGGCTTCAAACATATGCCTTGGCTTTGCAATAAAAAGCACCATTAGGGTACAATGCCTGTGTTTATGTAATAAAATGTAATCAGACCATGGGTCTCGAAAATGGCCTGCCATAGGTAGTGATGCTACTTTACTAGAGGAGCACAGACAATAAGGAAGGGGAAAGCTAGACAGAAGAGATTGCAGGGGGATAGTAAGGTAATAAGTGGGGTTAAGCAACAAAAAAGATTTTATGGGAGAGTAGGTCAAACCAAATGAAAAAGGAAACAAAGTACATTTAGGAGCCTTAAGATTGCCTGTTGCAACAGTAGAGAATTATTCACAATAGGAGATTGGTCAGATGAGTGTTAATAATTATTAACAAAATAGGTGTAATGTTACCTTTAATACAATTAGCATCCCGCTTGCATTACTTGTGCTGTGAAGTCTAAAGAGCACTAAAGTTGAAAGCTGGTCTTGGGAAGAAGAACACTCGGTTGCATAAATATGCTAACCGTGATGTACAGCTTTGGCAGTTAAGTACCGGCTGTGAGTGAAAGCAGGTCTGCCACAAGAAGCCACACCAGTATCAGGCAGATCCCTGAAAGCTATTATATGAAGCCTGAATAGCAAGGAGGTTGCATAGGCAACAAGTTAGGATATGGCAGATATTAATAAAAAGTCACCGATAATGTTGCACTCGCCTTACGGGATTCGGAAGTCAGAGGAAGGGATTTGCGGTTACTCTTGCCTTTTCTTTTTTTCTTTGGTGGTTCGCACAGTTTAAGAGGGGAACTAGAGGCAAGTTCAGCCCAGGAGGAGTTGGCAGAGATTGATCCGGCTTCTGGGATGTTAAGGACGTTCTGCAAAGTATCTGCATCTACCTGAGACAAACCCTCTTGTGGGGACATAACTGAGTCCTGTAGAGGGATGAACATATTATTCAGAGGAAGTGGTGAGGACAGGTGGGAGCCCCTTTTGGAAGCTGCAGTGCTTTTGTTTGTGGTCAGAGCTTCACAGCAGGCAGCTTTGGCAGATTTGGTGTTGGTACTTTTTTTGTTTTGAATACGGGCCGACTGCTTGGGGAGTGAGCTATCTGGGCAAGGGATTTCTGTGTCTGCACGAGTCAGGAGTGAGTCTTTGGTGTCCTGAGAAGCTCCAAACTCACAAAAAGTTAAATCAGCCAAGAGTCCTGAGTGTAACAGTTCAGTCGTGAGAAGAACACTATTTTGAGCTGGTAAAGTTTCAATGAAAGCAGACAGGGTTCTCAGGGTGTTAAAATCTTTAAATGCATTACCCAAATAAAGTCTCATCACTGCAGGGTACTGGAGAGGAATCCTTATCCCTTTTTGGTATAAGATTCAAACCCTCAAAAAATGTTAAAAAAAGCATGTTTTGTTTGGACTTTGAGTCCAAATTTAGTACATCAAGGGCCAGATATTCAAAACTTTGCCCTGGGGCTAAATTAACACTGTCCAGTAGGCAAACTTAGCCCGGAGCACAAAGCAAGCTATATTCAAAAGGAATAGCCCGGGCAAACAGCTTCTGAATATAGCATGGGAATGAGGCCGGGAAAACTGGGCTGGGAGTGCAGGGCAAACTTAGCCCTGAAATAAGACAGCTCTGAATATTGCAGCCAGGAAGTGCAAACCACAACAGCAACACAGTGCACAGTGACGTGAAGGTAAGTAGAGGTGAACTATGTGGCCAATGTGTGTGCCAGCAAATATGTGGACCCAGTACAGCGGCAGGCAGCAGCACATGTGAAAGTACAGTGTTCAAAACTGTATGATATTCCCTGAACTGCAGCGCTAACACGTTTGTGTGGATTTAGTGCAGGGCTAAACCGTTAGCCCAGTGCAAATGCATTCACCCAGCGCTAAACTTTGCCATATTCAAAAGTGACATGCAAATGAGCCTACTTAACTAGTCTCTGGGCAAACGTCCAGATTAGCATCTCATTATGCCCTGATTTGCATGCAGTTTGCCCAGTGTTACTGCAGGGTCCCATGGCTTCATCTGTAGGTCAGTCTGGAAGTACAGGGGCTGGCCAGAGCTGACTGCAGCTCCACCTGTAGGTCAGTCTGGAAGTGCATGATGATACCTGTAGGCTACATGTAAACGGTACATCATAGCATAGAATATTGTACCCCAGGGGACAACACAGCATAGGCTCAGATGGTGGTGGTGCTGCAAGCAACTGCCACACTGTAGGTCACGCTACAGTACACAGCAGACACTACAGTAGCAAGGGGCCAAGTAGCAAGTAGTGTGTGGACACAGCACTGCCTATGTTGTGTAGGGCAGTGCTGATGACTGCACTATACACAGTGACTGGCCCAACATGCAGGTGTTTACTGACAGTGAACATTACTGTTACACTGTTGTGTGACCCACAGATGCTGCACCTCTGGCATGGGAGGCTCACAGTGACATATGCATGTCCGGCTTTGTGTTCTGTGGCAGTTGTACAGCTGTGCGATATGTGGCCGGGGGGTATATATTATCGGAAAGGCGCACTGGTGTTGGGGTATTCCCAATACTTTCCCATGTGCACTGCATGATGTGTCCTGACCTTGTGGCCACACCTGGTCTGTGGCACAGTCTGGCCACCGTATACTCTCCCCTCAACATCTTCCATGCCCACAGTGCTGCATGTGTGTGCTGGCATCTGCTGGTGTCCACAGAAGAGTGGTCCACAGGTGTGTGCTGTATGGCCACACTGCCATGCTGTCCACTGGCGGCACGGTCATCACTTACTGCCTGACATGGCTGGGATTGGTGGCAGATGATGGCATCATTGTAATGCCATCAGTGAGCAGCATGTTTCCTCTATGTCTGGCTTTGTCTATGTGTCATATTTATTTGTTAGGGTTGCGCAAAGCCGCGAAAAAAAACTCACTCAAACACAGTGCAAAGCCAAAATTTCATGCAAAGTTGATTGCCCAGGGTTAAGACTACCTTTACCTGGGTAGTAATGTGCACCGTGCTAAGTGTCACGCTAAGTCTTGCAAAACCACTTTGCTTGGCTAGTCTCAAAATAGCATTGCGCCTGTATTCATGTACACATACCCTCAGTTTCCCCTTGCATATATTATGATTTTGCCTGGCACTAAATGCAGCTTACACGCAGCGCTATTTGGCCTTTTGAATATAGCAAACCCGCGTTAATCTGCGCTAAACCTGCGCAAATGTTTTTTGCCCGGCGCAAAGTTTTGAATATCTGTCCCCCTGTATCTTATGTTTATGGTAGGATTCCCAGATTGTATCCCTTTTCTTCATATATGCATTAACTGAGGACTAATCCAAGGCTGTTTATATCCCTTAGTCCAAATATTTTTTTTTTTCAGGGCAAAACAATCACAAAGCTTTTGGAACTTAAAATAAATGAAGAGTCAAGTCATTGTCACCACATTTAGTAATTATGGATTATTCCACAGATGATAACTGAGAGCAAAATAAGTCACGTCCAGATTCTTACAGGTTCTAAATTTCAAAAATTTGTGGGGCCTTTTCTTGTTTTGTCTGGCCACATGCAAAAAATTGCACTGTGATAACTGATCATATCTGGAAGCACGGCAGAATAAATGGTCTTGTTAATGTCTGTGACCATTATCTAATCAATACAGGACTTGCATCCTATTTTGTAATTACATCTTGTGGATTCTAAAATGACTTACTGTAAGTTTAGATCACCAACACTACTCTGAATTTTACATGCTGCCAAACTGAACCAATTCATATTAAAATAACTGGCGACTATCCATTCACAGTTTTTGGAAGTTTGTCATAAATGGTTGATATTTCCATCATACCTAGATAATAAGTACCTGTGGCCAAGTAAGCAACAGTTATTAAGTATTTTGCTTTGCCAAGAATAATGTTTATAGTGAGCAAATCAATATTCTGACATAATCGTTCATATTTAAGACAAACTTCAGTCAAATGATTCCTTACATAGATCAAACAACTTTCTGCTCTTTTATTTACTCTGTCCTTTCAAAATACCGTGTAACCTGGAAAGTTTATCTCACTGTCTGTTTTGTTTTTAATGTAGCCATTTTTCAGTATTAGCAAGCATGTCCTAGTTATGCTGAGTTACCCAAACATTGAAAGGATCCCAATAAGCTTGTAAACTGTTAGGGCCAGATATTCAAAACTTTGCCCAGGGGCTAAATTAGCACTGCCCGACGGGCAAACTTAGCCCGAAGCAAAGAGCAAGTTATATTTAAATGGAAATAGCCCGGTGCTAATCCTGCTGAATATTGCAGTCTAAGGAAGCCGGGCAAACTGGTCTGGGAGTGCAGGGCAAAAATATCCCGGGAATAAGACAGCACTGAATAAAGCAACCAGGAAGTGCAACCCACAACAACAACAGTACACAGCAACATGAGGGCAGGTACAGACGAACTACATGGCCAATGTGTGTGCCAGCAAATGCATGGACTCAGTACAGCTGCAGGAAGCAGCAGATGTGAAAGAACAGTGATCAAAACTGTATATTATTCCCCGTGCCATTAGCGCCGTGCTAACACATTAGCACGGCATTAGCATGGAGCTAAGCAGTTAGCCCGGTGCAAACACGTTTGACCGGAGCTAAAATATGCCATATTCAAAAGTGCCATGCAAATGAGCCTACTTAGGTAGTCTCTGGGCAAACAACCGGATTAGTATCTCATTATACCCTGATTTGCATGCAGTTTGCCCAGCGTTACTGCAGGGTCACACAGAGCCACCTGTAGGTCAGTCTGGAAGTACAGGGGTTGACCAGGTCCAACTGCAGCTCCACCTGTAGGTCAGTCTGGCAGTGCATGATGATAGCTGCAGGCTACATGTAAACAGTACAGCATAGCATAACATATTGTACCCCAGGGGTCAAGACAGCATAGGCACAGGTGGTGGTGGTGCTGCATGCAACTGTCACACTGTAGGGCATGCTACAGTGCACAGCAGACACTACAGTAGCAAGGGGGCCAGTAGTGTGAGGGACACAGCACTGCCTATGGTGTGTAGGGCAGTGATGATGACTGCACTGTACACAGTGACAGGCCCAACCTGAGGGTGTTTACTGACAGTGGACATTATTGTTACACTGTTGTGTGACTCACAGATGCTGTACCTGTGGCATGGGATGCTCACAGTGACATGTACAATTCTGGCTTTGTGTGCTGTGGCAGTTGTACAACTGTGCGGTATGTGGCCAGGGGGGGCTTATATTATCCGAAAGGCACACTAGTGTTGGGGTATTCCCAATACTGGCCCATGTGCACTGCATGATGTGTCCCAGCCTTGTGGCCACACCTGGTCTGTGGCACAGCCTCGCCACCCATACATGCTCCCCTCAACATCCTCCATGCCCAAGGTGCTGCATGTGTGTGCTGGCATCTGTTCGTGTCCACAGATGTGTGGTCCGCAGGTGTGTGCTGTATGGCCACACTGCCATGCTGTCCACTGGTGGCAGGGTCACCACTTACTGCCTGGCATGGCTGGGACTAGTGACAGATGATGGCATCATTGTGATGCCATCGGTTAGTAGCATGCTTTATCTATGTGTCATATTTATTTGTTAGGGTCGCGCGCAAAACCCACGCTAAACCCATGCAAACACCGCGCTAAGCCAAAGTGTTGCACAAAGCTGATTGCCCAAGGTTAAGACAAGCTTTTCCTGGGCGGTAATTTGCACCGCGCTAAGTGTCGCGCTAAGTCGTGCAAAACCACTTAGCGCAGCGCTAGTTGCTGAATATAGCATTGCACCTGTATTCATGTCAGTTTGCCCCTTGCATACATTATAGTTTTGCCCGACGCTAATGCAGTTTGCCCGTGCTATTTGGCCTTTTGAATATAGCAGACCCGCGCTAATCCCGCGCTAAACCTGCGCAAACGGTTTTTGCCCGGTGCAAAGTTTTGAATATCTGGCCCTTAGTGTTTAAATGTCTTATTTTCCGCACATTCTTCCTGGAATTCAGTGTATTAAGTTGCCTAGGCCCTGGACTGGGATAAACGTTTCTTGCAATTATTAGTAGAAAATAAATGTAGAAAACAACCGGGCAATGCCCCAACCACCTAATTTTGTCAAAAAATATATCCTCTCCAAATGCAAAACTCATCTAATAAGCAAGGACGAGATAGAAACATAGAATTTGACGGCAGATAAGGACCGCTTGGCCCACCCAGTCTGCCCATTTCCCTACCTACTGGATAAGCTGCAGATCCTAGTTAACCAGCAGCCTACTTCTTCCTACCCCCACCCCCTAGAATGGCCTTATGACTGTCCCATGCATGCTTGAATTCCACCACTGTTTTTGACTCCACAACCTCCTCTGGAAGGCTGTTCCATGCATCCAAACCCTCTGTGAAAAATACTTCCTTAAATTACCTCTGAGCGCCCCCATCTTCAAATTGTGTCCCCTTGTTCTTGCACACCTCTCTCTTTTTTGTAGATGCTACCCTCTTGGACTTTGTTGGTTCCTTGAGGTACTTGAACGTTTCTATCATGTCCCCCCTCTCCCTCCTTTCCTCGAGGCTATACATATTAAGCTCCTTTAGTCTATCTTCATATGTCTTCCGGTGCAGACCCTGCACCATTTTAGTTGCCCTCCTCTGGACAGCTTCCATCCTGTCTATGTCTTTGCAGAGATTGGGTCTCCAGAACTACACGCAGTACTCCAGATGGGGTCTGATCTGAGATCCCACCTAAGTAGTTATTTAACCAACTTTAGATATGGGAAGATGCGCTATCCCCTTCAGATACTGCCCGCTAAGGTGGACATACACCAGCCAATAATATAAACCCAAACCTGAGTAAGAGAAATCCCATTATGGAGATTCTCCATGAGTCTAATATAGTTACAAAGTAGAATAACACTGAAGATATGTGTATAAACAGCTTTTCTGTAACAACAGATAAGATGGGCAGCTAGGTCTACATTTCCTAAAAGAGAGTCAAATAAACCCACTAACAAGATTTGACTCCTGACCCTGTTGGCTGTAGAGATGTTGCGAAATAAAATTTTGCCAGTGAAATTGCCACAAAATTGGCAATTGCGCCATGCAAAATATTTTGCAAAATTCATGAAATGTGAAATTTTGCCTGAAATTTGCAAAATTTCACCTGAAAATTGCGAATTTTCACTGAAAATTGTGATATTTTGCATTTCACAGTAAAATGTCACCATTTTCAGGTGAAATTTCATAATTTCTGGATGAAATCTTGCTATTTTAGAGTAAAATGTCATGTTTCACACCCACAAAATATTTTGCATAATGAAAATTTATAATTTTGCACAACACTAGTTGGCAGCAAGATACAGTAGAAACTGCATCATTCACAAGCCCTGGCTGGCATTATTATTATTTTAATGTCAGTATTAATATTTTATTGGTATGATTTTTAATTATTATTAGCACATTGAAAAAAAAAACTAAAAAAATAAAGAAATGATTCAAATTGTGCCACAGTGAAGAAGACCTAGGTTTTGATTGCATGAATATGAACATACAAACATACGAATGTGCCAGCAGAAACAGACTACCTGATCTATCTAAGTTTGCTCAAGTGTGCAGCCAACACCCCTAGTTTGCAGCTGCCCCACCCTCCTCCCCTTTGTCAACCCACTGCCACCCCACCTCCCCCACCCTCACTCCCCTGTTCCCTGTCCCATATCCTTTGAAACTGTTCACAGATTTACATGACACCACCCATTCTGGTAGGGTGTTCCATTTTGCTACCCCCCCTCTCTGCGAAATAGTGTCTCCTCATTTCCTTCCTAAATCTTCCTCCCTCTATTCTTAGCCCATGCCCCCTGGTGACCCTCCCCTTCCTTAACTTAAAGACCCCATCTGCCCCATCCTTATTGATTCCTCTCAGGTACTTGAATGTCTCTATCATGTCCCCCCATCCCTTCTATCCTCCACAGTGTACATATTCATGTCTCCTAGCCTGCTGTTATAGTCTTTCCCTTCCATTTCACATATCATCTTTGTTGCCCTCCTCTGCATCCCCTCCAGTAGCCTGATATCATGCTTTAGGTATGGCCTCCAAAACTGCACACAATACTCTAAGTGTGGTCTTACTAATGACCTGTAGAGGGGCTAGATCACCTCTCTTCACCTGGATGAAAACCCACTCTCTATGCACCCCAGCATTTTGTTCACTTTTGCAGCCACTCTCCTGCCCTGGGCAGTGTGTTGTTCATGGTTCCTGTTATCATTACCCCTAGGTCCTTCTCCTCTCAATGATCCCCAGCTGAACCCCCCCAGCCAGTATTCTTTCCTTGGGTTCTTCACCCCAAAGTGCATAACCTTACACTTTTTTGCATTGAACCCCAGCTGCCACCTCTCTGACCACTCCTCTAGCTTGCGTAGGTCCCCCTGCAGCC
This sequence comes from Neoceratodus forsteri, assembly GCA_016271365.2. NCBI lineage: Eukaryota > Metazoa > Chordata > Ceratodontiformes > Ceratodontidae > Neoceratodus > Neoceratodus forsteri. The sequence goes on along the minus strand of CM057449.1, from coordinate 845,663,708 downwards.
GCTTCCATCCCTCCTCTCCATCCACCACTGCTCCGATTTTGGTGTCATCAGCGAACAGACTTACCTTGCTCACCACCCCATGTGCAATGTCTGATATGAAGAGCCCAAACAATACTGGCCCCAATACAGAGCCCTGTGGCACCCCACTCATCACCTGCCTTGGAGTTGAGAGCTCCCCTCTCACCACCACCTGTTGTAGCCTGCCACTCAGCCAGCTTGTAATCCAGTTTATCATTTTTGTCCCTACCCCTTCACCATTTAGCTTCCCCCCCAAGCTGCTCATAAGGCTCCTAATTGAAGGCCTTGCTGAAGTCCAAGTAAAGAACACCCACCGCATGACCCTTATCCAGCTCACCTGTCACCCAGTCATAATATTGTATGATACTGGTTTGGCAAGACGTCCCTGAAACAAACCCATGTTGTCTCACATCCTGGAGGTCATTGTCTTCCAGGTATGACACCAGTATTTCCTTTAGTATCATTTCCATGAGTTTGCACACTATGGAGGTGAGACTTACAGGACGATAATTACTGGGTCCAAAAAATTGCTGATGACAGTTGCTAGTGAAATACAATAATGGTGTAGGAGCCAAGTAAAATACCTTGTTGCAGTGAAAAAAACAAGGGTCATAGTCATGTGAATAAGTTCAAATAATTGATTACACCAGATGGCTAAAGTAAGGATGAGCTAGTGATGAGTTATTACTTGAATAACGTGCTGAATGGTTGCACACTTACCTTCAATTTGACTCAATTAAACTTTTGGACCATTCTGGATCACTTTGAATGTGGGCCAAACAATTGAAAGAAACACTCTATTGCTTTCCAAGTGATCAGGGCTGGATTTAGAGTCATTTCTTTCCCCACCTCAGTAGCATTACAACCAACTTCCCCCTTCTCAGAAATTTTATTAGAAGTAAATGTCCAACTCCTGGCACTGTGCCAGGTGCTGACTGCATTTTTTTAACTGACTGAAGGAATGGGGAGGATGGAAGAAGTTGTGACTGACAGAAGTGGATGAGTGTGGTAAAGGAGTGTCTTTTACATACATTGCTAGCCTGCCAGACCCTCCTAGCAAAGACACAAAGTATTTTTGGCTGAAGTATTGTAGCCAAACTCAAGACAAGGCATCCCAAAAGAAGCTAAACCAAAGCTGCAAATTTTCACATTCTCTAAAGCTGAAGAATGCAATAATGGGATATAGGAGTTGGGCCTATTGAAATGCAGTGTTGCAGTGACAAATACATGGATTGTGGTCATATGATTGTGTCTAAATAATTGATGACAGGTGGGTGAAGAATGCAATAATAAGTAGAGGCCCAGTGAAGTGTGGTGTCACAAGAAAGACAACATGGGTTGTGACCACATGAACAACTCCAACTAATTGATTATGACAAGTGGTTGAGTTGAATGCAATAATGGTGTTTAGTAGTTTGGCCAAGTGACGTACAGTGCTATGCTATAGAGCCCTTGGATTATAGCCACAGGAACATGTCAAAACAATTGACAATGACATGAGGTTGAAGAATTAAATAATTAGGTAGGAGCCCAATGAAGTACTATACACTATCGCAGTGAACAAGACACACATTGTGACTGCATGATAAATCCATAACATTAATGACATGTGTCCAAAGAATGTAACAATTATGGGATACGGGAGTTGCTCCAGTGAAGTACTGAGTCACAGTAAAGAAGACATGGGTAGTAGTGACATGAATGTTTCCAAATAATTTATAATGACAGGAGGCTAAATAATGCAGTATTTGGAAGCGGTCAAGTGAGGGAAAGTACTGCATTAAGGGAGACATGGGTTGTGATTGCATGAATAAGTAAATAAATATTACAAAATAAATCAAAGTAAAACTTGTATTGAGTGGTGCCAATGTTTGAAGACCAGTGTTTCACTAAACACACACACACACACACACACACACACTTACAGACATGTACAATACATTACAGCTTGCAGAAGCAGTGCTTTGCACCAGAGGGGCTTTATAGATGTTACAATTTGCAGTGGTGTCTCCTTCTCCTTAATGACTTTTTTGATATTGTTACCAGCAATGATGGCACATGGCAACAGAGGGACTTTGTCAGTGTTGCCACCAGCTGCAGTGACTGTCCTATCTGCCAGTTACCAGAAATGCCCCCACACAAAAAAAAAAAAAATATGGCCTTGTTTCAGTTATCAGTAGATTTTCCTGGTTGCTTAAACACCACTCCCAGTAAGTTACATTGGAAACAGAAGCTATGGAGAAATAGAGTGTGAGCAGAATGGTAAGCAGCTGAGAGTGAGCTGTAGATATTCCTGTCAGCAATGCCCTGTAGTGTGCTGCACATGCATGCTAGTACCCTGCTGTTGAGTTGTATTGGAAAAAGTTCCAAACAGTATTGCAGTCCACTGACTGCACAACTATACAGACAACACAACTCATGTATTTCAGACTGACACAAAAGGTAGCATTAATCTTGTAAAATTAAGATAGGGTACCAAAAGTATGAACTGTACAAAAAGAAGTGATTTGTGTTAAATAAATAAAATACTTTGTGACTTGCTTTATAATATAAGCAAGTGAGGCTTAGGTGATGTCTCTCGGCTAATCAAGAGTGTTTCCTTGGGACTTCTTAAAGTTTGAGAACTGAGAAGCAAAGCTGATTTGTTCAGAATAGTGGTGGGTGAAGTTGGAAAACTTTGCTTCGTGGATTATTTCATGAATTTTGTGGAATTTGTGAAATTAATCAGCAAAACGAAGTTGCACTTTGTCTGAAAGGTGAAACGAGCGAATGAAGAAATTGACAAGTTCACCTACATTCACCTAGCTAATTATCCTAAGGCGAAGTTAGCAAGGATTCATAGATAGGAAGTTGTATGGGCTCTTTTTCAATGCAGAGACTGACTGCAGTGCAATGTGTGATGGAGAGAGCAGGACTCAGATGTGTTCACAGAGTTGTGTGCCTAAAAGTGTAGACTTTTCTGTCCAGATTCACTCTATTAAGTGTGTGTTGTGCCTTGTGCCTATGAATCATCTGTCATTTACTGATGCTTTGGTTCTTTTCTTACTTTAGTTAGTACTTTCAGTTTCTGTATTGCAGACAGTGCAGTAGTGTGCTTTGGGGAAGGGGAGTTTCTGTAGCTCCAGTCCAGCAGCAACAAAAGGCAGGCTTGCCTTATAGCCTAGTGTGTGACGTGCTGTTGTACTTACTGGTTTTGTATCTTTTTTTCCTGTTTGCCATACACTGGTATTTTAGTTGTGTAGAACAGTGAGGTTTGCTTTACTGAATTGTTTTTGTGAGGTGTCCTTATTTCGTGTACATGTAGGCAGCATCTTGGGCATGTCTGAGTCTGACCACTAGTGAGAAATCCCTGTTGTGTACTGTTTTCCTGATGCTAGGTACTGTTGTTTTTCTCAAAAATATACACACAAAAAATATACCTGGTGTTGTTCAACTGGTGGTTTTGAGTACTGTCTGTGTAAAGTGTTGTGTGGTCATCACTTGTATGTGTGTATGTGTGTCCCTTTATTCCCAACAGTTCCACTTGAGCATTGTTCTGTGTTGAAACCAAAAAAAAGTAAAAATAAATTCTGCCATATTTGTTTCAGTGTAAAGTCTTGTAATGCCTTGTTCGAGAGTGGTTTTGTGTGGGTTCTCTTACTTCCGGCCTTAAGTCCCTCTTGTGTATTGACTTGTTAACCCCCCCCCCCCCACTGGTGTGGTGGCAATAAATCAATATTTTGGTTAGTACTGTCTCTGTGTAAAGTGTTGTAAATGTTATGCGTGGTTCCCTAGTACCTTTAATGTTGTGCATAGTTCAGTGTCGAAACAAAAAAGAAAAAGTGAAAAACAAATTTGTGGCATATTTGTTTCAGAGTAATGACTTGTAAAGTTTTGTTCAGTCCTGCATGGGTGCCTCTAGTTCCAGGTTTAAATCCCTGTTGTGTATTCTCTTGCTACTCCCACCTACAAAAAAGGAAAAATAAATATTTCTGGTGCTGTTGTTCTTGTTGTTGTTAACCGTCTGTGTAACATAGGAAAATACCCATGAAGAGGTGGTCTGCTAAACGAGTTTCTGGCAGTGGCACAGCTGCCCAGAAGACATTAGGTTCTGAATTTGCAAAGGGTAGCACTCCAAGATCTGAAGACGCAGATTCATGCGGGGCTGGTAAGGATAATGCTGTGTAGTAACTGACAAGAATTAGTTTCTGCAAGTGGAAGCACTAGTGTGGCTAAGTTTTTGTCTGCCAGATTAGTGGCATTAATGCTGGTGGGTGGTGCTGGAGTTGGCAGTGAAGCCATGCATGAAGGGACAACAGGAGCAGAAGTACAACAACCCACCAAAAAGTTATCATGTTGGAATGTGGTTGAATCCGAGGACTCAGAGGTAATTAATGTCCCCAAAAGTTTTATAGAAGATCCTAAGCCTGAGTCACAGTCTGATGCTGCAGCAGAGCCTAGTGCTAGGGCACCAGATGATGCAGAGAATGAAACACAGGGTGATGAAAGTGAGGATGAAGATTGGGAGGAGGTGACATATCTCCAGAGGCTAGCAATGTAGGTGGGAATGGGGCTGATGATATAGACCCTCAGTGGGAACCAGAGAAAAAGAAAACTAAGGGACAGGGACAGGGCATCAGTAAAGCCCCTTCCCCCCAGTTCTCCAGCTGTTGAGTCTGTTGAGCCAGTAGTAATAGTAACAGAGGAGGAGGATGAGTCAATGGTTGCATCAGGCCAGAAATCATGACACAGACCTCCCATTTCTAGTCCTCCAATAATGTTGCAGTACCCTATCCACCGCCATCATGTTAAATCAAGGGCTGCAAATTCCCCGATTTGGGATATCTACATTCTGCATCCAAACAGTAAAACAGTGGCTATCTGCCAGTTTTGCCAAATGTGTGTGCACCATGGGAAAAGGGTAGCCATCTTGGCACTGGGGGCAACACACACAACTGAAGTCCAGGCATCTGGCACTCCAGAGTCAGCAACAAGAGGAAGCTGGTGTGGGGGGGGGGGGCTCCTCCCTCATCACCATCATTCAGCAAGGTATCCCAAAGTGTGAAAGACAATGATCTAGGGTGGAATTATGAAGTAACTACAGAGAATTATTACAGGCATGAGAAGGAGGAGGAAGACTTGGTGAGATTTCCGAGTAGTGGTCAGAGCAGCAGTGGTGGTGTGAGAATTAGCAGCCAACATAGTCAGCCAAGCACATCAATCTCTGTCTGTAAAACATCAAAAATAATGTCATTCAGGGAATCCCTCCCATGATGTACCACCAGAGGGGGTGTCTTTCAATAGCTCTTTGTAAGTGAACATTGATTGTACTGTATTTTAATGCTATCCTTCTATGTAACTTTATCTTGTAAGCTTTTTCTTGCAAAATCAATAAACAAAAAGTTTAAAAATATTGTAATTCATTCAATTTCATTGGTGCCCACCTCCCCACCTGAGTCAAAAGCTACTTCACCCATGCAAGTGCCCAGAGCGTAGTTGTTTGGTGTCTCCAGCTCAAAACCCCGAATATTGCAACCTACACTGCAGAGCATGTTTGAGTGCCACACAAAATACCCATCAAATCATGCTGTTACACATGAACTTAATGCTGCAATTGTAGAAATGCTGGCACCTGACCTGTTTTCATTCTCTTTTGTGGAGAATGTGGGGTTCCGCAGGTTGATGGTATATACTTGTTCAAAATAGAAGATCCCATCACGGACATATTTCTCCACTTGTGCTGTTCCAGAGTTATATAGGACTGTGACACAGGCAGTAAGACATGCCCGACAGCATTCTGCATTGCCATACATCCACCCAGTGGTGCAAGTGGTAGACGAGAAGTACAGGAACTCAGGCACTGACAAATGTGAAATGCAGAATGAAGATCCTCAATCTGAAGGACAGCTGTGTCAAGACACGTCTATCTGTTTAGACATTAGTAGATTCAGTTACAGATATTGAAGTATTTCTAGCAAAACTAGTACTGTTGTACAAGTCAAATGTTGTTATGGAAACCCTGATTTCAGGTCACAGGGCCAGAAACTGTCATTATGTTGCTGGTTTAAGAATTTCTGTTCCAGTGTCAGTGGGAAGAAGTACAGGAACTCCGTTCCTGCTGCAAAAAAGGTACAGGAACAGAGTTCCTGTGCGTTCCTGTTCACTTTCATCTCTGCATCCACCTATATGGATATGTGGACCTGTGGCCAAACAGCTGGTAGCTCTTATCTTAGTATTACAGCCAACTTTCCAGCAGGCCATGCTGGCAATGAGGAGTGTTCCAGGGTCACATACAGGTCAAAAAATGTTAGAATTGCTCCTGACCAAAATTGATGAGTGTCTGCATCTACTGTCCCTGAAAGCAGGTTTCATAGAAAGGGATAATGGCTCCAATATGGTGAAATGCATCAGTGATGGTGGGTTTGTCAGGGTTCCCTGCATGGCACACTGTCATAATCTTGTAGTGTAAGACATTCTGGCATACCCAGAAATCAAAGCAATGCTGTATGTGGCCTGCAACATCTGTGCCTACTGTGCCCATTCTCAAAAGGCCCACGACCAGCTTAGGCAGCGGCAGATCCAAAACAAGTTGCCTCAGCGCCATCTGAAGCTTGAGGTTGTCATGAGATGGAACTTCATGACAGAGCGCTTGTATGAGAAGTACAAAGTAATCTTGGAATACCTGCTGCTGTACACAAGCAATGATAGCTCAGGAGCATCTATGTCTCAGTCAGTCAAGCAGTGGTGACTTATGGATGATGATTTTGAGGCCATCTGAGCATGCCACACAGATGCAGTGAGCAGGGTCACTGCATCTATCAGTCAGGCCATCCCACTGCTAAGGGTGCTGAGGCATACATTGTTGAATGTACAGCATGTGCTGGAGGCAGGCAGAGACAGGTCAAGAGGTGTGTTACTGGAATACATGTTTCAAATATTATGCAGCAATAGCCACATCTCAAGCATTATGCAGTCTCCCAGATTTGTAATTGCCACAGTGCTGGACCCATGCTATAAAAGGCCAGGGGCCTGTCATCTGTAGTTGAGAGTGGGCATGATCAGGTGCATTATCTCACTGATCAGCTAGTAACACGGGTTCATGGGGCACAAATGTTATGGGCACAGTTCTGTAAGCCACAACATGGCACTGATGATACATAGGGTGTTGCTACCACCTACATTAAGGGATCTGAAAAACCAGGGCATCTCTCAGTAGGAAAATTGCTCGTAAATCCAATCTGCTACACCTGTCACAGGTTGGAATTTTGAACATGGAGGAAAAGCAGGAGCTGGCAGATGAGTTATTAGGATTGTGAGCAGTATAGTGCATGGAAGAGGCCTATTTGGCAGACAACAGGCACCTGAGCATATTGGAGGAGCCTCTGGTCTACTGGAGTGGCATAGTGACTGCATGGCCAGGACTGACATCCATAGCATTGAAATATCTGACCTGTCCACCCTCTAGTGTAAGCATGGAGATGGTTTTTAGTTCAGTGGGGGGCATTGTGCGGGACAGGCATACAAACCTATTGCCTAGAAATGGTGGCATGCTGACATTTTTAAAAATGAATCAAGGGCACATTCCACCTAGGACAAGTACTTATGTGTTTCTACCCCAGGATGACAGCGGTGGTGAGGATGAGGGGGAAGCAGAACAGCATAGTGGTAGCGGCAAACTGCATTCCATTGAGGTGGATGAAGCGCTCATGGAAAAAGAATTCCAAAGTGGGGACAACTCCAGTCTTGAAGATTGTGAGGGCTGCTTCATTGATGAGGATGATGACTATAGCAGCGCATAAAGAGAACATTTTTGTTACATCCCTGCCTTCATCCTTATAACTTTAATCATGTGACATGCGTTGCATTATTTAATTTTTTTCCTATGTCAACATTTTCTCCATCTTATTCCATGATTTCCTACATTCATATAAACACATCTCAGCTGGCAACCAGCCTGCGTGTATAACTCCTTCCAATGCCAATACGCCTTCCAGCCAGCCAGCCAGCCTCCCTGTACAACTCCTCACAGTGCCAAGAACACCTCCTAGCTAGTCACACGATTGTACAGCTCCTCTCATTGCCACAAACACTTCCCAGCTAGCCACATGATTGTACAGCTCATCCTAGTGCCAGTAATCCCACCAGCCACCTGAAGGCCAGCAAAGATCAGCAATGTATGATGACATAGTAAGTTAATTTCCTTGAAAGCAGCAGTATTTGTTAGTCAGCCACAAATGTCATGCTATACTTTAAGAAATATTTTTATGATATTTTTTTTATCATCATGCTCAGGACGGTGTGTGTTTAATTTGTACAGATACAGTACCTTCAAAAGTGCTGTTACAGTTAATGTAGTAATTATTGATTGATACTGTATCATTGAAAATGGCCACCATTTTTTGTTTTTCAACTTGTGTTTTATGGAGAATATCCCAATAGTAGGACGGTATGTAACACATGCTTCTTCTCTGCTAAGGAACAGATAGTACTGTGCCACCACAAACAATAGTTAATTTTGTTTCATGAAAGTCCTGCATAGCATGTGATGTGACTGGATTGTACGTTCTTCCAGGAATTAAGTCAAATAACAAGGAAAATGGGTATCTCAATATTTCTTGCAGACAAATATTATTGCTGAAGGAAACTATAGACTTAGTAATGCATACTCCAGTTTTACATGTATTTCAATTTTCCTATTTGTCTCCCTCTCACTTTGGACAACTAACATAGAAACATAGAAGCTGACAGCAGATAAGGATCGCAAGGCCCAGCTAGTCTGCCCATTTCTTTTTCTACCTTATGAAAGTGCCATCAGCCTTTGCTCTGTCAATGGCCTATCTATTCATACTCATCTGTATTGCTCCCTTATGCCTATCCCATGCCTGTTTGAAGCCTTGTATTGTATTCATATCTAACACTTCCTGAGGTAGGCTGTTCCAGGCATCCACCACCCTTTCTGTGAAAAAGAACTTCCTCACATTACCCCTTAATTGGCCTCCCTCTAACCTCATGCTGTGTCCTCTTGTCCTGCTATTTTTCTTATATTGAAACATGGTAGACTCTTTCACCTTGTTAAGGCCCTTAAGGTGTTTGAATGTTTTGATCATATCACCTCTCTCCCTCCTTTGCTCTAGGATATACATATTGAGCTCCATTAATCTGTCCTCAGTTGTTTTCTGATGCAGTCCCTGCACCATTTTGGTTGCCGTTCTCTGGACTGCCTCAGTTTGGTTAATGTCCTTGTGAAGGTATGGCCTCCAGCACTGCACTCAGTACTCCAGATGGGGCCTAACCAGTGTCTTGTAAAGAGGGATTATTTTCTCCCTCTTACAACTTGTGATACCCCTATTAATACACCCCAACATCCCCCTAGCCTTACCTACTGGTGAGTGTTCTGCTTCACTTGCTGGGACATAGTTGTGCTACAAACAGCATGGCCATCAGTACTCTGATGGTAAGCATGTGACATGATTTTTCTTTCCCTAATTTATAATCTTATATTCTTTGCTTTCACAGGTGAAGTGTGACACTCTGGCCATGCCAGATCCTGGTCCTGCTAAATAATATCCCTTTTTTTCTTCACAGATGACAGTTTGTCATCCATTGTGTGTGTCTGGTCACCCTACATCCTCAAGGCCAGGCCATCTCCTATGTGACAGTAAATATCCTTTTAATAAGTTTTTTTATGTTCTACTTTTTTACATATCTTTTCCTTTCATCACAGGTCTATGGATAATAATACAGTATCTAAAAAATTAGTTTCTCTTCACATCAGATCTCACCATCTGACAGTGACACATCCAGCCAGCAGCAAGAATACCAAGGCCTTTTACAGCAAGTGACCCATTGCCACCTATTGCTTTCTGCCACATCGCATTTATGGTCTGAAATGTACCAAGCAATGTGAGATTCCTGAAATGAGATAAATAGGAGAAGGCAGCACTGAGTTATCCTGCCATATGGCTCTGTTACTATGGTTTCAGAAAAACAATACCTTCACACATGGTATGTTACAGTCCAAAAGCAAATAAAAATGGTTGCAAACTATGCAGCAGCAGCACTGAGTCACCCTCATAAATACCCAAGAGAAACAATCACAAAAGATAGTTAGAAAGTCAATGGTCTCACTGTCTCACCCCCCCACACACACACACAAGAAAAAAATACTTACCTTAGCTGGTATGGCAGTAACCGCATCAGGTATCAGTGAGCAGCAGCAGCAAAGTATTTTTCACTTCTTTTTTTATCATAGAAAACTTTTTATTTATTCAGTATCATCACATATCAACAGTTATACAGGTACTTAACTTACAGTATAGAGTATCTTAAGCAGGCTAGGTTAATAATTCTCATCCAGACCTGTAACTAACATAGTTCTGATTTCCCCTAGTAATCATTCAAACATCGGACACAAACCAAATTGATTGCATCTGAAGCTTGTAAGGAGGAAAAAAAGCCTCGGGTAGTCAGCCTTCCTGTTAACAAAATTATCACACTCAGTTAGACCTTATACACAGGATAATTATTATTAAAAGTATTAGAAGCACCAGAAAGAGGTGGCAGGCTAGATATAAGAAAGGGAAATCCAAAGAGGTGAGAAAAAGTATGTACAAACTCAAGATGTTGTAGCAGTTCAGCCACCAACCCACATCCTACCGAAGTTGGCAACTTTCTATCCAACCCTGGGACAGAACGGCCACCTTATTCCGGAGGGTTGATGGGGGGGAGGGGGGCTTTACATAGGGAGGAGTTCAGGTATGCTCCCCATTTCTGGTGATAGTTGGAAAGCTTCTCTCTGCTAACATACGTGAGTCTCTCGAAGGTGACTAGCCTAGCCAAGGCTGAGTGCCAGAAGGAGATAGGTGGGGGAGACGCCTGTTTCCAAGACAAAAGTAGAAGCCTTTTTGCTTCCAGAAGGGCTACTAAAAGCCAGCTCTGAAGCAGCCTTGGCAGGTGGACCAGGGGGGCAGAGTTACCCAACAGAATCAGTGGATCAGAAATGTCCACAGGTAGGCCCAGTATCCCAGAACAGTCCACTGCAATGGCTGACCAAAAGAGGATCAGGGCCGGACAGTCCCACAATACTTGAAGGAGATTTGCTGGGTCATATTGGCATCTCCAGCACTTTGCATGAGGGAGAATGCCCCATGTGTGGAGGACCACTGGTGTACAATACCACCTGAGAAGGATTTTAAGTTGCATTAGTTGACTTTGAGCATCCTCATATGTAGAGTGAGCTAGATGTAGGCAGCGAGACCATGTTTCGGGAGTAATGGAGATTTGGAGATCCTCGCTTCATGTGTCTCTACACGATTCTGTGTGGTCTGGTTGAGCCTCACGCCAGGTGTTGTAGAAGCATCCTACAAGGCCTTGAGAAGATGTGGCTAGGTGCATCTTAGACAACCAATACCATTTGGGGTCTGCTGAGTAGGTCCCCCCCAACAGACTGGACCACACTGCAGAGTTACAGGTATCTCCAAAGGTCTTTGGACTGTAGGGAGTACCGGATCTGAAGCTGCTGGAAAAACATCAGTGTAAAGGAGTTGGGCATGTACAGGTCCTGAACAAGGTGCACATCCCCGTAGTTTCCCATGCCGGCCAGTTAAGCGGCTTATTGTCTACTGTAAGGAGTTGGTTCCGCCAAAGTGCCATGTATCGGAAAGGCATAGAGTATGTTACCTTTGGAGTATTAGAAGCTGCCATAAGCCCATGCCACGCCTTTCTAGTTTCAATCGTGCTCAGGGTGAGGTCATTTATGTTAATGGGGGTGTTGGATAACAATGTACCCAATGGAGTATGCTGCAATAGTTGAGATTCTAGTTGAACCCATGGAGCGAGTGGGGATGAGGAGGGGACGAACCATGTGGTGGCTTAGGCCGAGATACAAGACCAATGGTATCCCTGCAGCCATGGAAGTCCCAGACCAACTTTGGTCCAGTGAGACTGCATTTTGCTGTGGCTCCATCTGGGTGTCTTGCCTTCCCAGAGGAAGAAGGATATCAGCTTGTCCAGAGGGCGGAACACCTTGCCCAACAAGGCGATGGGGAGGTTATGAAGTAAGTATGCAACTCTGGGGAGTAACAACATTCTAATCGCAGCCACGTTGCCTGAGAGGGAGAGATTAAGGCAGCGCCAGTGGTTTATTTTAGTCATTAATGAGGTTATTAGAGGACCAAAGTTTTTACTTTCCAGGAGTTTTCAAGAAAACAGAAAGGTGATACCTACGTACGTAAAGCTATGCGGGGCCCATGTTAGGTCCAGACCTTGCATGCAGGAATTTGTACAAACTTTATTGAGGGGGGTTACACTGGTCTTTTTCTGATTGATATGTAACCTGACAGCTGTGCAAATTCTCACAAAATTTCTAAAACAGCGTGGAGAGATTCATTTAGGCGGTCCAAAGTTAGGAGTAGATCATCCGCATATGAGACCGTTAGGTATATCTGCTGGCCAACCTGAATACCTTTGATCCTTTCAGTCATTTTCAGTTTTTGACTGAGCAGATCTAAGGCCACCAGGAAGAGCAGGGGGGATAATGGGCAGCCCTGCCGTATACCCTGTTGCACTGGGAAGGGGGGGAGATGTCCTGATTAGTAAGGATCCTCATGAGGGGGTGTTATATAACACACTGACCCATTGTCCGAAGTACTGGCCAAACCCATAGAGCCAGAGTGCTTCATAGAGTTATGACCATTCCACCAAATTGAAGGCCTTAGAAAAGTCTACCACCATTGCTACCATTGGGCTTTTGGGGTGCTTAGCCAACCATTTAAGATCCGGGACTAGCCTGATGTTGTCCACTGCTGCCCTACCTCTAGTGAAGCCGACTTGTGAGGGGTGGACAATATGTGGGATGACCTCCACCAGCCAGGTGGCAAGCATTTTGGCAGCAATTTTATTTTCAACCGAAATGAGGGAGATTGGGCCGTAGTTGGTGCATATAAGAGGGTTGTCTGATTTTTTTTTGGTATAAGAGTGATTAAAGCTTCCCGCATGGTGGGGGGAAGGGAACCTGTCATGTGAGCCTCTTTTAGCACCAAGAGGAGAGGGTTACTGATCTCTGCACTCATGGCTTGGTATAGTTCTGTGGTCATGCCATCTGGACTGGGCAACTTACCTTTAGCCAGTTGGTTGAGTACAGTCAAAAGCTCTGTTTCAGTGAAAGACTTATCCAATAGGTGTTTCACATTATCAGGTAGCTGGGGGATATGAGCTGAGGCACTGAAGTCAGCCAGCTGACATCTTAATTGGTTTGGATCTAGAGAGACGTGCGATTGGTACAGTCGCTGGTAGAATTGCTGCATACATTCATTAACTTTTTTGGGTTTGAAACCACAGGGCCATCAATGCTTCTTAAGGCATGGATGCGAGAGGCTGCTTGTTGTTTCCTTAGCTGGAATGCCAGAAGCTTACCCCCTTTATCTCCCCCTTCCCAGTGTGAGTGTTTGGCTCTGATCAAGGCCCACTCGGCCTTATGATGCAATTTATTATTTATACGGTATTTCAATCTGACTATCTCTCGGAGGAGTGCCGGGTCAGGTGTCTGGACAGTGGAGGCTCTGAATCTCACTTCCAATGAAGACAGCTTGGCTGCAGATCACTTAACTCCATCTTTCTAAGTTTGTTCTTATGTGCAGAGTAGGCGATAATGTGGCCTCTAGGTACAGCATTGAAGGCCTCCCACACAGTGGCTGCTGAGGTGTCAGCAGTCCAGTTCAGAGAGAAGTAGTTTCTGGCCGTCTCCTGTACCTTAGTCTGAAACTGTGGCTCTCAGAGCAATATTGGGTTGCAATGCCATCTTGTCCCCAACCTATTCCGACCCGAGGGTGTATAAAGACAAGATACTGGGGCATGGTCCGAGACTAGGATGTCATGTATTCTAGTACTGGTAATATCACGGGCTGCATGGGCGTTGGCCAGCCAGTAGTTGATCCTACTATACTTAGAATGAACTGAGGAGAAGAAAGAAAAATCTCGCCCTGTTGGGTGGTCCCTATGCCACACATCAGTCATTCCCCACTCTGCCATAATTCCTTGTAGAGCCAACACTACTTTGGGATGTGCTTGGGTAGTTGGCTTAGATTTGTCTAGGAAAATGTCAGAGGTGCAATTAAAGTCCCCACCAAGTATAATTGGGGTCTGCGGGGGCCCATCAGCTAAGGTCTACTCTGCTTTGTTTAGATCCAGAATGATTCTGGGATCATCGGTATTTGGCCCATATACATTTGCTAACACCACCTGGCCCCCCAGGTGTGAAAAGCGGACTGCTATCCAGCGGGCCTGTAAGTCCGAAAGTGTCTGCTCTTGCACCCAGGGGCATGATTTCTTGATCAAAATGTCCACCCCCCCTTAGATTTGGTTAATGCTGAACTAGCTATCACATTGCCCACCCAGGCCCTTTTAAGCCACGATACAGTTCTTGCAGTGAGATGAGTCTCCTGGATAAGTGCAATATCCGTCTGCAAGGAGTGTAGGTGCCCGAGGACCACAGAATGCTTAACCGGGTGGTTTAATCCCTTCACATTCCTCGAGACAAGTTTTAAACCTGCATTGGTGTTCTGCCTAGTTGTTCCAAAGTAGTACAAAAGGTGTAGGTACTCACCGCCTGTGTCCAGAAGAGATACAGAAGCAGAAGAAGGTAGATTACCAGGTACACAAAGAGAGAGAGAGAGAGAGAGAATTGGCTGCGTAGGATGAGAAAAAGAGGTTGTCCAAGAAGTATAGATAACTGTGCTAACATGGTACAAAAAATAGAACAAACAAGTTAAAGCACTTAGCAATCAACCAATATTTCCAGAAAAAACAGTTTCCATCCTCCCAATAGGGGGTAAGTTATTTCAAACTTTTAACAGTTGAGATTAAATGATTATAAATAGATAAACAAATTCTAAGCTAAAGGTGAATTTGTGTATAAGCGAGGTGCAGTCCTCCACAGAATCAATGAGGCGCACTCAGCCACGCTGACCTTTCACCTGCATGGGGAGAAATGGAGATAAGCCCAACAAACAACATGCAACTACATCCCCAGCTATGTGACCTAAAATAAGGTTCCCAGGGGAGAGTAATAGGGTTGGGGGAGAAGGGGATGTGATTTCAAATCTACAACCCATCGAACAGTAAACAGTGCCTGTAGTGCCCATGTAACATACTGGTCATCCATCAGGACAGAAAGCAGAGCAAGGAGTCCTACATTTATATGGCTCAGATGATCAACCATTAGAGCCAGCCAGAGAGCAGTAGCACTGGTAGGCTGAAGGGGGAAACAGCATAGGGGTGGGTGTTAGCTGTCTAACTGAGGGGCCCTGGAGTCTCAACCAATTTGACTCTCAGGCCCTGTCAACAAAGCATTCATCCCTAAGTGGGGGGTCCCTGATGCCCTCTCTATCAGGTATTATCTCCTGATACCCTTAATACCCATAACAAGAGCATCAAACAGACTGATTGCAATCAGTCCTTCGGTGTTCGCTTCTCAGTCCCAGCCATCTTCGTTGCACAAGGAGTGTCCTGGGATAGGGTATCCGTGTAAGTGAACAGTCCAGGTTTCACTGAGAGTTGGGAAAGGTCCTGGCCGTCTGCTAGGTCGACTGGAAAATCCGCCCAAGTTGCGGTCTCTGCCACCTCCTTAAGTAACTCATCAGGGATGTCCTGTCCTGCCAGATGTTGTGGATCAGGATGCTCGTCCTTAGTCTGCTTCACTGGCAGTGCTTTCCCTGGGCCCTTGGATGGAGATCCCTGCTCGCTTACTGAGCGAAGGTGTATTCGGGACATCTGAGGCACTCCGCGCTAGGCAATGAGGGAGAAGGGTGATCTACTGGCCACAAATGTGTTGCATTAAGATTATTATCTGTTCTGGCCAGTACTGAGTGCAGTGGAGACCTGGGGGGGGGTATTTTGGTGCTGCGCCATCCTGCAGCCATCTTTGGAAGATAGGTTCCTTCTCTCCCTTGTTCATGGTCCCGGGGCCCAAAGCTTCCTGGGAGTTGTAGTGTGTATTGTCAATCTCAGCCAGTACCTGGAGGCCCAGTCTGTAATCTCTCGGGGGTTCTCTGCTACAATGTCTTTGCCTTCTCGGGACACGTAGAGACAAGTTAGGTTTCTTAAAACCATGTTCTTCCAGCATTCTCTTGATGGGCAAAAAGACTTTTCGTCAAGCAGCTACTTCGGCTGAGAAATCCATGAATAAAGAAATTGTAGCCCCATGCCATGTCAGTTCACCCTTGTCTCGGGCTGCTCTCAGGATTTTCTCTTTAGTAGAGTAGCACAGGATGTATGCGATGATGGGCCTAGGTGAGGACCGTTGTGCTCGAGATCCACTGGGTATGTGATGGGCTCTTTCTACTTCGATAGGCCCATGCCATCTATCCCCCAGCATTTTGTGGATCTCCTTGTTAAGGAGTCTTTCGGTGTTCTGGCCTTCAGCACCCTCAGGGATACCAAGGATCCTGATATTGTTTTGTCTTCCCTTGTTTTCTTGGTCCTCAGTCCTTTTCCAGAGTACTGGTAGCTTTCATCGTGCTCCTGCAGTCGTTGCAACATTTTTGCTTGGCCAGCTTCTAAGTCTTCTGTCCATTGGTCTGTAACATTTAGCTTATCACTAAGCACTCGCACCACAGCTACAGTGACGGATAATGTTTCTGATATAGTGTCTACCCTCACTAAGAGGGTTTCTAGCATTGCTGGGATGTGCTGTAGGGAGGCACTGAGGTCTGGGAGATTTGCTTCTTTGGTAGGCATCCTTGAGCCTTGAATGTTCTGATTATGCGAGGCCATTCTCGGGCAATAGGGCTCCTTAGTGCCCTCCTGTGATGTAGAGGTTGGAGTTTGTTCCCAGATCGACCTCTCGCCATGCGCAGTCTTTCACCGTACCAGTCGCTGCTGGGTGATTAGTGAGGGGATGAGCGCTGTGCCCGCTATGTGAGGTTGATGCTTTAGGGCCTACTCAGGGCAGAGACGGATCGTGCAGTGGCTGGTGCCGCAGGACTGTTAGTCGGATAGCTAGGCACAATATAATCCACGTCGCACCGAGGAGGAAGTCTAAGGTTTCACTTAATCACCATTGGGGGTTTAGGGATCCCTGGATGTCCATAAATATGAGTAGATTCTATGAGCTGGGGTTTGAGCCATCGGTTTAGGTGCCCATCTTCAATGGCGTCCAAGCCACTCCCAGCATATTTTTCACTTCTAATCTCAGAGCACTTCTGGGCAGCAGTGGAAATTTAAGACAAGAAAGTGAACTCTTCCTTGTCAGCCACTTCTTTCCTGCATTTCCTCAACAGCAGCAGTACATAAAATCAGGGAAACATTTTGGAACTTGTGGCAGACCTTCTTATTTCAGGTCATCATCAGACTTTCTCAAGAGAAGGCAATGAACTCTGGTGTCCCTCTGGCACTTTTCTTTTGCTCACCTTACCAACAGCAGCACCAGTTTTGGACTACTTCTCATTTCTGGCCATCAGGAGAAATCTCCACAAGACAATAATTATATTTCATTTCAATCCTCAGGAAATTTGCTCATGTGCATCTTCTTGACTTCTCCTGGAAGCTGCACATCAGTACAGCAGCAGCACCTACAGTAGCAGCAGGAAAGCAGTTTGGGACTTGGGCCACTACTTCACATTTATGACCATCAGAAGAAATTTTCAAGACAAGAGGTCTTCACCTCTCTTGGCAGTTCCTATTACACACTCTGAACTATGGTATGGCAGGCAGCATGATGTAGCAGCCTGCCCAATTTTTTACAACACTACAGAAGAATTCAGATGCAAGAGAATTGTTGATTTCAGCACATTTCACAGTAGCTGAATAACACAACAACAGTGCTGCTGTTGGGGCACTCTACAACATACACATCATAATATCATGTAGCAGTACATGTTGCTGAGTGCAATCTATTTATTCTGGTTGTTGAGAAAAAATAAGGAAAAAGACAGCCAGATATAGAGACATGAAACTTAGGCAAGACATATATGTGGGGACAAGGAAATATAGCACATAGATAGAAAAGATAGCAGTATATGTTCGTATTTTTAAACTTTTCTTCAGGGGGAACAAATGAGCTTGGGAAACTTGGAACACTGGACATACTACAAAGAAGACAGGAAAGTTTTTTTTATATTTTTAAACTTTTTTTGGCATTATTAATTTTTCTGGGTGGAAGAAGGACTCTGAAACTTGAAAACAGTAAACACTATAAGAGGACAGCACAGGAAAGTAAACTTTACTAAAAGAAAGACAAGACATCATACAGCCCTATCACTGCCACCCATATCACGATGGTAACACTCCTCAAGATCCACTAGAAGCTTCCCCTGATTCTCAAGCACTGTTTTTAGGTTCTGCTGGACCTCAGTAAGCTGAGGGTGAAGGTCATCCACTTCCTCCCTCACTGAGGCCAGGTCATGTGCTGTTGCTCTTCTTGTTTCCGCTGGTGCTGCAGGTGCTTCTTCTTCAAGTGCAGGAGGAGCTGGAACTACAGGGGCTGCTGGTTCTTCTTTTTCAAGCACCCTGGCCCATGACCTGGTATGCCTCACTACACCATGGCCTTCCCATTCATGCAAGCTGCCATCTCCTTCCCCACCCCCACTTGCTGCTTCCCAAAGTCTCGTCTGCCACTCTGCCTGGTGGTGGTAGTCACCAGGGAGCTTTTCAGATATCACCACTGATGCAGGGGTGCTGTCAATATACTGGGATGTTCTGTGGGAGGAAGGGGATGTGCTGCCAATGGTGGTGGAATGATGCTGGAGGTCGGGGACAACAGGCTGCTACTGCTGCTTCTCCTGTTGCTCCTCTTCCTGACACTCCGGAGCAGCACTCCTGTCCTTCTCAGCTGGTGGGCATGCCTGCTGGTGGGATGCAGTCTCATCATCATGAGATGTTACAGCTTAGGGGGGTGCCTGGCTAAGAAATTGCTTCCTATTTAGGCAGATGGCATTGGATCTGCCATGGATCTGGGGACTACAATGCTTCAGCCCACCATAGACTCCTCACTGTCTTTACTTCATTTCCAATTAGTAAATAAAACAAAACAAGCATTTGTCAATGCCGAATGTTTGCTTGCTGGCATTGGCAGTGGTAGTGTGGAAGTCACAGAGCTGCGTAATAGGAATGGCAGTGAAGTACTGAACTGAAGCCAACCCCATCACCACCCTGCAGAGAGTGACAGGCATTGGGGTGTGTCTTTGGGTCATCAGGCATAACGGCCACACCATTTCACCACACCCCACCCTGCAGACACTGACAAGTGTCACGGTGTGCCTTGGGGTCTTTGGCCCTTATGTGCATCCCATTCCATCAGGAAGTACGGTGAGATGGGTGCAGTATAGGAGAATGGGGTGAACTTTGGGGTCGAAGAGTCCAAGGCATACCTCGATGCTTCTCACTGGCTGCAGGGTGTGGAATGGTATGAGCATTACAGGCAAGAATCCCAAGTCACAACCCTGATGCCTGTCATTCTCTACAAGGTTGCGTATGGTTGGAAACCCTAATACCTCAGACATTTGTTGGTATTTTCACTCCAAATTTTCAACATGGTTTTTTGTGACCCCACCTCATGAGCAGTGGCAATATCAGTTTGTTAGTCAAAGCTGCTTATGCACAGCGATCTACGGCATTTAGCACCACACAGGTAAAAACATCTGAACAGGATGTAAAAATGACAGCTGTACTGTTCATGGGGAGGTGTAAAATGGCAATGTTGCAGATCTACAGTAAAAAATATTAAAAAACTGGTGAAGTCAAGCGTGCATAGAAACTGTGCAACGCACACCCGTAATGTAATTAGTTTGGGGATTTTTTACAGCAGGTTGTCAACACAGGCATTTTGGGACCTCCAATCATGAACAGTGTCACTATGACTTTCTTTATCTGTTCCAAACAATGATTTCTCATAGCGACCACGCATCTCTGCGCTGAAAGTGTGAAAACACATTTCGGCCATGTTGTGAAAAATGACAGCTGTACTGTTCATAAGGAAGTGTGGAAAAATGCCACTGGTGAAAATCTAGACTGAAAATATTACAAAGTCATGAACTTACGAGTGTGCGTGGAAACTGCACAATGCTCACTCATAACACAGTCATTTTATGGACTTTTGTCACCAAATTTTCAATATAGTCATTTTAAGACCTCTGCTCATGAACAGTGTAACTGTGATTTTCTTACTCTGTCCCAAACATTGCTTTCGCACACCGACTGCACCATTGTGCGCTAAATGTGCGAAAACACATTTTGGGCGACATGTGAAAAATGGCAGCTGTACTGTTCATAAGGAAGTGTAATAAAATGGCAATGTTGAAAATCTGGAGTGAAAATATTGAAAATTCGCAAACTTACGAAGCGACGTAGAACTGGGCGAATGCACGTCAGAAGCAGTCATTTTAGGATTATTTCACCAAATTTTCAACATAGCCATTTTAAGACCTCTGCTCATGCAACAGGGTCACTGTGATTTCATAATTTGTCCCCGTTACTGATTTCAAGACACTGACTGCACCATTGTGCGCATATGGGCGAAAACAAGTTTTGGGTGAGATGAAAATGGCAGCTGTACTATTCATAAGAAGGTGTGGTAAAATGGCAATGTTGAAAATCTGGAGTGAAAATATTGAAAATTCATGAACTTACGAGCCTGTGTAGGAACTGCGCAACTCATGCTCTTAAAAACAGTAATTTTTGAATTTTTCCACCAAATTTTCAAAATAGGCTTTTTGAGAGCCCACCTTATGAACACTGGCAGTGTCGTTTCATTAATCATTCTGGAAAGGTGATTTTACGCAGTGGCTTTGAAATCACCCTTCGGGCCAGAGTAATGCCATGACAGTGACAGCATTCATGAGAAGGGGTCCCAAAAACCCCATGTTGAAAATTTGGTGCAAAATTCAAAAAATGCCTGAGATATACAATAAAGTTGAAAAACCCTATCTATCTCATTATACAGCTTACTGGTATTTCCTCAGTTCGGGGTCGGCTTTGAAGAATGCAGACGTGTTCCCGTCCACCGAAGATCATTGCGCCGAGGTCCGGTAAGTATGGGGTGAGGAAGGTGTGGGAAGGCAGGTGAAAGGAGTGCGGGTGCAGGCTGTGGGAGGGGGCAGGGAGAAGCCGAGGGACAGTGTTTTATTTCCAGGTTGTTTTTTTTTTTTTTAAATGACGACGTGGGACGTCTTGCCACGCTAGGGTGGGCTCCAGCGTGGCACAAGGATGGCTGGTTGGGGGTGTGTGGAGCCGACGGAGTTGGGCACCCTGTTGTCCCATAGCATCAGTTGCCGCTGGGGTGGCTCTGGCGGGCACCCTAGTACTCGGGGGACAGTGGAGCCGACAGGGATTGGGCACCCCGTCGGCTATACATGATTTGCCATGCTGGGGTGGGACAAGCATGGCATGTGAAAGGCTTTGGGGGCGCAGCACAGCTGACTGGGATTGGGCACCCCGGCTCTACAGTGTGTGCATGGGGGGCCACGGTAGGCCCGCGCGTGTGTGTGTGTGTGGTGTGTGTAGGGGACGCATGAGCAGGCGATATCTTATCGCTGCTCACTGAAGCATAGCTGCCCCTTTCAACTGTATTCCACTGCATTTTGGAGCTGTCAGACAGCTCCAGCATGCATTGGAGGACTGGGGCCGCGCCTGCCAACACACTGACTGAATTGGAAGGGGGTGACACACCTCCGAAAACTCGGATGACGGCACTATGTTTCTTGCACATGCGTGCAAGCAAACATAAAAATGAATAGCAGAGAGAAAAAAAATCTCAAGAATGAGCTAAAATCAGCTGCTCCACCAGTGCAGTGGTAGCACTACTGCTTACGACGCCAGCTACCCAAGATCGGGAGCAATCTCGGGTGCTGAAGGGTTGTCCGGGTGGAGGAGGATTGAGTGCTCAATGGGCTGCTTTTGTCCTAAGGGAAGGGAGGGCTGCTAGTCCTGCTGCTTTACCGCCACCTGGGTGGTACAGCGGAACAGCGAAAATGCAGGCGAGAGGACGTCAGTTGGGAGCTGGAGGGGCAGCACATCTCAGTGTTCTCCGCCTCCTTTGCTCCCATTTCATGCCGATGTCTGCAGGGGAGGAACAGAAAAAGCTAAAAAAAAAATACACCGAATGCCTGTAGATGGGACACAGCAGTCCCGAGACTCCTTCACTGGGTTCCTTGGGTGGGCCTTCTGGACCACCCATCGCAGACTTACAGACTGGGAGGGGATGATGAGGGGTCCCCTCCCTCCCAGCCCAGTGAGTAAACAGAGGCAGGATGGGGTGGGTCCTCTGGTCCCTCTGGGGAGTTACCCAGGGAGGAGCTATGGGAGTACACACAGCCTAGGGCTCCCAGAAGATAGGGGTCCGGTAGGGAGAATTGAGGGGCCATAAATAGCCCATATGAAAGAAAAGAATGAGCCAACATAAAAATTAAATAACTAAGGAAAGTGAAGAATAGTTAATTCAATAAAAATATTTCAAAATAAACAGTTTTTAGCCATTCAAACTACTTGGTTTTGTCACTCTGAGCTGCAGCTCACTCACACAATGTGGTTGGGATTTTCAAAGCCACTCGACTGTTGAAAGGTGGTTGCATCACACAGATGTGACACAACTTGCACCTTGCATCATACTTTACAGTATTCCCAATTTAAAAATACAGTCTGCATCTGAATTGGGACCCACTGTGGCCAACTGGCACTGCGGCCCCCTTGCATCTACCAGCAGGGTGCACCATGCCACAATCAAAGTCTTTAGTCAAAGTCTTTATTTATTTAACCTGGCGATCACGGTTGAGCAAGCTCATTTTCGAGGTGGACCCAGGGACAATATACATGGGATGCAACACACAAGAAAATAGTAAAAATACAAATAAAGTGAGATACAATAATACAGTATATACAAAGTATCAGCAGGTAGCATTGACAGTAGTATATGTTTGGAACAGAAGATACAGCTAGTTCTGGGTAGGACACAATTTTTCATAAAAGTAAAGAAATATACATATCAGGTGCACTGAACACAAATAAAACCTAATATAAAAAGATATATAGTGATACGGTATGGAGAATTTAGAGCTGGAACCAGGGTCAAAGGAATGTGGAAGAGACAGATATGGGGGTAGAAAAAGGGGAGAGGGGATAGTCGATTATAGATGTGATCAGTCTTTTAACAGTAGTAATTAGAGTGTGCAGGCGAGAGGATGTCAGTTGGGAGCCAGAGGGGCAGCACATCTTAGCATTCTCCACCTCCTTTGCTCCCATTTCATGCCAATGTCGTGGGGGCTTGCACCATGGCGGTGCTGCAACATCCATTTTTCTGGGATGAAGGAAGCCCCCCCACATGGCCGCAGCAAGGGGCTGGAGTTAGACCATTGAAAAGGTGGTCTAAGCCCCTTGCACCACTGCAGCTGCCATGGAGATGTGTCTGTCTGGGACCAGACAGGCATGTAGGGGGTCAGCATGAGCATGGGGTGAGCACAGATGCTTTTGGGGAAGGGGTGGGCGAGCATCTAATGGCAGTAGCACCCATCAGGAGTGCCAATTTGTGCACAGAACTGTGACCAACAGGGAACAGTGTCTGGGGGTTATGAAGCCACATGATGCCATGGCCCCACGTCGGCAGAGCCTTGAGGGTTGTGCCCATGTAGAAACATGGCACTGTCTTTTTCCGTACCCCCAAAATGCCATTCTGTGTCTATCATAGCTCTGTGCACAAATTGACACCCCTGACAGGAGTCACTGCTATCAGATGCTTATTCACCCCTTCCCCAAAGGCATCCATTCCACCCTTGCCCATGCCAACCCCAGCCTCTGTCTGTCTGCCCTGTATGTGGGGCCCCCCCATCCCAGCACCTCCATAGTTGTGGCAAAGGGGGGGGTGGCTGGAATCCTGCGGCATTACCTGCAGGTGCATCATTTTCTTTGCTGCATCCCCGCGGGTGTGGCACACCCCAGAGTTCTGGCAAATGGACCCTGTTGTACCTGAATACAGTGCAGGGTCCCTGACACAGCCAGTATGCCCCAAGACCCTAGATTGACACAACTTGTGGTGATCTAGTGGCCCCTTTGAAAATCTGGCCCTGTGTGTCTGTGTACTGCAAGTGAGAAACTGAAAGCAATGTGTCATTTCCTGCCTGCTTGTAATGTACCTTATGACCTCCAGAAACTCTGCCATGTGACAGAGCCTTTTTTTTGTAACTTCACCTTTACAACCATGAGCCGAAGTTCCAAGGTAAAGTTCTAAGGTGAAGTAAGCATAAGCGAAATTCTGCCAAAAGAAGAAAATTTTGTGAAATTGTTCATGGAGGTGGAGTTGCCGACTTTGCTTTAACTTCTGTTGCAGAGTTAAACTTTGTAGCATCTCTAGTTCTGAAACCCTGAGAAGTTACAGTGGTATGTCCTTAATTAGCCAGCATATGCAACAGGAAGCTAATTAACATTTAAGTATTTCTTTTTTTTTCCCAACTCAAAATTCAGTTCCAAATGGAAATGCTAATACTTTGGAGTCAACAATGAAAAAAGAATGCAAAGTTAGATATTGTAACTGATACACCTGAACAGTGGGATGAGGTTTACTGATGGCCTCAGTGCCTAGGTTTTAGATTTTTCTGTGTTTTGGCCATTTTTTAATGAAATAATCTCTCATTTTTATACAACACATTTTACTTATTCAATCACGTTAGCTGAACACCTAACCTCACAGTAAACATACACTAAAGGATGAGGCCCCTGTATCTGGACACACTCATTGGAGCCAAGCAAAAAATATGTGGTTATTAGGGAGGCATATTCATAAGGTGGCATGTATGAATATTAGGCTGTGGTAGCACTGTGCTGAGTGAGTAAGCATGGCACACCACAGCTTCCGGCAGGCAGAAGACACCTACAGTAGGATCAAAGTGTGATAGCCCATTCCAAATAAATCAGTACCTTTGCTCCCGGTTACCATATCCAGAGGTCTACATGCTATGTCAATTCAATCTTTTTTATATGTACAGATACATAGCAATGCTCATATCAGGTTAAGGTATTTTGGTCTTTGGAGCTAGGTAAGAGGAACATCTCACAATCACTGCCCTTGTGCTTATCACTAGTGATATACAGTACATGCAATTTCAGAATCTGTTCCAAACCTTGTATAGGCATTGTTTGTTTGTTTTTAGAAAAACTTGATTTATGTTAATCTTTTTTTGAATTTTTCTTTTTACATATTGATTATTTCCTACTCTTATAGATTTTGAAATTTGTATATTATAGACATCGGATTTAAAAACTAGTTTATTATCAAGACATTACCTATCATATGTCTGTTAATTCTGAACAAGGCAGTGAGGGAATGGGTATGACTGTTTAAAGAGTTGTTGTGGAGCAGCTAGGTAGGACAAGGCACTTTACTTTTAAATCCAGATTTTTCACATCCTCTAACTCAGCTATTTTTGAAGCAAGGCACCTGAAATGTGGCAGATGCAGCCTTTCTATTCAGATATTTATGAGAAGACTTTGGTAAAAATATGTCAAATAGCATTAAATGACACTGTCAACACACCTTAGGCCTCAAACTGTCCCTAGTTTAAATAAACTCTGGTCAGAGCCAACACAGCAGCATAAAGCCATTCACATTGCTCATGGAGAGCATGGAGCTCATGCTGGAAAGTTAGAAACATAGAACACTGATGGCAGATAAGGACCACTAGCCCCATCTAGTCTTCCCTTTTTCCTTACCTATAACAGTGTCTGGTGACTATTTTGGCATCAGCTAGCCTCTCCTTCCAACTTCTAGGGTACCTTTATGTCTATCCCAAGCATGCTTGATTCCCTCTACTATGCTTGCTCCCACCGCTACTTGGGGCAGGACATTCTATGTATCTAATAACCTTTCAATGAAGAAGAACAGCTTCCTCATATTTCCCTTATCCTTCCCCCAGCAATCTCATATTGTGCCCCCTTGTTCTTGTACTCATTCTATACTGAAAGATGTCACCCACTTACAGATTGTTTTTGCCTTTAAGATACTTGAAGGTCTCTATCATACCTCCACTTTGTCTTCACTCCTCCAGTGAATACATATTGAGGTCACTCAGTCTCTCCACATATGTCTTGTGGTGCAAGCCCTGTACCATCTTAGATGTCCTTCTCTGTACCACATCGACCCTGTCTACATCTTTGCAAAAATGAGGCCCCAGAACTGCACAAATTATTCCAGATAAGACCTCACCAGCATTCTGTACAGTGGTATCACCACCTTCCTTCTTCTGCTCGTGATACCTCTCAGTATACTCCAACATGCTACTGATTCTCCCTTTAGCCTTTGTGCATTGTTTGGCCACTGTTGGTCATCCAAGATGATAAACCCCAAGTATCCCCACACCAGGCACTTGGGTTAATATCCCAATATTGACATTGTAGTGCAGCATGAGAGGGGTGCTGCATTCCTGAGGTGCCGTCTTTCAGATGAGATGTTAAACTGAGGTCCCATCTGCCTGTTCTGGTGGTAGTTCAGGTGGATGTTAAAGATCCCATGGCACTTCTTGAAAAGAGTAGGGGAATTTCTCCGGTGCCTTGGACAAATTTCCCTTCATTCACTAAAAATACCACCAACAGCTTCATCCGGTTCAAGGTCAGTTGGCATTCATCTGTATCCCTCTCCCCGGATCGTGCCTGAAAATAGGCAGAATTTGTCTAGTGCACTTACCTGGTCAACAAAAACTAAATAAATAAATAAATAAAATCTTTCTTCCCTAGTGACTGCCAACAATCCCTACCCCATCCTGTAGCTCTCTGCAGGGTTTCTGCACAACAGGTGCATGGCTTTGCACTTCTTCACATTGAATCTCAGTTGCCACACTTAGGACCATTTTTGCAGCTTTTCTAGGTACCACCTAATTTTTGCCACCCCATCTGAAGTGTCTACACTACTGCAGATCTTGGTGTCATCTACTAAGAGGTGACCCTTTTCTTCCAGCCCTTCTGCAATGTCACTAATGAAGACATGGAAAAGAACCAGCTCCAGGACTGATCACCGAGGTACCCCACTGGTCACCTCCATTTCACTGAACTATATATTGTTAACCACCACCCTCTGCTTCCTATCCCCCAGCAAGTTCCTAATCCAGTTCCTGTGATGAAGTTATCCTTGAAGATGGAGCTCATGGCACAGAAGTGTGCCATGTCCAAGATGTCCACTGGAGTCTGTATATACGCACTGACTCAAGAGATCCATTGCAATCAGAATCATGAGGTGACATAATACACTGTTTTTGAATAAAGTTGTTCACCCTGTATTTTTATAGTGTATAGTATTATTTTTTTATTTATTTGTTAACTGGGTTGGTGCAGTGGTCCAAAGACCTTTTTCAGGCATGGTCTGGACCAAAGAGTGGCACAATCAATGGTAAAATACAATGAACAACAGCAGTGAATCATACATAAGCAAGTACAGAATCCAATACAGTCAGACAACATACAGAGGTGGACAAATAATAACACAAGCACACAGTGCAAGCGACAACAAACAAGATGGGTATTATACAATATAAATTAATACATAAATACAGGCAAGGTATCAATGTCCTGTAACAATAGGTCATGTTACATGTATGTGAAATGTGCAATTTTACAGTTATGTGAAATGTGCACACAGCAGTTCTTTGGCTTTCAGAATTAAACTGTCATATGCAGTCTCTAAAGGTTCCATAATGCTGTTTTACCACAGAAGGGTACAACCACATTCCATGACCTTTGAAGTGTGGTACAACAACATTTTGAAAGAAATAGGATTCTATGCAGAGCAATGCTCGGTTATACACTGTGTATCAGTTCTTGGAAGATAAGGAAATCTTTCCCCACCTACACAGCCCATTTTCCCCAACTTCTGTAATGCAACAGACCCTACTTATTTGTTGGCTTGCTCACTACTTCCACTGCATCAATGTTACATACTAATTGCCAGCAGATTAGGCCTAACAGCCTATTGAGTCTGCTCGAACCTCAGATCCCTTGTTGGGTGCCGAGGGCTCCCCCCCCACCCGTGTTCCAGAAACCCGTACCATCCATTCTCACCGCCCTGGGCCTGGCCATCATCTGATTCATCCACTTTCTGTGTCTGTCCCACCCTTTCTTGAAGCCCTCCACTATGGATCTCTGAATTAGCTCGCCAGGCAGCGCATTCCAAGGGTCCTCCACCCTCTCAGTGAAAAAAATCCTCCTCTTTTTCCCCCTTACCCTTCCACCTTCCAACTGCAAACCATGCCCTCTGGTGATACCTCCCTGCTTTAGTCTAAAGATCCCCTCCGTGTTTACCCTATTTATTCCCTAGAGGTACTTGAAGACCTCAGTCATGTCCCCCCATCTCTCCTCTCCTCCAATGAAAACAGGCAGAGCTCCTCAAGTCTGCCCTCATACGTCAAGTCCCCTAGTCCTCGTATCATCTTAGTTGCCCTCCTCTATACCCTCTCCAGGAGCTGTATGTCCCTCTTCAAGTGTGGTCTCCAGTACTGTACACAGTACTCAAGGTGTGGTCTAACCAGTCCATTGTACAGCGGCAGACTCACTTCCCTGCTCCTAGATGTGATCCCCCTTACTATGCATCCCAACATCCTGTTTGCCTTGCTAGCCGCTCTCCTGCACTGTTCAGAGTTATTCATACATGCATCCACCATTACCCCTAGGTCTTTTTCCCCTGTTGAGGCCTCCAGCGCCTTCCCTCCCAGGGTGTACCTGTTTTTAGGGTTTCCCTACCCAAGATGTAACACCTTGCACTTGGTGATATTGAAATTTAATTTCCATGTGTGAGCCCAGATTTTCATGGTGTCCAGGTCCCCTTGCAGGGCCATCCTCCCCTCTTCCCCCTCAACTACTGCTACCATCTTGGAGTCATCAGCAAAGAGACTCATTTCACACCTTATACCCTGCCTGATGTCTGATATGTATGCATTAAGCGGGATCGGACCCAGGACCGAGCCCTGTGGTACCACACTACCGACCTCTCTAGGGTTTGAGAGCTCCCCACTGACCACTACTCTCTGGGTGCATCTAGCTAGCCAGTTTTCAATCCATCTAACCATCAAAGGGCCTACTCCCAACCCCGTCAGTTTCTCCACCAGACCATTGTGGGGGACAGAGTCAAACACCTTGCTGAAGTCCTAGAATAATACATCCACAGGCTTTCTCCTGTCCAGTTCTGATGTTACCCATTCGTAGAACTCCACAAGATTGGTTTGACATGATCTACCTGGCACAACCCCATGTTGCCCACTATACAGACCTCCCACCTCTTCCAAGTACACCCCCAATTGTTCCTTTAGTATACTCTCCATTAATTTTCCCACCACCGAGTTCAAACTAATGGGTCTATAGTTACCTGGTACTTCCCTCGACCCCCCTTTATGGATTGGCACCACATGTGCCTCTCACCAATCCCTAGGTACCCTCCCTGTCTCAAGCGACCTGTTGAACAGCTCCACCGGGGTGCAGCCAGTATGTCCGTCAATTCCCATAGTACTCTCGGATGAATGCCATACAGCCCAGGAGATTTATCTTTCTTTAGGGCCTTGAGGGCTAACCACACCCTTTCGGTGGAGATAGCATCATCTGTCCCCTCCACCTTACTGGCCTTTTTATCCTTATCCTGATGTGACAACCCTGGGGTACCTCTCCTTCCCTCTTGCTGCATTTCTGTTGCTCCCCTGATCCCAATCCATCTCCATCGTGCCTTGCTTTGTAGATATCCCATCCCCCTCCCTAGTGAACACAGAGGCGAAGTACTCGTTTAATACCTCTGCCTGGTCCCTCGCCTCTTCCACCCACCCTCCCTCTGATCTCAATCTGCCAAGATAGCCCTTAGTTTTGCTCCACTCCCCAATGTACCAGAAGAACCCCTTTTCCCCTCCATGTATCCCCTGTGCCAGCCGCTGCTCTTTACTGGACTTTGACCCCCTCACCATCCGAGTGACTTTTCTAGATGCAAGATGATACATTTCCTTTTCCCTATCCCCTCTTGTTGTTTTGTATTTTTTGTAGGCCGTCTTCTTTTCTCTGACCGCTACCTGAACCTCACTGGACCACCAGCATGGTTTATGTGACCTTGCTCCCTTCCATTTCACCTTAGCACAGGTCCTGACTGCCTCATGAAGTCCTCGTTTTATGATCTCCCATCTCTTTTCCACATTTTTCATTTATGTAATCCCCTTCAAGTGATTCTTGAGAATATTTCCCATGCCCACAAAGTCTGCCCCCCTGAAGTCCACTGCCAGTGTCCTAGATTTCTCCCCCCCCCTCCCCCCATGCTTATTCGAAACCCAACAGTATTGTGGTTGCTCCCAGTCAGGGGATTTTCTACAACCAGGTCCCTCACCAGATCCCCATCTGCCAGAACCATGTCCAGGACCTGCCGCACCCTTATTGGCTCCATCACATGCTGTGTTAAGAACACATCCTGGAAGCTGTCCAGCAGCCTCTGCTCCTTGGCCATCTTAGAGGACATGGTTCACCAGTTTGTACCTGGCATGTTAAGGTCCCCCATCAACACCACTCCTTCCCCTTTTGGTCCACGCTGGGCAATGATGTTGCCCAGCAAACCATCCTCCAGAACATCACCCATCCCGGGGGGCCTATATACTACACCCAGCTTGACCTTACCTCCTGCTGGGGTTCATAAGGTGACCCATAAGACTTCCACATTTCCCTCTGCCTCTTCTACCCTAGCAATTTCTATGTCATCCCTAATGAACATAGCCACTCCACCCCCTCTGCCCTCCTTTCTATCCTTCCTAGGCACAGTGTACCCCCTCACGTTTAAGTCCCAGTCATGGTTTTTGTTGGCCCACGTTTCCGTGACCACCGCCACATCTACCCCCCCCCCCAAACAGCATGGCCTGGAACTCTGGCAACTTGTTTCCCAAGCTCCTGGCATTTACTAACACCACCCTAACCCCTTTATCCCTGATCCCTTTGTTGAACCCCACCCAGGTTCCTTATACTTCCATCCTCCCTCTGCTCCTCCTGAAACCTCTTCCCCAGTCTGTTTCCCCTCCCCTTGGGTTTGAAGGCTGCTCCCTCATCTGGAGGAGAGGGCTTCTGGTCAGCCCTCCCTATCCCCTCACAAGTTTAAACCCCAACTTTCTTGAATGTAGTCAGCCACCCCTGTTTAAGAACTTCCTTCCCTAATGAGGCAAGATGAAGCCTGTCCTTGGCATACAGTCCCTTATCCTCCCAAACTCCTTTCCAGTTACCTAACACCCCCAACCCACTCTCTTCACCCCACTTCCTGAGCCAGTCATTAACCTCTGTGATCTTCATTTATTTCTCCACTGAGGCCTTTGGTACTGGCAATATCTCTGAAAAGGAAATGTTGCATCCATTATCCCGACAGACTCTGGCAAGTTCTTGGAACCTTGTTTGGATTTCCAAAATGCTATTTCCCTCTAGATCATTAGTTCCCAAATGCACTAGGAAATCCAGTTTCCCTCCACAATCCCTAACCAGTCCGTACACCATGAAATTTGCTTTGTACACTGTCAGCCCAGAGATACTCACTACCTTCACCTGGCTATGGCATCCACCCCCCTGTCCCTCCCACTGGATAACCCTAATCATCGAGTCTCCCAATAACATAACCTTAACACTGCCATGATCCTTATGGTTACCTCCACTATGTGCTCTCAACCCCCATCCCCCCTTTATTCGTGATCTCAATTCCATGGGAGTCTTCCTGCCTTATTAGAGACCCCCTTGTGACCCTCCCCTTTCTGCCTTCCTTGTTATTTTGCCCACTTAACTCAGACCCCCCCCGAATAGGTGTCCCCTTTAACCTCTCTTATCCGAACCATTTATCCTGGCCCTGATGGTTTCCCTTCCCCACACCACCATCCTCCCCCTTGTAATAGTACTCCCCACCTCCAGAGGCCTCTGTGGGTCCCTTTACCTAGGGCCCCATCCTTGGTATAGACCCCTGCTGAAGGGGCCCCTCCCCCACCTCCTGGTCTCCCAGTTTCTTTCCAGTCATGCTCTCCTCCCCTATGTCCACAATATGTTGCATCTCTCCCATCTGCTTAACATTTATGTTTCCCCTTTTCCCTCTGGGACTATTTCTATCCTTTCCATTGCCGGTATGTGATGCTCTATGGGTCTCCAGCTCCCTCCCTCCCTCTGGCCTTTGTATCAGTTTCCTCATTTCCACCAACCCCTTCCTCCCCCTCTAGGTTGCTTAGTAGCTCAAACTTATTGTAACACTCTATGCCAGCTTCCATCAAGTTACCTGAGTTTCCCCTGACTGCCCCTCTAAACTGCCCCTCTTCCTCCCCTCTTGCCCTGTTCTCCTTAGGAGCTCCATTCCCACAGTCTGCTCTTTTAGGCTTCCCCAAAACAGCCCCTCCCTTCTCACTGTCTGCTTTTCTAGGCTTCCCCACAATAGCCCCTCCTGACTCTTCCCCCTCCACTCTTTCTATATTCGAATGTGCTTACTCGTACGCTTTTTCTCCCTTGCAGGCCAACCTCCCTATCTAAGGGTCCTCTGTCCCTAATATCCTCCCTCCTGCTTGCTGTAACATAACGTCCTGTAATTTCTGAGCGTTGCCCCAGCCTCCCCTCAGCCCCACCCTTCTGCCACCCATATCCACACCCCTTATCCTTGGACACCCCCCAACTCTCCCAGCTTACTCGTTAACCAATATACTTCACTCCTGATACAAGATAGCTGTCTACAGAGTGGGCAGCCTCCCTCCCAGGCCCAATTGAGAATTATTGTCATCCCACAGCCTGTGCAGCCTACAACTCTTCCGAAGATGCCTGCCATGGTAGAATGTGGCCACCCTGTCTGTCCCTCTTTGTTCATAATGGCACACACCCCTTTTCTCAGTCCCTTCCCCTTGGAATACAGTCTCTCTCACTCTAAACTGACTGCAGTTATTTACGAACCCAATTTCAACCCACCAATAAAGTTCCCAAGTCTCACAAACAAATGCAGTCCAGTGTGTGTCCAGTCCCACTAATAGTGTGTGTATGCAGACATCAGGCACCATATGATGTCACAGGCCCACCAGTTCCTGTTGCTATAACTTTCAGTCACAAGCAGAAATGCACAGCCCTTCAATCCCAACCCCCAGTGGCTTTTCAATATTTAAGAAACCACCACCAGGCAAACATCACATTTAAATTTCGCTCTAATTATCACTGCCAAACAAGTGTTCCCACACCCAGCACACAAGCCTCAATAGTTACAATATCACAGCCCAAATTACAGTTCTAACTCAAAGTAGTAATTTTTAACACACAGAATTAATTTCAAGTACAAAACAATTCAAATATTTTAGTTAAAGCTGAAGATATAACCAAACCTCTTTCCTGAACAACCTCCTACTAATGTTCCATTATACAGTACATATCTTATTCATTCATGAATGCCAGTGTCATTTCTGACCCTTCCACATCTGCTTTAGGATGTTCAATGCATTCATCACCTATTAGAATAGAAGGATACTTTCACATACTTTGCCTTGGTCTGCCCTCCCCCAGCATCATATCATGACCCCTTGTTCTTGGACACCTTTTAATCTGAGTTCCTTCTTGAACCTCATTTATACCTGTGAGATATTTGAAAGTTCATGTATCATATCATATCATATCATATTCTTATGTAACCACGCAGACCCTAGGGTTACTAGAGTCTTATCAGTGTCAGTGATAGGCAGGGAAGGAAGTTGGTGAATAACTAGTAAATAGGTTTTCACCTATTCCCACTCTTGTTTACTTAGCTTCAGCTGAGATGAGAAGGATGAGGCCATTTAGAACTCTTGCATCAGCATAAGCCACTGCAACTGGCTGTGAGTGGGGAATTTTAGAATCTTGGGGTCAGTCTGATTTAGTAGTAGCAGTAGAAGTATGAGGAGTGGAGCTGCAGTGGGGTCTGTGAGGACAGCTCATTTTTTCTCACCCTAGTCCTGAGAGACTCCAGCCTGCCAGAGAAGTGGTGGAAACCATTGTCTACAGAAGGATCTCCTGATATTTCCATCCCCAGAGAGATGGAAGTAATGGTTGGAAGATGGATCCAAGGGGCAATCCTCTCTTTGATTCAGGCCAATTTGAAGCTGCCTGTACATGTGCTAACTGTGAGTAAATCTGACTTTTGTGCTTCCTGAAGCAAGTACCTGATTCTGTGGTGTTTCTCTGACAGAGGGAAAGGTGTACCAGTTTTGGTTCTGAAGGAGATTTTTTTCTCAGTTTTAAAGTCATCTGACAATAGTGGGGGCCCAGAGACAGACTGTTCACATTGTGCAGGACTTTAGTTTTACACTCCAAGAGTAGTGTTCCTTCTTACATGCTAGATGCCAAAGTTCATTCAAAAGATGCATTTATTTTAAGTTTTGAAGGAAGTTTTAAGGTGTAACTCTGAAAGAATGACTGGGTATGAATATTGAAGTAAATGGTGGGCAGCCCCCCCATCTGGAGTGACCAGTTCAGTACTACAGGTTCCATAACGGGGTCCGTTTATTCAGGACATGGTGGCCAATGCCTGAATAGAAAGTTTACCCTCTAGTGTAGGTCCTGCTAGTTATAAGCCCCAGTGTGCTCACTTGTGGCCAGTGCCACTAGAAGAAATATGTGCTCAGTTGGCCAGTTGCCACTGAAGAGAATTCAGAGTCCTATGAAATATGGGATATGTAGAGTTTCTGTCAGATACAGTGTTCTGTTGTTTCTGAGTTAATGAGACAGATGAACTGGCACTCACTAAGAAACTAATGACAATTGGTATGCTGCTGGAGTTTATGAAATCAGTCAAGGAGCCTCTGGTTTTAGAGACATCACAGCCAAGGGAACAGTGCAAAATTAATCCTCGCATACATTCAACTCAAAAGAAGGAAAACTTCTTCCTAATAAGTGACTCTATATCAGAAGACTTTGCAAAGAATTGGAATTGTTCCCCCTAACAAGATCTTCAGAGTGGAGGAGCTTCGACGGATACCACATGCAAGAAAAATTCAACAAAGCATGGTGTTCAGCACTGGTTGTCAACCCCCAAGTTGCAGGCTTAAGTAAAAGGACTGAGTTCCCAGCAGAAGGATTGGCTCCACTGAAGGAGACCACTGATAAGAAAATGGAGGTGTTCATGAAGAAAAACTTTGAAATGCCTGGTCTGGCATGCAGTGCCACTACTGCTGCAATATATTCTTCCAGAGGTCTCCTCACATAACGAGGAGAACTGGCAATGTCCCTGCATCCTGACTCCAAACAGGTAGAGCTTACTGAATACACAATACAGGCAGCCAGATATGAAGTAGACATGTCAGTGGCTGCTAAGTAAATGTCTGCAAGGTTGGCGGCTGTCTCCAATAGGGCAAGGAGGCTCCTATGACTGAAGTTGTCACTGGCACCAACTCTAAGACTATGCTCAATATGCTGTCATTCAAAGGCAACCTGCTGTTTAGCAAGGGCCTAGACAGATTCAAACAACATAAAAAAGATGGCAAAAACCTGGTGAAGGACAGGTTACCATGAGATTCATATCTCCCATCCTTTTGAAGCAGATTTCTCCCCAACAAGGATCACCAGAATACAAGGCACAACAATTTCTCCTTCTTGCAGGGCCAAGCTTACAATTTCAAGCTAGCCTACTTCTCTAATAACTGAAATAGAGCCAGGGGAACATGGTACAGGGGATGTCCCGTTGGCATCTCTACCTGAGGAAGATCAAATTTTATATGACTATCCAGCTCTCTAACCACAAAACCAGTTACTGGGCACAGTCTCATAAAACCCACCAGTAAGGACAAGAATACTAGATTTCACATACCAAGGGAGCCAAGTGACTAGAGACAAGTGGGTCCTAGAGGTGGTATCACTAGGCCACACCATGGGATTCACAGAGAAGACTGCCTCTAGAAAAGCAGTGGTCTCCCCAGTGTCACAGCAACATTCAAAAATACATGGAGTAAAACTGACAATTGACAAACTCCTGCGCAACAGGTTTTAAATAATTAATTAGCACTTTTTTCCTTGGGACAATGCTAACTGTAAAGAAGGTATTTATATAGGTTTTCTAGAAGTGTTATGTTTGTTCAGCAAAGTGAGGCAAGTGCTGTGCATTTTCACAATGTTTTAGCACTTTTATGAGCAAAACGCTAATCAATTTTTAGAGTTAAATAAAACCCTGAACAAAGCCATAATGCCAGTACCACCAGAGAGCAGTAAGGGAATTTATTCTTTTCCCTGGTCCTAGATGAAAACAGGGATCTATGACTGGTACTGGACTTCAAGCATGTACACTAATTCGCCAAGTACAGAAAATTCAAGATGGAGATATAATGCTCCACAATGAGGTCAATATGGAAAGTAGATTACCTCACGTCAATTGATATGAAAGACATTTACCTGCATGTATCAATCTGTCCAGCCCATTACAAAAACCTTTGGTTAAAAATACTCAGCCAGCACTACCAATATCAGGCCCTACCATTCAGACTCACATCAGCACCCAGGATATTCACTAAAATATCAGTCACGATACCAACAGCACTCTTAGAGCAAGGGATATCACATTCTCCCATATCTAGGCAACTTGCTAATCAGGGCCAGAACTCATCAGCTGTCACATCAGCACATGATGACTGTAATGTCCTACAAGCACACGGGTGAGTTCTGAATCTGAGGAAGAGCAGTTTAACACCGAACCAACAGACAGAGCATCTGGATGCACTAATAGACACTACAGAAGGGCAATGAACCCCCTCTTCCACAAAGGCAAAGAAAGGCATGGAAGAGGCAAAGTTACTGTACAGGGCCAAGAACCCATTGCTGGGGCTGGTCCTTCAAATGCTGGGTCTGTGGCATCCAACATAAATCTAGTACCTTGGGCTCTAAGGAACATACGTCCATTACAGAATGGCAATCTAGGCAGAGGAACCTTTGAATCACCATTCCACAAAAACAATAACACTAGAAAGGACAGTCAGGAGCTCCTTACTATGGTGGACAGAGAGCTCCGACAATCTCAAGGGGATCCTGATTCAATTAGATCACAATCTAATCATAAACATGAAGCCAGCTTGTCAGGATGGGGTGCTACCTTAGACTAGTAGCCTGCACAGGGCAAACCGGATACAATCAGAAACTAGGATGCCCATCAACATCCTGGAAATGAGAGCAATATCTCATGCATTACAACACTTTCATAAACAGATAAAAGCCAAGGGAATTCTAATCAGACCTAACAATAGGGTCACTGTAGCTTACACTGTGCACCAAGGGAAAATGAGGAGCACATGTCTCTTTTGAGTGGCAGCAAAGGTACTAAACTGAGCTCAAGACAACTTTGCATCAATCATTGCCATTCACCTAGCAGGCAACCCTGGTGTTCAGACAGATTGGATCAGCAGACAAGCAATTTTTCCAGGTGAATGGACATTACACCTGCAGATATCCCAACAAATCAATAGTCACTGGGTCCCACTACAAATGGATCTAATGTCCTCTGTGAAAAACTCCAGGCAACCAACATTTTTTTTATATAGCTATTTGATCCCCATTGCCTCCTCCTACCAACTGGGAACATGGACAAATAGGTATTTTTACAGGTTTTCACCACTTGCCCCCACCCCCTGAGGCCCCGGCACATGGCCTTGTGAGTGTGTGGAGGCATGCATGCACTCTGTGGTGCCAGCTCAGTCCCTTCCACATCCTGTAACTCTTTGCCACCCCCTCTCCACCTATGCTACACACAGGACCTCCACCCAGTGGAAGCGGAACTACCAGGGGGCGTCAACCCACCATCACCACCCCGGTAGAGGAGAGCTGCCCATTAGCATGCTCGATCCTACTCCCCCATGCCCCCCCATGCTGGCACCCTGACGACCCAAGGTCTTTCCCAAACCCAGGTCATCAGTGTAGCATGAGGTAAGGTGTCCAGCACCCCAACCCACTGTGCCACCAGGCCAGCAGGCAACCAACATTTTTCTCAAGACTCAATGAGCAGGAATCACAGGGGGTGGACGCACTATCTCAGAAATGTTTGTTACAGACAGTATACATATTTCCACCACTACCAATGATACAAATGATACAGCATGTGCTCAACAAAATACAGCAGTCATCACAAGCCACGGCTGTACTGGTAGCCCCTCACTGGCCCAAGGGGCCCGGGTATGCCACAGCAGTGCCAATGGCAATTAACAGATATTGGACGGTCCCCCACAGACCAGACATTCTGACACAAAGCCCTGTCAGGTACCCAGACCTGCAATCCTTTTGCACCTTTCAGCTTGGCTCCCGAGAGGCAAAGACTGCTAAATAAGGGATATGACCTTGCAGAGGTTTCCACAATGCTTCAATCCAGACATCCAGCAACTTCAGCATACACCAGGCACTGGACAGTCTTCAAGAAATGATGCTCAGAAAGATGGATTCCACTGAAATCAATAGCCATTTCACATATCCTATCTTTCTACAGCAGAGTATGGACAAGGGCCTATTGGTATCTTCACTTCAAGTCCAAGTGTCAGCAAAAGGAGCAAGAACCAGGACCATAGACAACTGTTTCCCAGGGGCACATCTTGACATCATTAGGTTTCTAAAAGCCACCGATCATGTCAATCCTAGACACAAACTGTTGTTCTTGGAGATCGCAACATTGTTCTAGATTCTCTCACAAGCTATCTGTTTGAGCCTCTACGATCAGTCAACATTTACTGGGCCAAAGTCAAAATGGTGTCTCTGATTGCAATATGCTTTGCAAGACATATCAGTGAACTCAGTGCTCTTCCCTGCCAGGAGCCATTTATAATCATCCACAATAATGGAATCTCACTATGAACAATTTCGTCTTTGATACCTGAAGTATCAAGTGTATTTCATGCATCTCAAACTCTTGAACTCCCATATTTTCCCAGTTCAGGTTTGCAAGACCAGGTCCAGGACCACCACTGCAAATCAACAGAACTGCAAAGAGTGGTCAAAATCTATCTGGACCACACCAAAGACTTTAAACTATCAGAAAGACTGGTCTCCATGCCACTGTTTTTTTTTTTTTTTTGCTTTTTACCAGAAACCCCATAAAATTTTAGAATTTGAACTGCCTGCACACAGGTAAAAACAAAGTATTGCATGAAATTTGACATTTTGGACTAGATCATTAAATCTGCAGAACTTGTGTTTTTATTATAACTGCTTCCAGTGGTATTTTCTATTTGTTTCATTTAATGCTCTGTATAAAGTATTAAGCCTTCTTTTATTCTGATGATTTATCAATATACAGTACTAAAAGAATAACAGTAGAATCCCGGTAAAACCTGGAAATTAGATTAACAATCACTAGTGCAATTTCTGGAATTTCAAATATTGAAAATGGAATTTTAATATTTCAATCACTGTAAATCAGTGCCCTTAGTCATAATTTCCAACAGTCCTAGAAAATGTCATGCAGCGGCAAGATCAATTCTAGAGAGCTGGATTAAAAAAGCCATCACAGTGGTTTACAAAATCAAATATATCGCTCTCCCACACAAGATCAAAGCCTGTTGCATTAGGCTATAGCTACCTCATGGGCAGAGTGCAACAATGCCACAGCACAGAAAATCTGCTCTGCAGTCACCTGATGTATGATACATACCTTCTTGAGACACTATGGTTGGGACCTAGATAATGTTAATGTAACCCCCCTACAAATGGGGGTTCTAGAAACATCTTCCTTGAGCTTGCCTAAATGCTCACTGCCAGGCTGGTGTCCTGCATTTTAGTAGTTTAAACATTATTGCCAGAGAGTGCCTGTATAGGCTTTGTGTATTGTCTCTTTAAGAGCTGCCTTCTCACAGTTATAATTAATCTGGGAAGAGGGCTGAGTGTTTCCATGCCCGAGTCCCGCCTGGGCTGCCAGATATCACTTTGTTTCTGCCACTGCTACTTGCGCAGAGGGAGCTCTCTCAGAGGATGTAACTGTTTGCTGAATGTCTATTAGAGTGATAAAGATATTGTTGTTTGCCTAACCCACCTTCTTTGCAGCATGGACAGTTTCTGTTTGTCACCACCATCTTGGCCCTGGACTGCCTAAATGGGCCAATCAGTACCTTTGGGGACTCTAAAATGGAGCCTGTCCCCAGGTGCTTTGTGGGAGCAAAATTCTGTAGAAATTGTAGTTTTTGCATTTTGGCACCAAGACAGACCTGGAGTGGGGGGCCCTTATTGCGACTAACAGACAGATCAGCCAACCAAACCTTTTGGATCCTGGGGAAAGTCCCAGACTGTTTTTGCAATTTCATTCGGTCTGAGTTGAGAAGTGAAAGAGGTAACAGCTTGAGTGATTCAAGCAGCAGCCCCTGCGTAATTCACGCAGGAGAACTGTGAAAGGGCTGAGTTTTGGCCTGCCTGTCTGCCTGCTGTCCCTGAGAGGGAAAATAGAGTTTATTCAGACTGAATCTGAGTCGTAAGAACAAATTAATGCCACTGAACTGTGACCAGTCTTGAAACCTGAAGAAGACCGAAAATTTTCTGAATGCGATCGGCCTGTCAGGATTTCCAGCCACCTTTGAACTCCTGGTTTGTACAGAAACTCTGTAATTGCGACCGGATAGCAATCTACCTGGTATACAGTAGAGGAATTTCCTACATGTAAATGTGTTGTGTGCTGTTAGTGGGTCGTGATTTGCTTCTCCACTGTGTGTTGAACTGTGTTCTGCTCGCTGGAAGCTGTATCCAGCTCCAACGGACTGAATCCATATTCATCTCCCTTTATCCTGGGCCTTGCCACACTGGCCCAGCCAGAATACCTGCTGCGCAGAGAAAGCTATCGATGAGAGACCTGCCTGGGGATCAGCCCCCTGCTCAAAGCTTTGAACAGGAATGATGTCTCAGTGATTTACACGGGCCCTGCTTCTCCTGGCACTCCAGCTCAACAACCTGCAGTCTCGATTTCGTCCTGCCTGTTTCCTGCATCGGGTATCATGAGTAGACATCAGGGTAGCTCCCTGCAACAACAGCTAAATCTAAAGTGTTGTCATCCGATTGCTTTGTTGTTTCTTCTATCATGAACTGAGCCCTCCAGCTCTGGATTACAAATAGTGTGTGTTGTGCATGTTGCTTTCTTCCATCACAGAACCCCAACCAGCTGCAATGCCAGCCTACCCCTGGCAATGATCCTGGCTAGCCCACCTTCCTCCTACCCTGTGACTGTGTAGGACTCTGAAGTGCATGCATAACTGTCTGATTGATATAGCAATTAAGCAAATCAACCTGATTACGACCCTCCCTTGTTCAAGTCCCCTGAATAAATCAGATCTAACTCTTTCTGCATTTAACCTGACTGTGGTTCCAGTTTGTTTCAAAAGTACTGTACTGCTGCTGTTTGCTGTGCTTAACCTTGTTTTACAGGGGGTCTCCAGGGTTGAGCTAGCGGAACCAGTCCTGGTGGTAAGTGCAAACAGTGTGGGTAATTGCCTGATGAATAAGGGTCATTGTGAAAGTGATTATTGTGAATTGTTCAGGCCACTAGAAGGGAAAGCGGGGGGTTACAGTGTCCCGGAGGGCTGTGCCCAGGTTAGCTTGACCACTAACAACCCTGACCACCAGTGGAGGCACCCGTTTCAATACCCAGGCCCCTTAACCAGCTACTGGCCAAGCAGGCAGGGGTAGAAGCCCTTGGGATTGTGCCACCTAGGGGTTACACCAATAAGGCAGCATTTGCTAGGAAAGTCTTAAAAATAGCTATGGCACAGTAGGCCTGCTATTATCCGAAATATCCCCCCTGGGTTACTCCTGCACTGCTTCTTAGAACCCACTTGATAATGGTCAGGGATGCTGTAAGGTGATGCAATATGCAGTGGTAGTTTACTTACCTGGTAAAGGTAATTACATTAGCATAACCTTATAGCATCCTCAGGCCCACCTCATGCATTTGCATTTTGGGTTATGGAAACCTGCAGTTCTACAAGTACCATTTGCCTTTTCCTCTGTATATTGCTGACGCTGCTGGTGCTTACTACCAGCCACTCCCACAGCCATTCTCTCCCTCTCTGGCTAACTTAGCACCCTAAATTTCTCACCTTGTTACAGAATTATTTTGTTTCCTTACTTACCCTGCCTCCCAAACTCCAAAGCCTTTGTTCTGTTGGTACATATAAGCTGATTTCTCCCTTTTCTTTTCAGGATTCCCTGAGGAGGATTCCATCTTCTGCACTAGTGGTCTGGTGCTGAACGCAGCCAGCTGCAGGGTGCTCCCCAGCCTGCCTTCAAGAGCAGGATTCCAGGTACGCATCAGGAAAGCAGTTCCAGTCCAGTTTGCTAGCTGTGAACTCAGTCGGTGGATGGTGCCTGAAATTGGGACTACTATAAGCAGATTCAGCACTCCATCTCTCCCTGACTGTCTTCAGCTCCTGGAGATTTGAATTTCCTGGCACTGTCCCATGGAGCTCATCTGTCTGCTGCTTAAATTTCTTTTTCCTAACCTCTGCAACTAAATCTGTGATGTGCCTTTGTGCCCACTGCTGAATTTGAATTGTTAGTGTAGGGAACTACAACCATTTTTGAATTGTTAAGAGTAGGAAACTACAGCATTTTTGGAGTGTTTCCACTGCCTTGCTATTTAAATATTAACAAAGTTTGAAGTTAAAAACTGCGTTGTCCAACTGCTGAATTGCTATTCCTCCCATCTTTCCCCCACAACCCCAGTTGCCTTTTCCTCTGTATATTGCTGACACTGCTGCTGCTTACTACCAGCCACTCCCACAGCCATTCTCTCCCTCTCTGGCTAATTTAGCACCCTTAATTTCTCACCTTGTTACAGAATTCTTTTGTCTCCTTACTTACCCTGCCTCCCAAACTCTGAAGCCTTTGTTCTGTTGGTACATATAAGCTAATTTCACCTTTTTCTTCTTTTCTTTTCGGGATTCCCTGAGGGGGATTCCATCTTCTGCACTAGTGGTCTGGTGCTGAATGCAGCCGGCCGCAGGGTGCTCGCCAGCCTGCCCTCAAGAGCAAGTTTCCAGGTATGCTTCGGGAAAGCAGCTCCAGTCCAGCTTATTAGCTGTGAACTTAGTCGGTGGATGGTGCCTGAAATTGGGTCTACTATAAGCAGATTCAGCACTCTATCTCTCCCTGACTTGCTTCAGCTCCTGGAGATTAGAACTTCCTGACACAGTCTCCTCGAGCTCATCTCTCTGCTGCCTAAATTTTGTAGGTGCTAACTTTCCCATTAGCAGATTATATCTTTTAACCACTAGAGGGCCCAGTTAAAAGCACACTTGCCCAATACAATACAATACAATCCTCCTGACTGTCACATCATGTTGTCCCTCCATGCACTGCAGTTTCTGCTTCTCTTACTGTCATCCATCTTTTCACTTTTCTTCCTCCCTGGAGCTTGCCCCCCCCCCCAGCATCTTACTTGGCACTGCCTATCATCACTGAGGTACTCTCCATCATGAGCTTGCCCCTTCCCCCGGGTGCTCTCCTCTGCAAATGGATGACAGTCCCCACCTACTACTGTACACAGGCCCTAGACCTTCTCATCACTCTCTCACATGCCATCACTCTGGGATCATTGCCACCAACCTAATGTAAGTTCCTGCAAAAAACAGGCATGTAAACCCACTATCAGGGACTTGTGCTGGTGCACCCTGAAGCTTGTGCTCCTCCTCCTGCTGCTGTCAGGAAACATCCATCCTAACCCTGGCCAAATCACTTCCAGCTCTATCTACCAGGAAAAACCCTCAGGAGCACTCTCCATAGCATCTCTCAACATCTGTAGTCTACTCCCCATGCAGGATGCCCTACAAATGTTTACTAATCAGCATAGCCCAGATATCCTGGCAGTTGTAGAAACCTGGCTTACACCCAAAATCCATGACCTGGCTATCACTCTTCCAGGCTACAATGTTTTCAGAATAGACCGGAAGTCCAAAAGAAGTGGTGGATGTGCAATTTACCTTAAAGATTCACTACTGGGACACCCCACACTACCCCCCTCCCAGCCACTGCTGCGCAGATTCTCCCTATCAGAATCTTATTAGGTGCCCATAACAAAGCCCTCACAGTTGCCTCAGTGTATATTCCCCTGAAAGAACAAGGGAATGGCCTTAACGCTGTCTTGGAATTCACCAGGTCCCAACCTCCTGACTCTGAAATGATTCTGCTTGGAGACTATAATATAAACTGGCTCACGTCTCATGCAGGGGTCCATAAGAATGCCACCTCATCAGCCAGTCTTACCCAGATGGTCATCTCTCTGACCCAGAAAAACTACAAATCTGTCAACAGCACCCTCCTGGACTGGATTCTTACCAGCCACCCAACTCATATCACAAATACCTCAGTGCTCCCTGACTCGCTTAGCGACCATTCCCCTGTCATCTGTGAATGGTCAAACAAATTCCGCAAGCCCCCTCCTAATATCATCAGTAGTAGAGTCCTACCATGTGGGCAGTTGTCACACCTCAAAACATGCCTCAACCTCCAAAACTGGTCCCCTATTTACAAAGCAATAGATGTAAATACTGCACTGGATTACTTCATCAACACTTTCAATGCAGCCTGTGACTCCTACGCTCCTTTTAAAAAGTGCAGAGACAAAGCGCTTTGCAATCTCTGGCTCTTGGCCAATCTCTTACATCAGCTAAAATCTAGAGATCACCTCTGGGATCTGGCCAGAACCACTGTTAAAGAAACGGACATCCAAAACTATAAACGTGCATGGAATGACTGTACCAAGTCAATCCAGCAAAAGAAATCTACCTACTTCAAGAACGCTCTCACAGATACCTGGAGTAACAGGGGGCATTTTGGAACAATATTAAT
The DNA here is from genome assembly GCA_016271365.2 of Neoceratodus forsteri. Classification (NCBI taxonomy): domain Eukaryota; kingdom Metazoa; phylum Chordata; order Ceratodontiformes; family Ceratodontidae; genus Neoceratodus; species Neoceratodus forsteri. Next base: position 845,618,975 of record CM057449.1, on the reverse strand, counting down.
GAGGTCACTGGGAAGCAGCCAAAAACCTCCTCTACCTTGCTCAACATAAATGGGTCCACTATGCTTGACCCTAAAATCATAGCAAATACCTTCAACACTGCATTCACCGATCTCAAGCAGTGTTCTCCCTTCTGACTTTTTCAAGGACTATGACTCTCCCTGTCCTCCCCCCAATGCCTCCTTCTCCTCCTCTAGCCACCCGCCTTTTTATTTCAAAGCAGTCAAGATGCATGAAGCCCACAAATACATTACCAAAGCTATCACCAAATCCAGATCCAGCAGTGATACACTTGACCTTAAACTGCTGTCCCTCACCCTTGATGAGGTGTTACAGCCACTGACATATATTTTCAACCTCTCACTTAGCCTCAGCCAGTTCCCTGACAAATGGAAATCTGCCTCTGTTTCCCCTGTCCATAAAGGTGGTGACAGGGCCACTCATGGAAACTACAGTTCGATCTCTATATTGCCACCCCTCTCCAAGGCCCTTTAATGTATTGCAGCAGATCAGCTCACAGATTTCCTGGACAAATGCAATATCCTGTGCTCACAACAACATAGCTTCAGGAAAGGACATAACACGTCATCTGCCCTACTGGAATTCTCTGGCATTCTTCACAGCTCAATGGACAATCGTCAGTTAATTGAGTCTGTCTTTATCGATCTGACTAAGGCGTTTGATACTGTCCATCACCGCCTACTGCTTGTGCAACTTCTGAAAGCTGGGCTCTCTCCCGACTCCACTGCCTGGTTCAAAAGCTACGTGGAGAACTGGTCTCAAAGAGTAAAAATTGCAGATGTCCTCTCTGATACCACACCTGTTCGCTCAGGTGTCCCCCAGAGATCCATTCCAGACCCCCTACTATTCAGCTTGTTCCTGAACTCCCTTCCCAAATTCTTGCTCTGAAACAATCATCCTCTATGCAGATGATGCTGTAATTCTTGCCTCCCACAAGGATCCTAAGCCTCTGCAACACAACCTTCAGCTTAGCTTCACATCTGTTGAAAATTGGTTCTCAAATCACAGTCAGGTCCTTAATAATAAGAAAACAAAGTCTATGATGTCCAGCAGCTCTCATAACAAGCATAAGCTGCACCCCCATCCATCAATACCAGTCATGGAGTCAGCCTGAAACAGGGTCAAGCCTTTAAGTACCTTGGGATCACTGTAGACCCTCATCTAACTTACAATGCCCACATTGACTCTGTAGCCAAAGCAGCAAATTTTCACCTTGGCCTCCTCTTCCGGCATAGGCAACATCTTACTGTAGAAGCCCTGACTGTCGCTGTTCAGAGCTCTGTTGTCTCCATTATTGACTATGGGCTTATCATCTATGGCTCTGCCCCTGTTACCACTCTTAGACACATATCCACCTCCCTAAATAAGGTCTGTCGACTTCTCACTGGATCCCACCACCTCACATATACGTGCAACCTCTATGCACAAACTGGACGGCTACAACTCACCAATCAGATAAAGTACCTAACCTGCACTATGGCAAAGAAAATAACTATGTGCTTTGTGCCCCATGGAGTGTGTGCACTCCTGCACCCTAACAATAACCCCCACTCAACCAGGGGATCTGAATCACAGCTCTTGTAGATTCCACATTGTCGTACCTTACAAGGTCAAACATCTTTTGCCTACAGGGCGCCCAGCTGGCTAAATGGCCTAAACAGTTACACCTCCTTCACTCCAACCATTGGTGCATTTAAATCAAGGCTCAGACTCTCCCTCACTGCCTCTAGCTCCTGTGACTGCCTCCACTAGCTGACCCCATGAATATTTCCCTTACCTTATGCAGTTCTCTCTCCTATTAGCACTTGGTTACCCCTTAGCATGCACTTTCCCATGTTATGGTTACAATAGAGCCTCTGGCAGTGCTCCTTCTCTCTAGCTTTCCACCCCCTCTCTCGTCCTCTATCCTCTCTGCACCTCATCTGCGATCTCCTTGTAACCTAGCCTCCAAAACTTTTTGTTTCTCAGATGCTTTGTAACTTTGCTTAGCTTACACTTTTGTAACCTTGTCCTATGTACTGAATTTTTAATCTGACTTACATGTCTTATGTTTTGAATTGTAACCTGTTGTGAAACCTTTGTAAAAGAGCCCTGGCTCAAAGGTACTGTAATCCTAGACCTAATAAATAAATAAATAAATAAAATGCAATATCAAAGATATCATAAGGTCTCATCACCAGCACAATGTATGGTCTGGTTACGATGTAGATTGTTGACTAGGGCAATAAATATGCCACTCTTACCATATGTCATTGTTCAGAGGTTTATTTGGTATTGTTCTATGCCATAACATTTATCACAGGTCCATTTTAGACTTGATGCAGCTTGGGAAGATAAGAACTGGGATCAGATTGCCTCCTTAATACCATCACCTTGCCACCATTCCCCCGTCACCTCCTATGGCACCCTCACTGCTCCCTCTGTCCCAGTCCCCAGTCCCATCCTTGCAGGCATCTTCTTTCCCCACCTTCTCAGCTTGACTATAGTTCTACCACATGTGGGGCTTGACTGGATCCTCCATCAAACCCCTCAGGAGTGCCAAATGTTTGCTGTAACCCAGCAGCCGCAGCAACTCTCAGCACCTTGGTGCAGGGACCCCTACTTTTATAAAATGGGGAACTGGGTCCCTGATGCACTTAGAGTGTGCTGCAGCCATAGATCAACACAAATTGCATCGATTGAAGGGCTGACTGAAATATGAGCCCAGAGACTTCTGATTTGAGGCCACTGATTTTACTGACATAAACATATTGAAAAAATAGAGGCAATTAGATATTAGAATGTGTTCTACCTATTGTATAACCTTTTTTTCTTACATTATAAAGAAAAGTGAATATTTGAGTATCATTCTTTTAGATAAGTACCAAACCAAAACATTATGCATTATCTCTTAACTGTACAGCAGCTTGTTAACATTTAACCATTGCTCTGGAGCTACAAAACAGATGCAAATTATAGAAGCTTGATTGAGTGATAAGCAGCCCAACTATATTTTAGAAAACAACAGTCAATGATCTTATAATGAAAATAGGAAAACAAATTAGGACTCTGAATATTTCCGCTATACCATCTTTGTTCCAAATCTGTATATAATTTGCTTTAGGGTAAACAAGTACACTACAATTCAATTTAAAAGGCTATTATAAAATAACCCTGACCTTTGAATTTTATGCAAGTCCACTGGAGCAAACATGACTGAAATACAATCTTAATAGGTTTATGCTTTTATACTTATGATGAGATTAAATATATTGATGCAGAACCAAATGTAACATAGGGAATTCTTGCTTAACCAGCAGGCTTAGTGTTACAAAACAAAGAAGCTCAGTTGAATAGTTTGCTCTCTTTCAAAGCACAATCATTTCTTTTTCTTTCTGCTAACTTGGAGTGGTGCCAATCAGTAAGTAGCATGTCTAGCTTTCCACAAAGTCTGTTCTGAATTTCTACTTCCATCAGTGAAAAAGAAGAGATAGCAAGGTCTTGCTTCGTAACTTTTACCGAAATGTATATAATACAGAGAAAGTTAAACGTATTAAGTACTGTTGGTGCAGGGCATCACGTAAGCATTAAGCACTGAGATAGGAGGATTTTACTAGGGAATTAATGCATGGTTGCGGTGTTGTGGCACAAGGCTGAAGGCCAAGTGCATACAACCTCCCAACCATACAGTAATTCCCTAGTAGAAGCCTCCTTTCGAGGGGCTTAATGCTCTTGTAACATGGACATAAATGTCAAAATATGTAAAATATTTGAAAATATATTGTTAAACACTAAATTATTATAATTACAAGTACTTTGATATATAAATATAGACAAATAACATGCTTAAAACACTATCACAATGTGAAGGTTTTCACTCTCTACATGTCACAAAACACTTTTAAGAATGTTGTAAATGGAGAATTTCTCTATTTTCTATGCCTCTTACTACAACAAATGTAACTCATCTGCATAGTCTGTGAAGACTCCGTTTTCATTCAGATGACATGTATCTATCTAGTGCCTGCCACTGTTTCATTTTTCTCTTAAAAATGTTCACTAAATAACGCACAATAAGTTCAGTACTGTGAAATTTACAGACATTGTCAATAATTATGTATCTTCCTGTTGCTAATGGTGCCAATGACACGCACACAGCAAAGAACTCTGGGATTTTTCACCTTCAGCTTCATCATTTACATACTGCCGTAACATAACTGACACATAGAACTAAGGAATACATACCTTGCTCACCACTGTCCTTCCCTCTTCTTTCCTCACTTGGCTGGGTATGAAACAACAACATTTTTCTTTTCCTACTGTACACTCCACTAAATAATGTAGAATCATACTACTGGGCAACAACATGTGCTTCTCCTCGACCATTGTCACCATCACGCCGCCTATAGGTCAGATTGCATTACCTATTACCAGAAACAAACATCCATGGTGCTGATTAATTCTGTCTCTGTCTTCAGTGTGGCACCCTCCCTATGTGAAGCACTGATTATTTTGAATTTCACTCTGCAGTTACGGGTTCTACTAAGGGAACTGCAGGCTTCTTCTATAATGTGCGTTGGTGGTCACAGGCAAGCTGGGTGGGTGGGAGGAAACAACTGTCACATTTAAATAATTTAAACTGCTAAACTGTCAACTTTCACTGCTGACAACTTGCACCACTACATAAATTTGGACATCTGTGGTACTGCACCAGCGGGCATTACTTGACAATTAATATCCGCTGGAACAAGATCTCATGATGCCCTCTGACCACTCACAATATGCCATTTCTCCTGCTATTAATATCCATGTTACAGATGTTTTTATGATTACTATCCCAGTAAAATCAGATTGAAATTGTAAAGCATCATGTGTCATGAATCTCATTAAATGAAGGCCTGGGGACAAGTAAAACACTCAGTTAGTGGGTCATCCTTGAGCATGGCTGCGAGAAGCACTGGCAGTGGTTTCCTTTGAAACTTTGATCAATCATGCCTGTTTCTTGGCCACTGGGGGCACTGCAAAGTGATCCACCATTGTCCTCTCTCCCTGGATTGTGAGCACATCACCTCTGCAGCATACTGGCCTTCCAACAACCTACCGAATGAGACACCCCAGGTCACCACTAAACTCAGCTTTCTCATGTGGCAATGCAATGTGCTGTATGCTGAGTCACTGTGCTGGTGAATTTTAGGCCTTTAAAAATGATGCAGAAACTCCTTGGGCAGGATTTTCAAATTGTGGTTTGGGGCTTGCATCAAGTAATGTGCCACAACACTTTGTTTCTGCAGCTACGCTATTCCCATGTGCCACAACAGTGCACGATTTTGAAAGGTTGGACACAGCTACAACAGTTTTCCCACTTTATGGCAGCTTACGCCAAATCTGAAGCACAAACTTTGCAAGCTAGACCAGAAAAAGATTGTCTAACTTGCATTAACTGCCACATGGGATAGAAAATCCCATCAGATTGCCACAGGTCCCAGTGCTTCATGTCATTGGTGCACCCTGGGGCTTTTGACAATCTCCCCCCTCTGAAAACCCAGCCCCTTGACTCTGAATTATACTGGCTAAATAGTGATATTAAAATTAGGGATAGTTTAGGTGGCTGTGACTTAATACAGATTCCTGCATGGATCTCCAGGAATTTGATCTGAAGTATTCATACCTATCCAAGACATCCCAGGTTAGGTAGGGTTCACATTTGAATTTTAGTCAGGTCACTTGTTAGAGCATGTACAACCCTCAGTGGGCTGGCTCTTATTTGAGATCCATAGTGGCTCAGATCTCTGAAAATGTGAATTGGATGAGCCAAGCTGATCCTAGACACCTGAACTGGGGTTGGGGATGGTCAGGATCCAAATTGAAATGGTAATTAGAAGTACTGTACATAAAGAAATAACAACAAGAGTCCCTGACATCACAGAGGACATTTAGAAAAATAGAGATTCCAATCCAAAAAGCCCTACGATAATGTAGAAGGAATTTGCCTGCTGCAAGTCCCATCTGTGCATGCAGAGCACCACAGCATAAAGAAGAAGAAGAAGAAGAATTACCATGTATGTAGCACTTTTTATACATATTGCTTCCTAAAGTTATTTACAGTACAAGAAATGAGAGTCAGGTAGTGAAGTGACTGTAAATGTGAACTAGCTACCATTTTGCACACACACACACACACACACACACACACACACACACACACACACAGCCTTGGACAACTGCATGAGACAGTTTTATGGGAAGGGTAATGTTGGCCAGGACACCAGATAAAATGCCCTACTGTTGCAAAACGTGCCTTGAGTTCTTTTATTTCTACCTGGACAACCAACAGGGCAGCACCAGAGATGGGCATTAGGGACCTTGGTTTAATGTCTCGTTGGAATGATTGCACACCTAAACAGTGCAGCATCCCCCTGGAACTGCACGGGGATACCAACATTATAGTATCAGCCAAATCCTGGTGTGGGCCTAGAATCCATGACCTTCTGGTGCAGAGATGGATGTGCTACTGTACCAATTGAGTCTTTCCAAAAAACCTTCATAATTTTATGCAGGATCCCCTTTTGAAAGGATACCATTCTTCCAGCTGACTTATGAAAAGGAGATGTCAGGGAGCAGAGAGATAGTGAGGCTGCACTCCAAGTCCTCAGGCTCAAGGACAGCATGGTGATTATGATATGCAATGTATTTTGAAATTAAAATGCATTTTGAAATGACAATGTAGTTTGAAAGTTTGACTCTTGAGTATGAATTCAAAGGTTGTTCCTGCAAATGGAGTCTCTGCTCCAGTGAACTTAAGCAGTTAAGAAAAACAATAATTACATAGTTAACAAAATCAATAAGCAAATAAATGGAAAGGGTCAGATTTCTGATCTACACTCTTTGCACCCTCTCCACTGCAACACATCACAGAATTCTGGGCCACCTACAGTGGTCCACAGTCCTCTGCAACATTATGGAGGGTTAATAGAGGCAGACACATCATTTTTTTTTGGGGGGGGGGGCAATATTGCTTCCTGGAAAGAAAATACAGAAGTGCTATGTGAACTGACTTATCTCATACTTTGAGCAAGGTATCCACTTCCTGGTGAACCTGGCCTTCTGATTAAAAGCCGAGTGTCTGACTGAGATAATCTCCCTGGACTGCATCTCTATAAGCACAAGGAGTTCCCCCACCATCCAGTGTAAGCTGGAGGTGGTCTAGTGGGAAAAGGAAAAAGGGGAGGGGGGAAATTAAATGGTGGGGGAGGATGAACCTGACCTGGGTGTACACCAATGCTGGGGGCGGGAGAGACTACTCTGGTTGGGTAGGCCCAGGGGAGCTGCATAGTAGGGGTACAGATGTCATCCATATCCAGCAAGGAAGTTAAAAAGGAAAACAAGAACCAACCCCAGATGTACATCTGGGGAAGAAGATGGAAGGATAAAATGTGGATGTAAAAAGTGGAAAAAATTGATAATTATGAGATGATTATGTTTATGATGACTATGATGGTATATGAAATTAAAGATATTAGTCTGTGAATACAGGGAACATTTAATCAATTTATTGCAGACTAAGCAACCAACAAGCAATAGTATGGATAATTTCAGTTGGAAGGGGATCCAGGGACAGGAAGGGTTGCCCTTTGTCCTAGGAACCTGACCAATGAGTGAACAGCTCAGTCAGGCATAGGACATGGGGAGGGAAGGGGAAGGGAAATGGCCAAGGGGGGTGATGATGTAAAAGGGAGTTGAGAGTAAGGAGAGAAAATCTAAGAAGGGGACTGGTCAACAGGAAAGAGAAAGAGAGTGTGGGAAGGGGGGTTTAAAAGAGGCTGCCTAAGAGCAAGCAGCCCTTATTATTTGCTAGCTAGTAGTTTTCCACACCAACCCACCCAGATAAAAAGGAGAAAGAATGATAAGAATTAAGAAAGAAGGAAGTTGGGGTAAGGATGCTGCCGACTGTGGGTGACAGCTAAAAAAGGGCAGCAGACAAGATGGGAGTCTCCAGATTGGACTGCTGAAGGTGAACAACAGAGAGAAAAAAGGAAAAAGGGAAGTGGGGGAATTAAGTTGGGGGGACATACCTGGCCTGGATATACACCAAGCTCGGGGAGGAGAGACTACTCTGGGGGTATGCCCAGGGGAGCTACAGAGGAGGAGTCCAGGTGTACATCTGTATCCAGCAAGGAAGATGAAAAAGGAAACAAGAACCCATCCCAGATGTACATCTGGGGGAGAAGACAGAAGGATAAAATGTGGAAGTAAAAATTGAAAAATTATGAGATGATTATGTTTATGATGATTATGATGGTATATGAAATTAAGGGATATTAGTCTGTAAATACAGGGAACATTTAATAAATGTACTGCCGTCTGAGCTACCAACAAACAATGGTGTGGTGAATTTCATTGGGAAGGGGATCCGGGGATGAAGAGTTCCACTGCAGCTAATAGGAGCTGCCAAGTGAACGCTGCCTGTGAGCTGTGCTTTCAGAGTGGCATTTGGGGGTTGGGGTCAGAGTGGGGCGTGTTAACTACAAGAAAATCATCACATGTGAGTCCATGTTTGGGAATAGGCCCTTCATTAATATACACATTTTAGCTTATTGTTCATATGTTTCCTGTACTTACCTTTTTTCATGAAAATAGAACCACTGCCCTCCAGATTTTTGTCTGCTCTGGCTTCATGCCAACACCTGACATCATAATTATCTGCTTGCGACATCATGATCTGTTGCTTTGGAAATGATTCTGATGTCAAACAGAAAAATATGAAGAATGGTGCAGGTTAGTATGCAGAGTAAATGAAGTCTGGAGGATAGTAATCATGTTTTCATGTTAATGTCTATAGTTACAATATCACAAAAAAGAGAGAGCTCAATATGCAAAATATAGGCAATATAAGCAAAATTTGTTTAAAAAATGTTGCTTTTTATGTTTTCACTGTGAAATCAGGGTCTCTCTAATTATTTTACTCCCCCTATTGTTTCTGTAAGATACAATAATACGCTAGCAAAGAAGATCAGGGCTGAAAAAGTGCTTCACTTCCTACTTTACTGCCATGGCAAATTCATCTACTTAATATTAGGGCCCTACCCAATTTACTTGATATCCCCAAAAGTGCAGTTCTGAAAGGTCACGTATGGTGACCTCAGATACTTTTCCATATAATTATATAGCTGCACTTGTGGTTCTTAATATTTACTCAGCATTTCCCAACTGATGCCATCAATCAAAATATTTTACTTTTTTTTTGCCTGCATAGCTGTTTTAGACTGTGCCCTCTGCTTTTTATTGGTTTTAGCATCACTTTTCTATTTATTTTTCAGATAGTCTACTTCAGTGGTGGCTTGTTCAAAATTTCAATAATTCTGAAGGATACATACTTCACAGGGTGTAGTAAATTAGGGTATCATGTCTTCCCCTTCTCCACTTTATTAACAGGGATGAATACGTATGCTGTGCAAAGATGCTTCAATCCTTATTGCTTTCCATATACTTTATGTGTTTTACCACAAGGAAATAATTAAAAGCAAAGAGTAGCCTCCCAGGGAAAGGCTGACAATATTCAGGTATTGCCCCACTAAATATTTCTTCAGTGTTTAATTATAATGTTATTATGAGACATGTATAGTATATAGAATGTACAGTGTTTAGTGCACTTGCATCTTGTCCATAAGTATAACAATGGCAGTTATGTTTGCTTGGTTTATTAGACTTCCATTCCTTCTTCCTTTTTAGTTGAAAGGAAAATGTCTTTCAATATGTTTCAGGCTGCTTTTGAATTCATTTTGAAGGCTCTGGTACAACAAACAATAGTAATAGCCACTATATAGTATATTAAGGTGAATAAAATCTTCTTCCAGCTTATGTTTTTGATGCTGAATGTAAATTGTGCTGGTTATCAAGGAATTTACAGACTAATGGAAATTTTAAATTTTAAATTTGCTTAATTCATTTATTTACTTATTTTTGGTGTGTGTACTAGCAATAGATACTGGACCTGAATCAGAAAGCCCTGGTTACATCAGTGCAAGCTGCAGCAAATAGCAGCTTGCACGGATCAGTGGTAGGTCAGGAACCTGGCTGCACCCAATTCACAAACCAGTGGGGTCCTGCTGCCAAAGCCCTGCAGCTTGTGGCAAATGTTGGCATGTGCCAAAGGCAAGGCACACAGAAGAGGTTTACAGCAAGCCAAGGGGCTGTTGGGTGTCATTAGTGCACAGTGATGATGACCTGCGTGGAGGCTGGCAGGGTTGTGCAAGACAGAATGGGGGACAAGGAAGGCAGGTAAGGCACAGCTGAGGGGCAGGGGTGGCAACAGGTCCCTGATGGGCATACTACCCGTGCTGTCTGGGCGGGGGCGTATGCCTGGCACCATGGGGCAGCCTGCAGGAAACAACCACTGACTGCACCAGGTGCTGTGGGGGCATGAGATACCACAGGCAGGTGGTGTCACAGGTTCCTTCCCACCCAGTGAAGACTCTGTAGGTGATGCACAGGCCATTAGACCAGCCCCAGTCTGATCTAACTATAATGGCCCTTGTGCCCTATGGGGGGTTTCCTGAATCCCACTAAAGGGGATACTGCTGCTTGTGTCTGCTGCAATCCCCTAATCACCATAGCACACCCCCAGATTGAGAACAGAGCTGCCACAGGCCCTATTTGCTGCACAGATCCCAAGATTACTGCAGCCTGCAATCCTGAATCACAGGCAGTGCAATTTTTGATGCAAGGTGCCCCTTGCTCCTTGCATCAAATCTGATTGACGCACGTACCATGCATCAGATTTTCAGCATTGTGAATCAGGCCCACTGGCCCGGATATTCAAACTGCACCCAAAAAATGTGCAACAGCAGGAGCTAGCACAAGTCCACTGCTCCCATGCCCAAGAAGTGTGATATTCAAAAACTGTGCATGCCAAGATCCGCCTACGGCTGACGACTGAATATCGCACCACCTGCACCATAGCGCAACTAGGGATGTGAAGCTGAGCATATCTGATGCGCCATAGCGCAACAAGGGATGCTCAGTGGAGCAGTCCAGATGTGCCATAGTGCAACCAGGGATGCCCCCCTGCAGCAGGGCAGCAATGCAGCAGCACAACCAGTGATGCAGGGGCCCACCAGCTATGCCACAGATAGGCAGAGGAACACACAGCAGAACAGACATCGTCCCCCACACCCCATGCACTGCACAACCGGGGGAGAGCTGGAATAACCACTGGCCCTTGGATACCAGCAACCAACCCACAGCCAGGCCATTGTGCCACAGCACACCCCCTGGCAAGCTGTTACCCGGCACACAAGGTGGACCAACCACCCAGTACCACACCATCCCACCAATGCAGAGCACATCCTGCACCATGATCCCCCATACACCCTGCCCAGGAGTAGCGCCCAACAGTGCAGGACACCCTATGCATGCCACCACCCCCACTGTGACAATGCAACCCTGTGCACCATGGAGCCATGCAAGGCAGCCCCACCATGAGCACCCAGCAGCGGGCAGCAGCAGACAGTGATGCAACAGATGCATACACACAGTGCCGCCTGCACCCCCCAAGGTACAGCTGAGATACCACCATGTGTCAGCACACGAGCTACCCCACATGCGACAGGGCATGCCCCGGACCCCACCTCCAGTGGTATAGCACCCTGCACACCCTCCTAAGGGCACATCCCATCCCAGCACTGGCCACAACAGCCAGCACAGACATGCACAGTGTAGCATGAGGGCATGCACCACACAGGATGCAACACAGTGCATTGACAAACACCCACCCATACCCAAGGGCACACCAACACAGGGACACAGTAGTGGGTCAACCAAGCCACTGGCGCATGGCCACGGCTGATGTGTACACACAGCCAGCACCCCTACATTGCACAGGTGTGCCAGCCACCCTGGGCAGGCACCATGAAGCTCTATGCCACCAGCATGCCACCAGAGCACAGGTGACAGACACTGGAGCACATCCCCTTCAACAGACACAAGCGACAGCATGGAGGGGAGACAACAACAGCGGAGGCCACAGTGCCACCGGAGGCAGAAGTGCACCATACTGGTGATAGAAGGCAACTTGGCATTGTGCTGGGTACAGTTGCTATCCAGCATGGACAGCCACCAGTGACACGCCAGAAGACCATGCATATCACAGACATGTAACGGTGTCGGCTGCACAGGCCATGGACGGTCTGACAGGGGTGCCATGCACACAGTGCAGGCCCCATGGACCACTGCACACAGGCATCCAGTGCACAGAGTACAACACACAAACCACAGACAGTGACTGATCCCCCAGCCCACACCATAGGCGGTTCACCTCTGCACACACACACGCCCATGCATACACCACCCCTGACGCCATGCACACCACTGCAGCTGAGCACCTGTAGCCTGCTGCAAATCAGAGACCACCACAGTTGCCATAACAAAATGCATATATTTAAAAGTTGTAACAAAAAACTATATACAAATATTTACAAGAGGAGGGAAGGGCCACATAACAGGTGGGGGCGGGTAAGGGGTAGGGGTGAACATAAGGGAGTGGGAAGAAGGGGTGTGAGGGTGGGTCAAAGGGGGGAAGGTGGTAGTCGGGGCATCGGGACATCAACGTGCACCCCGGTCCTCCTCTTCATGGAGCTGATGTCTGCTTCTCCTCCTCCTCGTCACCCCGTGGCGGTGGATCCTTTGAAGAAGCTCCAACGTCTCCCTCGCCACCTGGAGCAGCTCACAGATACTCCTCTGTATGTCCTGGAGTCGCTGTCCACCTAGGATGAGGGAGCAGAGTCAATAAGTGTGACTGTCCAGCCCCCTGCAGCTCACCCATTGTGCATGGCATACAGCCATGTGCCACACCCCTGTGATGGTGTGTGAACACCCACAGTGACCGTGTCCACAAGACCTGCCCACCCAGGCAGCCACAGCCATGTGGTCCACTGCACACACCCACCGCCCATGTCCTGCACAGCAACACCATTGCTGTACAGTGACTTGGCTATGTGGTATGCAGGCAGTGCCACAGCCATGTGCCCAGTGCACACATGGCCACCATTGACGCACTCCCAGACATGCAGTGCCACTGGACATTGCTGACTGTAACAATTTGCGTGCATGGCAGTGGTGTCAATGGATGGTGGCCATGCCCCACTGCCCACCCAGTTATATAGCATGCAATAGTAGTCATGGATGTAAGGCACTCACCACCATCATCAGGCTGGTCCACGCGCCGCGGACCACGATCATCACTCCTGGCCCGCTGCTCCTCCATGCGGTGCCTCCAGTCCTGGTACTGCTGGTGTTCTTCGGGCCCTAAGGTGCAAAGATGGAGAGAGAAACATCAGTACAATCTGGTAGCAAAGTCCCCCTGCCCCCATGTGTGTGCAATCCCACACAGCCATACCCATCCACCCCACACCCCGATACCACCACCACAGCCAACACCGGACGGCCCTCACCATGTGCCGGACACATGCAACCGTGATACCTGTATGGACTATAATAGTGTATGGATGTTGCACTTACCTGGCCGTGGCACCATGCCCCTCCTGGCACATGCCCACAGGTGGACAAGCAGGTCCAGGTCCCTGTGACTCTGGTCCCCATAATGATGGCGGCACTGCTCCACTGTTCACCCCATACCGGTGGCCTCCTCCAGGGTATCGGCCACCTCCTGCCAGACCGGACTCCTGGCCCTGTCCAGGGGTGCCTCTCCATACAAAGCCCTAGCATGGGGCTCAACTATAGCCACCAGGTTGGCTAGCTCAACCTGGCTCCAAATGACTGCACGCCTCCACGCCATCTCTGCTGTCTGGTTGAATCAAAATGGTGCTCGGCAGTGTGGCCCTGCCACGTGCAGATGCTGCGCAGTACAGCGATGCCATTCCCTATCACGCTGTCACTGAACAGTGCGATAGTGGTGCACCCATACCTGACGCATGGCGCCTAGAGGGCAAAGGTCAGGCACAGGGTCAAGGGTCTCTGGCACATGGACAACCACAGCGCAATTGGAACCCAATGCATGTAGCACTATTGGGTGCCTGTGTGACACCTCCTGTAGTGGCCTACAGCACTGTTGTCCCAGTGAGCCTACGACACCCCAGTGCCACAGCTCCATATATGTGAGCAGTGCTGTAGTGCCACTGGCACAATGGTGGCCGTGCCCTGCATGGCTTCCCATGCTCAGCACATCAGCAGTGCGGCAGGTGCCTGCGTCATCAACCCAGGCATGCGCAGTTAGGTGTGTACTGCGCATGTCACAGAACTGCGCCCTTGGCTGAGCACGTTCAACACAATTGCGCAAAGTGCAACAGCGTGATATTCAGCCGGCATTTGCAAATCATCTAATCAGCCATTCAATGGTGCAGGCACTACATTTGCATCCACTTAAAGTTGCGCCTCACCTCATTTGCATGGGTTGCGCTATAAAAATGCAACATTGGGCTGCACTGGCCATAGTCGGTTACTGCAGTCTATTGCAGTGAGTTGCATGCTGTTTGGGAGTGTGGACTGTGGTGTTTGGGACATGCATGGGACTGCACATTCACAGGTAACACCTGTCATTCTCACAGGATGAATCATGACCGATCGTGTGGTGGAGGAAGAGGAACAGAGTCGTGGGAGGAAGAGGAGGCAAAACTTCACAAAGGCAGAGACAGATGCCCTGTTTGAGGCCTACTTCGACCAGGAGCCGCTTCTCAGCAGACTCCAGGGAACACCACAGGCCCGTGCTGTTGCATGGAAGGAGGTGGTACGTGCTGTCAACCTGCATGGCAGCCACCAGCGCTCCATGCAGGAGTGCAAAAAGAAGATGGGCATGGACAGGTGGAGAATTAAAGAGAAGGTGGCTGCCATCAGGGCAGCACGGTCTGCGACCGGTGAGAGACAGCAGGAGGTGCAATGCCTGACCCCACAGGAAGAGCGGGTTGCTGCCAGCATGCAGCGTTGTGCCATTGAGGGTGTTCTGGGTGGTGGATTCCAGATGGGTGGTAGCCCGTAACTGCATGGTAGGTCATGGTCTGTCTATTGGGGGTGGACAGGGTAGGTCACATGCAGTAATGCTACTTTTTTTCCCTTATAGCTCCTGAGCATCTACATGGGTCAGCGGTGGTGGGATTCTCCACTGAGGGCAGTAGCATGGAGATGGAGGAGGGCCCATCCACCTCCACAGGAATACGGAGGTCAGGGCAACAGTGGGCCCGCCTGGACGTCTGGACTGATTTTGGTGGAGCAGGTGCGGAGGAGGCCCTGCCCATGTCCCAGCGTGCCAGCGTCCATGGGTGCCAACATACTGATATTCAAGCTGGTGCTGAATCCATCATCGATGATGATGGAGCTAACGTCATGGGCAGTGACATGTGTGGGCCACAGGATGGCCACACAGCAGGTGACATTGCGGCCATGGCTGTGGGTGGTGCCGCCATGGAGGCCTGCGTGTCATCACAGTCCCAGCCTGTGCCTGTCTGTACCAGTGGGGCAGCACTGGTGTGTGTCCAGGACAGTGGGACTGTTGCGGCCACTGTGGCGGCACCGTTGAGCCCTGGAGAGCAGCAGCCGGAGGGGCAGTATCAGCAGTCGGCCAATGGCCATGGGGGTACAGTGTCAGGGGGTGGCATCAGTGCACCACCTGTGGACATGCCCAGGCCTGGCCCTGGTGTGCAGCACCCACCCTCAAGGGGTGATGAGCATCAGGGCCGTGAACACCCTGAGGGACAGCATGCCGATCAGGCAGATGACCTCTTAGATGAGCACACCCGCATACTGCAAGCATCAGTCAATCAGCAGATGCGGCTTGTGACAGCGGTGGATGCACTGAGTACGGCTCTGCACCAGGAAGAGGAGCAGTGCAGCAGAGACACCGCTCTACTCCTGGCAGGGATGGACCGGTTGCGGGAGGATGTGACCGCTGCCATTGACAGGCAAACACAGGCATTCACAGCTGTCATGGCCACAATGGGCACACAGTTATTTGCCCATGCGTCGCAGACACCACACAGTGCAATGTCCACCTCCCATTCCTGGCGTCGTGCGACACCATTCTTGTCGACACCGGGTTCAGCTGTGGGCATCCCGAGCACACCTGGCGCAGGCACGTTCAGTGTGCTGCAGACCCCTGCACGAGCATGGGCGTGTTCACACAGTGGAACCCCTGGGGGACCGTCGGTGCCACCCCATGAGGCCAGTGGTCAGCCTGTCACTGCTGGCGGGTCTCAGCGGGGCTGACCATGCATCTGTGGTGGCTGTGGCACGTGACTGACCTGTCTCCCAGCAAGGCTACTGTCTGATGCTGCCTTGTGTGCATTGTGTCATTCAGCAGGTAATGCACGGGTGGGGTACCCAGCCCTGCACACACACACACACACACACACACACACACACATTCCATCTGCACACCCTCCCGGCTGCTATCCGCTGTGGCATGTGCATGATTATGCCTGCGTTGCACTGTATGCCACTATGCAATGGTGCCCAGCATCTGACACATGCACAATGACAGGCAGTGGGCATGGTGGTCTGTGGACATGTGTGTGGCTAAGGGTGGTGGTCTGGGTCAGCGTGCCTCCTACCCTTTGTGCATATCTTGTGAGGTGTGTGTGTGTGTGTATGACTGTGTGCCATGTTAGACCTCGCCCATCCCTGGTGGTGTGTGCGGTTCCATACTCGGCCACTTCCCTTGACAGCATGCACCCCTGGTGTGTGTCCATGTGTGTTTCTGGGTTGTGCCTTTGCCACTGGTGGTCGCACATGGCCCCATGACTTACCTGGGTTGGCCAAAGTGCTCCTCTGTGATGGTGTCCCAGTGCAGCTGTGCCAGCTGGAGCAGTCGGGGGTCCTGTCACCCAAGGGGGGGCTGCCCATCACCATTTTCACCAGCGTCTTCATCGTCCCCATCGCTGTCCCCCTCTTTGACCTGCACGGCTATCTCACAGTCATTGGCCATGTTGTGCAGGATGCAACAGGCCAGGAATAGCCTGCAGGCCTTTGAGGGGCTGTACTGTAGAGCACCGCCGGAGGTGTCAGGCAGCGGAAGCGTGCCTTCAGCATCCTGAACACCCGCCCGATGACATTACGTGTGGTGGCATGTGCCTCATTGTAGCGTTGCTGCAATGGGGTCGCAGGCCGCCGGTATGGTGTGAGCAGCCAGGGATGGAGTGGGTATCCACTGTCACTTGTGTGTAGAGGGTGGAGGTTAGTTTGGTGATCAGCGTCGCTCTGCCTTGGGCCATGTAGGCCACTACCCATGTCACCTCTGACCATGCCCCTCCCAAGCTCTATGTTTTTCAGCATGGTTTGCATACTCACCCACTAAGTGGCCAGTGGGGATGTCCCCACTCTCTAATCTGTGGCACAGTGCTGACTGGTGCCAGATGAAGGCATCATGTGCTCCCCCAGGGTGCGTGGCACAGACATTGATTATGCGTCCCTTGGCATTGCACACCACTCTGGCAGTTGATGCTTGCATAGTCCTTCTGATTGATATATGCGGCCCCCTCGGGGCCAGGTGGTGTGCGGATAGCCACATGGGTGTAGTCTATTGCTCCTAGCATGCGAGGCATACATGCTACCCTGTGGAATTCCTGTATGTTTGCTGTGCACTCTGCTGGTGTGCTGGGGAAATGGATGTACTCCGTAGCATGTGGCATAAGTGCACTGAGGAATTGGGTGAGGTGGCATGACACGGCCAACTGGGTTATGCCTGTGGTGTCCCCTGTTGGTCTCTGGAAGGTACCCATGGTGAGCAGGCACATGCAAGCTGTCACTTTAGTCTCCACTGACAGAGCATGGCTCCGTCGTGTGGGTGCCTGCATCACATCACTGCACAGCTCACAGAGCCACCTCAGAATTGCCCAATTCAGGCGGTACCAGCCCACGATCTCCATATCACTGTACAGCTCGAAGCTGGTGTGGACTCGGTACTGCCTGTTGAGGGCATACCACCGATGGGCCCTTCTACGGCTGCACCCCCTGCTGCCTGCCTTCTCACCCCCATTACTGCCTCCATCTGGATGGTGGTACTGGCCATGTCCGGCTTGTGTCCCCCCTCCGGCAGCTGTTTCTGTGTTCCCCCACTGTCCTGGCTGCTACTTCCCCTGCACCGGGAACACCTTCCTGTGGAGGCCTCAGTGCTGTGTGGCACTTCCCCTTCTGCACTGTCTTTGGCTGTGGCTCCCCACACCTTCCCTGTGCCTGTGGGTTCAGGGTGCACTTTCCCTGTCCTGTCCTGTGTGTCTGTCCTGCCCTGTGTGTCTGCCTAGAGTTCAGCCATATGTGCCTTCCCTGTAGCGTTCTTGCACCTCTCCCTTGTTCCTTTTTATTTTGGCTCATTTCTGCTATCGCGCAACTTCCGATTGCTCCCCTATTGCGCATGGCGCATGTTGTTGAATATCACACTGCGCCATTTATGCATGGTTCCTCCTCCTTCAGTTGCGCACGCATTCATTATCATTACGCTCTTGCTCAGTGTGATTTTGGGGGGCGCATCTGCCTCCCGCTGAATATCGCAGAATGGCGCATTTTCAGACTTGAGCTGGAGCAACCCTATTGCGTGTGGTGCAACCCTTTTGAATATCTGGGCCACTGTGTTTAAGTAAAACAGAAAAAGTTCCACAACATACTATGAGACAGTAATGACATTATTTTTTTCTTTCTTATTTATTTTTTTGTCATTAATGCTGCTATTCTGATCTTGGGCCCACAATTCTTTGCTGTCATTTTAGTGATTTGTCTATTTATTTCCACCTCAGACCTTTATTAAAAGTGTTTCTTTAGAAAGAAAAAATAAGACATGTATTTATAGTTGTAACCCCTCACCCCTGCCTTTTTGCAAATGACAGGTGGTATGCTGTTGAAGCTGACAGTAGTACCAGGTGGAAGGCTGGGTTCGGGGAGGACTAGGTTACTCGGCACAAGGGCTTAGGTTTGGCTAATTTGCACAGGGGCACCCAAGTAAATCCGAACACAGGAAGCAATAACTGTAATGTCCAATACCAGGAATGGGATTCTAAAGTGTGGCTTTTATTCACATCCAAACTGAACAAACAAAGCATAGATGGACCCCCATGGGGCTACATTCCTGCTAATGCTGATAAGAGAAACAGAACACCTCCTCAACACTTCAGCCCTTAGGCTCTGGACCTACCAAGCACACAGCCCGGACTTGCACGCTGCTTTGGGTACATAGCCCAACTTGTACACTAATTGGGTTTTCCCTGGTCTGTCTCCCCTGCCGACCACCCGAACCCCATCCATATGACATGGACACATTTTCCTGGTGGCTCCCTAAACCACCTTAGAGCCTTCAACTCCTTAAGGGAAATTTCCTTTCAATCCCATGTCTGGGTACTTCCCTCAGCACTGGCCAAGTGCCTGAGGCAAAGTAATAGGGCCACAGAGCAAATCCGTAGAGGTAAACCTGGTTACTAAAGATGGGGGGTTTCCCACCTCTAGCTTCCACAATCCATACCCGGCCATTTCTCTGGACATTAAACATCTCTTTCTGAAAAGCTTGGCAGTGTAGATTAAAGGGTAAATGCATAGCACATTTTCTCTACATGTCTTGGCTTTCCCCTTGTGCTGGACTTGAACATACTTTTACTTTGGCTTAGCCTATTCCTCTAGGCCTCCCACTGATTAAGCAGTCCAACCCCACTTTACAACAGTTCAGGTGAAACTTAGGCCCCATGTAAGAGCAGAACTCACCCTTTGGTTGCAGGCACCCCACAGGCGATTCTTGACAACTTCTGGTGCCGCAGCACAACTTAGGAAAATAAGGCAGCTTCTTCCCTAGCCAGAACCAGGAGGTTGCCCCTGGAATAAGAGGCAAACATTTTACCCTGATCCCCTCAGGTATGGGGCACAGAGACCAGAAACAGCGGTCTCCACCACTTCACGAACAGCTTACTGTGTTTCTCTTTTGGTGGAAACACACACCTCTCCCTTAAAGTAGCTCTATATCAGAGCTTTAGGCTCCAAGAGCCTGTGCACAGACTGCTGTGCTCCTCTCTTCAAGACTACTCACACACAACTGCTGCTCACTGTTCAAAAACTCCCAACATTCTAACCTAACTCCCAACTGCAGATTCCAATGTGAATCATGCAGCTGCGATAGTTCTATGGTGATGTCATCCCTCAGTCTCAGCTGAGACTGAGAACAGAGTGAGGCAGTGTGAAATCCATTTAACTGGAGTTTCACAAGCTGCCTTCCCTGCCTACCACTAGGTCTTACTGGGATTCTAGTAACCCCAGGTAACAGGGCGGTTACATAGTGACATGATTCATTTTTATATATTGAGGCTTTAAACTGACTTAGTTTTAGTAGGAGGAAAATTTGTGCTGAGACTAAAATGACATTATCCTGTTTTCCACAGAAAGTTATGAATCCAAGATCTCGGAGAAGAGACAGAAGTGACAAAAACACAGTTAAGTGGTAAACTTCAAACCATTTTTAAATGAAGAATATTTTGTGGTAGATACACATCAGCAGTGAAAATAAATTATATTTTATATTTATTTAATATTTTGGTTTATCTTTAAACATGTCAAAAATTCACTTCACTGTCCACTCCTGCAAAACTGTTTTCAAGACATCCAGGATTGAGATATCATAAATACTCCCTGCTAACACAGGCATAACTGAGCTGCTACTTTGTGTTTCTTCAAAAATAATTTTATAGTGTGGGTTACTGGTTAGTAATTACACCCCAATGTGACAAGTAAGCAATGAAACACAACACGGCATTGGTTATCTGTGGTTAATGTACAGTCAGCTGCATAATGAGGCACTGTGTCATTGTGCTGAGTGCCTTTAGCACCTGGAAGTGCATCAACCACAGAAAACCAACACCCTCAAGTGTGTTTTTGAGCTTATAAAATGGGTCCCCCAGAAATAAAAAAAAAAGTGAAAAGCGATACAAACAAAATAAATTGTAATGTGATTTACTATAAATAAAAATACTCTCTGTAGCTGCTCTGCACCACTATTATGCCTTGTTATGAGCAGTGTCATTATCTGAGCATATTTTTTTAAATGTAGGTTTTGTGTCCCCAAAACAATCTTTTCGATTATCTGCTTGAGAGAGAGAGAGAGAGAGAGAGAGAGAGAGGGCAAATGGTGGAAATAAGAGTTAGAGAAAGTGCAGCCACATTCTGCTTGACACGGTTTCTGCAGCTCTGATTGGCTTTCAGTGTGGTCTAATAGAGAGTGCATGGCTCAGTGTTGCAGTGCAAGCACACAGCAATGATCTTAACCTGAACCATTTTTTTTGGTTTATTAAAATAACATGTGCTAGTTTATGGGGATTGTAGATGTCAAACAAGCAGCCAAATAAGGGTGGGGAGAGCAAGCCAGTCACTTTTGGCAGACAGGAGAGGAGCTGATCACAGTGCGGTAGGGCAAAGCCGAGCAGGAGGCGTGGGCAGGAGCATAGCAGAGGAGTTGCAGATTATTTCGGCACAGACATCACTGCTTCAGAGGACTGTAAAAAGTGGAAAGTGCAAAAATACAATAAATATGGTAAGACATTCCATAGCATTACATTTTAACATACATACAATGTGTGTGGTGATTGTGAGAGGCTGTGAAGCTAAAACTTGGCAAGGTGTGTCTTTTTACTACTATGGCAGATTAGTGGTCTTATGGCCATTTGCCTTGAAAACATAGCAGCCAGACATCTTCCTTCAAAACATTTCAGGGAGACCTGGACATGTACTGTATGTGTGCTACATCCTGCCTACCGGAAGTGTTCCCAACATAGTGATTGTCCGCCTATAATACAATGCATTCTGAATAGTGCTGTGTGGAATGTTCAAATTCCAATGACACACAATTCTTGTGGTATTTCAGAAAACTCTGTGGCATTCCATTTGTTGCAGAATTCCAACATTTTGCAAGTGAAATGTTTTCTGGGATTAATAATTAATACTGTAGTTATCATAAACTGTGGATTCTTTTCTCACAATCAGTGGAGAATTATGTTGCAATTTACATGATCCACAGAAACATATTTCACTGGTGAGGCCACACTAAAGTATGTACTTTGGTACTGGTGCCTGAACCTCAAAAAGGACATTAAACTGCTGGACACAGTCCGGAGGATGGCTACAAAGATGATCCCGAGTCTGCAGGGTAAGGCATATAAGAAAAGGTTGAGGGCACTGAACATGTACTCCCTGGAGGACAGAAGGGAGAGTGGCTATGACTGAGACCTTCAAGTACTTGAAAAGAATAAATAAGATAGACAAAGAGGGTATCTTCAAGCTACATGGGGGCCATAACATGACAGGACGCAGTTTTAAGCTGTAGGGGAGGGAGGTTTAGTATCGAGGTCAGGAGGCACTTCTTCATAGAGATGGTGGTAGACAGTTGGAATGCACTGCCTGAAAAGCTGGTCTCATTGAAGACGGTAGACAGCTTCAAGAGAGGCTGGGATAGTCATTGGGGGAAGGTAATGGTCAAGGGTGGGGTGGATGGAAAGGATGGGAGGAGGAGTGGGGGGCAGGGTCAGTAGCTCAAGCTGTGGGTCCTGCAAAATGAGCAGACTAGATAGCCCAAAGGTCCTTCTTCTGCTGGCTTCCTCATATGTTTGTATGTTTACACAAAAAAGCTATTTGGAATTTTGCAGAATTTAAAAAGACATTCCAAAATGCATTTTGGAAGAGGAATTATCATTTCGTACAAATTACACTGGTTGAATTCTGCATTCTACACAGCCCTAGTTCTGAACCCTTTTGGCCAATCAGAACACAGCAAATTCTACTAATTTTATGTGTAGTTGAGTACTGTTCACATTAGGGATAGGATTACAAAAAGTCTGCTCATCTCCCTGCAGAGCTTTACCACAATGATAAAATGAGGAGGCATTTAAAGAAAAGGTAATTTTACATAGCTTACCCACATTTCTCCATCTGTGGGGGAACAGGTTCTGATTCAGATCTGGAATTGTCTTGAGGAAACTTTTTCAGACTGGCTTGGATCAAGTGACATAAAGGATGGTACAAGCACTGGACTCATTAAGTTGATGATGACACCCAGATGAAAGAGCAGTTACTGTACATAGTAACAGGAGATTGATGAACTATACAAGGATCTCACTGGCCTGGTAGCAGGACAGAAACATGGCAGATGAAATTCAATGTCAAAATACTAACTACTGTAAGTGTCATAGAGATTACTGATACTAAGCATCAGAATGATGTGGGTACTGGATAGCAGCAACTTTAAATGGGAACAACAGTATGCAGCAGCAGTTAGCAAAGTGGAAAACAAAAAAAAAAAATCTTGCCATGAATCAAGAGAAATTTAGTAAGCAGACAGAAAGATGTAAGCAATAAGTCATATCCTTTGTGCCAATCTAACTATATTCTCAGGGGTGTAGTAAGGTATAAGGCCACAGGCTGAGTGACTTCAGTATACAGTACTTAGATTTGCAGTATGCACACCACTACTGTAAGTGTCTTATTACACTTTTAAAATGGGATTCTTTAAAAAAATGTTCATATGGAATAAAACAATGATGCTGCAATCTGTAAAAATTGAAACCTTAAATGTTGGAACTTGATGGCATTTGTTTCTTGTTTATTTTGCTTTTTGGTTAAATATCTATTATAAAATGGCAAAAAAAATCTAGACATCTTATTGTCCAAGAGACATCAGCTGACCAGCATTAAATCTCTATAAATGCAGTCATCCTGGTCTTAAACCACATAACACTATGAACAAATCAGTCCTCCTACAACCAGAGTTATCTTCCATCAGTCCTCCTACAAGCAGAACTGATCTTTCACCACAAACATGGCTGCTACCTTTACACTGTAAAAAGCTTCAACTGGGCCCTAAAAAAACTACCTTAAATAATAAAATAAAGCAAAAGAATTAAATGTTGTTTCTCTGCTCATCACACTCTTCTTACATACATAAACAAATTAGAAACATTAAGTATTGTTTATAGTAGACTTCCAGTGATAAGCCAGCCATAGTGAGTCACTTCTCATGGAGCTCCACATCTTAACCCATTCAAAAACCGAAAAATTAGCTAAAGCTATATCCCGATTGTGGAATTCTACTTGATTGAAACCTTAAAACAACAACAGGTATATTACCTCGGTGAAGCAAAAAAAAAAAAAAAATACGGAATATGGAGGTGGAAATGAAGAATGTGATTAGGCATACCCCACCACCGATGCCTGACAGTTTGGGGAGTTCTAAAAGTTCTAAAAAAAAAAATAAATCGGCTGGCAAGAATGCAGCAAATTTTCCGTCTAGTAATCCACTAACTGAGGACAAATTTATGCAAGGGAAAAAAGGAGACGAAAGATGTTATTTCTGTTTTAGTACAAGATTCAAAAGCTCTCCAAGAGGCAATTGAAAAAATAAAAACAAGACTTTCAGATGCTGAAGCCCAAATATCGTCAATTGAGGACTGGAGAACTAGGACAGAACCAGAATTTCCAGCACTCCATAAAAATATAAACAAACTCGAATCAAAATTAGAAGATCTGGAAGGTCTTTCATGAAGAAACAGTATAACAGTTTACAGGCTTCCAGAATCTTCTGAGGGTATGGACTCTACACTTTGCCCAAGTTCTGTGTGAAAACTTCGCAGAAAAGTCCCCTAATGGAGAACTTTATGTAATCAAAAGAGCTCACAGAGCTCTGAGACCAATGCCAGATGCAAGGGAAGCACCCCCACCTTACATAATTCGATTTTTAAATTATTTGGATAGAGTTCATGTTTTGATTAATGTCAAAGGCAGCAGAGATCTTTCATGAGATGGCAAATGGATTAGGATTTCCCAAAACTTGCCACAAGAAGTGAGACAGAAATGGAGAAACTTCTCTCCCATGGTCAGCAAACTTATTTCAGCTGGAATCAAGTTCAGAATGGCTTATCCAGCCAGACATTTTATATATAAAGATGACAAAACCCATTCATTTGACTCCCCTGTACAGCCACAGAAACAGTTGGAATTACTATTTCCTAATCTCTTCAAAAAGGGTTAACAATATTACAGACCAGCTGGCTGTAAAAATTAGAAGGTGTATAAAAGCATTATGACTTGTCTTGGTTGGTAAAGATCCTACAGTCTATAATATAGATTATAAACTCCTTTTACATCATCATTCTCTAAATCGACGAACCACATTGGGTTATGTTTTTACAAGATTGGTTGGAAATGCACACTTTTTTTTTTTTTTTTTTTTTTTTTAACTTTCTTTATACTCCCATACCCCCGGGCATCCTTCGGGAGTGCCCACTTGGATAGACCACTACTCTCGGCCTGAACCTCCCACATCCCCCTGGATCTCTCCTCCCGCACGACCCCAAGGCAGGCTTGACCTCCGGTATCACCTCCGAGGCTGGTTCCACCCTACCCTCTGACGGTCAAACTCCTAAGAGTGAAATGCCTACCTGGAGCCGCATAGGCCTGGCTAGGAGAGATCTGGGTGTATCTGAGCCAGCATTTTTGGGATGTGTGGAGCTCCCCTGGGGCCACCATCAACTCATCGGTGGTCTGGGAGGCTTTTTTCATTGTGGCTATTTTCCCCCTATGAGCGCATGCATGCAATAGCATCAACATGCAGGCAAAGCCCCGTAGATGCCCACCACGCTCATCTCCGCTTAATCCCCCACAGGTGAAATCCCCAGTCTCCACCAGGAGTTACTGCTGCGTCAGGGAAAGCCATGGATCCCACCCCAGGGAGAGGAGAGCTGTCCCTCGGACGCTCAATCCATCTCCCTCCCCTGCTGACCCCCAGTGCCGGGCTCATTCCTGAACCCGGGTCACTGGCATAGCGTGAGGTGTGGCATCCAGCGCCTCAACCCTCAGTGTCACCGAGCTAGCCTGGAAATGGACACTTAACTTGCTTCTTCTCTTTTTTCTGTCTTCCATAGTAAAGATTGGTTTCTTAAATTGTCACTTCCAAAGTAGAACATTTTTCTCCTATTTTTTTTTTTTGGGGGGATTAACTAACTTATCACTACAATGCTAAATATTGTCTAATAGTAGGATACTTTCAATTGTACTGAGAAATCTCTAGAAAGTCAGCTGCACTATATAAACAAGCATTTGTCAATGCCGAATGTTGTCTTGCTGGCATTTGACATTGGTAATGCAGGAGTTATAGATATGCATAATAGGAATGGCAGTGAAGTATTGAACTGTCGCAAACCCCACCCACTCCCACCCTGCAGAGACTGACAGGCATTGGGGTGTGCCTTTGGGTTGTCGGCCATGACATGGACAAGTGTCGTGGTGTGCTTTGGGGTCTTTGGACCTTATGCTCACCCCATTCCATAAGAAAATATACTGAGATGGGTGCAGTATTGGAGAATGAGGTGAACTTTGGGGCCAAAGAGTCCAAGGCACACCTCGATGCCTGTCACTGGCTGCAGGGTGGGGGTGGGGGTGTAATGGCATGAGCATTACAGCCGACAATCCCAAGTCACACCCCCTGATGCCTGTCAGTCTCTAAAGAGTGGGGCATTATGATTGGAAACCCTAACTCCTCAGGTGTTTGTAGGTATTTTCACTCCAAATTGTCAACGTGGGCTTTTTGTGACCCCACCTCAAGAACAGTGGCACTATCAGTTCGTTAACTGAAAGGTGATTTTGCACAGCGACTACAAAAACACATTTTGGGCAGGGGATATGAAAAATGACAACTGTACTGTTCATGAGGAGGTGTAAAAAAATGGTAAGTTTGAAAATCTGGATTGAAAATATGAAAAATTGGTGAAGTCACTATTGTGCATAGAAACTGCACAATGCACACCCGTAATGCAATTATTTTGGGGATTCTTTTAATCAAATTTTCAAAAAATGCATTTTGGGACCTCCGCTCATGAACAGTGGCACTGTGGTTTTGCTAATCTGTCCTGAAAGTTGATTTCCCACAGCGACCTCACCATCGTGCACCAGATCTGAGAAAACGCATTTCAGGCAGGATGTGAAAAATGGCAATGTTGAAAATCTGGAGTGAAAATATTAAAAATTGTCAAAGTTACCATGGAAACTGTGCAAAGCACACTGGTAACAGTCATTTTTTGGATTTTTTTCACCAGATTTGCAACATAGACTTTTTGGGACCCCTCCTCATGACCACTGCACTGTAATTTCATAAATCAGTTCCAGAATGTGATTCCGCAAAGTGACCTAAAAATAACCTTTCTGGACTGAATAATGAAATGGCAGTGCATGTATTCATGAGGTGGCGTCTCAAGAACCTCATGTTGAAAATTTTGAGGCAAAATTCAAAAAAATGGCTGAGATATCCACCTAAGTTGAACCCCCCCCCCCCATTGATGTCATTATATTTCTTACTGTGCTTTTCTTCAGTTCGTGGTTGGCTTTTCAGTTCAGACGTATTCCTGCTCCACTGAAGATTGCGTGCTGGACCTCTGGAGGTAAGTATGGGGTGAGGGGTGGTTGCGGGGAGGTGGGGTGCACAGAGAATGGGTCCAGGTTTGGGGAGGAGGGGCATCCTGACGACAAGGGGCCATTTTCTTTTTCACAGGGACAAAAAAAAACAAACGGACGTTGGGGAATGTTTTCTTTATTTACAGGTTTTTATGAGTTTTGGGGGAGGGACTGAAACCGACGGTGATTAGCACCACCATCAGCAATGAAAGTGTGTGTGTGTGTGTGTGTGTGTGGGGGGGGAACATGATGATGCAGAGGAATGGGCACCCCGTCAGCAAAGAAAGTGTGTGTGGGGGGGGGACTTGATTCCGATGGGGATTGGGCACCCCCATCAGCAACCAAATTAAACTGGAGGGGCATTATGCCAATGGAGACTGGGCACCCTCATCAGCAAACAATTTAGGCATGGGGAGGATACATTATGCCGATGGGGATTGGGCACCCGGTCAACAAACAAATTGAATGGGGGGGCATGCTGACACAGGGATTGGGCACCCCCAAAGTTGGCTTTCTGGGGATTGTATGGCAGATGGCAGGAGCCAACATATTTATTGAAATGCTTCACCAGGAAAGGCACGTATGGAAGGCATGTCATCTGTGCCACTGCATGACGAGCTTGTCTCAGATTGCAGTGGCACATTTCTTTTAAGTTGGTGGCACTTTACAAAATACTTGTGTCAGTGCTAGCATGCTGGCTAATTGGGCAATGAGGGATGCACCTATTAAAGTGTGTCCTGCATTCACCAGCACTGACACACCTCTGCATTTCTCGTACTACCGCAAGATGTTGCTTGCACAGGTGTAAAACATAAAAATAGAATTTTTTAATCCTTCTAGTGGACAGACAAAGTATATATGTTGGCAGACTATTCTCATAACCCTTACTGTGTTTCCCTAAAAACTGTATAACAGTTTTAAAATGTATTAATGGCTTAGAATGAAGAAATAGATAGAGGTAAAATCTTATGCCACCAGACACAGATTGAGTTGGACTGTTGCTTTGAGGTTTTTAGTTGGGAGGGAATAGTAGGCTTGCTTTTGTTTGTAGGATAGGAGGTCCCCTATTTTACTTTTGGAAATCTTTATTTAGATTTTTGAGTGTTCAGGGATTTGTCGAACATATCGAGGAGGCCCTTAATTATTATTGCATTAGTCGGCCTAGTTTAATCGATAGTTTGGGAGGAGGTTTTAAGTTGTAGACCTTGTTGTTTTGAACTTCTCGATCTCCAGGAATAGTAGAATCCCAAGGGAGATTAGAGTGATCAGAAGATAGATCAAGCCTCCATTGATGGGTTGGTTGATTTTATCATCAGTTAAAAGACACGAGTTTTTAGGGGCCATTTGTGAATTTTCGGTTCAGGATTTTTTAATGTGAACCAAGATGGTCCAAACATAGGGAGGAGGACTCTGGGTGGAACTAAAACAAGTGACCTCTTCCTATTATATTTATCTCCAGCCACTAACGGAGGAGTGGTAAGTTCAATTCCTTATAACTTTCTAACACATTATTCTAAGTTTCAGGTGAAGAGAATTTAAGTTATATTCAACACAGGCCCTGACCCAAATAAAAAAAAAATTTGCAGTTATTGGATACACAAGGTTCGAAGGAGATGGCTGAGCTCTATAGATAAAGGATCCTATTTTATCTTTACTTAGAAAATGGCTAATGGAAAACTCACATCCTGATTGGCTGAAACAGCCTGTCACCTGGGCTGTTATTTTTTAACAATGCCTGCTGTAAAACAAGTTCCAATTCAGGGTACCCTATTACTAAGAGTATCCTTGGACACCCCAAATTTTGAAACTCACCAGTGCCATTTGTTTCTTGCTCACTAAGCGAGCAGCTTGCCGACATAGCCCAGGTCGCATTCATTCTGCCCACCCTCACCTTCAACATAAACTGTGGCAAAAACAAAATACTGGTTCTGTTTTGTTTTTTTTTAACAAAAAACACTTTCCTGCCTCACATATTCCCTCAAGGCTGTGCTCCACTTCTCACCCTCCAACAGGATTTTGGACAGTCGCCGACTGCACTCACACTCATTTACTTCCTTTCACCACCCATTCCGTTTCCAGGTCCCGTTCATTATGCCAACCCTTGCCCACAAAACAAACAGCAGCAAAAACACCAAACTGGGCTTGTTTTTTTATTTCTTAAATAAAAAAATCACTTTCCTTCCTCACATATCCCTTGCATCTGTTCTCCTCTTCTGAGTCACCAATGGCATTTCAGTCAGTCTGCCGACCACGCTCACAGTCATTTACTTCCTTTCCCTAACGCTTTTGATGCTCTCACTCTGACATGGGAAACCATACATCTCCACATAGCGTGAACACATAATGAAGGGACCACGAAAAATTCAAACTAACATTTCCCTTCCTACTTATCAAAAACTAACACTCCACTACAAAAAAACATATCAAAATCAGCAGCATCCTCTAGTGGCAAGGAACTATTTTACAGAACTCACAATTCAGTTCATTTTTAATAATATTTGACACTCTTATTTAATGAAAACATTGTTTAAAAAAAAAAAAAAGCCAGCATGGTGGCACTGAGGGCTGAGGCGCTGGATGCCACACCTCACATCATGCTGACAACACATGTTCGGTAGTGAGCTTGGGTTGCTGAGGGTCAGCAGGGGTGGAGAAGGATGGAGCATCTGCGGACAGCTCTCCTTCTCCAGGAAGGGGGGTTTCCCAGCAGTCGGTGCTTGCCAGGCCCCTTGCGGTGGTTGGGGGCTGGCACACTGACGCTGTGTCTACAAGGGGGAAGCAGAGGAGCAGCCGTCGGATGTACCATGGGTGGACGCGCACATGATACATCCCCCAAAGGCACTGCGAGCTTCACTGCCTAAAAGGGTGAAAAAAAGTGGAAAAAAGATGACATCCTGGTCGAGCCACTTGATGGCCATCCAACGGGACACCAGCTCTGGGGGAGTCGCTATATCTGGATCCGGACAGGGTGGGTGAGTTGGGGGTTCCCCACCACCCCACTGTGGGGGGTAAGCCACAGGGGAAGAAGGCAAGGACTCTGAAAGAGTGTGGGGTTGTTGGACGGTGGCCAGAGTCCCAAAGGGGTTTCCGGAATACACGGGAGCAGACCAGGTATGCCAGGAGAAAGATATAACCAAAAAAAAAAAAAATAATAATATAAGCCCATTTTCTAAGTGTAATAATACCCTCCAGGGTGGGTGTTATGGGATATAACTGACCTTCCAGGGGCTATATGGCCCTCCGCCTTCAGCTCCGGGCTTCATTACACTCCTAGGCAGTCCATTAAATCCCAATAATACCCACCCTGGAGGGTATTATTAGTTACATAACCATTAACCCAGCTAGACTGTTTCGATCGAACTTGGATCTCAGTAGTGGCTGGATGGCATCTAGCCATTTATAAGGTACATATAAGAAACAGAAGAGTGTTTAATACAGGGGTTCTAGGGGTGTGCTGTATAAAATTTCCTCCATTTTATTTATTTATTTTTTATTTATTTGAATCTAGGATTGCAAAATACCTTTGAGCCGAGGCTCTTTTACAAAGGTTTTATGACTCTCTTGTGCATTATAGAGCCCTTACAAGCTTTGGAACCATTCTTTCTGTATTAAAATATAGACTCAGAGATATTAACTGTTGGGTTGATTCCATTTGGTCCATCATTAAGTTAAAATGTGTGACATGAGGTTAACTCATCAGATAGAGGAACCTCTTAATAATAAACTTAATGGGCACCTTCAATTTATTTAGTGTTGTGCTCCTGGTATATGAAGATGTCAACTTATTAACTGATTGAAGACTAATGTTGAATTATATCTTCTCTCAAAGCACCCCAATCATTTTCAAGTTAAATAGGGGCTAGACATACAATGGTGCATTCACTCAAAACAAGATAATTTATTGCACGCCATTGGGCACTTATTTAGACACACTATGGTCTGCGGTTATTTACCTAGTACCTAAGGAACAAGGTTTAAATACTCTCTGGGTCACTAACCTGATGTAATTTAAGGCAGCGGGCATTGTAGGAGGAAGGGAGAGCTTAAGCACCTTGGGATCTATAAAAGGACCCCGAAGCTCTGAGATTTAACTTCCTAGTCCCCATCAAATAGGGGTGTGACAATATCTTTCAGCTCTTCACCTATCCTTTTACTAATGAGACTGACCCTAGTCGAGGAGGTTGTGTTGCTCTTTAAATAGGGTGACCCCACCCCCAGTTCCTTCATATGATTTGTATAGTACAGTCGGCTAATTAGGTCTAGAAAATGGAGTGGCATTATAGGGCCTTCTTCTTGGTTTACAAAAATGAGAGAGTGCTGGACTTATTCCCTGTTAAATAGGGGATTTGGATTAACAAATGCCTTTCTTCTTAAAGCTTGAAGTACACCAACAGACGTCTGTCTAGGTGACAAGTAGTGTTCAATTGCAATTAATTGGGGAGATCACAGCTTATGATGGACCTGATTGAAGAGACAACTCTGAGATATTAAGTATTTTGAACCCCACTGCTGAGATCGTAACCAGTTATTTTACATGGAAACAAAGATGCAAGAGGCAGACAATAATCCCTTTAGTGTAGTTTTAATGTAAAACCCTCTTACATAAGTACTAGATAGGATGGTATTTAGGAAACTCATCCCACCACAGTAAACTCTATTGCTGTTAATCTTATCATAGACTATTATCAGATATAAAATATTATAATTCTCTAAGTACCGGTGGCATAAGAAATAGATATTTTTGTTCTGTCCCTACAAGGAGAGTTAGATAATTTACTAAATCTTAATTTGCAACTTTAAGTAAGTACACTACTTTAGTTCATTGAATCTTAGGTATAAGTTTTAGGTTGCTATTTGAACTTCATAACAGACAAGATCCATCATAGGCCTGATATTGAAAATACTTGATAAGATAGTTTTAATACCACACCATTATTACTATTCACATCACTTTGGCATTGAGTGATGACTTTAAGTTAACGTCTTCTCCTGGCTGAAATAATTGAATCGGGATAATCTAACAAATGTATTCTTAAATTCATAGTTCAACACAATAATTTCTGTTTTCATACTGTGGTATTTACTGTATATTTGTTATGCATTAAGGAAGATATCTTGATTGTAATAGCTCTGGTTGCTTTAGCATAAAAGTTTATCAGTTACAATGGGTTAGGGTTAAGAGACAATAGAACTGAGTTCATTGCTGATTAAAAAGATTTTAGG
Organism: Neoceratodus forsteri; assembly: GCA_016271365.2. Taxonomy (NCBI): domain Eukaryota; kingdom Metazoa; phylum Chordata; order Ceratodontiformes; family Ceratodontidae; genus Neoceratodus; species Neoceratodus forsteri. Next base: position 845,586,349 of record CM057449.1, on the reverse strand, counting down.
TGGTCAGTCTTTAGGACTGGGGGAGAGTTTGGAATTTCAGTATACCTTCTATTCCCCTTCAAAATATTACTTTTTATGGAATATTTCATTTAATATTAATGTTTGGAAAAAGTTGTTAGACATAAAGGGGTTGGAGTGGAAGATTATTAGTCAGTTCATTTGTACTTATAATAATTCTCAAGGAATGGGAAAACACTTGGATCTGCAAGGCACCTTCTTCAAAGGGATATACATTACAGGAAAATTACTTTACACTAATCAAATGTCCCATTTAGTTAGGTATGGTGCTGCAAATTAGAGCAGCTTCGTGGAATGTTAGAGGTATTCATTTCAGGGCCAAAAGATTACAGACAGACGCCCTCCCCCACAGCAGCTCTAAGAATCAGCTGAAGAACTCCACGGCTCCCCCAAGGGTCTGAGAAGGCAGTCGGACACCCTCCCCCACAACAGCTCTTAGGTACGCCACTCAGCAGCACCACCGCGATTCTTAGCTCCCGACTGAGGATTTGGCACCATTTCTTTTTTTTTTTTTTTGAACCAAAGCTCGCCCTTAAAGGCAGTACAATTTACTTCGGCACACGAATGGAGATAGTTTTCTTAAAAGAACTTGCCAGCTTTAATTTTAAAGAGAAATGTGCTTGCTTTAATTTTACTTTAATCTGTAATGTTAGCATTGCTTTTTCTCCGTTGATCAAATCAGCCTGTAAGCAGTGCCTAGCTTGTGTTCACCTATTTACTTTATTAGGCCACAGCTAGTCTCAGTGTTTTCACTGCTGTAATATTAGTCTGCCTGTGTTAATGTGTTAGAGTGTTAGCCCTGCCCTGATCCAAATTCAACTCACATTCAACTCGCACACCACTCCCCCCCAGACCCACCCAACATTTAGTGCTCTGTATTTAATTGCGCTCTGTCTCTCACCTCCACAGAATCAGCTGAAGAACTCCGCAGCTCCCCTGAGGGTCCGAAAGGGCAGTCAGACGCCCTCACCCACAGCAGCTCTCAGGTATGCCACTCAGCAGCACCACCATGATTCTCGGCTCCCAACTGAGGAAAGCCCCGCCGACGCATTGTGTCAGCTCCCCAAAGCCCCCACCACCACCCTTGGTCGGCTCAGTGTATTATAGGCACAGACACGAGACGGTTGAAACCAATTAGCCAAGTTCCCCATTAGCAGGCTATCATTTCTCCCCACTAGAGGGCACCCCTGCATCCTGTTCATTTCTTCCCACCACATTTGTTGCTCTATCCAGCACTGAGCCTACTTCTTCAATTTCCCCTTTCCGGCAGAGTGCCTACCTATCCTCCCCCTCATCTCGGCACCCTTCTGTCCACCCCACCCTCCAGTGGCCGCCACACTCTCCTGTCCCACTGTCAAACCCTGCAAGCATCATGCTGCTATTGCTTCTTGCCACAATCTGCCAGCTCACTCCCCAAACTTCCCTCCCACCTGCTTCCCACCCTCGCCTACCTCCAAACACCTTATCTTTAGGAAACGTCCTTGCTCCCCATCATGAAACTTTCTCCCCAATACCGCCGCAACATCGCTACTCCCAGAATGGCTGGATCCCTGGCACTGGTATCCTACCTCCATCCTTGCACGCAGGCCTGACAGCTCTAATTTCCTCCCTACTAAATACCCCTCCGCAAACATCTCATCAGGTGATAACCCCCCCACAAGCCAAAATGGAGATTGTTTACTCTTAAACACTTGGTAGTATTGCTGCTAATCCTGTCAGTGGATGTAGAACTAAATCCAGACCCATACCCCCCCAGCACCTACCAGACCCTCACACTACCAAAAGGTCTTAAACTTGTTCACCTCGACATCTGTAGCATCCTGAATAAAATTAGAGCCCTTCAACCAATAGTACTGTCTCTCCGCCTAGATGTAATGATACTCACTGAGACCTGGTTAAAACCCCATAACTTGGACTCCGAAGTATCTATACCCAGCTACTCACTCATTCGCCAAGACCACCTGGATAGGAAAAAAGGGGGAGGTGTAGCCATGTTCATCTCCTCGATGCATCAGATCACCCCGGTACAGCTCTCCATGCCCACTCAGTCCATTAACTCCCTCCTAATCAAACTCTCACTTTCACACTCCACTCCGCTCTACATGGCAGGGTCCTACTACACCCCAGACACCTCCCAGCCTGACGTGCTGGACTACCTGAGCACCCTAAAGGCTAACTCCTTCGGGGGCGAGTTACACATCCTAGGGGATTTCAACTTCAACTGGCTCACAAACAATAACTCCAAACTTTGTAGCCAAATCACTGCCCTAAACCTCACCAAATAGATTTCTGAACCCACTAATCTAAATCACAAATCTCAGAACCATTCCCTCTTGGATTGGGCCCGTACCTCGCACCCCCCATCGGATCATTGAATCTGGACTCCTCCCTGACTCCCTAAGCAATCACCACATAATCTACTCTATAAGAAAAATATCCAGACCCAAAGCACCACCACCAAGGATGTTACTAACTAGGTCGCACAAAGCTCTCAATCTAGATGCGCTTCTAAGGCACCTGGCACAAGTCAACTGGACTTTCACTTTCACGGCTTCCTCCCTCAATTCAGCCCTAAAATTCTTTAAGGATACTTTCCTAGCTATAAGGAACACACACGCGCCCCTACAGAGAAAGAGGGTAATGGGTGCCCACCTGCCATGGGTCTCGGCCGAATTCATTGACCAGTTCCAAGCTATGGACCATGCCTGGAAAAAGTACAAGGCAACAAGCACCCAGGCGGCACTCCAACTTTACCACTCACTTCGTAACTCCTGCACTAGGCAAATCTGACAGGCCAAAGCCAACTATTTCAAGGCATAACTCAATACCAACCTTACTCACCCAGCTAATTTCTGGAAAACAATCAAGACACTCTTCTCTCCCTCTGCTCACCTCCCCTCCCCAACCCAAACTGTAGAAGGCACCATAGTCTCTGAATCAGCTAAAGTGGCCTCTGTTTTCAACACTTTCTTCACCAGCTGTGCATCCTCTCTTCTTGCCACTCTTCCGCACCCCCCAAGTATGCACCAACCCCGATGCCGACATCCTCCCAAACTACTTGCTTCTCTTTCTGTTGGATTACTCCACTCATTGTGTTGAAAGCCCTGCGGTCTCTCAACCTCTCAAAAGGCAAGTGCCCGTCAGGGCTCGATTCCCAAATGTTATACCTATCTGCCCCTACCATTGCCTCCCCGCTGGCCACGCTGTTCAATCTCTCTTTTTCTCTGGCCGACGTACCATCTGACTGGAAGCATGCTACTGTCATCTCCCTCCCTAAAGGGGGAGACCCCCATCACCGGGGAACTATCACCCAATCTCCCTACTCCCCATCCTTGCCAAACAACAGGAGTGCCTTGTCCTAGCTCAACTTTCCTCCTTCCTTGACTCCTCCTCTTTCTTTACACCCTATCAATCAGGCTTCAGGAAATCACACTCCACCATAACCTCCCCACTAAGGCTCACAGACACCATCCTTACGGGCATGGATAAAGGGCATACCACCTCTGCCATATTTGTCAACCTCGCTAAAGCCTTCGACACTGTCTCCCACTCCCTACTGCTATCCAATCTCTCTAGTGCAGGACTCTCTGGTGAAGTCACAAGTTGGTTTCACTCCTACTTGGTAGGTAGAACCCAATCAGTAAGAACTGGACCTAACACCTCCTCCCCCCTCCCCGTTACTACTGGGGTCCCACAAGACTCAGTCCTCGGCCCACTACTCTTCTCAATTTTCCTAAATGAACTTCCCTCTATCTGCACTCACACATCCATATACCTATACGCTGATGGTACCATACTGTACACAACTGGCCCTTCCTCCGATGAAGTGGCCTCTACTCTCCAACAAGATTTTACCACGGTACAGCATTGGTTTCGTTCAAACCAACTTTTTCTTAACCCCAAGAAAACAGTCTCCCTAACATTTGGGACTAGGCAAAGGCTCTCCAGACTCTTTTCTACCCCCACTTTTTTCACCACTGAGGGGACTCCTCTTGAGACCTGCACCTCCATCAAATACCTCGGGGTCTGGCTTGATCAGCACCTTGACTTTTCTGCTCATATCGACTCGATCCACAAAAAGCTGTGCCCAAAACTAGGAGCCTTATATCAGAACAAGGGTAGCTTACCTCGGGCTACCTGAAAGGAAATCGTACAAAAAATTATCCTCCTGATTCTGGACTACGGGGATACAGTATACAGCACTGCTCCCAAGTCTGTCCTAGCCAGCCATGACCCTCTTTTCCACTCCTTCTGTTGCTTTGCCCTTGACTGACCCACTTTGACTCATCACTGCAACCTCTACAGCTCCCTTGATCTAACATCGCTCCACGCTCGCAGACACATCCACAGCATCAGGACCACAGTGAAATTTTGGTCACAGTCCCTTCCCCCCTACCTTGCATCTGCCCACTCAGTCCCATCACAGCCCTCCTACTCCCTCAGGAGTGGTAACTCCTGGCTCCTATCTGTTCCATGCATGGCCACATCAAGGGGCCAATTGGCGTTCAGTTACATCATGCCTAAACTTTGGAACGCACTCCCAGCGGATATTCATGAATGCACAAACACGGCACACCTAAATCACCTCCTCAAGGCTCACTTCTCCCCAACATGCGCCTGCTCATAGGGCCACCTAGGGACTGGTATCTCAAGTCCCCTTCTTGCATTCAGGTTCTCTTGTCGTGCTCATAGCACACCGGCCCTATGTAGCTTATACATTTGTTGAGAAAATTGTAGGGGTTACAGATTAAACTGTGCATAACTATTTTTCTTCGTAGCTTGCTTCTCAACTAACTATTGCTTGTTGTTAATAGTTACATGCACCATTTCTCCTACTGTTGTACATTGTAGCTGCATACATGTGTTTTCACTGTGTGGTTATTAATTGTATGCTCCTGTCCTCCAATTGAGTTCTCATAACATTTTCCTGCCTAGTGTAACTGTAAACATGTACAATTTTCCACTACTGTATGTAAATGTAATAACATTCTTGTACACTCTTCTTTGTTCTTATGATTGTAGCTCCACTTGTATATTTCCACTTATATGTTCCCCCAGGAAGCATCTGGAATCGAGCGGTAACCCGCTCAGTATGCTTTCCTGGTAAAACTCTTAAATAAATAAATATTACATTATATTCATTCAATGGGTTGTAATCTAGTTTTATTACAAGAAACTTCACCTATTTACCTCAGAACTGCATCTTCTAAAAAGATTTGGATATTCCCAGATTTTTGGGAAATATACTTCGAAAGGGGACGTAGCCATTCTGATTACCTTAGAGCTGAATTTTACACCTAATAATATTGTCCAAGACCCTGATTGCAGATATAGTTTCATCTTAGGGAAAAAAAACAAACGCAGGTGGGATTAGGTTCTATTTATGGCCCAAATGTTAACTCTTCAATAGTTTTATCAAAATTGCTGACGGTACTAACTCCTCATTCAGCTTCTAGAATGTTAATAGGAGATGAAACATTCCACTGAACCCGACTTTAGATAACTCTTCCACTACCAAGGCAGCCCTCCATTCAGACAGTCAAGCACTTGAAAAGCTACTGAATGTTTGTGACGGTTCTACTTCATAATGGTGATCACCGAAAGGACTAGACTGGACTGCAAATCTGGACTCTGTGAATGAATTTTTTGCTTTTTGATAGAGTATTTCTGCATTGTTTGTTCTAATATTTTAAGGGGGGGTATTTTATTTTATTTTATTTATTGTTCTTTTTAGGGTTGTTTAAGTTGGGGGTGGGAGGGTTTTGTTTGTATGAGGGTGAATAAATTAGATTAAAATATGTGTTGGGGTATAAGCAAAATGGTTAGGCAGTACTCCCCCTCAAGACTTCGGGATCTCGGTCCCTTTGAATTGTCCCCACTTACAGGAGAGGTTTATGCTAGATGTCAAAATCTCGGCATTATGAGATTAAAATGCAGAAATATATGGGGATCCTGGAACTCTTGGGGGAGATGGGAGGAAAGAGAAGGGATATGAGCAGTGAGGGCTAGGAGATGCCCTGGGGCGAAATGGGTACTGGAGCAAGGTCATCCTTGCCTAGTTCCCATGCCCAAGGGAATTGACTTGGAGTGTGTCAGGCAGGAAGTGGGATCACCCTTGGATTTCTGTCCCTTTCGGGCAGTGTTAAGCAATGCTAGGTTGATTAGGAATAAGACTTCAATGATTGCGGATCTCATTTCCTCAGTCGACTTGGCTTGCATCACCGAGACCTGGCTAGATGAAAATGCTGGTCCTGTGTTGGACTCTGTGATTCTAGCTGGGTTCTCGGTAATTCACTGCCCAAGATTGGACCGGAGGGGCGGGGGGTTGTGGTCTGTTTTAGACAAGATCTGGATCTCAGGGAAGTGCCAGTTGGTGATATCAACTCCTTTGAGTGCATAGTGGGTGCAGGTGCAGGCTACAGGACCCTTCTTATCTACCATCCACCAGGGGATGAGAGGGAGCTCCTGAAGGAGGTTGTGGACTTCATCACCGATATGGTATTGGAATCTCCCAGATAGTTAATTCTGGGGGATTTCAATGTCTGGGTTGTCGATGAACTCTCGCCATTTGGTCAAAACCTCCTCCAATTGATGGATTAATTGGGCCTGTCAAGGGTAATTACCTCTGCAACCCATGGGGGGGCACACATTGGACTTGGTGTTCCATCTGGGGATGGAGGTATCTGATGTGGAGGTGGAGCCAGTCGGATGGTCTGACCATCACGCCCAGAGGTTTAGATTTGCGGCCCCCCAAAATAGGTCTGCCCCTAGGGACTTAGTACAGTTCCGGCCTTCAAGAGGGGTTACCTCAGAAGGCCTAATGACAGAGCTGGACTTCTCAGATTTTCCAAGGGATAGCATGGATCCAGGACCTTTGGTCTTAGCCTATAATAGGGCTGTAACTGAGGCCCTGGATGCCATTGCTCCAATTCATGTTCGTCCCCGTACTCTTCACTTAGGGGCTCCCTGATTTGATGGGGAGGTCTGTGAGTGGAAGAGAAAGGGACAAAGATTGGAAAGACACTGGCAGAAAACTCAGCTGGAGATGGATAGACTTGAATTGTTAGAACATTATAAATTCTACCAATCAGCAATTTCCCATAAGAAGGCAGAGTTCCTGTCCAAGGAAATTGCTGCAGCGAGGAATAGACCATCCCAGCTCTTCCGGACTGTGGACAGACTGTGCAATCCAGTCTGTCTCCAGACTAGTAGAGCATTATCACAGGTACAGTGTGAGGAGTTTGTGAAATTCTTTGCTGACAAGGTATTCACCATCAGGGATGAGATCCCCCAGTGTCCTTCTATTGGACATTGCACTGATCAATTGGGTGGCACTAATGCCCAGTTGTACTGGTCTACCTTTAGACTATCAGCAGTAATAGATATAGTGAGGATCATCTAGACTCTGCAACCTACCTACTGTAAGTTGGATCCAGGCCCTACTTACTTGGTGGTGGGGTGTGTAGATATTATTGGCCCAGTGCTGGCTGGGACAGTGGTGGTGCCATTAGAGAGATGAATCTTTCCGGATCCCTTAAAGGAGGCGGTAGTACACCTCCTGTTGAAAAAGCCCTCTCTTGACCCTGACTGCCTAGCAAATTATAGATCAGTCTCTAACCTTCCCTTTGTAGGGAAGGTTAATGAGAAGGTGGTCACTCTGCAACTGGAGGATCATTTTTCCAACCACAATATCTAAGCCCCTCTCCAATCCGGCTTCAGGAAAAGGCATAGTACAGAGACGGCTCTTGTTCGGGTATTGAATGATCTCCAGATGGCAAGAGATCGGAGGACCCATTCCATCTTGGTTCTCCTGGATCTCTCAGCAGCATTTGACACCGTGGATCATGGGATATTGCTCAACCGCCTGCAGTTTTTCTGTGGTCTGAGGGGAGCAGTCCATAGCTGGTTTCGATCTTTTCTGAAGGGCAGATCCCAGAGAGTGGTGTCTGGAATTTACACCTCGGCCCCTCATTGGCTACCCTGTGGGGTACCACAGGGGTCGGTGCTGTCCTCTATGTTATTCGCGGTGTATATGCTTCCAGTGTGGGACATAAGATGGTATGGGCTGAGTTTTTATTGCTATGCTGATTATTCTTAGCTCTACCTGTCTTTTATCCCTAATCAGGAGTCTGATTCCATCACAATGTTTAATAACTGCCTCCTGGAGATTCAGGATTGGATGAGTGCTAGTTGGCTTAGGTTGAATTCAGGGAAAACTGAGTTGTTGGTTGTGGACCCTGGAGGGAAGACAACAGGGGCCTGGACTGGGAAACCCTCGGGTTTATATCTTGGGGGGGGCATGCTTCTTGCCTCTGGTGACGTGCGTAACCTTGACGTGATTTTTGACGAAAGCCTGACTATGAAGATGCAGGTGTCGGCCGTAGTCAAATCTGTCTTTTTTCATCTGAGGAACATTGCCCGGGTGAAACACTTAGTTCCACTGGAAGATCTTCCCATCTCGGTCCACACCTTTGTCACCAGCCATTTTGATTACTGTAATGTCCTCTACCTAGGGCTGCGGGGGGTGGATATCCACCGCTTGCAGCTTGTGCAGAATGAGACAGCCAGGTTGTTGATGGGAGTTTCAAGATCTAGCCATATGACACCTGTGCTGCATGATCTGCACTGGCTACCAATACAGTGGTGGATCACCTTCAAGGTCGCATTATTGACCTTTAAGGCCCTACATGATTTGGGACCTCACTACCTGAAAGAGCTCTTGGTGCCTTACTATCCTGCCCGTTCTCTTCGCTCCTCTGACGAGGGATTGCTAGAGATTCCCAGGGTACGTCTAAATATGTCTGGAGGTAGATCTTTTGCCTATATGGCACCAACCCTGTGGAACTCTCTACCTTGTCAGATACGAGATTGCCTAACTGTTGAAAGTTTTAACAAACAACTAAAGACTTTCCTTTTGGCCCTAGCATTTGCTGGAACATAATAAGTAAGTGTATTGTATGACTGTTGGATTTATTGTTCTGAAACGTGTTTTTAAGTGATTTGAATTACTGTAAAAGCGCCCTGAGCTTGGGAAGGGTGCTTGATATAAATAAAATTTTACTTTACTTACCTCCGGCTCAAAACAAAACAGCACAAAGGACACAGAATTTTAATGTCATGTGTGGGGCTGCATCCCCCCACACCCCCTTACTTTAGGATTCTCAGCTTCGGGGGGTGCATGTCGGGGGGGTGCAAAATTTTAAAAAAATTAAAAAGCACTACTCGGGCTGGGTACAACAAAACATACCTGTGCCCAGACACAAACCCAGCATCCTGGCCACCCCAGCCCAGCCCAGCACCCACCCACATGTCATGGAACCAGCTTGGCAGCTCACCATGTCACCACCCCTGACAAATCCTCCTCCCTCCCTCCCGCCCCTCACTCAGTGTGCTCACTCACAACCCCCGTGCACATGAACATATGGTGACATCCCATCACCATCGCATTCCCACCCCATCTGGTCACCTTCCCTATGCTGTTGCCCTGTTGACATGCACCACAAGCAGGTTGCCATTGTGGTAGGTTCCCACTTCTCAATATTGCGTGTCACAGGATAAAATTTGTGACTTAGTAGATCCATGGAGGAGGGCATTAAACCCTGAAGCAGGAACATATTTGTTCTATTCTGTAGTACATCACTCTTACTCAAGAACAGATTACTTTATGGTCTCAAAGCTTTGAATGAGGGAAGTCCAAAACATCCACATTAAGGGGAGGTCATTATCAGACCACTCCCTGATTGACTTACATACTTTATTGCCTCTGACCTATATAAGACAATCAATTTGGAGATTAAATAACACCCTACTGAGCAAGACTACATAGTTAATTATATTAGAAATTCAATCCAAAACTTTTGGAAGGAAAATGTTAACTCTATTAAAAGATTGGGTATTGTGTGGGCAGCCTTTAAATGCTCTGTTTGGGGGGGGGGTTATCAGATTCACTTCAAAACAAAATAAATTTTAGAAGACATTCAAACGTTTTCCCTGAAAATAGACACTTTAGATGGTAAAGACCCTGTTAGCTTATCAGAAACAGTAGTGATGCAGAAATGTCAAAATGATCTTTTTTCTCTTACTAAAGGAATGGTCAACTTTGATATAATCAGAAGACAAGCGAAATATATCAATTTTGGAGCTAAACCTAGCAAACTGCTAGCTAACAAACCTAAATGGAGAGAACACTCAGAAACTATAGAAACAATAACGGCCAAGGACCCGGGACTAATTAAGACTGACCCTAAGGATATATTAGAATTCCAAAAGTATTATACCAAGCTTTATGATCCTATGACTAACCCACCCTCCATACTAGAGATACAGAATTACTTGAAAAAGTTCTCAACTTCAATGTTATCAGCAGATAATGCTATCAAATTAACTAAACCTATAGATAAGAAAGAGATAGAGGAGGTTATAGATAACATGGTTGTAAACAAATCTCCTGGGCTAGACAGATTTACCACAAATTTCTACAAAACATTCAAGCAATCTCTAGTCCCTATATTGCAGGAGTTTTGTAACTACATTCTGAATACAATTCTGAAGGAATCTTCACATTTATAAGCCATTTTAATTCTTATTCCTAAACCTAGTAAACCCCAAATAAGGTGGGGAATTACAGGCCAATTTCTCTAATAAACTGTGACATTAAGATTCTTTCTTCAGTCCTATCTCATAGAAGTAAAAATATATGGCATCCCTTAATTTCTAGGGAACAAGTAGGTTTTATAGCTCACAAACAAGCCTCAGATCATATAAGGAAGCTTTTCCATATATTTTCCGCATCCGGGGTCTCCAATGCTCCTATGGCACTGGTGTCCCTTAATGCGGAAATGGCCTTTGACAGTGTCAATCACAATTTTTTTTTATTACCCTCTCTAAATTTGGTTTCCCAGCTCCCTTAATTAATTGGCCAAAAACTCTATATTCTTCTCCCACTATCAGAATTTTCTGCAATGGCATATTTTCAGACCCAATAAAACTTCATGGCAGAACCAGAAAAGGCTGTCCCTTATCTCCAATACCCTTTAATCTGTACTTAGAACCTCTGTTGTTCTTTCTGAACTCTAACCTATTGATTTCTGGTATTAGATTGGAGGGGCACCTAAAAATCACTGCCTTTGCAGACAATATTTTACTCCATGTCTCATAGCCAATTCCATCCATCAAAGCGGCTCTTAAAACTTTACAGGAATTTAATATTTTTTCTAATTACAAATTAAACTTTGACAAAACAAATGTGTTACCCCTGAACTGTTTTAATATTAAAAAATACATTATTAATATTGGTCTCTCATGGTCACCTGACAAACTGAAATATTTTGGCATTTATCTACCACCGGACTTCTACAAACTTATAAAATTAAATCTCATTGACTTATTTTTATCTATTAAACAAGACATGAGAAGATGGCAGAACTTCCCAATTTCATTTTTGGGGAAAGTAAGTATAATAAAAATCAATATCTTCCCGAGGATATTTTAACCTATTAATATGTTAAACAATTATGTACCTCTATCTTGGTTTAATAAAATACATTCAGAGAGTTCCAATTTTATTTGAGGTGGAAAGACTCCAAGATTAGCGAGAGACAAACTATTTCTTCCAAAATCTCAAGGGGGAATCAAGTTACCAAACTGCTTATTGTACTACATTGCCTCCCATATCAATAAATACATAAAATGGCTTAATCCCTCAGCAGACAATAGGAATTATATCCCAATTTGGCTAGGTCTGGAACTTAATTTGGTGAGAATATATAAAATTGTGCTGGAAGCATGTTTTACATCAAACCCAACCTTTTACCCTCAGAAATTAAATCTTCATTGGTAGGAGTCTCATTAAAAATTCATCATCAAATTACTTCCTATTTAGGTGTTAATCTCCAACAAGATGGCAACCAACCTATACTGGATAACCCACACTTTAAAATTAAGGGAAAACATATTCCATCTAATTGGTGTCCTACCTCCATGCACTTTAAATTATCTTCATTTATTTCAAATGGCAAACTATTATCACTCACAGAAACATCAGATAAAGTAAACTTAAGCACGAAATACCTTCCTAAAAATCTACTACTAGAAATAGCCATTAAAACTCTCTCAGGACATGAACTGTGGAACCTAATCTCACAGAATCTAATGGAGGATATAAAGCAATGGGCCTCTAGGTGTCATCCTATAGCTAATCTCTATCAGAGATTAATGATCTTAAAATTCTCACCAGACCCAGTGATCTTTTCCTTGTGGGCAAAAGAAACCAAAACATTTCTGCAGAACTGGTCCAATTTTTGGGACATTTATAAACATATCCCACTAGATAACTTAAGATTAATTCAATTTAAGATTTTACATAACGCTTATTTGAGCCCACAAAAATTATTTAGATATGGCTTTTTAATAATTGTATTAAATGCGAACTCACAGAACCTTTATTAGTCATATTATTTGGTTCTATCCCAAAGCACAAGTTATCTGGGTAAGTTATGTTTGCACAAAATGTTCAGTTTAGAAACATGTATTCTAGAGAACCCTAATTTGGTACCTGGCATAGCTAATAAAGCAAGCTTATCTTTAATAGCAATCTCAACAAAATAATTGATAATTAAACATTGGTTAGACAAAGAACAGTCAAGTTTAAATGAATGCATGGCAAACGTTTTTTAATTTGCAGATTATCAGACTAATACATCTACTTCATATTAATCTCTCTACCTTTCATACCAAGTGGGGGGAAATCTATGACCTCTTAAAGTAGCCCATAACCTAACTAAAACCAAAATTGGAGTTAAGAGGATTGTGTGATGTCTTAGCCACCTCCCTATTACAGGAAATTGTTAATATATGTTTTTATAGCCTTGTAGATCCTAGTAGGTGTCATTATCTTTTTGGTCAATGATCTGTGTTAAAATGGGGGGAGGAGGTATTGGGGGTTATTGGGGTAGAATATTATAGTTTAAATACTCCTGAATTGTATTCCAATTCAATATTTCATGTACTCTTTGTGAAACTTCTGGTTTTGTTGTGATTGTAGTTATATTAAAATGTTTAAAATAAAAATTAATTAAAAAAATTGTTTATAGTTTTCATTACAACTGTTTCTTTGCTGACAGTGAAAAATCCTCCTTCTATTTTTACCTGCTCATGAGGGAAATCTCTTCTGCTTGTCCTGACAGTGTGATAATTGAGTCTCTGCATTTAGAACAGGCATTTGTTGTATGTGTGAACAGTATGTTAGGAGAGGAACATTCTGCCAGTGGAACTGAGAAGAATTTTGAATCCTTGTATTCCACGGCAGACATTCCATATTAAACATTCCATATCTTAAATGTGGTGAAAAACAGAAAAAAAATGAATAAAGAAAGCAAGCAAAAATAAGCAATAAGGTATGACCAGGGCTTGTGTTACTGTTCTAGTTAATCACCTCATGGGGGTGTAATGTGGCATGAGGTGCAGCAGAGTGCCATATTGCCCCCAGGGGGTGATTAACTTGAACATTAACATAACCCCTGGGAGTAACTTATTGTTATTATAAAAATATAAATACTAAAAAAAAAAAAAAAAAACATGTTGGTATGATCATTTTATTTTATCTTTCTCAAGTTTCTGTGCTTAAATACTCCTTTCACGCTGACTGAGGTTGCTGGCTTTGCATACAGTATCTGCATGCACTTTTATGAAGAGATGCCATGGTGATGAGTTCTTTTATTTCATCTGTGACTCATGGCACTAAAAATAATTTTAAAGCCCAGGCATAATACAACATAGCACAACACAATACTGGTGCTAATGAAAAACAAGTTTTACTTTTATTGTATTCCTTTGCTGTTTATAAATAAATATTTTTTAATGCCTCACAGGTTCTAACAGTCATTTGCTCACTCACTCAGTTTGGAGTTCAGGTATGGGTCGTCCTTCCCCATTATAGTTTATTCACATGCTCTTTGATGGTCGGGGGGTGCTGTATGCTGGAGGTAAGGGGTGTTTTTCAGCTGATTCTGGGATAAAACACAGCCGGTCAGTTGGGAAGGTGACAACAGGCTTAAGATAGAATAAAACAAAAAGAACACTTAATAAGGACAGTCTGCAGTGCACTATTAAGAATGGGGATCTGAGCCGTCATTGCTGGCAGGTGACAGGCCATGTGGGCAGCCAGCACAGCAGCTACAGATGAATGGGAGAATCTGAAACTTGAATGGGAGATAAGATTTTCATCAGAACTCAATGAGTCCAGAGAGACTCTCACCTCCACAGTCACTCGAGTCAGGGGTCATACCATGCTTTTAATGTGTGCTTTTAAATTTAGTTGCTCTTCTTTGCTTACCTTCCATTCAATTTAGTTAAATAAGTACTAGGCCTCTGCAGGGTCTTGAAGAGACAGGTAAATGTCATACCTGTTAGGCCCCAAAACAGCTGTCAGCATAATAAAAAAATGCTACAGTGCTGCTGCATGGCCCATTGGATAGACCATATCCATGTTTTTTTTTAAATGCTTCTTACAGAAAAAAAGAGTAAAGCTATTGGGGGTGGACACTCTGGTATTTGGTGTGTGTGTGAATTTTATTTTATTTTTTTGCCTAAAATCAGTTGCTTTCGATCGCTACTACTGGCAATAGTAATGGCAGACAAAAGTTCTAAAAATCAAATCCTGCTAAAGAAACAACTTTTTATTCGAAATAAGTATGCAAGTGATCAGGCTTTACAAGTATATTAATTAAATGTTAACATAGTGCTAATGGAATGTCATCAGCCAATCACAGTTCTACAAATCTCAGACCCTTTTTATAATACTTTATAAATAAATAAAAAAGGTGGGAAAACACAGTTACATAAGTAGAGGCAAACCCAAACTGCTCAGATACATTCCTGAAGTTTATAAAAGCATGTACTCTATATTTTAATCATATATCTGTGTTTTCAGGTGAAATTTACCCCCCCAAACATAAAAAAGGCAACCTGACAGGTTTAAAGTTTTTTTTTTCTTACTAACCTTTCACCTCAATCCAATAGCAGTTTTTCTGCTAAGTATTAGAACATGATACATAAGTAAAAAACAAAAATAAAGAAAATGTTGCTTTCCATGAAACTATATTACTACAGTGTAATGAAAATGAAGTTTTAAAGACTGCTTATTTTTATAAATTTACAGATGTTACAGTGCATTTATATGAAAATTTACATGTAGAAAATATATATTTTAAGCCAACACTACTAATAAATACTTTGACTGCAAAATACTAATTAATCTATTGCTGAAATATGCTATTTTATGCATTAATATGGACTATTTTTTTCAGTTGTTAGACATTTTAGAGGTAGGGGCTCTTTAAATCAGATCTTTTTATTTCTTTATTGAAATGTTTCACCAGGAAGGCACACTGAGCGACAAGTCTCTCATCTCCCGGTGCAACCTGGGGAGATGGGGTACAATTGGAGTGAGACATTAAACATTCAAGTTACAAGTTCAACATTATCATACTGTTGTAAGGCAGGTATTACAAGCAGTGATACAACAGTATTGCACATAATAGGTAGAAAGAGTGAACAATAATGAGTGCTGGGTTAATAAGCAAACAAGTGCTTACGTGAAAGAAAGGGGAAAGGAGAGGGAAGAGTGCAGTGGGGAGGGTGAAGAGTCATGTTCATGTTACATTCAAGTTACAAGATCAACATTAACATACAGTTGTAAGGCAGGTGTTACAAACAGTGTTAAAACAGTGTTGTGCATAATATGTAGAAAGAGTGGACAATAATAAGTGCTGGGTTAATAAGTAAACAAGTGCTTACATGAAAGAAAAGGGGGAAAAAGAGAGGAAAGGGTGAAGCTGGGATAGGGGAAGAGCCGTGTCCCTGGAGACCCATTCAGGATGTGAGGAATCCGGTTCACCCCTTCAGCCCAACACCCAGACAGTGAAACACCAAAAAAGACCATTATGGTGACAGTTGCTGTAATGGTCCTTTTCTGTGTTTCACTTTTCCCCAGTGTTCTGCCCTCCCTGGACCATCCTGACCTGAGTTGATAATCCTAAGTCCGGGGGTGCGGGGGCAGACCACCCCAAGGGATGCGGGGTGCAGCCCCAGAAAAACACTCACAGATTGGTGGCACAATACCTGCATCAGTATTGTGCCATCGCTGTGCGGGAGGTCGGCCTTTTCACTGTCAACCTCCCTTGGTGCTTCTGAGAAACCCTGCAAGGGGACTGGGGGGGAGAACCAGAGAGAAGGGGATAGGCATTGTTCCAGAGAGACCCCTACAGGATGTGGGGAACCCTGCAAGGGGGCTATGGGGCTAGACAGAAAGGGGGATAAGACTGTAGGAATTTAAAGAAGGAGGATAAATAGAAGGAGGAGGTGTGACTTAAATGCTAGGAGGGGGAATAGGACCAAACCCAAGAGACAACCCTTTGGGATGCAGGGTACCCTGTCAGATGGTTAGAGAAGGTCAGTAGATAGAAATTAAGAGAATGATAGGAGAGTGAGAGAGTGAGAATTGAACCCTTGAGTGGGAGAGAATTCGCACCTTAGAAGGGGATGGGGCCTAATCAATAGTCCATCAGGATGCATGGACCAATGGGGAGCATTTGGGGTCCCTTACATTCTGTGAGAGATCAAGGGAGGCCATTGGGAGGAGCAATTTGGGGGAAGGGGAGGAGAGCTAGAAATTTGGGGGTGGTGCACAGAGTAAAATGAAGGTGATGGTAGAGGGGTAGGGTTTATCCAGGGCTTAGAGGAGGGAATTAGGGATGGACATGGCAGGAGCAGCTAGATGCAAGGTAAGTATTGAGGGCAGAGTTGATGGAGTAAGTGGAGGATGAGTGCCAGATTTGAGGGGGGAGGGAATTCCAGATTTTTGGGAGGTGACTAGGGTGTATCTGCGGGGGACTACCAGGGTGCTGGAGTTGGTTGATCTAAGGGAATGGGAGGATGGAGGTGTTATAAAGGAGGAGGTGAGGTAGGAAGGGAGCTCACCCTACCAGTGCTTGAAGGTGAAATTAGCACAGTGGGAGAGTTGCCTGTTTGTAAAAGAGGGGAAGGATAGGGCACGATAAAGATCACAGTGGTGGATGCGAGGGGGGGCATCCAGGGCAAAGCAGCAGAAGGAATTGAAGATGGTGTCCAGTCTGGCCAGGGAAGACTTAGGGGCAGCACCATAGACTACATTACAGTAGTCAAAAATGGGCAGTATCATCTTGCCTAGCCATAGGAGGGATGCAACTATGGTTCCTGAACAGGGCACCAAGCTTGGGGTGCAGTTTTTTCTGGATGACATCAATATGTCCAGACAGGTTTAGGTGTTGGTCCAACCAAACACCTAAGTACCTGAAGGAGGATGTGTCTTCAAGTAAAGTCCCATCAAGGGTGTGGAAAGTCGGTAGGGAGAGAAGCCTAGACAGTCTCTGACTAGTGCCAAAGGTCATGGAGACAGTCTTCTTGGCATTGAGTAAAATGGGATGGTTAGCAAACCAGAGCTGAACCTTGTCGAAGTCTTGCTGTAGGCTGGTTGTAACCTCAGCAGGACAGGAGCCAGGACTGTATCATCGGCATACATATGCATAATGGAGGAGGGGGAGCAAACAGCGGGAAGGTCATTTAAGAAGATGGAAACTAGGAGGGGCCCTAATACAGAGCCCTGGGGTATGCCAGTGCTAATCAGGAGGGAAGGGGAAGTGGCATCCAAGATCTTTACTGATTGGGTTCTGCCAATAAGGTAGTCCTTGAACCAGTTTGTGGTAGAGGGATATAGGCCAACTGCCGGGAGTGAGTCGAGGAGAAGGGAGTGAAAGATGGTGTCGAAGGCCTTGGCCAGGTCAACAAAAATGACAGAGGTAATTTGGCCATTGTCTGTCCTGGTTTGGATGGAGTCTATGAATTGTAGGAGAAAGGTAATGGTTGAGTGGTTTTTCCTGAAACCAGGTTGGAAAAGAGTGAAAAAGGAGGTGTCAGATAGAAAGGTGAGTTGGGAGAGGACAATGTGTTCTTGAAGCTTGGCAAGGGTAGGGAGGAGAGAAATGGGGCAATAATTGCCAAGTGATGAGGGGTCATCCCCTTTGGGTAGAGGGAGGACCACTGCATGCTTCCATGAAGAGGGGGCCAAGGCAGTAGAGAATGAGAGATTTAGGATTAGTGAGAGGGAGTAGGCAATGGCCGAAGCAGAGAAGGAGAGGAGTTTTGGGTGAGGCCATCAGGGGAGGCACCTTTAGAGGGGTTGATGATGAAGAGGGCACTTAGGGCATCATTTGGGGTTACAGTAGCGAAAGAGAAGGGGAGGTGGGAGGGTGGTGAAGGGGGCACACTGGTAGAGGATGGGGAGGGTGATGGGTAGGAGGGGAGGGATTTCAGTAGCTCAGTGGAGCAGCAGGTATAGTAGGAGTTAAATTCCGTAGCTACTGTTGGTGAGTTGGACACTGGTGAGCTATTTACTTTAAGTATTGGGGGTGGCAAGATGAGGGGGTAAGCAGGGTGTGGACCACCTTCCAGAACTTTGAAGGGGAATTTATGTTGGTGATGTTGGCAGATTTGAAATATTTGGACTCGACTAACCTTGTAGCCCTGGTGCAAGCATTTCAGAGCATGCAGTAGTTCGCAAGGTCACTAGGATGCTGGGTAGCTTTATGACGCTACCAGGCTCGATCTCTAGCCCTGAGGCAGGCCAGAAGTTCAGGGGTTATCCAAGGTATGTGGTTACCTCTGACTCCAGTTTGTCTGAGTGGGGCAAAGGTGTTCCAGTGTACAAGAAAGATTTCTTTGAAGTAGGCAAGGCTTCATCAACCGAGGGAAAGGAGGTTGGGGGGGGGACCAGTCAGAAGTGGAAAGGTTACTCAGGAGAGGTTCAAGATCAAGAGACTTGAAAGAGCGTAGTTGTATGGTTTTGTGTGGTGATTTAGTTCTATGGACTTTTCTAACAATAAATATTGGGTTATGGTCACTGAGAGCATTGGGGAGGATGCCAGAGGTGACGACATGGTGGGGGTGGGAGGTCAGGACACAGCTGAGTAGGAAGTGTTGTTATATCTTGTGGTTTGGGCGGGTGGGTTCGGCGATCAGTTGGCAGAGGTTTATGGCTCCAATTTCATTTTTAGTCTTGGTAGTTTTAGGTGACAACCAATTTATATTGAAGTCATTTGAAGGATTTCTGAAGCCTATTTTATAAATTGCCTTCTTGGATACTTTGCACTTTAATATCTTTGCAGCTGTTCAACAGATTTACACAAAATGTATTATGCATGGTCTCAGGGTGTAGAGCGCTTGACATGCCAAGTTTCATTCGGGTTAGATGTGCGGATTGCAAGATCCAGATAGTGAAAAAAGTTTAAAAATCACAGTTTTTAGCTATTTTTTGTCATTGTCTAGCGTCCAGATGGTTCGGAATTTTGATCTGAAATGTTCACGGTAGAAAGGGCTTGTCCCACAGATGTGCCTTTTGCTGGTTTGGTGAAAAATATTAATCCATTCCTACAGTGAACAGTCAACCTATTGAGCAAGGAGTGTGACCTCAGCCAAAGGTATACAAACCACTCTATTAGAACCACAGGTGTGCATCTCCTATCTACTGCTGGACTGCAAGCATGTGAAATTATTGCAGTCATAGGGCAGAGATCAGAAGCTAACTTGAGAAGCTATTGGAGTGCCTCTGTCAAAGACCAGAAAATGTGGAGTGTAATCCTGGCACACATTACAAAAGAAAATCAGCAGATGGAATCTTCAAGTAAGAATCAAGAAATGGAGCCTACAAGCAAGAAATAGAAGCCAGAGTCTGAAAATTAGTTCACCAACAATGAAGTGCTTTGGGAGTTGGTGGCTTTTTTTTCTGTTATTATTTTCACTGCCCCCCCCCCAAAAAAATAAAGTAGTGCATCAGGTGGTTCTAAGTGATTTATTATTTTGACCATCTCAAACAGTGTAGTTAGGGACTATTTTATTTCCCTTTTTTAAGAAATTTTCTAGTCTTTATTTAAATAAATGTTCTAACACTTTACAAATGCAAACTATTTGTTGATGCTATTTTTTTCCTAATCATAACCTATTTTATAAGTGCAATAAAAACATGACAGGGTGTTGGTTGCTCTGTGATAACCGCATCCCTAGGTGCGTAAGGACACTTAGCCTTCAGCCTCATGCCTTACAATGCACCTAGGCATGTGGTTATCACAGAACAACCAACACCCTGTTGCGTCTTATTGCTTACTTAATGCACACCCTGTCGTGGCTTATTACTTACATGAGACTTCCACGTTGTTTTTTTTTCCACTTATTTTTTCTATGTGCTCTGTAGTGAGCATCTCTCTCCCACATTTTTAGAGTGACAGTGGACAGAGCCTTGCAGACCTCTTGTCTTCAGAAAAAAAAGTACTCCCGCATTCCTTGCAAATGAACAAATTGCTGAGGTGAAAAAAAAGTCACCTCCACATCGGAACAGTCCACACACTTGCACTTTTTTATTTTTGGCAGTCATTTATTTTCACAGTCTCACACCCCACCACCAGAAGCATTACAGTGACATTGGAGGTGTCCAATCCCCCAGTGTCTCGATGAAGAATTCTCTGTTTTTTTGTTTTGGTTTACAGTGACATCACTGCCTCACCCTCCACCCCCAACTACTGCGCATGTGCGGTTCTTTCTTTTTAAAATATATAGTGATGAACTGTAAGGGGGACAGGATCAGATCTACAGTACAGTAGCTTCTTCTTCTTGTTTTTACATTGTTTCTTGTGGATTCTACTTGGTAGAAGGTTATTTCTTTCCTTTCTTACTACTAAGGGACTAGCAGGGTATTGTTTGGGGCTTTTGGAATTTTTAAACCTGTTTTGGTAGCTATAAGTGGGCTCATTTGTTTGATGATTCACTGTGTGGCAGGCTGCATTTGTAGAGGCCAATTTCTTCTGTTTTAAAATATAATTGGTGTGATTTAACTGGATCTGTTTCTTTGAATTGGAGACCTATATCTTCTAATTCCAAGCCTATTTTGATGTGTTGTTGGTGAAGCTGTTTGCATTGGAGTCCTGTTGCTTTGGGTAGCAAACCTATTTGGGGAGCTTTTTGAGTAGAATTGTGATTCATTGTTGCTGGCTTCACTAGCTGCAAAGTTTTAGTGCAGAGTGGGGGAAGGGTGCTAATGGTCTGACCAGAGGCCTCAGCTACCTGATTGTTTCTGGAAGACCTGGGCTGGTCCCACCCCTCGAACACCCACCCACCCTGGTCCATGATTTCTTTGTGCAGGGTTCTGACACGTTCCTCAAATGGGCAGAGGATATGCACCTGTCATAGCAGAAGCAGACATCCAGGAAAGGAATGGCAGCAAGTGAAGAGGTGACTGCTATCTCAGTGGAAGGGAAGTAAATACAAATCTAGGAGCTTTCATTATTACTTCTTCGCATTGATATTGCATTGGGGAAAGGAGGAGTAGGAGTTTGGAGAAGGTTGTGCAATGGCTACTTAAAGTCTCTTTTTGAGTGTGGATAGGAAGGATAGGAATATAAAAAGCAGTTGCTCAATATATTTAAACGTGTACAACAAAGGAGGTAAGGGAAATAAAGAAAAGAATGTTTTGCACTGATAGAGAGGGGAAGGGGAGACTTGGGGGAGTGTTTGGTATCCTGCATCTGGAAGGGTGGGGGTCGTTGGTGGGCAACAACAGCAATGGGTAGGGTGGTAGGCTGCAACAACTGCAGTGCACCAGTCTTTCTAAAAATTGCCTGGAGTGTGGGAGGATGTTTAGTGTGCAACCACGTAGAAAAACTTAGAAAGGAGACTGAGGGTCTGCAGGAGGAACTAAGACAGGCAAGGCAGATTGGGGGTGGGTTTAGCCCAATACTGGAGGGAGGAAAAAGGGGAGATGAGGGAGGGCGATTTAAGCCAACAGTGGTGAGAAGAGGGTCAGAAGAAGGGAAGCAGAGACAAAGGGGCCCAGGCCAGGAAGAATGATTGCCGGGGAAACCAGGTCAGGAAACAAAAGACAAAAGGAAGGAGGAGATAGGGACTTGTGAGGGGAGGCGAAGAAGTAGCAAAAGTCATGGAGTGGAAAGGAGAGAACAGGTTACTATGAAGAGAGAGGGAGGGGGCATTTGTGAAGGGTCTTCAGAAAATAGTTTTGCACTGCTAGAGAGGAAGAAGGTGGAGGAGGGAAATAATGAAATTAGAGGAGTAATTGATAAATGCCTGGACCAAACTGGAGCAGGGGGAAATTCTGCTGGGAGAATTGCAACAGGGGTAAAAGGGGGAAATAATGTGCAGGAGGAAGAAGAGGAACTAGAAATGAGAGAGGGAGATGAATGGAAGCAAGCAGGGAGTAACAGGGGTGGAATCTTAGTACTGGGGGACTCAATACTAAGAGGAGACAGGTGGGGTAGCAAGGGGAGAGAGGCATAGACGCATTTGGGTGGAGGCCATGCCAGGAATGACAGCGGAAAGGGTGGGACAATCTATTCTGAAATATGCTAGAAGGGTAGGGACAAGCCTCATTTAATTATACATCTTGGGACAAATGACCTGGCTGACAAGACAGTAGATATAGTCCAGAGGAGGTTTGAGGAACTAGCACAATTATGTGAGGGGCAGGAAGATCAGTAACTTTTTCAGAGATACTTCAGTGCCAAAGGCAAGCACAACAAGAAAGCTGAGAAAGAGGAATTTAACGGATGGCTAAGAACCTGGTGTTGTGCTAAAGGGTATGAGCTGTTGGGGTGGGGTGGGGAGGGACTTGGGAGGACAGTAGTCTCTATGCAAGGACAGACTACACTTGAGTGAGGAGGAAGAAGTATTGAAACAGAGGATGGAAGAGTACATAGAAGAAGTTGGGAATTTAAACTAGGAGTGGGGGTGGCAATTGGGAAGAGATATGCAGAGACCACAGGTTGGGAAACCATATGAGCTTACCCCCATAACAGTGACAAAGGACAAATAGCAAGTACTATTGGTGATATGCTAGGAAAGGGGGCAGGATGGGAGGGGGGAAAAGGGTGGAAGGTGGTTACCCTTAATGCTAGGAGCCTTGGGAGGAAAACTGCAGAGTTACAGGTTCTCATGGCAGAGGGAGAGGTGGACATTGCAGCCATCACAGAAACATGGGCCACCCAATACAATGACTGGGACCTGTCTGTACCAGGGTACAGGTTATTTCGTAGGGACAGGGTGATTGGGAAAGGAGGGAGGTGGCACTATATGTGAAGGAAGGACTGAAGTGTGTAAGGGAGGAAGGGAGGAGGGTAGTATGGAGTCACTTTGGATGCAAATCCAGGATTCCAAGAATAGGATTCTTAGAATGGGAGTGGTGTACAGGCCACCATCTCAGACAGAGGAGTTAGACAGGGAACTAGTGGGACAGATCAGGAAGACCTGTGAGAAGGGAAGTGTGGTGATTGTGGGGGACTTCAACATGCCAGGAGTGGACTGGAGTACCCCAACAACCAGGAACAGAAAGGAGCAGGTACTGCTGGATGCCTTCCAGGACAGCTTCCTGCTGCAAATGGTCAGTGAACCAACCAGGACAGGAATACCCTTGACCTTGTGCTGGCAAATGGGGACTTTGTGAGAGAGAACTCAGTGGAGAAACCGCTGTCAGGGAGTGACCACCACTCAGTATGGCTCACATTGGATATGGGCAGGAAGGAGTGGAATTTGGCACAAGGTGCTGGACTTCAGGAGGGCCAACTTTGGGAGGATGGGGGAAGTGGTAAAAGGGTACCTGGCCAGAATTCAATCTAGTATGGACACTAACCAGAGGTGGGAGCTCATAAAGCTGGGGATAGTGGAGGCAACAAAACCTGCTGCAAAGCCCAGAGCAAGAGGCTAGGGCTAAGAAACCGAGCTGGTTGAGCAAGGAGGTCATGGAAAGGTAAGGAGGAAAAGAGCTGCCTTTAGGAAGTACAAGAAAACAGGGAGGGGAGGACAGGGAGGAGTACTTGACAGAATCGAAGGAGGTGACTAGGGCAGTAGGGGCCAAAGCATCTCTGAACTCAGGCTGGCACAAGGCATTAAGAAGGGAGAAGGACTTCTTTAAGTATATAAGGGAGAAAAGGGCTGTAAGGACCACATAGTAAGGATTAGGAAGGAGGGGTTGGGTGGAAGCAGGGTGCGATCAAAGCAGAAGCACTAAATAGAGTACTTCTACTCAGTATTTACTAAAGAGAAGAGGGTGACACCCAAGGTGGGAGAAATGGCAGAAACGGGGGGAAGGGGTGACAGATGGGAAATCATGGAGGGCAGAGTTAGAGAGGTTTGAAGGCACTGAGGGTGGACAAGGCACCAGGCCCAGATGGCATCCACCCCAGGTACTGAAGGAGCTAGCGAAGGTCCTTGCAGGACCTTTGAGACCTATTTAATGCCTCACTACATTAGATGTGTATTGCCTCAGGACTGGAGGATGGCTCATGTGGTGCCCCTCCACAAGAGTGGCCCCAGGATGAACCGGAAACTACAGACCAGTGAGCCTCACATCCATCGTGGGTAAGCTAATGGAGACTATCCTGAAGGAGAGCTGGTGGCCCTTCTAGAGGACAAGGACTACAGGACAGCGGACAGCATGGCTTTATACGGCAGATCCTTCAAAACCAACCTGGTGGAGTTCTATGACTGGGTAACTAGGCAACTGGACAGGGCCATGCAGTGGATGTCCTGTATCTGGACTTCAGTAAGGCATTTGACTCGGTGCCGCATGGAAGGCTGGGAAGGAAGTTAGTAGGCACAGGGGCGGGTGCAAAGCTGGTGAGATGGGTAGGAAACTGGCTTCAGGGAAGGCAACAGAGGGTGGTGGTGGTTGGGGAGCTCTCATACCCAAGGGCAGTGATGAGCGGTGTTCCACAGGGCTTGGTGTTGGGACCAGTGTTGTTTGGGATATTCATTGCAGACATATCATGGGACATCAAGAGCAAGATCAGTCTGTTTGCTGATGATACCAAGGTAGGCGCGGTGGTGGATGACCTAGGGGATGGCTGGGGTTGCAGGATGATCTGGCAAGCTTGAAACCTGGTCAGACACCTGTCAACTGGGTTTAATGCCAAAAAGTGCAGGGTGCTGCATTTTGGGATGAAGAACCCAAGGAGGAGTTACCAGCTAGGGGGAGTGCAGCTAGCCCAGACAGAGGAGGAGAAGTATCTGGGTGTGCTCATTACAGGGTCAATGAACAACTCGGCACAATGTAGGAAGGCAGCTGCAAAGGCCAACAAAATGCTGGGTTGTATTGCAAGGGGTATATCCTCGAGGAGGGAGGAGGTGATTCTGCCACTGTATAGGTCATTAGTTAGACCACACCTGGAGTATTGCGTGCAGTACTGGCGCCTGTATCTGAAGAGGGACATTAAGTTACTGGAGGGGGTGCAGCGCAGGACGACAAAGATGATCAAGGGGCTGGGGGACTTATCATACGAGAGGAGGTTGAAGGAGTTGAACAGGTACTCACTGGAGGAGAGGAGGGACAGGGGTGACATGATTGAAACCTTTAAATACATGAAAAGAATAAACAAGACGGGTACAGACAGGCTGTTCAAAGTAAGGGAGGGGAGGGCCACCAGGGGCCATGATATTAGACTGGAGGGAGGAAGGTTCAGGATGGCGATGAGGAGACACTTTTTTACAGAGAGGGTGGTGGCTGGATGGAATGCGTTACCTGCAGAAGTGGTATCCAGTAGAACAGTGGACTGCTTCAAAAGGGGATGGGACAGGTCAAGGGGGAGGGTTAAAGAAGGGGAAGGGTGGAAGGGAGGGGCAGCTGCAGAATAAGGGGTGCTAGCTGCACATTCGAGCAGACTTGATAGACCTCTAGGCCTTTATCTGCTGGCAAATTTCATATGTTCGTATGTTAGTGGGCTGGATCGCACAGGAACAGTGTTCCTGTACTTTTCCTGCAACTGGCTTGCCATTCCTGTACTTTGCAGCTGACCTGAAAGAGAAACTTTTATTTTAAGCTGGGTGGCTCGGTCCTGATTAATTCAACATCTATCAACAGATTCTTCAACACAGAGCTGGAGACCAATGGAGACTGAGTGCTACAGATGCAGTATGTTTGTTTAATTGCAGATTTGCTCGCAGTCACAGTGGGTAACTGATTGATAACACACTCCTCATTTTTTTTTTTTTTTTTTTTAGGAAAGAGATGCTCTTGCTCTATAACTAGATCTAAAATCCTGTTTTCCCTGGTTGGTTCTTTGACACGTTGTTGAAGAGAGTTGTAATATATTTAAAAGTTGAGTTCCATTGATGATGTTGCTCTATTTTTTGCCAGTCTATGTCCCTAGATTAGACTGTTCAGATTACCTAAAGATGCTGAAGGAGCAGATCTAATAGTTTTTTTTTTTTTTTTTTTTTTTTTTTTTGCAGCATATGCTACCCCAATGGATCAATCATTACTGGGATTTGCCAGTGGAGATAGAGCCCATTGTGTTCCTTCAGACCCGCCACTATCTACCTCTTCTGTTAGGCCGGTTCTGGTCAGTAACATCGCAGAACAAAATAAAGTGGACAAAAATAAAGTGGCAAAAACAGTGTCACTATCAATATTGGCAGCACAAAATGAAGCGTGCCAGAACAATTAGGGCCACATGACACACAGGTAGCAAACAACGTCCACTGCATGGAGGCACTGCACTAGAACCACAGGGGCCAGGAGCACAAGCCAGCATGCCATCTCCCCTGTCCTGTGGGTTGTGTGTGTTGCTGGGGTCATGCTGGCTTGTGCTTTTGGCATCTTGCATTATACACGGCCATCCACATGGTGGCCATGGTTCACCTGTCCTCCAGTGGTTACCCTGGTGCACGTTCTCCATCACTTAGCTTTCTGGGTGGGAGTACCCCACCTTGTGGGTGCCTGTGCCATTAGATTACCATGGTAGGTGTCCAGTGGCCTGCTTCCCCCAGTGGTAGTTGCACCCTACCCTGTTCCATCTCCCTGTACCCCTGTGCTGTTCCTGTGCATGGGTGCCTGCTGCTGTGTGTTCCAGTGCAGTGCCTCCATGTGGTGGACATTGTTTGATACCTGCGTGTCATGTGGCCTGCATTGTTCTGGCACACTTAATTTTGTGCTGCCAATATTGATGGTGACACTGTTTTTGCCACTTTATTTTTGTCCACTTTATTTTGTTCTGCGATGTTACTGACCGGAACCGTTAGGCTGCGCCCCATAGTGTTCAGACTGCTCTGCTACCAAGATAGGGAGCATATTCTACAGTTGGCTCAAGCTGCTAAGGAGATGGTGTAGCAGGGAGCAAAAGTATATCTCCATCTGGGCTTTCCAAAGTGGGTAATTAACAAATGAAAGGCCTTTCACCGAGTCAGAAACTTGACCGCCCTAAGCTTTCATCAACATATTCTACATCTCTCAACAGCCCTTAGCTTCAGGCTGGGTGTGCTATATCATTTCAAACACTGTCTCACCCCTGAAGCCTTAAAACTTACCATGAACTCCTCAGTCCTCTCCCTAATAGACTACGGCATCCTAATCTATAGTGCTGCACTATCCACAGCCCTAAACAGACTTCGACTCATGTTTAACAAAGCCTGTCGCCTCATCCTTGGATGTGGTCATCTTACTCACTCCTGCTCTCTATACAGCAGCACAAACTGGCTAAACCTTGATAACCGAATTAGGTACCACACCTGTCTTATGACCAAAAAGGCATTACTAGGCCTCACCCCTCCTACTCTTGACCAAATTATCCTCCCCACACCTCCAGGCAAAACAACTCGTAGCTCGAACAAGCGAATGCTATGGGTACCCCATGGTCGGACCTCCCAATTCCAGCGTACTTTCAATTAGAGCCCCCACCTGGACTAATGCTCTCCCAAGTCATATAACAAATGAATTAAGGCTTGGCCCCTGTAAATCCAAGCTAAGGACATACCTTCAGGCCTCAAACCAATGTGACTGCCCTTGACACCAAACTGTCCTATACCTCCTTCAATCTAACAACAATCGTATTTCCCCCCCCTTACCAACTAGCCCCCATGAATCTATATGACTATCAGCCTCTACAGAGCCCTCTGTATCCTTCTGGCTGTGCTATAGGAGTGTAAACTGAAACTACTGTTAGCTAATCTGTTGAACTACTATGTAACCTCTCTGACTGTTTAATTGTTGTAATGTTTCTGTAACCTGTATCTTTAAGTACTGTCCATGTACCTTTATGTATGACATGGAACCTTTGTAAATGAGTCCCTGACTCAAAGGTCTTTCTAAATACTACAATAAATAAAAAATAAAAATAAAAAGGATTGCAGTGCTATTTAGACCTGCCAGCCATTCTCCAAGTTTTTGTGGGCTGCCCGAAAGGAGGCTTTAGTTTGCCTAAAGGAAGCCTGACCGTTCTTGCTGGATCCTGCTAATTTTCAGCCTCTGGACACCAACCGTAGTGCCCATCATCTGCAGAAACCTAAACCACAATGAACCTTGACAGCTATGAAGCCTAAGTCTACTGTCTGTTGTGGAAGCTCTCCGACTCTCAGCCCATTTTTCTGCCCTGGCAGTGGAGGCTATGGACTGCACTCAACAGACAGTGGGCTGAAGCAATTTCTTTTCCTGACCTCAGATTGCTGCTTTTGGGTTAAGCAATTTCTTTTCCCAACCTCCGACAGCTGCTTTAGCCCCTGGTTAATAATGGTAATTTTTTAGCTGGTGTTGTCAGTTCTTTCTGAGTCCATGTCCTACTTTATTATTGTTGCTGTACTGTTTGCATTTGCATTTGAGTTTCGGTGAAGGTGGTTGTATAATTGGTGTGGGATGGAGACAGCATGTGGGGTGGATGTTCACCTAATTACTGGGATCCCCTCCATAGCCACTGAACTTGAGTAATAGCCCCCCTGTGAATTGGATTTCGCCCTTGTGCAGCTGTTCTTGTCTATTAACGTTTGGCCCCTTTCTTTACTGTATGATTATGCTTGCAGGGACCCATTACTCTGCTACTGGGCACATTTGCCAGGTATGGTCACTTCTGTCTGGTTGATGCGTCACTATTCTACTAATTGTAGTTATGTAGTGGACGGTAACAGTTTTCTTGGGATCCTTAGCAGGGGACTTGTGGTGTAGTCTTTTTAAGGCTGCAGAGGGTGTAGTCCTGTGACTGGTTGCTACAGAAAAGCACTAACACATTCCTTGCGAACCAATAACCTGATGAAGTGACAAAAGTCACCTCTGCAGTCGCATCTCTGAAACACTCATTGCCCCCCTGGCATTATTTTTTATTTTTTTTTTTTTTATTTTCAGCAGTCTGTGCTGAAATACATAACCCCCGACCCTCTCTCTTAGCACCCCGTCAAAAGCATAATAGTGTCACTGGGGGTGCCCAATCCCCAAGTATCTCAATCACTGCCACATTCCCCCTCATCCACTATGGTGCATGTGCGGTAATCTCTTTTCTTCCTTTCTTCCTCTCTTTCTTTCTCTCTTTCTTTCTCTCTTTCTTTCTCTCTTTCTTTCTCTCTTTCTTTCTCTCTCTCTCTCTTTCTTTCTCTCTTTCTTTCTCTCTTTCTTTCTCTCTCTCCTGTCCCGAGGTTCCCAGTCAAAGGAGTTGTCTTTGTTAAACAGCGGCAATAAGAAACATTCAGTTTAGCCATGGATCATTCAATGATAGCACTCCTTTGCTGGTAGAGTTCGACACCACAACTGATCGATTCCACAGAAGCAGATATACACATCACAGTAGTCTCAATGCCAGGAGAGGAAAAAAAGTCTGTCAAAAATTCAAAATCACTCCAGTTTGGTTGACGAGCAGGACAGCACTCCAGACATAAGAAAAGTTACAATATAGTAGTGACATCCCTACTATACTACAACTTTTATTACCTTTCAACTGTATAGTATAGCATTTTTTCTTGACGTATTGAAATCTGCCATCAATAAGGGTTCATTAAGTACTATTGTGGCATTGTACATCGGTAACAAACCACTGTTTTCTCACTTTTAATTTTTCAGTGCTTCACTCCTCGATCACGATCTGCACTGCAGCACTCTGTCAGTCATCCCTGATGGCTCCCATTTTGCTTTGTTAACCAGTCCAGCCACTAGTTCCTTCCCTCAGTTGGCTTTACTGTTTCCATAAAAAAAATTATCTGCCTTCAGTAATCATTTACCTGTGCTGCTTGAAATTGATGTGTCTCACTGTCACTATACTGCATGCTCTCTAATTTTCACTAAGGAAGGCAGCAAACAAATGGCAGCAGTCAACATGAGTACACAAGCAATGGCCACAGTGATCTGCCAGCCAAATCATTCTCTTTCTTGTGTTCCCTCACATTGAACGACTGCTCCCTCTGTCACCTTTTTCTGACCTAACACGTTTACAGGTCGTGGAGAAACCCTTCACAATGGCAACACTAACCTACAAAATCTTGCTGAACATAGCAAAAACTATTAGACTCCCTAACGAATGAAACACCCCTGCCTTCTACAAACTCTACTTAATACTACCCCCCTTCAAAAGCCCCCAAACCCCAGTGCCATGCATTGTTTTATCGGTTAAGAAAAAAGGTTCCCAATCCTCTGATTCTTAATAATCACTAAACTTTACAGTAAATTTTGGTTGCAGCATGTTAATTTCTCAAATGTTTTAATCTTGACCAGCCATTTTATAAGGACAGTTGGTCTTGTGATTGTTGTCCAGTATTGAATTCCCAGTGCGGTTTTATTACATACAATATTGAGCAGTAATGAAAACTGTGAGCATATCAGCCACCCTGACCTTTTGTGACCTCCTATGATTTATCACACTACTTCTTTTTATTCTGATCTACTGACCCGAGATATTTATGTATAGTATGATATCCTTCCTTCTGGACATTTTTGAAAGTGATCATGACTGAAAAATAATCGGTTGATATCCTGTATACCTGAAAGGTCACAATAAATATCAAACAATTATTTCTCAGTCGTGATCACTTTCAAATATGTCCAGAACTGAAGTATAGCCATACTATTTAATTATATCTGTAGATCAGAATACAATGAAGTAGGGATAAATCATGGGAGGTCACCAAGTTCACAGCAGCTGATATGCTCACAGTTTTACTTACCACTCAATATGTGATAACATGGCATTGGGAATTCAATACTGGATAACAATCACAGGAACAACTGTCCTTAAAAAATGTCTGGTCAAGATTAAAATGTTAGTCTTGTGCCCATTATTATTGCCCAGAAAGGCTCATATATATTTAGGAAGGGGGAATAAGCCAGCTTCAAACCTCTCATAGCCAAACATTTACCAGTGCTGCTCGCAATTGGTGCTTCTCACTGTCACTATACTGCCTGCTCTCTGGATCAAGTACACGTGTGTTTGTGGCCACACTTTTAAAAACATTTACTTAAATATTGTACCATGAACAAACTGACAGTGAGTGCATGCCTTTGAGCCTTTAGCAGGCTGTCAACAACGCAGTATCTGAAACATGTCTTGTTGTAAAGGCTGCTCAAGGTCTTCTTCAATTGAATTGACTGTGTTTACATGGGGACACAAAAGCTCTGTGAAAAACTTTGAATGAAAGTCGCACTATTTTCATTCACATAAGTAAAATGTAACATTCATTCTTTTTGTTACCTTGTTGTTTTATTGTTTTTTTATAGTACCTATGATGTTACGGGATGCAGCAATGAACTGCCAATTGCAATGGTTGGTGTGCTAGTGTTACTTCAAATACATAGTTGTTTGAATGTGGAACTAGAACGCAAGCTCCCCCCCATCCCAAACAATGCATCCTGCTCACATATCATCTATGATAAAAAGATAGGCTTCCTTGGGAATGTAGAGTGGCAAAACATAGAGGGCCAGATATTCAGAAATGTACCAAAGGCCGGCGCAATTCTGGTGATGTGCAAATCCTATGCACCATGGCGTAATGTGTGCGATATTCAAAGAATGCGCATGGTGAAATGCACCAGCACAACACAGCTGAATATTGCATGGATGCACCATGGCGAGATCTGCACTGAGCTGCAACTGGACATGTGCCAAGGTGCAACCAGAGATGCGCCAGGGCACAACCAGACATGCGCCGTGGCTCACAAAGACTAGCCCCAGGCAATGGCGGGGGCACAGCAGCAGTGCAGAGGCATGGGCCATGGCACAGGATGACACCCAGAGACATTGCCAGGGATGCATAGTGGCAGGCCACAGATGGCCACCACCAGCAGGGCACACACAGGCACCCAGACACCCCCATCCCGAAAAACACCTGTGGCACACAAAGCAGGCAACAGATGGCACCAATGGCCAATGGAGGGCCAACAGTATAGTTCCCCCTCCCACATGCTATGCCCCCACCTACCCAGACTCCAGCAAGCCACACCTAGGACCATGCTGTCAAGCACACACATGCCACACATCCTGGACAGCAGCCCCAAGGCCACCCCAAGGCACAGCTACCGACCAAGAGATCAGACATCACAATACACAACCCACACACTGGCACAGGCACACCACACAGACACACACCATGCCACTGCAGCGTGGATTCTCACGCCAGCTGCAAAACAGACACAGACATAGGCAAGTAAGGCAAAATAGAATTGTATTGTCAGAAACTATGTACAGAAACAAGGGGGTGGGAAAGGATAGGATAGTGAGGGAAGGGGACAGGGAAGAGGGACTGTACAATGGGAAGGGGGATTGGAGGGGGAGGTAAAAGTGGTGGATAGTGGGAAACAAAGTATAGGGCTAGCATCGCCCATGCCCAGCCACACCCTGCTGCCGCAGTTGCCTCCGGATAGCAACGACGTGCCTCCAGACCTGGAAGACAGTCTCCATAGTTGTTGAGGTGACCAGGATGATCTGCTGAAGGAGCCTGCAGTACAGTGGCAGTCATGAATGTCTGCAGACACCTAGGACAAGGGACAGAACAAGTGATCAGTGAAATGTCCCAAGGAACTCGGCCCAACCAGAGTGCTGACTGAGCAGGGGGAACACCCCCGGGAGGGCCCATACAGGCCACCCACAGGCTTGTGGGCCAATGCCTGCTGGCAAGGCAGCACACCACATCAGTGGACAGCAGTGGTCCATGCCGCACAGTGGCCATCCAACTGCAACATGGCAGTCACATGGCATAGTTCCCTGCCTGCACCACAGCAATATCAGTGGCTGCTGTGCACACAGCCACCCCACCAGCAGCAGGCACACATGACCGATGGATGTGCCACAGTGCCGGGCACTCCCCACAGTGACACACAGACAGCTGCCACAGCACACAGCACAGGCTGCCACACATGCACCCACGACCCTGCCACCCCTACTGGTGGTAAGCAAAACTATGTCAGTGCCTACCTTCCCTCTGTGGCCCCACAGGCGGTAGTGCCACTGCTCCTCCTCCTCCTCCTCCTCCTGCTCCGCCTCCTCCTTCTTCTCCTCCCTGGGCTGCCATGGCCTGGTGACCCACCAGCGCTGCCTGACACCTGTCCTCAGGTCCTGGGAATGGAACAGAACTAGATACACATCAGTAACCAAGCATAGCAGCTGCCCACCACCCTCATCCCTGTGCACAGGGTGAGCCCCCATCTGACACAGCCCAAGGGTGGCAGCGCAATGAAAGTGTGCGGAGGATGAAGCCACAGTGCACTGTGCATGATGGTAGCACTCTACCCTGCAGGACATGCCAGGCAGTGTAGCCAACACCACAGTAGAGCACCAGGGCCCACATTCATGATGGGTCTACTCAGCTGGCTATGGCACATCCCCACGCCGGGCATGCACCTCCATCCACCGGAGGTGCTCAGGGTCCCTCCTCTGCAGGTCACCGTATCAGTGGCGACAATTTTCGCCATTCCTGGCCACCTCTGTGCACTGTGACAGTGTGGCAGCAAACACCTGCCACACAGCCACCTGGGGCTACTGCAGTGGCACCTGCCCAAAGAGCTGGGGTGCGGTGTGGCAGGATGCAGACCACTAGATTTGCCAGCTCAACCTGTGTCCAGTTGGCTGCCCATGCATGGCATCACTGTTGCTGCCCCATCATCGGTCAGTATGAACCGCGGAACAAAATGGCGGCATGAAGTACACATGGATAGTGCATCTGACAGATGCGTGGGCTGAGAGGAAATATGCTGTGATATGCTATCGTGCAGTCATGGAGATGCGCAGAATGGGTGTGGCCTGACAGGGCCATGAGTACGGGGGTCACAAAGGGGCAGAGGTCACAGCAGGGGTCAGTGAACAGCTACCGCAGAGTGCGCACATGTGCAATAGCAGCCATGGTGCACTTTGCACCATGGTCCCTATTGCACACAGTGCACACAGTGCGCAATAGGTAGTGACACACTGTCCTGCACGTGCGCACTGCAGTTCCGCATAGTGTGCATGCTTGCACATTGCACCACAATTTGCTCCAGAGCAATCTCATTGCACAAGAATCAATTCCGCGATATTCAGCTGCCACATGCTAATGAGCTCATCAGCCAATGCGTGGCACACTGTGGAAATTCGCATGTCATTGCAGTTGCGCAGAAGCTCATTTGAATGTGTTGCACTATAAAAGCGCTGCAGATCGGCACAGGCCATGGACCGGTATTGCAACCTTCTGAGATAAGTTGCGCATGCTGCTGAGCCCAGTCAGCACAGCGGGGGGGACAGTGTTGGCTGCTGCTGACACTGACACACATGTCCATATCCAGAGGTAGCACAATGTTGGAACGCAAAGAGGCTGAGAAGCGTGGTCCTGCATGCAAATGCAGGCCCAACTTTACCAAGGCAGAGGCTGATGCCTTGTTTGAGGCCAACCTGGACAGGGCTCCACTGCTGAGTGGTGCCACAATCACACCACAAGCCAGGGCTGTGGCCTGGGTGGAGGTGATGGTGAGTGTGAACCAGCAGGGCAGCCACCAGTGGTCGGTGCAGGAGTGCCAGAAGAAGGTGGGCACCAGTAAACGCTGCATCAAGGAGAAGGTGGCAGCCATACGTGCAGCCTGGACAGCCACCTGAGATGGACCTGCTGATGTATCACAGCTCACGGTGCAGGAGCAGCTGGTGGCGGCCACCATGCGATGTAGCACAGTGGAGGGTTCCAGACTGGTGGAAGCCCATCACTGAATGGTACGTATTATGGGCACACAAAGCAAGCAATGGGGGGGTTGGGCCAGGGGACATGCATCACTGACACTTCTGTTTTCTCTTTTAGCACCAGCACGCCTGCATGCAGTGGAAGGGGCACCAGCAGCAGCCGTGGAGGTGGGCCCAGCCCCGGATGACCAGCCATCCACCTCCATGGGTATCTGGGGGCCTGATCGGTTACAGCATACCACCGCTGTCCAGCCAGATGTCCTGGGCATGGGGTCGAACAAGACCCTGGCTGTGTTCCAGCAGGATGCCAGCTATGGTGTCCTCTGCGCGGAGACACAGATTGGGGCGGGGTTTGACACCGATGATGACATGACCATGATTCTGGACAGCATGGATGGTGTTGTGAGGGAGACACCATACCAAGTACCACCTCGGCCAGTGCGTCTGGTAGCCTGCCAGACATGGGACAGCTACCTGCCGCCACTGCAGGTGCTGCCATGTGCACCGCCATGGCAGTGCCATGTGGTGGTGGTGGCACAGACACTGGGCAGTGTACAGGGACTGGAGGGGCAGCAGTGACAGGCAGCAGGGGACAGGGAGCAGCCAGATACAGTGTCCACCACTGGGGCACCAGACAGGGACCAACCACATGTGGACCCCACTGTGCAATGTCCACCTGAGCAGGGGGCTGTGCAGCATGGTTGTACACCACCTGTGGGTCAGTGCCCTGCCCAGGTTCCCCTGGGTGCCGACCCATTGCCAGAGCACACCAGATTGCTTCGGTCCTCCATGGAGAAACAGGTGCTGCTGGTAGCTGGGGTGCGTGCACTGCACACGGAGGTGTATCAGGTGGCTGAGCAGCACGAGAGAGGCACTGCGCAGCTCCTGGAGGTTATTCAGCATTTGCTTTAGGACATGACCACATCTCAGAATCACCTTGCCAATGCAATCAGGGATGGCTTTGCACCACTGGCCACCACCGGGCATGGCTGACCACCTCAAACACTGCGTGGTGCACTGTCCAACCCAAGGACCCAGCATCGAGTGACACCCTCCCTGTCTAAGCCAGGCTCTGCTGTCAGCATGCCAGGCACGCCTGCGGCAGGCCTGTTTGGGTGTCTACACACTTCTGCATGGACCCAGTCACGGTCCCACAGTTCAACCCCTGGGGGGCTGTTGCAGACACCCCCTGTGGCTGTTGGGCAGCCTGTGGCTACTGATCGTCCCCAGAGTGGCAGCCTGCATGGCCAAGGTGGCCATGGTTCCACATGGCGGGCCTGAGGTGCGTGCAGCCCTGGCTGCAGTCTGCTGCCACTGCCCTGTGCGTGCATGGGTGGTGTGCGTGAGTGCATACCACAGGTGTGGCACCTGTGTGTCATGCCGCACACTGCCTTTGTCCATGCCTGCCTGGCCACAGGCCCATGTGGTGTTGGTGTGATGGGAGCAGATCAGCGCCGGTTGCGCTTGTGCACCGGTGCACTGCATCTGATCCCCGCCACGTGCCAGTGACTGGGCGTGTGTGTGTGTGTGTGTGTGTGTGTGTGTGTGTGTGTGTGTGTGTGTGTGTGTGTCTGTGCGTGTTGCCGTTCCCTGCTGTTTGCTGCTCTGTGTGGCTGTGTGGCACTGTAACCCCCACCCCTGCTCCACGCCATTGTGTGTGCATACCCATTGCTATGTACACCCCTGCCTGTGTGCTGTCCCTGTGTGTGTGTGGCCAGTGTGTGGATGTGGCGCAACCTACCTGCCTGTACCATAGTGTTCCCCTGCGATGGTGTCACTGTGCTGGCATTCCATGTGCTGGATCCGGGGGTCGCTCCACCCTGGGGGAGCTGTCCACCTCCCTCCAGCCCATTGCCCTTGTAGTCCCCACTACTGTCCTCTTCAGCCTTAACAGCTATTCTACGGTCAATGGCCATGTTGTGCAGTATGCAACAGGTCAGGAATAGACCACAGGCTTTTGAGGGGCTGTACTGTAGGGCACCACCAGATCTGTCTAGGCAATGGAAACATGCCTTCATCATCTCAAATACACGCTCAGCGAGATTCCCATGCTGGCTTGTGCCTTATTGTACCGTTCTTCTGCTGTGGACTATGGGCACAAGTAGGGGGGGGTGAGCAGCCATGGCCTGAGTGGATATCCACTGTCACCTGTGTGCAGAATGACATAGTTATCCCTGTGTCCTCTGTTGCTGTTCCCCTTGCCCATCCCTGGCCCCCTCGCCATTGCATCCACCCTGCCTTCCCCTTCCCATGTTCTGCCCGGACCCCTTGCCCATCCCATACTCACCTACGAGGTGGCCTGTGGGGATATCACCACACTCGAACCTGTGGCATAGCACACTGCTGTGCCAGAAGAATGCATCATGTGCACTTCCATGGTGTGTGGCACAGACATTGGTGATGCACCCCCTTGACATAGGATACCACCTGGCAGTGGACACTGGGTACCCTCTTCCTGTTTATGTATGCCATACCCTCAGGGACAGGTGGCATGAGGATGCCCATGTGGGTGTAGTCAATGGTCCCAAGCATTCCAGGCATGCGTGCTACCCTGTGGAAGTCCTGCACGGTTGATGTATGCTCTGCCTGTGTGCTGGGGAAATGGATATATTCCAAAGCATGTGGCAGCAGGGCATTGAGGAATTGTGTGAGGAGGCTGGATGTGGTTGACTGGGTTATGCCTGCTGTGTCCCCTGTTGGTCTCTGGAAGGTGCCTGTGGCAAGCAGGTAAATGACAGCTGTTATCTTCATCTCCACTGACATAGCATGGCTCAGTCTCATAGGTGTCTGCATCTCCTCACTGCACAGCTCACAGAGCTGCCTCAGAATAGCCCGGTTCAGGCGATGCCAGCCCACAATCTCTGTATTGCTGTAGTTCTCGAAGGTGGTGTGGGCACGGTACCACCTGTTCTGGGCATACCACCGATGGGCCTTTCCACGGCCACCTCGCTGTTCCTCCTGCCTCCTCACACCCCTCATCATGGCCTCCATTAGAAAGGGTGCACTGGCCATGGCCCTTGCTGTCTTGTCTCCCATGGGTGGTCGGCTGCTGTGGGCTGTCTGCTACCCTGGTGCAGTATGTGGTACCTTGACTGCCTCTCCCTCTCACTTACTGTGCCCCTGGCTCACTCTCCACTGCCACCTCTGTCCCATGCCCCTGTGGCTGTCTGTGCAGGTCACCCTGTCCCTCTCAGGCTCTGTCCCCCTTGCTGTTCTGGGTTTTCTCACGCCACCTTCCTGTTCCATTGTCTCTCTCTGTCTCCCTCGCCCCTGGCACCTGTGCTGTCACTGTGCTTGCACCCTGTATTTATTGGTGCAAGTCTGCTCCATGCATCTGGGACTTGCTCCACACTTGCACCATGGTTCAGCATTTCAATATCGCACTGCGCTGCATATTCATGGGCATGCCCTCTGCTCTTCCGCAGGCATTCATTACGGTTGCACATTGGCACACTGGGACATGTGCTGCGCATTGGCTCTCACTGAATATCGCTCCATGGCGCATTTCCACCAAATGCAACTGCTTTGAATATCCCAGCCACAGTATATTAAATTAAGAGCAGCTGCAACTTCCACCCCCAGATAAAGCCAGACTAACTCAGCACAGCATTGTAACTACCAGCTTATTACTGAGTTCCCTTACCCACATTCTGCTGGACAAACTTGGTAAAACATTACTAGTCAAACATGAATACAGTTGCAGTTGCACCAAGGATTGAACCCCTAGCACTGCTGTTAATACATATATGTTGAAATTTATAAGCCTGCGTGGGGGAGGATGGTGTTAAAATAATGTGATTTTCATCCCCCATCCCCAAATCAACCAGCTTGGCTAGGCTGGTAAAACTGATAAGGGCTCATTAAGTACTATTGTGACATTGTCCCCAGATCACACCCGATGAAGACTTGGACAAATGATATGTGGGTTCCCAGTTCGGCAATTACTTTACTTAGATTCTTTAACCACAGTTCAAATCCATATTGCCAATATTTAAATATTTATAACATACCAGATTCAACACATACATATTCAACACTCTCATTATTCTATTTACATTATATCAACTTTCCCTTTTATGCTTTTTAGCTTTTCTTCTTCTCCCCCCATATGTACATCTGGGGGCTGCTTTTCTCTTCCACTCTCTGCCGGGATCCGAGTGTACACTCGTACCCCTCCATCTTCTTGGGTTGTCCAGCAATCTTTTCTTATTATTTCTTTTCCTCCCCCCAATCCTATCCTCCCTCCTCCCTTATTTTCTTCCACCTCCACTTTTTATTTCACTCTGCCATCACCTGCCATCCATGTTTGGCAGACCAGGGGTATTAAACTCCACCTACCTCAGTGCCCTACTCATCCCCTCGTATCCCTCCTTTTAGCGTGGGTGGATGGGAAAGTCTCCAAGAAGCACACTTTGTGAGTTCCCTCACTCTTGCAAGTCCTTAAGTACCCCTTTTGCTAAACCTTCTCTCTCTCTCTTTCCTCCAACCAATTGACCCACACCCCCTCATGGTCAGTGACCTCATAGCCCTTGCCCTTCTTGTGATCTCACCTAGCCCCACCCTTCCTCAACCCCCTCCTTTCCTCCCTGTATATCCAAAATCTGAGACCCGCACACATTGGTCTTGGCCTGTCGATGGTGGGGTCTGCCCTTTAGTGGAGCAAACCACTTTGTCCCCAGATCCCACCCAATGAAGACTCGGACAAATGATGTATGGGTGCCCAGTTCGGCAATTATTTTACTTAGAGTCTTTAACCACAGTTCAAATCCATATTGCCAATATTTACATATTTATAACATACCAGATTCAACACATACATATTCAAGACTCTCATTATTCTATTTACATTATATCAGCTTTCCCTTTTATGCTTTTTAACTTTTTTCCTCTCCCCAGATGTACTTCTGGGGGCTGCTTTTCTCTTCCATTCTCTGCCGGGATCCAAGTGTACACTCGTACCCCTCCATCTTCTTGGGTTGTCCAGCGGTCTTTTCTTATGATTTCTTTTCCTCCCTCCCCATCCCATCCTCCCCCCTTCCCTTATTTTCCACTAGGCCACCTCCCACTTGTGACAGACGGTGGCCATCCCCACTTTTTTAAGCCAATTTTTCCCACATCCAGGGCTTGATAGCATTTCCTATTTCTGAATTAAAGAGGGCCAAACCCAGCCAGAGAGGTGCACTCTGTCCCCCATCTTACTCATCCACATGCTCCTCTATGCCTCTCATTATTGTTCTCCCTCCACTGGCTGCAAACAAGCTGCCCACCCTGGCATGCATGCACCTTCAAGTCTTCTCTACTGACTTTGCGCATGCTTCCTCACCCTCCTAGGTATAATGTAAGACCACACCAGAGTAACCTCCAGCTACTATTCCTGTATTTTAGCTATGTCCGACTTTATCTGAAAGAAAATGTCCAGCCAGAATTTGGTCCCCAAATCATTCCCTCCTAGATGGATGATAATCATGTCCGGGTGTCTATGCTCCCCTTTCATTTCTCACAGCAGCAGTAGCAGCTGCATCCATCTTATTCCCCACATGACTCTTCAGGTTAGCTCGATCCAATTTGTATCCAAGTATAGCTGTCAGCCTCTGAGCCTTCTGGATGCCCACTTTTCAGCCCATGGACAAAGGTACTATCAGCAAACCCAAACATCCAGCCTCCTTGTCCAACCTATCGAGAATCACAAACAGCACAACATTAATCACCCAAGCAGCAGTCCCTTCCCCCCATGGGCAGTTTCCCCCTCTGTAGCCCATTTATTAACTATTACTCCCTTAGTTCCCTCCCCCACTGACTCCTTATTAATAACTTGTACCTGCTTGTGAGGAAGAAAAAAGAAGACATGGTTAGTATCGTTGTCAGGCATCATTCCGTACATATGTCTTAAAACAGCCTGATGCCCAACGCCTCTTTGCCATAACTGCTTCAGCCAACCCCCCTCATGCCACTATCTCTGATGATGCCCCTACTCTGAAGGAATGTGAAGAGAACCTGCTCGGGTCCTCCCCCAAGAATGCCTTTCCCTTCTTGAGCATGTCTGATGCCTGCCAGCACATCACTGGGAACCCATCCCAATGCATGAATAAGAGTGGGTTTTTGTCTTTTGGGCACACTATAGCGTACGTTGACAGTGCTTCCACTGAACAAATGGAGCTGACCCTGTGCCGGTGCAATGTCACACTTGCTCCCCTACCTGCCTGATCTGTCTTGGATCACCGTCACTCCATCACTGGAGCACAATATGTCCTCCCAACATACTCCAGCTGAGCTGTCTCTTTTCCCATCACCTAATACCTCACTAACCCTAAAGGCCCCTGCACACATGGTGGCATATAACGCCCAAAACAGAATAGCATCAGTGCTAGACCTACATAGATTTTGGAGCTCCCCCATTAGACTGGCCAGTAGCATTTCTGTGATGGGCCTCCTGCTGTCCTTGGGTTTTTGTGCCACCAGTAGCGACCCCTGCATCATGTGCCTAACCAAGTTGGCTTGATTGGGTCCTACCATCCTTTTAAATTGTAGACCTGCCCTATGGCTACTAAGTGGACCCCCATGGTTGCATGTGCTACATTATTCCTCCACCACAAAACCACAAACTTTGCCACTTGTTCTCCCATTACCACCCCACTTACCTCAAAGCCATTTCCTTCTCTGAACACCTGAAACACCCTCCATGAAGCCTCATACGCTTTCAGTGTCCTGGGGGACCAGGACGTGAGAAACAGCTTGGCTCCTACAATCCAATCTTCCATATGTACCCCAAAACTGCTGTTTGCCTGGGTTCGGATCCCGGGGTAATGGCCTGAAACTTGTCAATCTGCAGGTGGGAGAGGCAGTCAGCTACTACATTATCAATGCCATCTATGTGCCTTGCACTAAATGACATGTTTAATGACACCCCCTGCAACACCAACTGCTTCAGAACCCTCATCAACCTCTTGGATATTGCTCCCTCTTGTTCAGTACATCCACTATTGCCTTGTTGTAGCTCCAAAATGTAACCCTCTATTTCCTGAGGTCCTCCCACCTTACTATCATTGCTACCCACACGGGGAAAATCTCTAAAAAGGTGATATCCTTGGTGATCCCCACCCTAATCCATTCTGTGGGCCAGGCTTCAGCAAACCACATCCCCTGAAGTAGGCTCCAATCCCAAAACCTCCTGCTGCATCTGTATACAACTGCAAGTCAGTGTTAAATACCCAATTCTCCTGCTAAAAGGTCTTCCCATTTTAGGTCCACAGGAACACCTCCCACACCTCTAAATCTTCCCTTAGTGCCCTTTGGGATGTTCATCCAGTGGTGCAACCTTGATGACCCTTTTGTTGCCCTGACAAGGCACCATGTAAACGTACAGCCCGGAGCTATAGCTCTATATGCAAAATTTAGTTTGCCCATAAGTTGTTGCACCTACTGAAGCTGGACCTGTCTCTGAGTTTTCACTGCTTGTATAAAGGATTTTAATTTCTGTACCTTTTTATCCGGTAAACGAAACAGCTCCCCCTCCATGTCTATCTCAATAACCAGGAATTCCAGCCTCTGGCTGGGCCCCTCCATCTTATCCGGCACTAACAGTACTCCCAATTCCCTGCACATCATCCCAAAATCCCTTAGAATTCTCTCAGTCTCTGTCTACCCTTTCCCTATCAGAAGGAAGTCGTCCAGGCAGCGTACCACTGACCAGTATCCATACTTCTGCTGGAAGACCCACTGCAACCATGTGCTGAACATTTCAAATGTAGCACATGCCACTGAACAACCCATGGGCATGGCCTTGTCAAAATAATATAACTCATCTATCTGAAAACCCAGCAATTCCCAGTCGTCCGGTCAGACTGGCAGCAGCCAGAATGCCACCTTCATAACTGTCTTAGCTAGTCATGCCCCTTGGGTTGCCTGAATGAGCCTGACCGCCTCTTCTAACATCACATATGTCACTCTACTGTCCTCTTCACTAATCTGGTTGTTAACTAAATCCCCATCCGGATAAGACAAGTGATGAATTCCCCTAAATTCCCCAGGCTGCTTCTTTGGTACCAGACCTTGAGGGGACACCCACAGGTTGGGTAAGGGGGGCATGTGAATGGCCCCTCCACCCTGCCCGCTGCTATTTCCTTGTTAATCTTTAACTCCAGGATGGCTTTGTTCCCCTTTACCGATTTTAGATTCTTGGCCATTGTCCTTTCCCGGTACCCTGAAAATGTAAACTAAACCCTCCCTGGAAACCCTGCAACAAGCTGGTAGCTGCCTCCCTGTCAAAATAACTACTTATCCAGTCCTCCAGTAGCACTGTCCATATGGGTGTGTCTCCTAGTCAGAAATGCTCTACCCCTGGACCCTCAACTGTCCTGTTGGCCATTATAAAATGGCTGTCCTCTGCCTCCTCCAGTGCCACTCCCTCTGCCCCCCATCCCCCATGGTTGACCCCTAAACCCAGAGTGGCCATCCCAAAAGGGCTGAATCTGGTAAGTGTTCGACTCCCTTTTTTCCCCCCAAGGCATTTGGAAGCTGGGTGGCTGCCTCCACACTTGGAGCACACGTCAGAATCGGCAGTGGGGCCAGGAGCAGAAAGCCCTGTTATAACTACAACAGCACTTCTACAACACTCCTGACTTCTTCTCGCCATCCCAGTCCAAACCAGATGCTCCGATACAGATTTCCAGCCACAGGTCTATCTGCCTGGCATCCCACTTTGCATCCCCAAAATGGGCCATCCTCTTCCTAAATTTTTCATCATACTTTAACCAGCTATAACCCCCTTTTGATTTGTATGCATTCTTTATGATTAATGAGTATGTTAATAGCAATGTGGTCAACTCCAGTTTCTTTTCTATTAAAATGGCCATGTAGTA